>CM041548.1:1686542-3070292 GCA_023238725.1 Scortum barcoo | reverse complement strand
AGGCATGGTGAAGAACACAACCAGAGCTGTATACATGGACTAAGGAGGCAGGGCCAGAGATCTGGGATGCAGGATCCAGGATCCAGACCTTCTCCTTGAAGAGGGACGAGACGTGAGGGATTGGTGCTATCTGACTTCCAAGCAGTCCAGGTACTCCTGGGCCAGGTCATAGCAGAACCGGTACTGCTCCTAGAACGAGCATGGACATTGACAAACATTACATTTTTCCAAAAGTAAATACTTTGCTTGAACTGCTAATTCTCCTTCAGGTGTTCCTATATCGTTGGATATCATCTGTACATGTAATATGCAGTGCATTCCAGAAATGACTTTGTGATCACATGTTGTAATTTAGATGTTGTTGTATCCTCCACCTGCTCTGTCTGCCTCATTTAAATGTGTATTAATACACTGCTGTTCAATGGATATACAACTGACTCGTTTTCAAAGGAAAGGTTCGAGTGTGTCTGTGGAGTCTCCACTGGTTGCCTGGCAACCTAACCATGAAGACAAAACTTAAGAAAGTCACGTCGTCTGACAAAAAAATACAGCTTGTTGCTTTTTATGGAAGCCAAGAACAGCCATGCTCGCAGTTATTTTCCAAAATAAATCTAAAATTCTTTCTGTAAAGATTTACATTTTCTGTACGGACCAATGGGCTTGGGACTGAGTGTCACAGAGGGTCACAGAGTCAGACACCATTGAGAGTCAGTGTACAGTTTTCATGGGATGTGTTTACTTTAACAAAACATGGAACATCTCCAGGCTTATCCTTTAAACTTGGATATACTTGTTTTTAACTTTAACAACCACATGGCCATGATTAATACCTGTCCTACATTCATTTGGAGTGCTGGTCATGCTTCTCAGAAATTATTGTCACAAATTAACAAGACGCCCATGAATGAATGGTGGGGTCAGTGTCAAACAAGAAAGGGTCAAGAGCCATATATACTTCTGCTTTACAAAAAAAATAAATAAATTAAAAACACAAAATACCACAAATGGAGATTATTCATTTGCTGTCTATTCATGAGCATGATCTACTTATTTAAAAGTAATCACATCTCTTGTATATCTGCACTGTATTCTGGCCTATTGGGGTTATTGTGGGTGGAAATTGGGATTGGCGACCCTCTCTCCTTTACAATGCATTTCAATGTCACTGCTAAATATATTGCCAAATGAAGGCTTTGTTCTGAATCTGAGGCGCTGACACTGAAGTATGAGGTATACTGTTGAGGCTTCGGATCATAATACACTTTCTGCTATTAAACATAATCATGGAGAAAATGATTTTAAATGTGTTCAGATTGAACGTGAACGTCCTCAATTAGACCATTTGGTTTGGGGACAGAAGGTTGTTTTGTTTTGGCCTTTACCAAACAGCAGAAGCGGTTGCTATTAGCAGTCTGGAGGCTAACCACTGATCTCAGAACGTGGTTAAGTCTGATATTTAACTTCTGTCTATTTTGTCTCTGTATGTTCACAAACTGGAGTCATATGGCCTCAGAAGAGCAAATTTATTACTTTTTCAACATGTATTCTTTTTTAGTGCTACAAAGAGAGATCTGTGTCAGTTTACACCCACTTGTTGCTTTCCTCTGTATTTGTATGCAATATGCTGCATCAAAAATTGAATTGAGTGTTTTCCATTCATACTGTTTTTCTAATGAGATATATTTAGAAATATAATAAATAATGAAACACATAATAAAAAGGGTTTCATTTATTTCTGAAAAGAGGCTCATTTATTGCCCCTGTCTTCCTGCAGAGAAGTTTTCCACTCCCCGGACATCCTCTGTCAGCGGCATATCATAATATGTCGCAGTAAAGAGAGATAAAGACCCCCCCCGGCTCACCATTGTCTCCACCATGTTTGGTTTAGAGTTGCGCAGCGTTTTGGCAGCAAAGAACACGTCCACAATGCTGTGGTGACGAATCATTTCCAGGATCATGGTGCTCGCACAGAAAGTACCGCTCCGGCCGCCGCCATTCCTATTCCAGGACGGACGAACAAACATACACAGACGCACGGAGGCACACACAAACACACAGAGTGGAAGCACAAAGACATGAGTGACCTAATAGAGATGTGGTACAGCAGCTCAGACAGCCTCTCAGAAGGGGAGCTGCAGAGTGAAATGTCACAGTTTGACTGAGCGCAGATCACGCCTGGCTGCAGAAAAAGGCCAACTGGCAGACTTTCAAGATGAATATCTGAGTAAAGTCCTCATTAAAATACAGGAGCGGGGATTTAATCAGATATGAGATGTCTAACACACAGCCTGACCTCCAGAGATCAAAGGGCCCTGACATGGAGATGGGGGACACCTAATGGAAGGCAGGCACCTCCACTCAAGCAGGTAATGTAAAGACACAAGCACTTAATGATTCATTTTCCCTCTGTAAGTCAGAGTTAATGAGATTTAATAACTCTGAAAAGTATACAAACTTCCTGAGCGTGACCATGGCAAGTGAGCTGAATAATATGAATGCAGCGTGCCTCCTTATTAGAAGTCTACTTGAAAGGAAAATTCAAAATTTCAGCCTTCAGAGTCTGAACGCTTTTCCAGTCAGCCAAGAATAAAATTCATGAATTCAGTTTTTAACGTCACATAACGAACTGTTGGACATTACATGAGGTCTATAAAGGCTGATATCAGCATTGGCCGCGAAAATCACATCTATGTATGCTGTAGATGTACGTAAGTGGACCCACAGGCAGTGGACGATGGTGCGTCCCTCTCCACACTCCCTCTGCCAGTTGTGGACCTGAGCCAAAAGGCTAAGGAAGGCTTTCTTGGAGTCGGGCACGTCGCGGTACGGGGACCAGCGCAGGAATTGAAAGTGGCGCACCACGAGCTGGCCTTCCTGAAGCTGCAGAGAGCGTGAGTTGTGGAAAGAGAGGAAAAGGTGATTAGAGTTTTACTTCTCCCAATGTAACCCATCATATATGCATTAACACCATCACTCATTCAAACCCCTGCCTGGTTATCAGCCAGGGAGGATTCTGTCAACACTTCAAACCTGCTCAAGTTCAACTGTGGGGCTCCTGCTCTTAACTTCTAATTGGCTGTTCAAGTTGCAGTGTATAGCAGTGTACTGCAACTCACCACATTAAAGTGAGATATTATGCAAAAGAATGCTAACTGAGACACCTTGTCATCAAAATTTGTAGCAGCGACACTGCATTTTTATGTTTTAAGTGTTTTAACGTCTCTGGCAAAGCAGAAATGACTCCTGAAGCAAGTCAATTGTGTCTTTCAGTCTGTATTTAAGTTTAAAGTGATCTGCTGTGATCTGATATTTTGAAATAATGAAGTGTGCAGTTTTTTTTTTTTCCATTTTGCTTCTTTGTTCTTCATGTAATGCTTTTTCAGGTATTTCTCTTTGTCATTTTCCATTTTTCCATTTTAGCAGTACAGTAAAAGCTGCACTCGTGGATTTTTTTGGGCACAAATGTTTTATTATGTTCAGCGGTTTGTTTCTCACTCTATCTGCATGCTGCTTGGAGCCAGGCAGGTGGCATGCAGTGGCTGCTACAAACAGCTGTCGACACCACAACAAACCAAGTTCACAATACACCTCATTGCCTGATCCATTGTTAATATGAAAATGTTGATTAGAGCAGCTTTAGAGACAAATAAAAAAATGTTATAGATGTACATAAACAGTGTCTTCTTTATTGAAGTATATCAGCGTATCAGAGTTTGTCATACTGGTTGCTGCTTGTTTGCTACACCTCAGCATGGCCCAGGCTTTTTTTCTCTTTGTCCAAATGAAAATTTGATGTTTTTAGTCACAGAGCACTTAACCCAAATCCAAAAGTGTCCCAGAAAACTATCAGTCATATCAGAAAACCACATGCTTGATTCTTCTTCTATATCCTGGCAATTGAAATGGAGTTTTATATTCCAGCACACGCAGAGCTAAAGGTTTCTGTTTTTACTTGTTTAAAACTCTCAATAAGGCCAAACACAGCCAGGAGGTGTCTGACGGACTGCGGGAAGTGGCACCTTAACAATGTTAAATGTTGCATTTCCCTCTTCCTGAAGCAGATTTTTTCATCAACATTTTGAAACCTGTACTGTTTACATCCCTGTTTACAGTCGCTTGCAGTCTTTTTTTAATCTCTGCCTTAAGTGGCACATTACTACTTTTCTGAGTAGCATAAATGTGTGTCCTGATAAATGTTTGCAAGATACAAATAACAAAAACACTCCACAGGGTACCTTTAATTTGGAGGAGCATGAGAACTAACAATACCACTGGTGTGAGGCAGAAAAATCTCAACAATGGCGTCACTTGTTACACTAATTATACCTAGTTATCACAGTTTATTATTGTCCTGGCAACAATGCTGCTCAGAGCGTGTTTGCTGTGTCTACTGGACAATGGAGTACCTTTTTTGGACAGAGGCTATCGGTGTCTTGCCGTGTGCTGTCTGTCTCCTCCGGATCCTGCAGAGAGGCCACGTGGCAACAGTTTCTGACATGGTGTCAAGATATTTGAGGGGCTGGGTGGGAGCGAGAGGACGATGGGGGCACTGACAGGGGAGGTTTAAGGCCACCTAGAGGGTCAGGTAAGGTGGCTCAAGAGCTGGGAGAGTTTGTTAACTAAAGGTGGCTCCATTACAGGGACACATCTGCCCAACCAGCTGCTGGAAGGATCTACAGGAGACTGCTGAGCACCTAATGGGGCTACGGATGGGAGCTGGAGGTGTAACAACAGTGTGTGGGACTAAGCTACAGTACTTTGGATTTATACACACACTCACAACCCACAAACTCATTCAGTCACACAAATATTGGATATGGTGAAAATCAAGAGGCTTCTTTCAATAATTGAGGATTATAAAAACATGGAGTTTTATAATAGAAGTTTTGTTTGTGTCAGTATCTCATAATTGCTGAAACAGGACCATATCTGCTTATTAAACAAGGCTTGCGACAACATGTAGCTAATAACATTATCATGCTGTTGATACAGAAAGTAGGATTATTATGCTGCAAATCATTCCGACCGCTGGGAACAACAAATGCCTGCTGGGACCTGGGTCACCACTCAGAATCATTATATTAGTATCAGGCTTCATTAACCTCCTTAAAAATAATGAATTGATCCAGTGCCAGGAAGTGCCTCCCACAGCAATACGGACCTGGAGCCGTTCTTTGCTGAGGCAGGTCTACTTGAACAAGTGTTGTTGTTGTCCACATCCAGCATTAACGCAATTTGCCATTAACTCTATCAAACTGACATACCAAGGTGAGTGATTCAGAGTTCACTCTTTGATCTTTATATCTGTTTCTTTACTGTGAAGATAGCAAGATGAAGGCTATTACATACTCTCATTAAATGAGGTAAGGGTGGAAAAGGTGGAGAAAATAAATACTGTAGGTTTCATTATGAGGGAAACTGAGGAAACCTTTTTGCAGCATTTCACCATTCACTGCTGTCATTAAGAGACATTAACACATCTAACTGTTGTCTAACTGTGTTCAGAGAGCAGATTTTACAGGCGTGTCCACACCTTGTACATTAATTGGGGGGATTGTAAAAAAGAGTTTATTTATATGTGTTTTAACAAAAGGTGGCGCCTGACTTACTGCATATATTTAAGATATCATTGATTGGATGTATTTAACATCTTCATAAATGAGACCCAGGGACTCCACCTACCCGAGTGATGTTCTGAACCCGGAAGAGACGGATGATAACGTCATCGTCGGCTGTCCTGGACAGAAGCTCCACTGTCATCGGCCCAAACTGCTGCAAACCCGGTTCAGGCCAATACTGCAGACAAGGCTGAAGAGAGGAGAGAGGAGAGGAGAGGGTAACAGGTCATTAGCTCACACTTGCTTGAGGCAGGACAAATCATTATGTCAGCAGCCAGTGATGGTGAAGCCCAGTAACAAGACACCTGAGTATTGACAGCGGAGACAATTAGCCTAAATGACAATGATTATCTACAAATAGCAACCGTAAATTAAATGAGCAAAAAAACAACCCGCTCGTTGCCGGGAACAATCCTTCACATAAGCCGCGGTCACCTAGCCTGAATTATTCATGAGCCGAAATCATTACCATTAGCACATTATAAATTAATGGAGTAGGAGACCTTGGCTATGCCTGGGAGAGATAAACAGGAAGTTAGCCGAGAGGTTGGTGCACGCAAAAGCCAAGGTCTCCCATCACTGCTGCTTCAAAGATGCCTCCCCCAGCCAAGAGGAGGGGAGAAAAACACAGGGGAGCGGTGTTGACATGCTGACGTGTTCCACTGTGACTTTGGGGGTGAGGGGACCCCTGGAGTGGGAAGTGATAATGGCATTTCACAATGACAGAAGGGTATTAACAGGTGACATTGGGCAGGAGGGGAGATAAATATTTATACATTCAGACAGGAGACAGGCAGCTCTGACTCAGGGGGGCAAACTGTGTGTGTGTGTGTGTGTTGAGGGATGGACTGTTAATCCACTGGCAGTGAGAGACAAGGAAGGAGAAGAAGAAGAGGAGAGTGACATGGGAAGAAGGACAGGCTGCACCTGACAGGCATGGTAGAAATGTTGAGCAGGAATCCAACATGACACGGTGACAGAGCTGCGACAGAGAGACGGCAGAACAAACCCACGCATGAGCAAACATGGGCGAGACGATAAGAACACGTTAACGCCCTGACAGCCCGTGCAGATTGAATGGACGGCCTGAATGCGGGATTGAAGGCTTTTGTGGCAGAGCACCAGTCAAAGGCCAGACATGTGATGACCCCTCCGCACTGTACTGTGTGCCACATGTTCCTCTTATCTGGAGGCGGGGGCAGAACGGATGACATTTGTCACTGCTGCTGTCTGCATGTTACACCATAAGGATCGGTAATATGAACAATTACATTTGTTATTAATAAAAGATCAAGACATTTTAAATTAGCAGATAGATTTTTTAATACCATTCCTGTGATAATAAGAAATAACTGATTAAGCAAACAACAACATAAGTATACTAAACCTATAAAACAGTTTTCTTTCCACGTAAAAAACAGTCGAGGTTGATATGCTGCCGAAGTCATTATAGTCATTATAGCTTGTCTGCAGACACTTTTACTATTTAGATGTAAATTGCATAAAACCAGTAAAATGAGTAAAATCTTTATTTGCATGTAGCGCTCATCCTCACATTGTCAACATTTTTTTTTTTAACATGCCACATTCCTGGCTAGCTAGCCTGACACAGAATTCCTGTGAGAAACGGCAGCTATAGAGCAATAACGCTAACACACTCACTAAAAACTCACTCACTGAACTGTGAATGTGTCGCAGTGTCATTCCCAATTTGAAGACCTACACTTCTGATCTGAGTAATTTACAAGTAAATTTAGCACTAAATGGGGCTAAGCAGCCCCATCTGTGAAACATTAGTTAGTTTTTTTGAACTTTTCAAGCCCTATTTTGATGGCAGCCATTTGATAAAGATTCAATGGATTCAAGTATTCAGTTCAAACAAGACAAAACAATCCAATCCAATGATGGATTGCACTCCACTACTTGGTCACAAAGAGTTTTCAGCATTGATGAAGTCAGACATGTCAACTATCTGTCAGAATCATTCATCAAACCAAAGAATGCTTAAATATCTTCAGAGATAAATGAAACTGTTTTCATGACCATTGCTGAAGTATGGTTGGCATTTAATGTCTGATAAAATATAGTATTATAGTATTAGTAATATTTTACTTTGTTTTATGTATGAAATCTGTAAGTTATAAAATATAAGAAATATTTTTAATTATTAATTTTGGGGAACTCCTTGTGGTAACATTTGTAAATATATTAATATATTCCCAGATGTCTTATGGTAGTGAGGAGCCTCATATTATTTGACTGAAGGGTAAAAAAAAAAGGATCAGGAAGTATCATTTATCAGCTGCCCAGGAACATAAAAGGAGACTCAATACCTGTTTGTTTGACAATTAATATTAACTGACTAAATAGGAAAATTTTTTTTATATTTATTTTAACACCCAGTAAGATGTCCGTGTCAGACTGAGGTGGAGTGTTGTTTGAGCTGGGATACAAGTGTATTTTGCCTTCTACACAGCAATGAAAAAGCGCGTATCCAGACCTACAAGGCAGTTTTTTTCTCAGGGAGAAGGAATTGCTCTTTTCAGGGGAGTCAACTGGCTAACTGGACAGGACTTTAGAGAAGGAGCCTGACAGCTTTTTGTTTCTATACTTTTGCTCTGGCCTTCAACTTACTGCTCGCCTTACAGTGTTTGGTAGGAAACTGGCCCTGACACTCCTCATATCTTCTTCAGGTAATACGTGCTGTATATTTCTCAGAGGAAAAGCTGCACCGGTGGCAGAAGTCCAATAAATAGGCTGAATCAATTAAATAGACTTGAAATACATAGGAGCCCTGTCCACACTGCTGAAAACAAAGTATAAAATGATTGGCAAATGAATAGGACAACTCTCTGTTGGGGTCCTGAGAAATCTGGGCGGCAATAAATGGGGTCCTAGGTTAGACAATGTTGTAAAACCCAAAGCCTTGTCATACTGTAGGTATGTGATATTGTTTTAATTGAATTATTCTAACTTTGCATTGTTTTATTGTAAACTTCTTTTTACAGCACCTCTGTGTATGAAACGTGCTTTAAAAAAACGTGCTTTATAAATAAAAATTGTCTTGCCTGGTTGTAATATTACACTGTGTAATATTTGTATTATTAGAGTGGATGTATATGAACTGTATGGCACTAATCAAAATCCAGCTGTGAAGCAGATGCTGTTACACAGAGGATTTCAAAATCATACATGGCTAAATTACAAGTGGCATGCTGACGAAGTTAGACATTAGAGCTCGACTTAATGAGATTTGTGATAAAATGACTTCTGTCAAGTGTAGACAGTTTAATCTCCAGCCCCTCTCCTCTTACCCAGGCAGAGTTGGACTGGTTGAGCTGGTTGAGCATCACCACCGAGGTGCAGCCGTAGTCATATACAAGCCTCCAGAAGTCAGTGGTGGTGCCAGGCAGCGGGTGAGGCGTCACCACAAAGGCAGCGGGCCGCAGGAAACTGTCAGCGAGTGCTGCGTTGATATAGTTGCTGCTTTCTCCCTCGGTGGTGACAAGGAAGGCCAGCGAGCGGTCTGGTGGCAGGACGTCCATGCTGCGGTTCTTCTCCCGGTTCCTGGGCATCAGAGAAATGCTGCACTCCTCCACATCCAGGTGAGGAGTCACCGAGTTCAGAGTCTGAGGGAGGAGGAGGAGGAGCAGCAAAATGAAGGAGAAGGGAATGTGCAGAGAAGATAATTAAAAGGTTGGCATGTTTGTTTGAAAATGTGTTCACATTTTAGATTCAGAGATAAAATGAAAGACGGAGAATGATGATTGTGATAAGAGGAGACAGACGCAGCAGAACAGAAATGGGATCAAAGAGAGATGGACAGAAGCAATGAAAATACTCTCCACTCAAACAGCCTGACTGTCAATACTTGACAAGCACAACTATCTCCAGTCATCTCCGGGAAACTTTAAAACACATTAATTATCAGTCAAAACCCCCACAAGGTTTGATGGATAAAAACACATTTAGTGCAATCTCATATATTCTGAATAAGCATATTATGTAGCAATGGAAAGTGAAATGAAGTGATTATCTAACTTGGTTCATAGTGTGAATGACTCCCTATTGGTTTAGAGAAAATGAATAGAACAGTCCAGCTAGTAACTGGAATATTGTGTCTCAGTTACAAGTTGCAATTATGAGAGGCTTTCTTATTGGACGACTCATATGAGCAGCTGTGAGAAGGTAATTGTGCTAATTGAGAGGAAAAATTCTAATTATTCTGGCCAAAGGTCGCCAATCAATAACATGATTATAAGTGTCATTAGCTGAACAAGGCAGTACCATTGCATAAAAGACAAATATACATTTGTAGTTGCCATCTTAAACTTTTCTGTGGAGGAAAATGTTTTTTATGTTTCATTTACGCCAATTAGAAAAGCAGCTTCAGCGCTGGTGGTTAAAATTCTCATATGAACTACCTCTTTATTTCCAGCAGCCAGAGGATTTTTCTCATGAAAGACGCATAGACCTACAGACACAGTGTGTTTGTGGAGGCCAAATGGAGGCTGTTGTGAAGAGGCCATACACTGAATCACAGCTGTTTCAGAGCAATCAGTGAGTTGTAGCAAAATGGACATATACTTAAATGAAAGAAAAGTCAAGTAGTGGCAAGGCTTATGCAGAACGCAGTACCATTACTAGAAGGAGGTCAAGGACATTTCATTATTTGTTGACCGACTTTTGAGAGTCCAGCACACTTTCAATATTTATAGCCTACAGTAGTAAAAGCTGAGTACAGCACGTATACAGTAAGGCCATCTTTAATTCAGATATCAATCACATCAATTCATCATAATCAAACATCTTCTGCAGCGTGGAGTGCTGTGACTGCAAGTATTGATAGTAGATTTATTTAGTCATAGCTCTGCTGTAGACTATGACATAGTTGATAGTTCACCTCCATAAAAATTTAAAATTCCATAAAAAATAAAAAAACATTTAGACCATGTGGACTGTGATTGGTCAGTTAGGGTTGCATGCGTTTTCTTTGACAAGTTTCTGGATGACCATAGAGATTGTTGAGAGTGAGACCTGACCCATGTTCAGTAATGACACAATGGCCACTGTCGCTTAAAGTAAACAAAGGACTCTGTTTTATTGGGGAACAATCATATAGGGTCCAGGTGTAGTGACAAGTCTGTTGCGGAAATATAAATCAAATCTCTGAAAACATCTACTATACAACCAGACGGCGACTGGCGCTGGCAACCAACTATGTGTGGACCTGCTGACTCTGCAAAAGCCATATTTCATTACACAGAGAGGGGTGTATAGGTAGGTCCTTTATTTAGCCTAGCCTCATCGATATAAATGAGCTGGACAAGCTAATACAAACACCCGTCTGTATAACACGACGCACCACAAGCTGCATCCGACAGTTGAATCAGCACCTCTCGAAAACAGTTTCAACAAAAAGTGAATAACCTTGATGAAGGTGGGGTTTATGCCAAGACTGTCGTATTAGACTGTATTACTTTTATCCAGCTGTACATAATAAACTGACAACTGGGCAACAACAGACGCTTTTAGCTTTAAGGAGTTTTGGTAAGGGAGCAACTGAGATTAATCAGGAACCTTCGTACTAACACTCATACAAAAGTCCAAACTTGGATCGAAAACGCGTGCTTGTGTGCGTTACCTGAAACTCCTCTCTGAGCTGCGAGGTGTTGCTCTGAGAGTCAACTTTCAGCATCTCCTTGTAGGTGAGGGCAAACTCGTTGACGGGGATGGCGGTCTCTCCGCACAGACAGGCCTCCAGGATGGCGTCGTGGATGAACACGTACTGCTCCTGAGAGACAGACGGCGGTGGGAACATTCACCATTTGACAAAGTCACACAAAACCCCCCTCGCTGTACTTACGAGCGTCCTTACTGTTAATTGCCCACTTCTGAAGAACAATGCAGAATTTAATTACTGCTGTTGAATGTTGACTAATATTCATAACTGTCACACATTCTTCACATTCCCATGCCCACTCTCAGGCATTGTTTCCAAGCAGAAAACTGTCTATAAATGGGGTAAAAAGTGCATAAATCACACATCAGAGGAGGCAAACACTACCCACACACAATATTCAAATACCGTCATGAGCAGTGCAATTAACGAGGAAGCTTGGAAATTTGTTTTGACATTCAACCAAACAAAAGATCAAAGAGACGAGGATACATTCAAAATTACAGGCATAAAACTGTCCCTTTTCCAACTTATTTATCATTTTTAATGTGTTCTCTAATTGCAGAAATATGTATTCAACTGGTAGACGAGCTGTAGCCGAAAGGTGAAGAGAGGAAATTAAAAGGGAGATTCATACCATTGTTTTGGTATTTACTGCACTGTCTCCACTTCCAGACTTGTTAATAAGAGAAGATTTTTCAAAATATTTTCCAACTTTTAATAGTTTTATTTACTCCAGTAATTAATGTATTTCTCTGCCTTGTTTATTTTGAAGACTAGGGGTTCACACTGAGCACACTTTAAATAGAAAAACTTTGAATTGTGTGTTTATTTGCTCAATTAAAGTGAGTCTAACTGTATGAAGAGCTGATCATTGTCTTTAATAAGAGTCCTGCATCAAGATGACTTACTCTTCTCAAAGTTAATGTTGTAAAATAATTATCACTTTTAAATGAGTTGACAATAATTATTATACTAAATAACAATAAACATTAAACCCTTAAATCACTTTGGCTTTCATTTGAGAGTTGTACAGCAGAACATAACTCAGTGAATACATTTAATACACTTTTATTTCACTACATTTCAGAGGGAGCAGAAAGAACACATTTGCAACTAAGTAAACTTTAAGGTCTTTTGCTGTTAATATTTGTACTTTATACTGCACTTCAAACAGAATTTTGAATGCAAAGTTTAACTTTTAAGGGCGCATTTTCACATCTGAACACATCCTCCACAGCTGCCTGTTCTCTGGTTGTAGGGATGCTGTTTCGAAAGGCAGATCAAATCGAATACAAAAGTGGAGAAAAGTGTGTCCTATCAGCGGCTTTGTGCTGTGATGCTCACACCTGCGATGACAGTGTCAGCCTTTCTAACCACACTTTTGCCCTCCCACTCACTTCAGTCTGGATCATGTTGATGCGTCGAGAGCAGAGGGTCTTGACACAGTTGTAGATGTCCACCACTCCTTCACACTCCGCCATATCCAACATGACATCCAGCACAATGTAGCAGCCGGTCCGGCCTGCCCCCATACTGGTGCAGAGAAGAGAGGAGAAGGATCGACAAGCCTGAATACACCGCTGAAATGAAAAAGTCTCAGCGGGGAGCCTTTAGTAATGATCGAGATATTCTGCCTAAAGTCAAGCATAATAAGAGGCTTTGTTCTGGAAAGAAAGAAAGGAAATACGGTGACCATTATACTCTGCCATCAGAAAAAAATCTAAGCTGAAGTTTGACAGTGAAAAACCTTTTAGTTAGAGAGTGCTAAGACATTTAAAAATGCCCTATGGACTGGCCTGTGCCTTCCATGTCTGGGCGTAACACTGTTATAAAAGGCATGTGTGGGTGTTAGTGAATGCCTCAGCTCTCTCCAGGTAGGGTTTGGTTACTTTAAAACCCTCTGAATATCTGCACTAGGATGTTATATGCCTCAAGAACAAATCTTTCCTCGTAGCTTTTTCTTGATTCTTTTGACTGAAAATCTCCCTGTAGTGCATGAATACTGTTAAACATCTTTCATGGTAAGATGCAAAAGGATTGGTGCTTAATCAGAGTTAGATAGCTGGTGTACAAGAGCAGACTGGTTTAGACTAATAACAGAAATAACAATAAATCTCAGCATCTTGGTGAACATTGAAACCTTCAGAGTCCCAGTGATATTTGGCCACCTTCATATTGTTCATGCTCTCTTTACTTAGAAGGCTGATATTTCTGACAGATGTCTACAAGCAGCACTACTTTCATTTGTTGGGTTGACTTAGTGACCTATCATGCACAATGCAATCAGCTTAGGAAAGGTGAGCTGTGAGAAATATTTAATCCAGCTGCACACACCAAGAACATCAGACAGACTTAGTTTCTTGTACATTTTGACATCATTCAGTCTCAATCAAATGTTTGTGTTGTGCATGTTTGAAGAAAATTTTTCACAATTTTAGCAAAATACAATGTGACTTGTAAATGGTTCTTTAAGGAGTTTTGGTTTGGTTTCTTTTCACACATGACTCAACCTTCACACCTGCTAGTTAATTTGGTGTGGGCTAAGAAAAAAATGAGTGTAATTGTTGCCCTTTTAGTTCTGGTGCAGTTTGTGTTCACACCGGCTTTTTACAAACAAACCAAGAGCTGTAAGCATGACGTGATACAGGCTGACGGGTAACTTATTGTTATGACATTTTTGTCATTCTGCATCATCAGCACTGCATGGATCCACGCTAGGAAAAGTAAACTCTTGAGACTGATGGCAGCTCATACTGAACTTTAATATGAGCGCCATTAGTATTATTAGACTGGAAACTGACTAGTCTGTTATGAAAATTTACAAACTGGTCGAGACGGGACGAAAAAGAGACACTTTGAACAGCAGCACTGGGGGGCGGTTTACTGTGTGACATACTCTTGTTAATGGATTTAATGAACTGCCAATCTGACATCACACACCAACCACTTTTGAATGTCTCATGTGGGAAATCCCTTGTATGTGCTACCATGGTTACCAAATGATTCAATTTCACAGATTGCTAATTAGATGATTGCTTTCTGGGCACTTCACAATCAACAGATGGATTTAACAGTAGTTTAGCTCTTGAATTCATGCTAAAATTACACATCACAAAAGTGCTACCACAAATGTCAAACAGTATTAGAAAACTGAAACAGAAAAAAAAAAACATTTGTCATATTTCTAGTTTTTCCCTCAGGTTTCTTAGTTATGCAAAGTGTGAATATTAAAATCTGCCTTTCAAGGAAAGGCTTCTTTTGCCTGTCAGGCAGAGAAAAATCCCTAAAAAGACACACGCTGTCCTTGATCGTCAAAATTTGTTGTGAATTTCTACTTGGTTATGTGTGAAATACAAGATCCTGTTGGACAGTCATGTTTTATTTTTGGTATATGCTGTTGTCACTATTGTGCTCACCACCTACACATATACAGCACCAAGAGGATGAAAGGTATTCTGGGAAATGTAGAAAAACACAAACCTGAAGTAGGGAGAAACAAAGCAAATGAAATGTGCACTGACGTCAAAGCAATATGATATTAAAGATTGGTGGGATATCTGAGGCTGGATTATTTGAAGCCTCTGTTCTGTAAGGTGTTAAGGTCAATGGGTTACCTGCAGTGGACCACCACAGGCCCAGCATCAGGAGGTGTTGAGGCCTTGACTCGGCGCAGAAAAGCCAGCAGACCGGTAGCATGGTAGGGCACCCCGTGCTCGGGCCAGGAGGTGAAGTGGAACTGGCACACCTCATGTTTGGCAGGGTAACCTCTCTGGAAAAAACAGTCAGTGAGATTTAATGAGATGATGTTATTATAAGAGCGGCGGTGTTTAGCGAGTTCACGAATAGAAACCAATTAAACAAACCTGAATCTGAACAAGAAATGTATCGCTGGGTAAATATGACATAGAAGCTACATCCAGAGAGTCGAGATAAAAATAATGTGAGTCTGACTCACCCTCTCCATGGCGAAGGTGCGAACAGTGTACTCTGCCAGTGTTTCTGTCTTCAGTAGTGTTATCTTAATGTCACCGTAGAGCTCAGTGTCATCAGGCCAATACTTACAGCATTTCATCTGGACAAACAACAAACAGCTTGAGTTCAGAAAGGTTCACACACACACACAAAAACAGCTGATTTATCTCAGTGCTTGACAACAAACATTCAAACCACCAGACACTGAGATTTCAACATGGAGACAAATTGCAATGTTTTAATGCTGTTGTGACCTTTGCTAAATATTATGAACGTTACTACAGTTGGTCCAATCATCTTCACCATCAGATCTGAGACATAAAAGTGTGGACACCAAGGTTAGATAAGACATTTTTTTTATTCCATTTCTGGGGGCATTTCCCACCTCTTGGAAATAGAAATACTGTCTCTGCTCCTCTGTCATCCTCTGGTCTCAACCAGACAGCCCTCCAAACCACTCAAAGTTTCTAAGTGAATGGCCATTTTGTTTTTCCATTGATGCAGCGCTTTTTGTGGCATCTACATTTTTTTCTACCACTGGCTGCATTGTGTCAACATTTTCTACTGCTTTAGGCTTATTCCCAAGAGTGCTTTCTGCAAGCCTTTGAAAGACCACGGTGGCCTAGTAGTTTCACTGAAATGTGAAAGGAGAAAGGGCTAAAAGGGCATTCTTAATTATATGGGACATTTCTTGGCCTCTTATTTTTTTATCCAACTATGTTTTTGCTTGAGCCCCCGGTAATCTGTGACCCTGTCTCTCACTTTTTTTGGCTGTGTTGTTTGTCTGTTCAGTTTCACAGAATGAGATGTCATATTTGCATTTTTGTGTATGTAAACTAAAGCTTTTGACTGCAGAACTCTGGGTAAGAGATTTTCCCAGTGATTTAGTATTGCATTTTAACATAGCTATCACTGTTCCTCTGGAGCTGTTTGTACCAGCACTACAAAGTTTTAAAGTTAAATATATTTCTTCTGCTGTGTGTGTGTGTGTGTGTGTGTGTGAGGAGGAGTGTGGTACATAGCCACAGCCCTGCTGTTGATCATGTTAAATGTGTTACACGTAACATTTATCAGTCCTAAAAATCTTATCTTATAATATACAGTTATTGGTGGGCCCATTTCGACCATGACAAGTGCATGACCATTTTGTCATGGTTAGGGAGGGCCAGAGATTTTAGCTGAAGTGAATGAGCAGACGCATACAAGCTTATTTTGAGCAGTTAAAGCAAAGTGTGGAGTTCCTCTTTCAGGGTTGGTTAGGTTAACATAATTACATTGCTCATACATACGTGTACTTATGTACAAATAAAACAGTCAAACTGTTCTTTTTAGAAGTTATGCTACTTCCTGTTGATACAGTTGATTGCTTTTGATTTGACACTAACAAATTACTGACACATTACTAAGGTCTTGGGTCTATTGTCGCTATTCCTTATGTTTTAATGACCTAACTCGATTAAGTAAATCACTATTGTGAAAGCAGCTAGTTTAGGAAGGACCCGCCCATACAAACTTTGTGATGGATTCTCATCCAGAGCCACTGAAGACATTATACAATGGAGTAGTACTAAACTAACTCACATTTCATAAATGGTGTGTTCAGTGTAAGCCTAGAACCTTATACAGAACACTTTATCATACATACTTTCTATACCATATTTTGTATTCAACAGGGAATGAATGGTTAGTAGAACAGAGGCCACAGTGTTCCTCCGTGGGCCTTCATATACATCAAAGCTTTGACCTTGCACAGACACCAAAGCAAAAGGTGATCACTTATGATCAGACAGCGGCAGTCATTTCCTCCCACAACACAGATCGCAGCAGCTCCTCTGATATATAGTGAATGATAAAGGGAGCTCCAGAAATACATTCCCTCCATCCATCTTCACAGGCGGCTGGAGAGGTCGCGGGACAAAAGGGAAGGGAAACCTACCCTGCCCACTTCCACCAGCTTGGTGATCATGACAATGCTGAAGCAGTTCTCCTGCCAAACCATCCGCCAGAAATCGTAGATCATCTCCTGCTTGGGGCCTGCGGAGGAGGAGATATTCAGTAGAGGTATAGATAGAGGAGTGGGTGAAAAAGAAAAGCGAGCAGAGAAGGTGGAGGAAGAGGAAGAGAGGAGGATGAGGAGGGTGGAGAGATGAGCCATAAGTCATAGAAAATAGCAGCAATAACCATCAATGTAGAGGTGCCGTGTAATCCGTGCCAGGGAATAGAGTAACAATGTGTCATTTGTGAACTATTGCCCGCTCTGTGTTCTCCTAATACTACAGAGAAATGTCATTTCAATACACCCACAAATCCTCAGCCATTGTGCAAACAAGCTCCTGTATTTTCTTTCCCAGGCACCAGTGGCTGACACAAATCATAGTCCCCTGGAGAAGATGACACTTGCATTGATTTCATTACAGTGTGGCATTGATAATATCAGGAGGTCCTCCTTCATACTGCCTCCTCTGCCAAACACACTACACCCCTTTTAGTGAACAAGATGTCTATTCATTTCTACCCACTCGGTTTGTTTAATAGGAACATTATCTTGTCTTCTGTAACTGGCCTAGATGGTTTTTTTAAGAGAAGGTTGCTCCCTTTCATCCTTCATATGTTTTTGTACTGGCGGAGCAGAAGATCTTTTTACACTCCATACTTTTTTTTGTTTGTATTTAATAATTTATTCCGTAATTCATTTATTTCAGCTCAAAGACACAACCTTGTTGTCATTTTAGATTCCGACCACAATTTTTCATTTAATTCGCTTTTATCATTTGCACAATACAGCAAAGGTGAGACCTCCACTGAGCCAGCAAGATGCTAAAAAGCCTGTTCATGGTTCTTATTTCCACTTGTCTTGACTACTGAGAAGCAGCCCACATACAAGCAGCGACTGCAAAACTACAGAGCATTCGGGATGCAGCTGCCAGAGTTGGAACAGAAACTAAAAAAAAAAAAAAAGAGAGAGAGAGAGATCACATAACTCCTGTTTTATGTAACCTGCATTGGCTCCCTGTAACTTTGAGAATCGATTTTAAAGTCTTTCTCTGGGTTTTTTTAAGCACTAAATGGCCTTGATTCTTCACAAGCCCCAAGACCCTCCACAGCCGCTCTTTTAACTATCTCCAAGGTCGCCCTAGAGACCTTTGGAGATGCTATTTTTAGCCACTAAAAATATGGAAGACTCTGCCTTTAAATATTAGACTTGCTGACTCAGTCAACAGTTTTTAACAACAACTCAAGATACAACTTTTTGATACAGTCTGTAACTAGCAGCTGTCTCTTTCTGAAGAAACTGTGTTAAAGCTGTTTTATAAACAGTCATTTTCTCCCTTCTGTCTGTGTTTTAAATGTGTTTTCTTTTTTAAAAGAGTTTGGGTTCTCTTACTTATCACACAGTCCCTCCGTCTCCCATTAAGTCTAATTGAAGCCCATATGCCAGACAAATTCCAACATGGGTGTCCTGTTCTGATGTGATCTTCCAGCCAGTTCTGGCAAGACTCACGGCAGAGTTTGTGATCACACTTTCTCTGTTTACCAATATTTACTCCATCTCCCAATCACTTCAATCAAAGCCTGAATGACGAGTAAATTTCTGCCTCGCTGTGATCTCCTCGCCTTTTTGTGGGATTTTTTGACAATCAATATAGAGAGTAATGCCAGCCTTTAAAGCCTATAATAAACCAGTAGAGAATGAGAGTGATATGATTGGATTTTTGGGCCCTAGTTGAGATATGCTGTAATTGGAACGAGCTGAAACTGTTGAACGGCCTTTACAGGAAGGCTGATGATGATAAAAGTGGGGACAAATGCCTCCGAATCTGACTGGGTGAGAGCGCATTATCCCTGAATTAGGGCTACAGAAAGCAACACATAGGCCTGTAGAGGTGTTTTTGTCTCCGCAGATAAACAAACACAATGAGGTATACAGTAGTGCTCGTTTTTCACTGCGTTTTCTCCCACAGTTGTCTTAACAAGAGGAATCAAAAGGTAAGCATTTGACTACGCACTCCAGGGAAAACATGCAGAGACCTCTGAAGGCTAAGGAATACAATAGGAGGCGGAGGAGTAACAACCTTACTTGCCTGTTAAAAAGCTGGGCCTGTGCAGAGCCTGACAAACAGCTTTCTCTTTCATAATAATAAGAGCTAGGTTTTTACTGTAGCTGACCCAAGGTGAGCCGGCGTGTACGCGCCTCTATATGCACACGTGGGCATCTACTTTAAGAGCTCCTCTCAGGGTTATTCACAGCTCTCTCCGCTGTTAGCAATCACTGCAGCGGTTTCTATGTGTATTAGCGATATGAGATGTTAATTTTTCAACAGCAGCGGGAGAGGCCCACTAATGCATTGCCGGAGGGATGGTTTAGAGACAGATGATGTGTGATCCCAGCGGCTGGGTGAATCTGTATGCAGCGCGCAACCTGCTGCCGCTTTGGACTCAGGCTTTCAGAGTGCGCTTGGCATTTCTCCTCCCCGCGTGCCTCCCCCGCACCCGCCCCCTCCCTTTCCCTCATCTCTGGACATAATAGAGAGTTAGCCGAGAGCACCTGCTCCCTGCCGCACATGCACAGCCGCCTTAAGACTCATCTAAGATACAACGAATCAACCTCAACCTGCCACGACAGCAGACCACCCAGGGCTCACCCTGAGTCTAAGCAGAGCGTGTTGCTCAGAGCGTGCAGAATGTGAGGGGCAAGTGGCAGCTTTAGTGATGTGGCGTATGTACAGTGTAGTATGTAAGTGTGCGTAAATCTGTGTAGACAGTCCACTTGTGTGTAAGAGTGGAAGTAATGAAATGCAATTACTTTGGCAACCACAACAGACTATACTTAAGTATATGCTTTACAACCTGGCTGTTATTTTAATATTTTCAGCCATCAATTCAGATTAGGTTAACAGGCTGGACTTTTTTATCTTGGGACCAGAAATGGAAATGTATTATGTCCCAAACCTGCATGCTTATGAATGTAGAAAAAAACAGCAAAATATTAACATAAGCCTAAAACTAATAAAAATCATCACAAAAATCACAAAAATCATTAATATCATTAATCAAATTCTAAAATATAGATAAATTCAGTTAATTATCTCATGGGACAATTTTTTTTTACATTTTCCAATTGAAAATTGGCTGTTAGTGACTGAGTTTTCTAACTATCTGCCAGAGAAAAAATACATTGCTTCAATACTTTATGGGCTCAAAAAAGAAGAGAAAACACCTAACTTACTCTAACACAATCTCCCCTCTCTACTTCACATAGTATCTCGTTGCTCTGACAAAACCATACTTAACATTTTAATGTTTTTTATGTAAGCTTTTTTTTAACATGACCATGTTTTGGGATATTGCTTGGTAGTTGAGGGCCTGAATTTTTTAAGTGCACCTACAACTCCTACTTCACAGCCAGGTCACAGCCACAGGGATCTTGAAAAAACATCAATCAGGGTCCACATAGACTGACAGCCATGCAATGCAATATACAGCAACGCTATAGGGACAAAATGCCCGAGCAACACACAGCATGAGCTCCACAAGAGGACCTCACCCATCTAAGGATGGATATCAGTATGTACATGTCATGCTTCAGTGAAGTGTCTACACTGGATGTGTTCAAGCACAGTAGTAAAGTGTAGGTCATCGAGTTTTGGCAGCGCCTAACGCACACTGTATTTACATGTGTCAACAGAAGAAATTGGACTTGAGGTGTAAAAACATGCTTTGGGTGTGTTGCACACACGTGTGGTGCAACAGTGCGTCTACACAGGAGGCGATTCAGCCATGCGTTTTAGTCATCTGTCTCACATGCACCGACAGTACAAACACTATGCATCTTACATAACCCACAGCAAATTGTTGCTCTTCAAGAGTGTTTCTGTCCATTTTACACATGTAATTACAGTATTTGTATGTGGGATCTGGGAGCTGACAAAACAAGGGTGACCTACACTCAATATTGTGCCTGAATGCATCCTGACACAGACGGAGCACCAAAGCTGCTGCTGATCCTCCTGAACAACAGTGCCAGGAGCCTGGAAAAATGTGTACAGTAAGTTTCTGAGCTCCACTTGTATGCAGAACATCAGGCAATTTTTTTATTTCACTTGTACATATAAGTGCACTGTCCACTCTGTGTCTTCTACATCTTATATGCTTCTACAGGTTAGGCATGATAATATATGTACTTTATTTTATAACAGAATAAAAGCAAATCTACTGAAAATGCCAATATTTGTCGTTTTAATTAAGAGATTAAGAGAGACTCAAAGAATCAAAGAAACATTAACGTTTTGTTTGATTCTTTGAAACAGTGACTTTAGCTCGACTATGATTAAAATTTCACCGAGCACTCCTACTTGAATAACACACTGTGCTAGTCTTTCCACCTCTATGTGCACTCTTGTATATAGAGAGACTTTGAGAGAAATATGTGAGAGATAGAGAGAGACACACACATTTTCGGAGGTTACTTTTGTGAAGTGATAGAACTGAGACCAAAGTAAAAGATGGAGAGAAATCAGAGGGGGATTATGAAGTGAAAAAAAAAATATTCACTGAATAAATAGGATCAGAGCTGTGAGAGAATAAAGAGAATGTCTTGCTCTCTTTATTTCTTAGTCTCTTCCTCTTCTTCTTTCTCTCTCTCTCTTACTGTCTTTCTGTGTGTGTGTGTGTGTGTGTCTGTGTGTCTGTGTGTGTGCCGCTTGGGGAATGCAGCCTATATAGTGTATCAAATCGACATCAGAGAGATGGCGCACCTCACATGCAGATGGCGGGGAGGAGAGACACAAAAGCAGAACTTCACATCGAGCGGCAGTCAGTGGTGTTACAGTGCAGGTTGATTGACAGTTACAGTTGATTGCTATGGGAGCATTTCTCACAGATGGAGGAAAGTGACGCTTTATGGTGGAAATCCAGATGTGAGCATGAGGCAACGCAGGCTCCTTGTTGTTTACACATTAATAATTCATTAAAAGTCATTTTAATATTGTCAGCTGGGCTGCTGTGTAAAGAGAGAGGCACAAAGTAAAGCGGATATTAGCAGTCAAACGCTGCTGCTGGGCATTTTACACTCACCTTGAGTGGCAATGAAGTGGTTTGATCGCTGGTAACCCTGTGTGACAGAGAGAGTGAGGACGAAAGTGGGGAGAAGACAGAAAAAGAGATGGGAGAGAGTTAATAATTACAAGAGCACATGACGAAGTTAAACTCAGGGACCTCTAACTCTCATTTCACCCCTCCCATCCATTCTCTTTCTCCATTTTCAGCATCAAGTCATCTCTTATTCATCTCGGAGCTGGGTTTGATGTTGGCGCTCTGCGAAATTTGTGCTCTGCTTTTGAGTGAAGGTATTTCTGCGTGAAAACTAATCTATCAGCTGATGATGCTCAGCTTAAAATACATTAGCATGTTTGACCAGCGCAATTCTTCACACTGTTAAGGCTCTGACTTTTGGTGAAGGATTGCTCTTGAATTGTAATGCATGGAGAAATGGCATTAATTCAAGTTTTTCTCTGTCTGTCTCTGAGCCAGGTCATTACATGCTGAGTGAGGGAGCTGCATTTCAAAGGCGGCCCGGCGTGTGGTGCTTTGCATGCAGCCAGGGCTGCTGATCAAAGGTAGATTGACGAGTGAGGGATCCTCAGCTCTGAGAGTAATTCTACCTGAGTGACACTGACTGATCTGGCTGTCTCCTTTCTGCTCAGCTTAGTGCAGTTATGATACAGTGTGGACAGTCTGGAGGGCCATTAGTGGCGTCATGGCCCTCCACCAGGCTGGCCCTGTGCACTGAATGCAAAGCAACCAGGCATGATAGATCTCAGGAATTAAGAATAGTGAGCCGTCTCATCATTCATGGGTTTTTACAACTGCTGTATGCAGTAAACATTTGTACAAATACTGTACAGACGCCCCAACACACATACCAACCCTAACCCACCCACACACACTCATGTACATGTACGCACTATTCAGCCAGACAGGCACACAAATTACATTCCATAACTGTCATGCCACAGAGGAAAGTTGAGATGGATGGCCATCGCTATGAAAGAGTGCAGCGACCCTCAT
The DNA here is from genome assembly GCA_023238725.1 of Scortum barcoo. NCBI lineage: Eukaryota > Metazoa > Chordata > Actinopteri > Centrarchiformes > Terapontidae > Scortum > Scortum barcoo. Next base: position 3,046,952 of record CM041548.1, on the reverse strand, counting down.
TCCCATGAGCCTCTGTTGCTGAGATTCCCTGGGCCGACCAGTTTTCTGTCTGTCACCTTGGCAACCACATTTTCCAACAGCAGGCAAGCAGAAAAACATCAAGCAATGTGAATTTACAATAGACTGGAAAGAAAAAAAAACTACTCATGCAGATTCATTTGAGACGTGGAAAGCTTATCAACTCTATCAAAAACAGAGAAAAACAACTTTCAATTTGTTATGTATTCACTCTAACTACAACCTGTGACACGTTGTGAAAATCTGATGTTGGTGTGTGCTGATCAGTGGAAATCAGTGCTCAAATTTATCATGCATCTCAGAATCAGTTTTAGGGGTCCTGCTGAAACTCTAAATGTTAATAGGAACCATCCTCCCTGAGTATTGGAGAACATTCAAGACAGTGAAATAAAAGAAAGAGTGTCATCACTCGTAGGAGTACAACAAGCTAATTAAGACTAAAAATATTCAGTATTTTGTCAAATTTGACAACAATTTCAAAACAAACAAATGATACTTGATGTATTGATATATTTTTTTTCACATTATTGCTGCTGCTGATGCATTTCTTTGCCAAAAAATGTTGCGGATTCATTTTCTGTGGAGTTCTTTCTGCAGGTGGAAAAATGACACTACATATGGAGCAAAAGCTGTCACAAATGTTTTTCAGCACCTTGATAAATCTGTAACAAAGCTGTTTATTAGCTGTGTCTGTTGGAGTTTGAAGTGCTCCACAAAAGAGGGATGGTCTCCAGTCATTTGTTAGACATGCGTTAATGAGTTAATGGTGCAAATAAACTCTGTTAACTTGTTAACTTTCTGTTAACAAACTACATATCTAACTTCCTAACTGGCAGCTAGCATTGCTGGCTTCTGTGGATGGTTAGTGCTGGCAGGTTACTGGCTAGTTACCACTGACTCATCTTTGACTTTCACTGGGAAAAATTAATGCTACTTTTTGGTTTGACCAAGCAATTAGTCTTCCTGAGATGCTTGATGAATATGGGCCATACTAGATTAAACCCTTGTAAGTGTAAAATAATTCCCACCCCTGCATGCACTGTGCCCTGTGTCAGTTTTTTACCCCCTGGGCCTCTGTCACTGAATATGTTTCCAATGCTTCCCGTGTCAAGGTGTCAGTAAACTCTGGCTTTGATCTGAGGTGCTTGATCTGACCCAGGATGTTCTCTGTGGCATACTGTCAGGGCTTTTACAGGACAATCAGGTGTTAAGCACTGACTGTGGATGAAAGAGGACAGAGAGACTGCTGTACTAGTTTGGAGAAGAAAAAAAAATGAACTCATGGAAAAAGTGATGGCTAAAGGCGGACAGGCTCAGAGCAGAAAAGGGAAGGAAGATCTGCTGCTGGAGGGAAGCCATGGAAGGCTTGCAGAGACAGTGAGAAGCGCAGCGTGAAAAGGGAAGAGGAGATGGAAAGAGAAGAGAAGCAAGGTACTTACTTCCCTGTTTATCCGAATCTAAGAGATGCCAAAAGGTTGAAATTGGAGGAGGGGTGCGGAAAACAGAGAGAGAGAGAAGGAAAGTAGGGGAGGAAACAAGAGCTAGTTATTGTGATTAAAGAGGGTAATGAAATGGTTAGAGAGCAGCTTGCCTTGAGGACCTGTGGAGAGAATAATGTTCAAACTCCCCAAATTCCCATGTTTTGTGCAAAAGGCCAACTTCTATAAAATAGTTACCACAGTCTTTCTTCTAGTCTTTCTTCATCTTTAGCATGTCACATTTATAGTTTAAAGCACAGAGGCAGGGAGGGAGAAGGACTGCTGTGGCAGGTTTTGATGAAAGGCCAGTGATGACACAGAGTTGTCCTTGGTGTTAACAACACTTTAATGCGTTCTGTAATGAAGCATGGTAAGGATAATCCCTTTGGGAATACATGATGTCATCAAATTCATTCTGTGAGTTACTCAACATCCCTAGAAAAGACCTCCATATGTGATGATTCTGCACCTCGCGATTTATGTGAGTTGCTAACATTCAGGGCCAGTGTAGAAAGTAGTGCACTTTAAAGCGGGTGGCGAGGCAGAGTGTAAAGGTGTGGAGGCCTGGATGGTGGCCGGGTGTGTAGCGCCTCACACTTTGATGTTGGGGTGAGGGAAATAGACCGTGCAAAAATGGCAGTGCAGCTGCAAGTGACAAAAAGTTTGTATTGATTGGAAAAATAAACCATGTATAGAGATCTGAAATTGAAATGTATCGTGATGCAACAAGAACTGTTTAATAATTATGACTGAATTGTAATCAAATTGAGTCATGAGGTGACTTCTGACCTTTACTTTTATAGGTTGTTTCATGTCAAATGACTGATGTGAAATTAAACTTTGCCTGTTTATTAACCGTGACCACCATATTTCCCTAACCTTACCATGCTCTTGTAATGCACATTGTAGATGACAAAAAATTAAATAATGCTGTTATTGGACACAAAAAAAAAACATTAGACGTAATCAGTGGCTTTGACTGTTGTTTAAAATCCAAAAATGAGTACACCTAAAATACTGATGGGAAACTCTCCATGTATGAAAAATTGTGTTAAGGCTGACCTGGAAGTATATTTGAAAAGTGTCTGACTGCTTGTGTTACTTGCCACATCTGACTCTAAGGCGTTATCGCAGGGTTCAGAGATCTCAGAAATTAATTTGGTGGGTACAATGTTATTACCAATGGGACAGTAGGTCAAAAATACTTAAATAAGTAACTGAAACTGAAAAACCTTCTTTATGGTTAAATAAACTGGGTTATCCTGCCTTTCCCAGATCACACACAAAGAGACAACAATACAAGCCAAAGGAGATTTTGACTGTCATTTAAGGAAATCAAGCTTTTTGATTCGTCTGCCCGGACATGGCAACCATTACTTTCAGTGCCCATTCCCATTTTATCTTATTCCAGAAAAAGAACTGCTGCTTCCAGTGGAAGTCTGACAGATATCCCTCCCAGAGTACCAGAGAAAAAAAAGTTTACCTGACAGTGGGTGTGAATGCAGGATGTTTTGAGAAGAGATAGGATGGTGTCATTTTTGTCTAACATGTCAGCCACTGTTGGTAAGAAAAGGGGCTATAAACTATGTAAACTTTCATGTTAACGAGAGGAGAGTGCGATGGAACTTTTCAGTTTAACCTTTAAAAACAGCAATGTTCCATTTATTGCAACCTTGGCATCTTCCATGAATCATCTGGAATCATTTCGCTGCAGTGTTGTAAGCCAGGGGTCTTGGCATGACATGCAGGCGGTGCTGTAGACGGCACAGTTAATGACACCAAGGTCCTTGGAGCGTTCGTCCTAATGGAGCCCTCATGGAGTACTAAAGGGGATAATGTGGTCATGCACGGCACTGTGAGCTTTGACGCTCTGCTTTAACTGTGCCACCCACATAAGCTGAGTCAGGCATCCACTAGCGATCAGGCCCTTTCTGTCCACTTCACGTTTCCTTTGGTTCAGCAAACAATAGCAGAAACAAAGTACGTAATACAGCATTTAGAGGCCATAACAACTCATGTCAAACCTGCAATGAGTGCTTCAGTAGGTAGGGCCAAATGGAGGCAAGACTGTCAATGGCTTTTCACCCTCAAGTTAGCCTGCCATTATGAGTTAGCAGCAGAGCTCAGACCCTGGCCTGCACTGAAGGAAAAAGATAGTGTTGGTGTCCATCTAATGCAAAGCTGCTGAGATCTGACGGGGGCGCGTAGTGCTGCTGGGACTAGAGAGGCTCCCTGAGATACTCACTCGAGCTGAACTGTATGTGAGATCAAAATATCTGGAAGTAGATGAAAGGCTCAGCTGTGTTATATTGGGTCCAATTGCGGAGCAATGTCGCCTTACAAAAGCATTTGGGTGAGTCACGAGGCCCGGTGCTCCGAGCTTATGGGCTCTTGTAGGATCTCGGGAGATGCTTCGATAAAATCTCGCCTCAAAGCCCACACGTACTAGTACGTATAGATATGATGCTATGTTGTGGGTGTAGTCACTAAATGACTGAGTTCAGTCTGAGTAGCTCATACAACTTCAGACGCAACCTCAGCACTGGGTCAAAAATAAGAGGTGACTAGTGCGTGCTGTTATGGTGAAGCTGTGGGATCAGTGAAGGCAAGAGATGAAGGAGCAGGAAGCGGAGGAGGAGGAAAAACAAAACAAAAAGTGACAGAGGTGACTTACGTCTATGTAGTTGGCATTGACATAGTCAGAGCTGGGGTCTGCAAGCAGAGAGTGGAGCTTCACTCGATGGCGGTCATCTGATGCACAAAAACGGAGTCACGTAAAACACAAATCTACTGTATCTGTCAGTCGTTGTAGCAGTTCAATTACTTTGGTGAGTACAATGTTAACCAGTAGAAATGTTTTCCAAAGCTATGAAAATATATTCAAGAGTTAAGTTTTTAATGCAGAGTTGTGGTATCTATCTCCTGCAATGCTTGTCAAAAAACACTGAAACACTACAGTACATCTACAGTAAGCTGTCTGCTGTTTTCCATGGTATTTTTTTTAACAAGATGAATGGCTAAATCTCTTCTTCCTCACCATCTTTTAGGGTTGGCAAAGAAAGTAGTTTATTGTTGACGACAGAATGTGTATGAAATAGTGACATCGCCTGACAAAAACAGCATGAATTCAGGTGATTAACTATATTGGCTTTTAAAATGAATGATCACAGATGAGTCATTTTTTTTTACATTTTTTATATTTTTTTATATTTTTTTGCCTTTAATGACACACAGCTCCTGACTTTCAATATTCAGACTTACCTTATAGTTTTACAAAAGCTACCGTGTGAACAGACTGAGACACAAAGCCAATGTTTTAAGAAACTCTGAAGGGTCGTTTTAGAAATCGAAAACAACATTTCAAAACCACTATTAAAGCAACTGTTAAACAATCAATTGTAATTAATCAAACCTTAATTACATTATAACAAGAGGTTTTTTAGAATTAACAACCACTCAGCTGGGAGTAAAACTAATTATTGGGTGGCTTTGGCAGACTTAAAAACACAGGGCAGCGGCGTCGTTAAATGGTAATCTACTTTGCAGTCTATGTATGAAAAGCTATTAATGTTAAGGTGTGCTGTAACCTACAGTAAAATTATGAGACTGAAACAGATCCAAGTAACAACAGCAGCAGCGTTTCTGTCTTTCCTTCCCCATGTACTTACGGCTAAGCAAGCTATCGTGCCTTCCTTTGGTCTTGTCCTTCTTTTTTGTGACGTCCCAGCCATCAAAAAAACTCTGCAAAGCAAAGTTGGAGATCACAAGTTGAGATAAAAAAGAGAAAAGATACTACAAAAACAGGGGCGGTGCGTCTTTATCGCATCTTACTCTCACAGCTGAAATGACTTTGCTAATTCAAGTGTTACCCTAAGGTTGTCTGAGTAACTCCACTATTATAGCATCTTGCCAAGTCATCAGCAGACATCTGCCACAACATGGCGGGGAGAGAGTACGGCGGGGAGAGAGTGTGGCTGCGAGATGATGCGCCGCGGCCTTGAGAAGGAGGAGGCGGCCCACCGCAGTCATTCTCATTCCAGACGCAGTGTGAAGCTTGAAGAAGCCGTTGCTCCCTAATACCGCCGTGTTAAACCGCTAAATTTGTGACAGCTGTTTATGACACCCATCCACCAAATCTGCTGCTGTGGTGGAGATGAGTAATTGGGTCTAAATCAATACTATAAGTGAAGGAAGAGCGAGAAAAAACAAAGATACGATATGTGTGGACAGGCCTGGCTTGAGTTGTGTCATATTCTGTTGAATTTTAAGTCTCAGCCTGATCTCTCCGCTGTATCGGTAGGCACATCCAAGCTCTCCAACCGAGGTGCGCTGTCTCTCATCTGCAGCCGAACAATCCCCCGTGGGCGATGAGGAGTGGGGGGCCAAATTGGGACCACCTGAGACCCTGGCCGAGCCGCACAAAGCAAGCTGATCAGGGGATTACACCTGCTACTGGATCCTGTACAGGTAATGCCTGATCTAATCCTGCTTAACAAACCTGCCTTTGTCCAGCACCTTGTACTTTTGGGGTGTCAACAACTTTATGTTCACCTTCAGAGAGATTTACTTGATTCATTTCTTCTTTATTAGCGCATCAGCCAAATCCAACATGCCCAATGCCCAACAACTTACTTGCCCCTACAAGTTTGTTTAATTTTACAGCAGCATTTCTCTGCAGCATCAAATATTCATGAATAAACAAACAACAATCACAGTTTGGAATCAAGTTGGGGTTTAACAATGAAAAACACTGCTAATCTGCTTCATCAGGGCCCTTTGAAAGTGATTATATCAGATCTGGAATCAAACAACTGTCATCAGTTCTTACTGAAGCCCCGCCCACTTGACAAATGTAATATTCAGCTTTAGCTCTCCACCAACTCCTGAAAGATACATCTGACTCTTCACCTTCTAGATCTCGCTACGTTCCCCAGCTAGCCACTAACTTCATGACGCAGCTTCACCCACAGAGGACTGCATCGGTCGCAGGGTCACAGGATTTCTGTCACTGGCTCTGGTTCCAGATGCTAGCTTCCAAGCTCAACACATAGAGGACCCTACCCACACCAATGGCCCGACTCATTCACAACCCCCCACAATGCCTTGCAACATGTCTGATCAATGGCAACAGCACGACCCTGTGGGAAATAAGGGTTATGAAGTCTGACAGGAGAGTGCACGCTGATCCCCTTCATCTTATTTATTTCTCCAGGCGATGGGGAGCCAGACTGAGGAGTGAAAAAGCGACCCACATATTGATTTTGGAGGGGGGAAATTTGTTGGCCCCTTAGGGATCTTAATGAATCGAAAAAGTGCGTCTAGCTTCCTGCAGGTGGATGTGCAAAAAAAAAAAAAAAGGCTCATCAGCGCTGGTTGATGTGGAGGACTGCACATTAAAGTAAACAGAAAGAAACTTTGAAAAGCATAATTAGTCCACAGAGCACCAGAAAGTTCACTATATCTGCATTATCTCTGTAATGCAGATGAAGTAAAACAGCGTTTTACCGCTTGTTCATGAATATTAAACGTTTCATTTAAGCCTTCTCAAAGTAGACAATTGTCTGCAGTAATACACAGACGGGCTCAGGACACTAACTACACCTGAAAAGGATCGGGGATTTCGAAACAGGGCCATTTGTAACATTGTTTTCAGTCCTTCTTCTTTACTTTGTTTTTAGAGAAAGCATCTTGTAAATAAAATTTCACACGTTTCACCTTAGCTTAGTGTCTGAGTGATCTTGAACAGTTCTGCTCACTTGTTGTATACATTGTTTTAAAAGTGTTATGACTTACACCATGCAACTTGATGTTAACAGGCTATATTTTCTGTCTGTAATTAATATACTTAATTAATCCTACAACTAAACAGAGTCAGCTGTAACTAAAACATTGTCCCAAAAATCCCAAAATCCCCCAAAAAATTAATGCCTCACCAGGTGCGCCGTTAAGCTAATCAGGGAGAGAAAGCTCATTAGTGACAGAAATTAAAACTGTTTACCAAGAAAGTAGTAATACTATCACATGTGAACTAGCATGATACACCAGTCGTTATTAATCCAGTGATTATCTATTGATATAACAATAAAAGTCTGGGAAACTTCCTTGGTTTAAAAGATTCTGCAGAATTCAACACCTAAACAGACATTTGTTGACCAAGTGGTGCCAGCAGCAATGCCCATTTGAAGTGAATGCAGCATGAAATCCCACCGGTGTAAAACGCAGGACTGAGTGTACATGTCAGTGTCAGCTTTATTTTAAACTGTCGAAAAAAAAAAAAAATGTAGTCTGTCACAGAAAAAGTGCTCCCAGTGTAAATATCATAACATTTTATTCCTCTGTCTCTCCATCTTTCTAAATTTTCCACCATATCAGCAGATAATAACAAACAATTAACAAACTGCTTGAGGAAGTCAATTTGAAGCTGTGCCTTTACTCTGTGTTGTCACTAACTTGGTAGAGTGCAACAAAATATACCATATATATTTTGCCATACACTCCAGAACATATAAAAGCCTTTTCTGATCTAATGGCCCATATCAGCAGGATGACATCTTTAGTCTGTGCCTTCCAAAACCATAAAGTGTAAATCTGTTTTATGATGTGACAATGCTGTGCTACAAGTTTAATCTTGAAGATTTGCATTTAAATAAATGTCTGTTAAGTCACTATCTATCATCAAATGAAGTAACAATATTGCAGCACTTGCAGTATTATGTCCTGGGTGTTGGAGGAGACTTTGCCAGAAAAATGCGGTGCATAGTTAAGCTCTAGCATTACTATGGCCAAACAAACAAAGAAAAGAACCAAAGGCACTGTGAAACACAACAAAACTGAAATCTTTAAGAAAATGGCTTTAAGGTTTGGTTAGGTTTAGGGTCAAAAAACAACTTGGCTAGGTTTAAGAAAAGGCTGCCATTCGTGTCCAAATGATTCTTGATTAGGGTTACATCATGGTTTTAATAAAAGTTAGACTTCCTCCTTTGCTCAAGAAGGACAAGAGCCATTACTAGCATTTCTACCAGAGGGCTTTGTCACTTCAGGGTAAAAACACTCCTCTGAGTGGCACTTGTGAAATGACTGATGCTGTCGTTTTACAGTTAAGTAAAAGCCTGCATATTGGCCCAGAAAAGGGCCTTTAGGAAACAGCCACAATGTGGGAAGCACAATCATGTGTTGTAGCATGATTTCCCTTCATTTGAACTCAGGGGAGCAGAAGACCAGCAATACACCAAAGTACTACACTATAGCTTATCTTTCTTTCGCCCCCTTTTTTACTTCCTTACCTCATACTCTTGTTTGAAGCCGTACCCCTCGGCCGTCTTCATCTGGTTGATGTGCTGCAGGAGGTCAGCCACCCTTACAGCAGGGTGGAGCTGCCCCGTGTGATAAGGCGAGCCTCTTACAGCAGGGTGGAGCTGCCCCGTGTGATAAGGCGAGCTCTTCCTTCGACAGTGGCGGTGGGGCGAGCCTCCCAATAAGCTACTGGACTCGTTGACGGAGCTACGCTGCTCATCTGGGAACATGAACACCATACAGTTCAGTCAGTTTGCTGACATTATGCACTCTGTGACATGGACTGCACTGTTTTTTATTAATGTAAACTCGGTTGAAAAGCCTAGGGGGCAGCTCAAGGAAAAAAGTCAGCATTTCTGCAGAAACGTGAGGGATGACTGGCACTGCAGAATATTCAAACAGACAAGAGACTTTCAGGAGATTTCTCTGTCGAGAGCACCTTATGGTCTGGCAGAACAGATTGGCTACATGCTCGGAAGTAAACATGACTGAAGGTCAGGGAAGAGGGAGCTTCATCTCTAGACACTTTCTCAAGAGTACCCATATGTTCCTCGCTGTCTTACTTCGAGCGTTGCAGCCGTGGGCATCCATGAAAGAGTGGGCCATCCTCTCATCCTGCTGGAGAGTGCTCTGCTCTGTCATGCTGCAGTCTAAAGAGCTCAGCTTCCGACTCTTCTCCTGCCTATAGGACATGGCCGCCTTGTTTATGGCCACCTTCTTCCTACTGTAGAGATGCAGAGAGAGGTGGGAGGATAGAGAGAGAGCAAGACAGAGAGGGACAGGGAGCAATAATAGACAGAGGGCAGCAGAGAAGAGGCAGAATGAGAGAAAGACAGGCAAAGAGATAAGGAAGAAAGGAAAGGAGGGCGGGTGAGGAGATGAGAAATTGGACTGAGGGGAAAATATAAGGGCTACGAGATTGAAACTGGACGAGCCAGAAGGGGAAAGTGCGATTTGGTGATAGCAAGAGTGGTGGGGTGGCGGTGGGGTTGTGGTGAAGGTGGTGGTGTGAAAGGAGGAGGGGAAGAGGAGGGGGTGGAGGGGGTCTATACTGGAGGATGGGGTGGAGATAGCGATGCTGATTTCCACTCTAGTTATCCTGGAGCTACGAAGGGCAAGCAAGGGGAAGATGGCTTCAGGTGGTGAGGTCGGAAGATGGAGAAAAGAGTAACTTACGGGTAGTAAGGGTAAGAATAGAAGTCCCTTCTGATTAGCGTGAAGGAGGAGGAAAGGAGAGAGACAGAGAGTGAGGAGAAAAAAAAAGGAGAGGTGACTATGGTTTATCAAGATGGGCATCAGAAAGATAAATGAAGATGCTCAGTGTGTTGGGATGTTCCAAGCAAGCAATCATGAAGCAGGATCAAAGCATAAGGAATGAAGAAAGATCATGCCGCACCGCACAGCAAAACTCAGCTTTTGACCAACGAAAAATGTCATTTTTACATTTTCTGAGGTTGATCTTGATTACATCTTATTTATATTGCTGTATTTCAGATCTTTATTTGTTAACCTCTTCCTTCATGAACGGTGTTGGGCTTATTTGTTTCTTTTCTTCTCTCTTTTTTAGGGCTTAATTACTTCTTATTACTTCTTAAGACATTTGAACCATTGAGTTTTGCTGGTTATTTTGTTTTTTTCACTCATTTGTTTTTTAAATTTCCTTGTTCCCACACTTTCCCAAATGGAACGTATTTCAGTATTTCAAGAAATAGTGTTGTGTGAATTTGGTACACAAACTGCAGTGGTATGTATGTGTGTGCCCAAAAATCTCTTTAAAACAATAATATGAAGCTTTTACTTCCCTGTTTAGATGGTTGCGCCCTCGTCTATATTGGTCCTCTTTGGATTTTGTAAATGTAATGTCGCATTTTTATGTGATACCTTACTTGCTATAGAATTTTAATTTATCTCTCCAACGTTCATGCTGGATTACAGATATATTTTGGATGCAAATGAATTCAGAATTTTCAAGCATAGATCCCAATGTAAAACAGAGACAAGGTGGGGGACTCTATACTCTTACTGTCAACTACTTTATGTGACAATGACTGAAATACAGAGGGCCCTAAGCTTCTTTATTTTTACCTTAGCTTTGACTTATTGATTACAGGCTATTTATTCATTAATTTATTTATAGAACATAGGATTTCAGTTTGTCAGAAATACAATAATAAAATCCTGGACGTATTTATATCTGTTTTCCTGGAGTACAGTGGCCACCAACCTTAATTATAATATTGAGATAGAGTTTTTAAGACAGAGAAACAAAAAAAAAGTGAAAAGTTAATCATATGAAAAACAAAAATTCAGCACCTGGACATGGTAAAAAGACACCCAAAAAATGCAATCACATTATAAAAGACAATGGTTAAATGACATATAGATCAAATAATTTAAAAAGAAGGAAGGTGTATATCAAAATCGAAACATATCAAGAGGATTCGACTCTTCCTTAATTAAAGAGAAATCCTTTCCATATTTACATATACAGTCTAATTTTGAACATGCAGTGACAATATCTTGTGGCTAAATATAAACATGTCTGCTCGCGTTACCCCCATGTGGCTGTCTAGTTCCTATTGTGCCTGCGAGATTGGCCCACTGAATCTTATCAGTCACTGCCTTCTTCCAGACATCCTATTCATTCTCCCTCTATTCTCTGTGAGAAAATTCCTCGAGGCATAGAAGATCCTCTCCAAAAAAAAAAAAAAAAAAAAAGCAAAAACAACCTTCCTAACCAATTACTAGCCCATCCACTGGCACCTCACAGCTGCTCGCCTCATGTAATTGAGTGGGCAATGGAATAACATGCCCCTTGATGAAATATTTCACACTCAGATGAGTGTTCCACCATTGCCCAGCGAGCGAAGGAAGAATACACTGCAGGTGCGATTGACGACAGAGGTAATTTGCAGGTGGAAAGCAGCCAACGATTCCAGTGCAGGCAGGCTGCATTTGAATGTGCTCAGCCAGCACGCAGACCTTGAAATTAAAAGATGAGATGAAACACAAAAGCTTGGCTGAGGCAGCGGTGGGAGAGTTCAGGATTAATGCTCTACCATTCCACTAACTCTGGTTGTAATTCACTCACATTGCCAAATGCTTTCCTCAATAGACCCTAGCAGCCAAGTGGGATAGAGATGAATTTACTCCTCTGGATTGGCTACACAGGAACAGTAAGACTAAATGTTTGACTCTGGAAAGGTCATCCCACCTCAGCTGGTCGGCAGACGTACAAACATTTTCGCAAGCACTCACCCCTTCTTGACGATGATGACGATGGCCCCGAGAAGCAGAATGAGGACCACCAGGCCACCGGCGCAGGCCCCGAGGATCAGTCCCATGTCTTCGGCATGCTGAGACACCTCCAGAGCCCGCTTAGAGTCCTTACAGGCAGCTGCACAGCATGACAGAGAGGTGAGGGAGAGGAGGAGGGAGACGAAGACTAATCTGCATCTTACAAAGATACACACTGTGGGTGGTTCTTCGGTTCTAATGGCAAAAACAAGATGTTACATGTAGTGGTTTGATGCTAATAAGTCATTGTCACATTCATTTTAGCATAATTACCATAAACAAAGAGAACTATTGCCAAGAAAATTGGCAGCCTCGATAATGTAAGTCTGCTTTGGGAAATATGCTGGATTTCTTGACTGATTTATGGCACAAAACAAGATAAGTGTGATGTTCTTTTACCACAGACAGAGCCGGAAAGATTAGTTCATCCAAATGAGAAAATAAACATATTTTCTCACTTAGCACTAGTGGAGGAGTTCATCTAACTGTGCAAATAGTTTTGGTTTGATTTGATTTGGAATTTGACAAAGAAGAAGAACACCCTTTATTAGTACCTCAATGGGGAAATTTACATTTACACTCTGTTGTTTTTACATATACATATAGGAATACACACACATGCAAACTGGCAGAGAGATGCCAGAGTGAGAGAGCAACCCAAGCAGGGTTTTTGGGGTTTGGTGCCTTGCTCAAGGGCACCTCGGCAGTGCTCAGGAGGTGAACTGGCACCTCTCCAGATACCTAGTCCACCTCCATGTAGACTGGTCCGTATGGGACTTGAACCAGCAACCCTCCAATCCAGTTTCCAAGCCAAGTCCCCAGAGACTGAGCTACTGCCGCCAAACACATGGGAGCTGAATGCATTGAATGCATGCTGGTGCCAAGTTTCTTTCTACTAATTGTGTCCTGTTTAACCTAGATCATTTACAAAGGTGTTCACTTCTCATTGAAACTATTTTCTACGAAAGGATTTTCATTCATCTAGATTGTGTTGTGTTGGAGACAGACATCTCAGAGATGGATTTGTAAAAGCCTGGACACAGTCAACTGAAACTCATTGTCATCAGACGTGCTGTAGACCACAGTCTTGATCTGAACAGTTAGCCCCCCTGTTTTAGTCCTGTGTGAGTGTGTGTGTGTGTGTGTGTAGATACAGCATATCTAAAGAAATGTGGACTGAATTGAACTTAAAGGGATAGTTCATAATAGTTATAGTAAGGTTGTTTGAGGTGCTTAAAAAGCAGCAAAAATAAATATAAGTCAACCAAAAGGTCCAATTATCAGTTAAATGTACACTATGTTAAAAATATTTTGGTTGATGTACCTTGACATTAGACAGTTCTTTCACATTTCACATTTTCTCAAATGTAGAACTTCTATATTCCTGCACACACCACACAGTGTATTATGCTGCAGATCACACCACCATCAACTGCTGGTAAGACACTGACTACTACTATCCCCATAATACTTTAATAATGATGTAAAAATAACTATATTATGATAGTACAGCAATGTACTGCAATTCCCATTTAATCAAATCTATTCAGTCATTTCTGTACTATCACTGCGAACTGTCTATAGCTGAAGATAATAATTGCTTTGGTGGTTTCATATTTGTGTATTGTGTTGGCTAATGTGCTGCTCCTGGCTCTTGAATATACTAGCTGTTTGCATCCCACTCTGTGTGTGTGGGCCCACATGATGTAAATTAATAATATTAGGGGGGAAGTTTAAGGGAGCTGTAAGTTTGCATTTTCCTAATTTCTGTTTCATGAAATTGTGATCACAAAATTATTTTCATTATTTTCATCATCATTACTGACAGGTTTAGTCTCAAATGAAATTGTAGTCGCATTACATTATGGGATGTTAGTGGATAGTTGTATAAGTTCCATGGACATGTTTTTTGCTTCATTGTAGGAATATTTGAGGGTGCTCAACAGGGAATACATTTTACACTGTTTGGATCTGACCCACATGCTGTGTTTGTAACCTGTTGTATGGGTATCTGAAACCTGTATGGACATCCTGTTCCAATACTTAGATCTCTCACACAAAGGCAGGCTTCCCTGTAGTCCAGATTATCACACATTTCACTCTAAAGCCTCAAAGATTACAGCTCACCTCAAGTCTAATATACGTATATATAATACCATAATATCAGATCAGTTATGGTTACAAATAGGTTGGTGTTGTTGCAGATCCTAATGGAGTTTCCTGCAGTTAATCCTGGCATCGTTCTTGTAGGGCACTGATATCATAACGATCCTCACTGTGGTGCTATATCCACCAGGCTGACTCAAACAAGCTGGGGAGAGAGTGTAGCATGTTACAGGTCACCAGTTGCCTTAGCTTTAACAGCAGAGTGTTTCCAGCTAAAGTAGTCAGCAAGCTAGTGTATTACCATGTAGAAGCTGTGCTGAAATAATCGCTGGAGGCTACAGTGGAATAAAGAGCTCACTAGACAGTATCAGAGGGGGCTTGTACACTATTTCAGTGCAGTGTCTACGAAGGGTAACTAAGCAGGTTTGGCTTGGGAGAGACGACGTTCAAGTTATCTTACCAAACTGATGCATGCTCTCATTCAGGCAGCCATTTCCCTCCTACCCATATGTTACAGTCTCAGTGCATTTCTGTCTGCTTTGCCATCTCGGCTAGCTGAGAGCATGAAATCTCTCTCTCTCTTTCTCTATGAATCATCTGGGCTCCCTGTTGTTTTTTTATCTAAAGGTGAAAAATTGCTGTTAAGTATGAATGAACTGAAGGAGTATTATTACACTTCTGGCAGCATGCGCTTCATTAACAAGTCATCTCACTGATGAGAAAACAAATAAGCCAGGGGATAAAACAAAATGCGGAGATAGAATCATCTAAGGGTCTCAGGCCTGTCTCTGTGAGTTTGGCAGGACAATTGAATTGGACAGCATCTCTGTATTTTAACAAAGAAATTATGCTTCACGGGGGAGTTATTGCTTTTTGTCTGTGACTGAAAAGGGAGAGGGAAAAAAAAGCATTTACAGTGAGGCAGAATGCTGAGTTTGGCTTGATAAGCTGTGGATCGGTGGTGACTATAGCTCCTGGCAGACAAAACAGCCTGACAGACTTGCCATAATCACACAAATCATTCTGTGTGAGTCATTCTGCTTTTGGGGCCATATTTAGACATTGGCTATCACTGTAAATTTCACTGCACCAAAAACTCCAGCAGTGGTGATGCAGGGAAATCCACAGGGACAGGAAAGGTAAACGTTAATGGGAGGCATGTGTCATCATAATTTGTCTTTTCCTTGTATTGGCCTGCAATTTATCAGCCAGGAAATGCTGCATTATTTTGGTTAAAAAGGAAAAATGGCATAAGTATACACAGACTGTAAATCTTCCAAATAATCTGGGCAGCACAAACAAATACAGGCTGGTCTCTAATTAAGGCCCTTAATGAAGCTGGGACTTAATGTAATAAATTGGTTCACTTAGGTAAATTCAGTATAAAGTATTGTCTCTGTTTAAAAGATATACTGTTCTCACTCAGGTACTATTACTACTTTTTAATCTACTACATTGTTTAGATTCATATCAAGGCACTGTAAACAAAATGTAACATTCAATTTGTCATTTCCTTTGACTTTAAAAGCACATGATATCATTCTAGTCACTGAAAAAAGACATAATATACATATGCTCTAAAAAAAAAAGTCGGTATTAAAAAAACATCCAGCATGAATAAAAAGACTATCTTCATTAAATATGGGTAAAATCAATGACAGTGTTGTCTGATAACACTGATGCCATTTGTCTATTAATTGTCTACAGTGAATTGCATCTATTTTGCATTTTTTTTCCAGTCAGCATTGGTAATGCTAATGACACTTAAATGTTTTGTATTAAAAACCTACTAGGAAAGTTAGTTAGCTAGAGTTGTGTCCTTTAAGCTGCTAGTAAGCTTTAAATGTTTCATTGGCAGTATCCTAAGACAGAATGATAAAGAAAGTAAAAGTAGAACCTGTTGTAATAAATGTATTTCTATTAAAAAGAGAAACTCAGAGCATAGAAATGGTGAGTATGGTATAACTATGTTGAGATGATGAAATTAGCATTGTGTAAATATATATTATGCTCAGTTCCAGAGGACAACAGGTAAACATGCAGTATTGTCTTTGCCTTAACATGCAGACAGCATCAACAGAAAATCACAAAACTTTTTTTTGTCACATGTTAAGTATTTAAAACCTCGTTTAAAATAAGTTTTAAATGGTTTTAAATAGGTCTGGGTTTCTCTCCGATGGGGTAATTAAAGCATAAATTTACAGTATGATGCCATTCCATTCAGCTGTCACCCAGATTTTAGTCAAAAATTTCATATGCTGCAAAACCTAAATGTGAATTTGATGCTTTTTTACTGGATGAGCTGAAACGAATAAAAGCCTGCTCAGAATAGTGAATCTTTCAAGAAGATTTGATTTGTAATGACCATATTCTCACTGTTGTTTTGTGTCAGCTCCTGTTGGCCATACTTCATCTGAAGACAAAAAAAACAAAGAAAGGGGCCAGGGTGGTGAAGAAAAAAAAAACAAACCCACACTCGCCCACCACTGCAGTGACTGGGCCAGGCGCTCCAGTGAACACAGCTGGCAGCATCCTTGTGTGGGAAGCTGGTGAGAGGAAATGAGAAGCAGCCAGGAACGGTCTTAACAGGACCTCTGTGCCACCTGGAGTAAGATCAGTATGTCCTCTGGGCCTGCCTGCCTCAGTTGTATATGCACAACTACTGTAAAAAATGGCTCCTATAAATATACCTACAGCCCACCTCCTCCACTTACATGACAAACCGGCAGGCAAGGATCCTCTGATGTCATCGCACTTCAGATAAGAAAGAGCTCGGGGAGAGGAATCCAATTTAACTGCCACCTTTCTCAAGAGCACTACAAACTTCAGACATAATTCAGTGGGGAGGAAGGGGGGAACAACTCCATTTCGCCCTCTGTCTCTCTCACTCTGTCCTATTGTTTGAACTGAGAGCCTTCTGTCTGTGTCTGTCTCAAGCAAACACTCCTGGTCGCTTCCTCTCTCAGGGAGACAAAAAGGATATGTTGCTGCATTCTGGATTTCAAAGCCATTGGAGCACAAGAGGGGTTTGCCAAAATGTCAGTGCCAGTGATTCAAGAGGAACAGAGTGGGAACACGGATGCATGTTTGCTTTCACCTTTCCTCCCGTGTCTCTGCTGAGGTGAGACTGGAAAGGGGGCTTCCTTCCTCTAGCGCCCAAAACAACACTAAGTCCGTGTCAAATCCCCTAAGCAGCAGCCTGATCCGGGATAACTGTTGGAGTCTGACATGGACCCTGTACCACATAGTTAGAACCTCAAAAAGATCCTAGAGTGTTTATGATCACCTAGAGAATCACAATTTCACTTATTCGACATTATGTTTGCGGAGAAACGACAACCGGTGTCTTCTGTTTCACCCCGGTTCTACTGCTGCTGTGGGAGCATTTTCAGGGTTTCTGTTTTTATAACGTGCTTCTTATTTTCATACCCTCATTACAATAGATAATGATAACATTTTATGCAGCAGCTTAATTGCTGAGACATGGGGATATGACACCGCAAGACACAGTTTCACAAAGGAGTCCATGGGGCAACCATATGAGCAGGCAGACGTTAAACAATTCCCTAATATAACCCTATTATCTTAACTAGTTACTAGACTCATTAGGATCTGCAAGATATGACACAAATGTTACGATTACAACCGAATTAAGGGTGATACCCGTTATGTTCAAATTCATTTTCACCTCAGCATAAGTTGTTTAGATATAAGGAACTTGTTATAAAGCTGTGTGATTGCTAATATATTTGTCCCAGGAGGCTTTGCTCAGACTGCAAAATCAAATTTGTTTCTCAAATCAGATCTTTAGGACAGTCTGTCCATACTGTTATGTGCAAGTGATCAAATTGGATTTGTTTGTCCAGACATCAGTAACTCATCTACATTGCCGTTGCAATGGCGTAGGGGTGAATAACTATGTATGCTGGTGACGTGGCTTTCTGGCCCTCCAAACAGTAGAAACTGTGGTGCAACCATAAAGCACTTTCTGAATAAGCCACCTTTATAAAACACCAGGACACCTCAACTAGGTCAATTATGACTCTTTGTATTATAAATGTTATAAAACATTTTCCAACTTCGTCAGATATTTTCTGGCTCATAAACCCAGTGAGCAATTTTCATTCAAGTGACTGGACTCCATCTTGAACCCTTTTATGCATGCATTTATGTTCTTACTGTACATGATCAGATTAGAGCACACCCAAATGAACCACAAGCTTTAATATGGGCGACCCAAGAAAACAGTCAACAATGTCATCCGAAACAATAACAATAAACTCAGGACTCTGTCTTTGTCTTCTGCAGTACATGACACCAGTGTAGTACAATGTTACACCTCCAGCATGTGCATGCAGTGTTCACATTAAAGCCTGTGCAAGAAAAGAATACAACAATAAAAACTGAATAACTACTACAGAAAAATTCAAGTAAGTCCAGTAGAGTATCAGATATGGGGTTTGATAAATTGAAAATCAACTGTGGGCTAGATAGCTACTGTTCCACTGGCTTCTGTACATCAGATTTTCATCCAGCATTTCTTTCATCTGTCTGTTTCATCAGCTTGCTCTTGGGATTACTGTCCATATTCTAGACAGACATTTTGGTGGAAGAGAACCTGGACGTTCTGGTTTCCTGCACTAAAAGAAGACCATCATCACCTTGTCTTGTGCTGTAAACCAGATCTCTGCGTAATGTAAAGCTAAAACAGAAAAATTTAGCTTACAATGTGAAAGACACAGAGAGAGGCCAGAACCCTTCATGATAGCCATGTTTAAGGTACACAAAAACCAAAATGAATTAATGTTCGAATGACTTCATGATGTGAAACTATTCCATATGAGGCACCTTCAAAATTGAAAAGGAAAGCAAGTGTTACCTTTGCGAGCAATCCGAATGCAGTTTATTCTGGTCTCCTGAGAGTAGAAGAAAAGGCTGAGTTAATTCATTAGCCTTGGAACCATGAAGACACAATGATTTGAAGGACAAAAACATCATGGTGCAACTTAATTATGAGTCAGTCTGTCAAAATCCACAACCTTGTCGAAAATGTGCAACACGGGTGGCCGCACGTGTCAAAGTCACCCAGACCTTTGCTATGTGGAGGAAATAATTGAAATTTCCAAGCAGATGACATTCTCCTTGTGAGATGAGAGACCTACGCCCCACTTCACCATGTGAGGTCCCTCACCCGGGTTGACTGATTGGCTCCGCCCCCCCGAAAAACAGCCACCTCTATCCCGGATATAGAAGGGCATGTTACCAAATTAAGATTTAAGGAAGTTAAATCAGCCTTTATGGGCAATTATGCTAATCTGTGCTCTGAGATTGGAGTCAAAAACCTTTCACCTAAAACGGTTGCCAAATTACCTTTTTTAATTAGAAATCTGTTTCAAGTAGATTCTCATCTCCTCTCATTTCTAACGGTGACAGATAAGTCATATTTACTTCCACCCAGGGGTTATTAAAGCAGCGGCAGGTAGTATGTCATGTGTCATCCTGTCCTCTGTCAAGGTGGGCTTTTTGGCCTTTTCAGACAGAAACACCAGTGCTTGTCAAAGTAGCCATTTAATGTAATTGAGCCTCCAGTCTTGTTAAGAACTGGGATGTGCGGACATTGAAGACTCCCCATCCTCGGGGTGCATTTCGACAAGATTTAAACTAATTTGATTTTAGTGTCAGATCTACTTATCAATTCTGAATCCTTTCTAATCCCTTACACAATCCATTCAGGCTCTGCTTTCAAGGTCTGTTACCTCAGTAAAGTTAGAAACAACATAAACTCAAAGATTCAGTTGAGATATGTAACCAAATAAATTTACAAATCTACAATCTGAAACAAAGATGAGCAACATGAGATATGAAATGTTGACTAAATGCATCAACCATATTAAAATAACAGCCTATCAAAATGGCATGTGTGAGAGCTTAAAGCAGCATTAATAGATGTTTTTTGGCCATTTGGGGGCATTGGAACAAGGTGAAAACAAAATGAGCTTGAAGATGCTATAACAAAAAGATCCATGTACCTGCAGGCAACATCTTTTACATTACACATGATCATTTGCTCTTTTGTTAATATAAAATACGGATTAGTGCAGCTTTAACTGGGAGAATTTGACCAGGAACACTGAAGTGACTTGATTAGGGGATCTTTTCACTCCACCACTGTGAGTTTCTTTTAACAGCATAAACACACAGTCCACTGAAAGTGCTGTAATAGAGTGATTCTTCTTTCTCTAATAAAAGAACAGGCACTGACTTGTAGAAAGCACTGTCCTAAAACAATAGCCATCTTGGGTGTTTAAGCAAGTTACTTGTATGGAGAATTAATCAGCCATAGCTCATATAAACTGCTGCCATTTGGCACAAAAGTGAAAGTGGTGAAAAACACAGCAACCTGATTTTTTTGTACATCACTCTCTGCTGATAAAAAAGGACGAGGATAGATAAAAGATTCAATAACAGATCTGTGAGCTTAGTGAACCTGGGTATTTTGCCAATCTGGAGCTGGATCAAAAACAGATCAGAACCCAAGTCTACCCATTACACATGCCAGTGTATCCAGTAAGTGAAGAACCACGATGAGTGACAGGTAATCCCAAATAATATGTAATGAAAAACCCAACAGAGAGTTCAAAATGAAATATCAGCATGCTGCTATTTTCATTTTTAGTGTAACAGATAACAGTAATCTAGATTGTGATGCATACAGACACGGTGGAGAGAAAAAATATTTGGAAAAGGGTGCATTTGTTTCCTGCTTGTGTGTTTCTAAAGAAAATGGCAGCACCAATCATCACCTTTCAAGCCCCACTGAAACCATTATCTGCCAAAGCAATTACTGTTTCAATTCAATGGCAGCTCATGGTCCACAGTAAGCTCTGTACATCTAATTTATCCGGG
Source organism: Scortum barcoo (assembly GCA_023238725.1). Lineage (NCBI taxonomy): Eukaryota > Metazoa > Chordata > Actinopteri > Centrarchiformes > Terapontidae > Scortum > Scortum barcoo. The sequence goes on along the minus strand of CM041548.1, from coordinate 3,025,854 downwards.
GTAATTGTCAAAATAATTTTCTTTTTCTTTCTCCCTGGGCAGCCCATCTCTCCTGAAAATAGATTGGCGGTGAAAATGTTTTCAGGACAAAAAAGGAAAATTGTCAACATGATTTATAATATTCAGTTTGTTGTGCTGGCTGATTCTCTTTCAGAGCTGCTCCCTGAGATTCTTATTTGGTCTATAGGGAGAATGTCACAAATGTCAGTTCATGATGGGAAAAGCTCACTGCTGATTTCAGATCAAAGTATGAAGGCTACTATCAGACACAGTGTGTTGGCCCTTACCCGGACCAGAGGCTGACTGTGGAGGGCCACCTGGCAGCACCCAGAGGAAACTGGCTGCACCATCCGAGGAGTCAGACACTGACAACTGGATGAGAAGCTGCAACCAGGCAGCCACACATAAGCTCCATATGGGCCCAACGATTTAAACAGCATTTACTTTCACTGCCTCTGTGCACACTGGCCAGCACAGCACATTCCTTATTCATGCTTCAGTCACTTTTTCAATTGCTCAAAGAGCTCCTTTCCAGATCGTTTTAAGCCTGGGAGGCAGTGTTTAATTTTCCCCGCAGAAAAAAGATTTTAAAGTTTCTAAAGAGCCTCAATATGAGGGTATCTGACAACTGGACGCTTACAAAAAATGTATACATTGTATTCTGCATGTAATTCTCTAAAAGCTGTTAAGTTTTGTTTGGCCACTTTTTTTAGGGGTTTTCACTGAGAAATAATGCAGCATTTAAAAAGCCCAAGATTTACCAGAGGGAAACAATCGACCCAAAGCAGTCGTAAAAATGCATTACACACATCACCCTATTTGGTAATAAATAAAACCTTGTTTATGCAGAGGACTGCTTCCTCTCTTGTAGTGCCTCCAGCATGCTGCCTCCTGGCTTCTGACTTGCTAGACATAAATCTAAATTGACTGTCAAGGTTGCTAAAACATAAAAGCAGTGTGTCTGAGCTCCAGAAACAAAAGCCTCGTCAGGCATCTTAATAGTTCTTACCCCTCTGAAGTTGCTGGTGGCCTGAAAGTAGATGAGGTAGTTCTTGGTGGGGTCTAATGGGCTGTTCCAGTAGCCGTTGTAGGTGTGGTTGTCGCCCACGGTGAAGGGCGTGGCCTCGGGCAGACTGCTGGGGGCCAGCTCGGCTGTGTAGTAATGTGGGGCCCCTTTGGCCTGCGCCTCGTTGTGGGAGTTGGGTGTGGGGAAACAATCGACGGTGCCCAGCTCCCTTCTCCTCACCTGACGGGAACCATCCTCTTCCACCACCACCACCTGGTAGGCACTGGAGGAGGACAGTGTGGAGCTTAGTACTCCAAGACAGTACTGTTGAAGCAAAATCAGCTCCTGTCATCGTAAACTAACCAGTCAGAAGACAGTTAGACACTGTACTGTATATCTGACAAAACAATTGTGTGTGTCTTCATCTACTATAGTATATACTTTGGTCCACATACCCCTGCTACTGCTCAATTATTTTTATTCCCAGTGGGGAAAAGATGTATGACCCCACCTCTTAGTGATTAATGCTATTTCACCAGCAGACCATATAAAGGAGCTAAAATATAAATATTTAAAATATACTGAAGCAAAGTGCTGCAACATGAGGTCAGCCTATAGTGTAAACAATAATTAAATCAGTGCTCATGTGACAGCAGAGATGAAACCACATCTAGTCCACATGATAATCATAACCTTTAACCTTTTTGTTTGGTTGTGTATGATCACATACCCTGCAACTACACTACTTGATTAATTTAATTTTAAAAAATGGATCCAAATATTTCTGCAAATGCTTTATAAATTCAAATTCTGAAATGATTTTTTATTAAAGTTCATAATTATTCTATAAATGTTACTTTAACAGCTGCAAGAAATAGCCTATTAAGTATGATAATCAATATCAGCCGTTGCACACACTTTTCACATATCTCACTCTGGGTATATTTCTGTTTTATAATTCTCTCTCACTAGTGGGAACAATTAAATAACTAGTTACATGAAACCATAATTTACCTCTTGAATATTGACTTGGCGCTTGTAATCATGCATAATTTCTTAAGGACAAATAAGAATTTGAAGAATAAAAAGAACATTGATGGTTGTCGGCAGTGTTATAGGTAAAGCTGCAAAATAGCAAAGTAATTTCCAAAGGTTTCCCAAAGTGGAAAACAAAAAAAATAAAAAAAATATACTTCTAATTCTTTATCTAAGTTATAACGTTTTTTTTTAATGTACTACATACCATTTTTTAATACTTGCCTTTTTTAACTAAAGCCCCATAAATAATATATTTTGGTGAGTTTATTTTCATGTTCTGTCACAGTCTAGAAACGCTAAATTTAAAAATTCAATACTGTATTGTACTGACAACGTCAATAGCTCCCCACAGTCTCCAATATTCATAACCACCTTTAAAGAATGATTGGGTTTTGTTTGTCTTTGACAGACCCTGGTCTTGCATTTTTGTTTGAGCCTAAGAACGTTTCTTTTCTAGTCTTTCTCAAAGCCTGGTGCATCAGTTTTTCTCAACCAGGATTCCTGACTAAAATTGGAGAGCGGCGCTTGTTAAATTGGTTGATGGGTACTGTCATTCCATAAGTGTCTGACATGGTGAGTCAGGTTAAGGATAGAGAGAGTGATAATGTTTTTAGTTAATCTCCCAATGTGATCCAGACCAGTTTGAGGAAAAGATCAGATCAGTAATTACTCTGAAACATTTAATCCATTCTGTATAAACTTTTATTAAAAAAACTATCTGTTTTTTCATACATTGTCCTCAAAATGGTAGCTGCTGCTGTGCTACATGCAGAGAGAACTATTTTCTGGTGCTCTGGAGAGCTCTTTTCGACTGCAGCTATAAATATCACAGTGCGGAAGAGCACTGAATGAATGCCGGCGTAGGAGTGAACAGTGTATTAGTTGTACCTGACAGGAGCCCCTCTTGCCAGCGCAGGGCGCAGCAGCACAGTGATGGTATTCTCCGACTCACTCAGCGGAGAGGGGATGTCTTCATAGTCAAACACAGGGGCTGTGAAAAACAAGTTGGAAAACAAGTCAAAAAAGTTTAAATAATGTGCAAGAAAGCCAGAATCATTTTAAGTGTTTCATTTTTTTACATTTCCTGGGAAAGATCAAATATGTTGTGTTTAGATATGAGACTTTAAAAAGACACACAGAAGCACTTTTGCTTGGATATTGTAATTTTTCCACCCCTACATGAAAAGATAGAGTGTGCTATCTTTATTCATTACATCCCCTGTGTACTATAGTGTGTGCAGACCTCCCACACAGTGCCATTGACTGATGATGACTAGAAACAGCAGCCAACTACAGAGAAAACAAGAGGCCCTTATAATATAATTAGGACAGATCTCAAAGCTGCACAACCTCAGCAAAGCTCTGGGGACAATGAGGTTGAGTGTTCCCATCTCTGTTTATTACAGGGAGTGAATTAACTGGAGTATGTAGTGAGGCAAATGGCTACCCTGGTACAACAGATAAGCTGAAACAAAAAAAGGCTCCAGTATAGGAGTGGAATGTGTTTCTGCTTCTCAGGCAGGGCATTAATGCTCGTTGTAAAAAAATCTGCTTGTGTAACCTCTCATCCGAAAAATACACTATCGCACTTGCACACAACAGCTGAGGTCTGCATTATACATGGTGGTGCTGGGGAGTGTTTGAGACCGCGCGTGTTAGGTGGTTAAATCCAGCATGAATTATGAAGGGACTAATAGTGCAACATTACACTTTCATGCTCGCTACCAATTCGGTGTAGGAGCCGGCTTCCCACTGTGCTTCCCACTGGCGTGTGCCAGCCAGGAGAGAGCATGCCATACTGTAGGCTGAATTGTATACCTTGACAGCTGCGAGCCCACATAGGCCACCCCCTGACCCAGATGGAGCAGGGACAGGTAATAGGGAGGGATGGAGGACAGGCTGCTTTCTTTACAGTGTGGGGTTACGGCACATAAAGGACCCTTTCTCTTAACATTCAGGGTAAAATTCATGGCGCTTAGATACAGTGAGGCACATTTACAAATCATTTGTATTATTTTTTATTGATATTTTTTCAATACTAATCTTTATCTATCCAGTAAAAGGCAGCCAAGGCCCATGTTTTACATCAGCAGCATCACGTCTAAGTTACATCACTGCACAGCCCATCACAGCTATCAGTGCAGCTCTATGCCAGCTGTTGGAGGTAGACTGATATGCTTACACTGAAATAATAACTTCAGAAGGCTAAGAGGCAAAAAAAGTTTTCCAAACTTTCCAAAATGTCTTGTCATTTGTCACACCTTTCAAACCAAACCACCTAGGATGACGTTTATTACAGTAAATCAAAAATGATGAATGTTTAAATCTGGGTTAGGTATCATTTTGGGTATTTTCTGATACCAGTATTAAAATGATTTTAAAACTGTACCAGTGCCTAAATGGCCCAAGTGAAAAAAAAAAAAATTAAAAAAGTAATCTAAAGGATACTAAATGTTAGTATGCTACAGCACACTGAAGTGTACTAGCAGACTGACTATAGGAAACAAAAGAACAGGGAGAGTGAATAAGCTAACAAAGTGACATTAGCTAGCATTAGCTATCGTTAACTACAGTTGACTAGCTTGCTTGTAGCAAATCATAAACATGTTGTTAGTTCGCTACAGTATGGCTACAAATATATAAACTTAATTGTTATTACTTCCTTATTATTACTACTATCCAAGCTATCTGGAGTACTTGATTTGATATTTGAAGTAGCTACACTGTGAAATAATGAAAATGAAGGAGAACTATACTTATTAACTCGCCTGTGAAAACTAGCCGCTCACTGTAGCCACAGAGTGTTCACAATCCTCTGAAAACACGTGGGACTGATGTTAGCTTAAAGCTAACTGCTGCTGCTATCATTTGTCTAAATGACCTAAACCGAATGGTTTGTTAAATACACTTACATATATGTGTGTAATTACAGTATATTTAGATTTTCCACAATAAAACTTACTCATAGTAATAAAAAGTAGCCAAAAAAAATGCTCTTTATGATATATTGATTGATTTAATTCAACCATACTAATAAAAACATATATGAACACACCCATAATTAGATTATGTCATGATGAAAAAAAGTATGACACACAAAGTCAAAATTCACATGGCTACTTGAGATCATTGACAGATATAATGTAAACATAGGTTTCTTCAGAACTCAGAAAAAGGCTTGGATTAGCAGCTACTCAAATTACAACATATTTAAGCTTGGCACTCTTCCTCAGGCTACATGAAGAGGCTTATACTGATGTTTCCCTAGAAATAAGTAGAAAGGAGGAGGTTATATCTGCTGACATGTTTAGGTGTTTAGTAGTGTTTCTGTACACGTTCCTCAAAAAATTCAACATTTACATTTACTCCCAGTATTTTTTATGTGAAGAGACAACCATCGCAGTGTGATGTTTCATCTGAGAAAACACAATTAGGGAAACAGCACACAGATATCAATTTGTAGATGAGTGTTTCACATTCCCCGCAGACACATTTTCCACACCGATCTCAAGATCCATACCAGCAACCTTTTCATACACAAACACTGCTTCTCTAATTTCAGAGCTGTTGTGTTGCCTTTGAATGATAAACACAGACACCATTTGCAGTGTTGTTGGCTGAACAAAGCTGTTTTCACTCAAACCATTCAAGCTGAACATTTGTAGTTGACTATAATTCAGGTGTGCTGTTATTTTATTAATCGACAGGCAATGCACATCTGAAAGCTGATAATTTGTACAATTTAAAGGTATATGTGTGATTTAATCAAAAGCGCTTCCTAAGGTGGCAATTACGGGTCGTTACTTAGTCGTCTTTGCTATCTTCTGCAAATGCTTTCAGTAAAAACTTAAGGCATTTTTTTTTAAGCTGGCATTGTGTAGAATGGATGGGGCCACATTATCTACATACATTATAAATATTGGGCTTTATGCAGGCAACTATATTTCTCTTAATTTTCTGTTCAGAGAAAAATAAGAGCAGTCAGTTCTAGATGCAACCACTTTAACCATCCAAATCTGCTCTCACCCAAGTGTGCTGAAAGAAAATCTCACTTGAATCATAAATTGGAGGCGTATTGCAGATTGTTTCTTATTAGTGTCGCTAAAATCCCTGAAATATAAGGGCAGGTGTTTTTTCTGTGTGCAGATATGTGAGGAGGCTGCCTAAGTTAAGGCTCCAGAGTACTGTACCACTGTAAAGGCAGTGCTCTTGGTAATTTGAAACGACTCAGCAGCCACACATTCATTTCATCCTAGAGATGTGTGTGACCTCTAAAAACACATTTTCTGTGTAAGGCCTGGATTGACAAAACATCTAAGAGCAGCAATGGATGGAATAGTATTTCTTTAGCCTGAGAATTTAATAATCCACTCATGGATAATCACACCTGATTCTATTAGATTCATTTTGTTATGTTCGTATAACTGAAATAATTTCCTTGCACTAGTGCTCTTGACCACTTGTAAAATTTTCTTTTACTTGAAAGAAGAGCAAAAATAGGAGAACATTGGTGAATCTTATAAATCAGTGGGTAACAAGAAAAGGAGAACAAATTGCTGATCCAAAAGAAAAATAAGAAGACATTTCTTGGTATATTGCTTCCCTGCATGAGACCAGAATTAGCCCACATGAGGCAAATTCATTGTCATTATTGGAGTTTACCATTCAAGATCAAACTTTGACCTTACTCTATCCTAACCCAATCATAATTGCACACACACACACACACACACACACACACTATAATAACTGAACCAACAGGTAGAACAGTCAGCACAAGGCCTCACCAGAGATGTTGGTGGTGATCTCGGTGAGCGCTGTTTGGCCAAACCCCTTGGCAGTTCGGGCCCGGACTGACACCAGGTAGGTGGTTCCAGGATGCAGGCCAGAGAACATGTGGTAGGTCTCGTTCCTCAGCTTGGACACCGTGCGGCGAGGACCTGGCACGTTAATGCCTGGGTCTGACGACTCGATACTCTGGTAGCTGATCTGGAAACAGGAAGAAAAAGCCACATGATTAAAACAAGAGTTGATGGCCATCCAAGCAGCTCTGTGAGGTTGTACCCAATGATGCTTTATGCTAAATGCTAAAGATAAGGCTAACATTCTGATGTTACACTAAAATTTGCTTATTAACACTTAACACAAAGCACAGTTGAGGCTGAAGAGAGTTTCATTAGTTTTGCAGGTATCTGGGCATAAACCCAAGTGCTGGACATATTCAACTTATGACCTGATGATGGTGTTCAATGAAAACTTTACAGTATCGAGAAAGTTTTTACAGTTCATCCTGAGGGCAAAATGAGTATCTGAATCAAATTTCATGGCAAGCCATCCAATTGTTCATTTCATTCTGGGCTAAAGTGGGCAGGCTGACCCACCACCCTACTAAAAAGGAACTGTGATGCCTTTAAGAGCTCTTGAGTTTATGGAAATAATCAAAATTTTAACAATGTCAAAGAAAATGTTTGCCACCATCACCTTAGCATGTCTTTAAATGAGGTCATAGTAAGTATTCCTCAATTTACATCGCTCTTAGGCCGGAACAAATCATACTGTATAAGCCTGCAGACTACCTGTAATATGCTTCACACAGGCTACAGCTTATTATTTGCACTACCTGAAAGATTGAATTTAGATGGCATTTTATTTAAAGACTCTCTCATGAGAAAGGCTTCTCAATTAATCTTAGGAGTTCTGCAACAAGATGTCGTCTCACGGTGCAGATCTAATAAATCTTTTGCTGCAGTTAGCCACTGATAATCAGACTCAGGTAGATACTGTGTCACATCCTCGTTCTACAGCAATGTTGGCCTCGTTTTAGGCAGCGGATTGGCTGGTAAATAAAGGCAGAAAAAAAAGAACTGAAATACTGAAGATGACAAGTATGAATGAAGACCAGCAAGATGTGTTACTCTTTTTTGTAATTTGATAGATGTGTTAAGCATGGAAATCAAGATTCATGGCCATTCTCCACTCTAGTGTCCATTCTTCAGCTGTTTTAATGTTAATACCACCATGACTTGCTGGTTCACTTAGACATGTTACTGTTAAGCTAGGAGATGGTCCATGGGTGGCGATAAAATGATAGTCAGTACAGTGTGACATATTTGTTACTGATTAATGTGTATAGGGACTACAGGACATGACGTATGGCGGATCAGATGATTGCTCTTTCTTTGTTTAGTATTCTCACTGTTACTTTTTCAAAAATGTAACTCTCTAAGTCTCTATGTTTTACTCCCTCCGTCCAAGTCCCCTGTAAGTATTGCACAGCCTGACCAATACATCAGCTTAGTCGACTGGTTTTAGTTTGTCGCGGATCCATCATATCGGGGTATGTGATACTAAGACAAGTTTACAGAGGCACAAACATGGTCAAAAAGTTTTTTCTACTATGTACTGTTTAAATTTTCAATATGCATATGGCTTTGTCTGATCAGCACAACACTGCCATACCCACAAGGCTGGACACGGCCTCTTCCAAATGTAGTGTCATTAACACTGAAACTGAGCATTCATCATGTTTTGTTTCTATGGCTCTGTCTATGGTTTTGTAGACACCCAAAAACACTCAGTACAGTACAGTGTGATATTATAGGTCATAACAGCTGTAAAAAACTCTATAATGTGGTATAATGTGAGCATAAGGTATAAGAATGGGTCTTCATGCAATGCTTGTGCAAAGAAATAAATAAAGCCACCTGCTAGCTAACTAATCTACTACCATTATGACTGACCAATAGTAGTAGTGATGACACCATTACAGCTAATGGAAAAGGTAAGAAGAAACCTTTTTACAAACAATATGTGTTTGTCAGTGTTGTGTAAGGAGCAACTAGTTGCCATACTAGAGGCGGTAACAAGCCCCACTGATACAAACAGATACTGGTTGATATTTTGTTATCGGATGTTTGACTCTCAAACACTGATAAAGGTATTGGCATTACTCAGAAATCCAGTATTGCACATCCAGAGAAGTAGTATTTTGGAGGTTAGTGGCAAGGGCGCCTCATCTGTATGCGCAGCAAGCTTACAGCACCTCTCAATTCTCCACCTAGTTCCTCACTTTCCAAGCTTCTACTCGTGAATGGAAACTAGTTTCTCCCCCAACCAGGCGACCACGTGTTAAGCTATAGTGGGGCTTCACATCTACTTGCAGAAAAAAGCTCCACAGCCTGCATTACAAAGGTCTACGGGTTGATATGGGCCATCAATAATTAATTAGAAACATTTAAAGTTGCCCCCTTGTGGAGGCATCTCTTAGGCAAATAAGTAATTAGAGTGGTTGTCCCCCATGTAATTACAGCCTGAAGTCTGTGCCTCAGCTTCATTACCATATGAACATGTACGGTAAATCCCATGAACTGTGAAAAGTGGGTCCTCCCCACTCTAGTGGCTCAGGCTCACATGTGCTACCAGCATTTGGGCAAGAAACAGAAAAAAACAAGCCTGTGGGAAATCAACAAGGGGGAGCAGTACAGTCTTTAAACTGAGCAGAAGAGACTGTTCCCTGATTTGAGTCATTATACTGAAGGAGGATGAATAAAATAGATATTGGCAAGGGGAAAATAACATCCTACACCTGCAGAGGATTAGTGTGTGATGTGAAGGCAGCCGTATCATTGTGGAGTGTGGATTTTTTGTTGCATGACTAACCCAGTATCCTACCTCGTACTGCGTGATCAGACCGTTGGGCTCTACGGGCTCCTCCCACTTGAGAAAGATCATGTCATCGAGCGGGGTGAAGGTCAGGGACTCTGGAGCGATGCCGCCAGGAACTGCAGCAGGAGAGAAAAACAAGCCTCTCTGAAACAAACACTCCACTCGGGCCTCAAGTTAATGGAGTCTTGCGCGGGCATACCAGGGGGTAAAAACACCTTTGACGGAGCGAAAAGGCACAGGACCAGGGAGGGATGGAGGGGGACGAAACAGAGGCAGCAGAGAGACAGAGCAGAAGGGAGGTGATGAAAGGAGAGTGTGAACCGGCTTGCTCCCAGCCCCCAGGATGAATTGAGATTCTGGCTTCTACTGTCTGATAACAGAGCACTGTGTCTTAAAGGATGACAGTCAATTTTTCTTCCTTAGCACCTTACTGACAGAAAAACAGCAAAGTAATCCAACCTGTGAACTGCCTGAGTACCTCTCTGCGTATTTTGGCTTAATGAGATGCATCTTCTTAAAGGACCACTCATGCTTTTTTGGTGCTTGAGGTGCTGGACAGTTTACTAAGTTCTGAGAAGAAACAATCATTCACAATGGATTGTTGGATCCACTTGCTGATTATAGCTTTCAAGCTTTAACAACCTAAATTACCTCTGCACAATGTTTTTTTCCCATTACAGAAGCAAAATTTCCCATATATTTTGCATTTAATCAAGTTGCTAAAAAACAATAAACCCTTCTGGGAAGTCTGGACTGAGATGAATGTGTACAAGAGATATTGGATTGTTTATTCTTCCAAATAAATTTGGCTAACTTGTATGTTTGTTCACAGTCTGTATCCTTATGATTATGACGGTAGTTCTTATTAAATTGTTATTTAAAGCATAAAATAAAAAAATGTTTTGAATGCAAGTAAAAAATGGAATAAAACTGAATAAGTCCTTATAAGATACAATTATCTTTCTTATGCTAGCTTTAAAGCTTCCAAAGCTTAAAACTACCTGTGGCATCTTATTTCTAAAAAGGTAGTGAGGAGGTCTCTACCTTTAGCTGTGACTAAATTAATGCTACTCTTTCTGCTTCTCTGCCTCAGAAACCGAAGCTGAGTAAGGGAACGCGCACACACAAAGACAATCCCGCTGCATCCACGAGTCCCCAACAGCCAAATCAGCTTCCTCCAAGCAGCAGAGACACAACATAAGCACTACACTGGTGTTTGATTCTCGAGCTCAACAGAAAACAGGCAGGAGGAACTGTCAGCGGCTGCGGCTCAATTACTGTAGTTGTGAGGGTGATGGCGGCTCTCCTTGTGACAGGGGGATTGGGGACTGTCAGACTGTCAGGCTGGCATTCACTTGCTCAAAAGCAAAACTTTCCGATGGTGCTGACATTCAAAATATCAAGTAAAGCGGGAGTATAAAACAATCACGGCTATTTTTTTATTTATTTATTTTTTCCTTGACACGTTTAAGCTTGTCACTTCCTAACCGGTGAAATCTAATGAATAAAATTACAAGAGCATGCTCCATTGTGTATGTTATTCCATTTTTGTAAATTCATTTCCTCCTGCTTGCAAGATAGCAACGTGTAGGTGTAGATAATTAGGAGTGCATCGTATCTCCTCCACTGCTTGGTATTTTCGAGTGTCGCAGTAATATTGAATGTAAAACAATACATTCATTTAGCATGATAATACTATTATGCATTTTGAAGATGCAGTAAAAAAAAATGCTCCCAATTTGATATCATAGCCGTCATTAAATCTCACTCTGTACCTGGTCAAGAATATCCCTGAGTGGCATTCAATTACATTGAAAAGTCTTGCTTATTCTACATAACAATAAGTGTTTGACCTTCTGTACTTCCATTCTCTGGGAATTTGCATTAGAATGTGCCTAATCTGCTGATGTACACAAGAAAAAATATTAATACAAAGATAAGCAAAATCATTTTACCATTTTGCTACCGGCCATGGCCCGAGCTGATTAATGTTCCACTGGTCTCCATTTAAAAGGCTGATCTTCCATTTAGTTACACTGATCCAGCTTATTTTGTGAGTCAATATTTGTGGTTTTTCGCTGGTACTGGATGACTAAAGGCATGGATTTGTGTAAGCAGTGCACAATAATTATCTGAGCATGAAAGAGCGTGCGCAGAAAACTGGAAATTTGAGAGTTCTGAAGCCAGAGCTGAGTAACTGTGATATTAAAGCACTTCAGTGCACACATAAAAAAGCATTCCAGTTCTCCATCAGGCATGCAATTGTTACAGAGGTAACAAATGCACGCTTTATTCCAGCAAAGCCTTGCATCTTTTTGTTTACTGTTCACTGGGTAAAATAAAGCCGCCCACTCACTGTCCTCCTCAGTCTGGAAGGTGACCTCTCTGCTCTCCTTCTTGCCTTCGGGGTTGGCCAGTGCCAGCCGGACGTGGACCGAGCGGAAAGGTGGCAGGTCTCTCAGGGTGAAGTGGGACGTGTTCCGGTCCACGGACAGGCACTCTCTGACGGTGGCGTTGTTCCCTCCGCTGCCCCCTGTGGGCATGGAATAGCGGGTAGCACAGGGACAAGGAGTAGGTGTGACAGCGGGTGAGGTTGTAGCCCAGCGGCTCCCACTGAAGGGCCAGCTGCCGGGGCTGGATCTCTGTGGCTGTAAGACCCCGCAAGGCACGCATGGGCTCTGAGAGAGACAGGAAGCAGAAATCACATCAATACAATGCAAACATAAACCTCCAGTCTATGAGTTACATTATTACACGAGATGAACTTTTTAAAAGCAGCATTTCTTTGACTACTGTGAGAAAGTGAAGCACGCTTTAAACACATTATCATGTTACAAAGTTGTCAGTGTGAACATGTCAGCAAGCAGTTGCATTCATTTGCACTAGTATTCATGTGGAGTTTCTGGTCACGTGACAAAGACATTCTCTTTTTAGCTCTGGTTTTATCTCCTCTAATGCCTCTGAAAAAACTCACACTGTGGTACACAGCTGCTTGCTGCTGCTGGAAATGAGGCACATGAACAGTGAAAGCATGAAGTCGCAAATTGTAAAACCAAAACAATTAAAAGATGCTAAAACACTGAGGGGATTTGCAGACTTATTCTCTTGATAGATTAAGTGATAATTCTCTTTGGTTTCATCTCTACAAGTAAGACCTTTCACATTACACGTGTTTGCTGCATTGTTACCATGTTAGCACATTCTACATTATTTTTGCATTAAGAGTTATCAGCAGATACATGTGATACAAATTCACAGCCAGGAGCTGAGCGACAGAGTTTTCTTGGGGAGATGACCACAAATTCAAGAAAAATTCAAGATGTAGCAAAAAAAACATGGTGTCTGCATTTATGCGTGCGTCGTGCTGCACATTGATTGACACCTCAAAACTCCCCTATGGTCATGAGCTCTGACCAAAAGAAGAGTTCACATATACAAACGATCAAAACTAGTTTGCTTTTTAGGGTGTGTCACCATCATCCAGGGTCCAGGAATATGACTGAGATTCCCAGTTATACAGAGGGATTAAAGAGTAGAACAGCAGCCCCTTTACTTTGAATAAAGCCTGTCGAGGTGGTTTGGACCTTTAATCAGAATTCCTTTTTTTTGCTTCCCTGTGGAGGTATTCTAGGCCCAGTGCATACAGGATATATATCCCATCCAGCCTGAGAACATCTTGAGATCTCCCAAGAGGACGTCACTGGAGGGACAGATATTCGGCTCCTTTGCTGCTATGATAAAAATACAAACTGGATCTAAGGGTGGATGGAGAACCATGATGAGTTTATTTCATATTTCATTCAGTTACAGAAGAGTGGATGAGATGTCATTCTCTGTTGCAACACAATTTTGTGATTTATGCTGACAAGACGTGTGTGTTCTTCCCCAAAAAGTCTTACAAACTACAGTTTAAAAGAGGAATACTGATGGGAAAAGGAGACAGCAAGACTCGCAGCTGACTTTACAAACTTACACTCGGAGGTTACGGAGGGGTGAACCGATGAAAAAAAAAACTGTCAAAGAAGTAGCATGCAACACAACAGTCTACATTCCCATCTCTTCTGTCCTGAATTCAGTGGGAGACCAGCACACAGCCTCAGCAGAGGATCATACGTGAACCGCTGAAGCCTAATTACTGCTGTCATGTGTGAAAGCTGTGACTGCAGATCTCCATGTCCCTGTCATGTAAAATATCCAGTCTCCAACGCAGAGCGGGTTATTTCTGTCCCGTAGCCCGGCCCGGATCTTCAAGTGTGCTGCCGAGACATCAGATGAACCGAGACAAGGGCGACGCCTTCAGCAAGGCACGAACTGGCAGGGCAGAAGTGCATACCGCTGCGGGGCCGGATTGGGGGAAGCAATGGCTCTGGCTCTCTCTGCTGCTTCACTAAACATAGATCAGAAGCTGCTGCTTACATGAATGAAGCAATGTCACAGAGGACACGTCAGTTCTGAGGGGACAGAGACGAGACAGACAGGGAAACGTCCTCAATGATCTGAAAGATGTTTGCTCTTTCTCAGAAGGATGAGACGGGTTGATTTGGGTATTCACAGCTGATACTGACACAAGCTCAAACCTTCCCATGTAGCATCAATCAGTCATACAGTAAAAATGTAACTTATCATACCCGTCACAACAATATTAGCTGCCTATAACAGTTTAATCCTGCTAAAGCCAGGTCTGCCACCGGAGGCCCGCTGACTGAATGTTCAGTTTCCACTCAAGACACCATTACTCATCATTTCAGCAGCACCCACACAGCAGGCCCTGTCCTGTCCTCTCCACCCGCAAGTGCTCCACCAGTCCTGCCCCAAACTGACATTCAGCTTGATTAGCCTAATCAGAGGGATTAGCCAGAGGCAGAGAGGCTGAAGGAGGGACGGGGAGGCCGCACAGGAGATGAGCAGAGGAAGGGAAAAAAAGATGAATGAGGGAGAGTCCCTATGGGTCCGCACATTTCATCTCATCCTCCTCATCTTTAACAGCTGCCTCAGTGAGCTGCCACTGAGGCCTGTCCCTCCTGCCAGCAGCTATGTTGGAATTATGATGGACTATCAGTGCACACCCTGATACTTACCACTGAAACCACATGGGGTCTGGAATACTGACATGCACACAGCATTTTGAGCTTCCGTAGCTATCGATATTATTAATATTTAAATTATGGTAATGTTCACAGGGGTTTAATCAGATACATAGGACATTTGAGTGTAATGGTTTTCAAAGTGTGTTAGAGTAGAGGATGGGCTAATACAAAGAAGAGAACTGCATCTATCCTGGACATATAAACAGTCAAAGACAATAGCAAGCAGGACAAAATCTTAGCCGACAGGACAGATCATACTCTGCCAAGATGTAATTAGTTCAGTTTTACAGTCATGTAGTAGACTTATTTAACAAAATAAGAGAAAAAAAATTGTAATTAGTTATTACTTGAGATATTATTTAGATGTAATATTATAATCTTTAGCATGTAGCTAATTATAAATGAGTTAGAAATAAATAGGCTAATGTGAAACAAAATGTAGATTCAGCTAAAAACACAAAATACACACAAACAGAGACAGAGAGGAGCATGTGGAGGTGGAAATACTAAGATTTAGTAATAATACTGGGGTGAATGAAACTCACACTTAACCAAATAAAGAAAAGTTCTTTTGCAGCCTGTAGTTATTTCACAGTTCACTCACTGAAGTTCAAATTCCACTTTAATGAACTCAAAACTACTCATCCACTATTCATTAAAGCTATGCCAATCGGATGTTCTTCTCATTAATAAAAGTCTATTCGCTTAATTTTTCTTTAACCGGCTTTAAATACATGTTTAAATACAATGCAGTATCTCTTTCTCCTTTTCCACATCCCTTCTTGTGGCTCTTGTAAATTCCATGTGTGCTTTGTTTACACCATGTCTTCAGAGGTGGAGAATTTACTCTGCAAAACCGACAGTCGCAAATACATAATACATAATCAGCATCATTAGCATGTCTACCGCTATTAGCCGTGCTATCCTCCCTTAAATGCATATGAAATGAGGATGGAGGCGCATGTTGCATGCACCCACAAAAACTAGCACGCAAACTGTGAGGCCAGCCTGAGGCGTCTGTTTGATAAGTACAAAGTACGTCACATCTGCTCCTGAAAAAGTTGTGGAAAAACGCCTCGGTAGATCCGGTGCTCTGTGATTTGTGTCTTCATTGTCTTGACGTGATTAATCGTTCAAGTGGTGGGCACGTGCTTCTGGAGAGTGCATGCTCAAAGGCGTTACACTTCATCACATTTGCACATTTACATCTCATTTGCACATTGTACTTGTACAATGTACTACAGTACCACAGTACTACAGTACTTGTATCATCTTTGAAACATTATATAAAGGTTCCTGTATGAAAAGAAATGTTTGAAATGTTCCAAATGAGTGCAATGAAGATTTTTTTTTTCTATAATAAACACTGTTGTAATCAATAACAGATCTAATATGATACAAGAAATATCAAATGTAAGGGATTACATTTTGGTTTTTGTATTTTACCAAAGGTCCAATAAATACTTCACTTTAAAAATATTTGAATTTTATGGCTATTATGTGATGTGTCGGGCTTCACAGTCTTAGAGGCCTTGAGATGAATGTGCTGAAAGCAAGATATATATTCATAATTTTCACCAGGACTGTGTCATTTTTCTTCAAACAAAAAATTGCCATCTGAATCATCTGAATGCCTCACATAGTTGCTTTAATCAAGAAAGGTGCATCAGGGGCACATCTGCATTCTAGCCAAGGTCGCTTATTTGTAGTCGCACAAAAAGCACCGACGCCGGTGGAAAGAGGCAAATTAGGCACATCATTCGTTTAGCATCTGAAGTGGGCCTCGGTGCGGCTGGCCACCCTCAACAATGGCTGCATGGGATTGCAATCCACTGCGACAGTAAAGATGAAATGTCACACTCAGCGACTGTCCAAAAAGAGGAGGCCCTGTGCTAAAAGAAATGGCTCTCTGTGACACATTAGGAAGACAAATTCATCCAGAGTTTTGTGTCACAGGGCCTCTGCTGTCTGCTGCTTTCTCGGGGATAAAGGCTCAGATCTGAGCAATGGGAGTTGACAGGAGGTGGGCGAGTGGAAGACACTGACGAGAGTGGATCAAAGAGTGTGGCAGGTGACAGGGACGTCATGCCGTCTACTTGACAGAGCGCCGGGGTGCCTCTTTCACCCAGATGAGCAGCACTGTGGCTAAAACATAAATTGAGACGTAGCGAGAAGACCCTGTCCTCTGCTCGCGTGCCATGAACCAAACTTTCTCCTACAGCTGGTCATTAAACCGAGGGTGTGGTGCCTCAGCTACGAATCCTCACACATTATGTGTTGCTTTTCACTGAGCTCCCACAATCCTTGTCTCACGTGAAAAATATCTCTAGGCAACAGCGTAGCAATTATATAAATTATAACATATAAATATGTGTTTTCATTAGGGGTGAGCCAGGATGCATAGAAAGCATCAGGCACCTTCCAAGGTCCAACAAATACACCTTTTGTTCTCTGTGGCTGCAGGCAAACTAATTTGTTAAGTGATGCATCAAAACTGTCTGATGCTCTGAGCTGCAGCTCAGCACTCGGGCGAATCTCAGAGCATCAGAGCGGGAGCAGACTCTGAGAACAGGGTTTTCTGTATCCGTGAACTGCAGGACTAACTGGACAGTCTCCTGTTTGTTGTCTTGTGCTGTTCCTCGGTTTGGTGTCAGTGTCATGGAAACTTCTCACAATAACATTTCAAGTCCAATTACACTCTTGGTGTGGGGCAAAGACACATCTTCCAACTTTTTATTGTAAGCTGTACTGTACAAAATTAGTCCATTAATTGACTCATCAGTCGACTTTTAATTGAAAACCTTGTACTTTCCATTTGCTGTTTAACCCTTTCCTCAGTTTGTTTTTACTGACTGACATAGACTGTTGTATTCATGAAAATTTGGGCTACTCAGAAATACCATCAATTTGCATGTGAGTGCTATTATGCATGCAGTGGGACAGTTTTGACAGCAAAAAAAAAAAAAAACAACCTTTACTAACTACCTAATTCATGATTTAGTTTTTTGCCTAGAGCTGCACTTAGCTAAATTCTAACGGCCGCATGGCAACGTGCATACAACGCCAAGCAGGAGTGTTTCCCATGATCACCATCTTAGGTTTGTGTGTTAGCACAGTAACATCTTTTAATTAGCACTAAACACAAACCAGAGCTGAGGCTGATGGGAGGGTTAATTAGTTTTGCAGGTATTTGGTCATGAACAGAAATATTCAACAATAAAAATGAAAATGAAAATGTTGATCTGTGGCAAAATTCAGAAAGATAATATTCTTTTTTTTATTTTATTTTTCATTTTTGTTTTGGTATTACAGTTGCTCTGAGTGAAGCAAATGTTACCATGCAGTCAGTGAGTGGGGCTCCACCTCTTGTCCTGTTTATATCATCTATATGTCTTCATAATCTGGCAAACCTTGACCAAATGCAGCATTATCTACTTGTAGTTTCTGTTTACTGCTATCATGAAAGAGTAGAGTGCTCTGAATGAAAGCAGTGACTGATGTTTTTATGTTCAATTATCCATAAATAGTGAGTTTTTATGCAAGTTGTGTAAATTGGGATCAAGGGGTCCCTTACCAGGCAAAAATGACAAATATTCTGTCTTTTCAGCTCATCAGTGTGAGAACATGCTGCCTTTCTCTATTTTACATCACTGTAAATTGATTTTTTGGCTTGCGGACAATCGCACAAAACAAGCGATTTAAAGATATCACCTTGGCCTCTGAGAACATGTAGTGAGCTTTTTTTTTCTACTTTCAGATATTTATAGACTGAAAAAATGATTTTATTAGTTAAATAAAAATGAGGTTAGTCCATTAGGAAACCTACAGCTCTATTAAGGTCATACATGTGTTTCTTAGAAGATGTAGAGAAGCAAAGATGCTCTCAGTGTCTGAGGTGAATGCAGAGGTGGAGCTTACTGTGGATAAAACACAACTGTAGGCTTCCTAATATCAATATTTTTTTTTTCACTGGGTTTTAATCCCACAAAAAAAAAAAAAAAAGCCCAGCCCACGGAGGTTTATCCCAACCCGTGAGATCAACACTCTCTAAAACTCGGATTTGCTTTATTGCTGTTGTGGAGTTTTGGAGGATGACTCGGTACTTGATCTGGCTCACCTGCACACTTCGTCCTGCTGATCAGAGGGGGGCCAGGTGCTCCGGTGCCCCCCTCCCCAGGCCGGGTGAGCAGGACACTGATGCGATACTCTGTGTCCGGCTCCAGGTGCCAAACCTTGTAGGTAAGCGAGCCCACGCCGTGAGTCTCTGTCCACATGGACTGGCTGGCCCGGTACTGGATTTCCCGTCGAATGACCGGCCCGTCCCCGACAATGGAGTTGGTGTTGAGCTGGATGATCAGATAGGTGGGGCCTGCCCGCAGGAGCTGGGGGGGAGCAATCGGCGTTGGGGGCACTGCAACAAAGAACGCCTTGTCATTAGTCTGTGCATCTACATATATCATCTAAAAAGTTTATCATATTACTTTGAAAGATCAGAAAAAAAAAAAAAACTTGATGAAAATGTGTCCTCCAAAAACACTGACGAAAGACAGTCAGCAGAAAAGATTCAGTGCTCGCAATCATGCTAGTAAAGGAGAAGTCAAGGATTTTTCATTGTCATTGATTTCTCTTTTTTTGTTTTACAGTTTCAATAACATTATTTCTGCTCTGCTAGAGCATTGAGTCATAAAAATCATTTAATCACATCAAGACTATGAGTCTTGAGAGAAAGAGGGAGCGAGAGAGATTTTCTAATGCTGTACATTCTTAATTTTCACTCTAATGATGCTGAATAAGGGCTTATTTGCATGAATAATTGTATAACTAATTCTGTCTTCTCTGCAGATAAAACCCCCTCAGTCTTGATGGATAATATGACCCTTATCAACCCTGCGAACATCAAATGGTTTCATCACGTGATGCTGTGTGTGAGGGAATGTGTGTGTTGGATGGAGGGTAGATGTGAGTTTTGTTTCTGTGCGTTTAATAGAAAGCTTGTTTCCACCAAAAGAGCCAGAATACTCCTCCTGGTAACTCTAAAGTTGTCTTATTTACATGTGTGCCTCAGCTGGGTGGATACGACAGATGCTTTTGTTCTAAATTGGAGGCTGTGTGAAGCCACTGGGGCTACGATAAAATACTTCCAAACTGTAGGCTGGCTGTACATTAGATGTGACATGGGGATGTGGAGTTGTTTAAAAGCACCCATGATGGAGCTGCCAGACTCAGTAACAGAGGTACAGTAATGAGTAATGTAACTAATTATTTTTTCAGTAATCAATTCCATTTTTAATGTAACTGGCCCAAAATGTTCCTAAATCTGGCTTACCTCGGACAATGAGCTCCCCAAAGTTGGACACGGCGGCCCCCCTGGGGGACAGGGTGACGCAGCGGTAGAGGTCCTGCTCCCCGCGCTGCGCCTCCACCTGGAAAGTCGCCATCAGCCGTTTATGGCTCAGCCGAGACAGCATGGAAGTGTCCAGCACCATGCCGTTTCTCCGCTGACAGCCAGACAAAGAACACACAGGGAGAAATCAGCCGTGAGCACAGCAACCCAACCACACGTTTTTACCTGGGGCCTATTCAAGTGATTAAAAAGGGTGGCGGGCCGAGAAGCAGACAGGAAGACAAAGGAGGGTTGGAATTAGCTACATGGGAGGGCAAGATAATAAATACGTGATAAAATGTAACAGC
This sequence comes from Scortum barcoo, assembly GCA_023238725.1. Lineage (NCBI taxonomy): Eukaryota > Metazoa > Chordata > Actinopteri > Centrarchiformes > Terapontidae > Scortum > Scortum barcoo. The sequence goes on along the minus strand of CM041548.1, from coordinate 3,005,367 downwards.
ATGTTTTGCTTGCCCCGTAACAGCAGTGTTTTTGCTTGCGAGTCTGGTGACACAAGGCTCCCGGGCTGTTATTTCCAGCAGAGGGGCTCAAACTGACATCCCCTCATCTCCCACCATGCTAATGTGTCGGAGCTCCAGGCACATCTGCAATTGGCTCAACCAGTGGAACAGGAAATCAGGGGACAACACGTGCGGTGAGCTGTTCCAGGTGCGCGCTACAATGTATGCAGCTCTCTCACAGAATAAGCAGATTATTATGTAAACTGTCGCCTGCTTGCGCTTTTCACAAGTAAGTGGGTTTGACATCTGCATGTTTGAATTGGTTTAGGTGGACGGGGGAAAAATGTAGCACTGTTTGAAAATAGGAAATTAAATGTACAGTGGCTATGTACCACTGCCTAAAGCTACACATTATAGCTCATTTTAACTTCGGCTTCGGGTATCAATATAATCTGTCCTTTCTTTTGTCAAAGCTCCAAGGACTTTTTACATTTGTTTGCTTCCTGTTTTGTTTTCAGCACTCGGTTTGGAGTGGCTCTTCAGCATGCAGCATGCAAATTTTTCAATTTTCAGCGTCAGTCCTGCGAAAACTATATCCAACTTTAAAGTCCACCTGCAGGCTTTTAGAGCAAAATAAATGCGTCTGTTTGCCAAGTCTGCTGCCATTCCTGTCTGGCAGCGGGGCCCGCATCATATCGTAATTAAGAGTTGGTGCAATGAGTGATTCGGGCTTGGACTCAGAACGCGCTGATGTTAAAGATGTAAATAGCATCGGAGACAGCCTTCTGCGATCCGGGCCAGAGGACGGCAGAGGAAATATGATGCTAATTGATTAAGAAACATTATGCTAACAATTTGTTTGGACTACCTAAATAGAGGAAAGAGCGGCTCCAGACTGGTCCAGAGAGGACCTCCACAGCGCCAGGGAGATCAAAGAGAAAGCAGCAATTAGCGGGCTCACAGCGGATGATCAAACGGGCCCCGAACAACAAATGGGGGAGCAGAAGGCAGTAATGGTTTGTGATATATCTCTATTTTCTGCTGTTACCAGGTTTTTTTTTTCTTCTTAATGAGAAAAGTAGGGAGGAGCTGAGGCGAGTGTTGACTTAGGCAGAGAAGTTCACTGCAGCGTACCATCAAATTATGAAAGACAAGTCTCGCATTGTTTGTTTGCATCTTCATCTGCGTGGTTCTGTGTGTGTGTGTGTGTGCGCGCGCGGAGCTCTGTCAACAAAGTCGCAAACTCCAAAAACTGATAAAAATGGCTCTTTCACATGCCGATGATCTTCAAAGGCTTCAATTCAGAGAAGAGAGAGGGGGGGTGAAATAAAATCGGGCGGAAACACAAGGGATGGATCACCAAGTATACTGAGATCTCATTTGCAAAGCGCCTTCTCCCTGCTGCCATCATTTCAAAAGCACTTAGATGTGCAGGCTTCAAGTGGAGGCATTCAGGGATGGATTTTTGAAGGCTAATATTAGCTCACATTCAAACTAAGAAAATTGAAACTATTTTCAGTCGGTGCATGAGAGAAATGAATTGGGGGCTTTAGTAAACCAAATGCCACCACAATCAAAAAGCTACAAAAGCAGAGGTGCAAACTCTCTTCACGCTCTTCCAAAACCCTCAAATGACTCATTTCCCTGCCACAACACAACCATTAAAAGACAAACTCAAGAGTTGCAAACTTGCTGCATTATATCATCAAACTGCAGTATTATTACTGGTATTCAGCTGATGATTAAGATAATGGCTCCCATTTGCTGGAACAACTACTATGTAGTGGATCACAAGGTCAGTGCAGGTGGCTCCATCTCTCTGTAATCAGGCTATTCCATTTTTGGATATTAACAGAGATTTAGTGTCGTACAGTGCTCCAATTAATTTGGGGGATTTGTAGGGGACAGATTTTTTAAAAAGAATAGTGGAAGTTGATGCAGAGATCCTTAGTCATAGTCCGTTATATGACTCCACAACAGCGTATCTCCTGTTTATTTCATGTATTATTAGCAGCAGAACGTTGCAGTTAAGGTGCTTCACGTGTGTCACACACACACACACACACACACACACACACACACACACACACACATATGCACACATATAGTCACATTCAGCAGCAACAACTTTTCTACCTCAGTCAGTGTAAAAACAAGTTTTTGACTGTTGTCTTTCCAGTTGTTGCTGTTTCAACTCACCTTTTTTTAATGCATGAACTGAAAATACTGGCGAACGGAAACACACTTCTAGATAACTTTAAAGAGCTGTTTCACAGACTGAGTACTCTCCATGACCAGTATAAAGATACTGATCTGTCAAGGCGAGATCGGACAACAATATCAACTTGATCACGGCTAGGGTGATGAGGAGGGGGGCCTTTGTTTCACCCCATGCAGTGCATCGTAGTGGAAGAAAACTGATGCAGCATCTAGGACCTTTATTCTGAACGCGTAAACTCCTTGAAAGGTAAAAATACTGTGTGGACTGAACCCATCATTACAGCCCGCAGTTATTTGTTTAATGATGCGTTTTGACAAGAAACATCATCCACTCAGACAAACAGAAAATATCTCTCGCTTTTTTTTAAAGGTTTGTTGTGCTCAGGTGTGTTGAAGGTAAAACCACTGCAGAGCTTTAAATTCCGACAGACAGGCATACACTCCAGTGTTTGGGCCTTGTTGGGCAGTGTGGACATTATGTTTATTCCAACAGGACTCTCCATTGACATCGCGGCCTATCAGTCAGAGCTGCCAGGTGATTAGCTGTTGTTAATGTTAATGTTAATGTTTTTTTTTGAAGGTGAGTTTTTCCTTTTCCAAATTGAGGGTCTAAGGATAGATGGTGTCACATGCTGTACAGTCTGTAAAGGCAAAATTGTGATTGTGATATTGTGCTTTATGAATAAAACTGACTTGATTATCTGCAGACAGGAACATTTTCTTAACTGTATGAAAAGCTCCTGTGAACAGCAGCCTGACTTTAATGAGAGTAAATTCTGCAGCCGCAGTGCATGCAAGTGTTAACTACTGTAAGCTGCTCTTGATAAGACTGTCAGCTAAATGCCAAGCATGTAAAACGTCATCCATCTTTGTCCTTTGTAACGCTCCCTCTCCCAACAATCTCTAATTTTATCCGGGCGCTGAGGTGCCGGCTTCACTGTTCGAGCACAGATCATTTCAAAGATGAAAAACCACATGTTCTCACCTCCAGGAGGAAAGGCTCAGCCTCCGAAACTTTGCCCGTGGCGACACACTGGAATGAGGCATTCTGCCCGGCGTTCACCTCCACGTCACCCAGCCGAGAGAAATGAGGCACTTTGTCTGTGGAAGGCGGACACACAAGACACACACACACAGAAGGTGATGAAAGTGACACATCTGGAGCTGAGCATCACTGTCTAAATATATTAAACACACAGCTGTGAATTTCAGTGTATTAAAAGCCTGTACAATAACTACACACAAACACGAACACATACATATTGCATATTCATGTATAATTACCATACAGATACAGTATATATACATACATAATATTCTAAATTAATCATTAAAACCTTTAGAGAACTTACTTTATCAACTTTAAAATATCAACTATAGCTGTTTGTGGAAGTTGAATGATCTCCCCCATTAGCAGAATTTTCCACTTTATTATATCCACTATTAAGAAAATACAGATCGTGAGGCCACGTACGAGACCGGATAACTTAAGAGATCACAGAGACATTATTTTTGCTGCAGCACCAAATACTGTAGTCTCCCAGCATTCATCAGGAGTCTGTTTATAGAGCACGAGTGAGCCTTTTCTGTGTTTCTATGGCAGCTAAAGAATACTGCTCGTTATGTATCGACGGTGTAATAAATAAAAAAATATATATGTGAAATAGCTAAAGACGTACATGAGGAATGTGTCCAATGAAATGCGCGTGCGTTACGTTTATCAAACGGTTTTCCCCTCCCGCAATTAGTCACACCAGTCTCACACCGGTTTGTTTACTGTAATGTGTATGCCATATGGTAGCCCACAGAGCTGTAATAAATCCGCAGACTACATTTGATATAGTGGACCATATTTTCGGGTCGTTTTTTTGAGACACCCTGTGGAGTTTTCTTGTACACAAACACATTTAAATTAACATTTGGTTTTTCCCACCAAAAACGCACTGTTTTTCTCCCTTTTCACGAGGTCTCACAAACAGGTTGAATTCATTTCCTCCCTTGTGAAACATTTACAAAATATGATTTCTGTCTGCACTGTATACGTTCATATTTTCAGGCTAGCAAAGACAAAACTGGGGCACACTCTTCAAATCACTAGAGTTAACTTTTGTTGTTTTCCAAATACTTTTTAACATTTTAATTCATGTAATCATTTTCAAAATCATATTAAGTATATAGTTGGTGCTCTCAGTCTGATTGTCCACTCTTGTCAGCTCCATTGACTCTGATTTCCAGTTTAGCTCACTTCTTTTGTCATGTTGTCGTTTTCAGCTTTGTTCTGACCAATAAGCAAGTGGGAGAGCACAAAGACGCCATATGTATGTTTGCTAATCATCAACACATCAGTCTGACATCCTGATTTGTGCTCCCGCAATGACGCCGAAAAACGTGTCACCGCCACTGACAGGCAGTAACACAAATTATACTAACTTGAGAGTTTAATTAAGTCCTTAAAAATGCCCGTGAGGGGATGTTGTGGTTCAAAAAAGTGTGAAATTATAAAAATATTTTATCTGACAGCAACTCATAAAGACAACAACATTTTAGCTTCTCAGCCTAAGAAAAGCATCGATGTTGCTGATAACACTGACAAAGACTCTGCCATTAAGTCCAGGACACGCTAAATGGAATTCAGCCATCATTCATTTTATCATCATTTTATCACTCGTACCTGCATATCTAACCTTCCAACATTTAGTTAAAACTTCCCATCCCACAAACCCATCTAACTACATCCAAAATGCTTCTCTCACTAAGGCAAAAGTTTGACTAAAACCTGTTTTAAGGCTGCTACTTTTGGACCACAGCTGACAGTAATTATATTTTGTGCGAATGTACATGACTAAATTTGACAGTTTTCATGCCAAAAAACTGCAAACGGTCCCTGTTTCTCACCACAATTAGCTATATTATTGGCAGGCAGAAAAAACACCTGAACCAGCGTTAGCCGTGTACAAAACTAAAACCCAACGAAAGCCCTCAGTAATATAGAAACAAAAAAACGAATAGGCCTGTACTATCGAAATACTGGAATACTAGTCATTGGTTATTGCAAAAAAGATACAGACGGGTGACAAATTAAAGGAAAAAACAATATAAAGTGTCTTGGTAGGAACAGCAGAACAGCTTCAATGATCCTTGGCATTGATTCTCCAAGTGAACTCTACTGGAGGGATGAACATTATACTTACATTCTTCTTTCTCTATATTTTTGAGCATTCTTAAATTTTATTGCCGTCAACTACCGCCATGTAATTGTTGTGCACATGACAGATCATCTGGTGTTTTCGTCATCTAAAAACTATACTTCATCAAACTAATGTAAGTGAGCTGACAAAACCCCCATACATCACAATAGAAGGATTTCTCAGGCCATAAAAAAATAATAACCTCCATCACATGGGTAAATTGTGTCTACTGGACATCCATGTGATGGACAAAATTAAATTCTGATGGAGAGACAGGTGCTATTCATGCAACACCCTCTTTCATGCTTGGTTTCCACAGTAACCAGCGGCAACATCTGGCCGAGGATGGGAATGATAGAAATTGGATCTCACGTTTTACCTACTGCTCATTTTTCTCTTTCCTCTCTGCCGTCTTTCCTGTGCTCTACCTGCCCAATAAGCAGAGTGAGACAGCTCTGCAGTAACAAATTTCCTCGGGTGCATACCTCTAACAAAAACCTAACTCATTTTCACATGTACAAACCTTGTATGCATTACAAACGCCACAGACCGGAGGTAAGGAGAGCCAAAGTGAGGAGCGAGAGCGAGCGGCGCATACACCCCTGCACACGTTCGTTATGTTGCCAGTCATGGCATTTTGTCTGGGGGAAAAAACTTTCAAGTCAACTCCCAATTATAGGAGAAGTCATCTGAGGAGGGGGAAGCTGCATTAGCGGCTGGCGAGAAAATTTAATTTGAAATCTAAAAGCTCAGTAGTGAGGATGTGCGACCCGTTTAGCCTTAATTAATACCACTAAACATATATGGAGGCAAGGTAATTTAAGTCTCAAATGCATTCCGACTGTCTGGGATGTTAGTTTTCTAAATTAGTAATGCCTCTTATTCCTGATGCAGGAGGAATTGGTCTTGACTGAAACACGTGTTTAGAATAAAGACATGGACTCCAGAGGAAAACAACACGAATGTCAGATGAGTGGGAATGCAAACTGAATAGCACTTGCCTTTGACTTGAATCTTTCCTGAGGGGGCATACCGTTATTCTTGCTGTCTGTGGGGAAATATGTGCCAGCTTCCTAATGTTTACTCACATCTTTGTGCGACTGTGTGCATTTTCAGGGGTGATTGCTCTCGCTGCTGCACCAGCTGGCACAAAAGAATACGTGATTGTGCACATGTATGTGATTTCTGCACTGTACTTTATTAATTTGTGTATGAGTAGATGAGTATGTGCGTGGCTGGGTACACATGCATTGTGCTTTATAAGTCATGCATTCATGGTATACATGTACAGGGGCACTGTCCTTCTAATGTGAGCTAATAGGCATGGTGAGCGTCCAAACACCACCATCTGCACCAAGGCTAAACTCATTCACATACCGAGTGGCCTTGGCAACACTACCTACCCAAAAGCCCCATCCATAATCACCATGGACACACACTCCACTGAGGATAAGGTGACAGAGGACAAGTGGCAAACTTTGACATGAGCTTAGGTAGGAAAAAAAAAGAAAAAGAAAGAAATGATAGATTCTCCGTGGTTTTAGAAAAGGTTATTTCAGTTCCTCTCTGTTTCCTAGCGAGGATTCAATGATTTATAACGTGCGGCCTGCATGATTTTTCAGTGGAGCCAGAAAAGGATATCTGAATTTCATGAGCTCATAAATACCCTACATTATCATTCATTAACATTTTCCCACATTTTTGCATCTAAAAAACAATATTAGCGTTCTCAAGGAAGGCCGAGTTGGATGTAAGCGGCGAGGTTTAACAGGAGTACGAGGTTTCTGAACAACAACATCAGTGTCAGTGCTATTGGACTGAAGCTGCAGGTAGTCGACATATCACATCGTCGTTTACAGTGGCATGAAGTGATATTTCTTTGCCACACTGGGTCTGCCAAACAAGCTAACAACACACAACATGACATGAAATTCTAAAAGGTTGTTAGAGGCAATCTGATTCACTTACACCTAATATTCAATATAATAAGTAAGTCAAAGAAGCAAGAAAAGTGGGGATAGTTTACAAATAATTATTTGTGGGTTCGTCCCTACTTGAAACATAATTCACATAATCTAGAATCATTTTATCCACTATTGATAGAAAAATATTGATTAGTGCAGCCAATAGCTCAATATTTGAACAAATACATGCTACAAACCTTTAATACATGATTTCAGTTTTTCATTTCATTTCTCCTTCTGAAACTGAAATCTGACCACCATGACGCCATCACTGAAACTACTGGAACTCACCAGGCAAATATTATATCAGTTAATTACATTGGTTAATAATGATGGCCACAAAAAACATCCATATTTGAGAGGAATCTAATTAAAACCTTGCATTCCATCAACGTCAAGCTTCGAACTGACCAATTATAAATTATAATGTAATCTAATAGGCTGCATTATATCACAGCTGGGAAACAATATTTGGACCAATAAATGTTAAATGAATACACTTGTTATTTACTAAAAAGCCAATAATAACCCATTTTTTTTTAATTGGATCATATTTTCTGTTCTTGCGTCATGTTTTAAGATAATATGAGATAAGTTACTTTATTCATCCTGAGGGACATTTTGTTTTGGAGGTCAGCATGGGTCTTTGCAGTTTTTACAGTGACAACTACTTCCAGACAGGCCTAGAGCTGATCGTCTTGGAAGAAGCACAGCAGTGAAAGAAAAGCCTCTCTTATGACGGCCACAACATCTACAGAGAGCCTGTGTACCAAAGGACCGCGGGGGGTATAATGGTGAACGTAAGAGAACAGAACCTAATAAGAGAACATTACCGGCACTCAGGCAGCTCCAGCCCCCGATATCCCAGTGATGGCAAAGAAAGAAAACTTCTAGAGATGATCAGTACAACCACTAGCTGTCCTTTTCCTGCCGGTAACATCGCATTAGCTTTTCAAGCACCCAGCTGGGAGCGTAGCGATCAGAGGAAAAGGTCAGCCATTCTGCAAGGACAAAAGAGGGACCTCCCGCTGTATTACTGTGGCCGAGACACTCCGCCAGGTAGCAGGTATATGTGCCTCAGTTGCCCCCCCTGTCAGGATTGCCTCTAGTTTTCGGTCACCTCCGGGAAACTGTTGAGCTTCCTGGCGCTCAACAGTTTCCGGCCTTCGTTATTCAGCCTGGGCGCTCGGTAAAGGTCAGCAGGTATGCTATGAGCAGTGCTTACGGGTACTTACAACAGGGGTAATTGAGCAGCACAATGTCGTCCAAGGCAATGTAGCCCTGCCGCTCCTCGGAAATGGTCGCCTCAAAGATGACCTGTGAAGAGAATGGATAAATTAAATGACTTCAGACCATTACACCTTGAGTGGCAAGTGGAGAGACGAAGACGGAAATTAGGGGCAACGGGGTCCAAAGGCCTGTCAAAGAAAAGAAATGTACTGAATGCATACTTGTTGTTGCCATTAAAACAGTCATCAGGATCCAGGTTTGTTTTGTGGCATTTTTTTCAAACACAGTGTTTTAATTGCAGCCATTGCACAGCATTTTTGTCTCTCAACAACACATACTAGGATTTGGCATAAGCCCCTCGGATTCAAAAAACAAAGCCCTCTGTAGAGCCACTGTTTTGTACTGTAAAGTCATGGATCATTCAAGCAGAACTCTTATACAGGAGGCCCATATGCCTGTTTCTGAACTAACACCTGACAGGCCTGAATAGATATGAATGCAAGGTAGCTACATGTGGTTCAGCTGTGTGCGGTGATCACAGCGGCGTCTTCATTTTCACAGTAGCTTGGATATACAACATGTTTACGCTTATTTTTCCGTTTGCAAATTCAATGTTCTGTAAATAAAATAAGTTGCTTGTCTAAATGCAAGACTGTTTGCTGCCCTGTTCACATAATTTACTAGACCTTAACTAAACTCCTAAACTAAACTCCTAAACTAAACTCCTAAACCTTTGCACCACAATCAGTACTGCTATTTATACATTTTGATATTACATTTTATATTGTCTTAATATGTCTAGGTTTTTCTTCTTTTTTCTTTTTATTTCTTTGTATTGTTATTGTGTAATGCTGCTGCTACATGGTAATTTCCCAGCTTAAGATCAATACAGTCAGTCAGTCAGTCAGTCTGTCTGTCTGTCTGTCTCATCTGTCTGTCTGTCTGTCTGTCTATCTATCTATCTATCTATCTATCTATCTATCTATCTATCTATCTATCTATCTATCTATCTATCATCTATTTAAACTCCTAAACGCATCCTGATGTTTTCACTGATTTCCCCGTTAAAGGGTTTAAGCGTTTCAGAGTTTTTCCTCATCTGAATCAAGGTCTAAGGAGAGAGGGTATCGTATGCCGTAAAGATTATAAAGCACTTTGAGGTCAATTTGTTATTTGTGAAATTGACTTGACTTAACCATCTTTTGCCTAATGAATAGTCATAATCATCCTAACCTACAACCTAATATGTACACATGTAAAAATCTGTATGAAAAATCTGGGTTTACAACAGGGAACTAAACGTATGAGCAAAACCACTGACAGGGTATTGCACGACACTCAGCAATAACACACAAACCACATGTGAACACCACACACCATATACTACATGGGGGATTCCATGTTGAGGACTATATAGTGTGCCAGATGGTAAAAATAAAACTCAGACAACTCAGGTCATTCTGTTTATTCAGCAGGCATCTAAACTTGCCTTTTTTTCTGCACAACGCTCTTAGTTAGAGTCTACTAATCGTGCACTACTTGTTTTAACGCCTTTAGGGATCATTTGAGTGCTATAAAGGGAATACTGTAATAACCCTCACTACATTTCTGGACAACGCAGCTAAATGTCAAACAAAATGTAGTTCGAGTTTATTCGTCACATTATAATCATGCAGGGTATGCTCATGGCGAAATGTCAGTTAGCTCCTTCAGTTGTGCAATAAAACAGGTGCAAAATAGAATCAGCACAACAAATAAAGAATAAGTAATAAACAACAATGTTGACTATGGTGAGTAACTTGAAGTAATAAGTAATTAAAAATAGTCTTTGGGCAATTCTTAGGCAGCGTACTGATTAAAGATCCTCATGGCCTGATGGTAGAAGCTCCTCTTGGCGCTGGCCTCATGTACCCTGTATCTTATTCTCCACCACAGCAAGGAGAAAAGGCTCTTATCTGGGTGGTTTAGATCCTTAACAATTCCCCCAGTTTTACAAAGTTTAACACCTGCTGGTAGTTTAAGCAGGGTAGAGCGCCGCCTATGATCACTGTTCAACCCAACGAACTACTGTTCCCGTACCAGGCAGTTATGTTCCCCATCAGGACGCTCTCGATGTTTGCGGGAGCAGAACTTCCTTAATATCTGAGGGGATATCTGGAATTTCCTGAAACATCTGAAGTGAAACAGTCTCGACTATATTGTCAGCAGCAAGCAATTTCAGACACGGCCAAGACATTTTCAACAGTATTAGGCTGAGTTTCATAACTTTGATTATTATCAAATTGTTTCTTTCTCTAAGGCTGTCTGGGAGAGAACAAGGCTTATCAAATAACTCAGAGAGCAGGTGTGTTAAGAGCTAGAGCGCAGCATCTCTGGGACTGTGCTAGCAGCCTGCACTTGATTGTGTATGTCCACTTAAGTTGGAAACTGCTTAAGCAACCACCTCCAGATCTGACTAATCATGACCTAAGGAACAGTTTGCATGACAAAATAATCTCAGCTCAAAAGACCATATCATGTGGGTGAAAGCTAAATAAATAAATAAATAAATAAATATAATTATAATAATAAAAATAAATACAGATGGATGCGGCAGATCGTTTCCATCACATCAAACATGATAAAACTTGAACGATAACATCTTTGATGCACTCTGTTTTGGTTGACTCCTCTTCTCAGACATTTTTCCCTATTAAGCCATCAAGCCATACAGTGTGAAAAAAAACATGAATGAATCTCTCTCTCTCCTTCTCTACCGTCCCTTTTCTCAATCTGCGCGGCCGCTGCAGGAGTCCTTAAACACAGCCTAAATATTCACTCCCTCATCTAAATGAGCCCGGCGCATGCAGAGCCTCAAAGTGAATCAGGAGGACTCCCAGAGTGCAACAGAGTCATTCTGGGTTTCTGACTAGTAATTACAGGCAGCAGAGCCCAACTCATTTCCTCTACATGCAACTCTTTGCTTTTTACTGCAGCGCGACAAACTCTGAACTTGAGCGTTGAGTGCATTAACAGGCGATAAGATGAAAGTTGTACTTGTATACTACATCAGACGTGTATGTGTGTGTGTGTGTGACAGCCAAAGTGTTCCACCCACTGATACTACATGTAGTTATCTATGCCAAAGCCTAGTGGAAGTCAGACTGTGACTGTGAACTCAGAAGGGCAATAGATTTCGATGTTGACAATACGTCAGGCTTTAAGTGCCTAAGGCCAATCAATACCACAAAGGCCTTGGCAGATGGATACAGACTAAGGCTTTCTTTCCACTAATTTATTTTTATTTTCCATTCCTATGTCGGGCCATTAGAGACGTCTGACCGATTAACTCTTCAATTCATCACGCGTCAACGCACCCACCACCATCGATTCACTCAGCCCCGCGCTTTGAGCCATCATTAAGCTCCTCAACGTCTGCCCTCACTTATAGAAAAGTGTGTTTGAGTATGACTGTGCCAGACGCAGAGGAATAACCTTGGCATCCGATAGCTGTGCACATGCAAACACAAGCTATTATACAAATGGCTACAGTAGAATCCTGGTGCTGTTTGTACACACAAAGCAGGGCACCGCAAATGAGACTATTTACTAAGTGTATGAAGAGCTGCAGTGAGAAAAGGTACGGTGGCTCTGAGAGCTGAATTCACAGCAGCCACAGAAAACGCGCAAATAAACACAACAACACCCTCACCAAGTTGACAGCACATACAGGATATAACAAAGCACTCGGCAACAGCACAAAGCTGCATACAGACAACACAACCAAATACTGAAAGGCAGAAAATATAAGCAGGTAGCGAAACACACTTCAAGTTGTACAGAGAATCCGAACTAAGTTATAAAAACAAAGTTTCCAGGAGACACATACTCATGAACATGAGATTTGTTTCCATGTTAGCATGGTATAAGCTCTGTATATCCTTTACATTATTCATATATATTTGCTGTACAATAGATGTGTGATAGATTTGCAATAATATCTGAATTTTTAAAACTAGCGGGGTAGTTATCTTCAGTATTTGGCTGAGTTGTCTGCACACATGCACTATTGATTTTGCTTCTAAATGCTGTGCATATCTTCCTGACTTGGTGAGGATGTTTTCTTCATTTACTTCTGTTTTTTGTTTTCGTGTTATTATGTTTCAGTGTGTGGATGAACAGAGAGAACAACAGTGCAGTAAGAGACAGTGGAGGAGCCCCTTGCATAAGAGGAGGGGAATGAAAGTGGAGGTTGGAGGCTTCAGCCACACTCATATTGTTTGGCATGACGCCACCTGATAGCATCTTTAATATTTGATAGCAAAGTTCCACCCATTTCCAATACTTACACAAGTAGGCATGGAGGAAAATCTATTTCTGCAAACAATATAAGAGATGGATTCGTCCAATTGAGAATATCCAGTTCAAGGTGATGTCATTCTCCAGCCTTCTGTCAGCCTTTCTTGAGCTTTTGTTGTAACAAAAAAGGGCAAAAAAAAGGAGGCCTGTGATACTGCAAAGGCACAGTCTGTGAAGTGTGAATCAAGGTTTGGTTTACTGCGAGCAGCAGGGTGCCATCTCCAGAGACGGAGCAGCGTGTCATCGTCAGCAACCAAAGGAAATGACACGAGAAACAAATCCAAATCAGGAAGCCGGTTCTGGCACGAGAATGGCAAGCGCAGACAGTTAAGGAGACGGAAGCAGCTGGACAGTCACATTTGATGTAAAAGAGCATGCAAGCATTTTAATATGCGCCTCCTGCAACATCATGTTTGGCTCATAAAATTCAAGGCCGGAGAATTGATAGTGTAGAGTAACAAAATCCATACTGCATCCTGGGAGGCCTCACAGAGAATACATAAAATCAGTGGTGGCAGTAAAAAGGGATTGCATTAAAACCAAGATTTGTACAGTAATTAATATTTAAATCTTTGAGTTTTCATTACAGCACAGCAGAAATTATTTATGTGTGTGCACTAATGATAAAGCGGCCAATTGATACGTCATCAATCTTCATGAGGACTTTGATGAATTTAACGACTTACATGAAATCGTTTGAGGACTGTGGCAAACAAAAATTGAAACAATGTTCTGTTAATTGATTTCTTCGGCTAGAATGAGGCCAACACTATTGATCCATATTGTCAATGTGGCTGAAATATATAACATGCAATTGCATATGCCATCCAGGCTGGAGGAACAAAGTGAGGTGTACAGTAATTTCACTGCAGCTTGGGGACAAGACAGCATATGCTGAATGTTTTCTTTTTGTGTGTGTGTGTGTTTGTGCATGCCTATCCAACAGTGTACTTCTCCATCGTTTGCACCCTGATGTTGTGCTTTAAATCAGGCAAAAATCTTCTCCGAAGCCATCTGAAGTAATTTGAATTTCAGCCAAGAGAAGATCAGCAGGTGTGTGAATGTTAAAGTTCATACTCAGCTATGGCTCTGCAGCTCTCCATCATGCATATGTTGACAAATCACTAATCACACTTTCTCTTCAAAACTATGATCATTTTGAGTCTGATCAGGAAGACATGCGAGTCAAATTTAAGAATATACATCTGTTCAAAAAAAGGGATGCTGACAGGAATGTCATAAGTATGCTACATTTATGTGGCTTTAGAAACGTGGACAGATTGAGTTAGACATGATTGTGAAGTTTCGCTAACAATATTTGTAGACTAGCAGTTGGTAGGGAGGAGAAAAACATAAATATAAAACAAGTAGTTCTTGCTGAGTATGGTCTGGATGATGAACAATGCAGAAAAAAACCCACTATATGAAAAATGAAAATCCCTCACCGAATGAGTCACCGAATGCCTCCAAAAGCTCAAAGGAAGCCAATTTTCTTCCTTCAACATTCAGTTTTAAACCGACTCCAAAAAATATTGGAAGCTCACTGAACTCCTGCTTCTTGTTGGTTTACATGTCAGCCGACAGCAGTGAACACCACAGCCGCGTGTGTCTCACAAGCTTGTGCCAAAGTTTTTGGCTGCTCTGTATCCTCCGAGCGGCTTGTACAGTTGATCAATCAGAAGTCTGCTACAAAGGTAAAACACAGTCTGCTTAAACACATGAATAATATAAAACAGTGTGTTACTGCTGCTGTTGATGAGGACATCTGATTGTGATCATTGTGTTGTTAGTCAAAGATCACTTTATGCAGCTCTGACATGGGATAGAGAGGGTGAACAGTATACAGTGAGGCTGGATTATGTGCATGCATAGTTTCCTGTGAATCTATCCTGCTTAGGTAGATAACCTGAATCCACTGTGGCAAACTACAATATAAAGAAGTCATCACTGAATGCAAACACAGCGATTTGTGTTCGAAGAAAAAAAGCTCACCATAAATTGTATAAAAATGTGGTTAACTTTCATGGAAGTCTCATAAACCAGAACTTAAAATTTTCAGGAAATAACAAAGGACCTTGACCTGGACCACAACAAGTGGTCTGGACTGGTTTTGGTTGCCTTGTGAAGACTCAGGGTGTTAGTTTATCCAACCTTATATCCTTATATAGTGAAAAAGTGATGGGTTAGTAGAAAGGAGCAATAACATAGGTAAGCAACAGAGAGAGATAGGAAAGATAAGAGAGGAGGAGTGTAAATAGTGAGATGCACTGGGAATTGAAATGAGGAGATAAGGAGGGCAAAGTGGTCAAAGATTGAAGAAGAGTGCAGGAAGAATAAAGAAAAATAAAATAAATAAAGAGAAGCCAGTTTTTCCAAGAGAACACCTGTTTAACACCTCGCATACTTCCCAAAACCAAGCTGACAGGAAGACAGTGAACCAGTCGGATCAATTTTCTCTTCTGTCCTTCAAGGCCACGAAAGTCTAGTCCAGGTCCAATCTCTAACAGAAAAGTCACTTCACCAAAGTCAAGCAGTGTCCCCACGTTCAACACGGGTTAGGTCCTGGGTCCTGAACTCATTCAGATGATAGATGCTGATCAAATCAGGTTGTCAACAACTGCAAGTTTAATCAGCGTATCAGTAACAGTAACAGTACAGATCAGTGCTTCTAACTTCTGAAAGTACAGTGCTGCCAAACGCAAAAAAGTGTGTTTTAGCAAAATCTATCTGTCAATATGATGTATAAAGCTCCGTAAAGCAGAGGAGAATATTCCTTTAATGGTTGAGTTGACCAATGTGACAACATGCCAGAACTTATGTTTGTTTTCAGTCCCTGGTGTTGAAAAGTAATGAAGAATTGTAAGGTCTCATAACAGATCTGCATCTTGTGCAAGATGCCTTCCCACTCCACCATCACTAAAATATTGTATAAACCAAATGTTCTAATTTATAGCACAGAAGAGGCTATCAACAATGGACATGTGAAAGCCAGAAGCATTGCCACTGAATTTTGAAATCTCATATCTAAATGCAAAAAGGCCAACAACACCTCTGATCACAGTCCAACATATCTCTGTAGCAGTCTGTCTGTCCTGAGGGGGAGTTGATGCTCGCTGATTACTAGACTTTTTGTTTTTTATTTTATCTCCGCCACCACTGCCACTAGCACCCACACACCACCCAGCCTCCAACACACACACACAAACACACACTCTTCTCCTCCAAGCCCTCTGAAGTGGTAGTCCTCTCCTTATGTGGAGCTGCTCCTCTGCGGCCTGCAGGGGCTGATCTGTTGGCTGGGACTGCTGGACAGTGATCTTTATCAATGGGACTGGATGGATGAGTGGAGCCCTGCGGGGCCTGCGCTGAGCTCTGAGCCACAGCGGTGGGAGCTGCCGAGGAGAGAGAGAGGGGGAGTGTTCCCGGGGCCAAAGAAAGAAAAAAAAAAAAGACGAGGAGAACACCAAAAAAAATTGCGAGAGCCTCACTGTGGGCTCACTCCTGTCCCTCCTCACACAGCAGATAGACACACTTTGTTCCTTCAGGCCTATGTTTAAGCCTCCTCACTCAGCTGCACAGCTGTACCTGCTTCATTACGTGCTGAGATCATTCAGGTTTATAGGACAAATAAAGCAATCTGTCCTGTGTCTACATACCTGGCGGGAGGACTATAGAGAACAGCACCTTCTCATCGCTCAGACAGCTTGGACATACATCACCATAGTAGTAGATTACATTGCTTATGCATGCCCGTCCAAATGGTAAACACTGAGGCGCTAAGCAAACTTCCCACCTGGGCTGATTGTGAGGCTCAGCTTCTCCCACTGAGCGCACCCGGCCCCCCGCCTCCACCTCCTCCTCCTCTGCTACGCTGCACGCCAGACAAACTTCTACCGTCCATGCAGAGGGGAAGAAAATCATTACTTTAAATCAGTTTGGCTGTTTGCGAGAGTCGCTTAGGACAGGAGAGCTGAGGATGGTAAAGCGCAGGCTGTCCTCATTGATCTGCGCAGCCCTCTAATCTCATTAACTGGCTCTTGATTTATTGAGATGGGGCCCAGAGTGCGCCAAGGTTATGGAAGCAAACCCCCAGCCTGCTCCCCCGCACTGAGGGTCGCATGGAATTGAGGTCAATTGACTGTTTGGCGGACCCACGCTCCTGCGATCCCTTACCACCAGCCATTGGCTTCTCATTAGCACCTTTTTTTTTTTTTTTTTTTTGGCAGGGGGGGGTTTGTAGGCAGCGATGATAGGCTCACTGGGAAAAAAAGAGAGCATTAGGCGATGGGATAAATTATTGGCCGTAATGAGGTGAGGCAGGGCTGCATCCAGTCATCAGAACCTTACAAGCTACACAACAGCGCTAATAATGCAGCACCACCAACAATACAGGCATCAAACGGGGCTATTGATTACACTGCAGCACGTAAATTGACCAATAAATAAAAGCTACAATGCAAACACACGCCCACTGTAATTATACACCTATTGAGCCACTGTGATATATGGCACGGCTTAAATGAGCTAATTCTTGCATGTGGTTTGAATGATAGGGAGGGTGATAATAAAGTTGCTGAAGGTGACGGCAGCCACGATTCAGTATTTGGTGACCACCGAGCAGCTCAAAGGAGCAGCTGGTGGTTTAGTGACCCTCAGTGACACCTGTAAATTTTTAATGAATGATACTTATAAGGGCTGTGCAATAAAAACTACTATCATTTCCCCAATATATTTTTATAATATTAACAAAAAAAGATCATCATATATGCAAACTGATAAGTGACAAGAAATGCCTCTACAGCCTGGTGGCTTTGTGCTTTGAGATAACTACTATACTTAATGATGTCATTGCAGTATGATTTCACTCATAGACTCACAGAAAGTGTAATATTAGTATAATACTGATTATTATTGCTCAGACCTAATATGACTTTTACCAGTGACTTTCACTGTCTCCACTTCATTACTGGCACTACTACTTACTGTAGCTGTATGTGATCAATCAGTCTGCATCATTATTCATCACATCACCTTTAAGTAACAACGGTCAGATATATTCATTTTATATTCATAAGAATGCTGAGAAGAGTCAGAAGATGCACTGTATGTATCCACCTGTGAAGACATGAAGTGTGTGATCATTTCACTTTTCTAAATTATTAAAATTAGAATCAATTTCTGTCAATCAATGTATTAATTTGCTATAGGTTAATTAATGATGTCAGCACTCCTGATAAGACAGTATTGGATTTTTGATGGGGCACTCTCAAGAATGAGATTAAAAGAGAAGGAGGTCATTATCAATGCGGCAGTGGCTGAGGTATCGTGAATTTGATCCTGTCTGCCTGGTTCATGTCTTTATATGTTTCAAGCCTGTCAACAACCAAGTTTCTATCTAAAACTTTCTGTTAAAATTTTAAATTCAAATACAACCCTGATGATGTAACATTAGAAAGTCCCCTGCAGAGCCACAGAAAACAATTGTTTTCACAAGCTAAATAGAAGTCCCCAAGGAGTGTAACCTGATCTTCATGGGGAAAATCTGATAGTGACGCCCCTTTAACGAAAAGTGACTCACTGCAGCATCGGATGTTTTTGTAAAATAATATTTATTACTTAAAAGAAGAACAAAATTGCGAGATCAAACTGGCTTCGAGCTACAAATGTTCTTCCTCCTCCATGTAATAAAAATGAATCTGAAATAATGGGAGCATTTGACAGTGTTGCAAGTTGTTTTGAGATATTCAGTTCACCATTTTGGGGCTCTGGACAAAATGCGGTGTGTACGTGTGTTTCTATGCGGTAATGTGTAATTATCGACCAGGTTTCATTTCTGACAAAATGGTACATGAATGCAACAGCTGGAATGTAGGCAGTTTGAAGTCCCAGATTAGTGCCGAAATCCACTGATCTCAGAGTCCCTGATGACTTGGTTACTTAAATATTTAATGTTACAGAAAAACAGACTAAATAAGCAACAAACACAATTAAAGTTGGAAGTAAAGAATAAAGTATTACATATGTAGAATCTGACACTAAAAACTCAGATTATCTTAATATTAATATTCAGGGCCTTTGAGCCAAGCGATCCTGTCTGTATCTGCGGGTTCTGACTGACGGACGGGCAGATTGACTGATGATCCTCGTACATCTGTGTCAGGGCTCTCACCTGGTATTCACTGGGCCAGAAAGTGCTGACGGCCAGCTCCACCTGGTGCCACTGGCGTCCCTGGGAGCCCGAGATATTCCACACAGCGCTGCCCTTGGGGCCCCCGTTGACCCGGATGTAGACCTGCAGGTCCCCGGGGCTGTGGCCGTCGCGGCTGTACAGGAAGTAGCTAAACTGGATACAGTGGGTGTCGTTCTCGCTGAGCGGGAGCAGGAGGAGCTGAGCCCGCTGGCCCCCAAAATGCTGCGAGGAATTGACCATCATGAAGGACCCTGGAGGGGAAGATGGGAAATAAAAGACACATTAGAGGACTAGAACTACTTTTTTTAAAGTATCAGTTACTATTTAATACAACTACTAATTACAAGTATCAAATTTGCTTATTCTATCTTGTTTATTTTGTACTATTCTACTTTTACTTTTATACTTATTCTACTTTTTATACTTTACTTATATATACTACTTTCTTCTTCTTATATCCTTTACTTATTGGGCTTGCACCGGGACCAGGGTAACTAATCTCATTCCATCCCATGTTTAACTTCGTGTTGGAATGACAATAAAGAATCCTTGAATCCTTGAATAACTGGTTTTACAGTGACTGACGTGGCCTGAACAGACAATGAGCAGTCTGAAAGTCCTACTAGAACATTATGACCTTGCCAAACAAGGACTCTTCCTCTGAACAACGGCTGCTGTACACTTCACAAACAGCAGCCATTTCAGCATTTTCACCTGCCAAGCAGCACTGAGTGACCTGGAATATAAAAAATAACAAGATCCGACTCTTTGGGCTTCACCTGTAACACCTCAGCCCAGGATAGAAATGTCATGTTAGTTTTCAACCGTTGAAGAACTTCTGGCTCTTTTTTTATTTTTAAACCCTGAAAAAAGGGGCCTGAGAGCCAAAGTTGACAGGCTCAGTGTTGTTACCCAGAATATGTGTGTGATCCTCTCTGGCTATTTGTCTGTATTTGAGCTGTCTCTTCTCCTCCCTGCTTCCCGCTTTCACAGGGCTTCCATCAGTTTTGCAGCGCTGCCTCAGATCTGCTGTGTTCAAAGCTGCAGCGCTGGGTGTCAGATTGGGCTTTCATTTTGGACTGAGGTTCACAGAGTCACTGCTGGCTCTCTCATCCCGGCAGCACAGCCGAGATCCTCTGGCCACGAGAGGGGCGCCACAATGGGGGGAAGAGGGGAAAAAAAGGGAGCTTTGGCTTTGACTGTGGCTTTCACAGCAGTAGGAAGTTCAATTTAAAGTGAAGAGAGCTGGGAAACTTTGTTTGCATGCCACAAGTAGACAGATACTCCACACTCAAAACTGCAGTTTATTTCAGTGTGAAATGCTACATTTTCTACAAACTCTAAAGCCATCATAAATAAAAGTTCCACCAATAAAACCACTCATAATCTAAAATAGTAATCAGTTTGTTTTCTTCTAAACTCTGTTTTTTGAATTCTGCATCCTGCACAAAGCACTGTGTGAAAACTCATGTAAGGATCAGCCTGCATTGCATTTATGAATTTTCCTGTCAATTTAAGTGGTAATGGTCCTGCCATGACTTGAACCAAAGAGATGTCAGTCCAACTTTTCCTTTTATAGCCACCCTGATACAGACAGGCCAGAAAAAAGACTCAAGAACAACCATGGCATAGAAGAGGATGTCGTAAACAACTCTCCTGAAATGTCCGCTACAACTTTTATACTTTTAAAGAAAGAGTCTTCTACACTTTCCAGAAACAGCAGGAAAAAAAAACAAAGAAGGTGTTACTCTGGGCTGACATGGCAAAAGTTGCTATATCAAAAAACAGAAGATGAAAAGAGACATGATAAAAGCTGACGGAAGCAGACTTTTCAAACACGCCCTGCTCTTACTGCACGTCAAGCCCCTCTCTATCGCTGTAGTGCAAAACCCCACAGGGTACAAGTGGATTAGAAGAAGCAATTGCATCTATTTAAAAAATAAACAGAAATGCCAACTTAGATGGAAAGCAGCGATAAAATGCCATTACGGATCTTTACTTGCAAGTAAATAGTTAAGTTATCTTATCACGTCCTCCTGCATTTATTTTATTTTGCCATAATTTCAGACATTTTCTGCTGACACATTTTAATGGGAGGACAACTAGTGTTATATTCCTAAATGAAATACAGCTCCAGAAATGTTGAGGATGAAAAAAAATGAATTATTTAGAAGAAAACAGTTCCTTGAGACAAAGTTTGAAATCTGCTGCCCTCATTGGTTTCCGCTGTCTCATCGCCCATTTAATACATCTGTAAGGCAACTTCAGGTAATAAGATGCTCTCAGATTGTTCTTTCACTGTAACTTTGTATAAAAAACATGAGTGATGAGGATAAACTCGAGGAGACAACAGGCCTGGCACTAAGCTGTCTGTGTTTATTACTTTGGACTGGTTAAAGTGGCCTCGGGGATCTCACGGTCTCCTCCCTAACTTCCAATGCTCATCATCGCGTCGACTCTTTGATGGCACGAGCAGGAGAGACAACTCATGCTAATTGCGAGAGCAACCTTCATGTCCGCCGTGGTGGGCGCCGCCGCTGGAGATGGCCGTGGTGGTGATCATGGGTAGTGCAGTTGCCTGGGTACTGTAGTCGAGCGGGTGTGCAATCAGAGCCTCTGCCTCCCGCCATTAATCACACTGACACGGTTATTAGGCCATAATGGCAACCGAGGGAATGCTTAAACCGGAGAGATGGCTGTAATACTCGCACACTGACATGCTGGACACATATCAGTGCACACACACACACACACATACACACTCTTCTGCTCTTCATACGCACACACAGTTTACAGGTTTACAGGCTTGAAAGCAGACTCAGATCCATGTCCTGCTGACCTTCCCGGGAGTGAAAAGTGGCTTCTTCCTTCAGCTATCCAATCACTCATCCTCCTTTATTGTCTTACTTTCTTTTTGTCCTCATTTCCTCCTCTTTTTTTTCTCTTCTCTGATCTCCCGATCGTCTACCTGTACCAGCTCCTTTTCATCCAAAAAGTCTAAGATGTAAACAATATTATACATATTACACAAGCCAAGTAAGTTGATTCACTTATACGCTTATTCGCCATCTGTTTTCGTTTTTTTTAAGCAAAGGCAAAAACCAAGCATCAAAGCAAAATATCACTTAAAGTAAGGTGATGTGCAGACTCATTTTCATCAAGCCTAAAAAACGTTCCAGGAAGTAATTACCGCTGTTATTTCAGATTTGTGTAGTTAATTTTTTTTTTTTTTAGAGAAGCATCCTGATAACAAACCAGGTCTTTTTTCTCTTTAATGTGCTCTGAAAAATTATTTTTTCCCTCTGAGTGCAGCTACTTATTTAGTCAATGGCAAATGTGAAGCGTAGTTTGTGTTATCAAGTCATTTCCTGATGTCTCAGCGATGATACAGATGCATCATTTGCTATTCAAAAACAACTGGGTTTAATCTCGGGGCCTGGAGTGTTCCTTCTTTTGCTGTCAGAGTAACACATTTCTTTCATCAGTCCCTTGGTTTAAAAAAATCTAAACGTAAAAAAAGAAAACTGTTAAAAAGCCAGGTCATGTCTATGGACAACATGGATATAAAGGGACTTAAAATGCATGTCACAAAGCCTCCCTGACCACTGTCCATTCCCTCCCTGGACTCCATCTCCCCTTCCCCAAAAGCATGGATGAGACGTCAAACTGCCAGAAGTATCCTGTGATAACAAGCAGCTGCTGTCCTTTGAGATCTTGCTGTATCCTTGGACAATGCTGATATTTTTCTCTCCTTCACCTGCTCGCAGGCGAAGCCGGGCAGGCTCTGGCTCAGTCCACCACGCTCCCCACCCGCCCCGCCACCACTGCTGCTTTGATGTGCGAGTTCTCGGGGGGGCTCTGTGGCTAAATTGCTTTTTCTTCAGCTATGAGAGCTGGACCCCTTCATTGTTGGAGGGCAAGTCTCCAACTGTCCTTATGACAGGACTGTATCAGGAAGAGTGGGGGGGGGTTAGACGGTGAAGAAACAGCCTCAGCTATAGTAATGCTGTTTTTCAAATATCAAATATCTTCAAATATCTTTAAGCAACTCATCCTGTTTGGTAAAGCGAATACAGACAGAGCCTCCACAGTATCTTTGTTATTGGAGGCTCCAGTCTTCTCCTGATTCAGGTGAAGCCACCTAGTGGTTGGAAGGGAAAACGAGCCAGTGCT
Source organism: Scortum barcoo (assembly GCA_023238725.1). NCBI lineage: Eukaryota > Metazoa > Chordata > Actinopteri > Centrarchiformes > Terapontidae > Scortum > Scortum barcoo. The sequence continues at coordinate 2,982,064 of CM041548.1, read as the reverse complement.
CTGATTTGTCTACACAGAGATTTAAAGCCACCGTGAAATGGCCCTTTTACTCTCTAAATGTGATGTAAGCTTTTTGGAGATGAGTCAATATTTCTCTTCAAGTCAGTCCTCACTTTTTGTGATGTCAGTGAATGCAATACCGCTTTGCATAATGGGAAACATCTGGTATTGCACTGATTAAGAGCTCAGACGGGTGAACAGCATTGTTCAAATTTCTGTGTATTTAAAAACTTTTAAAAGTTTTAGTTTAGACCTTCTTTAATAGTACAGTAAGTTTTAATGTTATAAAATTTTTATAAGATTTAAGATAAAAGATTTGTTCTACTCTGAATGAGAACTTATTTTATTTACCTTGCAAAGCTAAATGAATTCATTCCGCAGGTAACAATTATTTCCATAATTACTTAATCTGCCAATTATGTTCTTGAACAATCAGTCGTTTGGTCTGTAAAACATCAGAAAACAGTAAAAGATTATTTAAAAGCAGTGTGATATCAGTAAATATCCTGGTGTAAAAAGAAAATATTCAAAATACTCCATTTCACATAAAATAAGATCTATAAAAGCAGCTAATGATCACATTTTACAGCCTGTAACCATCAAATGTTTGACATTGAATGACTCATTGCAGCTCTAATTAATTCCAAATACTTCAGACCAAAATAACACAATTACATTTCATTTTTGAATTATTGTGAAGCGAGACAATGTTTTGGTAACAGGTGGGATGTGAGGATTCTCTTAACCACCATCTGTGCAAACTGATGTCAAACCCTGACACACTGACTGAGAGACCTTTTGCTTTTTCTCAAAAAAAAAACCTGTATACAAATAAAGGTATAAGATATGTGACCAATAACAAAAACACCTTTTTGTATAATGCAACAGCACCACAAAGCACATCCTCCAAAATAATCAGACAGGTAAATCAACACCTCTCTAAAACAACAAAAATGAAGCATTGTAACCTTCATGAGGATTTACTGCAGGACTGCTGGATCAGACAGTGGCAAGGAATATGATAACCTTTGAGGTGTCATACATAACATATATTGAACAAGACTTACTGGTAAATGAGTAAAAGTTTTTGATTGAATGCCTTATGTAGAGTTGTCATGGCTAATGACACATGTCCAGCAGAAACAGAACAGCATTCATTTGTTGTTTGACTTGCATTTATGGCCACCTGATAAATTAACTTTTAATATTCACTGTGTTTTTAGGGTAATTACAGAACTGGGAGATCATTTTCTGGGGGTTAATTATTATGAGTGATACATTTGACCCATTGTTCATGCTAAAATATTGATAAGTGCACCTTCAAGTCATTAAGTAGCGTTGTTTTTGGGCGTAAAAGAACTGAGTGTAAGAGAAGAGATGAGATCTCAGCAGCTGAAGGTTAACATGCTGGCACAAATTTGTCAAAACAGGCCCAGCGTCTCTTTTCATTTTAGCTTGATGGAGTAAGTCAACATGATTGATGCAGTAATTAGAAACTTGATAAAATTCATAACGATATTACCGGCTGTGATAACCTTACTCAACATCCTCGAGGACAGACACATACTGTATACGCACACACAGGTTGTTGAGGGAAAAAAAAAAAACACCCAATGCAGAGAAATTCTCCATAAATCCATAAAAGCTGATAAGGCTCCATCTATTTCTCCCATGACCCTGCCAAGGGCGAGGGAACATGCAATAAGAGATTAGGGAACGGCCTCGGCTCCCTGAATTCATATCAGAATGTGGGGTGGGAACCTGAGTCATAGGTCTGCCCGCTTTTATCACACTTACACTAAGAAAAAACGGTGAGGAGCTAAAAGTGAAAAGGAGGGGTGGGGAAGTGCAGCAAGGAAAGAGAGAGAGATAGCCAGGGCTTTTATCTTTATGTTTCCCTCCGTCATTTTTTGTAAGCTTCCCTCCGCTGCCATCAATAATGCTTTGTATAACTCAGGCAGGCCTATTCTACACAATGATAGCACCATCTTTCCTTGGAAAAGGCCAAGCCAAACCTGATGCATTTTAATCCAATTTTTATCTAACATTTTTCCACCTCCCACCAGCGCCCCCACCTCCACGCGCTGTGAATAACGCTTAATGGTCTGGTTTTCGGTGATGTCGATCAAGACTGCATGATCGCTGAGAGCAAGCTAGACTATTTCCCTCCACCCTCCTCCTCTAGGGCATCTGGAGAAGGTCATCCAAGATTTTCAATTTGGTCTCTGAATTTGTTCTTTCAGATCTTCATTTGCTTTCTGTCTTTTATTCTTTTTTTTTCTGATATTGCAACCTGGAGCTATGGTGACCTCAGCTGATATTGCACGTACAAGAAGTGGAGTGTGGCGAGTGTAGATGATTGGGAGGGCACAGATTGGTCTTGCTTATTGCCCGTCTTTGTATCTCTGGCTGTGGTGTGTGATCTGCTCAGCTGGCAGGAACACTGGGGCTGGGGCTTGTTTATTGGAGCCAAAAGGCAATGCAGATTTTGCCATTTACAAAGTGACACAGTGCTTACACCGTGCAAATGGGAAATCTGCAAACCAACAGCAGCTGGTCATGAATGCGACACTGACAGAGCCTAAACGCCCCGCAAACAATACAAGTCTGACTGCAGCTGACAACTCCAGCTAATGAATTCCCCAGGTGAGACTCGGGAGCCCGGCAGACAACCTGGAGACCGCTGACAACAACAGAGTCATTACTGTGTTTCTACACTGACGCTTCCAAGATGCACCGATTAGCACCACATACTGAGTGAAATGTGCCAACAATGCGGGCTTTCATTGTCTATGCAAATGCTCCATCAAATGTAGCAGTAATACCTGAGCTGCAGGATCATACATTATTACTGAGCTGGTGCACTGCCATCACCTGAGCTGAGCACTCAGGTGATGGCTAATAAAAAAGGCATTACAACAACGTGGACTAGGTATAGCTCTAAGATCCGAAAAACTGACGCTGGGTGACATGTTGCCCATGTTTCAAAACTAAGAAAAATCAGACTACCACTATTCTTCAAGCACTGGAGGTAAAGGCTGAATGGCTGTAGTTAACTTTTATTTGTTTTTTTTAGTCTGTACTTTGCAAGCCCTAATTATTGTTTGCATGAGAGAAACAGAATTCTTTCAGCAGGAGAAAATGGTAGCAGAGAAACTGTATCGGCTGCCTGTGGCTAATGACCATGAGAACAGTTTAGCTGTGGTCAACTTTTCCCGATGACAGACTTGTTGACCACCCCCGGTTCAGCGCAATCTGCCGAAAAGCAATGCTTTGTAATAAAACATGGGCTTCTTGCCGTTGCAACAGCGTGGATTCAGGGATTCTCAAAAATAAATCTAATCCTGATCCTAACCTCAACCCTGAACACTGGCCCTAAAACAGAGTCCAGGCCGGCTGACAGATATGAGAGGATGGAAGTGGACTCAGGATGCGGGGGAATCTTTTCAGTGGCAGAAATCAATAGTGCATTAGCAGCCGCCCAGCAACAACGTGTGGGCTGACTATCCTCCCTCATACCACTACCACCTCTCCTCCCCTCTGCTGCATCTTGATATATACCACCCGCCCTCAGCCTCTTCATCTAACTCCTGTGATCTACTGTTTGTTTCATCTCACCATCCCGGAGGCCTTTTGGGGAGCTGGCGCTCTCTCTGCTCCTCATGCCAGTATTCCTCGCTCCCTATGTCCTATTTCTTCGAGGTTTCTCTGGTCATTTAGTAAACAGGGCATGTCATTTCCCAGGTCCTGCTACTCTGCCTTGTTGTGGAGGATTGGGGCTACTGCAGGGATACCCTGGACTAACAGGTACAGTGGCAGGGAGCTCTCACCTGAGCAGCCTGAAGGGAATGATGTATAGGGGCCTTTAGGAAGTGGTGTAGTGGTGGTCAGCCTACATGGTGTTTGAAGAGGCACGACTCTGGAATAAGTAGATTCATGTTGTTTTGTTCTTGCTGTGCTGTCACCCTGTGCTTAATCAGACTTAAGGCTGCCACAGTTTTAGACCACAGCCTTTAGGCTCAATGGCAAAGCAGTGAAAATTTACATTGCAAAGATCTTATACAACGTACGAATTACCGAACAGTGCATTAAAACTGTTTCAGACAACATGTTCTAATGCATGTATATAAGGGGGAGAAAGTTTGAAGTACTGCAAAGTAACTGCGCAAGTCACTGAATTTTTGGTCATCAGTCAGTCAGTCAGCAGTAAATATTTATGCAATCTATGACAAGAGTTTGCTTAGCTTGGCTTTGAATTGTCACACACAAAGATTGGGAACCAGTGATCTAGAAAATAAAAGCCCAAAGCCCAGACAGACCAATACTGAGGAATGAAGAACTGTTGTTTATTTTGTACTCAAAGTGATGATAATGAAAGAATATTTCTTTACAATTATTCCTTTAAAGCCCAACTCTTCCCAAAGTAAGAAAGCAAATGGATCATTAGAAAAATGTGCTTAAAGCTGCATTAATTAATGTTTTTAGAATAACAATGGATGAAATGACAGTGTTTTTATGAAAGATGAACACACCGGGAATTGTCACCCACCTCTGCACCTCTGCAGTGTGATAAAATGTCCAGCTTAGTATGTACAGCTTAGTATGCTGCCCCAAAGCAGCCAAAAAATGAATAAATGTTTTTAACTAAAATACTAGTAAATGTTTCTTTTCATTGCTGTTTTTGACTGATTTGGGAAGGGAAGACTTTAGGATTTTTTTTTTATGATTTAAATATTTGTAGTCTGTAACCAAGAGAGAAAAATCTAAATATACAAAAATGTCTACCCTCCAGATCCTCCCTGTTTATTCAGATTACATTTTTTGTTTTTAATCTGTGCAAATGAGGTCATGGTTTACGATCTCACATAAATTCATCAGACTTTTCAATAACATACATAGACTATAATTGTCTTGTTGGGTGTTTTGCTCAGGATACAGCAGCAGTTATGGATACAGAGTATCTATGGCACTGACACACTGTCTGTCTAACCACCCTTAATGAAAAATGAAAACCCAAGGCTAAAAGTGAAAAATAGAAAAAATACATGATCTGGGGCCATGTGTTTCTTTTATTTATCTTTTATGTCTGCCTTGAAATGTCGCTGCTTTCTTGATAATCTTGATAACAGCTAATGGATATAACTGAGGCTTTCCTCAGGGTGGCAAAAAACACATCCTCCAAGAATGCATCTGTTTTCATGTTTCATGACATGTTATCATTTTCTTGATTTTTACATTTTTTTTATATCTCCTTATGTGTATCCGTGTTGAAAATAGAAAAGGCCTGTGCGGCCGTAATGTAACAGAGCGCATCACAGTCGGGGCCCTGAAATCTCTCAGACATCAAGTCGTACAAAGAGGTGAGGCGGAAAGAGGAGACTCACAACATCCTGTAAGAGCAAAGCACATTCCACGATGCAACATGAGAACAAGTACTCAGGTAGTGACCTGGGGTAAGAGGAGGAAGAGGCTAATCGATAAAAGCGGGTCCTGCAGAGGAGCCGTCCTGAGTCCTCAGCTCCCGCGCTGCTTGGCAAAGACAAACACAGTCCTCCATTCCCCAAACCCATCTCCTCTCAAGATAAGCCTGTTTCTTGGCTGTATTTACCCGGCCCCGATAGGGACCGCGAGAAGTGGGTGGGAAGTTTGCGGCCAATAGCCTAAGATCAGATTCTCATCAGTTGGTGCAGTGCTGAGCTGCAGCATCTGTGTGGAAGAAGGGGGGGGTGAGAATTGGATCTGCCAGGCTGGATCAAGGCCCACTGCAGGTCCCACTCCCACCTACCCCCTCCACACTCAGAGTGGCTGCGATAAGGCCCTATCAGTTACAGTCCTACTGTGTGCCAGTGGCAGATATGGAAAGGTAAAGTGCATCTGGAGGAGAGAGGCGACCATCTGGTCCGGATCACCTTCAAACTCCAAAGACCAGCACTTCTCTCCCTCCACCTGTCCCTTCCTTAGCCCCGCCACGAGTTCCTGACCCCAAGAACACACTGTCATCCGGGGGGAGCGTGGGCAGGAAAACGCTGAAATGCTGAATGTGGAATCTGAACCAACATCGGCCTGCGAGTTTGACAGTAACAGTTAGTGTTTGCCCAATGCGGCGTTTTGAAGTTGAACACTGATACAAATACTTGAATCGAAAGCTGCTGACAGCTGTGAATTTGTGCCAGAGTTTCACTTCACAAAAATCTCTAAAGTATACAGTGAGAAATTCATTCACTTGAAAAGCCTCCAGATCATCATTAATACAAAGACCCAACAGAGTTCAGTTATAAATGGGACATTATGAAATAAATGGTAATATCAAGAATAAATATAGAACTTGTGAATTAATCTAATAATCTCTCGCTCAATATGAATTTTATTTTATCCTGCTTTAAACATTATTCCTGCAAGTATTTTCATTTTAGCACAGCTTAATGTTTAATCATACCTTTTTTTCCAAAGTTGGCATCATTTGACCATATTGTTTCATAATGTCACATTTTCTTAGGAAGTTTTCATTGGTGGCTGGCTGTACTAAAAGAGGTATTAAAATGTATAAGTTATAATGTATATGTTATTTCTGTGTTACATCATATTTATATATATATTTATGTATGATACATTTAGCATTTATTCATATGTTAACTGATTGAGTAATGTATTGTTTTTTTATTTAACTTTGGATGCTTTGGGTCGGCTGTTTTTGTTTGAATTGAAATAGTAAAATAGTAATGATTAGTTACACAAATTAGTTACACAAGAGTATTATGACAAGATTCAATTTTAAATTTCAAAGTTAAAGAAATAGCTAGCCCCAGTCTGTGAGTACGCATGGTTGGGGGCTTCAGTCTGGCAGCAGGGGGCACACTAATGCAGGCCTAAAACCTTCTCTGGGCCCCTTTAAATAACAATAAATCTGTATGTGTTCCTAATCTCGAGCCACAGCACATGGCACCCTGTTGAATTAAAAACACAGGGTGGTTTAAATTTTAAATGTGTCATTGAAAGGCGGACTGTTAACTGACAGGGGGCCTTTCAAATCCCCTTTGGGACTGCAGCAACGGACTAACGGCTTAACGTACCACACACAACGCTGAGGCTCTGAGTTATTCAAAATCAGCCACGCTACAACCCAATTGGCTGCAAAGGGGTACAAAACCAGCCAATAGTCTGGCTGCGGGATTCAAACGGGCCAAACAAAAAGCAGGCATTACTTCAAGTTCATTTACTTTCACACACACAGTGTTGCTCATTCAAAAGTCATTGCTCCGCCAGACACAATTGAAAGGCGTTTGTAATCCCCGGGATCTTAATTCATCTCCTGCGTGGCTGCAGTTTTAATGGTACAGCTTCCAGCAAATAAAGCCTTGGAAATTGAAATCAATAGTAATAAATCAGCATAATAAGCATCTCTGCTGAAGTTGGCGGGAGAACGCAGCCTGTTCTCAGATCTATCATTTGACATTTATGAGCAGAACTCTTAATCCTCGGATCCGCTAACAGTGGGAGCAGAGCCGTCCGACTGACTACAAATCATGGCAAAAGAGCAGACAAATGTCCATAAAGAGGCTGCGAAAGCTGACCCTGCACCCTCGGCAGCCTCAGGTCTGTAATTACAAGCAAACACGGAGATGAAAAATCCTGATGAGGGCCCACGGGGAAATATCTACACAAAGTTGCCGCAATTACATTCACTATTTTTTTTCCCAGCAAAGACCAGAGCGTGTTCGGAGCAAGGTCAGGCGCTCTATTGTGGAATGTTTTCCTGAGCGAATGACTGACTGCAGACAAAAAGACCCTTTCGACAGTAATACAGAAGAGGCAGCGGAGGCATCCCAAGACGGCCTTCTCATCAGTTTTATTACAGCGAGCGGGGGCTTGATTTAGGGCGACAGAGGTAGAACAACAAATAAAAACAGGGAGACACGAGTTTTTCAGCCATGCAGTAGGGGTAATTCCTTGTCTCTTCTCCTTTGCTGTTCTCTCTCTGCAATGCACTACGGATGAACTTAACGCCAACAGCCCCCTAGCGTGGTCCCAAAATGCCAGGAGAACAATAGCAGTGGTAGTGGCAGTGGCTGTTATAGTTGTGACAAGGCAGCAAGTGGCTGGAATTGAGAAGGGGGGTGGTGTGTGTCTTAGTGTGTGTGTCAGAGTGTGTGTGTGCAGAGGGGTTCAAAGAGGGAGTCCGGCTTTGAGCGCCGGCTGTTGCCCTCCTACTGGGGGAGTGACATTGGGGGGGTGGCAGAGAAACAAAGGGTCCCAACAGACTGGAAACGAGGTAGCCAGCGACACACTAAATCCTCTGCACACATTTGATGACACACACACACGGACACTAATATTTTACACAATCTCATGACAGCGCCCAAGCGGAGCACGAGGAGAAGGAGGGGAGCAAACTGGAACTGGGTCAAAAATCCAATTAATCCATGACAGGGGAGAGGGTTTGGAAGACACTCAGAGAGACAGAGCAGGAAAACCACAAGAGATGGGAAACAATACACCACTGCCCCTTGACCTGTGTTTGTGTGTGTGAGTGTGTGTGTGTGAGAGAGAGAGAGAGAGAGAGAGAGAGAGAGAGAGAGAGAGAGAGAGAGAGCAGGGTGGGTGTGTGGTTGTGTGGCAAATGCATTCATTTTGGATCAAGGTCAGGCTGTTTGTTGTGCAGAACCGAGTGCAAGTACTGCAGCTAATGTACTTGGAGTGCTGGCATTTTTCCATATGCACGTTTGAAGTTTGAAGTGAGCAACTTTCCCTAACTGTACATAAAAAGCAGCTCTGGCTTTCATTGTTTTATTTGACTAATTGACCGAGGAGTAAATCCAATAATTGGTGAGTGTAAAAAGGACGGCTTTCCAGTCAGGAGACAGAGATGAACTGAGGAGGGTGCAGAGGGATCTTGAAAGCGGAAGATCAAAAGAGTGCAAGGCCAGCTACAGGAGGAAAATGGAGGACCATCTGCAGCAAAACAACGCGAGGGAGGTTTGGAGAGGACTCCAAGCTATCTCAGGACAGGGTAAAAACGAGAGGAGGAACCCTTGAAGCCTGGAAACAGAGACTGGGCCAACAAGCTAAATCTGTTCTTCAACAGATTTGATACTGGGCCCACCTCCACCCCCCTCAGCCTGAGCACAGACAGAGCCAGCCCACCTCCAGCTCCCTCTGCCTGCCTGCATGCCCCCTCACCACCATCAACACCTTCCACCATCTCTGGGGCTCTCACCCTCCCCCCCGCCTTCACCACCATCTCTACAGTGCTCCTCTCCTCCACCCCCTCCCTCTCCTAATCTCTCTTCACACCTACAGTGGATCAGGTGAGAACGCAGCTGAAGAAGATCAAAGCCAGGAAAGCCACGGGTCCTGACGGCATCAGCTCCAGACTCCTCCGGGACTGTGCAGACCAGCTCTGTCAGGTGGTCTGCTACATCTTCAACCTGAGCCTGAGTCTGGAAAGAGTTCCTGTCCTGTGGAAGACTTCTTGTGTGGTTCCAGTCCCTAAAACTTCGCGCCCCAAGGAGCCTCAACCACTTCAGACCCGTGGCCTTAACGTCTCACCTGATGAAGGCACTGGAGAGGATCGTCCTCAGGCACCTCCGCCCCCTGGTGAGCCCAAACATGGATCCCCTGCAGTTTGCATACCAACCCAGCATTGGGGTGGATGATGCCGTCATCTACCTGCTGCAGAGATCCCTGTCTCACCTGGAGGACGCTGGAAACACTGTGAGGATTACCTTTTTTGATTTCTCCAGTGCTTTCAACACGATCCACCCCTCACTGCTCAGGGTGAAGCTGGAGAGAGCGGGGGCCAGTGACCAGCTGGCTGCATGGGTCACCAACTACCTCACTGACAGACCCCAGTTTGTGAGGCTGCAGGACTGTTTGTCCGATGTGGTGGTCTGCAGCACAGGTTGCCCCCCAGGGAACAGTCCTCTCACCTTTCCTCTTCACCCTGTACACATCAGACTTCACGTACTCCACGGACAGTTGCCACCTCCAGAAGTTCTCCGATGACACTGCCATTGTGGGATGTGTGTGTCAGAGGGGAACGACTGTGAGTACAGGAAGGTCATCATGGACTTTGTCGACTGGTGTGAGCTGAATCACCTTCAAGTCAATGCCAGCAAGACAAAGGAGATGGTGATCGACTTCAGCAGCAGGAAACCCTCAGACATTGCACCAGTGAACATCCAGGGACTTGACATCGAGAGAGTGAGGACGTACAAGTACCTGGGTGTTCATTTAAATAACAAACTGGACTGGACTGACAACACTGACTCGCTCTACAAGAGGGGTCAGAGTCGTCTTTACATGCTGAGGAGGCCGGGATCTTTGGGTGTGTGCAGGTCACTGCTGAGGACCTTTTATGAGACTGTGGTGGCGTCTGTGGTCTCCTATGCAGTGGTCTGCTGGGGAGGGGGTGTTCTGAGCGGGACAAGAAGAGGCTCAACAGACTGATTAAAAGAGCCAGCTCAGTCTGTGGCTGCCCCCTGGACTCCATCGAGGTGATGGGGGAGAGGAGGGCTCTGGCAAAACTGTCCACCATCATGGACAACACCTCCCACCCTCTGCATCAGACTGTGGGGGCCTTAAGCAGCTCCTTCAGCAACAGACTCAGACATCCAAGGTGTAGGAAGGAGCGCTTCCATGCAGGTCCTTCATCCCAAACACCATCAGACTGTTTAATGCTGCACTATAAACCTTTGTCATTGTAACAAACACTTCCATACCACAGTAGGACTGATGTTTACTGATGTTTCATCATTGCACTGATGTTTACTGATGTTTACTGATGTCCTAGCCATGCACTTTATGGTCTTTTTTCATTCCACTCATTTACTCATACTGTTCAATTCATATCTGCTCTACATATCCATATTCACCTGTGCAATATCACCACAGCACATCTAACTGGGTGAGGCTGTGTATATAAATACTGTTTCTGTTTCTGTTCCTTTCTTCTTTTTTTTTCTGTTATTATTATTACTATTGTTCACTATTTATTGTAAATACTGTTTTTATGTCTTGTGTGTTTTTTCATCTACTATTTAATGTCTCTTTTACTTGTTTTTTGAGCTGCTGTGACAGTGGAATTTCCCCACTGTGGGATCAATAAAAGATCTTATCTTATCTTATCTTTTCCAACCTCAGCCGCACTTTTCTAACGCCCTTCTCTAATCCTTCCACAGATTTGTGCAAATCCCACCTCCTATAGGGCGGAGACAGAAGTTTGGAGGCTCTTTCTGCGCAGTAAAACTGGGGAAAGTGCGTGTTTGAGAACCCCGGGGATCCGGAGATGTTAACATGGACCGAATGGGTTGCGGCAGTGGGGTGACAGCAGGGATGTCAGCGGGGCTGCGGAGCAGTCACTACGGGTGATAGGTGTCAGCTGGGAAGATAAATAATGTAATGCCTACGGGATGTAATAGCAGCCATATGATTCGAGCCAGTGACACTCCTGGGGAACGCTCCATTCTAATGGAAGACAAATTCACAGGCATCAGCCGCAGCCTCCACAGTCAGCAACCCACCGGAGATGGAAATGAATGAGGAGAAGAAAAGGGAAAAAAGAGGAGGGGGACAGAAGACTGACGCAACACACCAAGATCTGGTGGATACCTCTGTTACATTGGTCTGCTCTTTAAAGCGTAAATCCTCGCTGAATGAGAGAGAGGAGACTTTTCCACAGCTCCCTAACATATGGCTTAAAACTTTGAAGCATGCTGTATTTCTGGTCACTCCCCCGATCAGTGTGTTGTCACAGCAGTTGTTACCCGTCAGCTGCCAAAGTCCAAATATCTGCAGCTTTGCATTCAATATGGACTTACCCTTACAACCTATGACCAGACCAATTTGAAACATGATGACATTACAGATCCTATAATAGTATTATTTTGTCAGCTGTCACAGAGAAACTTGTCACCTGCCACTCCCCAGTCAACTTGCGATCTTGCACTTCTCACTGAGCGACACTCACTGTAAGGCATGGGACACTTTGGTTACGGTGAAATCAAGGAGAGCAGTTGTTTTGTTTTGGTAATAATTGTGAAAATTTTAATATTAGGCAATTTTAAGAGTATTATTACACATAACGTCCTAAAGGAGGAAAAGTCTCATAATTTCTGATCATGATTATTTCAGCATTCTAAAAACTTTTACACCACCTTTAGCTAGATGCAGTGGCACTTGGCACCGTCTGTATTTATCTGTAGGTTTGCAGAGTATGAGCGGAGAATGGACTATATATACTATATATACTATATATATTGTAATTGCAACTAACATCCCTTCAGATCAGAGGGAGAGAAAGGACACTGGCTCGAGGACACAATCCGAGCTGGATTATTTTCTAAATAAGAAACTTAATGTGCTTTTTAGCCAGTGTTCAGTGTTTTCCCTAGGTCTACTGCTCTGTGCTCTGAATTGTGAAATTACCTGCTATAATTTTATTTTATTAAAAATTCTAACTGTTTGAAGGTTCAACATTTTTTTTTTGCCAATAGCCAATAAAGAAAAAAAAGACAGATTTCTAGTAAACCAGGCCTTCAGATCTCTCAAGGGCAGTACTGAGACTGTGCTGTCTCTGAAGAAAGAATGCACACTGTGTGACTGAATATATTTATCCATGACTTAGTGACACCACATCTCACTTGTCTGCTACCACTAGAATGGTCTATTTAAGAAACAGACTGGTGCTAATGCTCATTATGAAACAACCTGTAACACAGAGAAGATGTCTTGTCTGACAAATAGCATCATTATTTAATATGGTGTATGCTAAAATGTTAGCATCAAGCTGCAACACAGTCATTCACTGCAGACACACGAATGATCACAAAATCCCACAAACATACTGAAGCCTGGAGAGAATCAGAGGGACAGAGGAAGATGAAATGAACAGGAAATAAAGAGTGGACAAAAGAGGAAGTAGGAAGTGAGTGAAAGTAGGTTTAGAGGAGATGCCAAATGGCTGGACAAGAGATGAGAGTGGAAAAAATAAAAACAGAAATGAGCAGATGGGCGAATGAGGGGGGCGGAGAGATGAATCTGAAAGGGTAGAAAGACAAACAGAGGGAGAGAGACTGAAAGAGAAATAACAATGCACTCATTTCTGGGGTCGTCTCAGCCTTAATCAAGGCTCCGAGGCACCCGTGGGTGCAGCATGGCCCCAGGAATGCACGCCTGTAGTCTCCAGACGGGTGATCAATCAGAGCTGGTGGCCGCCATGCGCAGATGCCCCGCTGTACCGTAACTAACGCGCACGCACGCACCGAAAGAGACAGTGATGAATTAGGAATCGCTCAGACAGTTTAGGAGTCGCTGACTCTCCTCATCTGCATAATAAACTGTCGCATGATCTCATCTCGCTTTGTTCCTCCCTGCTCTCTTCTCTGACTTGAGTTTTGTCCTCGTTCAACCTATATCACCCTCTATCTGTCAGGTTCAACATGTACCAAAAGTCTCCGCTTTTTCAGAAACAAGCTGGAGTTTCCATTTGTCCTTTACTTTTTGTAGCTTTTCCTATCAAACAATTTGTAACTTCGTATCTTTTATTTGGGCAAGTGCGAGAAAGTTTACAGCATCTCAATCTGAGATGGAAGGATATTATTTTCTCCTTCAGCACCAAAAACAATCCAAATGAAGCTGTGTATTTTTATCAAAGAGTGCTCCCCATAGAACAGCTTTAACTTGGAACATGAAAAAAAAATTAGGATGCGCTCTCGTAGTTTCTGGGATTACATCTCCTACGGTATTTCCCTTTGTCCCTTCCAAAGCAGAAAACGTGCCGCTGCTTCTTTGCTGAGGAACCAGGACACCCTGAAAATAATGAGATCCTGTTGGTGAGGAAACACTTTCTCATAACATCCCACTTGAGTTCTGTTGACAGCAACAAGGTCTAAAAACAAGCGCGGCTCCACGACAGCAGAACGAGTGGGAGGGGAGAGGAAGTTTCAAGTAATGCGTAACGCGGCGACTGTGTGACACATGTACAGAGGCTATTGTGTTCCAAATCTGTTGCATTAAGTTAAGTGGTGAGAGAACTTGTTAACTGAAGCGTAACTTACCCAGAAAACGAGTGGTGCTTAATAGTGAGAAGGAAAAAGTGAGTCTCTATGAGCAGGGCGGCATGTTCAGTGTAGTCTTTATATTTCTCTTCTTCTGGCCCAAAACCAAGGTCACGCCGAGGCATCGGCCAGCAAACTGTCTGTGGGACTCTCAAGAGCCCCAAAGGCCCCAGGTCTATCTGTGGCAACTGCTTTGTGGTACTGCTTCCCCCTCAGGATGAATTTATAACTTGGAACATCATTTCAACATTTTAATTTGTCCAATACTCTCTGCAGGTACCTCCAGAACTGGTGACATTCCCATCAGCTTCAGGCGTACTCTGTATTTAGAGCTAATCAGCATGCCGGCGTGCTGACATGTCAAACTAACATGGTGAACATGGTAAACATTATACCAGCAAAGATAGCAATGTTAGCATAGTCCTAGTGGGCAAACCAGCCATGAACTTGGCCTCTCTCAAGCTTCTATTCAAATGTATGTTGTAAGCCATTTTCACTCCAGCTTCAGGTTTATGTAATACAAATATATATATATATATATGTGTGTGTGTGTGTGTGTGTGTGTGTATATATATATATAAATATATATATAAAATTTCCCTGAGCTCATTGATTAACATGGGTGAATATTCAAGCAGCAGCCTACTACTTGGTGAGTAAGTCGGTTATATGACAATCTAGACAGCAGGGTTACATCAGAAGAGTGCATCAATGCCAAAGTCCACTGTATCTTTATTGATACATTGACTTATCTATTTGTTTTAGCTTGACATTAGCTTAACGGCTTAGTCAGCGAGCTCGTTTTAGTTTCCCTCACAGTGAAACCTTTCTATCCACTTGCTGCTTTCATGTATTTTTTATTTATGACAGTGTGTAGTGAAGGAGGGCCGTACATACGCTGGGTGCATTATAGACTCTATTAATCACGACCACGTTCTGCAGTCTGAAGAACGACAAAGCTCGAAATACGGAGATAAAAGAGCGCAGCCACAGCTGGGCTGAGTCAGAAAGCAAAAGCAGGCTGATTCTGATCTTCCAGAGACGGAAGATTTTGAGACCAGAATGAATCTATTTGAAAGGGACACTTTGGTTTCACTGGTTCTTTTCTGTGTTCTATGAACACAAAAACACTCAAAAAATGGATTCTTCTTCTTTTTTTTGTTAGAGAGAAAATTATTTGTTGGATAAGAAAACATGCTTGATTCAGTTAGTTAAAGGTTGTCTAAACAAAAGCAACCATAAAAGAACCACCAGTCAAATCCACCTTCTGGTATTTCACAGTTTTTGAACTAAC
This sequence comes from Scortum barcoo, assembly GCA_023238725.1. NCBI lineage: Eukaryota > Metazoa > Chordata > Actinopteri > Centrarchiformes > Terapontidae > Scortum > Scortum barcoo. The sequence continues at coordinate 2,966,716 of CM041548.1, read as the reverse complement.
AGCTAAGGTCACATTTAGTTCTGTAGAAAAAGTATTTAGCTTCGGTGAAAAGCTCAGTCTTACATACAAATGCTTTAAACCTAGTTCCTCCTAAAGTACCTGTTCGATTGTTCAGCTATACTCAAGTTTCCATCCAGCTGAAGTCAGCATTGGGCTCTGTGTTAAACTGATACTTCATATGTTGAAACTTGACCCTTTTTAGTCCAGCCCAATTGTAAAGACTGGTTCAAAATAAAATTCAAGGGCAGAAACAGACAGAGGAGGATGACCATCTGAACAATATTCAACACACCCTCCGATCCTGCACGTCACACGCACACACACACATCAGGTGATCACTTCTCCAAACAGTACCTGTAACAGACTGCTCTCCTTTTTTTAGGACATTTTCCCTCTTGTCGCAAGAGAGGCATGATAACCACCCCCCCCCCCCTCCAACCCACAACCCCCCCTTCTTCTGCGCTTCGAGCTGACAGGTGTGAGTAACAAAAGCTCTGTTATCACAGCTGCAGCGATGTACCTGCAGGCGGTGGAGATCACGCGTTATGTTTTGAAATGAGAGTTTTGTCCCCTCAGAAAGAAACACTTCAACACATCTGGCTGGCCTTTTCGCTCAGGTGAAACTTTTTTACTGTAGCCTACGCAGTCTTATGATCCTTGCAGCGGAGGGAGAACAAAAGAAAATGAGGACCTGCGCAAATCTCACACTAATTCATTACAGCTCGTTTAGAGATACGGCTAATGCAACATTCAAAGACCACTTGAAGGCAAAAATTACTCAAAAAACTAATTTGATGTGCGGTGCCGAGAGAAACTTTCCTGACTTTTAATTACTTTATCACTCTCATTTTCTCTATCTTTACAGTATTTTAGTGTGAACCGGAGAACAGTGCTGGAGATAGAGCGAGAGCTAGACAGCGAAAGAGGGAAAGAGAGGGGGTGGAGGCGATGTATTGTTGAGATCCGTGAACCTTGCTCAGCCTCTGTAAGGCCTTTCCGCCCGGGCTTTGAAGTGCCTGGGTCCGCTGTCCCCGGACGAGGGTGGTAACGGACCGTGGAAAACAAAACAGGATTACACAACCCTCGCTCGTCCAATTAATTATCCGCCTGTTTGAAGAAATAAACTCTCCTTATCTCCCCGTGACATCGCGAGTCTTTACCCTTTCTGATGGTCGGCGAGTTTCACATCCAACTCTGGAGAATATTGGAGAGCGAGCCGAAAACCCATCCACCAACTCCAACTTGCTCTAATCAGGGAGATTGTTTCACATCCAATTAAAACTGTACAGAATAAATTGCCCAGCTCAGATTCATCTAAGCCATTGTTAGGAAATGAAAACACAGACTTAATTGGTTTTGTGAGGAATTTTAGAGGGTTTTTTTTTTTCTCGACCATCTATACACTACAGTCGAGAGGTGTCCACTGTTTTTCTGTTTGAGATTTTGGGGTATTTCTTTTGCAGCAACATCTCTTTGAGGTCTTTGTTCTTCTCGCAGAGCTGAGCGAGCGCAGGAAAGCAAGAGTCTATGCTTATCTCAGCCGAGGGCAATTCTCAAGGTCGCAACCCTCCGTTCGTTGTTTCACTCTGACCTGAAGTAAAAAGTATAGAGCAACAACTATACATGTAAGCCTCCAGCTGTGGCCAAAACACTGCACCAGTGTGGGCGGCCCAATCAAAGTCTTAGCATTCTTCTCTGTGGGAGTTGCAGCCCCCGGTTAAAGATAGCAGCCTGGAACAGCACATCCTGGAGTCTGGATTAGCCCTGCCAAGTGTAGATTCCCTCGTTCTCTCTCTCTCTCTCTCTCTTCCTTCCAACGGCTGCTCCAGGAGAGCATGTCAGTTCATCTCAGCATAAAGATGCGTCGGGGGAAAGCCGAAACAACCCCCATCCACCGCTGAAGCACAGCACAGGAGCCATGACATACCCATGGGGGCACCTCCCAGCATCGCTCCGAGTGGTCGGCAGCCTCCGAGTTGCCTGACTTTAACAGGCAGTGCGGGAACTGTGTGGTAATTCAAAGACGAGGGGGCAAACAAAGACAGAAAGCAGAAGTATGTGCCAACTCGTCACAAGCCTTGTCAAGATTTGTCTGTAAAGTACACAGAAGGAAGCCAAAGGAAGTTCCTACGTAAGTGAAACCAGAAATCATTTTAAAAGAACTGTACTATATACACAAGTTCACTAATAAAGGCCGAAAGTCAAATATTGGCCTGTCATTCATGATAACCCCATCCCTTCTCATCAATCTGCTGCTCTCAGTTGATTTTTTTTAACAGAATTCTGCTTGAATTCACTAATTAATTACGGTGGTAATCATCACATTTCCATGAGCTGTTGAGTAGCCATCAATAATAATTTGTTCTTTCAGTCACTGCTTCATGTGGAACACTCGCAGGAAGTGTTAAATTTCATTGAAGGCAGCTTAATGGCCGTCACACAACTAAGAAATGGAAGAAACAGGAGTGTACTTATTACTGATTGTTTTTAACCACATCTAAACCCCTCATCTTTATTCTTTCTTACCATTATTGGTGTTTTTTTTAATAACATGTTTGTGTTGAAAATGACAAGGGGGACGATCATGCTTACCTCAACTGGGTTTACACCTTTTAAATCACCAATAAGGGAATGTTTTAAAAGGATTATGTTCTTTGAGCCGTTAGAAAGCTTTTAATGTGCAAGACATGTGCTGGAAGCGTGGAGTTTTATTAACAGCAGCTTCAAAAGCAGCAGAATAGTGGCAACAGGAGATAATTAGTGAATAAAAACAACGTTTCTGTGAGAGAAGAGGAACTTGGAAAGTAAGTAAGCAAGGTGTGTTGTTGTATTAGTGCTGTGAAAATGTAGATTCAAACACATTTATCATGAAAGTTAAATGCGCATGGTTACATTTGCATAATCAGCATATTAAAATAAAACAGGAAACAGCAAAAGCAGTTGAGGTGAATATAATTCCTGGCCAATATCTGAGATTTTACAGTAAACTCAAAACAGAAAGGGAAAAGGTCACCGGTCGGGCAGAGTAAAGATGGCACTTTAGCAGTGCTTCAACAGGTTTAAAAGGAAGCCAAATTATGTCTTTCCATCCCCAGACAGAGCTTTCATATTTGGATGCGAGCAGCTGAGAGTGAAAATATTTCCTTTTGACAACATCATCTTCACCTGCAGCCTTATTTCCCACATTGCCTCAGCTTTTTCAAATGCCAGGCTGAGTGTAGGGGATGTTTAGCAGCACCATTTCAAATTTTAATCCTGCAAACTTTCAATTTCACCGTAGTTGAGATGAGCAAGAAAGAGCTGGTGAGAATGAAAGAAAAGGAGAGATAGCAACAAGCACTCATCAGTGGGCAGCAGGCAAGAAGGCGACGGAGAAGAAGCAGCAGAAGAAGAAGCCAATTACCCATGTGGGGAAGCCGACCGTGGGGAAGCGGCGCGCTGGGGCTGCCTGTTCTGAGTCCGATAACCCTCCCGTGTCATCCCTCTGTGTCAACCAGAATTTTATCTGCCGCTCGGAGGGAAGAGACAGCCGCCGCATAGGCAACAACAACAACCTGCAGCCAAAGAGAGCCGCAAGCCACAGACGGAGACAAGAATTAAGAGAGTCGGGCAACCACAGGGGCAACCGATACGTAACACATGAGCTGAAAGGAAATGGAGCAGTGGGAAATACAAACACGCATGGCAGGATTCATCACACGGGAGGAGCGAGGAGCAAAAATGTTACAAAAAAAGCCAATATATTAGTTTGGCTGATGCATCTGCCAATACTGCCCGCCTGTTTCTTCCTGTCTGCCTGTGCTGATGTGCTGTAGACTCTTGGTCTGCACAGGACTGCATTGAAGACATCAGCAGACTAAATCAGAAATGCACTGAACTTCAAGACCTCACTGTCAAATCCAGTTCTAAACCTGCAGCCCCATGTCCACTGTGAAACGGCAAGATATATCACTCCTCCTCATGATGTATTTTTTTGGACAAAGTGAACAAACTAATCACAGTTTCTCTGTTTTGTGATTCAGATAAAAAGGCAAGAGACGAGAGGGAAGAGAATTTCGCAGCTCAACAATATTAACAGCTCCGTAGTAATTAAAGGTCTGACGTGTTGAGTATTTACCTCAATAAATCATTCCCACACACTGGTGGCTGTATGAGTAAAGGGAATGGGGACGGGGCAATGAAAAATCATTTAGAGAGGGACTATATTGGTGAAATGCATACAGAGGAATGCACGCAAGGAAGATCTAGTCCATCTTACAGCACTGTGCTAATCTACGTCCTATGTATAATATACAAAAATTAAAAATAGATAAATAAGAACAATTCCTAATAAATCATAAAATTACGACGACCTTAATCTGAATGGATAACCCAGTGAAAAATGAATAAGTGAATTTGATTTCACAGAAGTTTTGCTAATATCGACACCTGTACGTTATGAGAGCACGAGCCTTTGAATCGCTGCAGCCAGCAGTGACAGTGCTGCTATGGGTCTGATGCAGCCGGCTCCACAAAAAGGGCAGCCTCCTGCAGCACAATGCAATATCACAACAGACCCACCTTTAGTATATACACACTAATATATACACACACACATATTTTGTCTACAGCAGGAGAGAAAATGTCTTCAGTCTTCTCAGAACATTTTAAGACTTTTTGAGAAACATACAGACCCTGAGAAACCATGTAAAAAGGAGAAAAATAGATACATATTTCAGAACTAAGGGGGTCAGATGTTCATAATCCTGTCCAATGCAGCTCCCAGCATCGTTCTGCCAGAGAACTATTGTCAGCCTGAACAAAAGCTAATGTTTAGAGTGCTCACACACATCTCGGGTGTTCGCTGTGCCTAAAAGCCATGAGATGGCAATGAAAGCCACGGCATTCACCTAGGCAGCATGAACGGGGGTGTTTTCTGGAGCAGCTCACAGGGGGGGCCCCACAGTGAAAGGACAGAAGAGCAAGACAAAACAAAAGTTCAATCGGACAGCTGAGCGTTTCTGTGGAGATGGCGTAGATGGGCAGGGACAGCGTCATTAGAATGGTAGAGTTTGAGAGGGGGGTGGGAAAGCCACTTATACTCACCGGGGTAGGGAAGAGTACGATGGGAACATATGAAGTGTCCATATGAGGGAGGGACATAGTCTGATATTGGAAACATGTGAAGGAAGCTGTCTGATATAACACCCAAAATAGGAAATATTCCTGAATGAGAGTCTCAGTATCAGCACTAAGAGCACACACACTCCCCCCCTCCAGGCAGAGCTGCTATACTCTCTTGGGAGGGGGTTGGAGGTTATTAGCCAACCTGCATTGTGACAAAAAGCACACTAATAGTCCTAAAGGGCGACTTTTATTTTGCATTAAATGCCACAATACCTGCACGCCGTTACTGTGGAACAAACAAATGCCATGAAAGTATTCATACCATTTGTTTTGTCTAATTAAATTTCAGTTATAAACACACAGTGGGATTTGAACAGTGGGCGACTGAGCATGAGACGCTGCTGTTTTTCACTGCTTCAAAACCTGTTGGGCAAAAAAATTATCATTTTCTGGCTGATTGTACTAAAATATAAACTGGCAGCATGGGCAAACACAGTTTCGAGTAGCACATCTGTGTCAGCTGATGTCGGCCAAAAATACTACCACTAACGCACTCAGGGGGGTTGCCTCAGTCGTCAGATTACTTGTGCAGCTTCAGTCACGTTTGGGTTCAGAAGGTTCACAAAGCAGTTTATCAGTGACTGAAATGTTCGGGTATAAACTGTGAATGTCTTTGCGCGGGCTCTGTCAGGGCCAGGGGTCAGAGGTCCCGTGGTCTCAGCAGGTGCCAATTAAAGGAGTTAAGGAGTCAACAAAGTTCCTTGAAGGATTTTGACTTTGTTCTGGGGTTCAGTCAAACTGTAGATTTCCTGTGTTTCCTTCTTTCGCTCGCTTCAGAGCTCCAGAGGTTTTGATCTGGCTGGAAAATATCACTTATTGTGCATTATTTAAATGGTCATTAGTCCTGCAAGCCTCATCCTTCCTGCGCACGGCTCTAGGCTTTCATTATTACATCAGTTATCAGACCATTATATGCAAATGACTCATCCTAACTCGGGAACCTATAATATATAATATATCAATTACACTGACAGTGAGACAGGGAGGCAGCGAAGGGATATGGAAATATTTCCTAAAGATAGCCTGTCAGCACCTGAGGAATGGGGGAGCAGGAAGGAGAGGGAGGATGAAGAAAAGGGGAAAAACAGAGGATAAAAGAAAGAGATATGAGCAACAATGGATAGAAAAAAAGCAGAATGATAAAGAGGTGAGACAGAAAGAGTCGGGATTATAGAGACACAGCAGTAAAGCTTAGAGTGGACAGACATTAAATTCACAAGAAATAAAACTATACTGAGCCCTAATATGCCATTTAAAAAAAGAATTTGTGATCATATTATATCATTATTAAGGATGTTTATATCTATATTTTAAAAAATGTGTTATGGGAGAAGAGATGTGTGGGCAGGATTTCCTCATCACATGTGCCCAGCAATTCTCCATGAGAAATAATTATCAACAGCTAATATAAATATAAGAATAAAATATATGGGCTCAAAATCTGACCCAGTCTCTCATCAGCTCTCAGTGTTGCTCTAATCCCTGATATTACAAACTTAAATATTAGAGCCATATCGTGTTTTTGGACCATCTCTAAAGTGAGTGAATTATTTAATTAAGTCAGGTATGCAGGGATATTTGTGGTAAGGGCATGAAAATGCATACAAGTAAGCGGCTTAACCTGACTCAGACCTTAATCAGAATATGAGATATTAGCCACAGCACTGTGCATTAACTTAACATAAGCAAAAGGAAGGCGTTCTTACTCATAGTCCTCGACAAAAACTGTTCCATTTGCGCTCATGTTGTACACTTTACTCCGAAAGAGTTTTACTATAAATACACGTGTAGTGATGCAGAGTGTGAAAACATGTCTGTGGAGTACAATCAACCCCTGCTCTGACATCCCTGCTCGAGTCACGTATATTTAGATCACACAAAATATATTTAGTCTGCATATTCACACTCACATACGCATCTATTTTAACATTTCTTAGCCTGTACTATTGTTATAAATGTCTTCTATGAGTGGCTTTCCAGGCTGTTTACATTTGTAAAATAGTGACCGCAACTACAAAAAGTCAGTGGTAGATTTGTAATGTGGGTGTATGCACAGCGTGTGAACTGATGTGCGAGAAGGGAGGTAAAGCAGTCAGAGAAAGAAGTAAACAGGGAGTGTGAGTGGCCTTCTAATAATCAGTGACAGTAAAAGAGAGCAGGGGCCGTTTTTGGAGCAGAGGGACCTGTTTGTCGGAAGAGTCACTTGCAGTGCAACGTGCTGTTAATACCAGGTATTAAAAGCTCAAGCAAACATTGAAGGGCAGAGGCAAAGCTAATAAATAATGCAAATCCACTCCAAATAGCTTTCATACACTGGCAAGAGCTTAGGAAAGGTTCTGTGATTGACCCCCTTGTTAGCATAGGACCCAAGAGCCACATTTGCAGGCACAAACACTGAAGAATGAGTTTTTCTGAGGACACAGGGAGTGGGTTTTAGTTAACAATAACCTTTAGAGGATACTATTTGTAAATCGCTGTTAGTACTGTAGTACAACTGATGAACTTGTTCAACAGTATTTACATTTTGGATTGCAAACTGAATATTTCATCAGTGATCTTAAATAAATCACATGCATAACGTTTACCTGTGCTTATCAGATCAAGGATAGCATTTAATGTGTCTAAAAAAAACTTTAGATCGACTGCCTCAAGGTGAGGAATGTTAATTTAGCCAGCAACTTGTAAGGTATCTCACAGAAAATCTAACAAAACAAAACTAGATAGCCACTGTAACACAGGCCAAAACTGGCAAAGCTGTTTTAATCTAACACAGGGTCACTGGGTGATATCGTACAGGCAATTTTGCTTGTCCTCTGAATATATATGTAGTTGAATATGTGTGAATTATTTTATAGGAGGAGGATTTCCTGGAAAACCAATGAAGAAACTGAAGAAAGTATAAATAAAACACCTTTACAATGGTGTGGCACAATCTTACTGCATATATGAGGCATATTATCTTATATTGTTGTGACCCAAATGAACACTCTCTATAGGCAGTCTGCCCTAGAAAAAAAATCTACTTTGACAGCGTGTCTGAAAACCTTAACCCCCTTGTACTTCCACGATTCATGTACACCAGTAACATAAGGGTGTAAACATGACACCGGGGTCCATCTTAACAGGAGTCAGACGGGCGAGAGCCGCTAACCCACTGACCGCTGGAGTGTGTCCTGTTACTGAGAAAATACTGCTGCCTCTCGCCCTAATGATGTGACCGGCCTTCCCACTCTATGCTGCTGCTCTATTTACAGGCCTGTCATTAAAGTCATGTTAATTGCAGAGAGACGGCCACGGTATTGTCATACCTGCTGCAGAGACAGAGTGATCCTCTGTAAATGTGAGGACAAAATGGGCACCTTCATTCAAAATGCCAACCCATGCTGTGATCGAAGACGACATGGTGCTTTATGAAAAGAAAAAAAAAAAAGAAGAAGAAAAGCCAGAGTGTGCATTTAGAAGGGTTCACAGGTGTACACATGTAGTACGTCTGTTTAGGATTTAGAATAAAAAGGAACCTGTGTTTTTCTGGCTTTACAGCGTGTCTTCGTCCCCATTAGGTGTTTATATGTAGAAAAAAATGGCTCACTTGGGGAAGAAGATTCAACTGCTAATAATTCTCTTGTCAAGGATGATTACTTTCTCCACTCGCATTTTAATCTATGTCAAGAACGTGGTCGTATTATGACACGTGCCACTGCAAAATCTTGCCTATTGAATCAGCTGATTATTGTGGTCAGCGGCAGTTCTCCAAAGACAATGGGGAATCAGATGGAGTCCGCCTAATCACATCACATCTCTGTCTGGCTGCATAATAAGCCAATCAACATGCGGCGTCAACAGAAGTTCTATGGCCTTATACATGTGCGGTGGAGTCGCGAGAAAAAAAAAAAAACAGGTGTCTGCTCCTTGATGACAGCTGATGCAGGCGACGTGCGGTGGACAGAGTCGAGCCAGGATTTTAGATGGCTTTGTTATCATCAGTTTTCCTCTAGCGCAAAGTGCAATTTCACTGTTTGTCCTGAGCCTTTATCATTCAGCGTGCCTCAAGAGGATAAAAAGCAACAGGAAGGTAAAAGTTCCACATGGAGAATTCTGGGTATTTTGATAAAAATGAAAAAAAGTTGCCCTCAGTCTATCACTCCTGAATCTCCCCACAACACATCGCCTTTGCTCCTTCAGTATATATTTTTTCATCCTGTTTTCATTTCTCGAGTCTGTCTAAGGTCTGCTTGTGGTATTTAGTGGGCTCAGGCTCACCCAAGATACACACACACACACACACGGTTTATGTCCTCCCCTTAACTTTCCTGAGTCTGATAACAGAAAGTGACTTTAGAACCTCAGAGAACAACAGCTGCAGTGCAATTGTCACTTTTTCAAAAACGAAAGGGGTCCAGATTCATAGTATTACACTGCATTCACACAAAAAAATGTGTGTGAATGCCGAAATCTGATGCAACCATCCATTTAAAAAAAGCACAACCTGCTGTTCTAAACACACTGTCGTTCTTTCAAAGAAGCAGCCAACAAATATGTACTGACTCAATATAAGAAGGTATGAGAATAACAGATCCTGCTACAGTCACTGTTCAAAACACAAAACCGATTACCACTAAACAACCCACCTCAGTAATTCACCAAGAATCCAACAAAATAAATGATAAAACGTTATTGATCACTGCCATTCATAATGACCCTTATTGTGATCTCTCTATAGTGACATCCTTGTCAGTATTTTCTTGGAAAATATGTATGTTTTCTTATTTGAGTGAGGTTATTATATTAGTGAAGATCAATACCAAATGTCTGTCAGCAATTAGTTTCTGTTTCCTGTTTCCTCCAGCTTCAAGTCTACGCTCAGTCTAGAGTTGCAATGTGCCTATCAGTGCTTCTAAAATGAACTAATTACTACATTAACATGGGGTCCCTGGCATTTGTTCTCACATTTCTTTTTGTGTGCAACATGTGCAATATGAGCAGTTAATGGCTGACCTGGAAGCTCGAGTCATCCTCCTCAACCTACCACCAAAGAGGTTTTGCAGTGCTATATCAGCGATTCTGATGTCCATCTTTAACTCTGAGAAAATGTATACCCACATGTCTGATTGGTACCAGTATTTATGAATGGGCCCTTCGACATCACATAGACCTACTGTACCTCCGCAACAACAGACTCTCCAGTGCTGACAAATTCAAATAAGTCGTGCGATCAAGAGAAACTGCTTTCTGTTAATGTGCCATTTAAATGCAAAGAGTCATCCTGCCTAGTTAGTTTCTACTCTTGGCCCCGGATCATCACAGCCAGCAGTGTTCAGGAGGAAAAAAAAAAAAAAAAAAAAGCAGTGCGGGGACGGGAGAGAGGGCACAGGATGGAGGCAAGACACCATAAATGGTTTGAAGTCCTGCTCAGCAAATGAGCATCATGTTCAAACCCCGAGAGGGAAGTTTGAAGGGAGAAGAGCCTCAGAAGTCTGCGTAGCTTTACAGAACTTTACCAAGCTCCGTACACGTTGGGTCAGTGCCACAATAGCATTCATAGCTCAAAGGTGATTTATGCTGAACCAAAGCTTCCATTAATGGTGAGTCTTTCCTGTGAGCCACATGATATTTGCATTCTGTCTCTGTTTGAAATGTCAGGCATAATGTCTTTGCATATAGATGACTCTGCTGCTGCCTGCATTTCTTTTTAAATGTAAAAAGATTTATTCTCTACTAGAATATGTGTATCCACCACATTTTGAAGTAGCTGTTTATAGAAAATACATAAACACACCCTTTTTCATATCAGTTTTTTTTTCAGAACTGGTGTGCACATACCTATTGAGCTATCTGCAAAAATACCAGCGTCCAATCAATGCACTACCTTTTAAAGGATTCTTCCACTGCCGTGATAATTACCCTCACCCATTTTCCATTTTCTTATGAAGTTCATGCAGAGGGGGCGTGTTTCACTTTGATTTTCAGGTGTGGCTACATGTTCTCAAACTGAAAATGACTGTCTGAACAAAATTATGTAATTAAGCACATCGGTATTAAGCACAGAGCAGCTATTGACTGTGTGTGCTTAATTAAACTGTGATTAAATAAATGACAAGCACTTTTTTATTATTTAATGAACAAAATGAAAATGTGACGTAAAAAAAAACATGAAATCCATCAATTACAAATGTGTTTTAAGGGAGGAATTTTACAGATAGATTTTTATGCAGGGCAGCATTTGTGAGTTTCATCTAGACCAACCTTGCCAATTCTCAAAGTGTGGTATCGACTTAAACATGGTACATTTTTTGAATTGTCCTCTGTGGGTTCAATTTAATTCAACTCCAATAAAATCTCCTTCAAGGGCTTCTGACTCTGCTTTGCCCGATCCGGCACAGCAGAAACCTGCTCAGCACTGTTAAAAGAACGGTGCCTACAATGCACAGCGTACCTGTGTGCTCTCCCACATGGCTCCAGACACTGAGTCTTGGCATCTCACATCCCACATTACAATGCTGACGAGCAGGCTGAAAGATACAGCCTGAAAAAAAAAAAAACTGCAAAGCTGAAGGGTGTAACATGTCCCTTTTTAGCTGCAATGTTTCATGTCATTGGTATTCCACTGGCTGGTGGGCGCGAATCAATACTATTGAGCTGCTAGTGCCCAATAAACTAAGTTGTTGTCTCAATTGTGGTCTCTTTAGCGTCTCTGAAAGAATTTAAAGCCCTTGGAAAAAGTCGAGGTAAGATGTATATTACTTGCAAAGTTACTTCAGAGGTCCTCTTGGAAAACTCTGACCTGGCATATTCTTCCTGAGCTGTAGCAGCGTATCGGAGAGACAGATCTATTTTCACTGTTGTGTGAAAACACAACAGAGCTCACTTCACACTTGAGGTGAACAGACAGTCATATTTCCACTCTAACAAAGACAGCATGCCCACTTACAACTATCTAATCAATTACACTTCCCCGGAGTACGTATGGATGCAACGTTAAACAAAGAAAAATCAAATCTGAGGCTCAACAAGCAGGTTATCTTCAACCGCTTGTCTCATTGAACTCCAAATTAATAACGTACAGAAAAGGATCTACATGTCACAAATAAACTCACATAAATATCTCAGCTGAGTTTCAAAATTCCTTTAAATTTAAATCCTCCACGGAGTACAATGAATTCAAACAGCAAAACATTAAATCTATCTATATGAATACAAAAGATTTAGGTCTACAAGGAGGCACTCCCTTCACTTAAATAAAAGTCTGCATTGAAAATTTTACCTAAACTTAAAGCCTCTGGAGTTTCTAACTGGCTATGACACTTTCTTAAGTTATTACAGATCCCTGTATATGACCTACATAAGCAAACTAGAAAACAGTTGTGCTGGTCCATCTCCTCCCAGTGAAGTCTTTTGGTGGCAGGAAGTGAAGCAGAGAGAATATATGACCCAACATCAACCCAAACACTACTGCCTTTTCTCCAAAGGGACTGCCAAAACCAACACAAAATGAAAGAATCCATCGAGCTGCTCTAAGTATTCATTATTTTTTCAGGATTCCTAAAATTAATATCTGGCAGACAAATGTATTTTTAGAATTAATAACACTATGATGGCTGGTGATGGAAGTGAGGAGGAGATAATGTCAGTGTAGCACTTGCTGCTACTCCCTAACAGCCTATGGTTTATGTATGACATAACTGGGCTCACAACAGGTTCCTCTGATAATGACACAGCCATATATCAAATCTACATCGCTTATGCAGCAGCATCAGAGACGAACATCCAAAGTCATCCGAGCATGTGCTCATCCCAGCTGAAATTGACCTTCTCTAATGGAAGAAAAGAAGATGAAATGCAGCCTTTGTGGCTCTGCCTTCCCCTGAGGAACACCAGGAAGTGTAATCAGCAATGACCCATGCTAGACTCCACCAATCCCGGGGAGTTCCTTAACATACCCAGCGTGCCTCGGGAGAGCTGTGCCTGGAACAGCGGAACAAGCTCTTGATAACTGCGAATGGATTATGAAATCCCGGACATCTGCCGGCTCCTTCCACGTTAGTGCCACAATTCACCCGAGGCAGCAGCCCCTAACCACCACCATTCACACTTGGGTCTTCTTTTTCTCAGATCGGCACTTGCACAGCTTTTTCTTCAGAAAAACAGGCTGCTTTAAATAAACATATATGTAAAATGTCAGCGCAGATTGGAAGCAGACCACCTGCGTGGATGCATGACAAACTTAAATAGAAAAGCAGCAAGGGACCAAATGTGGGAAAACAAGCTGTCAGTAGGCTGATGATTGGAACAGGGTCCAAGGTAATAAGATTGTTTGGCATAAATCACTGAGGAAAGCTGGTGACCATGCAGACCCAGTAAATCCATTTCAACATCCATTAGCATTCAACCAGAGTGGAAATAAAGCATGTTCACACCCTCCTCAGGACACATGAGAGACTCCTGTGATTACTGCGGTAAGAATAGTCCGATTTCACCGCAGGTCAGCACTGTGCATGTGTAATCATTATTCGTCAGCTACTTTTTTATTTTTACCAGGCTGATCTCGTTTTAAGTATTTCTTGCATCATCTTCTATACTTGCTCCAGTCATTAGAGAGTGTTGAAATGGGAGGGAGAGGGGTGTATCTACTTTCTAGGTCTAGCTGTTTTTCATGGAGGTACGAGCTCAGAAATAATAATGAAATTCAAAAACTCAATATATTTAATATATAAAGGATATATAACAGTAGATGTAAGTTATATATATATCAGTGATCAGAGTTGGGGATAATCTAAATTAGAAAGACTACTTACTACCAACGGCTTTGCATCAAATATAATGCATTAAATATTACCCATATTGCAGAGGTTCAGTCAGTGTACCAGGCTTTGGAAATTTTATCAAAAAAACATCTAACTTTTAAAAGTAACTTTCACAGCAGTGGCCGTGATATTAAAGTACCGTAGCTCCTTTTCTTTGGATGCTTCCCTTTCAAAACCCTACAATTACCCGCCTTGATTGCTCTGAAAGGATTTAAGGCTTGATGTTTGGACTTGCACTTCTCCTCTGGTAATTGACCGAATGCTGCACAAATAGTCCCAGTCAGTTTGCAGTAAATTTGTTTTCATTAAATGTGTCATTATTTTATTCTGAACATTCACACAGCTCCCATAATGAACCGACTGAAAAACAGCACAGCACATAAAAGCTGTGGCGAGCCCGCTTTATAGTGGACTGGTTATTCTGTGCTGTGTTTTTGCACCAAAACAGCATTGTTTATAACTCTATTTCTAAACTAGATAGTAAATATCTTTGGACACTCACATGCTTCTCTGGTCCATGTCTGTTTTTTCTGTATATATACATATATACATATACACTAGGTAGGTAGGTAGGTAGGTAGGTAGATGGCAAAAGCCTGCTGTCACAGAGTAGAGGGTGCAAAATCATTCGAATTGGGATAACGGTGCACTCCTTGAAGGTCTTCATGGTGTTGAGTTTATTTGTAAGCACAAAAATTGACAGAGGTGGTTGTGTGAAGAACTTAAAAAAAACATCTTGAGAGAAGTTAAAATTGCGCCTACTTTCACACCTCCACACACCTGGCCAATCACTGAGGAAAGTTGGCATGTCTGCCAGATTAGCAGCTACAGAAACTGACAAACGCAGCTCTGTATATTCAAACTTTGAAAAGGTTTTATAATTTAATATGTAATATGTATATATATATAATATATTTTTTTTAATAATTGTGTTAATATCACTTTGATATTTCACAGTGTTCCAACTCTGAAGTTAGATTTTATCCTACAGCACCATAAAGTTTGTAGTGTCTGTCTAATTAGAACCTCTAACTGTGACACATGTTGAACTGTACCTCGTAGAAGATCTGGGGTTGGGTGTGGCCAATTGTAGGTCCTGATCAGCTGCCAGTCAAAGTCGTCATCTTGGCCCTGTCGGTACTCGCACAAGCCAGGGTCTGAGTCTTCATCAAAGGTACAGCCAGCTACAGAGAGGAGAGAGCAAGACGTGTTATAAAAGACAAAATGGAGGAAAATGCAAAACTTGGGGCCACTCGTCAATTTTCCTTGCTACATGCTAGCAGCAACAACATGATAAACACCAGACAAATGATTGCTCAGTTACATCACCACAGGCTCACTGTAAATGTGTTAATACATCAACTACTGGTGAATCTTTGCGGCTATAAACTAAATTACAGCTAATGGTTGGCGGTCAGCATGGACTGACTATCTCATCTATTCCCTCAAAATCTACCGCCATTTGGTGCAATTAGCCCTGTGGTGTGAAAATGACACAGCAGCCACAGGTCACCTAGATAGCCAGAAATAATGGGCAGCAGCACCAGGGCGGTGAAGAGGGTTCTTCTGCTGATGGAGGACAACAACAGCCTGGCTCTTAGCCTGTGAAGGTGACCCAACCCTGTCTGGCCTCTAATGGTTCCATTCACTATTCTGCCATTATCAGACAAACCACAGGCTTTTAAAGCCACCGAAAAAAAGCCCAGTTGTCAAAGTAGGGGAAAAAATTGTACCTTCTTGTTTAATTGTTCAGAAAACACAGGTGCACTTGAGAAAATTAAAAAATGAATAGTCTGGACTTAGGAGGAGCAATTTGTGGCGATGCATCGGCGTGTGCCCTGCTTGGCTTCATCTATAGCGTGATGCTTCCCATCTTTTGCCTTTTAGAGCTGGAGCTATGATTCCTTTCTTCATTTATTCATGTTTTGATTTTTTTCATCAACCTATCAATCGTTCAGTGTGTAAAAATGTCAGAAAAGAGTAAAGAAGTGCCAATCACAATTTCAGGGAGCCCCCCCATCAAATAGGTCATCTAATCCAAATAATGGTCCAAATGAAAAGATATTTTACAAAGATTATTTCACAGTCTCACAGTGAAAAAAGGCAGAATAATGAGTGCCTGTCCCCAAACAGGGATTCCCAAAGAGGACCAACATGGGAACAAGTGATTTTGAAAATGCAGGCATTGCTGAAATATGTCCAAGGGGGCAATAACTATGAGCAGTCAGACAACTCAGGCAGATTTATTGAGAATGAAGGTTAAAGGTTAAATTACAACCCTGATTGTCTTTTGTAAACATTCACCACAGCGTACAGCCTGACTTCCTGGTTTGATCTACTTCACTTGCCCTTGTTGTGCAAACAGGATGAGTGACCTTTAGCAACATGACGAGGGCATCACTTTCAGTTTTAAATCCAAATAGAGTTGTAGGTAGTTGGGCTAAACAGTTGACTTGTTTACAACCAGTCTGTTGTCCAGTTTAATCATCTTTAATCCATCGTCACCTCGTTCCAAGATCACAAAACCTTCATCAGCACAACCACATCATCATCATCATTAGAACTGATGGCTGGAGCAGCAACAACAACAAAAACCCGAGTTGTAATAAATCCTTCCTTCTAAATAATCCCGTTAGTTTTCCTTCAATAGTTTTAGCACCAATATCCTTGTTGTTGCAATCAAACTCCAGCCTAACTCCTCGCTAACTCCAGACGCCCTGAGCCCACTGCGGTCCCAGGACCCTCCTCACTAACAGATCGTATTAAGGCTTGGCAGCAGTGCTGCTGGTGTTAAAGAGCTACTCTGACTCGGTGCCAGCTTCTACTTAATGCTATCCCGCTCGGCCCGCTCCTCCCCCCCCCAAATGTTGCTTTTTGTGTTTTGTTTAGAAGCTCCATCTGTTTTCTTTACTAATGTATAAGTTTTGCGACTGAAGAAATATTGTACGTCGGAGTAAAACCCACTAAGACTGCTAATTCACGACCACCACCTTCGCCGTTCCCGCTGACAAACAAAGTATAATCACCCCACCAACAGTGAGCGTCCCCGCTGCCCCGGCCCCTCTTCCCCTCCGCCTGCAGCCAACCAAGTGTTTCCGGGTGTGTAAGCAGATCAGAGTTTTAATTGCCTCCTGTGTGAGGGCTGCTTGTTGTGCTGCGCCGCGCCCGGTTATCTGAGGATGAGAGGGCTGAGTGGTGGAGCAGGCCCTGCGGTGAAGGCCTGCATTTCATCGAGAGCCCTCCAGCTCCAGGAAGAAATGTCACCATCAGACACGTTCCACTGATTCCCCTCATTAAGACTCATCCTTCCCAGCCTCCTTTGCTTTTAGCGCACGCGTTCCTCTCGGTGCCCAAATGAGCTTCTCTGGCAGCAGGAGGGCATGCCCATGTAATTAGAAAAGCCACGTGCACTCCACTGAATTCTTACTGATGTGTGTGCGCGCATGTTTCCAACGTGTGTGTGCTTAACCGGGGCTGTGTGCTGTTTTGACGTTTACTTAAAGATGAATAAAATTATAATGAATCTGTCAGTGTCACACAGGCTGAAGCTGTAACGGAGTGTGGGAATGAATTATTTGTGTCCATCACATCAACAGGGACTCTGACCAACGTGGGACTATGATTGCTCGACTACGCACGTAATAATAACTTGAATGTGAGGTAATTTCAGCTTTGCCGATGCTAATTGTTTATAAGAGGCGGTGCGACGGTGCTGTTCGGCACAGTCGTCGAGCAATGCGCCGCCATGCGGAGCCGCAATAACACACCTAGAGATGTGGACGGCAGGGCTTAAGATTACTTTAGTGAGCCACTGTCACAGCTGACAAGTTCCTCAGCATGAGAACAAAAAGGGAGAAATAAATAAATGTGCAAGGATGGGGCGGCCTCCCCTTTGAAAGGTAGGAGAGGTAATTTGCCAAAACAAGTCCCGAGCTTGTCGTCTAGTTACCATGTCTGGGATATGTTATCTGTGTTTGGCTTCAACACATTCTCAGCTCTTTTATCCACCTGGCGCAGAGAAAATTGCTCAGCGGGAAGTAACTTTGAGACTTTTTCTGTTCTTCCACAGCCAGCATCTGTCCTGACTTGCACCTTTTCTCCTGTTATAGCTGTTTATCTTGCGCTAACCTTAGAATTCCAGGAGCTTCATATCTAAGTCCCTTTATTGCTCCAATACGAAATCTGTTGCAGCGTTTCATCACATTCCACATAAGCAACCGATAAAATTTTCTTAAGTTGATATGAGACCGCTGATTGGAGAAATCCTCTGCGTGGCGTGGAGGGGATTTCACTCAGCAGTCGGCAAAGCCTGCAAGAGGAAGCTAAGAACCTCATTAATACGGCTTTCAGCGATGGTCTAAATACTGTTTCAGAGGCTTCCACATGATATGTCAGAATCCTGAGTGGAAAACCCAATGTTACTCACTTTTCTGACTCTTTTTTTTCACTTAAAATGATCAGGCTTAAATGATTAGTTTGGCATTATTCTATAGTTGTCCTCATTATGCACAAATCTCAAGCCCCTTACTGAAGTCATTCATTTATGAAAAGTCACATATCCATATTTTCATTGAAAATTTCATTTAATTTCTTAAAACAGCTGGGCACTGTAGTTTTTTATCAAACAAGAATGATGTAGTGTCACTTGTTTGGAGAATATCATAAACTGCAGATTGAAACACATTTGGTGCTTCAGTGAGTGTTTGGGGAAGCAGATAAAACAGCAAAATATAAACACCCAAATTGCAAAAATTAATTGTCTATTTACAGTTTGCTTTTATTTGACAGTTTAAAGTTGACACAGAAAAGAGGATATGACATATAACAAGGCAAAACCTAACCAGGGACATTGCGATTACATGTGATGAGCTTCAGCTCATCAGGTCAACGTGGCACCCTCCAACAAATAATTCTAACGGACCCTCGGTTGTGTGGCTGTATTTACGCCGTTCCATTCATTTCTAATGTATTATAGTGGAGGCCAAACTACCCAGATACCACTAAGTGTGAGTGCAAAAATGTGTTTTGCGTTTGTAATTTGGGTGCACCAACCTTTTAAGAAGTGCTTTCAAAACCAGTCAGGAGTCTAATACCTCCGAGTGTCCACAGGAGGAGTTAATTGAATCCTATTAGCAGTGTTTGTGTAGGATCAAAGTCAGGAAGTGGAGGGAAGAGCATAACTCTGCTGCACAAAGTGGCTGTGAGGGAGCCAGAAGAGGCCCTGGAGGGAGATTAATGGGAGAAGGTGCAGACCGGCCTGAAGTGCCTGTGATGGACCCCGGATACTACTGTCCAGCTTCGCCCGCTTCTACAGTGGATACGGCGACCCTGACTAATAGCCCGCACAGCAGGCACATCATAAATACGTTGTGATGGAGAGGGAGGAAAACACAAGCCTCTTACATAGCATTTATCCTGGAGAGGGAGAAATAAATTAGAGGGGCAAGACAGAAACCGTGGGCTGGGTGAAGAGCCCTCAAACAGAAGAAGGAGAGACAAAGAGCAAAGCCAAAGAGGGGCGGGGATAATGAAAACAAATCACAGATAGTGCAGAGCCTGTTTAACAAGAGGACTCACCGAAAAACAAGAGTTTTTTTTTCTGCATCTCCAAAAGCTATACAGTATAAAACACCAGGAGGTAATCAAAGATCTCTGGGATGAGGACAGGTTTCTATTGATCCCACTGATCCAGTGCAGTTATCAAATGGGCTTAAATCATCTATATACACATTAAACAAGGACATTCATTTGCAATTACTCTTACAAGGATAACAGTGATTACATAGTGCAGGGCAGAGTGGCGACCGATTGTCACGGATATAAATCGCAGCTGGTATGGATGGCTGCCAGTCTGAAAGATTGCCTTTCGCTGCTCATTTGAGGAACGCGAACTGTAAATACTACTGAAACCTCCATTAAAAAGACAGCCTTGGACTTCCTCTCTCATGATAAAGTCCATTGCTGGTCTTTTTTTTTTTTCGTATGCTTCCAGGAAAAGAGACTATTTTTACTTCTCCTGCATGCGGGTGACTATTTTTTATGTCGTTTTTTCCTTCAGACAGAGCAATTTTTGGCCTAATTTTCACGTACTTTTTAAAAAATCGGACTTAAACTTGATGGAGTGAAACCTGACCGTCCTGTGCTGATAAGGCAGCCCTATCTGTTAAGCTCATTTGCCATTGCATTAAAGCAAATTCCGCAGGCAAACCACCTAATATTGTGTAACCAGCAGCAGAGCTCTGCTGGCACTCCTTTAATCAGAGTCTCTCAGATACAGCAGCTCTGTTGGGACGGAGGATCCAGGATGTTCTGCCGTCTCTTGTTTGGTTTGAGATAAAGCTCCGCTGCTGCGTGATTTGCATTTGAGTGTGTGCAGGCAATGTATCAGACCTGACAAGTTTACTTACGGCCGGGTGGAGGGAGGGACGGGGACGAGAGAGATGCAGCTGTACAGCTCATCAATAGTGAGCGAGCAAAAGAATAATGCGTTCACCACTTCTTCATAGACCATTAATAACAACCGCTGCATCTTCAGCTGAGGAAATGAGAGGGGGAGTGGGGTGAAGAACAATAATGGGTAAAGGGGTAGAGTGATGTAGGGTATTGTAGAGACTGTGGGGTTCAGCCAATATAGGTTTTTGATTTACAACACCAAGAGCAATATGCAGTGCTCACAGAGAGCCAATATTTGGGTGTCTATAAACTTGACCTTTTCCATGCTATGAAAATATTCAGTGATTTTATCCTTTCCAACCTGAAACTACGCCCTGACCATCAGTGTACCGACAAGAACTGAAACACAGACACCAAAGGCCAAATGCATAAATGATGCATGCACACAAAAACTTTCTCGTAGCCAAACAAAAGTTACATTTACAGTCAGAGTTGCTCACTAAAACCCACTGTGTGCATGCTTGAGGTCAAACAAACCTGTTGAGCTCTGTCATAAAACATTTCTAAAGCCAATTAAAAAAAATATATATTTTGTACACTTTTTACATCTTTTGTTTGTTTGCAGTCTTCTTCCCTGCCTATTATGGCACATTGCTTCGCTACCACCTCGAGCAGAATAGCATGACACTGATGCAGGGTGTGCTCTAAAGGGTGGCAGGGCATCTTTGTGCATACTAACAAAAGTAACTAACTCATAAAGACACTGCTAATTGATATTTATATGTGCTGGCAGGATGTGTGCACCTTACACACACTCCATGTCATGCATACACGTTGTTTTCGAGAGTGATCTGAGCGTCACACAATTAAGTGGAAATAAAATGTTTAATTAGGTTGCTAGCGAGAGTGTGCGTGACTGTATTAGTGTACATATATACTAAAGGCAAATTTATAATTATACTTTTAATTAAGTACTCTTGTGTGTGCATTTTTTGTATTAAATTATTCTTTGTGTCATATTGATATTGTACACTGCTCGTATAATTTTATTTGCAAGTGTTTGTACACCATTCATTTTAGCCTCTACTGTAAAGCAACTTGTAAAGACTGTTTCCATATGAGTGCTTTAAACTGAGAGGTCTTAAGACTGCTGGAGACGGCACAAGAACTGATATGCAAATGAATGACTGTGTGGTGTGTCCTTGTTCATTAATGTTACATAACACAACCAACAATGCGCAAAGTTTCATAAATCAGAAGAAAAGAGCGTGTATCCATATATCTAGATATATCCTCTAGCCCCTGATGATGGATTGGTATTTCAGAGGACTAAGACATCAGTATATACCCTGTGTACAATTCAATCAGGGGTCTGACTCAGCAGTGACTTAATGAAAACATACATGTGAAAGAACACAGTGGTCGATTTTATGGGGGCTGCCAGCTGTGATAACCTGCATGAGTAAACAGGCCGCATATGCGAAGAGGGATCGATCTAAATGTGCTCCGCGGAGCTAGAGCAGCAGTCGTTCATCATCATTTATCATGATCTGGGGATTTGACTGGAGATATCCAAGCATGTTATGACTGATGGACCCGACCACTGTGCTCTTGTGACCTTTACAAGACAGTAAATGTAGAGTAATTGGTCTGGTAATGGCTATAGGCCTGTCCAACCTGAGACGAACCTGGCCATAAGTCTCCATTAAATGAGGATGAACTATGGCTCCTGCACGCTGATCCCATGTTTCTCATGCACATCCCGCTTTGTTTCTTTCCTGTTAAGCGCTTCCTTCCTGCTGTAGCTTTCTCGTCAAACCTGCCATTTCCTGATTCACCACGCTGGGCAGGCTAAGAACACAAGGTGGGAAAAAGAGGTGAAAAACTATCTATCTAAAATCTAATTTCCCTCTAACTGCATGCTGCACTTTTCCTGCTCAGTTCGGGGAGGGGATGCCAAGATTGGCGCCACAGGGCATATGCTGTTGTGTGAAATTGTTTCATTACTGGTCCAAGATGGTTCCAGTCCCTCACTGCAACTCAGGAAAATCCCAGTAACCAGGTCCAGCCGAGGCCAATACTTTCTGAGACTGCTTTTTAGCATCTTTCAGTGTCTTTGAGAAGGTAATGGACAGATTTTTACTGCCTCATAGCATGAGGTAACTACAGTCCACCTGCAGGGGTTGATCGGGTTGTTGATACATTCAGCTAAATGAGTTGCACCAAAGGACTGGATAAGAATTTGGAATAGTTCCTATTTGAGGCTGATAAAGGTCATTGATTACCTAATGCGCTTTAAATTGAACTAGTTCCCTGTTTGGAAAAAGAAGTCAGTGTTTTGTTCCTGAAGTATCAGTCTAAGCTGACCCGACACTGAAGCACAGATGAACTGGTCTGTGTACAGCGAGATTAAAGGGGCGGCTGCATGATATACCAGCGAGCGAGATAGAAAAATAGATAGACACCGGCAGAGAGAAAAGGTTCTGGCTAAGAGATATACTTCACCCTTTTATCAGTGTGGAGACGGCGTATAAATTCTCCGCCAGCAGTTTATTTAGGCAGAAAAAGAGAGTCACAAAGCACCCACTGCGGACAAAGCAGATACTTTTCATTAGGGCAGGCTCTCTCCTTTCATTTCTCATTTAATCTTTCCATCCCCCCCCCTCCACAGAGACATCAATTACAGGGCTCCATCTCCCGCAATCTGAAACTGCGCGCTAAAACCTATCGGAGCTGCTTAGCCAGTTAATGCTATTGTTAGAGATGTCATGAGGAGAGGGGCGCATGAATAGAGTTTGATGAATAAAAACAGACCTTGTCCGATGAGGCTCAAATCACACTAATTAAGAAGACGGAGGGTTTTTCTTCAGCACCTGCATTACAGCACTGGGCCTCCACACTGACGGAGAAAGGGAGGAAAATGACAGATACACTCAACTACTGTTACATTTAAAATTTAATCAAGAGCGCTGGAGGATACACTTTTCCCTTCATGTGGAAAGCCACTTTAAGTGGTTATGTCAAGTCTTTTTTGTCCCCTGCAACAGAGAAATATTCATTTCAGGACTGACCTAAATGCATTAGTTGAAAGCTTCATATCTCTGTTCAGTGGTGATGTAGTCATATTGAGAATTATTACTGCCTCCACACTTAAGTTCCCCCTTGCAAATTAGGAGCTACATATTAATGAATGGTCTTTAAAATGTGACCGTTTCTTTTTTCTTCTCTTCTTTTTTGAGGAGGTGCAGCTCAGCTTGAAGTCAAACACACGTCCGATCAAACACACGTCCTCTGAGGCCTCAAAAGTAGCCCGCATCTATATGCTGGATGTTATTTGCAGTTATGATAATGACGCGCATAGATTTACTCAACATGCGTGATTGCATGATGTCACGACAACCAACTGCCCGACAGCTTTGATGTCGATTTCCATACAATCACGCGGTAAAAATAAGCACTTAGAATTGCTCCGAGCAGGCTGAACTCAGTCATGTGAAACCACAAATGAGGAAACAGCTCCACTGCAGCAGGACTGATTGTGATGGTTATTTATCGGCTCATGTTGGGTGCAGAATATATTATGCACTCAGTCCTGGTATTCACCGCGGGGGGTCGGCCACAAGAACAGAGCGCTCAGCGAGCCATTCGTAAGGTTTTATTTTTTATTTTTACATACTGTATACACAAAAAAATCAACTCGTAGGAAGAGCGTGCCCAGAATACCAAGTGATAAGATGCAGGGGTTCAGATGACGAGCTTCCCTTCCCTCCTCTGTCCTCAGAGCTTCGCAACGCCGCTGCTGCAGCTCGTCCCTCGGGTGCTCCAGGCAGCTGCAGGGCCCTGACCTCCATTACTGAGACAGGACTCTGACTGCACAGCCTCCCTGTCGTCCCTCTCCCAACAGGCACATGGCTAGACAATACGCCATAGCACACCTTGCTGTTTACTGAATGCAAACAGCTAGTTATTTCTCAGAGCAGGTCCAAAGAGAGCTGGAAGTATCTCACCAATACTGTTCTAGCCAATAATGTAAGAAAAAAGACTGGGAAAAGTGTCTTTTAAAAAGTAAAACATATAATATTTCCCTCTGAACTGTAGTAATGTAAAAGTATAAAGTAGCATGCATGAAATGGAAATTCTAGTAAAGTAAGTACTTCAAATTTATACTTAAATTAACCCTAAGGAGTTTTAAACTTAGACTTAGAGACTTAGACTAGACTAGACTTAGACTTCACTTTATTGATCCCTTTGGGATGACTCCCTCAGGGAAATTTAGGTTTCCAGCAGCATACAGGTAGAGAAGCACACAGATGAAAAATAAAACAGTAAATACTTAAAATACAAAATATAAATATAAAGAATGGGAATAAAATACTATAAGTAAATAGAAAGAGCTGAGTATGGCATCGTGTGAAATAAGTTATGGCTTTGTATAGTATAAGTTAAGAGTTATAAATTAAAATTATTGCACATTATTACATATGATGGGGTTATTGCACCAGAGGAAAAGTGTCCAATGTGTATGTATGTGTTGTACAAGTAAATGTACAATGGCTACCACCCCTACTCTATGTCCTCCTCCCCCCTTGTGAGGAGTTGTAGAGTGTGATGGCATGATGGACAAAGGAGTTCTTGAGCCTGTTGGTCCTGCACTTGGGAAAACTGCTTCTGAGACAGTCTCAGATAAATAAAGATGCCTATATATGACTGACATAAGCAGACAAGACCAACAGAGAGAAAAATGGTTATTTCTAGTAGTTTCTGAAGGTCATTCTCGAGGGCTACCACCTGCTCTCATCCTGGTGAAGTAGTCTTGTTGGAGCAAAGCAAGGGAAACATGTAACGCAACGTTTGGTTAAACACTACCACCTTTGTCCACAGGGACCGTCAAAATCTACACAAAATGAAAAGTTCCACTGATGCCAAACTGCACTGTTGGGTTAGTTGTAGAAATGCAACACTTTTTAGCTGCAGACTATACTCTCTTCTGCTGTCTGGTCTGGTCAGATCTTGTTCCCTCTTTCTGTGAACAAGAACTTTGCAAAAATATCATTTTTAAAATTGGCAAAATTGTGATTTAAATCAGTCACAGAATGAAAATCTGATCAGTTCTTTAGGACAGCTTTTAATTTTTGAGAACTTGAGCTTCTTTGGTATAGTGCAGAAAAAGATCAAGTGATACTGCCCTTTTAGGCAAAGTTGATACTGATATTTGAGAGATAAAACATCCAGCCCATGAAATTCACTTATTAAGCACCAAGATACTGTAAGGACTAAAGGGACATTAAATATGGTTAAGCACTGTACTGACACTGGGAAAAAAAAAAAACTGCTATACCCAGCCCTGATGTGCTGCATGCATGTGCTGCTGAAAAGTCTCATTGAACAGTGAGACAGTGTTTTGAGCACCTTGTTGCACCTCTTTGCCGGCTAAACAGAGCACCACCTGGCACTGCTGCTCAGTTTAATGTACTGAGAATACACCACTCTAAAAACCAACTGTCGAAAAAGTTAGACAAAGCACACAAGCCCAAAAACAGCTGTTACCGCAACAGCACTTAAAAATCGACACGCACACACTCTCATTTGTGCGCACAACAATATGCTAAACTCACATAATAGGACACTGTAACCACGGCGATGAGAGCCCCGTTTTGAACGAGATCAGTGCTCCTCTGAGAGTCGCACTGTCTTTGCTTCGACTTAATTACAGCTCACACCTCCCCTCTCACACTGCGGAGAGAGGAGAATAGAGGGCTTTGATTCAGATGCCCTGTGGAACACTTGATCCTTTCCTTCCGGTGGCGCCGTTTACTCCCATTTCTAAGCCGTTTTGTCTTCTCCGTGCACTTGTTATTTCCTACTTTTTTCCCACCGCACTTCTGCCGAGGGTGCATCAGGCATCTTTCGAGTAGCGGCACAAGGTTAGGCCGTTCAGCTGCACACGCGTGATCTGTAAAACACGGCAAACACAAAGCGGCCTTCCGTAATGAGGGGCTTTACATCACATTATGAGCGGCGCTTCCTTCAGCACTATATACATTTAAATGAGCTCTCGTAATAAGAGGCTTAGCCGTGAGAGTGCTGTCCATTATTATGATAAAGAAATATTACCCAAATGTCCAAGATGCAGACATAATTGCTCCTCAATCTTTTAGCAGACTTTTGTGAGCTGCTTAGGTGCTAGTGAAATAATGCCTGCAGTTTTTTTTTTTTTTTTTTTTTGTGTAACCTCAATTTCTGGAAGGAAGAGCAGCAGAGAAGGAAGGAAGGAAGGAAAGAGGAAGAGTAGAGGTAGAAAGTGTTCATCCTCTTCATAAAGCCTCTAAATGCTCCTCTTCATTCAAAAGGCAGCACACAAAGAATGACGTTTCATTCACGTTTCATTCACGTAACATGTGCAACTGTTGAGCTAAATTAGAAATCAATGCAGATTAATCCAGCTGCTGTGTGTTCCTATGCAGCTCTTTTGTAGTGTAGCAACAGCAAGTAGACAAGAGTCATTAAGTTTAAAAAATATATCAACACATAGCAATACCCATCTTATATGTGCTACTATTAAATATGATAAACCTTAAGTTACAGGTCACACAGGCAAAGAAAGGTTGTGTGAGGAAAACCCTTGAGGAAACTGGATTGAGAAAGAGTGCCATTTATTGGTTATGAGTTCAAAATGTTCTTCTTTTGACAATGGAGGAAAATGTGGTGATTACAGGATGGTGAAAAATACTCTCTTCAACATAAAAAAAAGCTTCACAAATCAACTCTGACTGACAAGTGAAAGAAAATAGGGGAGGTTCAAAGGTCAGGCTGTGAGATTTGAAAGCAAAGGGAAGGTTGGGCTCGGTAGAATATATCAAATTCAGCTTTCCGTTATCTACAGCACTGGCTCTGAGTCCCATAGAGACACAAGAAGGTGTGTAAAGTGAAACAGTCCCCTAAAATGTTTTCAGGGCAGCATTCCCTCGATGACAAATGGTCAGGACTGGATCCACTCAGGGTCGGTCAAAATAAAACCACAACACCCCGCTGTCACAGGCCTGATGATTCAATGTCCTAACGCGATTTCTACAGCTGCAAAATATCAAATCCACTCTAACCGGCAGCAGCTGATGTATACCTGCTAGATAACACAATATTTCATCAGAATGTGATGCGGCATCTGCTGGCGCGTGCTGCTGTGGCTCAGTCTAAAGCTCTCTAAATGTTTGTCTCAACGCACCCGAGGAAACAGGGTTCATCCCTCTGCTGTGCCTGATACAGATCATTTTTCCAGTGACACTCGTCTGTGATAAACTGATAAAAATTACCCCGAGTATGAGCCCATCTCACCATCATTGACTTGTAAACACACCTAATTCCCACAAATATCTAACAGGAGCTAGTGCTAGTTGGCTTCACTGTAACTTTGCTAAGTGGTTGCTTTGGATGAGACATTTCTTCTTCAGAGCAGCGAAGCGTGTTCATTTGGAAATGCATCCATTTTAAACCTCTTCTACACGGGCGTCACAAAGACCCCGGTCAGTACTGTATTGGTCTCACAGTATACCGGTGGGCCTGCTACACGTGCACTGCAAAGCCTTAGCAGCTAGTTTCACTGGAAATATCAATAGAAAGCAGGCTGGAGTTTTACTAGTCTGCATCCAATTTGTGAATTTGCTTGAACAAGGAAAACAGAACCACAACAGCACTACACGAGATACCCATACAAACCCATGCAGTGAATTCTTTACAGGACATAGAAAGTGAAATTGAAAAAAATCATTATTTGTGTCACGTTTGTGAGAAAAATAAAAACACACAGCTCTCTGATCCCTCTGGTGTCCCACCATAAAAAGCAACACATCCCATTATGTTGGTTTACATGAGTGCTGTGTTAGGGTTTAATGACCTCATGATGCATTATCTCTGAGTACTAAAGGCCTCAACTAAAGCCTCACAGGAAAGCTTGCCAGTATTCAGCATTGCTATGTGTAAAAGTTCCAAATTAGCTCACATGTTAATTAGGGAGACGCATTTATTTGGAGCCCTAAATGACTGGATATTTTTTAAATCTCTTGTTCCCTTCCAGGCAGCATTAGAAGCCCTTTATGGCACTTCACAGATCACAGCGCCTCACCAGGCAACAGCCACGCAAACATGCCACAGCCGAGGCCGGCGTGAACGGCGGCTCGTGAGATATCGCGCCGAAAAACAACTGTGAGCAGGGAGGCGAGGCGAGCGCGTCCGAGACAGAGGCTCTGTGGCGGGCGCTGTAATTACCACAGCCGTGGGCCCGCTCGACTCGCACTCATGTGGTCAGTGGGCCGGCCTTGACACCTTCACAAGGGCCCTCAGAAACCACAACGGCAATGACAATGTCAACCCTGCCCCCCCTCTTCCTCCCCAAACACCCTGTGCAGCCCGCCCGCCTGCCCCGACGACGGATGATAACCTCCTTCACGGGGCAGTATAAGCTGATAATTAGGTGCTTAACCGTGGTCATACAGAAGCACAGATCTGATACGCAGGCCTGTCGAGTCACTGGGAGGAGTTAAAAGACTGTAGAGCAAGGGTAAAGAATTACAAGGGCTGGGAATTTGTGCTGCATATTAATTGTAGCCAATATAGAGGCCAGTACCCACAGCCCACATGGCCATCTGGGCTGAGTTAGAGAGCAACTGGGACTCTGTAGAGGTTAACTAGAGCCCGTTTGAGTGTGTGTGTGTGTGTGCAACAGTCTGTGTGTGCAAGCGTGTGTACGGGCATACAGCCTCCATCGACATGGGCATATGTGCAGGCATGCGCAGAAGCTTATGTGTCTGTCTCCGGAGCATTAAGCAAGGAATGAAAGTTTATGATGTGGTAATATCCATTATGACACTTAAGCCGCTGTTCAGATAATATTTTAAAGCTCTCTATCCATCACTCGGGTTGGACCACTGAGCCCCCTCCCCCACCCTCCCTCCCAAACACCCGACAGCACCAGGTCCCATCCTCATTTAACATTCACACTTTCAAACAGCTGCCAATAATATACAAGGAGCAGCATCCAGGCCGGGCCGAGGAGGGAGCACGTCAGTTTGTTCTTTTGTTCATTCGGCACCACTTGGCATCTGGCCTCGTGAACACAGGATAAACCTGTACAACAAGGTGGGTGAACAGCTCTAAACAAAAAGAAATAAAGTGTAACCTCAATCTGATCCTCAATCAGGACACGTTCACAGAGTCAAACCGCACAGCCTTTGGCTCCAGGATCAAGTGTGAGCACTTATGTGTAAGTGAGTGGGCTATATGGGTTCAGGATCCCAGAGGACGACACAATTGTGTTGTTTTTGACATCAAAAATATCCATGTGATATCTGTAATTTGGCATTTTATTTTTGTCACTGTGGATAAAGAAATGTGGACTGTGCTGAAGCCTGCAGTAAGACCTTTTTAAAGTAGAATACTTCTAACAGAAGTATTAAAAATGACATTAAGATAACTATAAAACTGTTAAAATAGGCTCAGAGCGGCACTACACAGCTCTTTGAGAACTCACCCTGATGAATATTTGTGTGTGTCTGGAGACGCCGTGTCCTTTCAAGGTGAGGCAGCGGGCACCGTGCCAACATTAGCCCTTTGCAGGTAGTGCGAGGAAGGATGTAGGGCACTAAATCGTCCATATGTCTTCCATTGCTCAGGCTGTCTGTGTCAGTGGAAAGCACCCGGAGAGTGACCTCCCATTAAACATCCACCCTTTTAACGGGGGATCAGGCTGGCTCTCACGCCTCATGCAGTGTTAACATTATATCACGCTACCAACTAGGAGAAACACATTAGCCCTGTGAGTGGTAATTACGAGCACAGAGCAACAGAAAGGTTTTCGTAGTGTATGGATATCCTATGTTGACAGTGCCAAGCTCGGATTAAGCGTCCAGGAGGTTCCTCGGGGCATGAAATTAGATGTGGACACTTTTCGCTAAACCACTTTCCATAAAAAAAAATAGGCCAAATATAAACTGTACAACCTGAGGTGGATGGATTATCTCAGTTAACAGAGGCATTGTTTCTGGAAAAAAAAAGAAAAGACGCTGCTGTTGAATTTTTCAAAGTAACTTTTCAACTCTTTGAGCAGCAGAAATGGAACTCCATTTCCCTCCGCTGTATTGTGGCAGGAGATTTACTATCTTGACACATCTCCAAACAGAAACTATCAAATACCAACAAGATTAGGTGACAAAACACGTTTCTTGAGGTTTGGGTGAAAAGACTCTTGAAAGGACTGCTGATGTGGATTCTGATTGTCTGATTCTCAATAAGTTCATCGTGATGCATTATGTGCACCTTCTAAAAACAGATTAGAGTTTGACTCATGTCCACTCCCAATGCCTGCTGTCTGTGTTTCACCCAATATTCAAGCATATGCCTGATCCTGCAGCTACTTCACACCGTGCTAACATTTATTGACACATACATATATGATGATTATGACTGGGAGATGATGAGGCTATATTCACTTCATGTTATGAACTCAAGCCATCACGTCTCACTCCCCAACTAAACCATCCAAACAGATGTATGAGCATGTATCGTTGCAGCGACAGGATGTCCCCTCATCTCGTCCCCTCTCCTCCAGTGAGAGCTGAGCAGCCTCAGAGAGGAGGAGCCCCGGGGAGCTACGGAGTCGAAGGAGCCGCGAGCAGATGGCTTCCATCAGACGCTGGTGCATGGAGACGGGTGGGAAGGACCCTCAAAACCTCGCTGAGCACTCACGAGTGATAATGACCATCGGCTCTCTGTGTAGCAGAGTGTGTCTGCGAGTGCGTGCCGCGGGGGAGGGGGAGAGGGAGCCAGGAGTGCCGAGACATTGAGGAAATGAGCCGGGGTGAAAGGGAATTGTGGAGCTGTCGATCTGGCCTTCATCCCACCGCTCCTACAAAACTAACCCCTGGGCCTCCCACCACTCCCTCCACCCCTGGGTCCTCTTAATCACCGCATGGAGGCACATTACTGGTCTTAACATTTTCCTTCAAGAGAAGTTTATTCCTTCGTTGCCCTCTTTTCTTCCACAGCTTTCATCTTCCTTATCAGCCACTCTCTCTCTCCCTCCCTGTCTCTCTCTCTCTCACACACACTCTCTCGTCTCTGAGTCAGTGCTAAGTGAGCAAAGCTGAGCCAGTCAGCATATGTGTGTGTTGTGTCTGTGTCCACCCTGCGAAGAGAGGCCTCTACTTGTATTTGTAAGTGAACAAGAGGCACAGCGAGGACGAAACAAGCGCGCTCGGAGGAGAGCAGCTTTTGATAATCTTGGAGGGTAATGAAAAAGAGCATTAGCACAAAGGCCCCTGGGGGCTAATGAGCTCAGCCCCCCCTCAGCACTGGTCCTACTGAAGCCACTGACCACTTTCTTGGCTTCATTCAAAAGCAAATGGATTGGAAAGAAGGTTTTTTTTGTGAAGCCGTGTATGTACAAGGAAGCATGAAAGGAGAACAAGGAAGTGTTTACTGTATCAGGCTTTCTTCACACCTCTCACATCTGATTCTGTGTTAGTGAAAATACTTTATACTTCCATTTCGCTGGGAATGAAGCAGCATAATGCACAGAGCGAAATAAACATGAGCCTCGGGGCTGTTCTTTACATATTGGGGAGAAATTTTCTTTCTCATATCAGCACAATTGGTCGTTTGTACATTGTTTTCAGAGGCAATCAGGAGTTCTTCTCCCTGGGCTCTTATTAAATGACATAAAATGCCAAATTTAATGAGTACAACAGAGAGAAAGGATTCAAGCAGTTGTACCTGCTGAAAATATAAATATACATAAACGCATTTCAGCCAGGAGAACATCCACTGTTGTTCCTGACATTAATGAGCATTTCCCAGAAGGTCCAGAGAAAAATTACATGGCAATCATTTAGTTAACCTGATTTCCTCTCATCATTATTGGCCATTGTTTCAATATACGTATCTGCTCACTTGGTCCCATTAAAGCCAAGCTGCTCTGTGCTTCACTGTGATTTAAAAGAAACCCCAGTGTGACTCCTTTCATTCCAGCAGTTGTTTTCTGAGAGCAGGTGTCCTGTTTTTCAAACACCGCATTTCTCATTTCAGGATGAAATGTCATATGATGAGATTTGCAGACTGCAGCTCTCTGCTCCTCAATGACTAAATTAAGTGGTTGTTTTGACTGGGAAGTGTGGGGAGGAATTGCTATTTACTTTTCTATAGGAATGGTGTAATTGATCACCCCCTGTGCACTAGAGTTAGACTGATAATTTGGTCAGACCAATATATTGGTACATAAAGTACATCATTTTTCCACCAGAGAGACTGACATTTATTTTTCATTAGAAAATAGAAAAAATGTTTGTTTGTGCTGTGCGTTATATTATCAAATTTTTATACTCTCAATTATTGATATTTGTATTGGCCTCAAAAACTGAGTCAGGCTATCCTGATGAGGACACTGAAAGCACATGAAAGCTGATGATGACATCACTCTGACATCATCAGGGTTATTTTCTCAGACTTTCTCTGAAGAAGAATAGATATACTGTAACTGTTTTCACAGGCTTAGTGTTAACATGACAATTAAAGTGATCTTAATGTGTAAAATCAGTGAAGTGCACCTTTAAGGGTGAATTTTTCATGACATATAAATCTTTATCTCGACAGCTTGCGCTGCCACAGATACTACTGATGCTATTTGAACATCTTAACAAGACAAACTAGCTTTTACTGTGATTGTTGTTTGAGCCTGGTTACATGCTGCAGTCTCTCACATACATACATTTTTGGCCTGCTATACTCCATTAGTACTTAGTACTGAAACTGTTTTCCTCTGAGGATGAGTTGGTGGTTGGATGGTTGAGTCTTCCAGCCCAAACCCTGCTTTGTCAGGCAGAAACCCAGCATCATGTGATGATCTGAGAGCACAGCGGGAGCCAGCTGAGAAGCAGCAGCACTGTACCGCTGCGCAGTCCTTTGGAAAGTAAAAGAATGCAGCAGATACTTTGAGGAAAAAAAAAAAGAGAGTAGGATGAGATGAGATGAAATGAAACATTTATGATTGCCCTGAGGAAATTGAACTGTTGCAGCAACAAAATGCCAAAGGGATTAAACAAAAAAACACAGAATAGAATTTAATGAAATAGAATAGATGTACAGTAAGAAAGGGAGACACAAAGGGAAGATTTAATCATAATGCAGCCCAGTGTCCTATAAGCTGAAGTGTTTAAATGTCTGACCAAAGTAAATGAGAAAAAGATATTTATTATGATGCTTTAATGACATAAACAGAAACAAAAATGAAAAAAAATTATAAAATATGAGGGTGAGATGAAAGATATGTAGTCTAAAATCATTTAAATATTTATGATTATTTATTTTACAGATTCTGTAATCCATTTTCTTTTCTGGAAAGAAAAGTGAAAGATGGAGAAAGAGGAGCAACTTTTTTTTTTTTAAATAAAGAAATTATAAAGTATATGTGCAGTTTACATCTCCAGATTAATTTTATTCAAAGAATCACTAAAATCTTAATGACTGGACACATCAGTGAACAGTGTACTTGCTTTTATTCAGGTAATTCAGGTAATTAGTTTGCCTATTTTTCCTTGGCTAATCATAAAAATAATAATAATAATAGTAATGTTTAACATTATTAAAAATATTATTAAAATTGTGCTCAATTCAATGTCAATGTCTCAGAGCGCAGGGAGACATCTTCAAATGGCATTTTTTTGTCTGACCAAACATCCAAAATCCAAAGACATTAAATTCAAAATGATAAATAATGTAGGAAAAAGCAATTACCCAAGTAACTGATTTTAAAGTAGTTGTTAATACCTTACATTTATGATGTTGGACTAATTGGTTAATCAACTTACCATTCCAGCTCTAATTTTACTAACTGTATAAAAAAAAAAAAAAAAAAAGATAAATATATTTGTTCATTTATCTGACCTGCTGTGAAATTATTCTTGACATTGAATGACAGTTACATAATGGTTAGTTTCTAGGAAACTAGGGACCTGTAAAGTGAAGTATATATTTATGGTATTTTTTTACTTAAATAATGATTATGAAAACATACATGCAAAAAGTAGTTTACTTTTGATGGAAGATATACAAAAGTCAGATGAATCCTGAGCCTTGTACATAATAATCATATTTATACCCGTATCAGGGGTGCATGTTTCTGTAGTCAGTGAGTGTGTCTGGATATATTAGATAAATTGAACATAAGGATCCACTTCTTATTTTATGTATATACATATAAAAAAAAACCCTATGGAAATCCCATGTTGGTTTCATCTAAAGGAAATGCAGCTTTGTATTTGGTATTAGGCTTAAGAGGTCGTTCACAGAATCCAAACTCCAGATGGAGGACACTCGTGTACAGGAAATTGACAGTACGCAATCATGTCAGTAAATGATGCCATATGATGCAAACTGATGATTGAGACAAGAAGACAAACAGATGACTGAATTCATCACCTACACTGATGATAAACACTACCTCAGACCATCACACACACACACACATTTTGAGAGCAGGGGGTGTGTGACAGACTGGGTATGAGCTCAAGAGGGATGCGACAGGGAGACTCAAGTGAGCTTAGGAGGCGAGAATGTCTAAAGTGAGAAACAAGACATGGGAGAAGAGGGGAAGTAAAGAAGAAAGAAAAAAAGCACGGTTTAGCTGCATTCAAGTCATGTGGGAATATCTGTCGGAAAGACCTGATTGTGGAAAACAACAACATAGGGCTGTTTAAGCATGTCTGTAGTACTCTACAGCCACCGCGAGAGCAGCACTGCAGAGTTTGGTTCCTCAGTTGAAAACATTTAGTCCACATGAACCTTTGAAGTGACACGTCTGAGTGCAAGTTCAGGTTTCAGAGCAGCTCTGTCACACACAACGCTCTGTGGTTAGAAAGGGCTCACAATGTTGCTCATGTGCCTCTTTCATAAGGAGAGTGACAACACCCGGTGGCTCAATGATTTTTATGTGTGCACAGGGATCAAAAAGTACTGGAAAAGCACATTTGTGGCTTATCTGAGGAAACTTATTATTAGATGATTGCATACATGTTGTCATGTGAAACTAAATGTGTTAATATAGTTTTAGTTAGTGCTGGAATAATTGCGGGGGTGCAAAAACTGGTAGACAGGAAATGTGGACCTTAAGCTGCACAAAAAGGTTTCATCAATTGATTGACAAATTGACAATTAAGGCACTCTGCGTTTTCTGTTTTCTACATCACTGAAAAAGTCATAAAAATGTGAATATGGAGCTGTTAGTTGGAAAAAAAAATGCAATCTGAAGATACCACATTGGGATCTGGGAAACTGTGATGTTGAATTTCACTATTTTTGACATTTCCTGGATCTTTGACAAATAAGAAAATACTCCAAGATTCAGCAATGCACATTATTTCCATGTTTGCATTAGTTTTAGTTAGATGTACACATGGGTATGCGAGCAAAACAGGACTTGCATGAGTCAAGAAAAATGCTACAAATTCCTGCACATCGCCTTATAGAGCTGGCTGCTGGTTTAATTAGAAATTTAATTTGAAATATATCTTCCCTGACACTTGACTACTCTTGTTGGTGACACCAACCACAAAGAAGTTAAACACTATTCAAAAGTAATTTGCACCACCTAAGAGCTGAAATTAGGTGTTTACAAGGAAGAAGCCGCCGTTTATGGTGTCCTCTAAATGCAGCATCAGTGTCTTTCTCCATTAACTTTTCAAAAAGCAATTTCGCTGTTTTTTTCCCAGGAGTGCACACTGCCCCTAGTGGAGGAGAGGTGCCCTTGCCAGCTCCTTATCATCACCACAGCATTCTTCTCACTCAAAAGTGGTGATTAGTGAAACGTGAAGTGGAGGGGGAAAAAAACAACAGCAGCCACACGAGGATGCAGGTGTTGGCTTCACAGGGTTATTTGCATTTGCATTGCTGTCATTGAAACTGCAGTTCTCTGCAGCAAACACCCCATCTCACATGTGTGAAGGGATGGAAAGATGGAGGAGAGGGGTAAAGGCCTCCGATGATTCAGCCCCCCTCTGCGTCTCCAAAATGTCTCTAATTATCTCCATTTACCCCCCACAAACCTCGGAAAACCTAGCAGAGCCTTCCACTCCTCGTACCCCCCACGGTGCAAAAATTATCCCAACTCCACCCTTTCCCATCTCAGCTGTAAACCACCGCGTCTAGACGACAGCCCAACCCCCCCGTCTCCCCCCACCCCCCCCTGGGTTTCGTCACCCCGCGGCTCATCAGAAAGGAAATGAGAGTTGAAAAAACAGGAAAAGAGAGGAACGAGGACGAGCGCCTGAGATGTCGGAAAGAGTGATGAAACCTGAGATGTTTTTCATGCAACGGCGTGTCACATCTTTGTGTACAAAAGGTAATTTAGTCTGAATGGAGCAGCAGGCACCGAGATTTAGGGGGTACGCAATTTCACCAGGTAGGTGAAATGGCCTGGGGGGGGAGGCAATGGGCCTTTTGATGTACTCTACCCTGACGTTTATGGAGAACAATCTGAAAAAGCATGCATTTATTCAAACACGGAGACAGATGGAATCACACACACTCTCACACAGCCACAGTGTGGAAACACGAGCGGGGATGTGAGAACACACACTGTTGGGTGGCACATATGCACACGTCCTCACCTAGACGAGAGTGTGCATACACCTAAACCTTCATCAGAGAGATGTGAAAATGTGCACACATGAATGCGAGTTTAATCTGCACTATTTCCCCTATGTTTGTCTTGTAAAGGCAGAACGATACAACAGTGTCTGGTGGTCTGAATTTGCAGGATGATGTTCAAACTGTGTAACTATTGATCAGACAACGCTTTAAAAAGGCTTCCAAATGAAGCAAACAATCCATAGCTCTAGTTATTGTGTCATTTCATTTCCAGACTAATAGCAGCACACAGGCGGAAAAAGGAAGAGAGCAGTCTCTGTCTAAGCATTTATGGAGCTCAATAAAACCTGTGTGAGCCAAATCAAGACAGGTTTAGATTGCTCACATCGGGTTCATTAAGGTAACAGTGCTGCTCTCTAAAAACTCACCGTCTGCTTGCCTTTTTCTGAGAAAAATCCTGTGCTGCAGAGGAAGTGCTGCATTTGAGTTTGTTTTGCTTTATCGCCACCCAGGAGAATTACGCTGTTCCCTTTGTTTCGAATAAAGATTAAAGGACAGTTCTGGTTTATTGCACTTCTTATTTCCACTGTTTAGTCTGATTACCTCAAGAGGTCAGACAGTGTTGTTATTTTGCAAGTCACAGGTAAGTCTCAAGCTGTGGTAATGAAGTACTGAGGACAACGTTCGGCGCTATTGTATAAATTGAAAGAATATCAGTATCAGGAAAATGAAGAGCTGACTCACTGCACGGTTTCTTTTTTAATAATCTTTGTGTTTGGAGAGAATATTAAGTCTTTCTAAGTCAAAAGGTCGAAGCTCAAGTGAAATCATGAGCCGCCAGTGTTCATCAAACTTACATATCTAACCCTATCTTTTTTTTTTTTTCAAATCAAATCCAAATTATCAAATTTCTGTTGTTTGAGGTCAAACCAAAAGTCAGCACACTGGACATGTAACCCCTGATTTGGCATAATCCCTCATTTCAAATGGAAACTGTGTGAAACTGGAATTACATTAAATAAGGAGGTTTAGGTCCAAATTTTATTTTTCTTTTCCAAATAAGGTTGTCAAACCTGGAGTTTGTTCAAAACTCTGATCAGCTGGCTGCTTGTGTTTCAAACTTCTTTTGAGCAATGCTCTTATGATTCAAGGTCTCAATCAGGTTCTAATAAAACACAACTATCCTTAAATGGCCACCTGCAGAAACTCTAATCTAAATACGAAGAAGAAAGCATCATTTGATTGACAGATGATCACTAAGAAATGCAGACAAAAACAACATGATGAAGACCAGGAGTGAAAAATCAGAAGCGTGAAAACGTTAAGAGGTATAACTGTACATCTTCAGAAGTCAAACCCTGCAGTGTGTGTGTGTGTGTGTGTGTGTGTGTGCGTAGGGGGGAAAGAAGCTATTTAGAAATGAGCTGGTGACTGAAAATCACCAGTCCAATTATGAAAGCCCTGCATGCTTTGTACCCACAAACAATAAAAGAGGCCCAGGCATAAAAAGCGGTTTAACTCAAGCGTTTGTCGCAGCCAGACAGGTTGACATTAGCAGACGGCGACGGAGTCCCAGGCAGCTGAAGATTTGAAAAACAAATGACAGCTAGAGTCTCCATTGCAGTTTATTTCCTTCCAGCATAGCCATCTGTGCCTTTCTTAAAATCCACACTACCCCACAGAGTTTACTGTAGTAGCTCTCATAAGTTTGGCTTTCCCTTGAAAAAAAAAAGAAAAAGAAAAAGAGAGAACTCAAGTGCCAGGGCAGACTAACATGACACCTAGTTTGCCCAAGCAATCAAGACAGCCTCTGTCTGTGGAATAGATTGCCAAATCTTCAGATCGAGTCCACAGAAAGTAAACTCTAATCCTTCTCCAATCTCACGTCTGAGGCCATTAGCTGCCACCTAAAAAAATCGTTAGCGGTTTCTCTCAAATCCCCGCGGTTCATAAAATATTCACCTGTTACTGTCGGCAAGGTGGCTGGGCACCGCGAGGTTATTTAAGGGCAGGGACAGAGATGCCCCCTGAGGGCCTGCGGGTGCACAAAGTCACACGGCCTCAATTAATCTCTGTCAGCCTTGGGACAATGTGACCTATACCTGTCCCTCCTCATGATGGGGTTTAATGGGAGTAGGTTGCTTTGACTTGGCCGCCATCATCCACTCAATTTATGGATATCCTATAGGAGCTGCTGCGCTGGGCCTGAAGGTGGGGCGAAGTATTGATTTAGTGCTGTGAAAAACAGCCATTAAATCAGCCATTCACAGAGTTAGTTTAAATGTCTATTACTCCCATGCTTTTGTGCGTCATCTCCACCGAGGATGAGACGAAGAGCCGAGATGGTGTTTGAAATCATTTAATCACCCAACACCTCCTTCCTTTCAGCTCTGCGCATCTCAAAGCAGACACGTAGCCCCTCTGAGCTACATTAGCCTGAGCTGTTGTGCGGCACTGGCTGCCCGTCGTCATTAGAGGGGCCCGCTAAGCAGCCAGAAGAACACAAATAAACAAAATCAAGGAATGAGGTCAATGAATTAAGTGAAGTCCCTGTCATGCCCACATTGTCTAATGCTGTCTGAAGACATTCAGCTCAGGCCATGCCTGAACGAAAACAAGCCAACCCCACCCCCTCACATAATAATACACACATGGGCCTTACAGTACACACTGTCAATAGTGAAGTAATGAATGTTATTCTTTGTGTGTGCGCAAGGCATACTGTATCTGTTATCTAATGTAGACAACACAAGGACCCCTGGGACCTCGCTGGAAACTCCGTGAAGGAGAAACAGGACATTTCACTCTGTAATGATGTATCCCGGTGCTGGGCACATGACCATGTCCTTTCTTCAAATGGAGATGCAGCACGCGGTAGAATTAAATCATGTTTGTCACTTGAAGAAAGCTTTGGACACCATCACATCCCGCTAATGTCTGCCTGTGGAAAAGGCCATGAGGCAGGCAGTATACCGATGTCAACAACAAAAAAAAAAGGAATCAACATGCACTGCATCATTATCTCTGGGTCTTGCTCTCTCCTGCTGCCTTGCTCGGGGTTGTACCCACTGTCTGCGGGTGCACATTTGGTCCTGTGCCACCCCGCAGACCACGAGCCTCATGACCGGGCTGTGCCAGATAACACTTCACCTCCTGTTAGCATCACAGCTAGATTCAAGAAAGAGGTTGATATGCTCGGCGCAAGGCCACCGTCAGTGCATCGCCCCGGACTAATGTTTCAGCATGTGGGTCTTTCCTTGCTTATGCATGTGCATGTTGGCACACGCTTTGGCATGTATGAAGGATGGAGAAGGAGGGGAACGTGAGCTGGAGATTCCAGGACGTGCTGGTTTTATAAAACAGACAGTGGATTCTGTGTATGTGTGTGTGTGTGTGTGTGTGTGTGTGTGTTTTCTAATCCACTTATGTTTGCACCCTTAGGCTACCACAGAGTGAAGTTCCAGAAGGGAGCATTGCATTAGGCTAACCTGCAAGCTAATGCTTTATTCAGCCCCAATACAACAAAATGAATCACTCACTTTCAGAGAGATGAAACACATAAATACATCTGGACCAAATGGGGTACTCGAAATGGGATTACTCTCTTCGGTCAGAATCTTGAAATCTATAGTTTCTAGGGAGGGAATGGAAGGATATGAATTTAGGTGGAGGCTGCCCAGTAGCTGCCTCGCCTTCAGTGGAGGTCTGTCATAGCCGAAGGGTAAATTAACCACCTGTTAACTGCTCCATCTGGCTTCAAGTCCCAAAGAGTACGGAGATCCATGGAGTTGTGTGCCGTGCAAGCCCCCCACACATGATTCATACTTCCAACTAAGTCTGAGAGGTGATTTATGACGCTCCCCGATGCCGGTGACACAGGCCACACAGCCCATTTGAAGACGAACAGTGTCT
Source organism: Scortum barcoo (assembly GCA_023238725.1). NCBI lineage: Eukaryota > Metazoa > Chordata > Actinopteri > Centrarchiformes > Terapontidae > Scortum > Scortum barcoo. The sequence goes on along the minus strand of CM041548.1, from coordinate 2,925,815 downwards.
TTTCTGTCCTGATTAGGGGGAGAATAATTCATCGCAGAGTCGACGAACATTGGTGTCACCTTTGAAAGCAGCCAAATCTCAGCCAGCGGAGTCTTTGTGGCCTGTGGTCATGCTGCTGGATGCCTCTTTGTTTGTGTTTGAGTGTAATCAAGACTGACAACACTCGTACTTACAGAAACACACGCCTTAAAAGATGAGCTGGGAAATGAAGAGTGCTTAGTCAGTGCTTAGTGCCTGAATATGTTGGGCGCAGTGTGTGTGTGTGTGTGTGGGGTGGGGTGGTGTGGGGGTAGATTTTCTCTGGTGCCCAGGTCAAAGGTCACCAAACAGTGGACCAAGAGAAGTGCAGTCTTTTGAATTATGCAGTTACGTCCTCCATTAGCATGGAAATTGAATCTTTCATTGGCAATCAGATGTCTGAGAAGCCTCTGAGTCCGTGTGGAGGTTAGAAGGTCTTCTGAGTTGGCGTGCAGGAAGTAATCTCAGTCATTTGCCCCAGGTGAACACTATCAGATGCACCTGTCATTGCAGAATGGGAGTGAGACTGGGGACACATAAAGCTAAGAGGAGCTCAGTCTGGCGATAGGGATATAAAGCTTTCTCCGACCCTCAGGCTAGATTCTCTAGTAGGGCTGAAGTGGATTTCTGAGGAGAATTAGGGCCTCTTAATCTCTTTTGTCACTGTTCCGCAGAACTCAGCCATGAGACAATGACTATTTCAGAAAGGAAAGAGACTGATTTTCCACATTAAATTCAATAATGGCACTCAATGGTTTAATTATTTTGCTGCCTAAATGACTGAAAAATCAGCCACTGTCAAAGCTGGCAGCATCTCATGGCGCAGGAGCACACAGCGAAGAAAGTTCTCACAATCCTTGCTGTGTATTCCTATAAAACTGAACGTTAGAATGTAAGCAGGTATATCTGTCCTTGATTCTTTAGCATACCATTTGAAAAACATGGCCAAGGCTTGTTGAGTCCTCCTGCAGTGAGAACGGCAGGTAAGATCACTGCACCAAGTCTGAACATCCATATCTGTTCGTAGCGTTACCACCCCAAATGGCAACTTCATGCGAATACTTTACATTGGTAAGCATTCCCGCAATCTTATGGCACAGTCTTTTGCAGATGCTGCGTCTCAGCAGTGATTAGCATGTAGTACTAGGCAGGCACTAGGCAGGCGTCTTGGAGACAGACCAAGCCGCAGCCCATAGGGAATGAATGGATGCGATCTCCAGTAATCCCGGATCATCCAGGCCCTGATTGAGGTAAGAGCCTGTGCATCTCTGTGCATCACCCATCCTGTTTAGCTACCCAGACGCATTAATGCCAGCCATGCATGGGAAACAATCAGGGCCCGTGGACATAATCCTCACCCGAAGCTCTGTAAATAGCTCAGAGGGGGGTTACGGCGGCAAAGTCACATACGAAATGCGAGGGATACAGTTTTGGCATTCATGAATCCTTGCGTTCGGCCGACAGAGCTTTGCGGCAGAAAGCTACTGGAAATCACTCAATGTGCATCAGCATGAAAGCTTCTTTAAAATGATCCAATTACAATGCAAACAGCTGTGGGTGTATAGTACTTATGCACGTGTGTGTACATACTTGGGTATATGCATGTTTAAAGGTGTCTGTACTTTTCTCACTCTGTCAGCACTCTGGTTTGACAGAGAGCTGTAAGTGAAAGGACAGGGCAATATTACTGGCTGTTTGTTTGGCGCGTTTCCCCCCTGTCGCTCTGTCACTCTGGCTCAGCATCAGAGCCTCTGACTGAGATGCTCTGACGGCTCCTCTGTCACATCGGAAGCGCAGCAGGAAGGCTGACTGATGGCCAGGACAGGCAAGAGGTGCAGGCTGGTGGGTGGATAGCAGCACAGCACAAAAAGGAAACCGTGTGTCTTTGTGTGCATTAAAAAGCACAGAGAGGAAGAAAAAAAATGTGTGACGGTGGGGAGGTGCAGTGAATGTGAATGCTGCATGTAAGGGAGGAAGAAAGAGACGCCTTCAGCTATTCCTGTTTGTCTGCTTCTGTGGCTCGTAGTTCTGAGGCTTCATGCTGCCTGGATCATGCTGGAGCTTCAGCCCGTTTTTCTTATCTCCAAAAGAGAAAAAAAAAAACTCTCCTCTCTGATATGGCCGAGGTTTAAATGGGGGGTGGTCACCCAGGCCCAATGCTGCTGATCAATTAGCAACAACACACTTCTAATGAGCAGCTGATCCTTGAGGAAAGCTGGCGGCAGAGGGCTTTGCGTGGGAAACAGCACAGCTACCAGCCATCTCTGGCTTCATGTGTTATTCATACAGACAGGGCACTGACACTGCAGGGTTGCCAACTTTGTGTCTGTGAAAAAAAATGTTTTCCAAAACTTATGAAGCTCACTGTATACATTAGGCTTTGAAGCCGCATTAAGCAGCCTTCCTTCTATCGACCGCTGCTGGCAAAAAGTAAAAACCTGAGGCAACACTGACAGAAGCCGTACATACCATAGATAGTACAGAAACAATAATGTCATTGACTAACTGCATCACTGAAATCAAATAAAACTGTGAGGTGGAGAAGTAATATGTCACCATGCAAAATACTGTGATAAATACTGTAATAAAACGCTGCTTTGTCACTGTCCTTTGCTGGCTTGAGAACGAGGCGTTTTAGCTTTCGCAGCTGAATCTCACTCATTGCACCATCCATCAGTGGGCTGAAAATGCCAGCAGCTAGAGGGGGAGTGGAGGGGCGACCGGGGGTGGGACTGTTCCACAACACAAATGCCCCTTTTCCACTAGTACCTACACGGCTCGACTCGACTCGACTAGCCTCGGTTTGTACGCGTTTCCATGACGTGTTAGTACCTGGTACCAGGTACTTTCGTAGTACCTACTCGGCCGGGGTTCCAAGCGAGCTGAGTCGAGCCGAAAGATGTGACGTCGGCAGACGGCAGGCCACTGATTGGCCAGGGCCTGACGTCACTAGATGCGTCAGGGAGAGCAACTCGTTCATAAGAGTCAACCGCGCCATTTTTAAAACGCAATAACAACAACGAACACGATCAGAGATGGCTGCACAGAAATCAACCCCGCGGAGCAACGACGAGGTGCAGACATTTCTTTGTCTGGTGGCCTCCATTGCTCCGTAGTCGTTTCGTGTTTGTGTCGCATAACAAATGACGTCGCTGGAGTTTCGGCCGCGTTGCCACGGCGACCCCACCCACGCTGAGGTGGTACTCTATTGTAATGGAAAACGACAGAAACTGAGTCGAGAGCCGAGCCGAGGCCGAGCCGAGCCGTGTAGGTACTAGTGGAAAAGGGCCAAATGCGGCACTAACAGTGAGCTCTGAAAGTCTGAGATCGCCACACTGGGCTGAGTAAGTGTTGAGTCACTGGTAATAATTAACAACCCTTTCAATCAGGTTTTATATTGCGATACTGTCATGCATTTTTGTGCCCCCTTTTATTTCTGCACATTTATCACTTTCTTTGAGTAAAATAAGGGCTGGGTGATATAAATGATAGACAGAGCTTAGTCTTAACGTGTCCACGCTCTCCTTTCCCACCTCAGCCGTTAGCGCCGTCACTTCACATCAAAGAAAAGGCTCTGGGGTTAATTGGAGTTTGATTGGTCTCCCCACGTCTATGTGAGTTTTCTCCAGATGCTTCGGCTCCCTCCCACCGTCCACAGGTCCATAGATAATCCATCAGCTTAGATGAAGAGGAGACTCTAAATTGATCATGGGCATCATCGTGGTTGCCTGTCTTTGAGTATCAGCCCAGTAATTAACCCTGCTTCTCCCCACATGTTTGCCAATTGAACATATAGAAAGTGGGAATGTGTATGTATAGCCAATATGCATAATGATCTGCTCCTCTTTTCTCACTTTGCCACTGCTACATGTGAGCAATAAGTGGTTTATACGAATGTATTTATACTCCCCTATAATGATCTCTTCCCAACAAAACAACACTCATATGTTTGTCCAGTTGTACGTTTTCACTTTCTGTATAAAAGCGCTTGGTGTTTTTATGCTCACACTATGAAATAAACAATGTATGACATACCAAGAGCTTTCTTAAAATAAGCAGAATAAAAAGTACCAGTGTAACATTATTTCAAGCGTGTTTCAGGAATTTTCCCACAAATGAGGGTCAGATTTTTTTTTTTTTGACAGTGCACAAAGGAAGATGTAACAGCAGATTCAAGAAAAATCACATTCAATTTTGCAAAATTCTTCAGAACATTCATTTGCATATAAAACATGTTGCAGATATCTTACAGCACTCGGATAGATCTTTATACTTGTTTTAAAAAAGTGAGATTTGGGGGCTTTAATAAGACAAAAAGTACTTGACAAAATGGGGATTTTTTTTGTCATGTACATCTTAATCCACTACGTACCTCAATTTTTTCGGGGGGGATGATGGTTTTTATGAGAGCTGCACGAGTTGCGAATGTCATCTCGGTGGCAAAAACATGCACCGAATGCAGATGAACAGATAAAGACATGTACACACACACACACACACACACACACACACACACACATCTGATGGCCCGAGTCTCATCTAAGAAGACAGGTAGACTAAGCCCTGAGGATAATGGGCAGACAGAGCCGTGTGTCTTCTTTCATTTTGGCAGTAAGAGAAGAAATGAGAGTTAAGACACTCAGGAGACATATTCTTCAAGTAGACAGATCGCTTCTACAAATACATCCGGTCCCCTGTGGAGGAGCGCATTCCTCAGAGAAGACACTTCTCTAAAGATATTCAGTCGAATTTACTAGAACATCAGAGGGAAGGTGAAGAAGGGGAGCAATAACCACCCTCATAAACCTGTCTTTACTTTGGAGTATTGACTAGAATAAACCCACACTGTGCCTCAAAAGCAACAGGCAGCGCTCACTGTTGCAGATCTCTCGCAGCATGGGTAGCCTACTTAGCGATATAACACATTCCTCTGAACCCTTGAGAATGATTATAATTAGACTCCATTGTATATGAGTCATTGAAAAAGTGGGTAATTTATTTGCAAGAGGGATGATGTGATGCCAACTATTGGCCAGCAGCTCCTTTTCCACTGTCCTCCTTTAATAGAAGCACTGATCATCGGTTTGTTAATGAAACATCAGTGATTGCCACCGCATTTTTTCCCAGCATTTTTGGGGGTAGAGAAGCTGCTGCGAGGGACAAAACACCACCAATTTTCTCATTTTCCACTCGCCACTCAATAAAGTGAAGTCTATGATCTGTCAGAGCAGGACTGTAATTATCATCCATTTTGACAAGAATCTAAAAACTTGGCAATCAGCACTAAATAACATGAAACATTAAAACCATATATTACATAGTGCGGGATTCTACAATAAATGGATTTTTCAACATTTTTGATAATCACTCTTATTCATGGCTGAGGGTCTTCGCAATCAGATCTGCTTGTGCTATTGGCTGAAGTAATCAAGCCCATTCCAGTGCGATCTGCGTTGTCAGGTTTGTGGACTGCAAAATGACAAACACAGCACAGGTGCAAGTGTGGTGTAAAAACTATTGGTAGAAAACAGTGCGTTGGCCAAGACGAGTAGAACACAATCCGTGGAGTGGACTAAAAAGTTACGTTGAGTTGGGGCGATAATGGAAAGTGGGAAATAATTTGGAAGCATACGTTGTCACCAGACTGCCAGCATCCAACTTGGCAGCTTGTACTGTATTTACGGTAAATCCGTTCTGACATGAATGCAGCATAAATCAATGACAAGAATGCAGCCTCCCGCTCACGTTAGACGCAGCAGTCTTGTTTGTGAAGAGTCTGTCAGTGTTGACAGTTTACATTTATCCCAATGGACACACTGAGCGACACAACTGAAACAGGATTTGACTGATGCAGATTTCTGAGGTGCAATACACTATTTTCTTTTTTACATTTAACGCTGGTGTGGTACTGTGCACCTATTGATTTAACCATTTCTCACTTCTTTAGTGTTCTAACTTATACTTCTCATCAGGATGAAAAAAAGTCTCACATGGTGGTTTGGTTATCACAAGTGTAGCCCAACTGGGATTTCTGAGGTGGATACTGATATTGCGGTTTGGAAATTAAATAAATCAGATAATGATAAAAATCATATACAACACCTGAGTCCCAGTGCCAACACCAAAACAACACTTTTTTAACAGGTTTTTCTTTTTTTTTTCAAAAGTACAACAACTATGTCCGAATAAAATCGCCTACAAATAATAACTGTGATTTAAACCAGAAACTATCTGTTAAAAAAATAAGAGTAAAGGAAGATAACTGCTCTTGATATTGGATTCCAGATTTTTGAAAAGATGCTGGTTTTTGATACAATACACAGTTGATTAAAGTTTTGAGTTTTGATACACTGCCTCTCTCTTCAGTGATACCAAGGACAGTAACTAGGGTTAGGATTTGGTTTAGGACATCCATTAGATAACAGGTGCAGCGGATCAATCCTACAATAAATATGCATCATGTCCAGCACAGCACAGGTGGATGACACACCATCTCTGATATTTATATTTTTAATAAAGGGTCTGTATCAGCAGACCAATGCATCAGCCTAAAAGTCTTTACTCTGCAGTCACGGAGCCTGGAGGTGAGAGATCAGATCCACAGACCATCAATCAGTCCAGGGGTGTGAATCGTCTTCACGTTCACTTCAAGGTCATGCTGTACAGTCCTGTAAAACTCCTTACTCCAGGACACAGTCCTTGAGTTTGTCCATTCATCATCAGTAACACCAGGAGCGAGACAGCAGACAGGCCCATTCAGCCTTTCCCCCATAAAACACCCCACAGCTGCATCAGGTCTACGTTCAAGAAGGACTTTTGGTACGCTGTGCTACTTGGAGGGGAAGACTTTGGGGAGGATGTGCCAGAAAACTAGCTGAGCTCATCCCCGAGTCGAAAGGGGCATGTTTAACTGAACTCATATATAGACAGACACAGCTACAGCACACACATACACTGCCTCCTGTCCTCCGCACCTGGTTTACGAAAATGAAGTGTCTCCCTTGGGTGTTTCGAAGTCTTGAAAGAAGGCCGAGACAGCAGAGGGCCAGGAGAATAAATAGATTGCGCTCCCTTTCTCTCTCTCTCTCTCCGTGTCTGCATGGAAATTTTTTTTCCGACACGGGGAATCATGTAGTCCCAGTTTTAAAGTATCCGTGGACTGGTTTGACTTTGCATTAAATGTAGCGGCACAATAAAGGAGACAAATCGGACGTGATTCCTGCGCTATCTTGACAAACGAGCGGTTCTTACCAGAACGTAATGGTCTCTAAAATGAGCCTCATGCTGTCGTGCACATTAATGAGGAGCCTCCCTTGAGTGCGACTCCTCTCTATGTGTGTTTGCTCTGATACACATAGTCCCGCAGATGGAGCTCCGCCAAAGGGGACCGTGCAGCTGCAGACAGTGTCTCTGCTGTGTTCGAACAGTGGACAACAGCCTCTCTATTGCTCACGTGGCCACTAAGTAGCCCTCTCATCTTCCTCCCCTCCTAATCTCTGTCTCTTCTTTACTCTTCCTTCAATCTGCAGCTGAAGACAGATATATTGTTATTGAGGCATTGAAAACTTTCTGCACTGTCATTTCTTCCATGCTGCATTTTTTCCATCACAGAGACTCTTTGTTCCTCCAGCTCGCTCTGCTTCTCTTTCTGCAGCAATCTTTCCCTGTCCATCCCTTAGTTTCAGTCTCCTGTAGACTCTGATAATGAGAGTATACGGTTTTGCTTCCCTGCTCTCGTTTTCTCTGCGAGTAGCATGCTGCTTTGCCTAGGCGATAGGGGTTTAAATCCTCCAGCACAGCCCGCCGGCACCACTGCAGCTACCCACTGGGCCGGAATAAATCCAGGAGCCTCCAGTCTCGCCTCTGAATGGGCCCACGCCCCTGAAAGCGAGCCCAGAACAAACCCCCCTCTGCATCAATCCAGCAGCAATGAACCCAGAAGGCCTTCCTTTGGGAGGTTTAGCTTCCCTCCCTCCCTTGCCTGCGCTGCCTTCACAAAGGATGATTTCAGCTGCCTAATCAACTAGAAAAAAAACTTGTGCCCTCCTCCCAGTTCCTGCTACAACCACTTCCCCCTCCTCCTCGCCCACCACGCAAATTTCACATGCCAGTGATTTTGTTTTTCATAACATGAAGGGAGAGGGCGATTGCTCCAAACAACATTTTCTCCCAAGCATATTTGAAATGTCAACATCATTAAGACCAACTGTCAAATTTAGTGACAGTGAAAAGGGTCCCTGCCTACCTAATCATTATAACCTCATGCCACATCTTTAAAAATCTGGCGGAAAAGGTTGTTTTTCTGTCACAGCTCCACGGGCTTGCAGCCCCGCCTGCACCCGCCCAGGCTCAAACACCTGTGGTAATGATCTCAATGACAGAATCGGGCAATTACTGGACATTTTTATTCATGCCCTGGGCTAGGTCAAACCTCACACACCCACATGCTTGCTGAGTCCTTTTTTTTCTGGCCCCACACCCCCCCGGCAGACACCTGGTCAGAATTTGGGAACAGCAAACAGCCCCGGTACCCTCTGGCGAACCCCGCCACCAAAATCCCCACGAGCCCCTGGGTCTTGTCTTGCACCAGCAAAAGTCAGGTCCAGTCATGAGTTGAGTGTCAGCTCCGGAGAGCCGAAAGCTCTCAAAACTAGACAGGCCACAGGGAGGGCTCACACAACCGCACACACTGTTGATGCAAGTTTGTCTTCACACCACGGTTACACAGACGCATACAGGTATATGATGGAGGTGATTCGATGCAGAGTTGTCTATTTTGGCACCTGTGTGTGGAAAAGTACTTCCCTATTTTAATAATTAGTGAATTAATTATTGAAAAAGTACTAAAATAACTAATCGTCTCAGCAGTATTCTGCATAAACAGTGTGTGCTATGGGCATCAAATGACATGAAGCAACAGGTGCCTGTCACATTTAGTATCTGATAGGAAAGAGCAATGGCATTAGTGGTAGTAAAAACATTGCATACTGCAGTGGTAGTCACAATAGCATTAGTAACAGGTAGTAGTAAAAGCATTAGCAGCATTAGTACTTTGCAGTGTTAGAAGTAGAAGTAGTATTAGTAGCAATAGAGGTAAACTAACTAGAGGATGCAGCAGCAATATTAGTACTTATCAGTAGTATTAGTATAAATATTTTAGTAATAATACTTGCAGCATTAGTAATAGCAGTGGCAGTGATGATAACGACTAATTAATGGCGGTATGTGGAAAAAAATGCCTTGAAACATTTCAGCGAGCGAACAAAACAAAAGATTCTACAGTCAACACTCAGAAAAATGTACTTTTGTTTTCCCCTTACTTAAGCGTGTGTGTCGGTCAGTATTTGTGTGTCAGTGCGCACTTTTCTTACACGGCTGCAAGGCAAGTTTTTGATGCGGGGCGTTCTTTCTTCGTCTGTGCTGCAGTAAGCAGTCCAGTAGGTGAGCATACCTCCAAGCAAGCATACCTCCAGTCCAATTAAGAACAAACAAATCAGCTTAATTAGGCAGGAGACCACTTAGCTCGGGATTTACAGTAAACCACCCCAAACACGTCGGCAATCCCCGGATATGACAAACTTGTTAGCTTTTGCTCACATGGAGGCCGATGCTTTCAGTGCTCCCACACCCATACTGTGTCCAGCCAAGCGGCCACACTAAACCTTTTATTAGTGATTCTACTTATGCTCTCATTTCTGTGTCTCCACAGATTCACCCTGCCTTGTACTGTAATCCCTCTCCAGCAGTTTCTTAATTAAACATGGACAACACATGGGGTCAAAGACGTTGCTCAGGCAGGAAGGACGCGCAGGCAAAAGGAGGCTCAATACCCACCTCACACTGTGCCGTGGAGCTCGTAACTAAACCTCCCCTCCTTCCTCTGAAGACGGAATAAAAGAGAGCTGTCATTTTTGACAAGATTCCTAATCTGTGGCCCCTCTTTATTGCTCCTCCCTCCTTAAATGCGCTCATGCGTACATGGACCGAACGAGGCACACATTCACACACGCTCACACACAAACACTGCTTAAGTCAACTGTTCCTGTCCTTGGCAGCAGCCTCTAAAATGAAGATGTGGCTCACTCTATTACCATAAAGTAAGCGCTGCTGTAAATCACTGTCTGGAAAGTGAGGAACTCTCCCCCTCCCCCACTCTCTCTCTGTGATTGGCAGGTTTAATTAACGACAGGTCTTCCGGCCTGGCAGAAAGTGGGTGACAGAGTTGGCGAGTGGTAGGGGGATGAGAGTGAATAGGGGGAGGGGAGGAGAGGGGGGGGGGTGAATGTGGAGATATGAAAACAATACATGGCCTACTTTTGTGTGCATATAATTAGAGACTCGCTGGAGAAATGTGTGGGCGTGGCCGCGCAGATTCAAGCTGAAGCAATTTACGTGCAAAGCGCCCCTCAGGAGTGACAATGACAAACATGTCATGCATTGTTCTACATATCTGTCCCTCTTGTCCGCTAACCACATCAAAGCCACTGTAAACCCTTCATACTCTAAAGTAACAGGCCACTGACTAGTTAAAGTTAACACGTTGTTAAGTACATGACATACGATACAAATGGAAGGGGCGACGAATCGGGATGTCAGGTAGCAAATTTGCATAGCTAAAAGTAAAAATGACCTTCCTCTGGCAGCTGAGTCAGGAAATTGTTGCTGAAGCACAGCCATGTCCTTAAGGTTTCATACTCGGTTCCAGTCTCCTCTCCATTTATATGTTCCCTTTAGGCTAAATTACCCATAAGTAAAATATTTCTTCTTGCAGTTATGCTGACGACACCTAGCTTTACCTACCCTTATAGCCCTGTAACTACGATAAATTAACAGAATAACCGCCTCCAGGGCATCGGTTCTCAGATGGCTCAAAACTTTCACCAACTCAATGACAGCAGCTCTAAAGTTAACTCAGCCAGTGGCACTTTAAGTAAGCCTTTATATAGGTTTTTAAATGAAAACAGGTAGGTATCACCTTAACACAAATGAAAAATTACATTTATAACCAATCAAACACACTCTTACTCCATTCAAGACACACAGGAGTTACTGATACAGTCTAACTTGGACAAGTGACTACTGTTGACCAACGTCAGCTAAATATTGCTGGGTAACTGATGGCACTGATATCAGTTCATAGACTTTTGAAATCACAGTCTGTTTACAGGTGTTTGGGGGGGGTCCTACTGCATATCAAAAAAAAAGAAAATGAAAACATGCCGTACATGCCATAAAAAAATGATGTTTTCTTGTTACATTTATTTTGATCTAGTCAACCAGTCATAAATGTCACCTGGCTAGTGCTAAATGCCATTTCAGAGGCTTTCTACTAGCGGTGTGGGAAATAATCGATTGTATGATGCACTGCAACGCTTTGTTGAATGATTCTGCATCGATGCAGTAAAGTCTATAATCGATTATCAGCACAATTTATCAACGGACTGCCAGTGTCGGAGTTTGGCACTGTGTGCTGTGTTTTCATTATAGATGGCAGAGCAGCTGCAAGAGACAAAAGAAATATAACCAAGACCAGCTTTTTTGAAAGCAGACATTCGGGCACACTTGTTTATTCTGGAGAAAAGTGCCGCGATCAGTGCTATAATAACATTAGCATCTCCCCTTAAAAAAATCCAGTGCTTCACAATCTGCACAAGCACTTCTGCTGAAGCATGCTTACAGGTTTACACCAAGCAGTTCTCAGTTAGCAGCAGGATGTGTGAAAGAAGCAGATGTTTCCTAGATAAATAGGTTCAAAAGTGAAATTAATAATGTAGGCATTCCTGAAAAGAATCAGTAGCTAAATCTGCCTCAGTAGCTAAATCTTAATTTAAACACTAAATTATTTTGCTGACTAATCAAACCTAAAAATTAATTGTGGCTACCTTTAGGGAATTGTTTTGACACGACTAGAGCTCGAATAATGAACCAAACCATAATAAACTGACAATAAGTAGCAACACCTATCCTAAAATACGGGCCATCTTCAAAAAACAACATCACTTTAACTGCCTGAGTAATCTATTTCCTACGCTGAGTCCAAAGCCAGTGCTCCTCCTGTGGCAGAGACTTTCCTTCAGTTCCATAATATATTAACACCAGCAAGGAGCGTCCACTTGAAACACAGAATTGGAAAAAAGTGCAGCCTTTGATTGGAAGCTTTCTGCTGCTCTCATCACTTTTCTAGGTCAATGTACAGGAGGCCATGTTTAAACCAACTCACAAACAACATATGTCTACTGCTGCCTTATGCAAGGGCAAACAAAGTAGATCTGTTTTCACTGTCTACTCAGGTCATCCCTGCATCATCCCTTCGATGTCTGGGCCAGCCTCATCATCCTCTCATGGCCTATTATTACTGTGTATGGGCTCAGTGACCCCGGCCACGGTGCCATCTGCTCAGACTCTATTGATGCTGAGATTAGGGGTGTAGGCCAGGAGGGCGCAGGGACACACATGTTCGGTGGCCAATCTGGAGACGCCGCCCCCGAGTCACTTCCACCTCAGACCGGCCTGCTAGATCAGACACCAGAGGGAAGATGAAAGGTGATGCTCAGAGTTGCGGCGCAGACAGAAAGCCGACCACCAGCTGATTTCCATGCTGTTTCCCAACAGCTCCCACCGATGTGATCAATAATCCCCCTATACCCCCCCCATACTCCACACACTTCTCCTTCACCTACTTCCCTCACTTCTCTCCATTCCTTTTTTCTCCGGCCCCACCTGCAATGCTGCACCTCCACTTGAGGGTCTTGCTTATTGAATCAATGATTCAATGCCTCCTGTAACGGCAAGCTTATAAAAACCACAACATCACGCTCCGGGCACCGGTGGCAATACATGTCATAAAACAGAATGAGGATTTTAGAGGTATATGCCTCCAATCACTCTTGCCTAGCCTAATGCATGCCTCTGTGAATGCAAAGATGCCACAGCTTGCTCATTCCTATGCAGGGCATGATCCCTCAGCTCCTTGCTCATGAATGTAATCCTTTACATTTATCTGTCTGAGTTCAGGGGCCACAGGGGCCACAACCCCCGTACGCTCTACTGTTGCGGATGGTGTTTGGAAGGCAAACACAGCAGATGCTGGCCCAGGTGCTTCTGCATCTTAGAAATGCCAAAATACCGCCATCGTCTGAATCATTGCCAAAGTGGCCCCTCCGCATGGATGTCAAGAGGGAAGGTTGAAAGACGAAAGAGATGGAACTAAAAAAAATGTGCCTGCCAAATCATTTCTAAAAGAAGGAAGGGTGGTTGGGTCGAGGTTCAAGGAGGGTCAGCATGGGTAAGGAAAGCATTCACACTGCCAGGGTTAAAGGTTTGATTCACAGCGGGAATGCCTACACTGGAAGTGTTTATTAATTTCACTTTAAACCTATTAACCCAGGAAACGTCTGCTTCTTTCACACATCCCGTGACAAATTGGCACAATTCTTCCCAATCACAGTGGGAACTGCTCGGTGTAAAACTTGTAAGTATGCTTCAGCAGAAATGCTTGTACAAATTGTGAAAGCCTTCTCCCCCTTCATCTGTCTAACATCATGTCACCTTGCACTGAAATCAGTCACATGAGTTCCTGCTGAACAGATGGTGTAAAAATAGATTTAAAATTTGGGGAAAGTTGAGGTATTGGAATCAGTATCAGAGCAGGTTATATCCATGCATTTCTATACTCATTTCAGTGGTTATTGCCTCTCACCCCTCTCTATGATGGTGGAGGTTTTGAACAGGATAGCTATAAACCCTTTTGCCTTCAACTGTGACCGAACGACATATCGTACGAACTACCAACCACGCAGCAGCTGTACAGGAACAGTTTGGTGTTCCGTGCGCCAAAGCACCTCTGGAGTAGCTGCAGATGGAGAGGAGAATATTACTCATCACTTCACCCCCCGCCTCAGTCTGCTCTGCCACTTCATGTATATATTACAAAGTAAGGGGCTCCAGAAAAGGGCGCCATTGAGCCACAAAACATGGCTCCGATCCAAATTTACTTACAGAAGGAAGTGAAGAAGCTGGTGATGAAGACGTCCCGCAGTGATAGCAGACACACAGGTGTTGCTGCTCATGCTGCATAACCTCCCCTGCTGTGCACAGGAGGGTCACTGCTAACCTTGACAGGGGTGAGCAGGCGTTGCCGCAGTGCCCTTGTTCACTCCGCTGAGGGACATGTCATATTATTTATTTATTAATTTGACTTTTTTTTCTTGCAAGTTTCCCTTTAACTTTTAATATCTCTCATGCGCCATGGGGACACTGGGAGGCCCACAGGTTTGATAACTTTAAACGCCTACTTTTTAAAGTGTAATATCTACAGCTACCCTGGGACCCACACACCCGGGGTCTTGCTCCATATCACTGATTTTTTTTTCTTTTTTTTTTGGTACCTTACAAAAATGAAGGGTAAAATATAAGAAGGAGTGAATTTGTAGTTTGGCAGTTAATCTAACTTGAGTTTATCAACTCTGTGGTCTTCTACATTAATGATATGGGGGACTAAACATGTGAGCTCGAGAGGGAAGACTCTGGGAGATAATGAGTTGAGGAGGAGGTAGTAGAGCTGAAAAGAAATAGCTTTTGGTGCCACACAGTTATTTTACCCCAGAAGCTGCAGCGAGGAAAGGAAGCGAGAGCAATGCTATTCCTGCAGTTTGGCCCCAGATGTCATCTCAATCTAAGGCGACACTTGCTGACAGCGCTGCCGCAAAATCATCCTGTGGCTGAACTCTGACCCCGTCCGCTGAATCTGCTGCTCGGCCGTCTCACGCTGCAGTGATAATCGAGCGACAGTTTCCTATCTGCTGCCAACGTCACGACTCGTATCAACCTGTCATCGACTGTGACAGGTCCGACCATAGGTTTCATGGCCGGGGAATAGCTTGGACAATTGGTTCAGCCGCAGAGTGTAAACACACTGTCGGCGAGGCAGCACAAGCGATAGAGGAATATTCATAAAGATTATTCATGGCTGGCTGTCAGCAGCGGTGACAAATCTGGGTGGTAATGGCAGCAGCAGTCGAATCTGACGGAGAGCAGGGCTGGACTAAATGGACAGGCAGCCATCACCGCAGAACAGTCATGCTCCTGCATATCTCATCCCTGTGTCCAACCAATCCGTAATACAAGCACACAGTCGCGGCGACAACCAACGGGATTCTTCATCATCAGTCTCACCTGCCATTCCCAACAAGTTGGCCATGTCTGCACACTGAGAGCAATGATTTCAATACCAGAGGGTAAATTATCCTTGAAAGGAAAAATCCTCGCTCAAACACTCCACACTGTTATCCGTCATCAATCTGTGATGCTGAGTGCATTCCAGGGCTTACATTTTGATGAAGAGCTCTAATTTACTTTTCTGGTTACCCACTTTCCCTCAGCCTGCTTTGTCTACTTCTTCTAAGTAGTGTTGGTGCCTGACTGTGCGATATTGATGCACACTTACACCAAAAGTCCTTTTTTTCATTTGAAAAGTCCTCAAATGCTATGTAAATCCAAGCAGCCAAACAGGAATTTTGCATCAATAAAATACACTTCAGTCAGAGTGAGTGTATTCCTACAACCCCCAGAGAAGGGACACGAATTTCACGCTACATACAAACAGTACAGAATGTATACTATATATTACTTTTTGTAGGTAGTATACATGGAGAGCATATGTTTTATTGTTTTGTACTATTGTGCTGCTATAACAATTAATTAAATACATGGTCATTAGTCTGAAAATTAATCAACAGCTATTTTGGTAATTGATTAATCTTTCAAGTCATTTTTAAGCACAAATGTGTATTACATAAGATGTGTATAATATTTTCCCTAATTTCAGCTATTCAATTTTTTTTTTTTTCAATTTGTTTGTTTGTTTGTTTTCTCTTATATTAATACAGTGGATACAGTGTTTGGTACTGTTGGTCACACAAAACAAGCAATTTGGAGACGTCACTTTGGGATATAGGAAAACTGTGATGAGCAAACTACTAATCAATAAAACAAGCAGAAGACTCAGAAAAATTAAAATACGAACTGTCTTAATATTCTGTTAAAAAGATATTTTTAATGTGTGTGTGGGTTTAATGTTGCGTATGTTTCCATTCCAAATGATATCTCATTTAATTTCTATTTTGGTGTTTATGTATTTATTTTGTGGTGTCAGAATAAAAAAAGAGTAACTTTGTTTCCTATGTTGAGCAAAATTGTACATAAAGCTGGAATTAATATCTTACTCTTCCATTTATAGTATTCATAAATGAGTTAAAATCATATTTTAAATCCCTGAAAGAGAACAACATTGTAAGGGAATTTATTAATTTTTCTCTTTGATTGAATTAATGCATTTTTGTTTGTTCTTTATAATCTACCTTACATTGTTTCCATAATTTATAAGTATATTTGTCACCTTTCTAGTGTAAATGCTCTACATGCTCAAAACCTGCTTCAAATCACAGTGTTGTTTTCATAACTGAGCCAGTGTTCTCACTTAGAGACTTAGTCAGTATACACCTCCAAAGCAACAGAAAAGGCCTGGGAATGGGAGACACATCACTACCAACTGTTACCCGTTAACAGTGTTAACATGTTTTAAGGTGAAATTGTTCGAGGTTCATTCCTTCAGATTTGACAAGATAAGTGTTCCTGCCTGGCTTGATGATATTTCCTTTCTTGAGGCTGTTAGAGGAATTAAGAGACACTTGCCTGACATAAGATGTAGTCAGGTTTTCAGAGACAGATATTGTTGTCAGGACAATTACTTCACCGCAATTGGATAAACTGCCCATACAGCTGCTTTCAAAGCACCATCAGTGCTCTGTGGACAATTTGAGACATGATCTGTGGCAGACGGTGGACTCTTATACTGAAAGAGAGGGGGCTTGGCAGAGTGCAGAAAGGGATCGCAAAGCCTCTCTAAAATTTGCTAAAAAAGCAAGTCAAAAAATACGGATGCTCTGGAAGACTCTACGATCATCCGTGCAATTAGCAGCACTCTGCATACCTGCAACAGACTGCAGATTCCAACATTCAAATTCCACCAGCAGCTGACACATTTATTCTGCGTGAATTTATTCCCCTCAACTATTTTACTGATTTCATTATGCATTACATCCAGCAGATCATTATATAGCGTGCTGAAGTAAAACTGAGAGTTGTGTAAGCAATGAAATGAGTCACTGAGGGAAGAATGAGCAACAGCAATCACAAACACAGCAGCTTCCTTTAAAGTAATCTAAACCGAAATACCAACATAGGCATTCAGCAACACGAGAGGATGTCTAAAAGTGAGCAAATTAGCTTTATTGTCTAAACACGTTTAGCGATCAGCTTGACAGGCAGCGCAGCGCCTGCTGGCACTCTTCCATCTGCTCAATAATGATTTGTTGCCGATGGGGGGGAAAAAAAAACACGTTTTTTAACACCTGGAGAGGCGAAGCTGGCCCCGGTTCTCCCCACAAAGACGCCTTGTGGGTCCAGGCCAAGGCAGTCTGGCAGGACTGTCGGATCCATTAACAACGTGCGCTGGTGACAGACACATGTGAGCCGCAGCAGCACTGGTGCACTGCCGTCATAAACATATTGCACGAGGCGATAATAGTCGGCGACGGTCTGATTGTTACAACCGTGAATGACCAACATCTGGATCCCAGCACAGCACAGACCCTACTGAACAACTGAACTGAATAAATGAGTCAAGAAGATGGGATGTTACAGAGAAGGCCACCTGTCACTGTCAGTCCAGCGCTGTCCGAGGTACCTTTAAAGCATACTGATGCATGTTCACGCATGGGTACCTCCACTGTTGGCTCTGATGTAAAAAATAACTAAATTCGCTAACTTTGCGGTGTTACATGTTTGGAGTGACACTTGATACACACAATAGCTCCTTTAATAGTTACTGAATCAGTTCTCTGTGTTAGCATTGGGTTTTGTTTTAAATTAGACATGACTGCCAGTGATGGTGGCTTTGCAGCCAATTTCACCAACAGATTGCTGACACTTCAGCAGTTCTCTTCACAAACTGGGAGACATCATCACTGTCAAAACCTCCTGACTCGAAATTACCGATGGCGTGGACAGTTCTGTCAGTCATAAAAACATTATAAACTCTATGACGTAAATGTGGCATAACCCCCTCCCCAGCTCCAGGCCCTTTTGTCAAGCTAGCATGTCCCACACCAATCACAGTGACCGTAAATTTCATATTGTAATCCCTTAGACTGCTTGTTATTGGAAAAAGTGAAACCACATTACTGTAGCTCATAATGCGCTACAGCACAGCACTGTTGACAACTGATGACTGCTGAAGATACCCGGCATGGGAAGATAGATGGGAGCAGATAGATGGAAGGAGTTCTGGCTCACAATGGGGCGACATTGCATTTCGCCAACTTTGCTCTCTTGGTGAAAATTGACTTCGGTTGCACGACAGCACTCCTCCCCCCGACGATAAGAGGAAATCATTTTTAGATAGATAGAAGTGATCACGCTGCAGCTGTCTGTAAAAGCATGTAAGTTTGCAGAGTCTCTCAGTTATTCAGAGGCCTCACAACTTCCAGAAATCCCATGAAGCCTTCTGCGGTGATGACTAAAAGTCATTTGAATTCTGTCAAACACCTTTGCGAGTTTGCTTTGTCCACACTGCCAGTAAAACTCAAATTGAATGGCTGGGGACTAATAGCAGAAGCAATTAAAAATTTCTCAAAAGCTATTAAAGTGATGGAAATATACGGGAGGAGAGGCCTTATTGACAACCTCAGCCAGGATGCTTGGCTCTCGCTGCCTTTGTCTGACAGGCTGCTTCAGCTTATTCAATACATCGCCGCATATGATGTGACACTGAAGAAATACAGGCTCGTGTACACTGTTTGTAATAAGCAATCCATCTAATGTCGCATCAGAAAGGTGAGGAATGAAATGTGGGCTGCACTCTATCATTTCCAATTGGTCATTTTTATCCATTTCAAGCTTAATTGCGTCCATTATTCTTCAGTTAAACAGACAATTAAAGTGAGGTTGTTTGGTCTGTGGCTTCTGAAATTTAGTCCCACAGCTCTGAGGTCTTGTAACTGTCTGGTAAACGATGTGGCCTGAGTTATTGTGATAGATTTCTGTGATTTTTCTTCCTTTACAAAATGGGTGTTGAAACAACCCTTGTTCTTTTGCCATCTCATTATCATGAACTATAATTACTGGGTGTGCTCATTTTCTTGAACAACGTGTAGCCATTATGCAATTCGCCATTGTTCTATTAAAGAATCTTGTGTTATTTCCTCCAGAACAACCACATTTCATCATTGCCTTTTGTGTGAGCATACGCTCCATTTTCTCCATTTACAGCCTCCACATTTGCCCTAGGAGAGCTGTGTGTGTCGGGCTATTTTCTGTTGGATTAACACTGAGCCGGATCCACGCCACTACACACCAAGGACCCTCTCTACATCCTCCCAGCAGCCCATGAAAGCCCACCTTCTCGTGTCAGCGCCCATTTCAGTGTGGTCTTTTCGAGCTAACCTCCTTCCGACCTCCAATCTCAGAGTGTTTGGGGCTGCGTGTCGGCGCCGCTCAGAGTTGGGGTTCGCTCACGTGGTTTCATTCCATGATTAAATTACCTTCTTGCTCTTACCCCTTAGAGCCCCTGTTAACAGGGGCCGGATGCACTCCGACAATATGGCTGGTTTCACCTCACTTCAAGAATCCCACACTCTGTAGGTGAAACTATGGAGCTGGGACCTCCGTGTGCGGCCGGCCGTGAAACACACTTCCCGGAGCGTTTGTGTGAATACAACCAACATTCAAAACAAGGGTGGCACCACATCTTCTGTTTTTTTTTTCCAATCAGCAATAAAGCTGCACGACACAACTTGTTGGCAGCCCCAAAAGGCAGCAAATGGGAAATCTTTTCATCTTCAATACCCACAGGTCCTGCCACACGACGTCAACAAACTGCAAAGCTCACTCTTTGAAGATTTATACCTAGAGCTGAGTACACAACAACAATATTTTTTAAGTCGTAGCATCGACCAAGTGTCAACTATTGAAAGCTTGCAACAAATGCACTGCTCAGATTCTTAAATTATCACATCCAGCCAGGTGCTTTAGTCTCACGTCATTCTCTCTCTCTCTCTCTCTCTCTCTCTCTCTTTCTCTAATAAAGGCAAACAATTCCTCAAAAAATACCTTTCAGGAGGGAAAGTGGCATTTTATCATATTTGCTCCAAGAATCGCTAAAAACTAGTTACCATCGTTGATGTAACTCTACACAACGCTTGTGTGTGTAGCACTTTAAGCTTGTTAACTTCTATCAGATATTCTCTACTCAAAGTCAAGCAACTTTTCCACCATTTGGCTAACAAAGCTCTTTATTTCTGATGGACTGCAAATTTGTTTCAATTAAAAAAAACACTTAAACAAGTTTAGATTCCACAAACTAAACCAAACTAAAACTAAAGGTAAAACTTGGACCAAAGATATTGCACTGTTACTGATATTAAAGATGATCCAGTCACTTGACCGGATATTCAGCATGAACATTTTCTGATACTATATGCTGTGAACATACTTCATATTTCTCTACCAAAAAAGTACTGAGCCATTCACAGGTCATGGCCTTGGTATTTGAGACCAGCTTTGTCATGACTTTTAAAATCTTTTCCAGAAGTGCCTAATATCTGACAGCAGAATTCATTCCCTACAAATAAACTGAATGTATGCCAACTGGCGACAAGGAAGTCTTCTCTGTTGTTCTGCGTAATCTCATAAGACAGTTGGCTTGTTCCATTAAATCTTGTCTACAGAACCAACTTGATCCTGGAGAGCAGGGAGTGGCTCAGTGCGCGTCTGTTCAGCTACTGGTTTTGGTTGCTGTGTAACTGATACCTATGTGAGTATTTATATCGCGGCTACAGAGCTCACACAAGTTGAGGAAAGGCATTCTTGGGATAAACCCACCGGCACTTTCACTTGACACGGTGTGACCAGAGGCATTTCTTACTAACGTATTCCACAACTTTCCTCAAAAGGCGAGCTTCGGAGGCCTCAGAAATCTTCAAAAAGGGCTTCAGCCATTCAAATGTTCAGCTCGCCACAGGCGAAGTGAAAAGGATTTGAGCTCCTCGCGCAGATAGGCTCTGTGGATTTCAGGTATTACGGCTTAAAAAAAATCTCAGTTTTCCTCTCTGAAAACACTTTAGAACTGCCAGCTTCTGCCTCTCAGAGTTTGACTGATACACACAGAGAATATTTGGATCAGCTGCCAACGCTTTTATTTGGGGCACAACACTGACATTACTAATTCATTCCCACTGTATTGCTTTGTAGCAGACACGGAGCACTCTCCTCTTGATTTGTTCACCCCCACATTTTCCTCCCCGAAAACCCCTCCGATGGCTGATTCTGCAGCTGAACCGCTCATCCAAATTATCCCACTCTGCAACATGTCCCACCAATATGATTAACATGCAGGCAAGTTAAGCAGCTAATTCCACATACATCAGAACTACAAAAATCCACTGAGGGATGACTTAATCACTGGGAGGTTATTTACATTTTCTGAGAGGACACGTTGGAGAGGAGAGTCGTGTTGCCACATACTGAAGCCTGAAGCCTGAAAACATGACAGGGAGCGCTATGATGCTGACTGCACTGGACAGAGATAGAGAGACATAGAAAGAGAGGTGAGAGAAGGGGGGGGGGGGGTCAGGGCTCAGATAATGAATGCACTTTCATTCCAAAGCTTAGTTTCTAACTTTGCAGGTTTAATCTTTGTCCTTAGAAGATCCAGTAATCACCCATAGCATTGAGTCGTGTAATGAAATGATGCTCTGATTAGGCACTTCCATTTTATCATGTCCCCTCGCCCTCCCTCACCACCAAAGGAATATTAACGTCTCGCTTGGTGCGCACAGGAGAAAGTTCACACCTCCGAGGGTCAGGCAGTCAGGGTTTTAACAGATCAGCACACACTCTGAGACCAACTTTTGGAGTTTGGAGAATAAAAACCACACAAACACACACCAAAGAGCAACCTCGACTTTACACGCAGAAAGAGGCACTTTAAAGCCCTGACGGTGAAGTTTGGAGCAGAGACAGCCTCACACACACTCCTCTCCTTTACCTGTTGGTCCCTCCATGCTGTCTGCGCAGATCCTGACGGCCAGCATCAGCAGCAGTGCGGCCGAATACATGCTGGCGGAGGAAGTAAAGTCCAGTTCGTTTTTCTTTTTTACTCAGTCTTGTTTTTGTCACAATAAAGAAAATCCTGCAGAAAAACTCCGGCGGCGGCGGCAGGACAGGAGAGAAGTTGTGCGCTCAGCTCCGATCATCTCCGGCTCCTCCTGCCTGCTCCCTCCACAGCCCGCACAGGGAGCATCTGATCTGAAGCTGGAGCGTTCAAAAAAAAAAAAAAAAGAGAGGCGAGAGCGAGAGCGAGAGAGAGAGTCCCCCCTCCTCCTCCTCACCCCATCCTTTCTTTTTTCCCTGCTCCAACGGCTCCGACACTTTGTGCGCCGAGCTGCGCGCAGGAATGCGGGTCTGCGGCGCCTCCACGTGGCCAGCGGCCGGATCTCCCGGCCCCGCAGAGCCCCCTCACCGGCTCCGTCTGCGGCTCCTGCGGGCCAGAACGGACGGGCCGGTGATGAGACGTGCAGCAGCTCAGCGCGCTGTCACATCGGAGGGGCCGTCTCTCCTCCGAGCTCCCGTTAAGTGTATTTTTGGCTCCCAAACGGCCTCATTTCCGCCGCTGCTCTCCATTATCATGCTAAAAAAAACAGCAGATTAAACTGTGACTCACTTGCACTGAGAGAGCAACACCTTGCCAAAGGCTACCAATCAGTGTCCATTCTTGATGGCAGTTTATTATTTTATTAATATGACAGAGGAGCAGCTGTTATCTCTGGCTGTTCTCTGGATTTAACGGAGGCAGCAGGGTGGCACTGTGATGAAATGAGACTGACTTTTACCTGGGCAGCTTGGGATCAAGCCACAGATGAAGTGCCTGCAGCAAAGCTGTCTGCTGAGTCCTTTTTTTTTCAGCTCCAGCACTGCTGGTCTGCAGCTGACCCTGACCTCTGACCTTGCCAGCGGGGTTTGCTTTAATTAAGCTTTATGCAGCAGGTATCACATTGTTTAATATTGTAAGTGTATTCAAGAGGAGAATGTTTGACCTTTATTTCTGTTGAGTCTTCAAGCACCGATTTGTGCTTATTGGTTCTAGTTCAAGTTCAAGTTCAAATCAGTATTTTCACACACACACACACACACATATATATTCCTCTTTTCTCTCTCTACATGTGTTCTGTATATATTAAGTCCAAAGTATTTCAGTGAAATACAGAATACAGAAATACACAAGACTAAAACAAAAAAAAGCTGCACTTTTTATTCAAGATTAGGGAGCAATGTAAGAGATGCATTAAGGCACTCAGCATTTTAGTTTGTAATATGCTTTACTTCATACGATATTAATACATTTTCAGAGAACAACAAGTCCTGCTTTGCCCAGTTGGTCATCCAGCCTTGACCACAGCAATGACCATGAGGAGTCAAACACAGCGACTGCTTCATTTTTACTGTCCAGAAGAACCAATGATGCAAACATAATATCTGCTGGAATAATAAAAGTTATGTAGACATTTTGAAACAGGGCCCCTCTGCAAGACATGACTGGGTAAATATGTAGGAGCCTCTTTGAAGTCCTGGTCATTAGATTTGATGTTGAGGTTTAGCTGTGCATATGCAGAAGCAGATTTGCAATCAGTCAAGTTGTCATAATCTAATTGAAACACGGAGAACTGGGAAACTTTGGGAGCCTAATCCAGCTAAAAAAAAAAACTACAACAATGGTGATGGTGCTGGCCCATAGAATGCACATTTATACACAAAGATGAAGAAATCGCTGAAGGATTTTTCTCCGTATTTGAAAAAGAACAAATGATTGCATTCTTAAAGTAAATCAGGTCATCAGTGTTCTCACCTATATCAGATAATGCACAATCTTGCATTTAGGTACCTTACTAAACATGGGAATCTAATGCGAATGCAAAAGAAAGCAATCTGTGAAACACATTGACAAATCCCTGAAATATTAACCAAATAAAATAAGATTGAAAATGAATTTGAGGGCTAACAGGTCTAAAGGAGGGATTTATGCAGGGTGAGGTGGTTAGAGGTACAGCCTAAAGCTTTATTTATATCTCTACATTAAGGGATTATGCCATCCCTATGGCAGCTACTTGCAGAGACTCTAAGAAAACGCCATCACTGACATGTGCCTCCCCCCAAAAAACTACAGATACACCATGATGGGACTGTGATTGGTGAACTGCTTGTAAGTGTCTGATCATGGTGGGGAGAATCTTCAGTAATATACGCCTAACAAAGCCATTTGCAGACCTCGTGTTCTCTGCAAACTGACAACTGTCTGTGTGAATGACATAAACACGGCTATTTCCCAGAGGGAGTCTCCTATTCAGTAATGAGATCTGTCATTGTGCACCATTGTAAGTTACTTGGATGGAAGTCTATGTCACAGCTTAAATGAAAGAATGTAAACACTGTTACTGTGGGGTGTGTAATTAAAGCATGACACAGCCTCAACATGGACACATGTGTTGCATTGAAGTGGGGCTGTGAGGGGGTGAAATCTGAGGCTCACACATAAATCAAAATGCACACCATAGGCATCTCCAGCTGGACTCCCATTAACAGCACGCACTAACTATAAATGTAGTTCAATATGGAGATTTGACTCCGGCCTTATCTGGAACTTCATAAAACAGGAATACACCTCATATAAAAACCAATATAATTAGTTGGTGAGGTTGATCCCGTGCCTTTAGCCACAAATGTATGCCGACATACAAGATCATAATTCCTGCTCTCAACCATCTCTGGATGTGAAACTCGCATTGCCTGTCTTGGTATTGATTTGGACTCCAGTAAACTAGTCGTGAGCCTTGGCAGTTAGAATGGCTGAACAGTAATGTAAAGACCCAGCGTGTGCAGGGCACTTTTATCCCCTGGCCCTCCATTCTCCGCCAGGTCGTTCCAAAGTGACAGCGCCACAGTTTTGTAGTTGGCGGAGAAATAGCTCCACATACACCCCGTGGTGGTCACCCAGGCTTTTATTTCCAAAATTATCAACACACTGCAGGGTGAAGTGCAGCCAACTCTTTCCTATACCTGTTAAATTTGTGCAGTGGCCCAAATCCACTTGGCTCTGGCTTCAGATGGCATCGAGCCATCCTGCTGCTCGCTACTGGACTTCTGGCTGCTTCAAAGACAGGAAGAGCTGGATCAAGACTCTTTATCACCTCCTGCCTATGAAATATTGATTTTGTAGCCTCAGGGCTTTTAACTTGTGTCTGGGAGATATTTATTTCTTGGAGGATGGTAGTGGGGGGCACACTGTGAGCTTGCTTCATTTGCCAAGCTGTAATAATTCAATGTGAATTTCTAAACTATTGGGGGAGGTTGATATATGGGTGTCAGTGATATAGTGGTCCACATGCCCTTCAAATCTAATAACTTCCTCCATGCTTATGTTAACAGCTCGCCCATAAAGTGCTTATATTACATGTTATATAACCAGTTAATTCTCCCATATTAATTCTGCTGTATTTCATGTCAGCCGTGTCACCAGTAATATATGAAAACTATAAAGGTGGTGAGATCCAGCTGGCGTTCATCATGAGACAAACACCCACCAGCAGAAGCACAAATCAATTACATCTTCAGGGAAGCATCAATTTATTCTTTTCCAGATTTAAAAGATCCTATTTGTAGGGTGTCAATTTGATATTACTTACCAGCTTGTAACTATAAAGTCAAACATAAATTTGAATTCTCCTCAGTCTTTGTGTAAAGAAATAGAGCCATGGTACTGCATCTATTTTTGCATCATTTTTCATTTTTTCAAAATAGAATGAAACCATTTTTGGATGTGTTTGTGGAAATAGCTTCTGAAGGCTCAAGCCTCTGACTTGTCGTCTCCCGTGGCATCTGTTGAATGACAACTGAGAGTAGGCGTTGCTAGGAGACGTGCTGTCAATTTCTGTGGAGGTCGAATATCTTAAACCCTCTTCCAACACACCTTTCTGTGGCTGGGATCCGGGGTGGGGCTTCGCTTCTGTAACCTAAACCGACAACTGGGCCAGTACACCCACTTGAAGCAGCAACTGGCCAGGTGTGTGAGAGGAAGCAGGGCGAACTCCTCTCTCAGGCTCTAATTTTTCATTCTGTTTCCATCCCTTTTTGTGTGTATGACCAAGTGCAACACCATGGACGTCTTTCCATTAAATGTTATCCAAAACCACGTGTTATAATCCCCATATAAAAGACTATTGTGACCACAGGCCTTTCACCACTCTGGAAAAGTTCAAAACACTTCTGCCTTCTAATATGATCCGACACGTTGTAGGAACTACCTCTTTTACAGCATAGCTCTGCCTTTAGCGCTCACGCTTTAATGGGCCCAGTTTTAGTGCTCGGCAGTGACATGACTTTTAAAAACTGTAGCAGGTAGTCCTGTGACCTCAGCATTTTACGCTACTACATGATTCGACTGAACTCCACAACATGAACAATAATGAGCACTCAAATTAGAGATGGGACCAAGAAACAACTAACACGTTGGCCCCTGAGCACAGTAATTGCTATGAGGCTATATGGCACCTATAAATGATGTATAATATATCAAAAGACAATGAAAAAAGTAGCGATGACCCTCGGCTTTGCAATGCTTTGTAGTATTTTCTTGTAGTTTTCTTGCAGCTTGTAGTATCAGCTCATGGTTTAGCTATCTGGCTGCAACTTTAATATACTGGTTCACTGTTCTCATAGCACTTTTTTCAGAAAAAAGCTCTAACTCTCTATCACTGCAGAAAAATACATCGAATGATATTTTTGCTCTTTCGGGTGATTCCAAATTTGACAAGTGTATATAAAAAATAATATATTGTTTGTTTAATATTTGCCTGAGCTAGTCTGGTAATAAAAAGGTGTCTTCATACAAAACTTAGGTCATCCTGAGGGAAATCCACTGCTACCGTTGTTTGTGTGTGTGTTACATTTGGAGTGATTTAATAGGAGCGGAAAGCTAAATGAAGGGTTGCAGAGGAAGCTTTTGAGCAAGCGGATGCTTTGCTGCTGCAGTGGCACTTTTTGCCATGGAGTGCTTGAGTCAGGCCTTTAGCAGTGGATTTTATTATCCACAATATGTTCTGTATACAAGCAGCTCAGTAGATATAAGTCACAGGTCAACTTAAGGTCGGGGCTGTTTCATAATTTATCAGGGCAGCAGCGCAGCTAGCCTCTGTTTTCCCTTGTTGCTGATGAATAGTCTTGCATGGATTGTATCTGCTAGTATTTTAGTGTAAACACTGGCTGTGTCTCACGTTAAGCTTGCCTGACTTTATTCCACCATGTGCTAAAACAATCACACTAGATTGTGCTTCCCTCCACACCCCAGGGATTTTTATATGGAAGAGTCGGCAAAGATTTTGTCTTGACAAACCTGAACTGGCACTGGGAACTCCACGTATCCGGCACCTTTCTCATACATTTAAATTTTTCCGTTGCTCATTTTTCACAGCTATTACAGAACTGAGTGAGAAATGATGGCCTCAATTATACAAGCGCTGGGCATTTAGCGCAGTTGTGCATGCACCTGTTTTCAGGGGGTAGTGTGGGTGAGTTGAAGCAATGCAAATGCCCGGGGATTGTGGGAATGCAGAAAAAATAAAGTTTGGTGAGTTAACTACGGTCAGTACACCGGCAGTGTTTGCACAGTGACAGTCTTTTTGTTTTGCAGCCACACACAATGTCTCTTCCCTGGTAATGGTGAGGGGACAAAACTTTCAGAGGCTGATGGAGATTTTGACCTTTTATTACCCACTGTTCTGCCAGCGGGACGTTCACATTGTGCAACTTTAGCAGACTTCCAGTGCTATGAAACATTGAATATACTGTGTTTTTTAATAGATTTGACTCTTGCATTTTTAGGCCTTGTGGTCATTTTCAAACAACAAAAGACTTAATAAATCCAGATATAATCCACAACTGTAATGCACAACTGGGACAAAATATGATGTTTTGAGGGGAGCAAGAGGGCATTAAGCCAGTCTGTTAGTTGTTACTTTTGTCAGTCTAATGTTTGGTGCTGAGCACAGAGCGCACGGTGGGTTTATCAGAGCTTTTTAACTGAAAACAGCTGATGATTGTCAAATTGTGTACAATGGCCTTCAACTGTGGAGAATATTGAAATCTGACAGAGACAAGACAGACGACAGTGTCTGTTATGTGCTAGCTGTCCTATAATTCTAAATTGTAAATCTCTTATGCAGGATTCTGAGCTTCACACGGTCACATTTATCACTCATCTTAACTTGTCCTTGAATCAGCCTCAGGATTGAGGTAAGTGGCACGTAATACTTGTCTGAATGTCCATTTTTCTGTCTCTCCAATATTATATATACTATTATATATTCAGTCTGTTAGCTGTTGTGGGGGAGGATTGAATTAGCCCGTATTAGTGACTTGACGGCTTTACTGGAGTTTACAGAGAACCACATTAAAAGTTGTTAACACAAAGACAATGAGCTTGTTATGTAGTGCATATAGGGTGAAAGCAAGTGGAAGTCAGAAGCATAAATGTGAAATAGACAACAAAATCTAAAAATATATGATGAAATAATGTTGTTTATATGAAATGAACTGTGCATCTGTCAAAGTCAGAAAACGGTGTTGTAATGTAATTGCTGACTGCACCATACCCCAAAATGTTGAAGATAATAATATGATAAAACAAAAAAAAATCACTGGAAAGCCCATTTGGGCTTCGAAACACAGGATCAGAGGGACACAAAGACTGAAAAAAATGTTTTACTCATCTGTGGATAAAACTTCCACATAGTAGCTTGCAATAGCTTTCCATTTGGCCACTTGTGTCCTAATGTCCATGTAAGTGGGCTTTCATCAACAGGACAAGTCAAAAGTCAATGTGTTGGACTATATAGCTATAAAGCATTAACTTGTTATACAATACAGTTCTGTGTATAAAACAGCAATTCAGCGAAGGTCCACTTTAATGTAAATCGACCTAACTTTTTATGGTTGATGAACTTCAGTTGTGAGTTTGTGTCAATTTTGAAGTTTTTTTAGAAATAAAGTGCAAGGAAGGCAATTTGTGAAAGTACATTAAAGTGGGTGTTTTCAGTAGTTGCAAGTAGTTAGATTACAAACACATTATTTTCAGTTGACATAAGTGGAATGTACTGATTGAACAAAATGATTTATCATTTGATGGTTTTGCTGAGTGCTGTCACTTGTATCTTGAATGCAAAACAGTCCAATATGTGAGCGGCTTTCCTCGCAATCTTCTCCAGTTGTCAAAGTGCATGAAATATGTAGAACATTTCCACTGACAGACAAAATCATTTGTGGCATCTAGAAATTTTATTCAATCCATTAAAGTTTCCTCAAGCAAAGCAGAAAAAGCTACAAACACAGCTGCCATCTCTGAGCTGACCTTTCACACACAGTCTTTTGTTTAGATCATCACCAAGTAAAATGTGCATTTTGAAAAAAACAATAAGTGGTGAAGTTTCCAGAGTGAGCAGAGAGTGACACAGTCACAGCTTACAGGCATTTGTAGCTCAGTTAGCGTGGCAAAAAGCCCACTCAGTCATCTGTTGTATTGAGCCAACGCTGTAATTACGGACCATTTTGTGGACAATGTTTTCATTTCCACACATTCATTTTCCAATAAACCTGAGTAAGGTTGGCGGGGAGAATTTAATCAGTGTCAAAAGGAAAAAATAAAACTGCTGTGTTGGGGAAGGACACATGATGGTGGTAATCAAGTGTTAGAGACGGTCATTCTAATAAGTGTACTAACACTGAAGTGAGGAGGCAGCATGGACACATTACATACAGCGTCCCTTATCAGACAGGAATGATTTACATACATACTGAAACTCTGAATAAACTACTTGGATATGAACCAAATGCACCACCCAAATGCTTATGAAATGGCTCATAAACTGAAGAAATTATAATTTTACCAAAACATACAGACAGGTATTTCATAAATGTCCTACTAATACTTGGGAAGGATTACCCACAATGCAACTCAATCAGCAACAGTTGGGTTGGAGAATGCTAGAAGCAGCTAAAGTAGCCTTGACTCCACAACTCCAGATTTTTCATTTTCAACTGATGCTGATTCAAGAGAGGACTTTTATCAGACTTCAGAAAACTCCCCCTGGAGGCTAACAAAACTTTATACAACTTTTCCACATATGCAGTAGTCCTCTCAAGGTCCTGTAAACAGACTTTGATGTGTAAAATCTGCAGAGGTCCTCTTAAAAAGGTGATAAGTCAGTGTAGTGTTCACAACTTGTTTCTGCTGCCCCAAGTGGCCAATAATACACACATAAAGAAATTATTGCTGGTTTAAAGCAGGAGTAAGTAACTTATTTTAAAATAACTTTTAGTCATATTCACTAAAACTGACCCTATGTCCTAACAGTAGCACATGAGACAGATAATCTGTGATTAAAAATCAGGCTCCTCTGGCTCCACCTGCTGCCTCTAAGACCATTGGACAAGAATCCACCACACCTGAATCAAAACAACCAATCAGAGCAGAGTATCTGATGGAGCTTTAATCACTGCTCCTGCAGAGGATCTGCTCCATTGTGCGTGAGCTAACTCAACTCAGAGTTGCCACTGAGTAAGTGCAATGTTCAGACACAGTGCAGGATAAACAACAACAGAACAACCAACCAATGAGAAAACAGCATTTTACCTGAAAAATAAGTAAACAGAGAGCAAGCTAAAAGAGGGAATTAGACTGAGCAACACTATGGGGAGGAGGTCTATTTTTATCAACTGGCGCTTTAAGGTTTTGTTTCAGTTCCATTGGTTCCATTACATTGGTTGCATCATTTACTGATTGACTGATTATATCAGTATATTTTTGTAAATGTAGTGGTTCAGCAGTCTCCTGAGTAGTCTCTGTGTTATTGCCGTTGTTGTGGTCATATGACTTTTAAATAGACTGCTATGATATGTCTGTGCAGGGGTGACCAGTTTGTCCTCTTGGGATCAATAAAGTTCTATAACCATGTAATCGTATAATCTAATTACTACATTGGGTCTAATTACATCTACATTGTGTATCACCATGGATCCTGTTTTAATGACTAATCACTATGTAACCCCCCAGCTGGCATATCTATATATTTCTCAAGACCAGGATTAGACTTTATGCAAGATAAAAGGTGTTTAAATGACCAAACGCTCAAAAACCGAACCATAACTGAGAACCTGGAGTGCATGGAAACACACCAAATGACAGCGTAAATTTGCAATTTTAAAGTTCACTAACATATTGTAATGCAAACACAGTATGAATCAGCTGGTGTTTGTGGGCCCTCTTTGCTTAGCCACCTGTGTTTTTCTTCTTAGTTTTCAGACAGTGCACAGTGTTGTACAAATCAAAAGCGCCCCGTTGTTTTGGCCGCATCTTTCCGACTGTGCGCTCTCTGCTGCATGCATATCCACATCAAGTACAAGCCTAGCTCTTGTGATGGATGTCCATGCACAGTGCCCTCCAAGAACACTTGACTAGAAAATACTGGCCACATCGAGGGCCATTTCAGTTAGTGTGTGTGTGTGTGTGTAATGGATACAGAGACACAGGCTACTGCTGCCGTATAGTATATCAAGCAGAACAGCATGAGAATTGCAGTTTGTCCCAACATAGCAGTATTACACAGCTACTTATCACTTTTAATGGAGTTTAATGACATTAGGCCCACTCAGCAGAGTACATACTTCTGGTGGCAGTGAAGGGAAGCAGACTGGGAACAAACATTTGTTAGTTGAGTGGGGTATGATGAAAGGAGTGGGGGGTTTTATTGCAGGTCAAGAGGTAGTGGCAAGCTTCGAAATGACGGGAGAGTTAGTGTGCAGGTAAATGAACAAGTAAAAAATATGTAATATTGTGACTATAGCAAATGCACATCAGTCAGACTAGAGAGGATTTGGACTGAAGCTTTCACAGCAACATTTAAAAATGTAATGAAAATGTCATTTGAAGACCTCAGTGACCTCTTGAGTTAAATCTGCTGGTATGAGAATCAGAGCTGCAGTCGTGGAAACCGACATACAACCCTGTGCTTAGCCATAACTATCTGTAACCTTAAAAAGTTAGCATAAGCATAACTATTTCTAATGGTGGTAGACAAAGTAAGTAGGAGATGAGGTGACAAATATTTTCTAATGAAATAAGATTAGAAAAGTTCACGCTTGAGTCCAGATGTTATGATAGAAGACAGGCATTATTTAAAGGCAGATAAATTATATTAGAGAAATGAAAGATGAAAGAAACAAGAGTACCTGCTGGGAGACAGCAAACAGGATAGTAATTAAAGAGTAAATTCAGTGGAGATTTTATTTAGGATGGTAAACTCATTCTTTATTACAAGATGAATGCAAATGTCCAAATCTTAAAGTGGTTAAATGGCTCTTGAAAGGTTTGAACAAAATAAGGTGTGATTCAAAACAAATCTTTTCAAGCAGCGTCTTACTATGAGCAGTGGGATAGTAAAAGAACACTGTTTTCAGCCAAAGTCAGAACGGTTTGGCTGCTTCACCAGAGATTTCTATTTGTGCTGTGTTCCTCGCTCTCTCATTGGTTTAAACCGGGCACGGCTCCGTTGGAAAAAGAATCAGTTGTGGGCTGTGTTGCGTATGTTGCCAGCACTGTCAATCAAATCTGATTAGACTGCACCCACGCAGGCCTGATGAAGCAGAAGCGGAGTCTTAATATCTTGATGAAGGAATGAGATTTTTTATTCTCACTTATTCTCAAACCAGGTTTAAAAGCAGTGTTTCACTGTCCTCTCCGTCATAAAGGTAGAAGAGTAAAGGACAATAAGGAGCAGTAAGGCAGAAGGTGATGCTAAAGATAGAGGCTAAAATAAACCATTGGTGGAAAGTGACTAAGTAAATTAATACACAAAGTAGAACACTAAGTTTGTAACTTTAACCAGCCTACAAATGTTTGTGTAAAATTGTGGTGACAATAGTTATCTGGTCCTGCAGCTCAATAATAATGTCTGTCACTCTCCTCCTCTGCAGGGAAAAGACAAATGTAGAAAAAGGTCACATGAAACTGCCAAAATGCAGACTAAATAAACCCATAAGAAAGAGCGAGTTATTTTTCCTTCGGCCAACGATGTTCATTGGGAGCCAAATTCAGGTCAGATCGTCGAGTATCAGTCAGCCGGAGGCAGACTGGAGCTCCCTGACTGTACCTGCTGTTATGTATGGATTTAAGCTGTCGAGACCAGCCTCTTGCATGTGTGACAAAAATATTATTGCTGGCATTTTTGAATAAATGAGTTGAGACAACAAAGCAGTTTTTTGTGCAGCTGGTAGAAAACGCAGTTTGAACCAGAACCAGATTGACAAAATGTGTGTATGGCCTTGATGTACATGTATATTAATGGTGACGGCGGTGTCCACAGCTAAAGGGCGCTCATGTATTGTTAAAAAAAAAAAAAAAAAAATAAATAAATTATTGTAGCAGTTATGGCAGATAACTTTCCACTATTCCATAATTTCATGCATACATGTCACGCACAACTGCCTATGTCCATATCCACACTCCACACTCCGCTTTATTTGCTTATTAATGAAATAATTTGTCTTTGTGTGTGTTGACTCCCTCTTCTTACAAGCCTGAGCCAAGTTTATAGAGACCACCACAGAGTTAGTATATCTATTTAGTTAGTCATGCTGGTGGCTTGGTTTAAGAGATGGCAATGTCTGTGTGTCTGTCTGTTGGTCTGACGGTCCATCACTTTGATCCAGATTGTATTGTATCCAGAAGTATTTCCACGGCTGTTTGAACATGAATCCTGTGCAATCTGGTGATGGGTGACAATTAGATTTGGTACAAATGTGTATTTATGCTCAGGATGAATTATTATCTCTTCTAAATGTGTCATCTAGAGACATCAACAGATTTTTTTAACTTTATCACCACTTTTGTTTATGACTACCTACCTGCTAACCAACAGCGTTCCCATCAGCCTCAGCTGTACTTTGTGTTTATTCTTTAATGGCAGATGTTAGCATGCATGTGTTAGCATCCCTATGACCTGAGATTGTGAACACTGTAAACAACATACTTGATGAACCTCAGCTTGTTAGCACTGTCCCTGTGAGCATGTTAGCAAGCTGCTTTTAACTCAAAGCACTGATGTGCCTATCAGTAAAGCCTCACAGAATGACTGTAGACTCAGTCCTGTTTTTACCATCATTGGTTATTCATCATTGGCTGGAAACAGACAGGAAACAAAGCAGAATTGGTGTTGGCATGTTATGAATCAGTTGTATAATGAGTATTGTTCGCAGAAAATCTTTTAATATAAGCACGGGTTAAGTTATTAAAGTTTTAGGGTGCGTGGACGAAAGCAGCTGGAAGCGAGCCACCTCAAATATTCATCAACATCCAGACGCTGAGAGTCTAAACAAAACAAACAAAAAAAAACATTCACACACGCAAAGACAACCTCAAAATAAAAGTTGCATATGTCAAAAGAAAAGTGCGATGACAGACCAAAACAGAGACGGGCTGAAGTTTTGCAGCATCAGAGCAGCATCAGCACTCATCACAGTGGAATACTGATGGGGGACGAGTTGCCTTGGCTGTGAGCCTCGGCCGCCCCGGCCTCAGCTCTGCTCCGACCGCCATCCGCCTCCCCCCGGCAGCAACCGAGGAGCCACAGAGGCTGGGCAGGGAGGCCGAGGCGAAGGGCAGCGTCATGCATCTCAATGCAAACCAGGCGCGTCGGCCTGTCAGCCCGGGGAGCCGTCTCTCTTCCCTGGCTGACACCCGAGCACCCCAGCCAGTTCAACACTCGTCAGCATTTATTTTCATAAGCGGAGGAGCAGCGGGCTGTCACAGGCTGGGCGAGAGGACCGCTCCGACTTCCCCCTTTGTGTATACAGCTCACAAACACAGGAAGTTCCTCTGAAAGTTTACCACCTTTATTGTCTTGGCACGGCTACACTGCCACACACACAGCTGTAAGCTTTGGAAACTTTAACATAAAAGGCTTCAAATGTCAGATGTTCACCTCAATCATCCACAGACGGAGGATTAACAGCTTAAAAACTCTTTATCCCCAAGGAGATGGCTGACTTTTAGTCCTCTATCAGCCCCGGCTCAGCTCAGCTGGAGGAGGTAAGGCCGTAGTCTTTCACCTGCCATGCCGCACTGGGTATTTTCTTTATTTTGTTTTTTTTCCTGCACTTCCATGGATGTAACTGCGGTATGAGATGGTACTTTGAGCTGGGGCTGTTCTCATCAGCGCTGAGCAATTACATATGCCCCTAGGGGTGCTGATAAAAACACACGCTGAGAATGAACTCTGCAGTGCCAGGTGATGGCGGGGAGGCTACGGCAGGCCCATATTAAACAGAAGAGGGCCACAGCGCAGTGGAGGTGAATACAGATCACTCCCATACAGGCACACGCAGCCCAGACAGACCCCGGCGAGCAGACAGCTCTTTGGTTCCAGACCGGGACGCTGGGCTTTGTCAATCCGCTGACCTGCGAAAGGAACCAGCCTCCATCTCCCTCGCCTCATTATAGTGGCCAGCCAGGTTGATCGAATAGCATTACTAAAAATATCAGTCCCTCGTGGTGGCGTGTGTGTGTGTGTCTAAGTGTGTGTGTGTGTGGGGGTAGTATTTGTCATTCATTAATGGTATACATTTGTTTTTCTTTTACATTAATCATTGGAAGTTGCTGATTTGAGATCTGATCCAAACTGCTTTCAGAAAAAAAACATTCCTCAAGAACTCCTCTTTAGGCTTTGGTCACATTCAGATTTAGTGCTTTAAGTTACTGATAAATGTTTGTAGAACTTTAAGGGTTAGCATGTGTCAGACGGGGGGAAGGACGTAACCCTAAAGAGACCCGTAGTCTAACTAGGATGTCCAGGATCTGGTCTAGAAGGAACAAAAAAACACACTGACGTTTGTAATAGTGCCAATAACTAAATACTAAATGCTAAACCCAGTCGTGCTCCTTTTCTCAATAATACATCCAAACCTTTAGTAGTCTTTAAGAAACACCATTTCCCATATGTCCTAAAGCTTTGCGGGCTAAATGTTCCAGATTGATCTAAAAAGATGAGTACGTTTTCATGGGGGCTGTAGTTTTTCCTGTGCTTGTTGCTTAACTCTGTTGAAATCACAAAGGTTTCACCTTCCAACAGCGAGTGCTGATGTGGATGCCGATCTGTCTCACAATGTGGACAGTGAACCCCGGGAACACGCTTTATTTTTTCAGAGGGACAGATCAAAGAGATGGGAGGCGAATGAGAGATTGCATTTTGTTACAATTCAGTTTTAAGGTGCTACTTTCAAGACAGAGAGCCACCCAATCGATTGTGAGACACAAAGCAACGCTCAGGGTTGTCAGCGTGCAGGAGCTTGTATGACTGGCACATTTTCTAAAGCACTCCACTGGTGTTACCATCTATTTCTGTCCATGCACTCACAAGCACAGGAATCATTAATTGTTTATTGAGCAATGGTTCAATCACTTTCCTAAACCGGCCAGACAGTTTCTGTACTTTGCAGGTCAAAGGTCGGCTGGATTAAGCCGCGCCTTCACTCCTTCCTTACCAAAATTACAGTCTAAACTTGTCTTGTCTTACCGTGCCTTTGTGCTGCACTCTCTTGTATGAGGTGTGATCTTCCTCTGTGCGTGTTACCTACCAAGATGGGAAATGTTAGTTCCCCAGAAACTTCTCATTACACCCATCTAACCATGTGATGTGACAGAATACAGAAAATTAAAGGTAATGTGTTGGCTGTGTGGGCATCACACCCTGCCCTCCCAACCAGGACTGCTGTTTTATTTTATTTTTCATAGTTTGGGAAGACTGGGTTCTGACTTTGAAGGCAGCAGGAGGTGGGCAGGTGAGCGAGTGTGAGCTTTCCCTGGTAGGAAAAACCTGCACCAAACCTGGTAGGTTTGCGAGGAAGCCTGGGAGTTTATATAAACATGGATGAAGAGAGAATTTAGGAGGGAGAGAAATGCCCCACCTGGAAGACCAATCCTCATCTCTACTGTACATTTAAAGGAGGAAGAAGGACGACAGCTGTGGAGCTTCTGAATCTACAACTAAAGCTGCATTTTGGTGCTTTTTGCTACTTACTTGTGCAGTTTAAGAGAAGTGAAAGAAGAGAAGGCTGACCTTTTACTAAACATTTCAATTCTGAGGCTTTATGACTTCAATTCATGGAGAGAAAAACTGGAGGAGAGCAGTCTGAAGAAAAATGGATTACCATTACATGTTGTCCATTAACTTTCCCCCAGAGGATGAATCCCCTGAATTTTTCTCTCATGGTACCAGCAAGTTTTCATTCATCCAATGAAATATCTCTACCAGATGGAATGCCATGGAATATTGTTCAGACTGCTAACTTTGCTGACTGCCTGATGTCGAGATCCGTACTGTTGAGTGAATTGTCCCAAATTCTGACTAGATTGGCGTGTAATTTGGTACAGTCATGATGTAAATACTGAGCATACAGGCATGCATTACACATTATACGTTATACCTGCAACATCAGCATGTTAGCATTGTCGTGGCGTGCATATTGTCACACTTCAGAATCTCGCTTACTGCTGCGATACTTTAAGTGCAGCCTCACAGAGCCACTAGCGTGTGTGCAGACTCTTAAACTTTTTATTCATGCACTATTCGTCATTTCTTGCATGTTAGACTTGTCACATTTGCTATGGCATGGTGTATGTCTCTTCTTGTCTTTTTTTTTTTGTCTTTATTTGCTATGGCATGGTGTATCAATGGGTCGCTTTTCCCCATAAGAATCAATACAATACAATCAATACAGTTTCACTCTTCATGTTTGAAAAATGAAAAAAAACAAAACAAAACAAAAAACAATATGAAATTGATTTTTACTGGGGTTCCGTCATTTGACAAGACAAGACGACAAGATATACAGTGCTGTCTGTCTGGCGCTCACTTTGTTCACGCTTTGAAATATTCTTCAAGCGACAGCCAACACCTACAGTGTGCTGTTAGTAATTGAAAGGCGTGCTGTCAAGCTTACAGCTTCTGTGCTTGAGCTGGTTGAAAGGCTGCTTCAAAGCTTCATTGTGACTAAAGCACTTGTAAAACACAATAAAGTTAAAGTGCCTACACACACACACACACACACACACACATATACATGCAGACGTGCACTCAAACAAGCATCCATGCATACAGGAAGAGAACTTCGCAGCTCCTCTCCTCCTCAAACTGGCCACAGCACCTCTGCCCTCCTGCTCTCCATCTGCTGTTTACATCTTATCTTGCCCGACATCACGCTACTCACAAATTGGTCTTATTTAATTTTAACTGGAAAAGTCCCACTCTGCGCTTGATAACACTTTATCTCCTGCATTTTTAATAAGAGAATGAGAGACAGGCGAGCCCTGGCTCTTTTCAAAGCCCTGGCTCTTTTCGAAATTCTCATCTTCCCCGCTCATCAATTTGTTTCTCCACTTATGGCTTCCCACAATAGCAGTCATCAATTTATGAAAATGTTTAGCTCCTGGGACTCCTCTCTTCTCTCTCTGCTGGTCTCGCCCCCTCAGTGAGTGCTTGAAATCTAAATCTAGAATAACTGTCCATCCATCACCGCAGCAGCACATCCACACTGCCTCCTCATGTCCTCACTCATGTCCTCAGGCTCTTTACACTCTTGTGCGGTGTGTGCTTCATTTACTCCGGTGTGTGCCTCCTTCCTGCAGAGCTTTATTTTAATCCATTGTAACTTGACTGTTGGGTTTCAGAGCCTGTTGGGTTTTTTTCAGAGCCTGTTTTTTTTAAAGTGAACAATAACGGTTTTTTTCTGTTTTTTTTAAAGTGAACAAATAAATGCATGTTCATTTCCATTTCCTAAAGCTCAAAGTTCAGTGCCCTTTGGAAGTTTGGTTAAAAGATCCACTTTGCCGACGTGAGAGTCGGCACCGTGCACGGCTGCAACATTGCACGGCTGCAACATTTGCATGCTGAATATCTCATAAAGAAGAACAATCAGCACAGCTTAATTAATTAAAGATGACATTTACAGTGTTGTTTAATGAATAATCCGCACAGTTCTTAATAAAGATGAAGATAAAAATGGTTATGGCTCCGCTGCTGCCATGGTAAGATTTCAAGTCACAAAACAGTTTTTATGTAAATTTATACACTTAAGTACCTCACGGGTGCGCTTGGGCACAAGGTCATTGTCAGCCAATACTGGAGAGTTTGGAAAGTGCAAATCAGAGGGAGCTGTGTGACGACAGAGGAGGAGTGGAGGAGGAGTGGGCACAGGCTCGCCCTTAGTTATACTGCTATAGGCTTAGACTGCCGGGGGGCTCCCATGATGCATCGGGCACCTCTCCCTCTTCCTCTGCTTCCTTTACTCATATTATGGTAGTAGTGCGCAAACTGGAGTCACTTTTAGAAACTGGTTAAAGTGGCTAAACTGGTTAAAGTAGTTAAATTGGCTAAAGTGTCAAAACGGTTAATGTGAATACTCTTATGTCCTGTAAAGTGCATGTTACTGCCGGAGCCCCGGTCCTCTTTGTTCTCTCCAGTCTTGCAGGTTCCTCACTGATTCTGGTTGTGGTCCATCTGTCTGAGGTTCACTGGCCTGGTGGGGACATGATCTGTGTCTGTGCTGTGGAGAGAAGGTCGAGTGGCCCAGAGCTCCATATGAGGACATCTAGAGATGCACCTGGACTCACAGACTCATTTCCATTACCTGTGATACCTTCACACATGGACTAAACCAATGAACTCAGTATAGCTACAGTTTATTACGACTCATGTATAATTCCATAATATGATTGATGATGTTCTCTGTACATGTGGCATCTATTGCACGTCTGTCCGTCCCAGGGAGAGGGATCCCTCATCTGTGGCTCTTCCTCAGGTTTCTTCTTTTTCCCATAAAGGCTTTTTTTGAAGTTTTTCCTGACTTGGTTCGAGGGTCTAAGGACAGAGGGTGTCACAACTGTGCAGATTGTAAAGCCCTCCGAGGCAAACAATGTTTGTGATTTTGGGCTCTAAAATAAATAAATTTGAATTTGAATTTGAGTGTTATAGTATCTGGAGGAGTTATGGGGAAAATAACATGAAAAGCAACAATGGTATGGCCAGGGGAAATGATTTATGGCAATGTGAGGCTGCAGCAGGTCTCTCCAACTGAGTAGCTGGCTGTCTCGCGGCGAGATAAGAGGGAGCAGATAGGATGTTTCCCTGACAGACAAGGTGACAATCCGGCCTCACTGTGTGTAAACAAGAACGCCGCTATCTCTCCCTGCCCGACGATGGGGTTAACACCTCTGTCCATCAGCCGGGCTCCCGTCATCACTCATGGGGCCCTGGCCCTACCCCGTCTGCTTGTCAAGGCCCTGGGAGAAGGGGAAGCCGCGCCTTCTGCCGCCGGCGTGCGCCAACATGGCTGGCAGAGGGAGGAGGAGATGCGGTGGCACATGGTGGCACAGGCTGCCAGAGTTTTATTAGTTCTCTTCACAGACTCGCCTGCCCGAAAAAATCAGACAAGGTCGACAATCCTCTTTGTCTGCACTGTAAACACAGCGGTCCTCAGAGCCAGAAATCCCTTCAAGCAAGACTGAGTGGAGTGTTTGGGATGATACAGTAGCTTGGATTAACAGCCCACCAACGGCTCAGCTTCTTGTGTCAGTAGTTTTAGTGGTGTCACACTGATACTGTGGGTCCCTTTTCAAATGTATATTAGCATTTGATATGAAGTGTTACTTATTTTGACATGTTTTAAATAATGAAAATTTACAAAAATAATAATAAAAATTAAAAATTAAAAATATTTTTCGACTTTGGTGCTTTATGTTTCAGGTTCATTAGTTAATGTTATTCAGTGCTCATATCACCTTAATATCAGATATAAAAAATACTTGACAGGTGGTCAGACTGAAAACTGTTCAGGCACGTTTCAGTAACAGTAAGACACTGAGAATGGTTTGGCTCATCGGAAGACCCTGCACAGCAGATTATAACACTATGATGCATTTAACATGTCACATCTCAAAGTAATGTACAAAAAATGTGCACTTCAACGTAAAAAGAACACAAGGTCTTAAAAACAGGGCTGTCGGCCTGTTGTATTACTTCTGTAGTACACACTGAAATAGACAGGTACATGAACCTCACAATAGACAAGAACACCTGCAACCATGGAAACTGTACACAACAAAGCTGGCGATGGCTGTCGCCTCAAAATGCTTAGAGAACATGTAAAATTTAATAAATATATGACAAAAACTAGACTAATAATTCAAAGACATTAACTAAACTAGAATAACTTTATCTTTTGATGAGTACAATTAGACTAACCGTTATCTACGGTTCCATCCATTCTCTATTTTCATCACCAGACCAGAATTAAAACCAAATCAGATGCCAAAATCAACACAGCACTGTACTGTGTTGGGTGAAAAGTTCAGTCAGGTTCAGGATGCCTGTTTTTGTGCCACTGTCCTCAGCACCCCCGCTGTGTCAACACAGCGGCGTTGTTTTTGCAGCGCTATAGTCTGTGTGAACATGGCCTTGGGGAGCTGATGTTATTCAGTGAATCTGTATTCAGCTCTTTAACCTCAAAGAGTGTCGTCAAGTTAAGCCTGCGTATTCATGCAAAGTACCATTAAGTATACTGATCCTTCCCCCAACATCACACTCAGCATGTGTGATCTCCAGAGGATGAGTTTGGATGACTTTTCATGGACAAAATTAAACAATTTCAAATTGTTGACTTTTTTAAATTTAATTTTTACCTTCAAATAAAACTGGATTATCAATGGGTAATCAAT
This sequence comes from Scortum barcoo, assembly GCA_023238725.1. NCBI lineage: Eukaryota > Metazoa > Chordata > Actinopteri > Centrarchiformes > Terapontidae > Scortum > Scortum barcoo. Next base: position 2,883,868 of record CM041548.1, on the reverse strand, counting down.
CTGGATTAACTGCTGGCTTCTTTAAAGGTTATAAATGTGTTATAGTAATGTTAGCATGTTCCTAAATTCCAAAATCTTAAATGAATTAGATAACTGCGATGGGTACAGTCTCATCACAGCTGATGGAAATAATGGTTCAAAACTACAAAACCAACACTGAAGGGACACTGAATTAACCAAAATGAACTGTAAACATCTACGTTTAGACCCAGTACTGGTAAGACCCCGAGAAAATCAAAATCTACAGTATATTTTTGAACTGTAGAGTTGAAGGAACAGTTCACCCTCTTGGGGCCACTAGCGGGGCTTTAGACTTGTGTTTTTGCACTTGACAGTGGCAAAGGTTTTTACTCTTCAAATTCCACTGGTACCTGCCTCACCCTCCCCTACAGCTACACCTGGCAACCTTGTGATCTGGCAACCCCGAGAGGCAGTGGAGAGCTGCTGTCTACAGTTTTGCCTTGTTACCCAGAAATTGTGTAATGTTACATCAGTAAACCATTTCCTGCGGGGAATAGAAGTTTGGGTGAGGATGGTCCACAGAACCTATTGGCTGCAGCTCCAGCCATCACTGCTTCTCTATAATTAGCGCTTGAGACTGATAAGAAAGGTTTAATTCCTGCTTAGCTGAGCCGCTCATTCACTCTAAAAAAGCCTTGGGTTACAATTCACAGTCCTCGTACCGTTTAGTTTAAATTAGGGCTGCAACTAATTATTACTGATGTTTGTTTGAAGATTAGTTTTCAATGAATTGCTTAATCGTTCTATAAAATGTAAAGAAATTGTGAAAGGGCTTAAAATAGCTCTAAGTCTCAAAGCTCAAGGTGATTGCACTGATTGCTTGTTTTGTCCCACCAACAGTCCACAACCCAACGGTACTCAGTTTGCAATGGTATAAAACAGCAGAACTGCAGATTGTTTGACATTTGTGTTCGAACCCTGAAGTTGCATTAATCAATAAATCAAATCACTGAGCAATCACCGAGCAAACCCACAGACCTGTGATTTTAAGTTCATGAAGCCCAGAAATGTTTCAAGAGCTAATTCTGGTTCATTGCTTGAGTTCGGCTTTCATCAGTGTTACTGATAACCTATTATCAAGAATCAAGAATCATTATCGATAACATGTTAGTTAAAGATTGAATTACATAAATATCTCTCAAGATCTAGCGCCAGTGTAACACAGCGGTGAGCTGACCACCATTAAAGCCCTGCATGTAGACTTTCAGAGTGCATCCTCTTATGTTCAGGTTGTTCATGGAGGCTCGAAGGATAACTCCAGTTAACTACAACTCAGGTATTTCTGTAGTTTTGGCCATCGTTTCTAATGGTTTTAATGATATATTTGTCTGTTTTCAGTGGTTTGAACGTAGTTTCGAAGACCTCCAGCCTTACAGGAATACAGCTGTGGGCTGATCCAGGTCCTAGTTACTTTTTTGGACTGTTAGCATCAGCAAAGTATAAAAGCTATTGGTATTGTACCTACTGTACATAGGTACTACTGTAGATTGCAAAAAACTCTTTCTCAGGTCCTGGCAATGCATGTTACTGAAGGTGACAGGGCCATCATTTTTTATTTACATTTGAAGTCATGTGAGCACTGGATAAAATGTAACACACACACACACATCTATGTGACAGGCACAGCTCCCTGTATCTCAGACTCACACACTACTCTACTTATGGTTGTAGATTTTAATTAAATGTTAGTACTAATGTGTTTGTACATGAACAGCAGACGGCCCTGTTCGCTAATGCCTACAGAACCTCATCACGAGGGGTTTAACAATCTCGGTCCATTAGCAGTCTGGCTTACAGTCAGCGTGTATAGAGTCAATGTGCAGACTTGAAAATGATCATGAATGATAAATGATGCTGAAAGATTTACAAGAACATTATTTAAAACCAGCTGGAATCTTTTCCTTACTCTACACATGGTTTGTCACTGTGGCTGCCACTTCATTTTCATGGCAAGCGTATGTGTTTAATCTGCTGGGATATGATGACAGAGTTTGTTTATGAGGCTGTTTTCTCCCTGCTATAGATAGAGCTCCAAGACATCCTGCCTATACGATACACTGACTGCAAGATGTCACGCTCCTGTATCTATTCTCAGCTAAAGCTGCTATATCTGAGGGGAGACTGACAAAATGTCTGCCGTGTAGGCCTCTCTTTTAACAGTCCTTGAGATATTTCTGACATGTAACCGACGCTTCTGTCGCTCTTCTTTCTTTGTCTTGTGCACAACATGCGAGGAAACTCAATCTACAGCCTATGGAACACCTCTGTAATTTACTCAGACAGCATATCCTCTCCTCCCAGACCACACAATGACCTCCTGCGGTTCAGTTTCTCAACCTCTTAGCCCTCACCTGGCCCCCCAGCGGCTTCACATTCAGCTGCTGATGTCAGGATGTTTCCCCTTTGTACTCCACACCCACACCTACAAGCAGGTCTCCATTTCAGGCCCTCTGGTTTGTGTGTGCGCCTGTTTTTGTGCTTGTATAACCCAAATCCTCGTGCCTCTCCCCTCATACAGGCTGTCTGAGAGTATTAGGGGCTACAAGAAGAGAGAAATGTAATAACCAGCGAGCCCCAGTGCCCTATCAGCACAGCTCAGCCTCCAGAGAGGCCTGCCCATCATGGACAGCACCCATGACGGTGAAGATTACACCGTAGACTGCAATAAGCCTGACACATGGAAAAGTCCGAGATTAGAGCAGCAAACTATTTCCACCGTCTATTAATGCAGCTGGAGCCCTCGTCTCCGGTTTCAGTCCGTAGTGGTGTGAGCACACAGCGCTCTCTGGTGGCCAAAAACTGACACTCACACTTTTCTTTTTTTCAGTTTTAATCTGATATTAAAACACATTACAAAGTCAGTATGCAAATACCCTCATTTGTTAAATTAAATTATTGGAAATGCACAAGTCTTGAACAGGTCTTTGTTGATGTGAACTAGCCAGGAGCATAAATTAATCCATGTTTGCGCCTTAAACAGGGAGGCCCATCTCTTGTAAACTAATAAATATGACACTACTTCACAAGTGTAAAATACAGGCATACCAAGTTGTGACATTAAGTATATGTGTTTTTATATATTGACTTAAACAATCAGCACAGTAGCTCACACTACCTATCATACTGAGATAAAGCAATAGATGAACACAATAAAGAAAGTCAATGGAGTTTGTGAATGAAATCAGGCAGTAAAAAAAACACTGAGAGAGTAAGTGCATAAGCAATGCAAGTCCAGTGAGGAGAGTTCAGTCTGTTTCTGTTTACCTTTGCACAGAAAAAACACTTGGCACACCCAAGAGTTGGGCCATATTCTAAAGAAATGTTCTGGGAGCAGGCATAGCTGCGAACATCTTCCTATGGCCCTGGAAGGACGACGCACAGTGCAAAAACAATACAGCTTGGAGGCGACACTACGACACAAATGACAGTGCAATTAATCCCAGCCTCAAAGTAACACCAACACTGTTCCTGGTAATAAGTCTGATCAACAGCAGAGGGCTGTGACTTGCAGCCCGCTGCTACTGAGTTAATTAATATAAGAGGATGTGAACTGACCACCATTAAAGCCCTGCATGTAGACTTTACAGTCACAGTGCATTCTCTTATCCTCGGATTGCTCATGGAGGCTCGAAGGATAACTCCAGTTAATTACAACTCAGGTATTTCTGAAGTCTATGCCACCGTTTCTAATGGTTTCGATGACATTGTACCGACCGAGGTCACTGCTGAGATCTGAGAACACAGAGACGTCTCTTTAATGAAGTCAGACAGGAAACAGGAAGTCAGACAATCAGACAGGTTGAAAACAAAACAAACAGTTTTATCTAAAGCAGGGGTTCCTAATGTTTCTGCACTGAGGATCACTTTTATATTGACAGTATTGTTGTGGACCACTATAAATAATATATAATAAATAGTGGGTTAGGTTAGACTTCATGTGTGTTGAACATTTAGATATAAAAACACACCACCCTCCTTCTTTTAGGAAACTGTCCAGCTCTTTAAAGCTCAAGTGACAAACTGTTTTTCTTGTTTAAACAGTTTAATAGCCACAGTAACAGGAGCACAGCACCCACAGAGGGAGGAAGTAGGTGACGTCTGACTGATGACATATTTGAGCTCAAAATCAGTATCAGAAAGTTGAAGGTTATTACTGCAAAAATAGCCTGAAAAGCGAATTAATGATTATTCAGGTTATTCAAACAACTGTATTTTTTCTCAGGTGGTCAATGGAAAGCGGGCCTGGTACGGGTCCCGGTTTTGGGAAACTCTGATCTAATCCTTTTTATTTGGAGGTAAAACCGACACCCAAGAGTACACCCAAAAATGTTTCTAATAATCCATCACTGTTCAGGAAAACTGAGTGCACACAACCATGGTGAGTACAGTAGGTAAACCTGTGATGGATTACAGTGGATGTTTTCCTTCCAAATGAGTTTGGCTAATGTGAGGAATTGTTGTCTGACTACTCGTGTTTCTTGTCCTGCCTGACTTCTTTTTAGGAAACACCAACACGCTCTTACATCTCAGTAATTAACTTGGTGAGCACAATGTTATTACAGCTAGAAATGATGATAAAAATTACAAATATCTGAACCAATTGTAATAAACGGGAATTATCCTTAAGAATAGAAAACAAGCAGAAGCATACAGTATATTCTTTGTTGTGATGCCTCTTTGTTTCAATAAAAAAAACAACAAGTTGAGGAGCATGTACACACACACCATAAAAGGAAAAATGGCTACCCTAGTGCTTGGCCTCAGGCCAAGGCAATTTGTGGATTTGGAAATTCTGTGTATTTACAGTTTCACAAGTCTGTGATAGCTCAATCCACGAGTTCATACCTGCTCTGCTGGATAGAACAGGAGGTGTGTCTCATTTGACCTTGTTTTCTTCCTGAGTATTGTCTTCTATCACCACTATCTGTACACCTGACAACTGTCCGCTGGCATCCAGCTGCAGTCCCTGAACCCCTTCAGTCTGCGCTTCCTGTATTTGGCACTGTGGCTCCTCCCCCCCTGCAGCCATTGTCACCTCCATCCCGCTCTGTACCATCATGGCAGCCCCACCTCTGCCCGACTCCTCGGTTAGCTGCAGCTCCATCACCCCCACTGTCTGCTCCATGGGAGCCGGGTTGATCTCGATGACCGTGTGCTCCTGGCCGGCCTCCACCTCGCTATGCATCACCTCCTGCTGCACCAGCATGGTGCCATCCACCACCTGGCCCTCTATGGGCACCACCTCTGTGCTGCCGGCCTGCTGGCTCAGGTGCACCAGCTCCAAGGGGCTCACCACCGTGCCCAGCTGGCTGGAGTCTTGCATGGCGGTGGTGCCCACCAACGTGAGGCCCGAGGACGGGTGCAAGGTAATGGTGTCTGCCTTTCCGTCTCCGGTCACCATGTAGCGCGTAAAAAGCTGTGAGCCAGCGGGAAGCAGGGTGACCGTGTTGGAGGACTGGGCCAGGGAGGCGATGGGCAGCCCTGTCACGGTGAAGGGCTGACCCACGGAGGACAGCGAGATGGGGGAGAGAACGGTGAACTGCTGGGGCTGCAGGGTAGCCTGCTGGTTGATGGGGGAGGTCAGGAGGGTGGTGGTGGAGGCAGGCCTCTGGAGACGAGGCCGCTTAGTCGGGCGCTTGGTGGGAGTTTTGTTTTTGGCAGGTTGAGGGCAGGACAGGAAGGCTCGCACCTGCTGCTGCTTCCTTTGTTCTTCCAACTGCACCTCCAGGTCTGCACAGAACAAACAACACAGTGCTGAAAATGAGGGCCGAGAACATCAACAGCTGAACATCAAAAAATGTCATCTGCCCTTTTTCATATTTACTATTCAAACACCGTGGTAACATAACAAACCCACACAAGCACCTAACTAGCTAAACACAGATACTGGTTCTGGTCTGTTTCATTTCATTTGTATAGCAGAAACTTAACTGTGTCATTCTTCATACTTTAAGAGTCATTTCAGATGATTGTAGAAAACAATGAGGCATAATCCTATTTAATAGCACTGATTAGCAGGAATTAAGATACTGAAACTATTGTTTTTGTCTCATTGTGTTCCTAATGCATGTCCCAGCTCTAAGATATCAGCATTTGTAAGCATTTCACTACAAAACATATTCAGATATATTATTTATAAATGTATGAATACAGCACAAAATAATTTTTTTTTCACATGATCCTGGAAACTATCCATCCTAAATTGAAGGCAAACTTAATGTATATGATATTCAAATTTGTGAATAAAGCTCAGTGTTTCACACAGAATTAGATTCTGTTTGTAGCGGTAGCTGCTGAACTGGGTGTGTTTAAGTAGCTGTGGCTCACTGGGAAAGTCATGTAAGCACTGTTCCTATGGTGGCAACTTACATACTATTATTAATTATAACAGACCACACAATCAAATGTTCGACTAACACCATTGATGGAGTAGTGCTGTCACTTTTGAACCAGTTCTCAATAAATACTAAGAGCCCTATTTCCAAATGATCAGTTTTACTTAATACTGAAACCACTATCTGTCCTTCAGTTTGGCATGGCAGACAGCTCTAAATTCTACCGTACTACAAACACTACAATACCCATGAGCCTCAACTTTCGAAGATGTGCTAAGTTATAATAAATTCAAACCGCTTCTTTGCTGAATTAATGAAGAAAACAATATTTTAATGACTAAAACTAACAATCAACAATCAACTTGATTGAAGCTGCAGGGTGTTTTAACACTGCAATCTTCAGCTTCTTCCTGCTGCTACTGGGGCAAAAAAAACATTTTTAACTTAGAAGACTCTTGCTGACATGCATCTTGGAGTCATATGTAACTTCCCCCCCTTCGTATTTATGTACAGCGGCATGTGCCTCTGACTGTATATCAACAAACCAGATATTTTAGTTTTTTTTTTTTTTAGTATTTTATAGTATAGTGACAAAAAATAATGTTACACAGAGGTTACTCAACAAGTGAGCAAACAACTTTGACTTATAAAGGCCATGCAATGAGAAAAACTAGTGAGTGGACGTTGAGTTCAGATTGAGGAGTCTGTTTTGTCACTCTGTGTCATTCTTGCACACTGTGATCTGTGTTTTTACCGAAAAACTTCAACCGAGGAAGTCTGACTGAGACAAGTACACCACTGGCCAAACAGTGGACGGCTGACTGCAGAACAGGATGTTGGGACACATTTTGGAGAATCCAGCCCCTGAAGAGGAACCTTGTTTCTGATCTGTACTCACTGGTGAGCGTGCTGAGGATTTGCTCCTGGCTGGGATCCGTCTGCTGCTTCCTCCTCTCCAGGATCTTCTTGACCGAGTCGAGCAGGCCGAACACTTGGGCGAGGTTACTGAGCACCGCCACCTCTACCAGACAGGAATCTGGGATCAGTGCGGCAATCAATCAAAGGGTCACTTGGTCAGTCAGAAAGGAGGAACAAATTCAGCTGTTCTAAACAATCAGTCATGTAGTATTCAGTCATTACTGCCACAGAAACCAACAGTAGCCTTTCTAAAAGCTTCCTGAGGTTGGTGCTTCATCCATCAGCAGCTGAATTTGTTCTTTCTTTCCATATATTATTTCCATGTCTAGGACCCCACCCCTGGGTCCTGGACATGGTCTGTTCTGATGATGCATTTCCCAGCAGCCCATACACATTAGCATTGTTTCGTACCTGTGTCCTGTAAAGCAGCTGGGTCCCTGCGCTGCTGCACGCCGTTCAGCAGCTCCAGCAGCTCCGTACTGATGTTGGTCACCACTTCACCCAGCAAACCCACATCGGCGATGCCCTTCCAGAAGTTCAGCGTGTCCTCTGTGGACACACAGGCAACGCAGACTCAGTGACATGCTACTGTGTGTGTTTGTGTGTGCAACATTTTATTGTGAAATGAACGGTGTGTGTTGGGATGTGCGTTGTCTGTAAACCTGAGATCTCGTTAGATTCCTTCTTGTCTGGAGACTCCAGTGAGCTTGAGCTCCATTCCGCCTTCCCAGTCAGAACCTCTGCTCTGTCCTCGCCCACTGTCCCGCCATTACCCAGGACCACGTGAGCTGCAATTTACACAAGAGAACACACATTATGCCTGTAACATGCATGGCTGAAGAAAAGACCCAACCATAAAAAGTAAGTCAAAATGAAAAGTGAATTTCACTGTTTAATACATTAAAAACCTGCAGACTCATGAATGTTGAGGTGGTTTTATAACACACTAGACAATGAAAAGTTTGGTGTGGCTGATTTCAAACAGATCACAAATCTTTGCAAAGTGATTTTCTCACCATGGTGAAAACAAATGACAAATAGTGGCTGTTACTACCTGTTTGGTAGTGATTTAGGACCTGTTGTCAACACTTTGTTATCAGCGCACCTACTGTATATGGGGCCACTATGACTTGCAAAGCGAAGATCATGTGACAAAGACACACGGGGATGTGAGTAGGGGAGTGTTTTGTGAGTTGTCTAGTTGTACTGTAAGAAGGCAATCAGTTGTATTAATCTCTGACCACGTTCCAGCTGTGCACAGTGTCCCTTTTACAGTGGACCGACAACATACATATCAAATAAGACATAACTGCTTACTGTTTACACTGTTTATTAGGATCCCCATTAGCTGTGCCCTAGAGCACATCTAGGTTTCCTGGGGTCCACATAAAAACAAAACAAAGCAAACAAACAAAGTATAGAAGAAAATGTTAAAAATATAAAACATAAATTGACGATTTCAGTCAAAACGTAAGACAAACATACATTGACATTCAAAGTTGTTCAACTATTAGTTGCAATCCAAAAAGAAATGTTACAGGCATAAAACATTTAACAACAAGAAACAAAAAACGAGAAACTAGTGCAAACTGCGGTTAGTACATTAACAAGTTCTCTCAAAAACTAGTTCAGAACATCCTACAAATACGATTTACCCAGGTGTTTCTTTATTTGTTTTTTAAAAATAGATTTTTGTGGTAATTTAGTCATGCATAAAGGTAAGGTATTTCATATATTTACTGCTCTGTATACCACAGTAAGAAAATTTGAATTTTGTTTAGCTTGGAGAGTAAGACCCGACCTTCTGTTGCCTGTCTGGTGGCATAAGCGTGGACCACAAATTAAGTTTCAGTTCCTTATACTGTATAACACAAACACACCATCCCTCTGCATACACTGTTTACTGAGTAATGTTCATACAGTGCTTATTATGGTGACATACAGACACTCACTGCTGCTCAGCTTATACTAGTTTGTTTATTTAGTATAAGTCATAGTTACAATACTACCCATGTACATATGTTCATCTTTCTATTTCTGCTACTGTTTGCTCTGTCAATAAAGTTAAACTCAAAAGTAAAATAAAATAAATTTAAAACCTCTCTTTCTTAATTGTTTTACCTTCAGTTAGTTTGGACAAAGGAATACTTCACCACGGAGATTCAAATGTAATCAATGAAAAAATGTAAAAGCCATGGTTGTTAGAGAAACTAAATATATGACATAATAACCATCCATCCATCCATTTTCCAAACCCGCTTATCCTGAGAACACACAGGGTCGCAGGGGTGCTGGAGCCTGTCCCAGCTATCTTTGGGCGAGAGGCAGGGTACACCCTGGACTGGACGCCAGTCAGTCGCAGGGCTGACATAATAACCTTCATGAATATATACTCACAGTCACTGTGGTCTAAGATTTAACACTGTAATTATATCTCATTCAAATGTAACCTACAATAGATTAACTTGCTAATGTGCAAGTTAAGTTACCCCTGGCTAAGTTACGCCGTACAGGTCGTAGTGGCCCCTGGAGAGTCTCCTACACTTGTACAGTGTTTACAACATAGTGAAGCAGAGCTGGGGCCTACATGTGAAGCTCCCCATAAAAGAAGACAGCAGTGATACATCAAAATGTAATCAATGTGTCATTTTTTTATTTGCAAGGATTCTTCACAGCATAAAGCATTTCTTGCATCTGGTATCAGACTGCAGCGTTTTTAAGTCCCCAGTCAAAGTCATAAAGCCCCTGAATCAGTAAAGAATAAGCCAGGCCCTGTCAGGCCTTGACCTTAGTGTGCTCTCACCTTGAGAGGATGTGGGCGTGGTAAGTCCAGTGCCGTCAGGGGGGAACCGCGTGTTGTTGATTAAAAGGTCAAACTTGGTGCTGCGACAGGTATTGGTACACAGCGTGCTGTGCTGGTAGAAGTCCAGCTGACCCGAATCCATCATTTTTCTGGAGGGCAGAAATTAGGAAGTGTATCAAACAGTTGGAATGGAAGAAAAAAAATGGCCACCTACAATCAACACTGCCAAAATATTTACAGCCTTTATAACCAACAGTTCATTTTTTATGTTACTTTCTGAGCTGCCTGTCATTATGCACATCGTCTAGCTGGCGGTGTAATGCCTTTTCAACTCAGTACACGTAATCTACTTGTTTGGAAGTTATCATTTAAGAGCAACTGCATAACATGGAGCAACTGATTCTTGTTTGGACACACAAACAGCCTGATTAGTAGGAATATTCTGTGGACTGGATATATGCCACTATGTAAGAGTGCAGTGGTGGAATAGGATGTGTGTATATCTAAATTTTTTTTTAAAGTATTTGAAAAGCTGCATGGATGACATATTTCTGTAAAGAGACACATCTTATCACCATGAACAAAAAAAAACCTAGTGGCAGAAACAGAGGAAGGAGGATAATTCTCTGTGGGTTCTTCAGTGTTCATGTAATCATTTTACACATTGTTATTATTAGCTATTGATTAGTAAGGCGTTAAACTAAAGACAAACCTGCTTAGGACAGCTGGGTTATCTGTTCACCAGAGTCCATAAGTAGTTACACTCTTGATTCGCTGATAGGATTGTTTCCACAATATTTGAAAAGTTTTAGACATTTAACATTTCTATCAGTGAAACAGACGAGGTTTAATGAAACACATTATAATTATAGTTCGAATAATGCCTACTTAGTTTAACCATATAAAGGTAATATAGAATATACAACATAATATATACACTATAATAATATAGAATATTGGAACTTGTCATTGTTTTGCTCATTTAATAAAGATATATGAGTCACATCAGCAACAATACATATAGAGCTTGTGTGCAGACTCTTATGATAATTAATTATAATTCATTAGAAAGCTGTGCAGTGCAACCAACCAGCACGTAAAAGATGCAACATGGCAGCCTCACCTCAGCATGACTCCCCCCATCCTGATGGCTCTCTTCCAGTCTTTCAGAGTGGCTTTTCCAGAAATATGCACAAACTGCTTCGGGCTGATCAGCTGGTCTTCATACTAGTGGAGAGTACATTAGTGAAGTAACCAGCAGAGTGCAATGATGACATTTCAGCAGAGTTGATAAAACACTAGAGAAAAATCTAAGTCTAATCACATACAGTACTTCATGTGTCTGATATCAGTTTGCTGACACTGATCTTGAATTATTATTAATAAAACTAATATGCATACTGTGGTATCTTCTATACAGACAGGAAATACTACAACTACTATATACCAAATGAAAAACAAAAGTGAAAAGGTTTTATTATCAATCTTTTGTGATTTCTGAGCTGTTGCGTGAGTTGCAACAACACCGTCAACACTGTACATACTTGCTGCGTGTTGAGTTGCAATACTTGTTTCCATGAACTGCATAACCTGTCTGTGTGTCCTGTGTACTTTAAGTTAGAATACTACTGTACATTTGCAATCATGAAACAACTTACTATTTACCACGGATACTAGCAGTAAGAAAAACAAGGACTAAGAACATTTTCGATTAAAAGCAAGTAAACTGGTCCACTATCTGTTTGCATTTGTGTGATTTAGTTCTTACTTCCCTTGTTAGACAGATGTACAGTATTTTGCTGACAGCAGCCTCAGTGATTTCTTACCAGTGTTTTATATTATTTTTTTCTTAGCCTCGGTGCTCAGTACGTGATTTGGTTCAAAACAGTTGTTGAGCTTAGCAATGACTGGTAATAGGAAGCACCTGTTTAATTCAACTCATTCAGAACACTTATGTTTGAAAAAAAAATAAAGAAAATATAATAACTAAAACACTCATCACATCTTGTTCATCAGTTGTTCATGATATCTTCAAACCCAATCAGCCATCAGAGGCATGAGCCCACTTAGAGTTGTAATCAGCATCAAGCTGTTTGAAGCTTACAAGTTTAAAGTGAGAAGAAATAAAAAAGTGGTTCAATGTGGTTATTCTGGGACTCCAGAAGTAGTACATGTTTCTTTCCTGTGGGGTGACTGACTATTGAGTGACCTAGTTGCCATTTAGCTGTGCGCAGTAATATCTGGTACCACCCACCACATCTTGAGCGTGGACTTGATAAATCATGACGAATACCAACCTTCACACATTTTACATTGATTCCTGGGCACACAAATTTCTTCACCAGCAGCACAGCTTTATTTCTTCACCAGCAGCACAGCTTTACTGTCGCCACACGTTATGGGGCAGCCAATCTCGACATCATCTCCCTCCGTTTCTTCTGAAAGGATGAGATCACACATGTGACATTTAAACATGAAGGGGAAACCATGCTTTTTGCAATGTGATCTGCAAAAAAAAAAAAAACCTAAACGTATGCACTGCTCAATCTCAAGCTGTCCAAACGTCACTGTTAAGATCTCTCTTACCGGGATGTGTTTCAACAGCCATGACAGCCGCATCTGTTTCAGCAGATTCATCTCTGAAAAGAAAAAGAAAAAGAAAAGCTTTCACATTTGTGCTTGGTGGTATCGAGGATGCAGTCTGTCTATCTTGTATCAAAATTTCTACTCGGGCCTTGTAAAGTTTGGTAATTCGGTAATTAAAACTTAATTCTGGCCGGTCATCTGGCACCCATGTAGCTGTGTTTTTTTTTAATATATTGTGGTGAAGTGAACTGAAGTGTCCCGTCCAAGCCTTGCCTACCTAGCCTCGTATCAAATAGGTTACACCTGGCTTCAGTACATACCCGGTGGTGATTGGCTGTAGCTGGAGAATGACCTGAGTCTTATTAGGGTCATCAGGGTCTCCTTCGCCGTCAGCCTTCACCATCACCACCTCCCCCATGGACACCGTGACCTCCTCGGTGGTTGCCATCACACTCAGAGTAGACTAGAGGAGGGGGGCCACTTTCATATAAAAGTTATCCAGTTTGTTCATCTGAAAAAGAACAAATATAGTTTTAAAAAACAGACATAGAGAAAATTACATGAAGCCTAATCTTTTTCACATTCTTGTATGATGTTAGTGATGTCAAGATGCAGAGATTCAAAACTAGTTTTTTGCTTTTTGAGTTAGCCACTAGTTTAAGTCAGAGTTACTTTCAAAATAAGATTTAAGACTAGTTCGGCACAACTTGCACCGAGGAATAGTTGGAAATTGGAAACCTGAAATCAACTGGAACTAACTTTTAAATTTACTGTTGTCGCTGTTATATAGTAACAAAGTCATTTTTCACTCACTTTTCAAAAATCTGTCACTTTATTTTATAGTATTTCGACTTTTATCTCAAGTATTTTTCTTCACTACAATTCAAATCACATCCATTTCACATGAAGAAGCGCTGGTGAGTGTGCAGACGCAGGAGGGCAGAGCTTCGTGTCCAGAGAGGTGGCACTTTGCGCTCATCGACGCTGGACCGTTCACAAGCTGACAGTTTAAAAGTGAAAGTAATTTGCCGTTGTTGACAATCACTGCTGCAGAGCCTCAAATGCTCTGGTGGCACTTTATTCTACAGGTCATGGCAGCTTGGTTCGACTGTAGTCTAATGCCCCTTTTCGGTTGGTCAGACATTTCTGAGCGTGAGTTTTGTGCTCTTTTGTGTTGAAGGAGGCAGTATTGTATTTATAATTGATAATGAGATGTACGCATTGGTTTCAAAGTCGCTTTGTATTTTGGACATTGGAGCTCTGTGGTGATGGATGGTGCTGTTCCATAACCATGCACTGGTGTTGGGGTGTACTGTATGTACATTAGTCCCAAACCATTTAATTTAAGACATTTAGTTCTGAGAGACTTAGACTTAGACTTAACTTTATTGATCCCTTTGGGATGACTCCATCAGGGAAATTTAAATGTATGCAGCTTCCTCAGTTCAGTGGGTTACGGTCAAAGTACCAAACTGTGACCCCAAAGCATGTACCATTACACCTCTAATTGACATGCTAATAAAATTTGTTTTTTAGCCTAAAGGTGTTTTTTTTTTATTTCATAAGTTTAACATGTATTATCACATTAACATTTTGTCTAAACCATGCAAACCTTTGCAGTAATGTTTTCTAAGAGTATTTTAACCAACTTTGCCCCAGAATTTTTACTCTAACTTGAGTAAAATACTGTAATACTCTTTCATCCCTGCCTAAATCAAGTTTGAATGGCCTCATATTGGGACAGTTGGTTATCTTCAGGGAACTAACTGGACTTTTAAAGTGTACACATGGTGTTCATGAACTTAGTTGGGCCAGTTGGAAAAAAAAACTCGAATACAATCAGCCTAAAGAGTTGATCTTTCCCTAATATGAAAAAAATCATAAACCAAACTTGTGTCAAATGAAGTTATATCCATTCATTTATACCAACGAAATGTGATTGTTTCAGTTACATTTATTTAAAAAACGCCTCAAATCAACCAAAATATTTAATATCTGTGAACTAATGTGAGTAATATTAACTAGGTGATTTCACAGGGGATACATGTCCCATACATCTTAACAAACCAGCAGCTCTCTTCAGATGACCGATGTTTGGTATTTTTCAAAGTGAGCTGAATGTAACGTCCTCTAACAGCCCACACAGGGATGCTAACGGAGCCTTCACAGCTGCAGCCGCTCAGGCTGCGGATAAAACAGCTCGTATCTCCCAAACTTTGTTGTGTACGGAGGAGCAGAGCGAGCAGCCGCCCGTTTCTCTGTCAGAGCTCACACAACGTGAGTCTCACATACACACAGCTCCTCAGTCTGGGTCGGTGGTAGCCATTGTGGCTAACGCTGGGGCGGAACTAGACATGCGGTCAAAGTGGACAATACGGTGAACTATACTGTCCGAGATGGGTAAAGCTGTGCATTTACAGTGTGACGGTTACGTGCCGCTTGTCTCTGAACCGTACGTCCCTTCGTAACTCTGCATTTTAACTCTCCGCTCCCCCTCAAAATGACGTCTCCCTGTGCGGCGGCACGTACGGCAAACAACGGCACGGCGGCGGCGTTGCCCCTCCACTCTGTGCGAGCCTGGCCGGTTGAACCCCCCTCCGCCACACGCCCGAAACCCCCGGCCAAAGCCGCCGTTAGCGTCGTACGAGCAGTCGCTATTTCACGGCCGAGTCTATTTAAAAGCACATAGTGAAAAATGCGTCTCCGCTTACCGTTTTATGAAGAGAAACGCAGCCCTAGATTGTGGAAGGCTGCGGCGCATGCGCACTGCGCGGGCATAGCTGGACTTCCTGCCGAACAGCGCTCGTCTGTTTCTCACGCTCTTCTAAACTCTGAAAAAAATCTAACTGTGGCTCACTTTAGCACCGACTGTGACTCAAACAGCTCGAGAATATGTGGGGGAGCGAAATGTATGTGATGTTTAGCGACACCCTCGGCTTTTTGTACGCTTTATTTATTGAGCAATCTGGCAAATCCCGTCTGCTCAGCCCGTATCCCAATTAGTGTTAACGCTGGTGAAATACACACGATGTGGTGCAGTGTTAGGACGTGCATTATGGCTTCAACAGTCTGATCCAGGTGATCATATCATCCTTGTTTTGCATTTTGATTACTCATTGAGTTCGTCATGGAAACTTGTCTGAAGACATCTGCTTTGCTCACGTGAGATCAGACATATTGAAGCTGTATAAAGACAGCTAACAACGATAGTACGCAGCCTGCTATCATCTGGGACACTAATTTCTTTTCACATATTGAGACGGGGCGCCAGGATAAGTGATCACCAGCAGCCCCTGGTTTAAAAATTGTGCTTCCGAAATCTCTTGATGGCGATTCCGCAAGAAGTGTGGTTATCCCCACCCCTCCTGTGCCAAACATAGCAGAAGCCCTTTTTAACAGCGTCACTGAACGTCCCACCTACTGACCATCTGCAACGTCTTTCTCACTCAGAGGTTCGGGGACTTATAACACATATGGGTGCTCCACGGTGACATGATGTTTTATGCAATGTCAACATATATATAAAAGGCTATTATTTGAAATTTGTGAACATTGGTGATCTATTATCGGAACATTATCGTATTTGGATCGCCGGGTTTGACGATCGACGAGCATGATGGGTAAAAAAAAGGCGGGGCAACATAATTTATTCGGCTCTCATTGGTTGCTGTCCGCACTTCGAAAAGCGCTGCGTTTATGTCATGTGGGGAAATCGATTAGTATGAGGAAAACACGATGTTCACTGTAGGTTGACAGTGATTTGGGTCAAAATAAAAAAAGATGTTTTTTTTTTAGATACGGCTCCTCTCTCTCAGCCTTATACGTCCATATTCATCCATATGAAAGATAATGGAAAAGAAAAACAGGTTATTAATAGAAGATCTTTTTCTGACATATCATATATTATGTTATTATTTTATCAACTGTTATCTTGAATCTAAGGCAAGGATATTTAATTAGATGGGGCATAAAACCAAATTATATTGTTATATTTGAATTAAATTGAAAGGCTTTTGTTAAAAAAATCAGAATTAGCTGGAGGCAACCCGAGATTTAACAAATGAAATGCCAACGTTCCAGTAATAAATAAATAAAAGATCTTTAATTTTGAATCTTGAATAAGCCTTCACGGCCAACCATGCGTAATATGTGTGTAGTTGTAAATTTTAAGTCCTTTTCTAGGTCTTTCAAAATATTGCGGACATGACCTCCTGAATAGTGGTTACACCTCTTAACAGACACTGTGGAGATGTAAAGCAGCAAAGATTTCAAATTGTTAACTTGGCATTAAAGTGTCATTACAAAAACATTTTTATACACAGCATATTGTGTTAATATAGGCCACACTTTTACCAGATATATGAAATATGATTTATTTGATGATGAACCAAAACTCAAACATGTGGTCGTTGTATTAACATGGCCTTATCCATCATCACTTAAAATGTCAGAATAACCAATCCAGGTCATGATGGTCCTCCCTCAATCTGTCAGAAGAGGGCGTCAAACTCTTCTTTAAAAAAAACAACAAACCTTGAGTCCACACGTTTTTCATTGTACATCTATTTATTTTTTTAACCAATCAATAAAATCACATCAAATAAAAGGCAAATTCCTTATACATAATATATAAAATAAATAACATTTATTCAATAAAGCTGTGAAATGTGACCATGGGGATTAGGAGCTGAACACTTTTGTACCACTGTGGAGGCCTAACAGCTACTGATGTTTTCTGGTACAAAAGCCCTATCAGTGGGTTGGTTTGATTATGCCTGTGGACTACATAGAAAAACACACCATTAAAGACATACCTCAGCATTTTGGGATTTCTGGTTTTTTTTTTTAGAGTGAGATGAGAAGACTGAAATCAATCTGCGTGTTAATTTCTTGGCTGGAGCCAAGATGTGGTTAGTCAAGATGACACTGAAACTGGGAGCAGCTATTTGACTATCCATATAGTACCTCTGTGCAGTGTCCTGGACTATACTGTTTGTGAGCACAGGTTTTAGCATAGGTCTCTGTACAGCTACAATGGTACTAAATCTGGCAACCTCACTGTGATGACAACACCAATGCACCATTACATCTGGCTGTTGGTCACCAAGTATAGTTCCAAGCACATAACTCTATCTACAACCTAATTTTTCAACTTCTATGTGTTATGTAGCAAGTTTTAGATTTGATGAAAGGTGTATTTTGAAATTTGGATAAAGCCAGGCTTGCTTTTCCTTCTGCCTCCAGTCTTTCTGCAAAGCTGGGCTAATCATCCCCTGGTTCCAGTTCGGTACAACATGAGAGTGCCTTCAATCTTCTCATATACTTCTTAGAAATAAAACAAATCAGACCATTTCCCAAAATGTTGAACTACTCCTTTAAGATTACAGCAAAAGAGAGGCTGGATTTGGACAGAGGATTGATTATGGCCTTCGTCAGTATCAGGATACAGGATGGCCACTGTTTGTAATATTACAGTCAGTAAGATCACAAATGTAATGCTGTGAATTGTATTATTATTATTATTATCTTATTTTATTCTTTAGCTACTTAACATTGGTGGGTATAGAGGCATTTAGTAGTAGTTGATGAAAAATACACTTATTTCTTCCCACAAAGTCAGTCTTTCAAGAAGCCATTTCTTCTAGGTGTCTTGCCAGTGTTGTCTTAGCTTTCCAACACTCTGAGGCTGTTATCTTCACACCACGCAGTGCAACAGGAAGTTCTGATATGGCGATGCTCAGGAACGGGAATCATGCTCACTGGAGGACAGTTTGCGAACAGCACAGTATCAACATAGAAACTCAAACAATATCATACAATTGAACCCTGTTTAGATGAGAGACAAAAGTGAGAAAGGTATTTGCGGTATGAAACACAGTCAGACTGACTGCCAAATGGATGTTGTAGCTAGATTTCAAGGCATAGCACCCCTGCGATGAAGTCCTCACCTGCGCCAAGAACAAAAATGTTAACATCTGATTGTCAAACAAAAACATATTGTGTGTGTACTGTAGTAAACTGTATCCAAACCTGGCTACAACACATACAGTTTGAATCTGTACAGAAAAGTAAGAATAAAGGGATGGTGCAAATGCATCAGAATACATTCCTTATCCAGTACTAATCTGTGACTTCACTCGGTACAGTGTATCTGCTGGATCAACCATACAGCCTTCATCGGCTCAGAGAAAATTTGGTCACATGAAGGCAAAGTAAAAACTGCAGAATGCATAATCTCTTGTTGTTTACAGTGTGTGTGTGTGTGAACAGGTTTTTTTGGTGAGATGCTGGTGAAAGGTGAATGAGTGGTGGGAGGGGGTGAGTTCCCAGGCAACGTGTACTGTAGGCTATTGTACGTTCCAGGCCTCTAAACAACAGATTAATAGCGTCTGTGGCCAAAAGCCTCTGGAGACTTGAGAGAATACTTGATCCTCTGTGTCAAAGGTTGTTACTGGCATGTTTGAGAGTCATGTGAATTTACAGACATGCATTTATCATAAATGCAGCTCACTGCTCGGAACAACAAGCTGACCACCACAGGCTCCATCACAGTTGGTATTATTAATTGATAAATTGATTAGAGGTTGATAAAGTTGATAAATCCCATTACTCGTACATGTGTAAAAGATTAATTTATGTAAATAGTGTGTCAACATTACTTAGTTAAATGGGCTCAATGCAAAATAACACCTTTAAAGCTTAGTTAGTAATACACTGTATCCTGTTTGTTCATTTTGTCCCCTAACAGAAATGATAATGTGACTGTTGTTGGTTTTTGGCACCTCTGTCAAACGACTCCGGCTAGCTAGCGCATGACAGTAGTAGGGTTGGTGGACCAAGGTTTTACTTAACCAGCCCAGTTTGACCACACATTTCTGTTTGTGAATCGAGATCAAACAAACAAGATATAATGAGTTATGTGAACTTCAGATTTACTGTTTGGTAGGTATATTAGGAACTGTGGAGGGAGCCTAGCTAGCTGTTTACCCCTGCCTTTAGCTAGATTTCTAAGCTAGGCTAATCACCTCCTGGATCCAGCTCCATACTTAATGCACAACAATAAAACAGAAATGAAGAGTGAGAGGAGCAGTGACGTGAGGAAAACCTAATCCAGGGTACCTTGGTTTCATGGCATGTCCCCCAGACTGCTGAACCCCCAGATAACTGAACTGGAGTGGTTTTGATGGACTGTAATAACCATATTAAAATATTTTTAACTTTGCTAGTGAACTATATGCTGCCATGTAAGTGTTGCATCCTCAGGGGTGACAAAGCTTGCCCAGATTTTCTTCTTGGAAGCCTGACTTTTGTCTTCTCTTTCCTACTGACACCTTAGGAACACAGCATAAAGTATTGGCCTGCAAAAGCAGCACCACTCCACTGGATGTAATGAGTTGCCATCCACCATCAGCTCAGGACTAAATAGGATATTGGTATTGTGAATTGAGCCTTGAACTAAAGAAATAGCTGCAGGTGAAATTCCCATTTGTTCTTAATCAAATGCATCTTTACTACTGCTGACAAAGTCATTAAAGGTCTGATGACTGAGAGATGACATTAATGTCTTGCTCCTGTTGATGCTATGATACAAATACCTAAATGGGACCACCTACCCTAATTACAATGGCCTATCTTTATGTATACACCTAAACTAGAAATAATCTATTGTATTTTTGTTTGGTTTTTTTTACAAAAACTTTACTTATCTATTGACAGAATGAAGGTTTAAGTCAGTTTGGCGCAAGTGCACACACAGCTTTCAGTAGCAGGGGGAGCACATTGATTTCATATGGTGACACTTATTGTAGAGTGTCTGTTCACACTATCAATTAAATAGCTTTCTGTGACCTTTTAGCTTTCATCTCTATAGATTTCACTATTATTTACAATATTACAGTCACAAAAGATTGCAGGCAAAGCATCACACAGACTTTGACAGGTAGAAACCCACAACAGATGCCGCGGCAAGTCATAGTCCATGGATTTATCTGTACTCTCAGTATACTCAGTAGTCCAGCATCTCCAGGCTGTGAAATGGAGTATTGGCTACACTTTAAGCCCTAAGACCTGATCACCTCTGCATGCTTTCTGTGTTTTCAGAACCTAACAAGTCCCAAAACAGGTTGGCTCATGCTACACCACATGAATTTAGAGATACGACTTGCCTATAAGATACACATCGGGATGTACAATGACCCCCTGTTAGAAAAGAATCCCAGATGTCAGAAGATCTCACACACAGAGAGGGCACGAAGCACGAGGTGAGGAAGTGATGGATGGTGACATCACAAGGTGCTGAGCCTGAGTGACTTTAATGGACAGCTGTGAGACGAGGTGAGCTCTTGGCGTGATGGGACAGTGTTTAGACAGAGAGTTCTCAGTCAGCAGTGGCAGCCCTTTTCAGCGGTTGCAGTGGCTAGTTCCTCTTCGTCCTCGGCCGGGTAGAGGACCTTGGCGGTGAGGCCACTCTTCACCCCGTCCCAGCCGTCACGGGTAACGATCTCCCCCATCTTCATCAGCTCGTAGATGTCTCTGGTCAGCAGCTCGAAGGCCCGGTCCACGTTGCTGTTGCACTTGGCCGACGTCTCCACGTAGCGGATGCCCAGCTCGGCCGCAAGCTGCTCGGCCTCGTCCCGGCTCACCTTGCGATCCTTGTTGAGGTCACTCTTGTGGCCGATGAGGATGTAGACCATGTGGTGAGGCAGGATGTGTTCACTCACCTCCTTGTGCCACTCCCTCACATGGTCAAAGGTCTTGCGATTGGTGAGATCAAAGACAAGCAGCCCACCCACAGAGTTGCGGTAGTATGATGTTGTGATGGACCTGGGGGGCAGACATGTGGTAGGTTGACATGTTAGTAATTCAATGCAAAATTATCTCAAATGAGCACTTCTGAACATCTTCTGAACAGCTCCGATGAAGAGTGACCTGACCTGAAAGGCTTTCCGCTAACCTGAAACCAAGGTCCAGAACTGAGTGCAGAGTCTTTTGGAGAACGTTTTAAGTCATCCGAGAGAAGTCCAAGTCAAGTCTCAATAAGCAACTAGCAAGTGAAGCTAAGCCTTGTCTTATGACCAGTATAAGGACATAGCATTCAAACATTTTCCCTTTAAATCTCTTTCATGCATGTACGTGCAAATTCAAATATATTCAGCCATATGTTTTATGTATGCACAATATAAACTGAAATAGTTAAGGTATTTCACATGCATTTTAACACAGGGTACCTGCACTAGACAAATGTTCAAAGTGTGGTAAAAAAAAATATACCACACACAACAGATGAATGATGCTACTGAACTGACTGAATAGAAATGAATCAAATGACCACAAATCACTAAACATGGGATTTATGGGGGGGTCTGAAAGGTGTAGGACCCTAGAGTTGTTGCTCCTCTTGACCTAAGAAGGGCAACAATGCAAACATCTGCTTATACCCCTCCACAGGCCTACACAAGCCTTAATCGGTGCACATGGTGGTTTAAAGAAATGCTGATTGATTTCACAAACACTCCTCACAAGTCGTTTAAAACAGAAGTGAAAGACTCAAGTGTGGTGAAGCCTGACGGAAAAACACCCTCTGAAGCTTGGGCTTCAAAAGGGAGAGCACATCTAAGAGCAGTGCTGCTTCCCCAGACGGAGGAGCGCTTTGAAAGGAAATCATCCACGACAGCAGGAACAGACGAAAACAGGAGAAGCAACAGGGCCAATGGATGCAAAAACTACATTTGGGTGGACAGTTGTCACACATGTGTTGCCCCGGAGACTGTGGAGTCAGTGTCTCCGGGAATCAAACAGGGGCCTAGATGTGAGGAGACTGCCCATCATCCATGAATGAATGCACTGATGCAACTCCAGTTTTCACTGCTTGATTCAGGCCAGGGCATCATGAGATCGAGGCCTATCTAATCTTCTCCTGACCCTTTTCTCCACGGTCCACACTCCATTACATCACAATGGCCTTGATTTCATTTGGAGGGCTTTCATTTTATAATAGGAGGAAAACACGACAGCGACCCAAGGCCTCTTCATTACTTAAGCACAAATCCATTCAGCAGAGAATGATCGCTCTATTCGAGACAGATTTATTTAGGCTACAGTGTTTTCTCTCTCTCTTTCTTCTGTGTCGTTACCTGAATCGTTCCTGGCCGGCCTGTGTCCCAGAGCTGGAGCTTGATCTTCACCCCGGCCTCGATATCAAGCGAGCGGGCGTAAAAATCTACCCCGACCGTCGGATCCGCCACATCGCTGTAGATCCCGTCCGTGAAGCGCTTCAGCAGCGACGACTTGCCCACGGTCGAGTCCCCGAGCAAGATGATCCTGAACTGGTATTGCCACAAAATATCCATGGCATGACTAGATGTGGAGGATACCAGCGGAGCGTGTGTGTGTGCGTGCAGCGTGTGTGTGAGACAAAGCCCTGCGATCGGCGTGTTTACATGAAGCCCCCCGCTCCTCCTGCTCCTCCTGCTGCTGCCTTCTGCTCAGGAAGAGACGGAGCGCGGAGCCGCCGCAGCAATCATGTGATAGATGTACCTATGCCCCGCTGCACGGAGAGCCTCGGCCGTGAGCGCGCTGCGGCCGCGAAGGAGCCGATCGCATGTGACCAAAGAGCCAGAGACGAGCCGGGCCGAACCGTGACAATTGTAATAACCCGGGATTTAATGAGCTCCCAGTGCAGCCTTCAGTCGGCCGCCTGTTTCTGCAGGATGAGAGGCTTTCTCTTCTGCCCACACTCTGATGTGTCTTGCGCACTTTAGCCGTCGATGTGGCCGTGTGAGAGCAATATTTCACAACTGTTTGTGTGGAGCATGACGCCGTTGATATCTCTCAGCCACCGGCCTCAGATCGGCGTTTGGAGGCAGGCTGCTGTCCGTGGTTCTGAAGTTTGCTGAGGTCGCCTTTTGCGCTGTGTTTCTCTCGTCATACGCAATAAATTCGTTTCTCTCCGTGAGAGGTGTGTGTTTGCTGAAGTGTCAAAAATACTGTACTGTTTTGGTGTTAATGCGTCCCACAGATGAGCGACAATAACCCCCCCAAAAAAGACAGCAGATGGTTCCAAAAAACGCCTGTAAAACTACATATCCCGTCATGCAAGTGGCGTTCATGTGAGCTATGCAGGCCAATCAGGAGGCAGCTGCTCAGCGCCGACGTATATAACAGCACGAGACGCCGCGCTCGCTCTTTTCCTCTTCAAGACCGTCGCGAGGAGAAAGCGCAGCTAACGCAGGCTAACGGTGAGGCCTCAACTAGTTTTGGTTTCTTTCACAAAAGTCATATCTATTCAATGATGATAATAATTCAGTTTGCCAAGGTTGGTTTTCTCGTTTATGGCCTGGTGGACACCGGGGTTTAATCATGTTAGTAGTCTGAGCTGCAGAAAACGCCCTACCGGGTAAAATGGCTAGGCTAACGTTAGCTGGCTTGTGTGTACTGTAGCTCTGTAACGTAATACTTCATTACAGCACGGCGTTACAGTTTGTAACTGTTCATTCCACATCCAAGTGAGTCTTTTAATTTTAGTAATAATGATATTGGCTGTTTTTAGGCTGTGACTTGTATGTTAACTGAATGTTAGCTTAACGCTAATGCATGTGAACCACGTGGTTAATCTCAGTCAACCCTTCTTTCAGATAAACATTAAATAATACACCCTAATATGTATTAACTTAACTGCAGTGCATCAGGCTTGGTTTAACTTAAGATTGAACTCTTCCCCTTAAACTATTTAATGCAGCAAGTTCCCGTCCTGTGCTCCTGCAGAGATTCGTGCTGCACCATGTAATCTGCCAGATTAAAATGAACTGGCACAACTAGTTGGAAATGTGATGTAATATTACATTAAGCAGCAAATGCTATAGATTAATGTGGTGATCAAAGACAACCATGTCATACAGCTGTAAAAGTTGTTTTCTCTTGCCTCCTTACCCCTTAACAAATTGCATTGTATTTTTAAAATTACACTAAGTCTGATTTAGCTGACTCCATGTGAACCCCCAGAACTGTAGCACATGTACTAAATATCTGATGTTTCTCTGCAGGATCAACCCATAATCCCTTGATCTGCTTCCCAACCATGGATGTCTGTGTAGGATGCAGGTATGTTTTCTCTTTTCAGCACACATACTGCCGCTATTAAATTGGCTCCTATCGAAGCCGTTTATGCTCTCATGTAGCATTGAACGGTCAAAAGGAAGCCGAAATGAAGACTTTCACCGACGGTCGCTGCTCAGTTTAAAAGTAACTGCTCCAGCAACATTTAGGGGAAGGACAATTTGACAAAATTACAGGTTTGAGAGGCCTGATGAAAGTGATGTTAAACAGTTAATTTCCTCTTTCTGCAGGTGTTTGGGGAACACAAATGGAGGAGAGAAATGGAGAGATGTCACATTCAGGTAACTTACTCAGCCACATATT
The DNA here is from genome assembly GCA_023238725.1 of Scortum barcoo. Taxonomy (NCBI): domain Eukaryota; kingdom Metazoa; phylum Chordata; class Actinopteri; order Centrarchiformes; family Terapontidae; genus Scortum; species Scortum barcoo. Next base: position 2,858,788 of record CM041548.1, on the reverse strand, counting down.
GAATATTAACAGTTCTGGCTGTGATGACAAACTTGCCCTCACTGAGATTAGGCTTGATTGAGACATTAATTTGCTGAGCCACATCTATAAGAAGTTAAAGTAGTGTTTGTTTAATAAAAAAAAACTGACAAAGTTGCTTCCTTCAGGTGACCCTAATGGCTGACTCTAAAGTGACTGGATGATGACTTCTCATTTCTAGGTAAAGTTTGCTTTAGTTTCTTCCATGACTTATTCTCAAGCTCACTTTACAGCATGCTATCCTAAGGACCTGAGCTTGTTTATAGCTCTAGGTTCTCCAAGTGCATGCTAGAAAATTGGGTGGTCTTTGACTGTTGTGGCCCCCTTTGCCATCAACAGCCACTCAGCTGTCCTACAGACATCCTGTATGATGGTGCAGCAGTCAGAGCTGTTAAATGCATCAGTGGCATGTTAATCAAGTCTAACAACAATCCATCTTCTGTAGGCATCAAGCTGATGGTCAGCCTGCTATCCTCAGGCTGCAGACTCTCAAATCTCCCTGGTTTGTCAAGGTATGTAAACATCTGTCATACATGTTTTTATTTTTTCTGATCCATGATGACACTTATTACAATGAGGACTGTTGGATGAAGCTTGCGGATATGGGACTGAGATCAGATTTAATTTAGTTCTTCGGAAGAGGAAGCTGAATTGCATCAATTAACTTAATGTCATGTTTTATTTCAGGTCCAGTGACAAGTTGGCCTAAATGACTGGGGGAATCAAAGTCTGGTCTTCCAGCTGCAGGCATCATTACACACTTAACTCTGCAGAAGGAACATGCACTGAAGGGGTCATGTTTCTACAACATGAGTACAATTTAATTGTACTTACAGTACAATTACAGGTCCAATTTATGACTTAGCAAAAAGACGCAGTGTCAGAGTCTCTGTTTCAACTTGCGGACTTCAAACTACATACCAGTTTTTAAATCGATAGGCAAAGTAGAAACAGACGTATGAGAAATAATTTATGCCTTTTTTCCTGAATATTGTCACTTTTGGTGTGCGGTATGTAGCAGAAAAGTGCGGCCTCACTGAGTTTCAATTTGTGTCGACAGTGCAGACCTGTCTTGTAATGGACAGGAACTGTTTTTGGAGTGACACCGGATTGTTTTCTGAATAGTTGAACAAAAATGCCTGAGGCATTGCATGCATTTTAATGTAAAGTTGTAAGTCAAAGTTATTTGCTACTACATTGTACATAATTTTTTAAACTTTACAACTTATATTTGCATTCTAAGTTAAAAAGTTAATAAAAATGGTTCATTACATGTTTGTGGTTCACATTAAAAAATGTAACTATGGATTTTTTTTTTGTGGTTTTAGGTCCAGTGTGTTAATGTCAAAATGAAAATAACTAAAATCACACGTGAGGTTGTGCTAACAAAGCATGGTAAACTTAGTGAAACTGCTTTTACATTTCACTACCAGTTATACCCTGGACTCCAGAGGGTTAATTGCATGTAAAGTGGGGAATATTAACGATTGTAATAAAGCATATAAACTTCATTTGATATCCCTTTTATTTTTTCAAAATGACATAAGCTGCAAAGGATGGTTGTATTTACAATAAGGCCACAATCTGGTGCTTCTAGAACTGAAACAGATTTTCAACTAAGGTCTTAAGGACAGGACCCAAAAACACTTAAAAGCTGCACTGAAGGACCTGGTGCTAACAGCACCTACAGTCCAGAACCACCATAGAGTAGGGAATTCAGTTAACTTGTAATGGTTTGCAAAAAACATTTACTGAATGTGACTACAAGTCATTCATTTGAAATTGAAGGCAATTTCAACTCTGATATCTCAGAGTCTGGGGTGCTGCTGCCACTTTGATCACTGTATGTGTCCCTGTGTTTAAAAAAAAAAAAATCAGTCATCAATCTGTTAAAACAATCTGGATGCTGGCTGAAATGTAATCAGACACTGCATTACCGTGGAGACAGACGGCAGCCTTTCTGCAGATAGCTGGGCAGCTTCCCAGCAGCAGCGAGCAGCAGACCAAGATAGGGAGGTGATGGCTTGATGGGCCGAGAGGTGAACTCAGGGTGATACTGCACTCCGATGAAATATGGATGATCTGAAACCACAAATGCACAAAGTCGTAGTGGAATAGTTGACCTTTTCCAAATCTGAAAGTAAACATTTAGCCACAAGATAAAAAGAAACTGTTTCACTCAGCGTACCGTCCAGCTCTATGACCTCCATTCTTTCTCCTTCGACGTCTTGACCTACGAAGCGGAAGCCCCTCTCTTCAAAGTTACTCTTGAGATCAGGATTGACCTGCAAAAGGGCAACACAAAGTTAAAAGACCACTCTGCTATCAACAAGGTGATTTATATGCTGCTGATGAACTGACAGGACAACATACCTCAAAGCGATGTCTGTGCCTTTCATCCACATACTCTGCATCTCCATAAAGCTTGCCTGGAATACAGAGCAGCTGTGAGCACAGGGGAGGCGCAACAATACTTCCACACAGGGCTCAGAGGGAATGGAAAGCTTTTCTTACGCAGTACACTGTTGTTGGTCTTGAAAATGGTCCGTCTCTTCCCCAGCCTCATGGTTCCACCCATCTGCCCGGGGTTGTGTTCTGGCATATCGATCACCTGTGAAATGTTTATCATGAGGATTTCGATTCTGAGCACTTTTTAGATCAACTTACAGCAAGATCAGTTCAGAACTTACCACAGGATGCTTGGTATCTGGGTCAAATTCAGTTGAGTTGGCATCTAAGTGCAAAACAGGCAAAGACAAACCATCAGTCATGTTCAGCATGTGATCATGAGCCACTGCTAACAATGTCTTGCAAGGTAAACAGATATATTATACCAACATATGTGACATGTAAATGAGCAGGGATTTTAAAACTTCATGACGGGGTCCAATTTAGGGAGCCAGCATATGATCAGCTAGTGTTACGATTATTATACCGCAAAAATGAGCACAGATTGCGTTTAACTACATCTCATAGCCTCTGTCCAAAAGCTCCAGCACAGCCAGTAAGTGGACACAGTTAACACCATTTTGTCAAACTACTAAGGTCAAGAATGACTACGCTCAATTTCTTCTCAGTTTGGGAACTGAACTGGTAATAAAAAAAAGTGAGGACACTGGCATTGTAACTTCGGAGCAAGTTTAAATAACTTTGTAACTCTCTCTTCAGTCCTTCCACCTATTCAATAACGTGAATATAAAAACACTGCACCTGTTCGGTTTTGCTACGTGGGAGAATTAATATTACCTTTCCAGCCGAGTGTATTCCTGGCAAATTCACATACTGCCAGCTGCATACCAAGACACACACCTGAAGAAACAGATGAGTCAAGACGTATGTTTACTGTTGCTGATACTGCCATTAATGCCATTCATCTCAATATGATACATCTGACAGAATACTCATGACAACATTAGGTATGAAGATACTGTTAAATAGTGCGGTCATAGTTATCCTGACAGTTACCTAGGAAAGGTTTTTTCTGTTGCCTGGCCCAGCTGATGGCATGAATCTTTCCTTCAGTTCCTCTGACGCCAAAACCTCCTGGAACCAGGATGCCACTGTAGATAGAGGAGAAACATTTAGATGAAACCACAAATGTGTTGTCCAGACTAAATTACTGTCAGAAAAAGGTGCTTCAGCACTCACTCAGCACTGCAGAGTTTCTGCCACGCCTCGTGGTATTTCACTGGCTCGTCCTGCAGAGTGTTCGGCTCTAAAAACGCTGAGTCTATATACTGAGAGGAGACATACTGGCTTTAGGTGGCAGCACCGAGGACTTGTAGATACATAAAGATCTAATATTCCGTCTCATAGTTTCTGCTATCCACACTGTTTTATTTCTGTTTCCCTTCTTTAGAGGACATGCAGCCTCTCATCATTTATGTAGTGGATGGATCACTCCTGTCCTGACCCACTCTCCCTCTAACAATCCATGTGTGACAAAAAGTGACTGGTGTGAGAGCATTTAGCAGCTCCACACTGAATCTCATATGTGCTGACTTCTGTGAGTTCAATAATTAAGTCTGTTGTACTGTAAATTGCTGCATGAGTAAAAGTATTTAAGTATCACCAGCAAATAGTACTTTAAGATCTAGTAAAATGTTTTTTTCCTGTTTTAATGTTTTGTGCAGAGTCCTAACCAGGTCTGATCAACCACATCTGTGTGTGTGTGTGTAAGAGAGGCAGGAATGATATAAATTTGCTCCAAACACTAATTGTATCTTATCAGCAGTAGATGGACTCTCCATCTCTCTACATATACTTATCACTTAACACTGTGTACATACCTTAACCTCCAATTTATGGCTAATGGCCAGGGCTGAGTGCTCCAGTGCCTTGATGACAGAAGCATAGGAGTCAGAGAACTTGGTGTACTTCCCAACCAGCGCTATAGAGCAGTGCTCCAGGAGTCTGTCTGACCTGTGAACACAGCACGTACATTAGTAGATCTATTAGTATATACTGCAAATAGTGAATCATCACATCATAGAGAACAGGAGTAAAACAGCAGAACATTTTCAGCCAAAATTCATTTTAAACTGATGATTTCCTCTGTAATGTATGATGTCTGAGGAGGACTCACCTGTCAGACATCTCCTTCCATTTAGTCAGCATCTTCCTGGGTCGAGTCTCTATGGGCATGTTCAGCCTCCTGCTCAGGTAGCCCACCACGCCCTGGTTCTCCAGCAGTAAGGGGACTCTGTAGATGGACGACACGTCGTGCACACAGATGACCTGGGAAGAGACAGGTCGATGAATTTAGTGTGGCTGAGAGAGTGAGGACTCCGCTTCTAAGAGGACACGACAAGTGTGTTAGTGACGTACCTGTTCGGGCTCTACGTGGCAGAACATGGAGATCTTTTCTTTGACAGAGTTCTCCAGAGCGGTGGAACAGCGGCACATGATCTGTGGGCAAACATGAGATGAAACCTTAATGACTGCTGAGTAAAAAAATTGATCATTTCACACAGAAAATACAAACAGGAAAAGAGATAAATAAAGATAAAGCCTTGATAATGGACGACATGATGACGGGTGTCATATGGAGAGCTGTGGCAGAAGGATCTGAACACACAGTGCAACACTGGATCAAATTTAACCTGGGAATGAGTTCATAGCAGCACAACAGTTTATGATGATTTCTATCAGTGAGTGTGTCACTTTAATTTGGTGCCATATAAACTAATTTAAACAATTTAAACTGACTAACTAAAGTATTTCATGATGACTTTGGCTGAGTTTCCCAGAGTTTCAATGTGGAAAACAATAATGCTAAATTCCTCACTTTGAGCTCAAACATCTGTATCCAATCGAGTAAATGAAGTAATGTAATAATAGTAATTTACATTATTAGTATTCAATGGTCACATCCTTGAAGACTGTACCATAAAAACACACAGACTACACAGAAGTATTTGAACTGATGTAGAGTAAGACTTCCTTTTGAAACTTTTCATTTACTGAATATACTGTATTACTGTAAATATTGATTATTTGGTCCAGACACTTTATGCTACAATAAATTTTCATTTTCACACAGCACTGCACTACCACTGCACTTTTACTGCTGTGCATCTACAACAATGTTTGCACTGAGGACAAACAAACAAACAAACAAACCACTTTGATTCTCTTCTCATAAGCCAGTGTGGTACTGTGATGTTTTATTCAGTAACAAAGAGGGGAAGCTTTGTTGAAGTAATTAATCATCATGTTGTAAGTTGGCCCACTGCACATTATGTATCACATGCCCTGACCTCCCACATGTCTAAACTCCACAACAATGGAGACATTTGATAAACACTACTGATTCATGTGATATATTGACATGTAGTCAAACAGTGTTTTTAAAAGGATGAGTGTGTTGAGCAGATGACTCACCAGGTCAGGGGACAAACCCAGTCCTCTCAGCTCCCTGACGCTGTTTTGTGTTGGTTTGGTCTTTTGCTCTCCTGTTGCGCTGGGCTGAACATAAAGCAATGGAGAAAACAGGCTTCGATCAATAAATCAAGAAACTGAAAAACTGACTGACACACGGAGCTCCCCTGAAAATCCAGAATGATGATGATCATTGTTACGATTCATTTATTTAATTTCAGGATTAACTGTGTATTAAACCTGAGAAAACTGTAGAATCTTCACCATCATTTACCAGAGCTCAAGGTGACATCTTTCAAAACATTATTATTCATTCTCCTCGGAAATTATGTAACCAATTTATTGTACATCATTTATTTAATTAAAAAATGACAAATTATTACTTTTCTGTCTTATCAGTTAATTCAGTGATCATTTCAGCCCCACTCCCCATTAAACTCCCTACTAATAAAAGGTCAAATGAATCAACCTGTACACAGAAACATTCTCACTGTCGCAAACACGAATATTTTAACCTGCATTCCCTTTATATTTGTTTTTTGTCTCAATCAAAATCTCTGTCTCACAAGTCAAGCCCACAAGCAAATGTGTTGGTTTACATGTTAGCAGCTGCCTCAGGCTCCTTCACTGGTTAGAAGGGCAGTAAGAGCTTACCATAGTAAACATAAATCTGCACTACAAAATACACATTCAAGAAGTGTTTTTTAGTTCAGAGAACACTTCTCAAAATGCCAATGAACAAGAAAAAGTCCTACATAGCAAAAAGACTTTCGCATAGACACATTTCTGCTCATACTGTTGCGCAATCAGTGCTGAGGAGTCCTGACCTGTTAGGGAAGGTTATCAGGAACAATAGATTTTGTGAGAGGAGAGATGTTTAAGAAATGCTGTGTGACAATAAGCTTACTGAAAAGAGACAGTGTTGAGTGAGAAAAAGGGAATTGTCTGACTGATTGACTGTGGGGACACGTGCTGTCTCTGGGCTATTTAGCTATTTTGGCAGCTTATTTTTACATATATGACCTTGTTAATGAGCTGCATTACATATTTAAACAAAAAAAAAAAAAAGCAGTGTTATTTTCTCCATTTTAATTTAGTCAAATCACAACTGTCACCAAAGTACAAGTCATCATCATTTGCTTAGTATAATATCATACTTCGGAATTAACTCTTCTATTCATATACAGTACATTTCTGATCAATTTAAGTGCAACAGATTAAGGCCTGAGGGAGTCGCTCTCTTACCTGTGGTATCAGACTGACGTGAATGTTACAGAAGTTTTCTCTCTTCACTTTAAACTGGAACTGCCTGAAGGCCTCAATGAACGGCATGCTCTCTATGTCTCCCACGGTGCCTCCTAACTGCAAACAGTCACACATGTGATGGGTTACAACCATGGCAGCCTTTTCCTAAGCGGGGCCTTGATGTGGCAGACTCAAAATACTTCATTTAATGGTGCACATTATGATATGAGAGACGAAATGCGCAGCTTACTTCTATTACACAAACTTGAGGTTCTACATCGTCGTCGTCAACTGGTACTTTGGCCTGTTTCACAACCCATTCCTGGATGGCATCTGTGATGTGTGGCACCACTGGAACAGAGAGAAAAAACACAAAGTCATTGTTGGCTAACCATTAACTTCCATTAACAGGATCCTTAAGGTCTCTTAAAATGCAGATATGTACCCTGCACAGTCTTGCCCAGGTAGTCCCCCCTCCTCTCTTTGTTGATGACAGACTGATAGATCTTGCCGGTGGTCAGGTTGTTGTCTCTGGTCAGCCGGATGTCGAGGAAGCGTTCGTAGTTTCCCAGATCCAAGTCCACCTCACCCCCGTCATCCAGCACAAAGACTTCCCCTGGACACGAGTGGGCACAACTCCATCGTAACACATCCATACCACACAGCTAAAATGAGAGCCATCACTCCCTGTGACGTACCATGCTCGTAGGGTGAAAAAGTGCCAGCGTCTATGTTGATGTAAGGGTCGATCTTGATGGCGGTGACGTGGAGGCCGCATGACTTGAGGATTGTGCCCACGCTGCTCGCAATGATGCCCTTGCCGATGCCTGAGATGACTCCTCCGGTTACCAGGATGTACTTCATCATTGTACTCTGGTATCTACAGAGATGAATGACAGATAGACATCACAGAAGACCGTTTAGAAAATATATATAACAGAAAATACACTTTTGTTTATCAATAAAACAATATATTTGATCTTTTTCTGCAGCCTATATCACTCTTTACTACTCCGGATTTAAATATCTGATGAACTATTTAGACTTGGCCATAGCTGCTGACAACACAATCCAAATAAACAATATACGTTTACCGCCACTAACTACTGGCTCACCAAATGTAACTAAATAAAGCTGAAACTAAAGGTCTTCCATCCTTCCCACAACAGTCTCACAGCATAAAAGCATGGCACGCTGGAGCGCTGGGTTACACACACTGCGCGGCCCAACTGGGTGGGGAATTCCAGGTCCCCCTTATGTTACAAGACTATGAGTGAGCCAACCGCCCGCCCGGGTTACCAAGATCCTTAAATCCAACGACACCAAAAGAAAACCGCCAGCGCGATTAGCTTCTGGCTAGCTGTTCAGGGTAATAATCGGCGTAACAGAATAAACTACCACACACACGAAACACGGGTGTCTGTTAGAGCCTGCGGTGGCAAACGGACAGACCTAACGATTTGTTAACAAAGCACTGCTGCTGACTCAACCAAAGTTTCTGTCTTTTAATACAAAGAGGAGCTAACGCGCTCCTCGTTTCTGACCAAGCTTGCTAACACGCGACCGGAACACCACACCCCCGCATTCAAAATAAAAGCGTAAATAACTATTATGTGAACGCTTATGTAAAGATCGCGACAACAAAACAGAGAAATAGTTCAACTTGACTAAGCACGTCATTATTATATGCTCTCTTTTGCTATACGAGACTACTGATGAAACAGAATGAGTTGTTACATTACAGCGCTTCGTTTCAGCTCAAGGTATTTCAAACATGATTTTATTTCGTTTTTCTTCCACCGGAAGTCACACATGATTATTGTGTTCAGCTTGTAACGTCACACTGTTTGCTAGCTAGCCATCAGTCTCTGGCGTTAACAGTATCAAATTTCAACTCACCAAAATATTCTTCAACCAGAGCTACCCTTTAAGGTGAACCGTCGGCGACGAGAAAACACTTCACAGACTCTTTTCTAGAGAGTAGGTTTGGATCCAAAGCGCAGACCTTCAGCCTGATGTCCTCCTACAGACCATCTGTCCTCGCAGTGGCTCCACACGTGTCTGTGTCCGCAGAGCTGCAGCATCATTCATCCCAGCTCCACTGACGACAGCACGGGCCGCCTTCAGGGACGCCTCGGACTCTGCAGCTGCTCACCTGGGAACGTTTCACACACCCTGGACGTGTTTATGTGACTTCAGTTGACTCACAAGTTAGAAATAGTCAGACACACGTCATTTTTTTTACTTTATTTAATTATTTGATCTATTTTGGTTCCATTCACTTTCGATAAGAGCCACACTGACACACACCATGGTGTGCAAGATGATACACTGACCGTCATTGTTTCTTCTGGTTTTAATTTTTATTTTAAAGTTGATCGGTGACAATAGTTTTAGCAGTATTTAACATCTAAAAGCTAAGATGTACTGTGACATGCAGTGATATTAACCAATAGCTGCTATATAAATGAAACGTCTTCATGACAATATAAATAAACTTGTAACTATTTTCCTTTAACACCTCAAAGACAGTTTTTGAAATAATTACATAGAAATTAATCTTGTTCACTAACCTGTTCATGCTGGTGACTGAGCCTGTAACAGTAATAATTCTATAGCAAATTTGGTGAATATAATAAAACACAACCATTTGCTTACTCCAATATGCAGTATATGTACAGAGCATGTCAGAAATAGTATTTTACAGAATATCTTACAAATTTCAGCCTCATCAGTTGTATTCAGATAGTTTTTTGCAAGTTAAAGTAGCAATCCTATAAAATTCTTGCATTCAAAACTTAACTGAAAATGCAATGTACTTAAAGCATAAAAGTAAATGTCCTCATCGTGCATCCTTTTCAGAGACTTATCTTATTATATTGTCAATATGTTATTTAACTGTGGTGGGAATCGTCAGTCATCTAATGATTTGATTCGATGACAGTTCAGAGGGTTTGGATTTATATACATGGTTTACTTTTTTCCATCAATACAAATAAGTGTGCCCAAACATCTGCTTTTAACAAACCAGTGGTGGATTTGATTTCTTTTGTCTCTTGCAGCTGCTCTGCCATCTTGCCATCATTTCACATAGAAAGTAAACACGGCACACACATTCTACGTAGCAGTAGCAACAAACTCTGGAAGTGGCAGTCTGTTGAGAAATGTGCTGATAATCATTTATAGACTTTACTGCGTTGATGCAGAATCATTCAATAAAGCGTTGCATTACATCATAGAACTGATTATTCCACCAACCCCTATTGATAACATGTGAGCATTGCCTCAGTGTTGAAGCTGGTTGAGGTGGAGATCATTTTACCTGCTTTATGCACCACTGAGCACTTTAGCCTAAAAAGAAATGCCGTAATGTAACCTATTTTATAAATGACTTACTTGCTTTGTATATAAAATCTTTATCTGTAAAATTACTCATATCTACTGCTGTAACAAAGCGAAGTAAAATTATAGTATTTGCTTCAGAATTTAAGTGGCATGGAAGTATAAAATAAGTGATATACTTAAGTTAAGTATGTACTTAATATTTTTGCTCTTACCATCTCTGTCTTTATACAGGCATGCGTTTTATTTTCATGCGCACCTGAAGGCAGCACACTTTCTATTTTCCAACCAGCAGGGGGAGCTCGTGTTTCATGTTTGAAGGCTCATGTTGGACAAGAAAAAAAAAGTTGCATTTCTCTCATGTATAAAGGCTTTCAGGCAGCAGATAAAGAAGACTCAGTGTTTGGTTTAGCTTTACAGATTGCACTAGGCATTTATCAGCATTAGATTATTCATCTTAGAGCTCCTCGTACATGTCTTATTTCCAAGTGGCAGACAATCAAAATGCACATTTCATCCGTTTGAAAATTCATTTTTTTACATCTTTTATTTTCTTGAGTCCATAAAGAATAACTAGCATAAAATAGTATTAGTCCAGGAAAAGAACAAGCTCATTTACTTCTGTCAGCACCGTTTAGCCCTGACAATGGATGGAACAATGTTTCAGGTTGACTCCAGTGATAATGTGAGCTGCTGCTCAGAAGCGACAAAGCGAGGCTGAACTGATCCCGCAGCAGAAACACTTTAGTGGTCGGAGGCTGCTGAGATGTTTTCCTGTGGGGTTACAACACACAGGTTCCTCTTTTTTTTTCTCCCTCACACAAAACAACACTCTCTGCTGCTCGGCTCCTCATAATAAATGGCCACAGTCCAAAGTGGTTAGTTACAGTGTACCGTGGAAAGGTCAATGATCCTGTGATGTGGATCGCAGTGTGTTATCCTCATTGTGTTCAGTGAGACATGGAGTCCAGGCAGGGAGCACTGCTGTCTCAATTATGTCAAAGTGTGACTGTGTTCAGATTAAACCACGAGACATCCACATGTAGTCGTTGGGATCATCTGCAACTGGGTTCACTGGGCTCTCTGTGTGGGTGAGCGCGAGCACTGCATATTAAAATAACAAAATGATGGAGTCAGTGACTGATGGCTGACTCACAGACAGATAACCGCGGAGCTGACTGATGCCTCCGTGTCACACCCCGATCTCTCCTCATGAGCCTCAGCGGCCAGCTTAGTCTCTGGAACACAGGAGGGGGGCTTAATGAGAGTTTTAATTCATTTTTGACCGGAGCTGTGATTGAATTAAACTCCCACAGAAGGGCTGGATCCTCTCCTCACCACAGGCCATTTCCTCCTATTAGAGATGTAACAGAAGCAGCAGGCGGGGATGCAGGTCAGCCTGAGATGAGACGGCCCGTCCTCCCTTTCATTTTATGGAAACGCACACTCTCACAGACTGTTTGTGTCTGCTGGTGCTGAAGCTCGCTGGGAGTCGGGATGCATTTAGCCTAGCTTAGCATAAAGACACAATGGAAAACATCTGTGAAAAAATATCTCAATTGTTTGATTTGACTTATTTTCCACTATTTTAATATGCTACCCACTGCCTCATTTACATGTTGTATCTCACATCAAGCTTAGTTGTGGCATCATTAGATAAACTTCGTGTTGATGCTAAGCGAGAGGTACACACACACTGAACACAGCAGCCCGAGAGAATGGAGCAAAGCAGTTAAAGTTAAAGTGGGTCGGAGAGTTAATCATTCAGTTCTCTGTAGGATCATCTCCTCAAATGAGCCCTTGCATATTATCTCATTGTTTCCACATTAATGTGTTAATATATCAGCATCAGTTACAGCTCCTTTAATAAGACTAGTGCACCTTAAACATTCTGCCAGAGGGTTTAAAATATATCATCCTTCCAAGACATCCTAACATAATTTCACGTCCTCGCCTCAGTTTAAGGAGCCATTGCTCTGTGAGCTGAACAAACCCTTTTACTTTCAGAATTAGGAAACCTTCAAAGTCTCTCAAGGCTTTATGGTTATTCTAACCGCTGTTACATGGGTTGGTGTATTTATTATAGTTCTTTGAAACAGATCCTCTTGTGCAAAGGAGGAGGAGGAAATGTATGTCTTTTGCGTCATGTGTTCAGAGTGTGTGTGCGCAGACCTCTATATGTAAGACATATGATAAATCATGTTTGACTTTTATCCGCCGGTTTTTATTCCGCTATGGCAAACACAGACAGAGAAAAGAGCGTCACGTTCAGAAACTCACATTTCACGAGCAGCAGTACTCTGACGTGTTGAAAGTGCAGGATCACCACAGCACCGTGGGTTTGACAGGAAATATGGAAACGGGAGATTGTGGTATCGTATCCCTGAAGAGGAGTGGGTTGATGTCTTGTTGTCTTTCAATAAGAGAGAGCAAAAGATGGGTGGAAGAACGGACACATATACAGTTACTGAAAGCTCCTACAGACTTCAATCCATTTTTACTGACGCTGCTGATACTGTCCTCCTGCAGTAGCCACTTCAGCAAGTTCTAAAAAATGACGTATTTATGTTTAGGTGACAAAGTCCTCTTGTGGCTTTATCAGGCGTTATGCCTTTTGTCCAAAGCAAAGGGGAATGAAGTGTGTTCTGTTTCTGAGCCACAGAATCCACACAGAGATGAAGTCAGGGTGGCTGGAAGGGTCAATAAAATGTCACACTTTGCCAAGTGAGACCTATGTTTGCTTCATTTTGGGTTTTACTGTGAGTCAACATCACTTTCTTACAAAGATGACCATAACCAAGCAGTTATTATCGTAACCAGTGATGGCACACGTCCCGCAACCTTAGGGAAGTAGTCATTTTAACCAAAAATGGAGATGTTTTTGTTGCGACAGTAGACTTATTTAGATGTTTTTGACATTTGCCTAAACCTAACCGTCTGTGCCTAAATCTGGCTGAACCATGGCGTTGTCGCATCATGAAACAGAGCTTTTATTTTATCAACAGTGTACTTGGATGTTTTGGAAGGCGCCGTCAAATTATGTCCTCCTGCCGGCAGCTTTTAAGCAAAGTGGATAATGTGTTTCTCAGTAGCTTTACCAGGACAAAAATTTAAATGGGAAAAAATTACATTTAACAATTTAAGGTTTAAGTGGAAGTTACATCCCAGAACTACTTCTTGGTGATCAACAGCAAGAGGCAGTGACTGTGCACACCTTCTCTTGTAGTCTACCTGGTTTGGTAGTGGCTTACTGTACAGAGACAGTAGAGAGTGCTTATTGACAGTATCCGACATTTCAGAGATGTGAAGATGCTGAACTAGATGGATGTCCAGCATGTAACTCTCTTCTCAGTTTAAACAAACAGGACACAGTGTAAAAAGAAGATATATTATTGTTGTATATTATTGTTGTATTTTTTTTTTACTTTGGACAGGGCTAACCTTTAAGGCGAGACACGTTTCACTGATGATTTCCTCTGCTAAAGTCAAGTGGACGGAAGAAAAACAGTGAAAAGTAAGAACATGACAGCCTTTGTAAAACATCAGTGTCACAGGTCTGTCCCATCACTGGTGTCTAATCTGACCCATTTGTGGTGTGTACTACAACCCTCATCCTGCTCATCCACTGTTCAGAAATGTAGATCTGTCTTACTTAAGCTTCAGCAATAATGTGTGTGTTAATGTGTGTGTGTGTGTGTGTGTGGGGGGGGGGGTTAAACGCTGCACTGAAGCTGAGGACTGCCTTTCCATGTGAGTGCGTGACGTGAGCCCACAGCAGAGTGGAGCGGGGCTGTGAAGGGGGATGGGCAGATTACTTTGTCTTACACCATGGTGATAAAGTCTCTCTCTCTTTCCCTTTCTTCCTCATGCTCACTGTCTCCTCTCCTGCTCGCACTCTCTCTCCATTTAAACCAACACATACAGTCGGTTTGCTCATGTAATGGGATGATATTAGAGGTGATCGTTCGTTCGTGTCATCTGCCTCTGACATAAAAGTGTCTGTGCTTACTACAGCTACATATTACACACTTTGCATTTAAAAAATATTTTAATGTTTCAAAATGCTTTTCTAATCACAGAGGACTCTTTACAGAGACTAATGTACCACAAAGCCTCTCCTCCCAATGGAAGAAGACTCCTTTTTAATACCATGAATGAATCCTTCATTTACACTTGAAAACTTTTGGTTATGAGTGGTTGTTAAAGATCCCCTATGGTGAACCATTTAAAACATTTTCATTTGAAAAGCCACAAATTAACAAATGAACTACATTTCACGAGAATGTTAAAATGTTTTCAGGTGAGAATGAAAAATATCTGGGGGGGGATTTGAATTCTCAACAGTGTTCAGGTATAGAGGTGACAGTCATGAATGAATATGAAGGTTTTTCAATGGATTATCTGCACAGTTTATCTCAGTAACCTTATTTGTTCATCTTAATTTCCACAATAAAAGGTCTTTTAGTGAGCTGCCAGGGGTTAATTAGTCTACTGATGCATGAATAAATGCATCATTTTTTTTTTAAAGTATCATAGGGTCAAATCTTTTAGAGACCGATTGGTAAAGATAAGAATCTCCTAAATAAATTCTCAATGGTTCACTTGTGGTTTATTAAAGAGCATTTATTTTCTCTGTGTGAAGGATATGACAGCTGAGTCCTGTGAATTGTGCACTATTAAATCTCCTGTCAGTCTGTAACTCCTGACCAGGTGAGAATGATAACCCTGTGTCTCAATGAGTCTGTCTAAACAAAGGTTAGATAAAGAAAAATAAAAAAAATAAAAAAACTTAGTTGGTCTGATCAAGTATGATTGACATTGTGACATTTAAGCAAATGTGTGTATTCAGGTGCGAGACCAACATGTTAAATTACCATCCGATTAACAGAAAGTGGTGCATGTCTGAAACTGGCTTTTGAATGATAAAGGTGTAATTTGTGCCGCCCTAACAGGAGCATTGAATGATAATAGGAAAGTCGGGAAGGCGTCAATCAGGTACATTGTGTACGGAGAAGAGGTTTAATTAGGCAAAATAATTAAGATTACCTGTGGGGGTTTACCATGTGCAGGGCCTTAATGGATGGCTTGAAGTGGGTTTTACCCCTAAAACATGCAGAGGATCCTTTTTAAAATAACATAATATATCACATCCATTATTTTATCCATTAATCATCAATAATAAAGTCATTATGAAGTTGTAAATGGATGGCACTTGAAGGTAAATATACTAAGGTATTTAGTTTCACAGTGCCCGTGTGTGTGATGCAGTGTGTCACTCCCTTGAAAAGCTCCTAATCCACCTAAAAGGAAATGAATTTTTCTGGGTTTCAAAAGACACTACGCCAAGTAAAATCAATTTTGGTATGAACACAAGTCTGCTGACTTACTGTTGAGAATGCGGCTTGCAAACACCAGGACACACACCGATTTCATTTGATGACATCTATTCTGAAGCTGTGGAGCCCGGGAGCAGCACGACGAAGCGCATTCATTACATGACATCATTAACCACTTAATGGGCGACACTGTACTGAGAGGTGGTGAGGAGGCTGCGTGTGCAAAGATCAAGCTCTGCTGTTCGCCGCAGAGATCAAAGCTACATTACGACGCTTTGGTCCCAATCTGACAATTAGAATATGCTGAATTTAATCACGCTTGATGTTTGCTGCCAATTGTTACGTCTCGTGACATTCTAACGACCCTTTCTCAGGCTTTTAACACGCCGATGAGAGGATATATCACAGGTCATCAGATGTTTCAACTGGCAGCTACTATGCCAGTTTTCCAAACATCCAAAACCATTTAAATAAATGTAACGCTGTAATATTCAGCTGGACTGCGGGGCGCCTTGAAACAGAACACGTTCTTAGAGATTTTCTGCTAAACATGGCTGCCTGCTGGAGGTGGAAATGAGCTTGATTAAGGCGGTGAGACTGAACCAAAACAGCAACGTTGTGGGCCATAAAACCAAATCAATAAGCTGAGAGATGCTAAACACTAGTTTTTTTGCTCTAGTTTTGCAGACATGGATGATAATTCTCTGTGAGTTCGTCACTATAAGAGACCCCCTTCACGTTAACAAGGTGGCATCCACTTTGGGAAACTGGTGTAAGGAGTTCTTGGTCTTTAAGATAGTAATGCCTATCATTCTTACTGATCATCGATTAAGGTCAAGGTACAAAAGAAAGGAGGTAAAGGATGACTTAGAGGAATACTTAGCTAAAAATAACAGCCTGCAGGCCTTAAAGGTGGCATTGAAAAGTTAGTACCTAGCCCCTTCATGGAGGGTTGAACAAACCTGTGGACAGCAGTTCCAATGCTTTCCAATGTAAACCCAGAGTAATGGCAAAGAATCAAAGAAGATGGTATCAAAATGTCAACAGAAACTTCTCAAAGGACTCCTGCAGCATAAATCACTTCCATGCTGTTGATCAGTGTGTTCAGTATGTTCCAAACACTCTCCACAAAACATACCACCTTTATGCTCTGCACCACCCCTGATTGCTCCCAACGTTCACCATGACTACTGTAATTTACCGTTTATTGACAAAGTGATGGTTGTTTGGGACATACTGAGCATATGGATCAATACAGTAAAAGCGGATTATCCTGTGGAGTGGTATGTTGTGTAAGTTTATATGCACCTTTTAATACTTTGCAAGTGTACCAAACTTTAAACTGACACAGCTGCTGACAGGACTGACAGAGCTGCAAACCTTTGAGAAGCACCTTTGAAGCTCATAGAGAGTGAGTACAACAAGTCCTCTGAACTACACAACCATTCAGTGGCCTTTTTCTCTCTTTTCATGCTGCAACTACAAGTTGTAAAGATTAATTAGGCTGCAACTCTATTTCTGCCCTCTCAGCCAGCAAAAAGACTTTCCAGATTGAAATAGAACCTTGAAATAGACTTTATTTATCTATCATTTCAGATACATTCAAAATGTTTAAAGCTGAACCTAATTAGGTCTGATGAGAGAGGGTGAATACTGGATTTGGATCCATTAAAAGGAAATCGAATCCGACCCTACATAATAGCAAGATCCTCCTCAAATATTTAGTATTTGCACAAAATAAGGTTTTGGCAGCATCAGCACAAATCTATCAGTATTGGTACCAGCCCGTATCAGTCTGCACTGCGTCACACTCACTGCCAATCTGTTAATGCTCCAGCGTGTGCATGAGCTGTCGAGCTGCCCCAGCAGAGGTGTAACCGAGCATGTTTATATCACAGAAACATGAACCGACGCCACAGAGCAGGAGCCACACTGACGCGGTCGTCGGGCTTTAAGGCTCACCCCTCCACCGCCACTTTTATCTCATTTAATTATGGCGAGAGGATGACATCGGAGCGGGGCTTTTGTACACGCTGAGATATGGCTCTGTTGTGTGGGAACATTGCTGTACCCCCGCGCCTCGTTCCCCCACGCGCAGGCCGATCTCTCCATCTTCCTCCTTTCGTTCATCAGTTAATTACATTACTCGTCTCTCCCCTGGCCTCAGCAGTGCCAGTGGAACAGCTGGGGTTGTTCCTGGAGAACAGATCCCGGGAAACATAAATCAAAACTCCTCCTGGTGCCATTGATTGAGACAGAGGGAAGGGAAGGGCAAACCCTCCTCTCGTCCTCTCCTTTATGTTTTAGGATCTCATTCATATACATTACTGGCTGAACGAGAGGTTTGATATTGACCTCTGGCTGAACGAGTTGCAATGTCATACACGCTGTCTTTGGACGGGGTTATTCCAGGGTTATTCCTACATGAACATGGAACGGTCTGTGTTGGTGTCCTTTTTAGTGACACATTTTGCACATTTTGACCATTTGGACATACAGAGCTGCTGGGGTGACACAGTCATAGATGAGAAAACTGAATAATAAAATACTTTACTAACATTTTTTAGTAATATGTTTCAACATTTCAGACAAGGTTTTAGTTGAAATACTATCAAAATTTATCAGGATTAAGTGTTTACCCTTCGGTGACTGTGTGGGAAAGATGTTTATACCGTCAGCGGATCTACTGACAGTCAGTCTGATGAAATTCTTTGAGGTGGGCTGACAGCCCCTCGAGGTAAGTAGAGGCTTTCATTGCATCGTGTTTTACACACTTGACTAAACTGAAGGTGACCCACACTCACTGTATGAAAAACTGTCACATTTTTGAAGATGCAGTCAAAGCAACACCAACAAAGACTGTCCCACTCTTACAAATAGATTGTTCACTAAACCAAACATCAATTTCTCTTAGCATAATCACAGCTTGCAGCTATATAACGTAGTCCTTTCAAGCTTCAGTGCATCATTTTAAAAACTGCCTTTCCAAAGCCTTTGCAAAAGTTAAAACAATGGATTTAACACTTTCTTAGTTTACTCTAACTTAAGCTGCTAAGGTTAGCCTGTCTAAATACCAAGTTGCAGGGGTTAATTAGCAGCAGCAGTAGCTCGATACATAGGGACTCTCCTTGAAACCAGAGGGTGGCTGGTCCAAGTCGAGCACAGACCTGGACTGTAGACTGGTAGATGGAGAGGTGCCAGTTTACCTTTCAGCACTTCAGCTGTGGGTAAGGTTAGGATTTATCAAGATATCATGGATTCAAAATCTAATTTGAGTGATCAATCTGCCACCATTGCAATATAATACAGTTACAATATCAAATCAAGTTGTGTATCAAATCTGAAGAGTCAAATATAAAGTGCCTCTTTAGCAGCATTAAATCAGTATTAATCCAAATCTCTATCCTGAAAAAGCTCTTTTCTTTGTTGTCCATCTTTGTGGTGTAAAGAGACAACAAGATACAAAACTCATCATAGTACAAAGTCCATCTGTAAAAATGAAGGTGAGTATTGTGCTGATATATAGCTTAGTCCTGCTGGTTACCACCTTAAGATTAAACACTGAAAAATATTTGTGGCTTTTAAATTGTGTGTTGTCTTCCTCCACAAAACCCATATGACCTTGTCTTGCATTGCCACAGCAGAAAATCAACAGGACTCTCATGTCTTCACTTCTTCTCATTTGGTAACATTTTTGAAGTTATTCCACAAGTGGGCTGGTATATGATTGTTTTTTTTCACAAAGAAGCAGATGTGTGGCTGCGTTTTAACAGCTGGCCCGGTTACCTTCCTGGATACGGTGGCCGGTATATGATTGGAGTGTGGTGCAGCACAGCTGTTTCGTTTTGGCCAGGAGTGATACAGACTATTTCATCCCGTTCAGCAATTCTTACACCCATCTGGACAAATGGCCTCTAGTTGTTATTGTGTTTTATTTTGTCTTTTGTTGTAGAGGAAGTGGCATAGTAACAGCAGCGGTAATAGAACTGAATAGTATCAGTAGTCAGAGTGATAGTAGCAGCTGCAGTGGTACAGGTAGTAGGAGTAGCTGTACTAATAATATTAGGAGCAGCATGAATTGACAGCGGTAACATTAATAACATTTAGTATTAATAGGAGCTGTAATCATATTTAGCAGTAACAACAGAAATAGCAGTAATAATAATAGCAGCATTAGTAGTATCCATAGCAGCAGTCTGAGCTGGATAGTGGCAGCAGCAGTAATTGCAGTAGCATTGGTAGTAGCATGTGTAGCAGCAATAGACATACTTGAGGTAGTATTAGTGGCAGTAGTAGTAGTAATAGTAAGCAAAGTCAAGTCAGTTGTATTTAGGTCGACCAGGTACTAACTAACTAAGGTACTGTAATGGAAAAGCCTAAAAACTGAGTTGAGCTGAGCCGAGCTTGAGCAGGTGCTAGTGGAAAAGCACCATTAGTTGTGTAGTAGCAGAGGCTGCAGTGGTGGTACTCGCACAAGCAGGTGCAGCAGCAGTAAAGTAGTAGCATCAGTTATACCTTGCATTAGTAATATTAACAGCAGCATTAACAGCAGCATCAAATGTTATCAGAGAAGCATTTAGCACATCCCACATTGCTCTCTCTTCAGCTGCAGGCCTGGTCAGACTGTTTTCCAGGGAGTAACGGCTCTGTGGTCACGTGTCTGGGTGGCCAGGGAGGTCGGGGGCAGGGAAGGGAAGCAGAGGGGAAAATCACATGTTTCCAGGAATGTTAGGCTCTGTTGTGGGTGAGCAGTGGGAAGCTCATGGCCATCAGCATGAAAACAGTGGAGGAGCTCGGTTAATTTCAGGATGGAGTGGGAAGGGCGTTGTTGCAGGACTGTTGCTTGTAAGGGAGCAGCCAAGCAGCAATAAAAGTTTGGATGTGGGGTTTTATTCATTTGATCTGATTTTCTGAAGGTCACAGCCAGTACCAGCATATTTGGACTGAGGCTGCCGGTGGCCAACAAATCCTCAAACCTAAAAGACAAATTACATGTAGGTTGTAAAATATGAATATACGAGCTGTTATCATGCGACGGAAGCTCTGTACTTTAGTCACGTCATGACAGCTGAGTACACTATCTGCCGCTGAATACCATGAGATATGGCTGAGAGGCTAGAAGACTTGTCAAGATTATTTTCTCAGACAAAATAGATTGATGACGCTTTCTTTTTTAACCTAGATAGAGCAGCTGCAGCAGCCAAACCACAAGGTCCATCCAGTAGCTGTTCTGGAATTTATAATGATATCTTATGTAGTGCTGATCATATCATATGATATGGGTGTTTTTGATCTGGAACAGAACAATGTGCCCAGAAAGTCCAAAAGTCCCAAAGCAACCACTCTGACCATTACAACTACAATACAATGAAAGTTAGTGAAGTACTGTAGCTGGTGAGTTAACTTACTTGCTGGCCCAGCAGAGCTAGTTGGTCACAAAGGCTGCTGGAGCTTTTTTCTTTCTACTGCTCTGTTTATTTAACCATGGTGTACCATGTCAAAGCTAACAAGTCTGCAAACGGTCAACTTTTTTGTGTGTCTGCTGTTTGGTGCTGAGCAGGTAGAGCACACTGTGTTTTTTACAGTTTTTTCACCAAAAACAGCTGGCTGCTGCTGCTAAATATGACACTTTGGTGAGCGCAGTGAGAACGAACCAGAACAGCAAAGTTGTGAGACGGACGAGTAAACAACCTGCTGAAACTCTCTAAAGCTGAGGGGTGCTGCAGAGTCAAGTCATAATTTACTGAAGGTTGAAGGTTTATGAGCGACACCTTTCACATTGTGTTCACATTGTCATCGGATATATTTCTAAAAAGTACTGCCAAAATGTAATTATAGCTGTTTTAAGGTCAGAATATATACATATTGTGGACAGTGATCAAAGCTTCTACACAGTATATTTTTATAATCTGCGTAAGTTGAAGAGTCTGCTGCAGATTTCTAAAACTGAAAACATATCACCCTCCAAACTCTTGAAAATAGAGGCTGGAAAATGTTGAGTAATCTTACATATTGTAAAAAAAAGTGTCATTAGAGTCATTTTGGATGTGATCTGCAAATACACACAAAACTCATAATAAACATGTCATCAGTCAAACTGCAGAGATGGATGAAATGAAGTGCATAATAAAAAATAAGAAAAAAACTCCTCCATGGCCACTTCACTGCATTCATTAAAGCTGATACCGTAATCGGCAGTTTGCCTTTAGCTTGTGGAGCTTCGGCTCACACAGAGAGGCCTCTGTGATATCCATATAGAAGCGGTCTGCTATTGCCTCTGGCTTATTGAATTCCCTCTAGTCACCACAGGAAGAAAATCCTAATTGACAATTTCACACCGACTCCTTCCCTCCCCCATTATTCATTTCCTATCATTAGTTCATGATGGGTCTTAACTGTATTCCATCTCTTTATTAAAATTACTTACACATTTCCTCCTCGTCCCCCTATCACCAGTGCCCTGCTTACCGCTGTGCTTGGAGTGCCCTTGTGAAGCTAGTCTTTGAGGAGCGGCGTTGAATTGGTTGTATAATTGTCTGTTACGTAACTGAGTGAATTAGGCAGGAGATATGTTTAAAATGAGGGCACGGATTGGTGGCAGTGAAGAATGTCGTGTTCTAGCTTTTTTCCTCGCAGAATAAAGGGGGAGGAGAGTTTGTCCATAAATGTGTGTGTATGTGCGCGCATGTGTGTGTGTGTGAGGGATGGAGAGGGAAGGATAGAAACAGATAAAGCTGGTGTGCAGCGGAGGGATAGATGCGTAGGCATGGTGTAACAGCATGAGTCATCACAACTAGGCTGACTGACGTGTGGCCTGAATCCAAAGAAGTCCCCCTCCTGGAAACCTACTGTATATGTTTTTTTTTCCTGCTAAACCATTTAAAGTAATCCCAGTGAGCTGCTTGGGGTTGGTTGTTGTGGTTTTTGCACAGCACCTCCCAGAGATCATCTGTCAATCAATGTGTGGGCAATACTGTGAATTATTTTCCTGGAATATTCTATGACTGAAGTTTGCCTTTCTATAATTACTGCTTTTATCTTTCGTCTATCAGCCATGCTGACTATTAACTATTCCAAACAAACTGGAGAAAATTCATCATATCCTGTATGCCAGTTTCTGAAAAAGACCAACTGAGTGTTTAAAACAAGTTAAAGTTGAAGTGAAGTTGTGTACAGTTCGTGTAAAGGTACTGCCGCAGCCTGTCAGCTCCGCTTAGCACAAAAAGCAGAAACAGAGCTGAACAGCCAGCCACATCCTGTCTGAAATGAACAAAATGGGCCTACAAAAACCTCTACTGGTGGTAGTATAGAGAGAAATTTGAATTAATACTCATAACAGATGCATGTTTCATCCATAAATGAAAAGAAGATTTATAGGATTGCGTATGATGATATCTAAGTAATTGATGATATTCACAAATGTATTTTTGAATCCATATACCAACATATTTGATCAGCTGTAAAGCATTTTTTACAAAAAAATACATTTATTAAATGTTATTCTACATATATATTTTAAACCTCATGAATCAAGTAGCATTTACTTTCAAAAGGTTTGTACATGCATGTAAATGTCTAAATATATTGTTTTGCCATTTACAGGTTATAGACAGGCTTCCATTTGTTTGTGGATCTTTGAGATTCTTTTCACAGCCTAAACCACAATTTCATGATGCCTTTAAATGCTGGTGGAAAACTCATCCGTTCTTTCTGCACGTTCACAGGAAAGGAACTGTTCCCAGAATATTGTATAATGTTTGTCATCCTGTGATTAGACAGTATTTAAGTAATTATCTTTACGTGGCATATTGTGGTGTCATATGACTTTAATTATGGCAATACAATTAGATTTCAGCTAATTAACTCAGACTGATTTATTACTTGTTATAACGGTGTGATGAGGTAAAGAGCAGCTTGTGCTCTTTATGTGTTATTCCCAGCAAGAATGATTGTGACACATTCATGTGGATCCTCTTCTGCATTAAGTACAAACTGAGCAGTCCGTTATTTAAAATGTACATAATTTACCATATGACCTATATCCTTCGTCATGTAACATAGCTAACATTAGCTATGTGTGTGAGCTCAGCTGGCTTTCCATGAAGTAGCTTCATATTTGCTATCAATCTTATTTATCTAGAAATGGAGAGTTACTAATGACAATATTTTCCAAAATGTTGAACTACTTTAAGAGACATTCACTTATTTTCATTTCAACTTATTTTTACATTTTCATTTCAAAGTCAAGTCGTAACAATGTCAGTCGTAATAAGCCTAAAAACTTCAATTAATCTGCAAATGTACCTCTAAATACCTCTGCCTCTAAATTGTGCCATATGCTTTTGTGCCCTTTGTGTTATGTCATTTAATATTTGCAACATCGACGCTGTGTAATGTAGCGCTTACAACTCTGAACTGAGAAGTTAACTCTGTGTCTTTGATATATTCAGTTTACACAGCGTGTGTGGGCACTTAACAGGTGACGAATGCAATCTGCCCACCACATTAAAAAGTACCTACACAGAGTTGCACCACAGGAAATCCAAGCAGTACCTCAGACTGACAGACAGCTCCTAAATATTCCTGCTGTACAGCTTATGGAGAACACAATCTGTGTCTGCTTTTTCATGGTTACTGCATGGTACACTGTAGCTACCAAAAGTGATGCTATAGTAGGCTATATGCTATAAATAAGTGTATATAATGAGGATTATTTCCACTTTTGTACAGCAAAGTAACAATTGTTGTTCTCTACATGCTCTGGTGACAGTGGAAGGCTTAAAGTTAAAACTACAGATGGTATTGATGGAATTTATATTCAAATGTCAAAAATGACAAAAAAAGATGAATGCAGCTGTAAATCTATTGCATTTGTGTAACATTGACAAGCAGGTCACAACAACTACACTATTTAACAAATTACAAGCATTTTCTCCCCAAAGAATGCTAAAAAGAGTATCATCTAAATATTTTGGTTACACTCCAAACCTTTTTAAAAGTCATCTCAAACTCCTCCCCAGACTCTTCTAAAGTACAAACAGATGCTTTCGACTGATTGTTGCTACTTCAGTTCAGTTTCTGAACCCCTCTTTGTTCATATAATTCCTCTTTCTGCTGCCTCTGGGCCTTTCAGTCAGCTGTTTACTATATCTTTGAAGCATTGTGTTCGCTTATTGTTTCGAACTTGTGAGAATATCTGTAATCAGCTTTGTTTACTACTACAAAAACCACTCTGCGGCTCACTGAAGTGTCTCAGCTTGGTCAAAGTGAGTATCAAACTAAATTGGTTCCTCTGGAAGAGAAGGGGGTAAAGCACTTTTCAAAGAGTTCTCAAGTTGTGGGAACAATTCACCCTCTGTAAAAAGGGCTACCACCTTTTGGATTGTGCTGAAATCAGACCAATTAGAAACATGACAAAGGCAGAGAATCCAACACCTGAGAGGCTATAACCTTTAAATGAATGTTTTCTTCTGGTCTTGTCTTTCTGCTATGTATTTTAATTTACTCTCCCTTTGTTCTGATTATCTAAAATGGCAAGACATTAACCAATGGCCCCTCTCAATCATGACTATCATTATGATTTCTATCTACAGCAATTGAACAGCTAATGTTAACTACAAAGGACATTAAATGGCATGCTGTTATACTGTTTGGACTAAATACCAACTAAAGCAATCTGTTTTTGAATCAGTGAGGGTCTGGTTGAACATATTTATTTAAACAGAATAGACTATACAAAAGAAATATGATGCTAATAGTTTATAGTATCTTTGCACAAGACAAACAGCACATGTTAAGTATATAAAACATAAAAAACATATTCAGTCATTATTCATTTATTGCAGACAATTCTCAGTGCTTGTGTGTGTGTGTATACGTGTACGTGTGTTTCTTTTTCCCTCATATTCCCAGTGACAGCCAATTATTACGAAGGCTATATCTTGTATGAAACATAGGACATATCAACACAACAAGCTCAGTTCAATCCTCCTCGGAAATGCATTTATATGCACACCTTCTCTCCTCTTATTCCTCAACCCACAGTCAATACACTCATGTGCACTGAGTCCTCACGTTCATCCACAGTGCTCCACACGGTGTCCTTTGTTTGCTCCTTAAGCTCTCACTGTTCAGGACTGTGTGTTTGTTTCTTGGGTGAAGAGAGAACGAGCGATGCTGAGGCTTCAGACCGCTGCTGCTGCTGCTGCTGCATGGATGAGAAATAGAGAAATAGTAAATGCAAGTTCCACATTTCCAAGAGGAGAACTGGAAGATTTAGACGAGTGAACTGAATTCTCCATTTTTCTGTGTTCATTTGAAATTTGAAAATGTACAGTAAATGGTCAGACCACAACCACCTCCTGCGGTCTAATATGCACATTCCAGCCAAGATTCTGTTTCTCGCTAAACCAACCAAAGACTCTGTCTTAGATGTAAAGAGCATCTAACTGCATCGATATACCACAGTTAACATGAAAAGAAGCTGCATCACAACATTGGACATTTCCCTTTCCCCTCTCACATCTCTCCCCCTCACTAATGAGCCCATTAGCAATTACACATTGGATCAGGCTTCTATGGCAACACAGCATGAGAACACCATTTGGGGTGAAAAAATTTACACAGCATCCACTCTCTTTGCTGCTCTTTACTTGCTTGGAAGAGAACCTTATTATTTACATGTAACCTATGTAACAGTTTGGTTACATGTCAAAACTTATTATGTATATATACAGTTTATATAGCATACTTAATTATGTTTGTGTAAGATATTAATTAGTAATAGCAGAGAAAATACAGTATTTGTATGCATATATATTGTACCATAGCTGTATTTGGTTTATATGCTGATGACATCTCTTTATTTCTAATGTTCCCTGATTTAAATGTGTATTTCATGTTTTAGGAAGACCCGATTCTGTGTTCTTCTTTTTAAAAAAAAGGAAGATGTCTTACTAAAGGTTCTAAATGTCATTGAAGAATCAGTTCTTAAAATCTTGTTGTGCAAACAATGACTACACTAGAATGCAAAAAGCCTGCGGTTACAGGAAAGGGCAAGACAAGACTAATCATAAGAAAAGGGCAGGGGTGTAACAGTACATGTATTCAGCGTGCTGCCTCCATGGTTCAGTTTGTAACCCAAACCATTACTGTCAAAATAGTCTATAGGTATATATAGGTTTGGAAAGCATATTAATACTGTATATAGAACACCAGAACACCATGATGTGCAATACTGATGAGAGAGGCTAAACAAATAGTTATTTCTAGGAAAATACCAAAGATTGTTAGTGCATCACTGAGGAGCACCACACATTGGGAGGTTTTTTTTGGTCCAAAAGGACTCATACAGCACATAAATATAGCATATGTCAGGAGCCACAGAGTAATGTGAGGATTTTAGCAGCATTTTACTGATGTGGGAGTTGGCAGGTGAGAGTTGGGCTGTTTCATTCTGATCCTGCACTGATTGCGAGGCCATAGGGGAAAATCAGTAAGTGCTCTCCACAGTCTAATCAGGACCGAGCATGGGTTTTTTGTCATACAACTCAGCTCAATAGAGAAGTGCAGCCTAATGAATACAGGAATTGTTTCAGCCTACTGAAATCTGTTGATTGCTCCAAAAACACCCCACAGCACAATTAAATCCTGTGTAGATGTGTTGTACAGCTCAGATATATCACCAGATGTACTGTATGAGTGTGCCGTTGACTCATCCGTGCTACTTCTGACTGCCTGCTCGGGGAAATAATGACAATGATGATGCTGTTGTGGAGAGTTGTTGTGAATGAGCCCAGGGGCCTAGGCAGTGACCTCAATGGAGGCGGCCGAGAGTCAGGAATGTAGAGAATGTTTCATTTCCACAGCAGCATTGGAAACAAACAGCTGCCTGTGGAAGAGAAAGTGTGAAAGAAAATGTTAGATCAGACTGTTAAAACTGTTCTTCAGTCATCTTTGTGTGCAGGGCCGGGGTGGGGGGGGGGCACTGTATTATATTAAAAACAGTCTAACAACTAACATTCAGTAATCCATTTTTTCCACAGATTTCAGCAGTAGATATGAGGCGCCCTTGTGAGGGGTTAAGTCATCTAGCATGAACCGCAAAGGTCCCCAGTCAAACTCAGACTGAGGATGTTGCATGTAATTCCTATAAAAAGCTATAATGATATAACACCCAATCGATGAACATTTCCTGATAATCCCAGGACCACGTTTCATCAGCAGAAAGTAGTTGGTCACAGTGACCCTGTGGGTTATCCAAATAAAAAAAAAATCATATTTATTTATTTAAAGCCCAAAATCACAAACATCATTTGCCTCGGAGGGCTTTACAGTCTCTGTACAGCTGTGATCCTCGAACCGGGTCAGAAAAACTTCAAAAAACCCTTTCTGGGGAAAAAGAAGAAACCTGAGGAAGAGCCTCAGAGATGGTGTTCCTGTAAGGAGAAGCCAAAAGAGCCATTTTCTTCCCGATGTACCATGCTGTGCAGCCCACTATCTACTTGGCCCAAAGTCTGGGATGACATCACACCAAAAAAAACAAAAACAAAAAAAAAAGACGCCATTTAAGGCCCTGAGTACAATATATAATACCAAGAATAATGACTGACCTTGTGTTGTCAGATTTATGGATGTCTGTCTTATATATATATATATATATATATATATATATATATATATATATATATATATATATATATATATATATATATATATAGTATAGTCTTTATGTCCATGGGGAAAATGCTTTTGGCCAGCAGTTATTGCAATAATACCACAAGTGGCAGCTAGGAGAGATTAGCTGAAAGGCAACGTGGTGCTACAGTTGCCTGAATACACCATGTAGCTTCCTTTATTTTTGTGTCCAGCTCTATGTTCCTTCAAACGACAGTACTGTCGAGTCAGATAATTAACTTTATTTATACAGCATGTTTCAAAACAAAGATACAAAGTGTTGTCAGTGAGTTGAATTTGGATTATTACATTTACCATGTAATTGACAAAATAATAATAATATTCATATGGATTTACATCCCAAATTCAGTGATTGGAGTGATTTTGTTAAATGCTGTTGTAACTGGGTCTTTAGAGGATAAACTGATTGCTCTCCTGTAATTAGAGTCATTTTGATCCTAATAGTACAGATGTCCGCAGGTTTTTATTACGTTTAATTCCATCAGACGTCTATTCTGTGGAGTATTTTGAAGAAAACTTAGTTTAGGTAATTTACTCATTTACAGATTATAAAAGAATTAAAATGAGGATGCCCTGTTAGTAAAGGTACAGAGAGGACTGAGGGAAATCCCAATCAGCTTCAACAGGGCTAGCTATGTTTTGAAAAGCCTAATTCAATTTAAATAAAAAGGGTGAAAACTAACATTGTGTCGCACCCTCATACTGATGATGACAGAGGTGATGCAAACTGTAGTGGTGTCATCTTGTAAAGCAGAGGACAGGCCACACAGAGCTCTGGAGCGAGAGAGCACAGAGACATCTGAATGGCAGCATTTCTGTAATCTGTAAAGATATAATTCAGCGCCGTGATGCGCCCGAGCAAAGTTTTCATTTTCAGATCTTTTTATGTATCACTTTCAGTGATCGTCTCTTTTTTTTTGTTCTTTTTCCTCTATACTACCAAGTTAGGCCTGTGTAACAAATGGCAAACAGGTAAATGAATACAAATATTGTTAACTTCACAAACTGATGACGAGATAAAAATCGCCGCGCGACATCTTTTGGTTTCACACAGTTCCACATAAAGTTGGTGGCAGTAATGCATTTTAACAGATAGTAATACAATCCCGTAAATGAGAAGAATACAAGACAAAGTAAGGTCTGAAAACGTGTAAAAATAGATTTGGAATATGTTATATAATTTTAATTCACTCATGTTTAAAAGCTTTAAAGCTTTAAAGGTAGCCTGTGAGTTTTGCATGATGTGGTATCGTTGCCAACTGTGTGTATCCTTGAGATCTAAGAAGTGTGTTGAACGTCATTCGCTTTTTTT
This sequence comes from Scortum barcoo, assembly GCA_023238725.1. Classification (NCBI taxonomy): domain Eukaryota; kingdom Metazoa; phylum Chordata; class Actinopteri; order Centrarchiformes; family Terapontidae; genus Scortum; species Scortum barcoo. Next base: position 2,828,959 of record CM041548.1, on the reverse strand, counting down.
GTAATCTGCAGTGTTACTTTCCTACATTACTACCACACGTTCATCTGCGGAATGGTTTTAAAACAACCGAACAATAGATGATCATATGCATTCAAAAATTCAAGCACCCACTGGTGAAAGCATTGCTCCATAGCACTACTAGTGGTTTTTACATGAACAAGGTTTTTTTCAGTTGCTGAACTTCAAAGAAATGCAGTCTCATGAATACCATTGGATGAGACCTGCAATATTTTATTTGGTTGTTTTATTTGAACAGGGACGCTTTTCTCATGTTTCTCATCGCCTCACTGGTAAATATATATTCAGTATATATTCATGGTGGACATTAGACATAATTGCTACATTTCCTCTGTGGACCTGGATACTGACTTCTATCTAAGATAGTCGCTAAGCTTAGTAACACAGATGCCTATGTTTACCACAATACAGGATGAGAAAGTGATTTGCTGTAAGAGGTAAGGAAGACCTGTGTGCGATTGGACCAAATACTCAGTCAGCAATAGTCTTTAAAGAAATGAAAGCTGGCTGTTTTTTTTTTTTTTGTTTAATCATTAATCTGCTGTATCAGTCAAACCCCTCTGTTCACCTTGTTTGTGTAAGAAAACAAGTTGTTTCTCCCAACATGACCCCGGAGAAGAAACTGTCTCACACTAACAAGGAACATGTACGGCTTGCTGATAAGGCTTTGGGTCTGGGCGTAAAAACACTCATTACTCTGCTCTATTACTCCTCAAGCTCCCAAACAAATTCCTGTAAATCTTGTGTCATCAGAACAGTTCAGTTGAAAACAAGTACACAGCGTGAACACAGCAGAGCAGAAACAAACTCCTCTGCCTGAGGAGGGTGTCATCTTTTATACCCATCTCTTTACATGACTTTTTCTCAAACTCAAATGAATATTTTATTAAGTTCAGTTTTTTGTCTTTCATCGGGTCCCAGACCAGTATTCATCTTGTAATGTAGACACCTTCTTATTTCTTGCTAATAGTGTTTAGTGTTAAAGCTGTATTAGCTGACTTGGGTACAACACTACAAGCGCCCCCCCACACAAATGCACGATATGTACATTTATTAAATTTCAAATCAATTTATTAAATATACGTACATATGAAGTAAAAACATATATGTACATGTATGTTATATATTTTGTTGTATATTTATGTATACAAATTCAGTTAAAGATTTTTTAATATATATCCACATACACATTTTAGAATGGATATTTCATGTATTTTTATAAACGTATATCTTCATATATCCGGAGAATGTATATGTTTTATTACAATAATAAATAAAAAAAACTATATAGGTAACATATATGGCACTTGTGATATAGGGGCATATACAATGGGGGAAATAAGTATTGGACACGTCAACTTTTTTCTCATTATATTTATTTCCAAAGATGCCATTCATGTGACATTTCTTCCAGACACTGGTATTAACTCAAATAATCCACACATGAAAAGAAATCACAAGATTCAAGTCCATAAATAATGATTATGTGGAATTAAGTGCAATAACACAGGAAAAAAATATTGAACACACTATCTGAGACTCGTTTAATACTTTGTGGAGAAGCCTTTGTTTGCAATGACTGCTTCCAGACGCTTCTTGTATGTATGAACTAATCGCCCACACTGCTCAGGTGTGATTTTTGCCCATTCCTCCGCACAGATTGTCTTCAAATCTTGAATATTCTTTGGTGCCCTCTGGTGAACCCTTATCTTTAGTTCTTTCCACAAATGTTCAATCGGATTTAAGTCAGGTGATTGACTGGGCCATTCTAACACATTGATTTTCTTTTTTTTAAACCATTGGAGAGTCAACTTTGCCGTGTGCTTCGGATCGTTGTCCTGTTGAAAGGTCCAGCCACGTCTCATCTTCATCATCCTGGTGGATGGCAGCAGGTTCATTCTCAAGAATTTGCCGATAGATGTTTCCATTCATTGCTCCTTCAATTATATGAAGTCTGCCAGTACCCCGAGATGAGAAACAACCCCATGCCATGATGTTTCCACCACCAAACTTCACTGTTGGTATAGTGTTATTTGGGTGATGTGCAGTGCCATTTCTCCTCCAAACATGGTGTGTAGTATGACAGCCAAAAAGTTCAATTTTGGTCTCATCTGACCAGACAACATTCTCCCAGTATTCCACAGGCTTATCCAGATGCTGTTTAGCAAACTTTAAACGAGCTTCAACATGCCTTTTTTTGAGGAACGGAGTCTTGCGGGCTGAGCGTCCATAGAGGCCATGGCGGTGGAGTGCATTGCCTATCGTTTTCTCTGTAACACTTGTAACCTGCTGCCTCCATGTCTTTCTGGAGCGCTTTCCGGGTGGTCCTTGGCTCTTTGAGAACTCTTCTATGACCATCTTTCTGACTCCTCTGGTCAGAAATCTTGCGAGGAGCTCCTGTGCGCGGCCTGTTGATGATAAGGTGATGCTTCCACTTCCACTTGCGGATAATGGCCCCAACGGTGCTTACTGGAATACTCAGATTCTTTGAGATAAGTCTATAACCAGTTCCATTCTGATGCTGAGCAACAATCAGGCTGCGAAGGTCTTGAGAGAGCTCCTTGCTTTTACCCATCATGAGATGTGTCTTGTTTGACTACTTGGTGAAAAAACAACCTGTTTATAGGGCCATCAATTAGCACTAACCCAGCTGATGTTGGTTTGCACTTATAGGAAGTACAAAGACTAATTACTTTCAGGTTTGAGATGGTATTGGTGCCTTTCCTTGCCAAACTATACAGCTTTCCCATGGTGTGTTCAATACTTTTTTCCTGTGTTATTGCACTTAATTCCACATAATCATTATTTATGGACTTGAATCTTGTGATTTCTTTTCATGTGTGGATTATTTGAGTTAATACCAGTGTCTGGAAGAAATGTCACATGAATGGCATCTTTGGAAATAAATATAATGAGAAAAAAGTTGACGTGTCCAATACTTATTTCCCCCATTGTATATCATATATTACATTTCCATAAAACATATTATCACTGTATTGTTATGGTGAACATGTTAGCAACAATTACTTGCTTTTAATCTAGCAGACACAGAGCAACATTAGCTTACTTTTGGAGTCGTATTTCTGATGCAACTTAATAAAACAACTTAATAAACTTAATAAAACAAAATAGATAAAATAAGTTTTTCTAACTTTGTTTTGGTCTTCACCAACTCCTGAAATAATATCTACAGCTGGTTTAACATTTTAACTGGCATTTCTTTCAAAACCATTTTCCTTGCTGCATGAAAGAAGTGATTTATCTTTTAAGAAATTTGACTTTTTTTGGTTAAATAACAATAAAATCATTTAACTTCAATGGCCAGCTCATGCACATTACAAAAAATTGTACAGGAACTACAGTACAAATTTTATTCACTTCCATCAGATTACTGTAAGGTGTCCCCTTGACAGGTGGCTCAAAATTTGGGCAGATATTACCAAAGCTAAACAGCTAAATATCACAAGAGGACAGTGAAATGTTGTCATTTGGTGAAGTGAAACTTTAACTCTACTGTTAATTTTAGCATTTGTTCAATGGAGGTAATGAAAGGAGGGGCTGCTAGGCTGAAATCACACAGTGAACGTTATGACACTTGCAGCGACACGTCATTTCACAGCAATAAAAATTATATGGAAATGACGTCACCGAAAATTAAGGCATTTCAAAATCACCGGCTGACTCATTGCCCTTTGAGGTTTGCAGTCACATTACCATGCTGTTTTCACCCATGTTTTTTTTTAGACTTCCAACAGTCCTGTTGCATGATTACAGTAATATGTAATATGAAAACAGGACCTCAGCTTCTGCAACTGTGTTACATTTTCATGCACATTATAGGGACTGTGCTGAGATTTTGGGATTTGGGGTGGAATGAACCTTATGTAATCCTCATATTATTAATATTTGTATTAGATGCTCAAAAAGAAAGAAAGAAAGGCAATGAAAGCAACATCCTCCCCTCTCATATAAAGGTAGAAATACCTTGTGGGTGCAAATGAAATCCAGGAGTGGTTCAGACTTGTCGTTTTAGTCCTGAACAAACAGTCGATCTTTCCTTACAGAGCAAACACAGTCATATGAGGTGAAATCACAATGCCTTATGTGTTTAAATATGATTAAAAAAAAATGTTTAACTAAGAAACACTTTTTACTAGATTGATTTTCTGTTCACCTCACCATCACCAATAAGGCTTCCAATTTACTGGTTTCTGTTAATGTCACAATTTTTATTGACATGTTCCGGCAGTGTTTCTCTATCCAAATCGCTCAGTCAGTCAAGGATAGATGGTGTCGAGTGCAGCACAGATTCTGAAGCCCCTTGAGGCAAATTTGTGATTTGTGATATTGGCCAACATAAATAAGTGCCTTGACTTATGCATTAGCTGTTGGAAAGATTCTCTCACTCTAGCAGCCTCAGGGTCTTCATGCACATCTCTGTCCAGTATCATCCACTTAGGAGGATCTGTATACTTTGTAGTAGTAGTAGTAGTAGTACCATAGTGGTAGCTGTACTGTGGGAACTTAAGTTATTGGAATATGAGAATAAGTGGGACTTTTCAAGCTGAAGCAGGTTGTTAAGCATTCACCATCGAACCGACAGGCTTCCACAGCCTCTCTTCTGATTACCTTAACTCCGGAGCCGTGTGTGCGATAAAAAAAAAATCAAACTGATTCTGAAAGCAGAGAAACTAGGCTTTTCGGCAATATAATGATATAATTTTTGGCAATTCGGCTTATTACGGAAAAGTGCAAACTCCGCGAGATATCGCTCGTCGAATCAAGGCAAGGTTTCACCTCTACACCTGAAAAAAAAGGAGCGCTTCTCCTTACTGTCACTCCTGAACCGTTTGCGCTATTGAAAAAATTTCAACGGAATCTGAAAGCAGAGAACATGCGCTTCTTGTCAATATATGTATATATATGTTATTATGTTATTATGTTAATACGGTAGAGTTATATATCAAATCACAGGCGAGGATTTTGCGTGCGCTGACAGACATCGATGGAAAGACTTTTTATCACCGGTAGATTTTGTCAGAAATGAAGAAGAGTAAGTACATAAAACATATAAGATGATGTTTTAGTAAAAATGCTGTGTGTTTATAAGTATTAGTTCACAGTATCACATGCTTCTTCAATATTGTGTAGGTATTTCTTACTACTTGCTATATACTACTAGCTACTTTTTGAAAATCTTTGCTAACGTGAATTTCAACATTTACTTTTTACTTTCGTTCTCTGTTTACTTATTTCTGTTTACTTTACTTTTGTTTTACTATTATATATCATTATATTATTGTACAAAGTCTTGGTGATTTATTTATTTCTATATGGTTTACATTTTATGTTTATTGTATTGTATTTTGTTTATATTTTATATATATATATATATATATTTTTGATCTGGCACAAGTTATTCCTTTGCAATGAAGAAATGTATCTGATTATAGCTTATTTTTTATGCCTTTATACATTCACTAAAGGTTCTGCTATACCAGAGAGAAGTGCAGAAGTGAGAATGTGGGCCTGTGTGTGCAGCTGGAAAGAAACTGTTTTAGAGAGTTTCACCACTGGACACAGTCCTAGGAAAAAGATGAGGAAGAAAATGAAAACCACAAGCCCGGGACTCAAAAACTTTTATGGATAACAGTAAATAAATTAAATCTTAGTTTACAGTGTCCTTGTTCATGTGTTAAAACAATGAATTGTTAAAAACATGAAAAATTCAATTCCAATTATGTTTTTCTTGCATTTAAACATATATTTCTTACTCAAAACCTAAAGTAATATTGAAAAACATGCCAGATGATTAAAGTTTAAGTAGTTCTGAAAAAAGGAGCAAAAGCACAGTTTAATTTTCTGACACTTGTACAGCCATTACAATAAAATGCATCCAGGCACCCTGTTTTGGGCTTAGGTGTTGAAGGGTTAAGCTGCTCTAAAAAGGCTTTCAAACATCCAAGATGTTTTTTTCCTTGAAAGCTGTGGGCTAACAGTACCTCTGTTTGTGTCTTACTGTCTCGAGTTGAAACCTGCTGAATGCTGAAAAGCTTCCTGGGGAGTTGAGGGACTTACTGAAGGCTCAGCACGTAGAGACAGTGATACGCACCTGCACATGATTGTTTTCTGCAAGACTTTGGGACTTAATTTCTCAGGCGGTGCAGATCAGATTCCCCCCATGTGACCCTTTTTCTGTGAAAATGTTTTTGGGGAAATGGGGGTGACGTGGGGATGAGGGGGGGCGGTAAATGTCAAGGATGCAGCGGTGATCAGATCCACCTTCTGTCAGTTTACCCAACTTCCTTTATTCATCTCATAGATTATTGCAAAGAGCATCAGATTGATGGTATTGCTGACACTATAATTGATCTGCTTTTATTTTGCTGGTTGCTTTTTATCAAGATAATTACTGACTAAAAGTCATGGTTTACCCCCCCTTTGATTTAATACTACATCACTGCTTAGAGCCGTAATCTAAAATGAACTTTGAACATGTTCATTTCTCCCCTCCAGAGCCCTTTCCCCCCTCTCTCTCCCTTCTGTCTCCATTTGTGTCGGTGATCAGACATAATTGGTTTTGATCTGCAGTGAGTCGATGGCTCGAATCTGCTGTGCGGGGAGCAGTCAGATTGTTGCAGTGCTGACCGAGAGTAAGTTGTGATTAGGTCCAGAGCAGTGCTGTGTAGTCGTGCAATGAATACATAACACACACACCCAAACACACACCATTTACTATATACAGTATCTTCCCACCACTCGACAAATTGGGTTTTGCAGCCCAGGGACATTGTAACTCACTGTTTTCTTCCTCTTCACTTTCTTTCCTTTATTGTGTGATGTTTGCAGTTATAATTTGATTCAGGAGCCGTTCATTGTAGCCATAAAAAAATAGTCAACACTGGGCTACTGTGCTGGGTAACATTTAGAAGGATGAGACAAGCAAACACACATGTGTACATAGCATGTGTGTTTGCTTGTGTCATCCTTATGAGGAATTTCCATACTCTGTACTGCACACGTGAAACTGTTTAGAGGTGAATTAGAGGTGAAACAACCTCTAATGTTAATTCATAGTTTCACTGCACATGTAGCAAACAAGCAATACAAGCAGGGGTATTAGCAGCAGTTACAACTAAAACTTAAGCTTTACAAATATCATAACATTATAGCAGATCGAGGAGAATGGAGCCAAAAATTCTCACCATAATCAAAAACATAAAATAGATGTATGTACATAATTTAACATATATAAATAAATATTAAAATGTACATACTAGCTATACTGTATAATGTAAGAGGACCTTTTCTCATTTAGAAGATAACATTAAGATAATAATGTGACATCAATACAGCACATTTCCTCTTTGGTTAGCTGATATTATAAATATGGGCTGACCACTATTATTGGCCCACAAAACTGGAAGGCTGAGTTTGATTAAATATAGGATGATAGGATGAATTGTAAGAAATACAGAAACTGTCCTATAATTATCATCACTTAAACAGTCCAGATAGAAGCTGAGTGGAGATACAGCAGTAGAGGGATGGCTGCAAGCCAGACTATTCGCGAATGGTCAAGACCCATTCAACAGTATGGAAAAACACAGTGGAGGAGAAAATAAAACTTGTTTTTGGGATCTGTGTTTTTCTGCTAATTTTCACAATGTTTCCAAACATATAAGCTACTCACTAGCTTATGAGTGTTGTCCACAGGTAAAAGTGAGAGGTGGTGGAGGCAGTGCACTTGCTAGCTCCCAGTGGGTTTTCACCTTAAGTCTGGCTAATACCACAAATCTGACCAAAATGATGCAGTTGAAACTATTTTCCATGGATTGCAAAATAGAATAATAAGATTTATCAAGCCTACTTAGCCTGGAGTATGATAAGCAGCAGAAAACTGATGCTATTACATCAGAAGAATGCAACATTATGTGAGACAGTTCCAAGCCTGATTTACAAACCAACTCCTGTAATCAATGTGCATATAATGTGTGTTTGGCTTGTAAGACCTCCCATGAGGACCTCAAACCAGGGCGACAAGACATTACAAAAATTGTCCCTCCAAAGGCTGTTCCTACGGCCCTAAGTCCATCAGCACAGTCAAGGTGTCTGCCTGAAGTAGCTTACACCCTTCTCTCCATCATTGAAGATCACTATCATCATCAAAATGCTGCCTCAAACCAACATAGCTGCCCACAGCATGAACAAGAAAACATAGCTTGCCAGCACTCTTGCCAACATGCACGCATTTACTCTAATCACATGCTGTTCATATATTTACCTTTCAAATGAAAGTGAAATCGTCAGTATCTACCTTTATAAACCCAGCTCAAACTGCAATTTTCACTTGACAACAACAATACACGTGTATACAGGTGCTCTTATCAGTTTCTCTCACTCACCACACCCCCACATACAGTAAAATCCACAAACACACAGGTTCACATTCAGGAGCTCGGAAAAGAGAGGAGAAATAATCCCAGGTCCCCATGGGAGCAGATGTCACCGACACAAACAAGCGACAGATTGCCTCAACCCACGGCCAGGCTGAAGGTGCTCTGCAGGGCGGAGGGAGGTCATTACTGCTGGCCTTCCTGCACAGGAGGAAGCATGGAGGGGGGAGTGAAGAGGCTGCAGGGCTCGACACAACACTCACACACTCTCCTCTGCTGGCCTTTTTCATCTGCTAAAATGCAGCAGGTCACATTTGAACTGAAACCACTTACCAAGTTTTTTTTTTTTTGTAACCTGCAGCAGATCAACCGTGTGCCATTTAGCTGTTGAGGCATGAAATAACACGAACAGAGCATTCGGCGAGGGGAGATTTTGCAAATTGGAGAAAAGATGACCAGCTTGACCCATGCTGTAAAAGCCTCAGAAAATTCCTGAACAGAGACTGAATTAGCTCATGTGGATCCTGCACAGGCCCACGGTGAACAGACTCAATTGATTATCATCTTATTACATTTATAATGTCGTGAAGTGTGAAGAGTAGGTGGATCAAAGTCAGCTGGATATTTTTGTAATACTGTAGGTTTATGTTATGGTCACCAGTTGCAATTGTTTTAATTAATAATTAACAGTCTGAGAAATCCTGTCTTTTCATGCAGTTTGGAATGGGGATCGTAGCTGCTATGATACCCATGAGGCTCTACAGATGTTGCTTTTGTGAGGAGAGGAGACTTCCAATTTACAATCTGACAGGTGAGGTTCGCTCGACTTGACTGCGGTGGCCGATCTAGCGCTTCCTAATCTGCTTTCATGTTTTTGTTCTCGACAGCTATTGTGGTTAAGGTTTTCACATGTAAACGTCCTGGTGCTGGAGAAGCAGGAGAGATGCAGCAGCCACCAGGTTCTTTTTCAATGTGAAGCTCTCCTGGACTCGTGAGCAGGTCGAGAACATCAAAAGCTTTCCCACCTGACCCGGGAGGCCATGTTGCACTCCATCCATGAGGGCATCGTCACAGTCATCATGAAAAGCGACTCCCTGGTGTTACAAACCAGCAGTGGGAGGCAATGGAAGAGCTTCTAACCTCAGACAACAAGGATCCTGACTGAGGACACTGCCTAAGACTATTTTTATTATCGTTCAAATAACTACTATAGTTAACATTATTGTTTATTACTTATTCTATTCTGTATCTGCACTTTTTGTCACATAAGTAAAGGAGTTAATGTTTAGGCATTTCACTGTTATTGTACCCTGTATGATCATATGTGAAAAAAAAACCCAAAAAACTCTTGGCTGTGCAAGCGATACTTTTTGTCTGATCAACTACAGGTTATAGTGCATGCATATTCATAATGGATTTAAGGTCACATTTTTGGAGATTGATGCAAGCCTTTAGTTTGTTTCTTTTTCATTTGAATTGTGAGATTTTAAAATCCTAAATTTGGGGAACCACACTAAAGATATGCACAGGCTAGCCTCACTGTGCTTTCCTGTTGCTATAGAACTTTACTACTTTACTACTTTCCCAAGGCAAGCTGTGTTATGCACCTTCTTCACCAGTATTAACAGACAAGCTACTAGGCTACCGAAAAATAACCAATTGTTCACTGTTTACAACACAGAAAGGGGAATCAGTGGGTGCCCACAGCTCATTTTTGCCTAGGGCTAAGTATTAGGTTAGTCCGGGTCCTCTGAAAAAAGCTATAAAGAAGACATCTGAATTGTGAGCATTAGCTATACTGGCGACACGGCTCTAGGGATGGCAATATCTGCTGGTCAGTCTAAAATAGCCGAAATGCTATTTGATGGATTGCTATGGAATTTTGTGCAGACGTTCATGATCACAAAATGATGAATGTATGCCCTGGCTTTCTACTGGAGCCTCCACAACGTTTACATCTGTGGTTCTCAGTTAGATGTCTCGACAAGTACTGGACAGATTGCCATAAAATGTGTACAGTATTTAACTCAGAGCACTGCTGCTAAGTACAACCTCACAAGCCTCTCACAGGGCTGTAGATTCTCAGTTATGCACATACTATAGACATACTGTTCCCAAGGTCAAGCATGTATTTCTATGCTGATGATTCAAGTGTTCAGTTTCATCTCCATTCATCCATCCAGATCATTGCAAGCCTTGGAAGCATTCCACCTGTCAGTTACCAAGAAGACTCTCTTAGCAGAAAATGAACTTCCTCAGCCTGTCCTTGTACTTTGTTACTCTGTGATCCATAGCCATAATCAGGTGCCAAATATCATATTTACAAGAACAATAATCCACACAACTTTAAACATAATGCATTCATATATAGAAGAATTACTCACTGATTATACACTGATGAGGTTTATTATCTGACAAAAGACATAGCTGAGACAGATGAATAAATGGACTCATAAGTACGGTCTCCTGCTGTTTGATACCATCAAAATGGATTTGCATATGAGAAAAGAATAATGGCACTTGTTTAAAAACTACAGGTGTAACACTGGATCATAGACCTTGTACTGCAAAGCAGACTCAGGAGGCAGAGCAGCTGTGGTAAAAACAGTTTGAAAGTAGGTCAAAAGGCAGCAAAAAAGGGGGGTAGTCCGACCAGGCAAACAAATCTAGAAGGCTAAGGCAGATACGATACAGTACAATAGTCAAAAGGCGGGGAGATCGTCTTTAGAATATGTAGAAGCAGAGAAGAGTAAGTGCTGGAAAAAGATGGTAACAAATAAAAGACAATCTGGCAGACAATGACTAATAAATGCCCTTTATAGATAGCAGCTGGGTGGACAGATGACTAAATCAGGTGGTACTGAGGCGGCAAACTCAAGTGACGGTTGGTAGGACAAGGGAAGGAATATACACAATGCAAAGATTAGTCAGTGAAAGATGCAGTAGAGGAAAGTAAGGAGGTTTAGTGCCCAGGAGCACCTGCACGTCTTTAAATAAGAGATGAAGCTACAGTACACCGAATTTTCTATTTAAAACACACATGTTGCTTATTAAAAGGCTGAAATAATTTCAGTCATTTGGCTCAGATTTATGTAGACTGTGAGTTGGAGAATACTAGGCTAATAATTAGACTGATTGTCATTTTGTTCATTCAACTTGAAATCACGGTCATGTTACTGATGCTAACCTGTTTTGCTTGGGGGGATTGTTTTTCTTCACTACAACAATCTGCACAGCTGCACAGATTTACCATTTCTTAACTAACATTGGGTGAGTAAACTGAAATTTGACATAAAACTACTCCCAGTTTGGAACGTCAGAAACAGTTGAGAAAAAGGATGATGAAAAGGTGTTTAAAAATGTGACTTGTAACACCTTTAATGACTGAGGAAACAGATGATAAGCCATAATATTCTTTTCCTCGCTGTTACACAAACTCACAGAGGCACTTACACACAGGCACACACACCGAGAACAGTGAGTACAGTAGCCCCAGGCCCAGATGGTGCTCCTTCTCCACCAATGACAATGTTACGTAAGTGGATTGAGCCCAGGAGCAGAGGCCTGCATGTCTACTTTGCCGAGCCACACAGTGGTGCATGGGATGCTTTCTGTGGAAAAAGAGAGAAGGAGGGGGAGAATGTATCTGGTGCTTGAGCCTGGAGAGACAGACGCATACAGCTTTAAATAGCTCTAATCCCACCCCCATCCTTGCACATGCATTCGGCCACTTTCCTGCCACTGGGTCTCTGACAGAGCATGTCGAAGTATGGCTTGGGAGAGTGGGTGGGGAGCTGTATCTGGATGTATGTCTGTCTGTGCACGTGCACCACTGCGCATGCACAGCGGGTGGAAGGTGTAAGTGTGACGTGAATGTCGAAGCGATGGGCTGGGATTTAAGAGTGAAGGACAAATTGTGGGGTCTGGTCAGAACAAGGACACGTTAATGACCTTGGGCCACGATAAATCCAAGAAACAAGGCAATTCTGGCACCCATCACGTCCCTGGCTTTTTACAAACACTGTTTATGTAAAAAGCCCCCATTCCCAGATAAAAAAGACAAGGTTACCAAGGAGCCGTCTGCTGGTTGCATGCAAGTGACCTAATGCACATCCTATTCTTGTGCTGAACACTAATATTCTCCACACCACCTTCCACACAATAACACTCACATGGGGCGAGTGGTTAAATGCCATACAAATCGGCATTTGCTCATCTAACAGTCATTTCCCTGCCCGCCTTCACCTGTCCATCACAACACCACGTTTGTTCTCTTCCTCCTTCCTCCATCTCTGCTTCTTTCATTCATTGCCACCCTCAGAGGCAGCCATCTCCTCCTCTCATTGTCCCACTGTCTTTTGTTGCCCTCTTCAACAAAAGAGAACACTTGAGGCTGTGATGTGTGTTTATGTGTGTGTGTGTGCTTGCGTATGACAATGATGCTTCATTTCCTCCAGACTAGCTGCTTGGGTATATAATAGCTGGTGTGTCACTGGGTATGTGTGTGCGTGTGTGTGTGTGTATGCTGAATTTGTGCACTGCCTCTTTAAGTCAGGAGTGTGACAGCTTGCAGCTATGCTCGATCCTTGCCCCCCTGCCATTACTGCAACACACTGCTGTTTCCTGCCACACACATACACTTTAGGCACATTATCTTTACAATGACACATTGTAACACACACAACAGGCCCCCCAAAAGTGATTATTTGTGTTCGCAACTGCCCCCCAAAAAAAGATTTGTAGCAATGTTTTTGAAAAAGTGCAATTTATATGCAATTTGGGAACTGGTTTTAATTTGGGTTGTGTTATGGTACTTGAAATGAAAAACGATAACTGTTTCAAGATGCAACCATATTATGTAAAATATTATAATATTAGATTTCAAATGACAGGTTTTATGCATTCTAGGTTTTGTCTTCTTGTGACATCCATAAATAATGCAGCAAAGGTTAAGTAAATAAACTTGAAGATAATTCAGATTTAGTTGAAAAAACAATCTCATCACAATGCTAATGAAACAATAATTAGTCTGAGAAAAAAGGTGGAGCTGGAAGGATGTTGGCTTGGTGACGACTCGCACACTCAGTCACTAATCGGACAGTTGACAGTTAATTCAGGGAAAGTATTTTTACCATTCACTCCTCCAACTGTGTCACAACTGAGACACAGAAGTGAAGAAGAAGAAGAGTAGTTTAAAAAGCTAATATGATGAGGTCTTTTATTTTGGACTGAGCGGTCTCTTTTTTCTCAAAGATCAGAATTTGGTTGCATGTCAAAGTTCACCAAAGTGTAACTTTCGGAGGGGATTGACCACACTGTTGGACTTTTTTAGTCTCTTTGCAGTCAAGGTCAAATAGAGTAATTCATTGAATCCCATCCACTAATTGACACGTTTAGATACACCTGCTCAATGTACTGCTATCCAACACAACAGCAGAGCAATAATCTGCCTCTAGGTTGTAATTGCTGTCAGTTTTTGTTGACTGTCAGAGAGGTGTGTAAACACTAACCACACATTACTGATTTATATAGTGTGACTGCTGGTTTTTCATTTTGCTCTGTAATAACTGTCATGAGGACCCATTAAGAAATCAATACCATATTTTTACTGCCATGCATTCAATTAAAGTGAACATGTCAGTACTGTTTTGTACTCTGGATGGTGTTTTCAACCGGCTTATTTGCTTGAAGAAAATGTCACAATAAAGGGTAATATAGTACCTATGAATTATAGCATTTGTCATGGCTGTCATTCATCTCTCTCCTTCTCACCCCAGCTGAGTCAACTCTCAGTGACACATAGTTATACCTGCTAATTTAGTGCTTTTTTAGTGCTGCAGTGCTTTTACCATTGTGAGTCGATCAGCCAATCCAGTTGGAATTAGGGGAGTTCTGTACAGGAAAGAAACCTTAACCCTGAGCGTACTGAAGCACCACTGTCACTAATGAACTGACTCAGTAGCCTTTTGCGTTGAAGCTCCCCTCACTTACAGCTGAAAGCACCCTTGTCATAGCCATATTAACAATGATAATTGTACAGTGCTGTATGTTACCTCCTGGTTAAGAGTTTAAAAGTCTGTGAAAGGTACAGACACATCAATGGTCCAGTTACTCAGATAATTGGTTGAACCTTCTTAAGATATTATAGACTCAGCTTGAAACAAAGTAGGTTGTTGGCAGTGTTGGTCAAGTTACTTGAAAATTACTTAACTCAACTCAACAGCAAATTAAACATTTACATTACTTGTAACTTTGCTTTGGTTGCTCAGGTGCTTTTAAACTGTTCCTATCCTCCAGGCTCATATGTCACATCATCTGTAGTAACACATGTAGAATCAGAAAATGAGACACTGTGGTTTAACAAGCAGCCAGACCACATTTAAGAAATATTCCTGGACCATCAACAGTTAATTTGACATTACCAGTTTTACACATGAAGATTAGTTTGACCTGTGAAAACAGCTCTGGAGCTAGTTTTCTTAAGTTTGAAAAATAACCCTTACTATGTTATATCAGTCAAAGCAAAATAAAGTTGACAATGTAGTATTTGATGTAAAGGACTATAGTAAAGCTGTGACTAAACTATATATGGTGGGACTGGCAGTACAAAATGTACCTGGAAATGCAGGAGGAATGTGCATTGAGACATGACAAAGCTGCCCCTTTTAATGTTGAGACCAGAATGACTTATTATAGAGTGGATTATTTATGCTTAGGTTTGCAGTCTACCTTGGATATATCCTTTGATTGTGTACTGAATCTGTTGCTGTCAGCTCCTGCATAACCTTCACAAGCATTATATTTTAAACTCCCATGAAAGGTTAAACAAGACGACTAAACTGCTTTGTTCTTGACATTCTGCAACTGCAACAACAGCCTCGTGTAGCATTGTGTTATTTGCTGCCTGTACTGACCAAACAGACAAAAGAAGTAGGCAGGGCACTATTGTCAGGATGTGCCAATCCAGAGAGCAAATGTGTTAAAAGTGTTGCATTAGCTACCACTAGACAGTTTTGAATAAATGTTGCAACACAACATTTCCCAACACCCCAGACCACATACTCTGCCGCCATCATGTATGTAAATGGGGTAAATCATCAACATCAAAACCACCTTTCAATATAATGCCCTCCAGTCTAACAACACCGCACACTGCAACTTCAGGAATAAACATTAAGATGATTTATTACCTTTCCGACAGTCTCAACAAAACTGAAAATTATAACCTTCTTAAATGTAGAGTTCATGGCAAAGTAGTTGTGGTGGATCTCATAAGATTGTACAAGTGTACTTAATGAAGTGTCTAATAGGTGTATTTTATATATACATATTGTACCTGTGGCCACCTCCATCTGTATTCTACAAACCTCATTGCAGTGTTTACAGAGATTTGCATCTTCAGAGATGCTTCAGAGAGTGCTGGCCAGGAGCAATGAGTACAGTGTCCAGAAACATGGGACAGTTGAAATATCTGTTCAGGAACTGGAGTATGTACTTGCAAATGAGTACAGTAAAAAAGTTTCGTGTCACTGTTTACTGGGCAACCAACAAACACTATGGCCCTGTAGAAGGCCTAATGCATCGTACCCCTTCACAGTCCTTGCTTCCATCCCTCCACTTTGTCAACACTGTTTCAGATGAACAGAAAAAGGACACACTTTGGAAGATCAGGCCATGGTTGAATGCATTTAGAGAGAAATGCCTACAGATCAGAGGAGCAACTCTGTAGAAGACATGATTATTCATTTTAAGGGGAAGTTCAGTGGAATCAGACAGTTCGTGTGGGGGAAACCCTGCAATCCCTGGAGCAAGGTTTGGGCAAGAACAGGGATTTCATGTATACTCTACGACTTTGACGTGTGCAGGGTAAACATGCCAAGCCTGAGCTTAGATTATTAGGCATTTAGTCACAAAGCTTGCGTCAACATTTCCTGTAGGAAAAAAACTACAAGGTGTTTGCAGAAAATTTCTTCACCTCTCTGCCTCTACTTGTCAAACCCCTTGAGCATGAAATCCACTTCGTAACATTATACCCTGTGCATGTGCCAAACCTCGGGTTAGCAGAAGAGAGTGGAGTAATGGAGAGTGAAGCAAAGTGACAACATCTGTTCAGTGAGGTGGAATAACACCCGGTCAGTTACTCTTCTCCCCAGTTTTGATGATCCATACCCAGTTGGCCAGTTGGTTAGCCAGTGTGACAAATCCACCAAGTCTTACACTAAAATGATCAGACCATCCATTGTGAAGAAGTACAACTGATACATTGGTTATTACCAATTTGCTTGATACCTTTACCATCAAGTACAAGTTCCACATTGGGTCCACATGCTGGCATTTGTTTTTTTTTTTGGAATTCCATCATCCTTGGAGTGGTCAGTTATTAGCCTGAAAGGGAGTCATGACCAGGAGGCACTTCCAGGCACAGATGGCAACCACTGCCATCCACACCAGTACCCTGAAGAGAGGCCGATAGAGCAAGAGTATAAAGTGCCAGTGTGAAAAAGATGGCCCACAATGTTCTTACCTCCTGGTGTTTGCAGGGATAGCAACAAAAGTTGAAAAAAGAGGCCACTACAGGCAAGGATGGTGAAGGCATCAAGTGTGATGTTCATTTTTGCTTCATAGATCAACCTACCTTCAGTTCCACATATGAGGAGACCCAAATGAGGAGGCATCCACCAAGTAGAACCTCAGAGTCTTCAGACATCAAAAATCATTATTCAAGTTAAGTTCAGTATGTTGATATGAAGCATTTATAAAGTTCCATTTTTGCTTGGTAAAAGGGGATGTTAATAACAAGATATTCTCTTACAGATTATCATTGTGCAGAAATGTATTATAGCATGGATAACAATATTAATTAGTCATATTTATTTGCGTATTGTGCTATATAAAATAGTTTCATGTGAATGAAATTCATTTCTAAGATACTGATTCTGATATTATTGAATCATCAATGTCCGACATTGCCATCGTTCAAGCCACGTTAACTTATCAGTGCCCTCTGGTGGACAAACTATGTAGTAGAGATCCTGTTTCTGATTTACTTGAAACACATTTTTGGCTTTTCTGGCAGTAATTTCTCCCTAACTATCAGCAGACATTCACAGATACACTATATCTGCAAAAGCTAACAGATGCCAATATATTAATCGCGCTTTACACCCAAAAATAATTCTTGAAAAAAATCGGATTTAGCGATTCCCTTAAATTGTTCATTTGAATTATCATTTGTTTATCATGATTCACAATCTATAAAATAATTACATCAAATTACACTGAAAGACAAAAAATGAAAAAAGAAAACATGGTCATGAACAGCCTCTCCTAACCACCATAAGTGATTACTGGGCTTCTCTGTTCTTGCCACTTTAACCACCACCCCCTTCTCATCCCAATCTTCCCATCATGCTGCAGGCAACTAAACAGATCCTTTGTTTTGGGTCTTAGAGAAGCCATAAAAAAGCAGACTTTGTTCCATGCTCTCTCTCTCTCTCTCTCTGTCTCTCTCTGTCTCTCTCTCGCTCTGTGTCACCCTCCTCACCCCTCCTGTCCTCCTTCCCTCCTTCCACCCAACCAGCAGATGGTTAATGATTCATGACTGGGTGAAGACGTGCTATTGCGAGTGTAGCATTACTCTATGGACGTGCAGAGAACAGGGTGACATACTGTGTGTTGTTTAGGACTCGACCAATATGGGTCTCTTAAGGACTGACACCACTTTCATGTTTTAGTCGACAGCAGCTGATAAATTGTACCAAAAGTCGCTATTTAAGATGTTTAAGTTAGTTCTAATGATGTAGGACTGTTCACAATGCTGCTATAGAATTTGGGTATGATAAACTGACTGGGATTAGTTTTTGGAAAGATTATGATCAGTATCTATGTGATATATCAGTTGTGTGTTGTTGCCTGTGAGACATGCATGGGCAAGCAGGACATGAGTGTATCTGTGCATGTGTTTGTATGCATAAATATTATGTCTGTGTGTGTGAGAGAGAGAGGCAGGGAGAAATGTTTATCAGAGTCAAAGTAATCATTGACTTAGGCCCAAACTTCGTAGACAGTTTCACTGAGCAGCCCTTGTTTTTTCTTGTTTCTTGTTGTCATTAAAACTCAATCAGATAATTCCCCCTCGCTCTTCCTCAGTTGCACTATCTCTGCTTGCATCTCACCCTCTCTTTTCACGCTCCGCCTCTCCCAGCTCTTGTCCTCTTTCTAAACTTAGCACCCTGGGGATGCACCTCTCCTCGGGTTACAAATCTTCCTCTTGCCATCCCTCCATCTACCACCACCAACCCCCCCAACTACAACAATTCACTCAATGAAAAAAAAAACAGCACCAGCAGCTGCCTATTAGCCTCCTGAAAGCACTTCTGCTCAACAGAAACCCACAAGGTGACAGTTTGTTGAGAGGAAATGCAATCTTCCTCCATCTTTCTTGCAGCCGGGGACAGACAATGAGGGGAGGTGATTAAACTGGGGTCCGTAGCAGTGGCAAGCTTCATAGCCACCTAAACAGTGTGATGGATTCTGGGAAGAAAGGACACACACACACACACAGTCACTCTCTCACATACACATGCTCTTTACTCTGCCGACTTAATCTAAAAACAGTATAATGTAAAGCTGAGGCTTTCCGGGCTCACTCACGCGCTGAGAAATAACAGTAAAGCTGAGAAAGGAGGTCACATCCAACAGTCCACTCTCTCTCTCCTCTCAGGGAGCAGACCACCTTCCACCATGCACAGCAACTTCTTATCCACAGGCAGCTGACATAACTATCATTCCATGCATTTGTAGATAGAACACTTAACATGAAGGAAATCCAAAGAATTCACTCTCAACTTGAACGTGGCACCAGTTTGGTGTCAGAAACAGTATTGAGAGAATATCAGAGGGTCGGACTGTAATTTTGCAGCTCAGTCAACTGACCAGATCCTGTCAGCCCATCCACAACAAGCTCTTGCCTTACATTTTGAGCCAAATTACAATATTAACCCTGACTATACTTTCATACCTTTTCTGTGTACAGCACAAAGACAAAAGGACAAGGATAAAAGCATAGTTCAGATTTGGGGGGAATACACTTACACGTACATTTAGAGTCAGATCAATACTCACCTCCAAGCCCCTTCCTGTAGCGTCGCTCAGTGAATTCTATCTTTTTTACTTGTTTTTCTTCATTGCTCTTCTTCTAGTTACTTATCTTCTGTGTGAACTGTATGTTTCCTTGTTGCTTTCTCATTCTGCTGATTATCCGCCAGTACATTTTCATCTAACATCTCATTTTTAAATAAGTCACCTACTTCTGCTTTAACCAGTCTTGCTGAAATTACTATTAAATTAATAATTGTTGTAGTTAATTATTGTGAATTATATTGTTTGCATGCAATGACATATTACAGGAGCCTTGAGATTTTTGGTTTTTTTTATTTACTTCAAATGAGCTGAACTGAAACACACATGACTACTACACGTCACTCAAGTATGGAGCAGGCATTCCTTTAATTCAGGCTGGTGAAAATTTCTGTCTGCAATGACAAGTGAGTAGGAAACAGAATCCTAAATGACAGAGCTTAAATTAAAGGTGCAAACAAGTCAGATCATACTTACATAAATGTACAGGGACTGGAAGCAGTTTTGTCTTGACACCCTTTGACTTTTCAGCCTGGTAGGATGACAGGTTTAGTGAAAATGCATCAAATTAAAGAGGAGACAACAAAGAGACAACTCTAGCATGAAAGATATACAAAAAAGAAATCTTGGGGAACTTCTTCTCCACTTTATAATCAACACTAAATAGATTGTGGAACCACTTAAGCCAGGGTGTGGCAAGAGCCATACCATCCCAGACTGCTATAAACCACAGATGTTTTCTCATTGTAACTTGAGCCCATTCCAAGAGCTGCTCCCTGCTTACACTACACCTCCTGTCTCAGAAAAAGTCTAGCATGACTTGGCTGTTCAGAATTAATGTGTCATAGTACAGGAATTATTTCCAAAATATAAAATATAACAGCCAGAGTTGTGAGATTTGACACTCAAATTGAATTTCTTTATTGAACTTCCAAACCCCTATCTAACATGTCGCTCCAAAATCTCCCATAGGTGTTCAGCTGCGTTGAGATGCTCAGGTGACTGTGAAGGCCATTACATATGAGTCACATCATTTTCATCCTCATCAAAAAGATTCAGTGAGCCCTCATTTCCTGTGGACGGGAGCATTGCTACCTACCACATGCAACCTACTGCACTACAGTACAGTACACTTTTTATATTCTGATTTATATTTGATCTATTTTAGTCTTATTTTATATACTATATTCTGTTCCTATATCTTCAACTTTAAGTCATTTTTACTTGTTCGGTTTTCTTTCCAAATATATATTTCTTGAGCATTGTTAGAACGAGTCTGTGACTCAAGAATTTAATTGCCAACGACTGCTCCATGTAATTGTCGTGCACATGACAGTTCAATCTTAAATGTGAATCTTGACTCACAGTCATTCCGGAAGAGACCCCACCCATCAGGATAGAAATGTTTCATCATGGGATAGAGGTGATCACGTGGAACAACTTTGGACTGATTTGAAGTGCCCCTGTCCTCTAAGGGGGCAAGGTTTTTCCTTTAATTTATCAGCCATCTGTGTTTGGGTCTTGACTGCCTGCAGTCCTGACCAGAAACAGTTTGATCTGGTCTGATCTGACGACAGCAGGCAGGTCCTCTTGCATTGTGTAAGCTCTTAGTCTCTAACTGCATGCAACTGAATTAAGAAAATCATTGAACAAAAGGAGGAGCCTTTCCTGTTCATCATGTTTTGAGGAATGTTGCCTTAGCGATTGCATCACCACAGTAGCCTGACTTATTGCAACACACATTGAAAGTTTCTGCTTTTAGTTACTGTCAATCTACTATGTTTCCTTTTTTGGAAAACAGTCAATCCATCTTAAGTGTACCATAAGTTATATGACAACAAGACACTAGCACTAGCAGTACTAGTCCAGCTGCTGTCACACACTTTGTGTATGTACATATTATTTCTATCAAGCCTTACAACCACAGACTACACTATGCAGAGTTTAACTGATGTTTGCTGGGCTTACAGGTTTCTTTCTGAGGTTCTGAGTTCTAGCAAATAATAAGCATGTGTTTGACTGAAGTTCAAGAAAATCAGAAAAAGAAGATATTAATGTGTTTTTTTTTGTCAAGTATCTTTAAGTAAATATTAAGAGATGGTTGCATTAATATAAACAGTTAGTGGTGTTAGTGCTAGCACAGTTAGTGCTAGTTTTCCAGCAGGGTTCCATCAAACCATTGCTAAAGGAAAAAGGACTAAAAGAGGTGTAGTCAGGGTTTTAGTCTCCACATAGAACTGATGTTTCCGTCTCCCCAGTGGAGGCCTGTTTCATTACACTTTGTCACATTTTCACTGACACACCACCTTTTCTACCTCAGCCAAGCATAAAAACATTTTTAAATCTTTTTTTTTTCTTTTTAACAAATTTACAGCATTTGCATTTTTTATGTGCAAAATAAATCAGATAAAAACTGGTGGATGTAAATGCACTAAATGATAGCTCCGGGCCAAATTGGTAGAAAGACTGACTCACTATGTCATATTCAGATCAATTAAAAAAAGGCTAACTTATATGTCCTTCAAGGGACAGACATATACAACAATCAAATAAAACAAATATGACAACGTTAAAAAGACATACACAAGGATGAAAAGCAGCATCCAGTCCGTAGGTGGCCAACAATAACCAAAACCACAGACAGACATATTGTGTCAGAAGATACAGTTGCATTGTATTACAGGCTGAGAAGAGAAGTCAATAAAGAGTATTTGCAGCAGTGCTTGTTTGCTGTAAAGGTTCCCGTACAAAGTTCAAAATGAATAACTTTACATTGTCAACACCTCTCTCAGGCTTATACACAAACTGTGAACACTATAGACCACAAGTCACTGAGGATTTTAGGTCTACTGATCTTCAGAATTGGAATGAAGTTCGAATTCTTCTGAGATTAGGATCAATCCCAGAGTCTAAAGCGAGCCGGAATAGTCTTTGTAACACATCACTCAGTTCACAGTATCTTAATGTCCTTCCACATGTTCCATCTGGTTCTTTAGCTTTGTTCACTTTGATCCCTTTCCAAGTGTTTAGCAGTAGTCTGGGTATAACCTTGCAGTAGCTGCTCAGGTGAAAGCGTCTCAAGTTGGGCACTAAAATCCAAAGTCAAAACAATAGAAGAACTTAATTTGGAGTGTGTGTAATGTGTGTGTGTATCTTTCATAATGTATTCACGAAACAGGTTTACAAATTGCTCCTCCTCTGTTGTATGTGTTTATTGTTGCTAGAGTGACATGTCTAAGTATGGCAGCATTATTCAGTCAGTCTGTAGGTCACCTTTGGTCCAGACTGAACTGTTTCAACAAGTATGTTAGCAGGTAATGTTAGCATTTAGCTCAAAGACATATAATCTTAATCTTGTTGAATGACTCAACAGTTACCACGATAACCTCTACAGGTGCACCACAGAGAGGATCCTGACTGGCTGCATCACCACCTGGTTTGGCAGCTGCACCGCCCTCAACCATAAGTGGTGGTGAAGACTGCACATCACCAGGACGGAGCCTGCCATCCATGGAGGACCTCTACACCCAGCAGTGTAGGACAAAGGCCAGCAGGATCATTAAAGACCAATCACCCCAGCCACAGACTGTTCAGCCTGCTGATGTCCGGCAGCATCCGGTCCTGCTCTAGCAGGCTCAGGGACAGCTTCATCCCTCAGGTCACAAGACTGCTGAACTCTTGATCTCACCAGCTCATTACCGTCTCTGGCTTCACTTGCACCTTACTGATACTTAATACTTAAAACTTAAATCTTAAATCTTAAAAAACACAGGTCTAATTGATCAAATCAAACAATATTATTATTATTATTATAATAATTAGAATAATAAGGTGCTGTAGTAACTCCATGGAGGCAGCTGTGGTAATACTGTGCTGTGATACACTCACTCTGAGACAAAACAGCACTGATTTGGCTCTGTGTTTTACTAGTTGAATGTAGCAGCCAAGGCTGCCTGATAAAAAAGAAAATCAACCTCCATAGCAGCCCAGTATGTCTTCATCAATAGTCATTAAGCAATTGAGAATTAGAGACTACAGTCTGCCTGCTCAGGCAATGTTGCATTCTCTTAAATGGCGCTGCTCGGTAATAGCTATAAAATCATGAATGTAAAAATGTACAAATATTGATGAGATTTTCTTGGACACCTTTGACGCAGCTGATTCCGGCCATGTCATCTTAAGTCTTCACTTTTAGAGCATATTCTGTCTGAAAGTCTGTGAACCAGCTAGAGCTTTTCTCTCTTTGTCAGAGAATGACTCAAAGGTAAATCAATCTTAGGTTTGACCGGATGGGTTTCATGCTTGATTAAATTGTGGGAACTAAAAAAACACAGCTGGTGAGTAATGAAACACAACACCAAATGCAACTTCTCAACTGTAGCTGTAACCGTGTCTGCTGGCTTAGCAGAAGAAAAGGGACTTTTTACTGTCAGATTCGATAACCAGCTGTTGACTTGCAGTGTCAGGATAGGTACGGTCACACTGCAATGCACAGATTGACTTTAGAGAGCAGAGATGAGCCGAGACGCTTGCAAGTCGAGCAGATCCAGAGTTCAGCCAGTCAGAGATGGGTTATCTGTCACTACAGACCACCTGCTGCCTCTCTGAACTGACCTGACGTCTGCCACCGACAGATGACGTGGAAGAGGCTGCGTTGCTGGAGGGCTCTCAGAAAGCACAGAAAGGCTCCAGAAGAAAGGAGAGACTGTCTGAGACCGCTGGTCTTGACAGGGCTTTCATTCAACAGCATCTGCTCCATCACTGCTGTCTGTGTGGAGCCAGACTCAATGGGCTTATAGATTCAAGAGACACTCACAGGAAAACAAGCCTTTTCTTTATGTTTTAGTCAATGCACTTGTTCAAACAGCAACAACTCGATGTGAGTACATTCACTTTATGGGGTATGACATGATTAGAAGATTCAGGGATAAATGGGGTGTCATGATCCTCAGAGAGAGGGTTTTAAAAGCAGGCTTGTGACCAAGAAGTCATCAGTTCCTGAATGGAGTAAAACAATGTGGGTGTATAGAACTGCCAGTAAACGAAACACCTCAAACAAAGGGTTTGCCACAGAGTCTAACAGCATTAGACACACTGTAACCCATTTTCCAATGAGGGAATTGATGATTGTTTTAAATAGGTTTGTATCTTTAAGTTGTAATCAGTCTTACCTGGAGAAAAATAGGTTTGGAATTGCAACATTGCCAAAACACATTTTATGTCCACAACAGTTAAAACGTATGAGTGAGCGTCCTTTACTTTTAATGGCTCTCTCTCTCTGGTTATTCAAAGTTACACTAGTGAATCTTTCACATGGTTTTGTGTTCAATTTTACACTATTTTCATTGTGCCCTTAAAAGAACATCTGATTTATGTCGAATTTGTGTAACATAGTATTCAGAACCATGAAGGAGTGGATTTGCCTATTCTTTGTGAAGACTGCATGCAGGTGGAGAAAGTTAAAAAATATACCTGCCAGCAACTTTACAGCTCACAAATGAAGATGCTGTATGTTTGTTTAACTCACATACAAACAGTAATGAAACAATATTTGTAATTTTAGGGAGAGTTGCTGGTGCTGTTGCCCCTGCTTCTGGTCTTCAAGCCAAGTAATCGCCTCCTGCTTCAAGCCCCATACTTACTCATAAGAGTGGTATCAGTGTCCTCCTCTGAAAGTGCTTCCCAAAATGAGTAAGCTATATTTTTGTTACATGCAGTGGACATCTTTTTGTCTTTTGGATGATTGTTGTCTTTTTTTTGCAGGACAAGAGGTTGCTTTACTTGGATCATTACCTATGATAGGTTGTCTGACAGTGTAGGCAATTTAAAAGGTAAAACCTAAAAAAAACACCCACAGTATTTTGTCACACTCATAAAAACTTAACAACTATTCAGGGTCTCTGAGTTATTCTACTGGTGTATTGTGTTACTGTGCACATACAGAACAGGATCCACTGGCAGCAGCTGCTGTGCAGGCGGTGAAGTCTGCTTACCTAACAACATTTCTTTTTTCAAGAGATACATTATTGCTAAAGCTGTAATAATCCATTGTGGGCCGTTTGGGGCAATTGCTGTCTTTGCAGCCAGATGTGTCAGGTGTAATAAGGCTATGAACCTTGAGCAGGAAAAAAGAACGTAGTAACAAGTAGGCAAGAAACCCTGCACATTGATTATTCTCCAGCACGGCCCTTTTATTGCAGGAGCAGCAGGAAACTGCAAGGCAACAGTCCCCAGAAATCAATAAGCGCGGGCCTCCCCACCCCTCTGACCAACCCCACAAATACCCGCTTCTACTTCCTGTTCACTCCCCACTCCCCACCTGGCAGTTACAGGGCAGCATCATCACACACACATTGACCCACCACAAGTTTTTAACCCTTTCTGCTCAAAATACAGATAAGACATATGAGTATCTGCTGCATAATAGTCTAAGCTAATGTCATTTGTCAGTGGCTTTACATTACAGAGCAGTCAAGTAAGAAGGACTCCAGTGACTACTTTGTGAGTTTGTCTTGTTTCTGAGTCACGGTTTGTTTCATTCATAGCCACATGACAGGACTGAACTAAACATTTAAGCCATAACAATAATTAGCTTGTTAGTTTTCACAGCAAAATTGTCCTTAACACCAATTCAAGGAACTATAAAGGTTCTGTATGTGACATTCAGAAAATGCTTGTTAACAATGACACCTGTGGCTGTTAGGTCTACTGCAGTCAGCATCCTGTTGCTTGTGCTCTGTAGCCGCGAGGCAGCACCGGGCAAACCAGTGACATGACACACACAAGCCTGAACATGATTGACAGCCTGCTAGCCAGCTTTATCAGTGGCTGTTTGTGTATATTTCACAGAAAGGCTCAGCAATTAGAGAGACATTCGAGAAGCGGTGCATGTGTGAACCAAGTCCTTTACATAGAAATCACTTAAAAGGGTGCTACAGTGAATCATGAAAACAGGGGTCTCTTTTAAAGTTATATTTCAATCTATTCACATGTTGGTAACAAAAACTCATAAAAATGCTTCTACATGAAAATTGCTACATACAGTCACCTTAACATTACTTCTCATCAGTTATTTTATGTCAGTAACAAATCACACAGTGGTACTGGTATTGATAGTATACCATTTCTGCAAGTACGGTAGTGGTGCTTTGATGAGGGCCTCAGTGAAACATAATGGGACATACTCTTGGTTAGTGAATAACATTTCTAACTATCAGTCTTAGCACAAGTTTTTTCTTGTGTTTTTCATTTAATTTTGTCTGACAACAGACACGTAAAGTTACTCCATCTCTACACTACTATATGAGTTATCAGCTTTATTGGAAAATAGAAAGGACAGACAGTAGGAGGTAATGGGAAGAAAGCTTCGCCCTGAGACCAAATGGGGTCAGAGTGGGCAAATATTTGTTCAATATTTGAACCACATTTGACAAGCTTGTTCACCCATTTAGCTTTTTTTATGTATTATTATTAAGCATGATTTAGGCTTTTGTATCACTGTGCTTCAGAGGCTGCAAGTGGAGGTTCCACAGTGTGAACACTTGTGATAACTTTGGTGCTCTTTTCATCTAGCTCCACTGTGGAGTGCAAAATTGGCCAGTTTGTCGGTTTATGACCAAATATCTGCAAAACTAATGACAGTCAGCTGCACTTTGTGTTTAGTGCTAATTAACAAATGTTAGCACGCCAACACATTTAGCTCATTTAGCACAATGCCTCATTGTGCTTATGTGCAGCCTCACAGATTCACTTGTGTGGGTGTAGATATGTAGCTGTTTGAAAAGGCAATATGAAGGAAGCTGAAAAAGTTATCTCCTCACTTTTTCTCCCTTCTCCAAATTTATATGTTCATCATTAGCACAATTATTTTCAGTGCAAATGTATTTCTCCCTATCAATTGCCTGATCCACCGGAGACTTTGCAGCATGCAAAGAATCACTATGAAACTGTAACTACACAAAAAAAATGTAAAAAGAGATGAATCACAAACAGCACTTATATATATAGTACATACATTAATGTAACCAGCTACATAGAGGACATCCAGCATCCAGAAAGGGGCATTATATTTCCCTAGAGCTCTCTGTATAGGTAGGCAGGGATATTTACGTTGGTTCTTTCATAATGAGCAGCACAGCAGCCTCCACCTTTGCTATTCTCACCTCCATCCCTCTGTGTCTCCTCTTGTCCTCTATCCCGCCATCTCTCCTCCTCTCTCTCCCCATCTTCCATTCCAGGCTATATTTTGACGTGTGACCGTGGGGAAGGTGACCACACTCAAGGACTGTGCGCGGGAGGGTTGCTCACATCAGTAAGCGTGGAAAAGCAGACGTTTCTACATACATTTAGTCACAGTGAGGACCACACATGGCGGATGCAACGAATCCCCCATGAAAGTGAAATGAAGAGTATCAAGTTTAGTTTGAGGCCGGACTTCAAAAGAGACAGAGCCGCCGAGCACGCCTCTGTGAGCAGGAGGAACATTTTTTATTGTTTACTTTTCGGCATGATGGACTCTGGCGTCTTGGATTTTAAATCAGATCAGAGCAGGGCATTCGTCAATGTGACCTCCAAAAACCATACAGTATTGAGCGGTAGGAGTGTGCACACAAGAGATGGAATGAAGCGGAGATAGAGGAGATAGAGAGAGAAAGGGAACATGGACTGAAAGCCAATGAGCTTCGTGCTATGCCAGCCTGAGATCTTCTTATTGAATTTGATGTCAAGCCCTTTAAGAGTAGAGATCCTGGAAGACAAACAGAGGATTAGATTGGAAACATGGCCTCAAGTCATTTGTCTGTCTTACCTCTCCCCCTCCCCGATCCACCCGTTTTCTCGTTCTCTTGATTTCCTGTTGGTTTTTCTATCTGTGAATGTGTGCGTATGTGCCAAACAGAGCCTGGCTCGTGTATCCAGAGGCTATAAAGAAGAAGGAAATAGTTGGTGCAATGAAACAATGAGCCTACATGCTTCCATACAGCTGCCTGGGGAGGCTGAAATTGACAAAGCAGACAAATGGGAAGAGAAATGAAGAGAGAAATCAAGGGGAGATAGGAGCAGTCATATCTGTCCCCATCATGTTTGTGGAGCCAGAATAAAG
Source organism: Scortum barcoo (assembly GCA_023238725.1). Lineage (NCBI taxonomy): Eukaryota > Metazoa > Chordata > Actinopteri > Centrarchiformes > Terapontidae > Scortum > Scortum barcoo. Next base: position 2,800,306 of record CM041548.1, on the reverse strand, counting down.
TCCCCAAAGGTTGTCTTAGTGGCTGATGCCCAGAGACAGTGTTTGATGTTCAACTGGATATGGATCGGGTAGACAGTTTTTATTACATTCAACTGGGGAATTCTGAGAAAATCCACTAATGCTGTTACAAAGTCATGCCTACATAAGCAACTGACTGACAAGAGTCCCTACACTGAAAAATCAAAGCCATTGTTGAGAACACTGCTTAATTTTAAACAGATTTATTCAGTTTTAGCTACATAAAATTGGAATTTGTGTGTGTTTAGGTCAACTATTCTTTTAAAAAGATGTTCAAGACGTGACAAGATGACATAATAAATAGTACAAATGGAAGAGTTTCATTACTGTTTTCTGTTCAAAGCAGTATTTACCATTTGACGACAATTAGTTGTTGTACACTTCTGGAAATTCACTCTTTTTGGTCCGTCTTTCAGCTCAGCAGTGACTCACACAGGTCAGCTCGGGTCCAAGGTGAGCAAATTTGAACACACTTTGAACCGTCCACTCCGTCGGCACACCGCGGACTCCACGGAGAGCTGTCACTACACATCACACACAACCAATGGAGAGATGCAAGCAAAAAGCTGTTTTTCTGTGATAATGTGAAGTAGCAGGTGAGTGGCAGCGTGACATGAACTTTCACTTTTTGCACAACAGAATGCAGATGCAGGTACTCCTTTTTGATCTTGTCTGAGGAAGACTGAAGGCTCCAAGAGATGTGGTCAAAAGCCTCAGAAAATCTACTGAAAATGACAAAAAAAAAACCAAAAAACATCATCCTGTTGCATCCTGTCTTTTTCGTTATGTCAGTCACACATCCTTCACTATAAGAGTGTTTGATTTAAGAGGTTAAGGAGGATTTAGGAAGAGGAGGTTAAGATTTTATATATATATATATATATATATATATATAAAAGAGAGAGAGAGAGTATGGACAGCATGAGCACTACAGGACAGGCTGTATCTTCTATAGATCAGACATATGCAGTATGTACAATACCATAATATGAATACTCTGTAGGTCATGTACATACAGTATGGACAGCAGTATTAACATATTAGTAAATGAAAGCATGTATAGTAAAGGTAAATGTCTGCACAGTCATGTGGCAGCCAGCAACCAGTGAACAGAGACATTCCTAGCGCAAATTATGTGTTGAATGGAAGGCTGGTTGTTGACTCAGTCCAAAATGGCTACGACCTGCTCTCGAATGTATCTGCACAATCTGATATATAACAGTTTTCAAGTTTTCTAAGAGTTCAATAATGCTAATAATGCATGGTTGATGTCAGTTGCCCTCGGCTGTGCAAAACAACACGTGCACTGCATCAATTAAACAGAGAAATTTCCCTGTTTCATGTTAAGCAATAACCAGGCAGTCCTCTGAGAAACACTGCGCTGAGCCACAATATTCCAGAGCGGATTAGTGCATCATCCCCTTTGTCCTTGTACCTGAAGTGGATAGGGGACCAACAGTCTCCAGGAAACTCAGAGGGAGGAAGGCAGTGACAGCAGCCTCTAGTCACAAGATACAGAGCTGATAAATGGCTGATCAGTCACAGAGACAGGGGCAAAGTCTCTGGGTCAACAGTGTCTGAGTGGGATGCAAAGAGCAGCCACTTACTCTCTTTAAACCATATACTGACCAGACTACATGTCTATTCTGCAGACATACTGGCACGACACAATACCGCATAATGCCTTACTGCACTGTACTATACCATATCAGACTATGCATTCTAATTTATTCTATATTATACCGTGTTATACAATGTATTCTATGCATTGCATACTATGCTAAACTCTACTTTATATGATACTGTACTATACAATATTATACTGTATTGTATTATAAATTCTATGCATAATAAAATACTGTATAGATAATATGCAATACAAAATAATTGTACTGTGCTATAAAATGTGTACTACTACATCTTAACTAGGTTTGAGTACACTCATTATTTTAATATTGTACATTAGGCTACATTACATGCACATATAATAACACAGTACTTTTTGTACTGCTTCTGTTTTGCATCATGTATACAATATATGGACAGAAGGGTATAATACACTATGGTATACTACAATTATGTTGTAATGGTATATGATATACTACAGTATGCTACGTACACTACCATATGCTTCCTTAAGGTGTACCGTGGTATAATACAGCATAGTACACAACTATGTATTATGATATATTACAGCTTTCCATGCAAAGGTATATTAATGCCATACTGCAGTATGCAATGTTGTTGTATAATGCATTGTTGTATAAGGCTACTCTATGGTATACTTCTTTGTGGTATACATGGGTATGATACAGCATGACATATTATGGTATACTACAGTGTGCTACATTAGGGTATACAGTGATATACTGTAGCATGGTACACTGCACAATAGTACAGTTTGCTACACAATGGTAATACAGAATTCTACTCTGAGATATTATACACTTTGATGCTATATATTATATTATACTGCATTACACTACAACACTATGCTGCTGTATATTATCTCAGTGTAACTTAAATCCACCTAAAGCTAATTAGCCTATACAAAACTACATTGTATCACAGCATATACATTCTGCACTCAACTATATTTTATCACACTATAGAAGACTGTAGTATAGTGTCTCTTTTCTGTACTGCATACTGCACCATACAATGAGGCTATACCACTATAGCAGAAAATCTATTTGAACATAGTGGCTGTACTATTTTAAAGCAATTTACAGAGAAATGTTAGTTGTTGTGACCAGGAACTGACATTAGTATTCTATTTATTTAGTTTGAAAATGAGTTAAATGTGTTTTAGAAAATTTCACAAAATGTATAACACAATGTGACAATCTGATAATTGAAGTCGAAAAAGGGGTTCATCAGCTGTAGCTCTGAGAACAAACCTTTCTTTTGTAGAGAGATACAAAATCCCATCCATGTCATTCATGTGCTCAAAGAAAACTGATGCTACTCTGATATGTTTTCATTCCTCGAGCCTATGAATATAATAAACCATACTAAGGAAAATAGATTGTGTTCAGCTGTCAACAGTCACACTATGAATGTTTGGTTTGAATATTAGCTCTGAATGTTCCTTGAGCTGAGCCTGTATTAGTCAGAATAGCCTTCATGGAAGCAAATGGCTCTTTGGCAGGCCATTTGAGAGCCTATTCTACCAATGCAGACTTTCACATACATGATTGCTTTTTCAATTTCTGTCAGTTGACTTACAAATATATATTCTGAATGCAACCGGCAAAATGCACAGATACACACATACACACCCATGTGCACACAAACAATAAGAGTGGTGGCAGGGCGCCACTCAGCCTTGCATCCCGTTGTGTCACTGCACGCCTGTAAATTATTCAGTGTCACTCAAATATTGATATGGAAATCACAGCTGACTGAACTGACAGGGACCAGAGAGAAAGGCAGCAAAGATCCACTGTCCTCATTCTGCTGTCCTTTTCTTTTAGCCTCTCTGCTCCATTTGACTGATACCTTTTGATGCCAGCAGCTGCTCATCCTTATTTTATGTCCATTTCACACAGGATTTAGTGAACGCTAAAAATGATTGCTGGGCATTGAAGCCTTTTCACAGAAGAATAAAAACATCTCCAGTGATTTGGACACTTGATTATGAGTCATGGCCCTGGCTAGTGGCCTTAAAGTCACCAGAGCCACATTCTGCTGCAACACATGTTTCAGACCATATTGATTCCTTACTGTGTGACTCTGATTACAGAATCAGCTCTTGCTTTTCACACCTCGTGACTAAATGAATACAGACACTGTGCAATCATCACACGATCAGAACCTATTCTCTAGAAGACACACGAGCAGAATGTATACAACAAAGTGTACGGTCAGCCTGTTTTACATTGCCAATAGCAAATAGAGGGGTAGGAATGCATTCTGATTCCTGTCTGTGCACACCATGCTTGGCTGATTAGGAGTACAAAGGTTAGAAACAGTTAGTGATCTTTTGTAAGGGCCAGTTAAAAAGAAAGAAACTGTCTCCTTAACCCCCATCTGTAACACATCCACTGCTATTATCTTTTTTTCAGGAAGATGGGAACCTTTTTAAGAACTTGGAAACTTTACTTTCACCTTAACTGCATGAGGCAAGGTCTGAATTATAGGAGGATGTATAGTTTAGTATAGTTTTAATAAATAAAATTATGTTTAATTTAACCCTTTGTCTTTGACGCATCATTTCTTTGTTTTCATCAATATAAACCACAAGACATTTTTTCAAGTTTTCTTTAGTGAAATTCGTCTCAGTTTTGTCATGCACTTTTTATGTGTACAGTTACCATGGATACAAGTCTTGTTGTCATCTATTGCAAGGTTAGCGAAACAGACGGTGTTTACTTGTTCAGTGTCCATGTCACTCTGCTCTGTTGTTACTTTGTTCTCATTGAGTCATTAACATAACATTACTAAAGTACAAGATGGTGCTTATTAACAGAACTAAATTTGAATTTCTGAAGAAGAGATAGATTCAGGTGGCATAAGATACTGTTTTATCAACTAGCAGTAAGAATGTGATTCAACAACAGTTTAAATGTAAGTTTATCTGTTTGTAAAGCAAGTTAAAACAGCTGGAGTTGACCCAATTCCATACAAGTTTAAGTGAACAGAACAACAAAATCATTTAAATGCACCATCAAATGGTAATGGAGAAATACAAGGCAATATCATGAAATCTGCAAGTTTAAAACAGGAACAGAATAAAACTTCAAATACAATAAAACAATGTAAAATCTTAAAACGATAAAATCAAATGCCTTGAATTTTGCTTTAAAGGTGTCCATGGAAGAGGAACATTTAATCTAAAGTGGAAAGCTATTCCAAAGTCCTGGAGCTACCACTGCAAAGGCACAGTGTCCCTTACCTGCCTTGATTGTTGAACAGTTCAAAACAATTGTTCTGAGGATCTAAGGGGCCTGGGTGTGCTGGAGGGGCAGAGATGAACAGGGCTGCCAGTCCATATAGAGAACCTTGAAAGGCTGCCAGTGCAGGGACACTAGTACCAGTGTAATGCTGTCTCTTTTTTTGGCTCCAATTAAATGTCTTGCTGCAGCATTCTGCAAAATCTATAGGCAAGACAAAGAGGACTGGCCAGGTACAGTGAGTTGCGGTAGTCTAACCTTGAGGACATTAATGCAGTGGTAACAGTCCTCATGTCATTGAGAGAGAGGATCCATTTAAACTCTAAGGAAAAGTTCCTTAGATGAAATTAGTACCCCTTCATCACAAAGCTGATCTGTAAAGAATCAAAGATGACACCAAGATGCCAGGCATGGGCATGAAGGTTTGATGTCATTGGCCCTAAATGGCTGTCTGTACTTCCTGTTGTGTTTGGGTGACCAAAAACAATCACTTCAATCTTATTATCGTTTAGCTAAAGACCGGATCTCTTTTTGCCATCCAGCATTTCACATCCTGGAGGCAATTAGTGATGCATGTGATGGAGTAGGCATACCCAGGATTCAATGGAAGGTTGTTTGTTTATTGGCGTAACAGTGAAAGGAGACATCGTGCTTGCTGAAGAAACAGCCTAAAGGGAGCATATAGAGGGCAAATAGAATGGGCCCTAAAATTGAACCGTGAGGTACTCCACAAGTGATAAGGGCAGTAAAGAAATATAAAAAGAAACATAATACAGTTTTTTTTTTATAGTTTTGGTTTTCAAAAGTTACTATTATTTACCCCCATCATTGTGGTCAAGTGTTGTCAACTAATACTTTTTCATCATAGCTTTTGTTGAAAACACTGATATGACCATACCTGATATGCTTTGAACTGTTGCTTTGAATGTGTTGAACACTCAAAAGTGTGACCTCCATAAAATACATTAACATGCCATAGTTCTGCATAAGTAATGACCAGTAAACAGTGTAAGGACTCTGCATTATTGTCTGCACTTCCTTTCTGCCGATGATCTGCAATGTTAATGCAAACAGGAATGTGCCAGAGGGGCATCATGGCTTTATTCCCTGAGCCTCCTTAGTTCCTGGAGCTCATTGGAGAGGCCATACTGTGGTGTTTGTGGTGACTTTGCAGGCTTGACAATAACCAGGGCTCACACCTACTTACAAGAAGGTTTTCAGCATCTCAAGTGTGACAGAGCATTCCATCTCACTCCTCTAAAGGTGGACATTCTGCTCCCTGAGTGGGAACCTGCCATTCACTCTCTCCCCATTAATTGGCGTCCATCCCAATTCAATCATCTCAGCAGGCACAGGACACATTTTCTCAGGCTTTCATGACAAACAGAGCGACAGGAGCTTTTCTGAATAAAGCTTGGTCAATAACACCCACATGGATCGTTTGTACACCCCAACTGTCACATCTGTGATTATACTGAGAGTTGTCTCTCGCCTTACATCATTGCCAAGAGTGTTTGCAGGCCATGCATGCAGGTATTGTGATGGCACATTGTGTGGCTTTTAGTTACATAAAGCTCTTTCAAATATCCAGGTTCCTTTGTACTGCTCTCAGCTATATACTATGCAAACAAACAGGCACACAGAGGACTGTGCGGTCCAGACAGGCTTCGATTGGATAACAGCTTACATAATCAGGCTGCCTGGGAAGAGCACAGCAGAGGGCATAAGGCAAAGACAGCCTGTGTCATCCCAGTGAGCTTGGTTAGGGAACTAGTATTTCAGGCTACCTGGCTCCTGAAAGGCTGACGGCTCATATTACATCTTGTGTACCATGCACTGTTGTTGCAGGCTATTGTCTGTCTAAGGACCTGCATTCAGCCCATTGTCAGAAATTCACAATGATCTATCTTATCAGAGACTCTGCCCAGCAAACATGTTGATTAGATGCTGATATGGCAGCTTGCACTAGTGTTGGCAACCAGGCTGAATACAATGTCAACTTGCTTCATTTTTTTTAATCATGCCTTCAATGGTTTTTTGTTTTTTGCAGCTACCTTTTTTTTTAAAATAATAGTAAAGTCATGGATTTATTTCATTAATTTACCTTCGCTTCCTCTGCCCCACTTGCACAACACACTTTCATGCATGCACACAAACACAAACAAAAATACAAAATTTCTATGCATAATTCTCCTGTCAACAAAAACAACTCAGATCTGAACCATGTTCTAATCCTCTGTTTGTTGTGTCTCATTCTTTTGTGTTACTGTCTTTATATTTTACAGTTAGGAAAAATAGTTGAGCAGATTCTGCCTCTAATATGAATTTTTTTTTTAAGTATTTACAAGCAATATTAGAATGTAAGTACATTTAGTAGCTATTTTAGATAATTGGTGATCATAAATAGTGTCAAAAATATGGTTTGAGTTCTTGGAAATCTCTTGATTGGAACTTTAAATAGATGTAGCTCATAATAAAGGCAAACCAGACCAGTTTTTTTTTTCTTTCATTGTACAAGTTGACTGAATGTTGGTGTTTGCCAGCTGGCGTCTATCAGGGCAGTACGATCCACTTCTGTGTCAAATGTCACAGCTGATGAAATTTAGAAAACCCAGCTCTATGTGCAAAGACTCAGTAGGCAGTTGGGGCTGTGATTTTGGGTAGGGAGTGAGTACCACTTATAAAGGATTTTTTACTTCAAAAAAATTTGATGTAATAAAATACAATGCTATCAGATTGCAAACTGGTAAAGCAGTGTGGTGAAAGATGACAAAGAGATGACAGGTACAATAGATTCTCAACTTTTATTAATTATTAAATATCTTCTCACTCAAGAAAATTCTTTGTGTCAGTACAGAGACAGCTTCTGAAACAGGAGCTGACAGAAACTTTCAGTAATTACAGACATGTTGTTTGCTCTTGAGTCTTTGTCAGTGAACATGACATGTATCTGAAGGATTCCATTTGTGTGAGTTGAGTTTGTCTTTCTGCAGATAGAAATCCTGTCTTGTTTTTGGCAAACTGTTTGGCACTATTGTACAACCTTTCATCACACACCATGACTAAATAAAGACATGTTGGAATGATCATTGATATTTATGCCTGGTGTGAAATTTGACATTAGTTGATGTAAGTTGGTCTGTCCACTATGTAAGATAAAGACTTTGACAGCAATTGTCCAGAATACAAGGGAATTGTAGCTTAAGTGGCTCCCTGACCTTTCTTGTAGGGCTGCCATGAGTTCACCTCCAGTTTGTTCACTGTTCCAGATTGCTATTGAAGTTTAATGATTGGGCCAGCATCAGGTTAGCTGGTCACTTAATGAGCAAGGATAGTGAGATTCTGACCAGTGGACAACCAGGAAGAGGGTTCTCTAATGTGTGTGAACCAAAACTGTATTTATTGTCACAAGGATTTTATTTTAATCTTGATCAATTTGTAGCCATGTTAATGGCATAGAGGTAAGATAAATTCACCAGGTAAACTTTTGTCGCTGAAAGATGTTGATTTATGAAACATTATAGGTGCTAAACATCACCATGCCACCATTACTACTGTGATCACATTAGTATTCTGATTCAAAGCACTGATGTACCTGATAAGACAGACTCATAGAGCTGTTAGCATGGCTGTAGACTCTTAGTCTTGTTTTCATTGGGAAACTGAGTAAACTGTGTATCCACCCTAAAAAAAAATCTATATTAATTTGCTCAAGTAGCTGCAGCTCACATATGATGTGAACAAAACAAACTGATAACTGCTGATAACGACACCCTCTTTTCATGCACAACCAGTTGCGCTACAAGTAGGCCAGGAGTTATAAAATCAGGTACTGAACAAAACCTAGCAAAAATACAAACAGTGACTGTCTCGAGTTGTGACTATTGTCCAGTATTTTTAGACTGGACACCAAGTTGCCCAATCAGAGCCACACACTTTTTTTCTAGCAAAACCTACTGGGAGTATTACAGGAGTAACACATTTAACAGTAATGGAAAATATTGTTGTTGTGTGGCCATAAGGGAGCTTAAAAAAAAAAAAAAAAAGCCTTTTATCATGGACGTCCTCCCAAGAAAACAGACAGCATAACCTCAGTAACCTTTGTCCATCCAGAGCAAAAGTAGAATTAGCTAATGTTTCCTGTTACAAGCAGCCTTTACCAAATGGTTTATTGTTACCACGATAATAATGGGCCCCTAATCTTACCAAAATAGCTATTTTAACCTGATATTTCCTTAAATATAACCAACCTAACCTAACAATTATATATCTTTAAATCTTGTCTTTTTCAATTAACTTCATCCTATATTTTATATGTAACGATTTGAAAATTAGGGACTGATTCCATGGACTGAATCTATAACTGTCCAATGATTTTTGCCTGTCCAGTTGCTGGATAACTGCTCAATCTGGTAACACTACTTTACCCTAAAAATATGCCCAGACCTTTATTTTCTTATTTATTTATTACAGTGGTGAGGGTTAAAAAATGTAAGGAACCCCCTGTGATATATATTTTAAGACAACAAACACAGAAAGGCAGCATTAAAGAAGAATAGTAGAGGGACATGAAGACAGCTGATGTTCCTGTGACCATCCATGATCACAAGAGGGATGACATGATAGATGATGCTAGATAAAGTATCAAAGATGACATCAGTCATTGGAGGAATTCCCCTTTGGTCTGTTTTGGAATCTGAATTTTTGTCTTGTGAGAGTGTGATTTCCCAATTGCACCAGTTCTGGTCTACATGATCTTTTAGTATCCTGATACATGTTGTGGAAATTCATTTTAAAAAGTTTCAGAAACATAAGGTCATCATAGGGACAAGGAGAAGTGGCAGCAGTCCTATTAGCTCCACTTCAACATCATCATTTGCTCAATAAAAGCTTTGCCTGTGTCACCAGAGAAAAGCCCTGCTGAGATTTCTGTGGAGGCCCAAACCCATGCTAATGACTGAAACAATCATCTGCAGTCAAATGGTGTTGTCTTTGTCCCCTCTCTGACACTTCTCCCTCTGTCCTCCTCACTGAGCCCCACCCATCATCTCAATCCCTCTTTGTGCTCCTTAACCACTCACAGTTTGTACTGCGTGTGTGTTGAAGAGCCCTTCTGTCTGTTTGATAAAGAAGGGGGCAAACAGAGACACACCAGTAAAGTGTGACAAATTACAAGGAAATGCAGAAATGTAAGAAAAAAACTAAAACCAGCTGCTCCGACTTTTAATCACGTCCAGGTGATGTTAATATGTGATTGCCATAATGTGTGGAGGCATCTGCAGCTGATAAAAAGTCACTCAGTCTCCTGAGATGTCTTTATGTACCACCGCTTTGATTTGCTGCTGGCATTGCTGAAGGATCCAGGAGGTGTGACAACTTTCTACTTTACAGACATCAGTAGTTGTGGTTGGGTGGACGGTGAATGTAGAAAGCAGAGTGCCCTGACAGCATGTGACCTGTTCTGTGTCCCACATGTCGTTGCATTTAGGGTAAGAAGAACAAAAGTTGGTTAGTAATGGATGGGATAAGGGCCAAAAAATAGTAAATTATGGAGCAAGGAAGACTCTGCACTTATGTGCCATTCAAGTATTTAACATTGAAGCTCCTTCAAACCTTCAACAGGGCAAATGTTTGAGAGAAAGAAATGTCAAAGCTTATAATGGATTTTTTAAATAAATGCAGTTCACAGTAGTAGCTCTAAAGGTCCACATACTGTGGCTCCACTAATATATGTTATGTTATATATATTATAAAATCTGACTATAAATCGATACAGAAAGCAACCAGGATATCAAAATACTAGAAATACTTCTGCAGTGAAAAGACTTTGCTGCATATTGTCACCCAGAGCTTCAAATGAGGACACTGAAGCTGAAACTGCCTGAGGCTTACAAGACAGCAGGCAGATAATCACAGAAGCACTGTACAGGATGTCCAAAAGGAGACTCGACAACGCTCTCTCTCTGGCTGTCAGGACGGTCCAGTGGGTTCAGGCACTGGGTGTTTTTTTGGTATCTGAGGGGGGGAATTCTCGTGACAACCACTTTTGATACTTCCACATGAATCCGCACTGTTCAGACGTCTACATCCCCGCACTCTCACTTGTCCCACTCTCCCATCCTGTTATCAAATATTCTGGGTCACTTCAGACACAAGCTGCTCGTTATTTTCCACAGCCAGTGGGAGCCAGTGGCCAGTCATGTCCTGTTATCCGTGACACAGGCCCATCACAGCGCCCTGACACCGCTTTAGACATGGCCGGTCCGGCTGGTCATGGGAAGACAGCTTGGCTCCTGTCCGCACAACAGTGGGCTTTGTACAAAAAAACATGGATCGGCTACGAGGAACCTATCGCAGTGAATCAGTTCCTGTGTCCACTACATAAGGGACTGATTCAGCGTGGGTATTCTTTCAACAAAGCCTTTGACAGTGTGGAAGACCCCTGGCTGTGTTGCTGCGGCGGAACACAGCCGTACAGATTGAGAGGGGAATACCGCTCGGTTTGTACAACACAGAGCAGCAGGTCTAAATATATCTGTTTGATTCAGGGCTACAAAGGAGAAGGACTTGTGCTTCCTGGCTTGAGTGTGATAGTCTGTCTGTCTTTATCATGACTGTATTCTAATGCACATACAGTGGTTGGGGAAAGAAAATAGAAATGCCACATTAAAAAGGGCTTAAACTTTGATGTACATAAATAAATTACAGCTACAAAGGCACAGCTGCATGGGCCAGTCATATGATGATGATTAACAGTATGTGTCAGCTTCAAGAGATCTGTCAGGAATAGCTTTTATGTGTTTTCAAAGTAATGTGCAGTGTCAGTATGCAGATTTTTGTATGTGAAGGGTACAAGTACATATGCAACATTGATTGAAGATTGTAAGCGTGGAGCAGATGGTCCCCAAACAATCGAAACTGTGCCGTACTTCTTTGTGCCGCGTTGTTCCCATGGCAACGGGATGATGGACATTGCAGCTAAAACGACAGCAGTGCCCACGTTAGCAAATACAAACTCAAAATATCTTTAATAATTTAATGATAATGCTGCAGCATGTAGCATAAAAAAAAACAAAACATACCACTTATGAGCTCTCACATCACTGTAACTAAAGACGATGCTATGCACGTGCCTCGCAGGACATTAGCTGCATTACAACCTGACAACGTACTTTCAGTTGTTCTGTGGGTTTGATGCCAAAACAGAAAAACATCAGCATTAGTAAAAAGCAAGAGTAAAACAAACCTCATGCTCCATGTCTTAAAGCTGTGTAACATATAAACATAACATAAAACATATTCCCACCTCATATATCACCCCATAAAGTTGTTATGGCAAACAACTTAGCTTTCATTTGGCACTTTCATTTGACAAACGCAAGTCCAATATTCACTCTCCCACAAGTCCCAAGAGAAATATCTGGCTCTTAAGCAGCTAAATAAAACAACATACTTTATTAATCCCTCTTGGGGACATTCTATTTTTCCACTCTGTTTTTATTACAATACACAGATGACCTGTAGATGTGAATGAATCATTGTGGAGAGATGTCAGAGGCCAAAAGATCCATTAACTTAAAGGGAACTGCAGAGTTGGGTGATTATTTCCAGTGGATTCATCACCACTAGTGACACCTTTCACATTACACATAGTCATTTAATGAACTGTTAAGATTACATTGATTAGTGCAGCTTTAAAATGATGTCAAAATAATTACTTCCTAACTACTAAATTGTTTGCAACCAAAACTCTCTACTAACAATGAGTACAATTTGAACACAGACTGGGCTTTTCATATGAAGGTTAAAAATAATGTGTGTAGTCGATGGAGCACTATGTCCATTAAATAAGCCTTTAATTACCTTGAACAGTAGAGTCTGGCTGATGTGAGTCTTCTATGTTTGTTTGACTTTCCAGGCACTTTCAAGTTGCGTGTATGGGATCGTTCAGAAAGGTCTCGCAGTTATCTTCACAAATGGTAACAACTCAGTAAGGCAGCATGAAAGGGCTCATTTATAGGCTATCTTTGGAGAGACAGCTAAATATCATCAAATTCTACATTCAAAGCCGTCTGCCTTGTTGTGTATACAGTGATATGCAGTAACCAAAGTGTGTATTATGCACCGAAAATTCAAACACAGCTAATGTTGCCCCTCCAGAGAGTTACTCCATTTTGATCTACAAGTGGAAGAAGTCTGAATATCACCTTTGATAACACCCAATAAGAATTCAGTGCTTCCAATACTGAACATTAAACAAAGTTGTGAATAACTTTTTAAATAAAGTTCTCCTGTTTCCTGAGGCGCGTGAATTGCAACATTCCCGCTGTGTGAACATGCCAGTCTGCCTCGGTTGCTAATATGGTAATGTTTTATGTCTCCAAATGAACATGGTAATGATGTGTCAGTGTTAAAATGCTAAACGTACTGTAGCACCTGTAATGTGGTGAGATGAACAGCACGGAGAGTGACAACATATGCCAAACACAATCTGCACACACACTTATCAGCACAGTTGATTAGCTTCTGGATATTCACAAAGTGCCAGATGTTTACATACATATCTAGCTGTTTCATATTTTCATCCACCCCCTGAATGTTCACAGTGACAGATCTGGCAGAAATGGTAATATGGCTCCTCTCATGCATCTGTGGTAATGAGATGAGCTGGGATTTGCTACAGTCTGTGGCTTCTGCTACTGCCATGATCGTTTGTGTCACCAGCTAAGCCTCCCATTGATTAAGGCCGTGAACAAGCTCAGCCAAGCTGCTTCACTCGCTCCGGCTGGCATATGTCAATCCTCCTTGTGTGACTATGCATGAGGCTGTGTTTTTTTTTTTGTTTTTTTTTTTTTTTGTCAGTGCTCAATATAGAGGCTGCAGTAATTATGTAGCAGACATGAAGGGAGCAGTCCAAATCAAAGCTTGTTTTTTAAATAGACAGAGACACTGTCAGATGAATAAATGGCTCTTTTGCCAAATTCGAGGGCTGATTGATGGGACACAGTCATGATTCAGCCTCTCAACAGCTCGTGGAAGCTTTTAAAATTTGCTTTTCTTAAACACTCTGTGTCTCCTGATTCTCTCAGAGAGAGGCCGGGACTGATATGGCGTTACCTTTCCTCCCCCCCCCTCACAAATTTAAAGTCTGTTGCCAAACTCCATCCAAATCAATACTCTGAATGTGTTTTTGTTGTCGGGGCCCTCCTTTAAAAAGACATCTTGATTTCAGTTAAACCACCTGATTAAAGGGAGGATGAATAAAACATGAGTTGCAGAGAATGAATGAGTGAAAGAGCTGTCATTCAGTGTTGTCTGTAATCCCTGTGAATCCAACTTTTTTTGTTCTCCTGCCTTTCGCAACCCACATTCCTCAGCCAGGCCCAATTTGAAACACAAAAGTCTGACCCCTCCTCCACTTAACACACTCACACACACGCTACATACATTTTCTCCGACAAATCAACTCAATGCGCTCTTTTGCAGAGTGTAAGGATATTGATGAATATTGATTTCTTGCTGGTCTTGATGCTGAAGTGATAATCTGTGCCATTAACTCCATTTTGCTGGGGATCTAAACAGAAAACCTGCAAACATGTTTAAGTTTAGTGGTTTTAACAATTGGTGTGTTGCAAGTTTTTACTCAAGAAAAAAAAACTGTAGCCAAGCATATTTTAGACTTGGCACAACAGTATATAAAGTCAATGGAAGGGGGCGCATATTGAGCCACAGATGGGTCAGCGTGAGCCAAAAATGTTTTTAAAAAAATATAAGTGGACGGAAAATAGCTGGAGACAGAACTGAGGTTTCTGGTGAGTTCTGAGATCAGACAGAGACACACAGACACGTTCCCACAGACATGGTCTGTTGTTACAGCAAACATCTGTAACAGCTGGTACATTGACTGTTTTCAGGCAAATAAGAAGAAATCATCCAGTGGTCTGTTTCGTCCAAATGACACAAGGTGAAAGTTTGCTTAATTTTCTGTCTGACACGTGTGTGTGCACAGTGGACCCTGACAGTGTTATCTTTTTATATATTATTGATTTTTTGCAACTAATGCATTACATTTTGAGAAGCATTTGAATGTTTTAGCAGGGTTAAGTATAGCAAATTCTGACAACCGTTCAGTTGTTGTATTATATAAAATGATCATATGAGATCATATATTTTGGATGTAAACTTATGTTGCCTAATTACACTTCTTCTTCTCCTCCCCATATGGGTTTTCTTCTACCTGTTTGGCTGGGAAAATGTACTGTTATCATTCTTATCAGTAACTAGAGTTTGGTGACACCACATAATTCTCAGAATAGCTCCATCATACTTACACCTGAGCAGCGGTCTAATCAGGCATGTAATGATTTGGCCTGTGTATACCCAACAAGATCTGAAACCCCTTACCCCCACATCTATCTGACGCTGGAACTGGTGGATCTCACTCCCACTTCATGAAGCAATTAGCAAGGTGCACTGAAGTGTGAAAGTATGCAGGATTTTAACCTCTCTCTCATGCTTTCACATGTGTGCTGTTATCCCCATTTGTACAATTTATGCCCCTGTCAGTAATGACAGGCCATTTTCACAAGGTAAAGATACTTAAACATGTTCAGATAACACTTTGTACAAACTAGTTTGTTTGAAGCACTGAGATCTTTAAAGTTTTGCTTCCATCACAACGCTATGGAACTGAATAAAATGGCATTTTTGTTGCTCACAGGACTGAAAAAACACATTTTAAAAAGTCAACAGCAGTGAGTCCAGAAACATTCACAGTCCTCTCCCTAGACATCTTTCATTAAAACTACTGACAAAATAATCTCTGATAATTATCCCACATAACAAATATGTACCAATCAGTGCTTTATCACATTTGCGGGCCAGCTGTAAAATTCAAAATGAGAAGTGACTCAGTGCTCATTCATGATGCGGCAAAGTCACCTTAGCTGTTGTGCTGTTTGGTTTCAGTATACTCCACAGTGGTCCCATATCCTATTTGCTCCACTGTCACCCAGTCTTTCATAACTAAATGAAGAAAGAAAGCATAAAACGTTTAGTGATCAATGCAGTACACAATACACAAAAAAAATTCACAAGTCTGTTGAACACATAATACAAATCAACCTTGTCTCCTTTGAATAACTTTTAGAGGCAGCTAATAACTATACTGTGGAAACACAAAGCTGGCAGTGCTATCGCAGGATGCAGTGGGATGTTTATATAGTGTAGTGAAAAGTAAGTGTGTGGAGGCCGAGGTCGCTCTTATATCTGGACTTCATGTTTGTCGTATTAGACATCAGCCTTTCCATTTTCTCAGTATGACAGGGTCATTCCCTCAACTCGTCCATGCTTCACTTGCCAAGGAGAAATCAGTGTTTTTAACAATGAAAACAAATAAGTTATTTAAAAAGTTGGCTGTCCTTTAGTTGCCCCTAAAATGTTACTTCTTGATGCAAAATAGCTTTTTTTCAATAGAGTTGTAAAGAACTGTAAAACTAATTCAGAAGAAAACTATATTACAAAGCCAAGGAGTTTCAGACATTTACATTTCCAGTGTGTATGGAAAACGCACTTGAATGAACTACTTAGCATATTGAGCTACATAGCCATACAGAGCACAACCTTTACTTCAAGATTCAACATGCAAGATTCAGATGTCATATGCACGATAAGTAAAGGAGGTCAGCATTAGCAATATAATATTTAAATCTCAGGCTCTCTCCAACAATGCTCAAAGAAACTATAAGAAAGAGATCAGTGTAAAGGAAAACTTTGGATAAAATAAAAACCGTGAACACAGAATAGGATATAGATTGATGGAAATATATACAAATATAATACTGTTAAGTTAAGTGTGCAAAAGGTAGTAATAAATGTATAAAAATATCATTATAAACAGAGATGTACACAATATAAACAGAGGTGTAAATAGGTAAAAGAAATGTGAACACACAACGATAGAAATGCCCACAAAATCTGACAGCACTAATAAATTATATTATATAACACTGATGAAATGACAATGTGCAATATGAAAGGAGTCACTCGTAGTGACAAACCAGAAATGTGACCCACATCTGCAGCTGCCCTCAGCTCTAGTCAGCACTCTGACACCTTCTTTTGATTTTTAAGGCACATAACATTACTAGTATGGTTCACTTTCACTGTTGTCATCAACCTTGCTTCAGCAGTCTGCAGGTACCTATTTTCAGCCAAAATCCTCCCAATAAACCCACTGTACACTACCTGCCCAGCACCACACAGCAGACAGACAACACAGTGGGCTACAGCCAACAGGAGCATGGCGAACAATAAGAAAAGAAAAACGTCCAAGAAAAACTTCTGATGCTCCAGATCAAAAAGACAGTCTGTGTTCAGAGGAAGGACTACAGTCAAAACAAGTAAGTGATCAGTGCCTTGGACAAACATGTATAAGGGCAGACAGGGATGTTGTGATACTGCTCCTGAACAGGCTGATGTTTGTAAAATATATGGAGAGGTCTATGTAGCTATTACATTTACCTAAATAAGTTACCTTTTAACTAAGCAAATTTCTATATTATATTTCATTATAATTTTTATAATGTATTTCTCATGGCTACCTATTCACGTGTAAACTGATCATATGTGTTATCCAAACAGAGTGACTATGTGCTAGCGTGTGTGACTTAAGTGCTCACACTGCCGTCAGTGTTTGCCATTGCAGCAGCAGATTACTTCCGTTTGTCGAATTCACTGAATTAGTTCTAATCTATTAACCTGGCCTGTGAAATTCACAACACATCACTGTTAGACCAAATGCTTGAGCTAATGTTGAGCTGACTGCTGCAACAGCTTTCAGCCGTTCAAAGGGGGCTATAATGTCATAGTGACTGATACAATCAGGACCATATAGATTGGATAATGATAATATTCCACACATTGACTGTTCACTGTTCACTCAATTTAATATATAATGTTTCAGATAATACTATACACCTTATGTGAGTAGACCTGTTTAAGCATGTTCCACTTAAATTACCCCAAATTTAAGAGATGGAAAGGCTCGCCATGTATGTTTTCCACCATGTATGCCACCATGATAAATATGTTTTTATTATATTACTGACATAGTTTCTGTATCATTTCATTGATCAGCGTGTTTTTTAAATAGCTGTTTCAATTCCTATTCAAGTGATTGATGTCTTGTGGATCATTTTATACAGATTTACCCAAAATTACATCTTACATACTTGGAAAAAGATTTTGGGATCACCACTAAAAATTAAAATAATGTTTTTGTTTTTCATTGAAAAAACAGCAAGCAGGCCTTATGTTCAGATGTGCAATCCTGACAAAATGTGGACAGACTTGCTTCTCACTAATAACTGACCCAATGTGCCCAATTTATAACATATATTTACAGCTGTTGAAAACACGATTATTCATCCCTTTTTGCAGTCAGAAATGATGTCAGTGTGATTTAAGGGATAATCAGAAATACTTTTTAAGCCTCTGGCTAGGTGGGCCAGTGTTCTTGTTTGACTGTTAACTGGGCTGGCAAGGCCACAAAGACGTAATGTAACCAAACTTATGCTACTGCTAACTGTAGCCCACAAGCCAGAGACCACATCTCTAAACACGACACTGACTGATCACCTTCCAATATGCACTTCTTTTTATCTCTGTTTTGGTCTTCAGCAAAACAGGAACTCCTGCAGAGTGTGTTTTTTTAGCACTTAAATGCTCCACTATGTACAGCTACTTTGACCGCAGAAAAATATTGAGTTGGGTGATAATTTGAGGACTCCCCAGTATTCCGACTGCCCGTTAGTCGACACCCCAATGGACAGAAAAATGTCCCATTGGACTGAAAGCACATCTGTCCAATAGCCTGTATGCCGCAAAACAAATTCCTGTAGTTAACCCTTGATTTATCCTCCCTTCTCACATGCACAATTAATTAAAAAATAAAATAAGTAGATTAGCTGTATGAACAACAGTCTAACTGGTTAATGCACAGACAGGGGGCGCTATCATGAAAGCAAAGGATATAAAATATAAATAAAGAAAATGCACTTACATTTGAGCTGGACTAAACCTTTTTAAATATTAAATATATTATATAATATATATGTATTATAATTAAAAATAATAATTAAAACACATGATAGGCTAGCAGGCTAGTTCACGCAACATACAATTTATTTTTTTTCCCCCTTTTTTCACTCTGACTTCTGATCTTTATCACCCTCACTCTGCCAAACGTTGCTCTGATAACTCCACAGCAACTGTCGCCCCTCTGAATCGCCATCTGTTTTAGTCCCTTCAGGCTCAGTACCTGCTGGAACAAATCATTCTGCTTAGATAAAATACTGCCCGACTACACAGTGTTACTGTGTGTCATTGTTTGGCTGGCTGAGTGGTTTGGAGCTGCATAACTGCTGCCCTACATTGCCTAAGTGTTTTGAAATTGGAGGTAGAAGTGGGTCATAACACAAACAGCGAGCAGGGATGGTGCCTGTGGATAATCAAGACAGTTCATTGCTGTGGAAAGCAATTAATCAAACAGTGTGCATCTCCTTCTTAGTAATTTGCTATTTAACCCTGGTGAAAGCAAGGCGTTCATTCCAAGATACATACATATTTACATACATATTTTCTCTCAGCCTGGCAAGAAAACAATGTTTGTTGCTCATGTTCTTTTGAGTGCAACTATATATGTCTGAGAACGAATAGCTAAATGTGAATCAACACTGTGAATAACCATAGCCGCAAAAAAAACAAGCACAAATATCACCCACCTCAAAGCATGGATATAACAATCAATTTAATGTGTGAATGTGATGACCGCTGCACATTCTCTTTGCCCTGCAGGCTCATGTACGGACTTGACTTGACTGTGAAAAAAACAGAAGACACAGAAGAGAGAGAAGAATAATAAAAGAGGAAAATGAAAAAGTAAGTGGTGAAAGCAGGTAAAACGCTATCAATCATATTACATTTCCCATCATGTGTATGCCAGCGCAGGTGAAAAACATTATTTCATAGTCAGTGTGTCTCAGAACAAAACCTATTTTTTCTATAGGGTGCAGGGTGAGGACATTTTTCAAAATGGACTTGATATTGTCATATTCTTCTTTCTGCTTGTGTTGTCTAATATTAGAAGGCAACAGACGGGGATGTGCTTGAAACAGAGTAGTCTTAATAACGTATTCAATCGCATCAGAAGGAAAAAGTGTCTTAAGCCACTCCGAACAGACACACTCTCACACAAATGTGAAAAGCCTGTTTATGGAGAGAGCTGAGACACAGAAACAGAGATACCAGCAAACATTTTTGGACAACATTTTCTGGAGTGTATTCACAGCCTTGCACACATGAACACATCAAGTATATGATGAAAAAAAATACAAGTGGATTGTGACCACTAAGAGGTAAAAACATATATATCATCTTCTTTCCTCTCCTGTTCACCATCTCATGACCCGTCAGACTTATCTTATGATCCTTTGGAGGAGCCTGAGCATTTGGCTGGGAAACTGAAATAAACTTCTTCACTGTGTGTAGTAGTAGTAGTAAACCAGCTCCTCCTCAGGCAGCTACAACAGCCAAATGCAACATACACTTTAATGCATCAACAATCTAATAACAACAATCTAATAATGTCATATAGACAAATCAGTCCCTGGGATGAAACAAGTACTTTTAACATGATACTTCAAGTGCATTTGTCTGATAATACTTATGTACTTTTACTTCTTCTTACACTTCTCCCACCTCTGGAGGAGATGTCATTACTTTAGTAGGCATTAGTTATGAAGCAAAGATTTGAACAATTTAGATTTTTGCATGTAATTACTTGGCAATCCATCCAACTGTGATATTTCAGTCTGGACCTCAGTAGTGAACTGACAAATGGACACACAGACAGCTTAGCTAAAAACAGTCAAACATGACAGTCACATCGCCCCCGAGTATGACTGAAAAGTTGCGTGCAACTAGAGTAACAACATGAGTGTAAGTTGAAACTGTCTAAATGTTATCAGTCAATCAAACGTTTATATCATGTCGCATGATCGTCACTTGGGTGCGTCCAGCTGTTCCTACACTGAGATCAGGTGATAGCATAGACAATAACAAAGGATAACAGACAGCTTGTGACATGGAACTCAAGGCGAACACCTGACCATGTGGTCGACATACTTCAAAAAACATTTTTTGAAAACCTGCTGATGAAGACTGTATGATACAGTGAGAATCCCCTGAGCCAATGAGGACCTTGAGTAGAGACTGGTTTTAAAAACTCCTGTTAAGGTGTTTTGATGGTGTTTGAAACTTCACTGCATAACCTTCATGCGGCTTTCAGCTCAATAACACACCACCAAGTGGGACATATAGCTTCAGCTTGTAATGCAAGGCTTAGAAACGTAAACATTCAAACTAATCTACTAAACTGCAATCAGTGTGAAACCCCGAGTTCTGAATGCCCCGCTGGGAGGTATGTATTTTGGTTGTGTGTGATACCTGCATGTCTAATGAGAGGTGACTGTTGGATGACAACAGTGAGCACAGTGTATTTAGAAGTCAAGCTGATTTCTCAGCTTTCATTATGTGCAGCCAGACCTTTGCTTTATTACTGTCGGCATCACTCCTGCGAATCTGCCAATTTTATGTTCTGCTGCCGTGGATATGAGGCGTCCGCCGCACGTGGAAGCGATTTGTTGTGCGGTTTTCCCCATGTCTTTCTCCGCTCATTCCCACTCCATTTTTGACTTATGAAGAAAAAAACACGCCACCAACATGATGATAAAACACAAAGCTGGTAGCTGGTATGCTACCCACCAACACGCTTGCTAATTGGCAACACCGACTAAGCAGGTGTAAAATCCCACCAGGCTGGCCCATATCATGATCCTGTCAGAAGTAACATGACACCAGGCTACTCCACTTTCAATCCTGTCTCACCTCTGATTGCTGGGTGTGGTTGGTGGAGTACACCTGTACATCACTGCAGCTACTTAAACTGCTGGAGGTCCGCAGATATTCAGGGAGTGTGAAGTTACTCTTCTTCTTCAAGCTCATTGCACATGTCAACAGCATGAAAATAATTTAATACAGCTCTTCATGACTTTTATTTTCACATTCATACAATTTTACAGCTGTTTCTTCTGTAATGATTATGTATGGGAAAAAGTCGGCCAGTGGATGTCATGTGACCTGCAATTCCAACTGTGGCCACTATGCTATAATCATCGATCCCATTGTACTGTTCTGTTTGGATGTCAAAACTGAAACTGCAAACAGAAAAAAATAACTGTGTGATTAGCCTCTGCCAACCAGTTGCACTGACATTTAAATTAATGCTGGTGCAACGGCCCTTGATCACAGTCCTGCTAAAATGAACAATACTACCTGAACAAGTAGCCCCAACCCCTCTCAGTTATGATTGGTTAAGCCAGCCTTCATTCTGAAAGCAACTGTTGGTTTGAAGCCTGAATAATGTCACTTTCCCATAAGTGTCCACACAGTTATCTGCAATAAGTGCATAGATCTGTTACAAGATCAATGTACATATGATGCAAAGAATTCAGTATAAATAAATGTGTGAATATCTGAAATGAAGGGTTTTTTCAGCTTTGTAGATGGAAGTAAAATGTGCACTGTGTACAGAAATAAATGAAAAAGTGCTAAGTGGGCAGATGTGTCTTGTTAACTAAACACTTGTAAAATTTGGGTAATGTTTTTTACTGCTTTTAAATGGACTAGAAGTGCTCTTCACTGACTGGATTGCCAAACTGAAATTGCACATGAGGAGCTGATAACCCACCTAATAGAATTTTATGGGTTTGAGTGGACAGTTTCAATATTCTGCATTTTTGACACAAAAATGTCAGTTTAAAGATAGTGAATGTCAGCTATTGGCAGCTTTGCTGAAAAAAAATTACCTCTCGGCCTGCAGTTGAAGCTGCACTGTGCAGCCCAGCCCAAGAGCTGAGGAGCTTTGTGAAAATGATCCTCTGAAAGAGCAAAGTTTAAAAATGAGCCAGCTGAAGGATGACCAGTATGTGCCAGCGAGTCTCGTGTCATCAGCATCAATAGCCAATCTGCAGACCTTCAAACATCCCAGTCCGGCGGCTCATGACCTTTCCCTGGGGATCACCATGGTGACAGTGTGCTGAAGCAGCAGGGCAGA
This sequence comes from Scortum barcoo, assembly GCA_023238725.1. NCBI lineage: Eukaryota > Metazoa > Chordata > Actinopteri > Centrarchiformes > Terapontidae > Scortum > Scortum barcoo. Next base: position 2,777,218 of record CM041548.1, on the reverse strand, counting down.
CTCCCACTGCACTGGGAATTTAAAGTTTGTGTTATTATCTACATGGAAGATCCATCAGGGCCCTGGATTAAGATACAACACAACACATGTAACTGTCTCTGCACATGGAATATGTTGGATAAAATCAGTGGTGTTCTATGCAGATTTCCAACAATGTCAATTCACATTTGGCTTCATATTTCAATATTCTTCTCTGTGTTATATAAAGCATGCATACAGTTGTATTTTATGTTTTCTCTTATTTTATTTTGAGTTTCATGTCTTTTTGCACACTCTGTATGTGCACGTCAGTGTTCTTTATTATTCTATGCCAAATCTTTAAATACTTTCATATTGCCCATTATTCTCACGTGAGTGGCATAACTCAAGTGGTGGCATTCCTCAATTCCATAATCTGCAGGGGTACCCACACATTTATGGTTTGAAATATCTCAACAACTGCTGACTATGTGAGCCTCTGGTTGTTAATCTAGTGCCATTATCAGGTCAATAATGCTGGGAGAGGCCTTGGAGGCGGGCTGGTGCAGGTTTGGGCTCAAAGACTTGTTGCTCTGGCAACAGTTCCAGATGAATTTTAAACCTGCATCAAAGAACCAAAACCATCTAGACCTGAAATGCATGAAGAGCGGGCACAGGTTTCCTCAAAGGGAACATATGGTCTTGAAGTGTATATATGGAGTGTATGTTGTGACTTACATTTCCTGGACACACAGCTGTGTACAGAATGACATGTCGTCTCTTTGAGAGCGCGGGCTGATTCACAGTCCATGTGACTCAGCTCTGGTGCCTGGCTTTGAGAAACACTCGGCCACAGATCCCTGGTGTGGAGGCTGAACATTGGACTCCTCCTCCGCTTGGACTTGTTTATTTGTCATCCCACAATGCAGTGGGAAACAGGAGACAGGAGGGGGGAGGAGGGGTTGTTTAGAAGAACAACAGTAGGGATCCTTCAGCCAAATGGACATGTGTTTACTTTGGGATGTTTCCTCATCAGTCACTGTAATGAGAACAACATAAAAAAATAGACAGTTTTCTTTGGGGGCCTCTGTTCAGCAAACAATCAAACTCTGCCTCTGTAATCTGACAAATTCCCCAAATATCCTCGTAATGTTTTCGGACAGAGTGGCGCAGTGGATGTTGACTGACAAGATATTACTCTCTATTAAATGATGAATTATTAGATGAAGGCCACATCAGTCATAGAGGGAACAGTGGTCCTCGATACTCCCTGATGTGACTGCTCGCTATGATTTCCAATTTAATTACAGCACTTTCTGCTCTTGTTTGTAATCATAAGCTGTAAGATTTTATTTGGACTCGCTGAGCCTTGAGGATACAAACACTCAGCTGACAGTCATAGTTTCTATTTAGTTTAAATAAATTAGAGTGATTAGTCCTTTAGAATAACATAGCCAGACTTTCTTTCTTTAAATACCTAGTGATTCCAAACATTACAACCATATTTATAATTGAGCAAAAACAAAGCGACCAAAGTGATCGTGGGCAGCTTGCGAAAACCTCCCAAAGCACTGTCAACTTCCGTTTTGACTGTGTGAGACTGAGCCCCCAAAGGAAATGTGTGTATTAATAACTCCTGTTCCTCATCATTATCACCCCGGTGAAAACAAGAGCAGCAACAGCGTCATGAAAATAAGCCCTTCAGGATGATTCATTCACACACTAATTGTGGAACAAAGCCAGCAAACAAGGAGAGCGAGGGGTGTTTTCTCAGTGCGTGTTGGAGGCATGGCAAGAAAACAAGAATGTCCAGGAGGACTGTATGTGAGCAGCACCACAAGCCCCACCTCTTTGGTGGTGGCCTCGATTTTCCAGATAAACACACATATACACATATTTAGAGCTGCACTAGTCAGTATTTTTGTGTTAAAATGAGTCCAATGATTCTGTAATGTGAAAGGCATGACTAATGCCGAATCCACAGAGAATTATCACTGACTCTACAGTCCTGACAGCTCTACGGAGCGAGTCTCACCTCTGCCATCAACCTCATTTCTAGCTGCACTGGGCTGCTTCTTCAGAAAAAGCTGTGATTAGATAACAATATGAAAGCTCATCAGCACCAAATGGCAGAAAGACTAAGTTAGAGAGTAGATAACTAGCTGGTGAATGTAAAGGAGCATTTGGCTCCTTGCCAAATCCTTCAAATGTGGGGTTAGTGGGTACCAAAATGAGGGGCAAGGGAATGTGAATATTGGACTTTCTCAGGTAGTGATAAATATAACTTTAAATCTGGATGTCTAAATAAGCAGCTGCTTGGTAATGATATGTTAATGTTGTCCAAAAGTAAAACCCAGGTTATGACAGACTTTTTAAGCACTGATTTGTTGACACTTTAAAACACAATGGGTAATTGCAGATAATGAAGCATTTGCCTGGATAGAAGAAGAAAGATTACATTTTCTTAACGCCACGTGTGATTCTGTTGCGTAAGCTAATTGCTCTTACTTCACTATTGTTCTATCTAGATGAGGCTGTGCCTTAATTTATCTTGGAGACACTGCTGTGCTTTACAGCAACAACATTATCATCTTCTGTTGTCATTGTTAGAAGACATGCACATGACCTGATCTGCGTCATCTCGGCACCCGTGGCCCCCGTGGACAGCCATTTCTCATGTTCTGGTGACCTGGCTGGCTTCACCAGGGGCATGTTACCGCTTGCAGCCACAAAGAAGCTAGAACTGTATTTCACGGGTATTTCACTGATATGTCTGCCCGTCTCCACACTAGCCTGGCTTTAGTGGTGGTGTTTTTCTCAACATGCCATTTCATACTATCGACTGCACTGACAGTGTGCTGCTGCTCAGTGAGGAGACAAACACTTGACAATGGTGCTCGACCAAACCTGGAAACCTCCTTTGTTTACAACAGTACTGTGAATTTAATGCTCACATCAGCATGCTAAAAGGCTCACAGCGATAATGTTGGCATGTTGACTTTTCTTCATGGTCATCATCTTAGTTTGGGGTATTAGCATTTTACAGTTGCATATTAGCATTAAACACAACATTGATAAGAATGTCCTTAGCTTTGCAGGCATTTTTTCATAAACTAAAGCATTAAACAAATAAAACTTGGAGATGAAGGTGCAAGATGAAAGGTCAGAGATTCACATTTTAACAACTCAACTGCTGGGGACCATGTTAGTCTGTACCAGGCAATCCATTCAGTAGTTACTGAGATATTTCAATAAGAAGGTTTAACTCATAGCAGAGCCAGAGTCAGGGATCAAAAAATCATTAGGATTCATCCCAAGTCATGTATGTATACGTCGACAGGGAGTTGATAGCATCCAAATAAACAAACACAAATCATATTCAGAACATAAGTCTGGATCCTTGATCAATATGCTTGTGATGGACTATTTCTTTAGGCCGTCTCTTGAATTTGTGTAGATTCCAGAGCTCATCATGTATCTGCTTGATTCTGTGTTGTTACCCCTGGGGGTTGATTGTGCTCCACAATGAATCTTTAACATGTTCCAGTATAATAATTAATAAAATATGGATTTAACTTGATTAATTAGGATTCAGATCTGTGTGTGTTTTCCCCCAGAGCTTGTAAGCATCATCAGTATAAATGTCTTCCAGTGCTTCATTTATGCTAAACCACAAATATGATGTCTAGTGTGGAAAATTGTAATAAAAAAATAGGAATGACATATATCCCTGAAACTCATATACAAATATTTGCAGGCATAAAATTCAAACAGAGTACTTTTTCTCATTAAAAGTTATAATAAAACTATCCTGCAAAATAATAGTACTAACTTTCAAACGAAAGTGGGAGTGATGAAATGTGATTGCCAACTTCACCATTTAACATGACATCCCACTTTTGTTTATTGCAGAAAACATGCAGTATCACAGAGGATTATGGGCCTAATTATTTCTTCTCCACTGGTTATTCAGCAACCTCACGGTGACGACAAGACTCCAGGAAGTGTGTTAAGTTACTGTGATTGGCTGCTGACTATAGCTTCCTGTTTTATAGTAGAAGAGTAATTCCAAGAACTATTCCTTTAAGGAAAGAAGAATATGTAATTAAATATTTATCTGTACTGTATGGATTGCTGGCTCTCGGTGGAGATGGGACTCGGTTCCCACATATGTCCAGCTGTGCCTGCCTATAGAGACGTAAAATGATGTTGGCAGTAATACGGTAGTAATTACATTTTGTTTTAGCTTAAAATTGTTATTTTGGGCAAAAACTTGTACATTCTGGAAGGCACATGGAGAGAGTGGAGGGAGGGATGTTGAAGTTTACAGAAAGGAGCTGCAGCTGTGCTCAGAGAACCACAGTTACAATATGTAATCTTGTAGCGTATGTTACTGCTTAAGCCGCCACACCTTTAGCTAAGCACACACTGTGCTGCAAGTTAAACTCTCATACATTATGAATGGTAAAAATATAGAAAAGCTGTCCTCGGTTAGTGCTTTTTACCTCTCTTCACTCAATCTAATGTGAGTGTACTTTTAAGGCTGAACGTGGACCTTTTGTCCAAACTGTGGAAAGTTGAGCAATTAGCCCGTCTTCACAAACTGTGTAAGAAAAAAGCAGATTATGTAATGGTGCACTCGTACATTTTAATTGCATCATTCTGACAGGGGATCAGCCGTGCAGGTGGCCATCTGATGTAGTTTGCATGTCCTCTCTGTGTTTGTGTAGGTCTCTTCTGGGTGCTCCGATTTCCTCTTGCAATCCAAACACATGCAGGCTGAGTCAAGTGGAGACTGTAAATTTCCCACAGGTGTAGACAAGGTATTTCCCTGCCTAACACCCAGTGCATGCTGGGATGGGTTCTTTAAAATACAATCCCTGTTCATTAGTTTACGAGTGAGAAGTGAAACCGAGTTGAGACCCCCTTTTTAGGTTTGTCGATTTGTTCACATCAAAATTTGGCACAGAAATGCATCAGACCTTACAGAGGGGGTCACGCACAGCACCATCCGATCCAACAACACGAACTTAAAAAGCCTAGAATATACAACCAGGAAGACAGAATTTAGAGAATGTCAGTTGCTGTTATAATCTTAGGCAAACATGCAGACACAAACACTACATGATCTCACTCTTGGCGCTGCTTCTCATTGTTATAAATATTGATTATTGTGTACTACTGTGTAATCCGTGCTCTCTGTAATTGTTATCAATGATATAAACGGTAGTCTGTTCTGAATCTGTGACCATACTGAATCATTATGTCTATGAAGCCAAACAACTCTCCACCTGATCTGGTTTGTATTCATAAGCTGCCGTGCTACGTGTTCTGGCCACGGTGTTTGTGATAAACAGCCACGCCAATAAAAGTCAGTGGATTGAACTGCGAGTCAGGGAGCGTCTCAGGTCGCTTGGCATGTAGCACCATGCTGAGGCGTGGATACCGAGGGTGGGGGGAGGGGCGCGCAGCTCTAACTATCTCTGCTCTGTTGAAGCTCTCAGTAAAAAGAGGAAGCCGAGGGAACGCAAACAAAGACGCAGCCCAACGGCTCTCTCACCACATTGCCAGGAAACCGGGTTAGGTTTAGATAGAGGGGGGAAGGGAGCCAAGGAGGAGGAGGAAAGGGAGAAGGAGACCAAAACCCAGCAGGTGTGCTCAGGCAGCATGTAATGTGTCAGCATGGCTCAGAGCTGAACACACTGGAGCCTCTGCAGCACAGAAATATACAGTGTATTTTCAACAAGGTTACAGTGATGTTGATTTATCTTTCACCTTGCTGAGCAGGGCTTTTAATTTGCTCAGCCCTAAGTTTTGGCAGGGCCCCTGCAACTAATAACATTTGCTTCCAAATATCTATACCCACTCATATAAATAATCTAAATTTGTCAGTGTGACAAATTATTAAACAGAGGTCACACAACTATCAGCTTAAAGGGGAAACTGGTCCAGAATGCCCCTCTAATATGATTTTCAGTTCAAGTTTCACTTCATCTTTGTTGTATGCTGCTCTTAATAACATGGTTGTCATAACATTAGTCAGCCAGGACATTGGTTCTACCCAGAGGACTCACACAATTTGAGGATTTAAAGTTCACTTAACTGTTGAGAAATTAGCCTACTTATAACAGAACCACCTACACTTTAGCAGGGAATTAAGTGAAAAGCCTTTTCCTGAACTTAAAAAAAAAAAGCCAAACACTAGTTTAGCCTCACCACAATTTACGAGGAAGAATTTTTATCCTTCCTAAGATGCAACTTGTTGATTTAGCCTGGGCAACAAATGTTGTCAGTTGCTACTACTGAAGCCCAGATTCACATTGGTAATCTTGTTGGTAACCCTGTGCTCTGGATACATGCCCAACCAGTCAGGGGCAATTGAGCTTTTAAGTGTGGCTATGTTTGCCCCCAGGTGAAGTGTGGGATATGCCACATTCTAAGTTTTGAGGGTAAAACACAGTTACCACAGGGATAAACTGAACTAAGCACTTCCTTTGGTTACCTGTTGTTACTAACAACAAGGAAAATGATGTGACAAAATATTTTAGATGTTTGTGCGTAAGGTGTAAAATGTTTCTCGTGACATTTTAGCACAGTGCATTGTCAGTACACAGTACACAGTGTGAACAGCTCATAAGAAATATATCAGCCCGCAAGCAGTTATTGCTTTCATAGTTTCAAAGAGGACTGGCATTTGTGAAATGCGAAATGTTTTTTAATCTTGTTTCTCATATAACATACTGTATTGCTACCACAATGTAGGACAGAGTCCAATGTACTGAGGAATCAAGTAGTCAAGAGTATATTATAAGTTTTGGAATGTGACCAAACCTGGGAACACCCATCGTTTTGATTCAGCTGCACTGAAGTAAAACATTGTAGTCTTAACACAGAAAGGTTTTCTCAACAACAACAAAAAAAAAACAGTTTAGGCAGATTGAAATCACTTTATTTGGAGGTAAAATTGAAAGTGAGCTCAGCCAAAATGTCAGTAATCTCAGTGAAGTGAGCACTGAAGCTAATATTTATGTTTATGTCCTAAGGTTTATGTCCTCTATATTTTCTCTCAGAAACTGGTGGTTTAAGCAGAAGTTTTTGACTGAATTCATTTAAGAAATATTATATTCCTGACCTGAAAAGGATGTGACACAGTCTTTTTAGTGACTTCCTTCTGTGTTGTCGAGTGGGATGCAGTGGGGGGATTTAGACTCATGAGCTCAGTTGGTTTAAAATCCTGGATACGGCACTGCAGCAGCTCAATTATCAACCTAATGAGTAAGTCTGTGAGCTATGATGGATGTTTGCAATTGACAATATGGGTAATAATTTTATATTTTAAGTTTTGATTTTCAGGGTTGTCTTTATTTTCTGAGCAATTAACTTACTACCTACAATACTGTTCTTATAGGTAAACAACAGACAAACTTATTGTGGGCCAGTTCTTGGTTATAATGATAAAATTTACTGGGCTATACTATTCTGTCACATGACACGACTTATCATTCTCCATGAAAGTGAAGTTATTTGCAACAACAAATGGAGCTGTCACATGGTTCTCGTGCTGTTGTTGCCTCCTGTTGCAGAGGTGCCTGTTTTCCCCTTGGACAGCCTGAACTCCCTCCCCTCTCTCCAGCCGTCACTCCGCTCCCTCCCTCCCGCGTCCACGTGCTCTCGCTCATCTGGATGGGTATAAGCAGGGCTACTTCAAACACGTGCTCTATGCCACCCTGCCCCCCACCCCCTCCCTTCCTCCCTCTCAGCCTCCACAACCTCCACCACCACCTCTCTCTCCCTATCAGCCTATTTTCCTTTGTCCAGCCCGTCTTGCTCTGCCTGTGTGATTTACTCAAGCCTGGGAGACATGTGATCACCCTGCTGGATACCAAGAACTCCAGGCAGCCAGTGTTTTGGGAGGAGGAGGAAGAGAGAGAACAAGGAAAACAATCTGACACGAATGGCTGACTAACAGGACATTCTGTACGACCTGAGAACATGTAGATTCTGCCAGAAGACACTGATTACACTTAACAGCAATGAGTCTCGAATTAAACATTAAAGTACATTATGTGATTCCCCCGGCCTTGGAAAGCCGCCACTTTTGAGCTAAAGAAGCAGCACTATGCAATGAACAACCAGTTTGGTTTGCATTTAAAACAGTTCTTAATTGAGCTGTTAAATGATGGATAATAAAAACTTATTGGGGGTAAATAAAAATGGCACTGACCTTGGTTTTATGATTTAATTGACAAAGTTTTAAGTAACATTAGGGGTAATGTTCTTGGTTGGCAGTGTGGGTTGGTCCACCACTTTAGTCTGAAATATGTGAATCAGGATGAATCCTAATGGTGTGATCCTCTGGATTTTTCACTAGCGCCACCAGCATAAAATATCCCAATATCTATTTGATAGATTGGCAAAAAAAAAAAAAAACGTTTTTCAGATGACATGTCCCATGGAATCATGACGTTATTTTGGATGAACAAAATATTTGGTTCTTTGAAGGTTAAAACAAGTCAACAACTCCCATGTTGGATTTGGTAAGACATAATCTTGTTGAGCCTGAAATTATTATTAGATAATTATATGGCCAGCAGGAGGTAAGAACATATGGCCAAATACAGTTTCGTGCTAATGTGCACGTTAGCATGCAAAACTGATATACTAACATGTACACACTAATGGTAAACATTATATCTAGAAATCATGTTAGCATTATCAGTTAATGTTAGCAATTAGCCCAAAGCACTGATTTGCCCCATAGAGCTGCTAGCATGGCTGCAGACTCTTAAGCCTTGTCCCAGTTCCAAACTACATACTAAATGTTTGTTGAAACTGTTTTTAGGAGGTGTCAATTCAACTGTAGGATCATTCTGGTGCTTGTAGTTTGAGGTGCTGTTGAAGGTGCTGTTGAAGTGTATTGCATTATGGGCAATATTCTTCATGTGCAGTATCCTTTTTTTTTCTTGGAAATAGTTTTTCGTCCATGTAAATGTGTCAGACTTGGCTCATTCTCTTTACGCAGCAACTCCTGTGCACTCCTTTATCTTCACTTGTTACTTTAGACTGTAGAAACTTGATATTTGTATTTTCTTATGTTTACGTTTTAGACATTTTTTAAAAATGATTATTTATTATTACTATTACTGTATTACTATACTCTGGCAAAACAATTTCCTTCGGGATTAATAAAGTTGTTTGTATTCATATTATACTAACAGGTGATTTTATTGTTTTGTCCATCCTATTTACATATGTGAGGGTCGGCTAAATAACAGATGGCAGTTCTACACTTTATGCGGTTTATTCCCTTTAAGGACAATTACATGGTTTCACATTCTCAAAGCCAAGAACTATCTGAGTGACTAATAATTTATGAGTAATAAATGGCCACTTCTTTCGTGTTTTTCAAAAACTCATGAGCATCATGTAAGTTGTTTTGTGCTGAAGTGTCAGCTCAACTTGCTCAACTTATTTCAAGCTGCACAAAGATGAAAGAAAAGAAATGTTACACTTTGCAATAAATTCAAAATTCAAATTTATTTATTTAGAGCCCAAAATCACAAGACATTGTTTGCCTCGGAGGGCTTTACAATCTGCACAGTTGTGACACCCTCTGTCCTTAGACCCTCGAACCGGAGTCAGGAAAAACTTCAAAAAACCCTTTATGGGAAAAAGAAGAAACCTGAGGAAGAGCCACAGATGAGGGATCCCTCTCCCTGGGACGGACAGACGTGCAATAGATGCCACATGTACAGAGAACATTCATCAATCATATTATGGAATTATACATGAGTCGTAATAAACTGTAGCTATACTGAGTTCATTGGTTTAGTCCATGTGTGAAGGATATCACAGGTAATGGAAATGAGTCTGTGAGTCCAGGTGCATCTCTAGATGTCCTCATATGGAGCTCTGGGCCACTCGACCTTCTCTCCACAAGCACAGACACAGATCATGTCCCCACCAGGCCAGTGAACCTCAGACAGATGGACCACAACCAGAATCAGTGAGGAACCTGCAAGACTGGAGAGAACAAAGAGGACCGGGGCTCCGGCAGTAACATGCACTTTACAGGACATAAGAGTATTCACATTAACCAGTTTTGACCACTTTAGCCAATTTAACTACTTTAACCAGTTTAGCCACTTTTAACCAGTTTCTAAAAGTGACTCCAGTTTGCACTACTACCATAATATGAGTAAAGGAATATCGCAAATAACCACCATAGCTGTGAGGAACAGTACTGCATGAAGACTTAAAGGTAGAGGTAGATATTCTCTCATGTCGATGAATGTCAGAGGAAATGTCTTGATTGGTTGTGGCAGCATTTTTATCAGTATTGCTATTTGAACCTTGCAAACCTTTCCTCCAGTAACATTCAACTTCCTTCATGCAGCTCCACACGTTCACACTCCAGAGATGGCCTATGTTACCACAGTTTTCTATTGGAGGAATGTGAAGCTACGTGCCTTGCTTGAGGCCATGTCAAGAGTGTTGTTTACTTATTTTTACACACACCTATTCCCAAAGTGTGTATTCCAACTTGTAATCACCTGCGCACACATACTGCTCCACTACTCAGCTAATCCTCAGCTACAGAGCATGTCATTATGGACACATGCATATTCAACAATAAATAATTTGGTTTAAAGAAAGAAATGTTAAAGAAATGTTCCCTTGTCATGTGTTTTTTATTTGGCCATACTGTATAGAAAAGTCTACCTTAAATTTGTTCTGCAGAGTTTGAAAATTAAATCAATATTGTCCTTGAAAAGAGGACTCATATGTGAGTAAATGTTTAAAGAGGACACAGTGTATTTCACAGTCTCACAGTCTTCCCTAACACCCAGGGACTTCCTTTAAAAGTAATCATCAGGCAACTTGTTATTCACCTTATCATGACTCTTCCTCTCCACAAAAAGTTCAACCGCATGTCACAGGCCTTGGGGGCTGGTTGTTCTCCTGGCTAAGAGCAGCCGGGCCAGACACAAGTTTCCTAACATGACCGAAGTGAAGAGAGCACAAACAAAATAACAGGGCGGAGAAACAGCATTCCAAGAGTGCTAAGAATAGCAAACTGGACCCTGTGCTCCCGGCACTAAGTTCACAACTAGTCTTAGGCAACAAGCAGAATGAGCCCGAGCATGTTGCCAAAACTTTGCCAGGTCAATGTGTGCGCTAAGCTTTTCTAACGGAGATCCACATCAAGTTCATTTGAAGGTACAAATACCAGTTAGAGGTCTGAATGATGAGTCTAAAATAAAGGCTCTAACTCCGCAATAATGGCTCATTAATGACTGGAAATGACTGTTTATTAACCATTTAATTCAATAAGTACAGCATATAGCAATCCATATTTTAAAAGATCCTTTTAGCAGGAATTGTGTTGCCATTATGAAAAAATTGGACACCTGCTAGAGGTGAAAGATAAAATAGATAAAAGAAGAGAGGCTCTTCCATACACTGTCCTCATTGATTTATCTTCCACACAAGGAGGGACGTTCATCACAGAAAGTGACTACACAGAGTCTTTAAAGAGTGCTTCTTGGCTTTAGTTGCTGCAGAAGTGTCTGTCATGAACTCCATTACTATCTGGAAAAACAGCATCCTCTGCTCTTTGATGCAAAAAGTGGATGCATCAGTACTTAGATGAATTGTACTAGCTTAGTCATTCCCCTTTTCCTATAAAGTGTCATATGATCCAAACAATATTTAGGCCACATTTCCAGCTCTTATTTGTGCACTGCCACATGTCGCCTAAGCATAAGAAAGCATTTGTTATAAGCAAATAAATGTAATGTGAAATGTGACTGACCTTTAGTTATGTGCTCTTATTTACTGACTATTGAACATTACTATGGTAATGTTGTTGTGAGTTCAGAACATCAAACAAGCTAAAATGGTTAGAAAGCAGAAAAACTACACTTACATGTTTGAGAAAACAATCTCAGCACAAGGTCCATTTTAGCGCCTGCTCTGGAGCTGTCAGTCACATTACACAATCTTCATCAGCAGATGGAGTCAGCCTTGTTGTATTAAGTTTTCAACAGGAGCGAATGGATACACTTTGTACAGCTTTGTATACTTCAAATGACTAATGTATACTACTTCGTACACCTACACTGCGTCAGTATAAATCAGCGTCAGCGTCTTATAACATCTTCCACAACGAACAAAACACAAAACACATGTTGGAGGATTCTGCTAGCTTTCTTGTCCATTATTCAAATTACCCTCACACACACAATGGATTCTCAGTCCACGATGCGGCATGTAATCCAGTGTTACTGTTTTATCTCATTGGTATCAGACTCACTGTTCACTGATCACTCTCTTAATACTGTGTCAGGGCTGTATTAAGTTACTGTTGATGCAAATAATTTTTACAAACTAAGACCCCATTCAGACTGACAGAGACATGAAGGTTAAACCTTCTGAACGGTTGAATCAGCCGGTCAACGTGCCCTCCACACTTCAACCTCTCCATTATGTGAATGTCTTTATTAGGAATAGGGAATTAGGGAATTTTAATGTAATATTATTGCCTTTTAAACATGTTAGTACCCACTTCATCTTGAAAAAAACAAGATGAAGTAGAAAGACAGAGAAAGCAGAGGTAACAATCAGAGAAAGCAAATATATAGAGACTGAAAGTGAAACTGCGTTTGCTATCTATAACTGCACTTCTGCACTTTTCTAAAATTTTGCAGCTGTAGGAGTTTAACCTGTGATAGTAGTGAGACATGAATGAGATAAGATTAACTGCTGTTGATTATACCTACATCATACACATTATGTGCATCTCATATGACAATGTCAGCTTCTTGTCCATGAGTTTGTGCTCATTTCATATAATTTGGGAGTCTCTGTTGAAAACAGGTATTTCAGCACAAGCATAGTGGTCTGACTCATAGAGCTTAAACAAAACTCAGAGGGAACATACAGTCTTGATGACTGTGTACAAACAGCCACATAGTGCTACCATTACTCATTACACAGTAAGTCATTAACACTGAAACAGCAAAAATCCACTTCCTTTTTTCCATGTAAAGACCCGTCACACCAACTGTTAATATAAATTCAATTTATTCCAGTGGATTTGCAGCAAATAATGGATCTTCTGTGTGAACATATTGACCTTCTGGCAACCTAGCTTAGCAAATGAGCTTGTGAGTTTGCTAACTGGCTGCTATCAAGGCTGTTCAGAGAATTAAATTTTCCCTCATAAATAACTTTTTATTGAAGGAATTGGTGAAAGAAAATAGTGAGGATCTCCAGGAGCTGTAGTGACTGATTAGTGCTAACTCAGTCAGTTATACCAACTAGCTTTGTGTGTGTAGTCACCAGGCTTCTCAAGGCAAATATCTCCATTTTCTATAACCAGGGTGAAAAACACACAGTTTTCAATTCCAGTCTGATCTACAAGAATGGCTAAAAAAATGCAAAATGATCCAGAGGCATGCTACTTATATTTGAAATTTGTCAGCAGGCCTATTGCCATGACAATAAGTAAATCATCATTTATTTCACACTGGCTGAGCCAGCATCAGCACGGAGGAGTACCAAATCCAATGATGAAAGAGAGCCAAACAGTTATATGATTGGTATGTGGGCTAACAATTTAGATCAGTCAATACTTATAGCTACTTATAACCAAATACTTTTTGACATGCAGGAGATGCTTAGTCTAGGTATAAAAACAAATGTGACTTTTACTCTTACTCTGATGCTGACAGCAAGGTCTGTTCAACCTTGCTGTCAGCTCATATTGGTATCAGATATGGGTTGTGTCCTAGAATAGATTTGGATAGTCATCCAAAAGAATCAGACAGAAGCAGTAAAGGCAGGCAGAGCCACAGGCAGTTATCAGTGTTGAAAGTGTATTTTTCTAAATATGAGTGAAAAGTGGAGTGCCAATAGGGATGTGATCTCAACAAGTCCTCATACCAAAGTGACAAAATAGATCATTTTCTGAAATTGCCCACATGACTGTTCCATAGATAACTCTTCACCTACTTAACTCACTGTTATGGTGTGGTTATATGAAGCCTGAATGGATCTGTTTAAGTTTGGGAAAAACTTACTAAAAAGAATTTGACATTTGGTCTTTGTCGTTCTGCAGTTACACCGCTGAACTGCAGAGCGGGGTTTCTATGCCGCTGTGCTGAGTTTTTTTCCAATATTGTAGACCATTTGGAGAATAGTTGATGTGTAGTGTGTATGTGGTGTGTGTGTACAGTGAGCGTGGCTGAGATTGAGTGAGACGAGTGAGCGAGCGGAGGACAGAAAAGTTCAGTGATGAAGTTATCAGGAGCTGTTGAACATACAGTAGGGGAAACAGTTAATAAATAAATGTAGCAGCTCTTCAAGACCAACAGAAGTTTCCCCTTTTCTTCTTTTCTCTCCTGCTGGATAGAGCAAAGCTACAGAGTGGACCAATCACAGTGTCTGTGTCATGTAGTAGTTACATTTCTGGAGAGGGGCACGTCAGGCTATGGCATACCGAATATGGCATCATATTTGTACACACAACCATCCACCCTGACCTCATCCCACTACTTCCACCTTTGCTGTTGAGGAATGTCAGTCATTACTTGACTACATAAGAGGGCTTGTCAGGAAAACCTAAACACTGGTCATTTCAAGATTTTGAACAGACTCTCATAGTTTTATTTGTCTGCCTACTGTTCTACCTGTTTCTGCATTTTTATGGTCACTATCTTAAATGCCTGGTCCACCCAAATCACAAAACACATTTTACAACTTAACTCAAGTGGCATCTAGCTATGAAGATGTGTGTTTTATTTGTCTGGTTGTTGCAGTATCCTTCCCTGGCATTTAAAAATGACATTTAAAAAAAAGTAAAAATTCAACAATAAAAAATGTTTACACTTACACAAGAGACCAGGTCATCGTAATCTGCTTCAATGACAGCACACTTTGTCTTTACAACACAACTGTGTCTGAATGTTACAAACATTATTAAGACTTTTAGGTGCTATTCTGTGTCAGTATTTTGAATGAGAATACATAATAAAGTTGTAATGAGACCTCTTTCTTACCACTACTACTTTGCCTGTCAGATACCCTTATCGAAACACACATAATGACAAACCTGCTCACACATACATTCTCTAAGCCCCTGTTCCAAAGGCGCTTCTCTGACGTGCATGACGTTTCATCAAATTTGCAACATACAACCTGTGATTTACAACATGAGATAATTTCCCCTTGCTCGTTTTGACACATTCCACTGATCAAAACATATGTCACACTTGCAGCCTGTGCATCAGCATTCAAGAGCCCTGTAGCACTGTCACCATTCCTCAGTGGTGCACCCTGCAAATTGCTTTTGTGTATCCACCCTGAGGCTACTGCAAAAAGCTAACTGTAACCTGATTACTTAAGTTCATGTAAACACACAGAGTGTCCTGGTTTCTCTTGATAATCCACCTTGCTGTGAACTGCTCTTTACCAAAGAAAGTGTTTCGGTGAAACTGTTGACAGTGTATTCTGTGGATTATCCAGAGTTACCACTACTCCATTTTAGAGATGCAGAAATTTTGGATGGACGGATATTTCAAAACCAGGACAAATGAAACCAGAACTATCCGCATAACGAGATACCTCTATAGAGGCAAATGAAACAATGGTTTTAGTTGTAATTTTGAGTCAATATACAACATAGCAGAATAAGGCATAACATAAAAACAAGAGAGAAAAAATATAAGAGAATTCAGTATCAAGAAAATGTCAGATTATTCACCATAAAGATGAGAATTATGTGACAATTTTATCCTCAGTATCTGATAAAATAACTTGTCAAGATGGTGGTTTGGCGGTATGTCCCTTAGTCTGAAAAGGGAAGTCATTTGAGAGAGTAACCACTATTACAACAGTTTCCTGTTGCAGCTTTGTGTTTGGTCGTGTTGTTGAAATCACATTTATGTGAGCAACAAGCTCCTCATGTTTATCTGCAGCTTCAGTGAGAGAGAAGATAATGAGCAAAGAGTTAACGGGATCAGACCTGATCTTGGCAGGCAGGACTTGTAAAGGTTGTCTAATGGGGGTTAGTTAGAGGGCTGGGGGGGTGTAGTTAGCCAAATGGAACCGCTGGAGCACAACACAGCTCACACCAAAGAGACCCAGGAATTTGACAGCCTGCCCTCCCCCTCCCATGCAAACACAGACATTAGTGGAGAAACAGCACCTCGAGCACACATGCATGAACGGACGTGGTTGCACACACACAAACGCAGACTAATAAAACAACATATGCTCCTGTTTCTACTACCTGGAGCAGCAGGTGGGACGCCCCTCCTCACTGTGTGGTGTGAGAGGAGGGGGGTGGGAGTGGAGGAGAGAGGAGCCTCCCCTCTATTGTTGGGCACACAACAAGGAAGTGAACAGTGTGGTTAGATAAATGAGGCTCATACTGTCATTGCTGTCTACTGCTGATATGTGCACACTGGTTTACTGAGGTATTAATCAATATTACTTTAGTTGATATACAGAAGAACCTCACCCATTCAGAGACCCTGAGACATTTTTTTTCAGCATTATTAAAAATGATCTCTTTTCTAACAGCATCCCAGCCTGCAATTCATAACATTAACCCAAGTAGGATTCCAGCCTCTTAACTTTTTTCCAAAAATGATATTGTATTAGACATTTCAGCCAAACCCAAGTCAAGACACCACCTAATTAGTGCCCAGGCACTCGCTTTCACTGCAGCGTGGCCTGCAAAATAAATTAAATATGTATTTACAGATGTTCTTGGACAGTTCCTACCATATAATCACGTCAAAACACCCATAATCTTCTTATTTATCGCAAATGTCATAAACAGACTGTTTAATGAATATGCCACTCGTACGGCTCAATGACTTGAGAGGCAGTTTGGTCGCCAGCGGACACACAGAAACACATTTTACTGTACCTAAAAGGCAATTTATTCCGGTGACCTTTTTACAAATCTATTTCGTGGTGCTCTCTGTCTGGATGAGGGCTAGTGGCAGAGCCAGAGCCGCAGCTCGTGCCGTGGTCTGTTGTGATTACCTCGTGTGTGGCGCTGCCCTTCTGCTGGCAATAATTGCCTTTTGCAAAAACTGCATTAATCATGTTGTGACAATACATAAAGCCCTTATTGGAATGAGCATACAAAGGACAGACAGTCAGTGTGAATGGACATGGGTGGCAGTGGAGGGGGGAGGGGGGCCGAGTAGAACAGGGAACAAGAAGCAGTGAGTAATATGAAACCTAGAGACGTACCCTGTGTGAGGGGGGAAAAACAAGAAAACGAGCAGGCTTGACAGAAAGGAGGAGAGACAAACAGGCAGAGAGAAAGTGAATCAGTGCTGTTGTTGTCTTTGTTCTAGCAGTTGCACATAAACAAATTATCCTCCCTCCTACCTTTGCATAAAAGCTGTGGTCATTACATAATGTGCCGCACGGTCCAACGACACAATAATATTGGTTCAAGGCTGCAAAAGATTAGTATGATGGCCCACTGAATCATGATATAGATGGAGTACAGCCCATGAGTAATGATCAATAACCAAGAGTAACTGTTTCATTGGTTAACTGTCAGAATGCATTTTCTATCTCAGCCGGACCAGCATGTAATTCTCAGACAAGCAGATAAGGTCAAATAAGCAGAGTAGTCTGAAGGGTTGTCGCATTATTGCATGCAGCCATGTCTAACAGCACTTGACAGCGTTCAACAAAGCGGAGCAGAAATGAGTGATGTGTTGTCCTAGAGCATGCTTTAGTAAAAGACATTTCGTCCCAGGATCAAAGTCTCGCTAACATGAAATAAAAGGACGTTGCTCTGCTGCCTTTACACTCGCCTTCACCTGAAATCTGCACCATATTCTGATCGTTATCTGAAGCAGGAGGAGAGATATTGTACTTACAAGAAAAAGGCCTGCATTTTAGAATTATGCTTAAATGATGCTTAAAAATTCAACATTTTGAAAAATATGCTTTGATAACACCCTCATATATATATATATATATATTAAACATAACAGTACTGTAAGCAGCTATTATATCAGCATAGCACAAAGACTGGAAAGAAGGGGAAACAGCTAGCCTGACTCTGTCTTAAGGTAATAAAATCACTGTAACTTCCTGGATGCGGCATTGGTTACCTGGCAACTGATCTTGACTTAGTTTTTGACTTTTAAAGTAAAAAAAATAAAAAATAAAATACAAATAAAAGGAAAATACTCAATTAAAGTATAAGTACCTTCAAATTGTACTTACATTCATTCCTTGAGTCAATGTAAATGTAATAACTCAGATGCCTTGAAAAAAAAAGATAATTCCCAAGCCTAGCTGTATGTGGCAGAAAAAAACAACAAACCTGACTCAAGCAATGTACTCATCACTGCTGAGAGCAACTGCTCCCTGTAAATAAATGGAAGAGGCTGTGGCTGCAGATCAAAACACACAGCGTACTCCCAAAAGACAAAAAAAAACAAAAAAAAAAAACACAATGGTCAAGTGAATCAAGCATTAGAGAGAGGCTGGAAGTCTGGCTGACTTTAGGGGCCCAAAAATAGGACACATTCCTCTGTAGCAGAGGGTGTGTGTGTATGTCAACAGGAATACATACCAAGCTCCTGCTGAGGGGGCCTGACTTTCTCCACACCGGGAGGGAGGCCAAAACAAAAGAACTGGCTGGTGTGTGCTCGCTCTGCAGCTGGATCGAGGAGGTTTGACTTCCCTCATAGTGCAAGAAACAAGGTATCATGTTTTTAGCGCATGCCTCAGCGGACTGTGCTTTTGCATTGAGAGATACGTGGCTTGTACTTTTGAACGATGCGAGGCCAAAGACAACACATAAAGTATGAGTACAGGCAAATGCTGAATTGTCTCCTGGGATGTCAAGCAAGACCAACAGCCACATACAGTGTACTGTACTCTTTCAGAGCGAAATTTGTAAGCCTTGTTAATGCTAACCTTAAAGCGACAATGTAACTTTGCCAAACTTTTGCTCTGGGTAATTACAGAATCACTCAATTTTTACTATAAATCCAATTTTACTGTATTTTTGTAGCCATTTAAAACATTCACTAATATATTCTGTGACACAGAATGCAAGATATTAAAGCCATTTTAAATACATTTTTTAAACACAGTAAAAAAAAGGGTTAAATATTAAGTAAATAAGTCACTGATATAAGTTGCAGAGTCTTACTGAGGCAGATCTCTGTATCTCTGTTCTCTTTTCGGTTAGCTCCAGCAGGATTGTTTTTTTTCAGAGATAGTTGGTCTCACTGTGCCACAGTCTACAAGTCTACTGCAAGATGGAGTGAAAATAAAAATGTCACGCACACACACACACACAAGTTAAGGTGGAGATGCTTATTTATTCAATCTTGTCACATCCTTGGCAGGTTTCGAAACATGAACATCTAAACCTCAACATTAAGTTGTGCTTAGTTTGTTGATCATAGATAATTAAATAGTGAAGCAGAGAGAGCTGGGTAATAAAAATGACCTGCTCATGTTAGTTTTAACTTTTAAAATTTTTTTCATGCTGTGTGGTGAAACAGTTGACAGCAATGATTTTTCCTTGCTGGCTGGTTGTTCAGAGTGAAAACTTTATTGATCAGGTCAGATCTGTGGCGTGTGCTCTCCTTGGTACTGAAGAGATGCTGATGATCCAATGTGGATTGTTGCTTTGCATGGCCTCTTGTTTTCTCAGTGTAAAACTCAAATTAAAGGCCTTGTAACATGGACTGGGTATGGTGATGCCAATGTGGGTGTATTTTTACACTGTTCGGCACCTGTGACTGACAGACAAATGTCTTCTCCATTAGAGAGCCTCTGGACAGGACGCTCACACTAGCAGTGTCTATAATCTAATATTATAACACATATATGAGAGAAATCTAACAAAGGAAAGGCTGCAAAGGAACTGTATGAATAGTTTAAAGTAATATATTAGAAATCCCACTGTAGAATGTGACACTTGAAGGAGTACAGTTTTTTCAGCTCACTGTAAGTTACTAAATCATACAAATGGTTAAAGATACAATAGGAATGTTACAGTAAGATTTTACAAAGATTTAAATGATGAACTCTATTTAGTTATGATTCAGCAATGGACAAGTATCTAAATTGATGCAGCAGAACAAGTATACTGAATTGACCATTGACTGATCATAAATACATCTTTATTCGTAGGAAGAAGGTGTTTTTTTCTTTCAAAGGTTACACAATCTTCCTTTAAATCCCTTTAATTATAGAGGTGGGGCATCAGAATACAGAGCACCTGTGTAGTGGTAGAAATGACAAAAGAACAGCATGTTGATGTTGTCTTGCATTCAGATTTTTTCATGTTTTCCCAATACACGATCTGTGGATATTATCATAGTAAACAGATACATCCGTGAAAAGTCGACAGATATGATTTGTATGTGATCTTAAGCTGTTTGTCATTTCTGTAAAAATCACCAGGACATTATCAGGACTTCCTCTTGTGTAAAGTCGGGTTCTCTCCCATGTTCCCATTCTGTCACTGTGAAAGTTGGGTTTCACTTGATGGGAGTCCTGATGTGTCATCACATTTTTTTGTTTTGGTTCATGTAATCCTGTCTTCTAAAAATAACATGTAAATACAGCAAAGTGTTTTTTCCCCCTAATACATCTTGATGGGAATTTCTGCAAAGATTGTGTTCATTGGAAATTGTTTTTCACAGTCCATGTTATTTTTAACCTGTATGGATTTTGGTACAACAGTGCAGCCATGTCACACTTCTACCTTACAGATATTCACTCCAAATGATGCCTGGACAAGATTTGTGTCACCTCCAGACCAGTGTAGACCTGCAGAGAAAGAGTTTCAGAGAACCACAAGTCCGTATCTTGACACTTTTTAGTTAAAGCTGCACTGACCAATATTTGCCAATAATGGATAAAGTGGCCACTATTAGCAAATATTGGTCACTCAGGTTGATAAACTCACACTGACTTATCACTAAACTCTGCAGCTCCGCTCAGCTTTTTAGCCTCTTTTAGCTAACTGTATTGGTCTATAGATTCCAGTCATCACTCATCAATGTGTCCAGTGTTGACAGGTGCCCCCAAATGGCCAAAAATCACATGATGCACCTTTACCTTTAGTGTATTATTTTTTAGAAAATAACCAAGACCCAGGCCACAATCCTTCCTTCACCTGCAGTGCTCCAGCTGCTTGTTCATGGTGTGTTACTTACCAAGAGCGGAACAAATGAAATGCGTTGACGGTGAACATTTTGCAGGTATTCAGGATGAACACTTCAGAGGTGAACATCTCTGCAGTTTTATTAAAACGTTACTGGGACAAAAAGTAATGTGGACATGATTAAGATTTTTAAAAACTAGCAAGCGTCCTGCAGAGGAGGAGGTGGCCTTCCAACACAGGACATTTCTGCATGCGTGTATTTTTGCGATCGACCACTGAATAAATGACCAAATGTTATATTGTAATGTCCTGATCCACACAGCACCATCTCCTCTCAGCAGGGCAGAGTCCCTCCCTGCCGCTCTATAAACAGAAGGCTTTCAGTGAAGAGAGGCCGGATCATTACGGATTACAGAGGACGGGGAATGAAGGCGGGCGGCGGGGAAAAGTTCCCCGGGTAGGCGGCTCGGCTCGGATCGGCTCGGCCCGGCCCGGCCCGGCGGCGCTGCGGCGCTCCGGAGGATCAGTGGAGGTAGTTAGTCAATGTTCCTTTGCACAGTGATTAAGGTGGGGGGTGGAAGGGGAGGGGGGACCAATGGCAACAAAGGAGACGGAGAGGATCGCTGGCTCCTCCTCTCCCTATCTCTCTCCCTCTCTCTCCGTGCCTCACAGATGCATATAATCTCCCGGGTTGACCCAGAAAACAAACTCCTCCGACTCGCCGAGGCGCCGCACAGTTCCGAGCCGCCGCAGGGCTGCATGTAGCCGGAGCATCAGCTGCAGAGAGCCGCGGCACCGACACAACTTCTCCGCACGGACCGCACGCTAACACACCGGGTAGGTGTCGTCTCCTGCTTCTCCACAGACGGGCAGACTTTCCCTTTTTTATTTTATTTGAATTGATTTTTCCTATTTTATCAGCTCTCCGGGATGATCAGATCAGCTCCTCTCACCTTGTGTCTTTGTTGACTCACAGCGCTCTTACCTTTTTTTTTCATTATTATTATTTAAAATATATTTGTTGCGGCTTTGTTGCATGAATCATGTCAAATAGCCCACATGCACAGTCCTCGGGGATAAGAAAAAAAAGGGAAATAAAGCTTGTATAATAATGCCAGCAATCATTATCCTCTCTCCGACTATCTATTTACAAAGTGGCATTTGTCTGAATGATAATCCAGCTCCACAGATAGGCTGTAATTAGGAAACACAAGAGCAGAATATTCTAAGGAGGATTTAGGCTGTTGAGGAAAGTGTCTTGTTTTATCAGCACTGAGAGGGCTGAATTGCTACAAGCAGCCAGGGGCACAACCAGAGTTCTTTTTTTTTGTCTTTGTGTTTCACAGACACAAGCAGGCATTCATTG
Source organism: Scortum barcoo (assembly GCA_023238725.1). Taxonomy (NCBI): domain Eukaryota; kingdom Metazoa; phylum Chordata; class Actinopteri; order Centrarchiformes; family Terapontidae; genus Scortum; species Scortum barcoo. Next base: position 2,754,719 of record CM041548.1, on the reverse strand, counting down.
CATTGCTGGTTGTAGATATATATATTTGTGTGTGTGTGTGTGTGTGTTTTCATGATGATCCCATTTAGAAGCAGGTTGTAAAACACTGCCACCGACCTGAACAGGCTGACAGCAAATTACAGCTTCAGCATTAACAGGGTCTGTTTGTCATCTGCTGCATATCTTAATTGAAGATCTTTTATAATGATTGTGTGGAGACAGAGGCAGTGTTGAGGGGAGTGTGGGGTGGGGAGTGTGGGTGGTGGGTGTGGGGTGGGGAGGTGTGTGGTCTAAGCATTCCTCTGCGTCCTTTTGACTGCAAGGGTATTGCTGCCCTCCCTCGTCGTGGTGTGATTTCCAGTGGTAATAAACTGATGGTGTAATTTTGGAGGTTTGAGGTGGGTTTTTTTTTACAGGGACAGTTGCGGCTTGACGGGAAGTGTTCAAATAAAGCGAGAGGCCAGGGGGAGTAGTTTCAACAGAGACTCATGTTGTTCTCATGAGAGTGAAGGTTTTTCGTATTTTATTGATGTTTGAAAGGGGAACTCTGTGTAGCTATGAATGCTACACTTCTATAACACTGGTGGACTGACAGGAGACAGAAAGAATGGTCTGAACTGAAGCTGAGATGTTTCATGTTTAAAAAAAAAAAAAAAATCCTACATTTCCCATATTGCAACTGGATAGCGTTTCTGTTGTTAGCCCATCTCGGCCTTCTAAATCTCACGCCTTTCAACCTCACACCTCCAGTTTGTTATGAAGACTAAGTGTACTTTTTAATTTTTTTTACATCAAACACACAAAGTTTAAGCCTGTAGACAAGAGACAACCCTGATGACATCATCAGAGTAGATACTGATATGAATTAACACGATTAATTTAATTTTTGTTTTTAGTACTTGACGGTGGCTACATTAGCTGTCTTGAATAACAGTCTTGTAGATGGCGAGCTGGCTGTGGCTACCTTATAGTGAATTCAGCGGTCGCATCTGCGAGAGGGCTGACTGAAAAGTGTCTCGGCACAGTGATCTGCTCTCTGGGCTTGAGATGAAATTATGGGAACAGGTTATTATTTCAAACTTAAGAACAAAGACTTTATACAACTTTCTGTCCATGCTATAGCACTCATGATGATTAAACTGAACTTCATGAGTGAAGTTGAGTGTGTGGGTATTTTAAGCTAATTTATGTTGTCATGACTATGACTGCTATTAAAAATCTAATAAGATGTGTTATATGTTCATAAATATGTTTCAGGGTGACAGAGCAGCCATGGCTGAACACATGATGATGCCCATGACCCACGGCTTCAGGATGGGCATGAACGGACCCCCGCAGCACAACGGCCAGCCCGGTCTGCGCAGTCTGCCCAACGGCCAGGTGATGCACTATGGCAGGAACCCTCAGAACAACATGGAGGCTGCCATGAGGCAGCGGCCGGGCATGGTGGGACCAGGGGGCATGGGCGGCCCCGTGAACGGAGCTCCCATGGCCAACCACCACCACCAGATGATGTCTGGGAACATGATGTACAGTGGTCAGGGTCCACAGCAGCACCACCATATGCACCCGCAGCACCCGCAGCAGCAGCAGCAGCAGCAGCAGCAGGGTGGGCACCCGCAGCAGTACCTCCCTGGGAACCTCACCTCTCAGCAGCTCATGGCCAGCATGCATCTGCAGAAACTCAACACTCAGTACCACGGACACCCACTTGCATCAGCTAATGGCCACCACCTGCCCAACGGTGCTCAGTACCGGGTTGGTCCCGCCCAGCTCTCAGGCATGCAGCACATTGGCGGGCCTCTGGGGCTAAACTGCATGGACATGGATCTGATTGACGAGGAGGCTCTGACTTCACTGGTACTGGAGTTTGGGTTGGATCGCGTTCAGGAGCTGCCCGAACTCTTCCTGGGACAGAATGAGTTTGATTTCATATCAGACTTTGTGTGCAAACAGCAGCCGAGCACGGTGAGCTGTTGAGCGAAGTGGCCAGAAGCTGGTTTGGTTTGTTTGGACTGGACACCCCAAAGAATGACTGAGCGGTCACAGTAGCACAGCGAGAGGAGACAATCTCTCTGTTCTGTTTGGGTGTTTCTGTGTCTGTGTATTTGACAGTGTCTGGTACGCCTTCACACTGACCTGCCTGCGAGTTGATGAAGAATTGTAATGAGAGAAAACGCAGAATAAGCACCGGGTTTCTCGTCTTTGAGCCGGTGCCAGTAAGATCTGTCGTCTTTGGCCAAATTGAGGCATCCTGATGCAGCGGGCTCTGTCTGTACCCATCTGGCCCTTCGCACATGTGCCTGCAGTGCCAAGGCTTTGGGATAATTGTAAACTTAGCAAACACAACAGGGAAGGCCTGAAAAGACTGTCTACCTGGGTCTGCTCGATTCTGTGACATCTCTAAATGTATTTTATCTCTGTTGAAACCTTCAAATAGTAGCAGATGTTTTACAAATTTATAAAAGGCAGTCCTCTGAATTTGTTTATACAAGGATGAAGGGATTAAGAAGAAGATTTTTTTTTTTCTGAAAATCTGTGAGCATATTGAAGGCTGGCTCTTCAAAACTGAGTTCCTACAAAATATTTCACATTTTCCTTGAAGAGCAAAGGAGCAAGTTTATGCAGCATTCCTGGGTTACATGACGGGGTTTATATTGGATTGGTTGGGTGAAATGTGCTACATCGATTCTTTAGCTTTCATTGTCGTTTACCTGACTCTGATTAAATCTGCAATCATTAAATGTATTACATCTGTTCCCTGCTAATTAACTGTGATTGAATCATTGGCAAAGTAGCGCGTTGCTTAGTGTCGGCTTGAACAAAGCATTTATCTGTAGAAAATGGCTCGGACGTGTCTCTCCGAGTCAGACATTTAGGTGCTCATTGGGAGCAAATTTTGGGTCACTGCTTACTAGAATTGCAAGAAATTGTTTGGCAGGGAGAAATCTGTTAGTATGTGAGAAGCACCATAACTGTAGCCTGTTGCCAGACCCAAAGCCAAACCAAGAAGCTGCCATCAGAGGGTGAAGGTGTTGGGCACAGATCTGAGGTGGGTTTATTTTTTAGGATTGGTTGGGGGGGAAAAAACAGGAAAAAAAAAAAAAAGAAGCGTTTGATTGCAAAATTTGCATCTGTATGTTATTTGTGTACGTACGTGTGTGGTCAGTACAGTGAGGCATTTAATATGCTCGGAATGGCGTCCCCCACAGTAAACCATTGCCCAGTGTGCTGAAGGTGATTGGAGGCTGCGCGGGGAGAGAGATTGTGATGTGTGGACACAATATGTGGACACAGCACTCCCCAGCAGCACTTAGTTTAATCATTATTTAAAGCTGCCGCTACCTGTGGCATTGATTTCGTTCGGCGGGAGGAGCGAGCGAGGAGCACAAAGCGTGCAAAGTTGTTGTTTTTGCCATAGATTAGCTTACTCTGCTGCTTTGCTACTGATTAGATTTAAATTACATGTTCTCACACGCTTGTCTTAATTGAGGTCGGCTTGCACATTCTCCAATGACTCAATAATTATAAAATGGACATGTTCTGTGGCGCTTTTTTTTTTGCGCAGTTGGTAATTAGGTTTTTGTCAAGGTTGCTGCTTTGCCGCTGCAGGCTGGTTGAGGGGGAACTTCCTGCACTCGTAAGGCTATTTGTGGAGCTGTCGGAGGGGTCAGGGCTGTGCTGGTGCACTGTGTTAATCTGTTCCAAACTGTGCTGCTGTCCCTGTCTCTCTGGAGATCTGCCATCTCCGAGCTCTCGAGTCAAACAATGGGCATTGAAACGCTGTCGTAAAGGCAGGAAAGTGCTGGTGAGTTCCCGCTCTGTTTCACTGTCTGCCTGGCCAACTGCAGCCAGACAAACTCACAACCTCACAGCTCAAATGGAAATACTTCTGGCCTTAGTGAGACAGTGGCCTCTGATTACTGCTATATCAATAAGCGCAGCCTTCTCATGTATTGTATCTTTGTACTGTAGACTAGAGGTGAAGTTGATCTAGACACATTTAAGGTACCTTCGAAAAAAAACGTTGTCAGATATAAATGTAAATCAGTGGCTGATTTTGATGTGTTGACCAGAAATTATATCCTACATTTTTACAAATGAGTGTGTAGATACAGTATGAGTGTACCAATGGTTTTTGGGTGCAGGGCCTGAAGCTTTAAGACCAAGTAGACTGCATTTTAAAGCAAGCGTGAGGGATACCACCACTTTCCCACAGAGCAGCTGAGAATGTACAGTACAACACATTGTGGGAACTTGTCTTAAGATGGTAGATAAACATGTGAGATTGTACTCCTTGTTCCAAAATGACACATCATTCATTTGGGTAAAGCCCCCCTCCCCCTCCCTTCTTCTCCTTTCCCACTTCCCCAAAGCTTTTGTAATGTTATTGATTCTATTTTAAGAAAATGTATTTATTTTCAAATAAAATATTTATTTAAAGAAGTGTTTGCTTTGCATGTCGTTGATTCTTTTACACGCCGTCAAAAAAGAGAACCATATGACACGCGGACTGATGAATGGCTCTGTGATATTGCTATACAACCGAGCTACTTGTGTTAACGGTCTAAACCACAGAGGCCTCGGGATGCTGTACGGCTTCGTCTTATTTGCCTCTCAGAGTTTCATTCTCTTGTGTTTGCTCATCACTTGTGGGTGGAGAAGTGTCTAAAACCAACAACAGCAAAGTACAAACTATACATCCTAAACAGTAGTGAGTCAGCACTCTGTCAACACACAGCTGAACCCACCAACATGTTTGTTTGTTTTTTAAGTAAATTGTGTGTTATATAATTTGAAAATGAAAAACGTAAAAAACTCGATGTGACAGTAGTGAAGTGTAAACCACACAGTGCTGATTTGCAGAGTGGTCATGTTCTAATTTTGAAATGAATGTGATGAAACACGCATCGGTCTTACTTTAGCTGGCCTGTTTTCAAAAATCTATTCTGAGCAGCTCACAGACTCACTGTCTGTGAGCTGCTCACAGACAGTGAATTGATGCAATCAATCATCTCAAATGACATCGTCCTTTTTTCCTCACAAGACCTTTTATGCTGCCGTCCTTTTACATCTCTCCTGCCAGAATGTGAAGATTTCACTGCACATCTCCAGCATGACGTTTAGCTTTACCATCTTACAGCCATTAGAATACGGCTTCTGTGGGGATGTATGCAAAAAAAAAAAAAAAAAAAAAAAAAAAATGTCTCATTACAATTCTAATTAGCTATGCAGTAAAGTCATATTAAGAACAGAAATACTCATGCTGCTCTACATGACGTAATGCTCTACAAGCAGCGTTTTGTCCTTGAGCTGTTTTTAAATGGATTCTTGAAAACTATTGAAATGGGTGACTGCTGGACATGCAGTAGAGCAAACCTACAGAACACAGTGATCATGTCTAAATGTGACAAATACTTGCAGGATCGGTCACAGCTTGCAGGGCCATTTACAAGGCTAAGTAACTAGCCAAAATGCTGTGCACCCCTAACAAGGTTTCAAGATGTTTCAGTTCTGTCCACAGGAAGTCAAGAGGTTCCTGCCAAACCTTCAAAGCAGAACGCTTTTTAAAACAAAAGCGTTTAAAAAGCCATTATTTTAGTGACCACATGATTAAAAATAAGACCAAGATCCACTCCACACAGGACCCCACAGGGTCACAGATCACACATAAGTGAATACTGTAAGCACAAAATCACAGTAAAATCACAGACAATAATGAATGAAAACTGTGTTATTTATTCATAAATACATATGGAGTTTTTAAATGTATGAGTATGTAATAATGTAAATACATGAAGTGGCCACCAGAAAGAGAGAAAAATGTGAAACAAAACAAAAATAAAGTAATGTCTATTAAATAAAAAAGGAATAATGAGAAAAGAGGTAACAAAAAACAAAAAAAACTGTTAAAGTATAAAAAAAACATTAAAAGTATAGGAATAATGAAAAAGTAATTCACAAGAGAAACACTTTTCTAGTTTTATAATAGTGCACTATTTATCAAAATGTGATTCTTCTGAATGTAACTGAATGTAACATGATTATGGTACTGTGGTGTCTCACACCTGTTTCCTGCACTGAGTGAAATGCACCACATACTATATCAACACTTGCAACTTCAGTGCACCTTGCAGTTATGCAGCCCTCTGGGATAGATATATGGGATCAATGAGTACTAAAATGCCCACCACGAATAAACAAGGAGAAGGGAAGGGAAACAGTAGGGGACATTATGAAGAGGCATTACAACGCACAACAGCCGACGCGTGTCAGGGATGTTACAGCCATACCACAGCTGCCCACCGTCTTAATGCTTCGTCTTGGGATTTCTCAAGTCTGCCGAGCATGTGTTCAAGAAGATTGTTTAAGGGGCAGAAATGCTTCTTTGTCAGCCTCTGTAACTGTGAGGAATGGTTGAACACGTTGACAAAGTTTATCCCGATCACTTCAAACGTGCGTTTGAGACAAGACAGAGGCCTGGTTAAACATTCAACAGTGAAGAAACATGTTAAGACTATGACCAAGCGTGGCACAGAGGTATCAACAAGTGTGAATACAAAATAGCGAGCTGGGAATTATTGTTATCTCTGTGGTGGACGATTACCTGGTCAACATTTGGATCACTAAAGGCAGACATAGAGAGTTTAGGACAAGAGACTGTTTCTGTCTTCATTTGAAAATTATTTTAAAATAAGAAATAGCCATACCTGAAAATACAAGATGCAGTATACGAGTCAAAACTGTCAGTGATAAATGAACTCGGGAAGTCATGTATGAAATTGTTGAGGCCGATGATTAATGATGACTGGTTGATGCACTGACACTGGCCATCACAGTGTTACTGAACTTGAAGATATATAGACATCTATGATGGTGTGTCACTCATGTAAGGGAAATGATACGTTTAAGACAAGCTGAGATAAACACACATCCACTATTACAACCGGCTCCAATGTTTAGTTGCAGGCTAATGTGCAGTGATGTGGGAAAATGAAATCATTTAAAGCTGCACTAATAAACATGATCATATTGACAATGGAATAAAAACAAAGTGTAATGTGAAAGTCATCATAAAGAATTATCACCCAACTCCGTCCCTTCAGCTATAAGGAGCTTTCATGTTTAGCTTCTGCTACTTTGTTTTGCTTCATCATTATTTTGTCTGACAGCAGCAGACAGCTGTTTCCAGTGAAAAATCTTCGACAAACTACCTGCTCAGACCTACCTGCCAAATGGCAAGTAAAGTTAGCAACGAGCTGGTGAACATAGTGGAACATTTAGCGGCTAAGGAGCCATGATATTTCTTTTAGGAGTTGTTGAACCACAGCTAAAAGAAGAGGGAGAGTTGGTCCTAAATTTATCAGGAGAACACAAACACAACACACATTTCAAATTAATGCTGATTAGCCCAAAAAAACTTTATAAGATAATAATATGTCCCTACAATACTACGATAGAGACTAAGTTACTTTCTCTAAACAACGGCCATTGTGGAAGATGGCAAAAGATAAAACAGTGACACACTGTAACAGTGTATGATGAGAATGACAGTAAAGCAACTAGAGAAGAGTCATAACTTTAGCAAACTAACTCTAATTACAGCTACATAGCAATATTTATCATACGATTTATTTTGAAGGTATAACGGGTAGGCCTTTTCTAAAAAGAACGATGTATAGACTCATACAAAAAAACTCCATAATATGATTAAGAGGGATGTCTGTATCTGCAAAGACTCTCAGTCTGCATTTTCTTATTTTGTTGTATTTGGGACGTAGCAGGGTGTCAACCTCAACCTGATGACCGGGTACCAGAGCCAGGTGCAACCAACAAATCCTACTTATTATACCTGGAAGTTTGCTCACATTATCTAACATTAGCCGTCATAAGCATCTGTACAAGGCAGGAATTATGTCTTCTCTAGAAAAGTCCATAATCTATCTTTCAATATGTAATGAAACACACCAGTGAGGAACATACATGTCAACACACACAGATTACACTGATGTCATCTCATCCCTGCTATGGTCTGTTAGAGCTTTACAAATCTGTACAAACTCAAATTTGAGCGCTAGCCCAAGAGAGGCTTATCTCCTCTAAATATAAACAGGAAACTGTATCATTGAGCCACTTCCTAAAAGCAAGGCGGAGTGGTTGATATCAACTCTCAGAATAGCCGCTCTGGCTGTAAGCATACCAAACATGAGAGCCTGCTGGGTCTCATATGGTAGCTCAAAGGCCCACTCAAAGCAAGCCATTTTAGCAGGAGCACAGTCAAGGGTGACTTCTTTTTCGAATTATTAGACAGAGCAACTGGAATATTTTCTTCAAAAGCCTCTTTAATTCAGGGCACAACCAAAACCAAAACCAAAGCCCGCTCCTTCAATTTACATGTATTTTATGTGGATGAAACGCATGCTAAATCCAATTCAGCTCGGTTTTTGAAAAGCATATGTAATGCTAAACCTTGAACTATGTAGCGGCACTTAATCCTATCTAACCATTCTTCCCAAAGCTCGTCTGATATCTTCCTGATGATTTATCTCCATGAATCCTCAACATCACTGGGTGTGTGTGATCAACAAACTGTGACATTCAATGTTTGGAGGTTTAGAGGCTGTCTCAAGATGCACTGTGATGCCTCAAGCAGATTCACAAAGTTCTTCGCCTGTAAGTACATTTCATTTAATCCAATAGGAGAATTGTGTCGACACAAAGGGCTCAAGCACAAAAGTTGAACCTGGCTCAAGCCAAAGTAGCCCGACAACACACTGCAGCTGGAAATATTATATGTGCGACTTCCATAGTCGTTGTGGATTACTTTGTAACACTGTTCACCACACCATCATTGAACCTGCAGATGAAATGACTGTCCCTATGATAACTTTCCAGAGTTGTCCTGTCCTGTCCTGTTCATGGATGTGTTGTATTTCATAATCTCACCACTACCTGTGGCAACACGCCCCCACCGTGTAGCCCCATCCATTTTTTAAAACGATTATTATCATTTCATTTATTTTTAGATTGAACAGGTTTTTTTGCCTTAGCTATTTTAGACATCATTCCTCTGTCTAGCTAGAGAAAAAGTTGCCATAATACCATCACTCTCACATTACAAGCCCAATAGTACTGCCGACTGCTTTGTCGATGCATTTTTGAACAGGCAGTGTGATTTTTATGTCATTCCTCTTTCATGCCCGGCGTGAATCTAATTTACTGTATGTGACAGGGGTTATATAGTATGAATGCATCCCACATTTAAACATTCAGATTGTCAGCCACAGGTAAATAGAAAAAAGAATGTAGCATGCACAGCTGTTGTGTTCACATTTATTTAACTGGGAATGAGAAATGAAAATGTCCTGACCAAGACAGACAGCATCTGCAGACATAAAACAAACGCTGCTTTTAAAATGAAAGACAAATTAGCCGAGGAAGCGGAATACGTAAACAACCTTATTCCCAGTTTAGTACAGACTTAGGAACAGTTAGCAGGAATAAGTCCTGGGAGCAATGACAGCAGTTTCCCATCTTTTTTTTAGGATGTAGATCCATAGGTAAGAATGAAGCAGTCCAAGAAGAGTCATAGAAATAAAAATACAGAGGCGGTCAAGTCTACAGGTGGCAGACCATCCAACCCGGGCATACAGAGAGCAATGAGTGGGCTTTGGCATTGGTGGTAGGTATGGTATGGTAGACAGTATCCAGTGTGTGTACTGTAGTGCACTGCAAAGATGCATGCATGTATGCATGAAATAAGTGCATTTCCCAAAATGCTGAACTACTGAAATCCATTTATCATGTAAGCAAATCTCTGAAATGAAAATTAAATGATGCCAAATGTCAAAGTCAGTGACGAAGTGAAAGGAATGCCACAAAGTATCTGTTAGCACATTGATCATAAACAAGATGCGAGTGTGTTGTTAATACGATGAAGGACACATTGCTTTGTTGGAGGGATGTGAATAGACTGTGATAGATTATAACATGGGCAAACATAACTTGACTTGAACAACATGACTTGAAATTGATATAAAAGAGCAGCAATATTACTGTGGAAACAAATGTAATTATACTAAATTATTGTGGTTGGCTTCTGGCTTCACAGCCACTCAACCATCCAGTTATTACTGCTGCCCCATTAATAGCAATACTGAATAAAATGCACTAGTTATCTTTAAGTTTTCAGTGGCACATAAATGGCGTCTGTATTAACAGAATTTCATATGGATAAATAGAATGAACACACTGTATGCAGTCCCAGAGACAATAGATTATTTCTCTGAGTTGCTGCCCCACACAATGATTTAATAAGATAGGTGCACAGTTATATAAAAACTATGTGTCTCTGCTTAAAATCTATAATTGCATTTGCATGTATTTTAAAATTGATTGAATCAGGCATTTACAGTGGCAGTAATACTTAAAGGCACAATGTACTGAACTGCATGTTGAATGAGTCCCATTCTGTCCTTGCTCCACCTCTGCTCCAAGTGAAACTACTGTCTGGTTGTAGACTACTAGCCAGCAGTAGGGACTGTGGTTGCACAGGGCATAACAGCATAAAAGACAATCATTGCATTGAGGAACGAGAGTGGGGAATTTGTCAAAAACACCTACACAATGCTTTTCTATTCAGCTAGTAGTTTGGATATGTTAAACGGTGAGAAATGACGCAGCGATAGAAGATCTTTTATGTGAAACTCGCCCTGTTAACCATGAAGTGAAACAGAAATTCCCAAACTGAAGAGTCGCACCTCATTGTGTACAGATTAAACATGAAAGTGTCATACGTTCCTTCGCGGTGTTTTGTAAAATATCATCTTGTCCCTTTGTCTTGTGACCAAACTGGTTCACTTCAAACAGTACAATGCAGGGTCATCTGTTTTCCACATGCAACCATCTCTTAGCCCCAATCTCTTTGTTATGTCTGCCAGCCAAATCTAATCCAGGGCACAGAGTGGCACTGGCACTGCCAAGTCCACCTGGTGGGACAGCAGGATGGTTCTTTGCGCCACATCTGCTCTGACATGGTAATACTTTAAACTGCTGATAGCAAGGCCTTCAGACCCATGACACAGAGTTTTTATTTTCATATGAGACACACAGTTACAAGCCCCAGCATGTCAAGGGTTATTTACTTAATGTAATGTGATTGAATTAAAGGAATAGATCAACATCTTGGACAATACGCTTACTTGCTTTCAAGACTTGAGAAGATTAGTACCAGTTGTGTGTCTGTGTGAGTACAGATCATGTCAGGACATGATTAGCCTAGCTTACCATAAATACTGGAGGCAGATGAAACCAGTTAGCCTGGTTCCATACAGAGTTTAAAAATACACAGCTATGAACATCTTTGAAGCTCACTAATTAATTCAAAATATCTTGTCTATATCCATATTCAGCAACACTCGAACAACAATCCAGCCAAATGAAGGGTAGAATAGGTGTGCTGCCATCTTACTTGTACCTACACTAAAACCTTTGATGATCCCTGACAGTATCTGGCAACCTGTGCTGGAGACTGTACTGAAGTGCTAGATGGATGGATGAATGAATGTTTCCCACAAAAGAGATCAGCTAAAACGAGTCATGTTTGTGCCCTCCTTATTGATGTGAGTCCAGTATTTATTCTCCTTTTAGCTCTATTTTGGTCTCCACCCAGAGCCGGCCCAAGGCATAAGCGAACTAAGCACCTGCTTAGGGCCCTAGCCTCTAGGGGGCCCCTAAGAGCGATTAAAAAATAATAAAGGTAATTAATAATTTTTTTATATGTGGGAGTGATGATGATTCAAATATCATATTTTCGTGTACAGAAACACAATATTATGTTAACAGAGTGCAGTCTCCTACTGCCTCACTGTTCTAAATGTCAGAGCTCCCCGAACATGTTCGTCCAGGCGTGCACTGCGCATCATTCTAATAATGTCGCAGTCGTACAAAAGAATGTACCCCTCAGGGGCAGAAAAAAGAAAAAGAAAGAGATGAAGAGGAGAAAAGACGGCAAGATAAAGGTATGTTTGCATGTCTTGGTAATGTAATGTTTGGTCTTAGGAATAATTAAGATGATTCAAGCTAACGTTTTTGTGTTTGTGTAATTATACTTTGAGTACAGTGATTCTATGCATATATAAAAATATTCTGGGTTGCTTTTTATAGCAAATGGTTAATTACAAACGCGATGACGTTTGCTAGCAATATGTTTTTACATTAATGAATTAACACAGTTAACTTATAGTTTGAGATATGTCGTTTGTACAAATTGTTTGCTGCAGAGCATAGTAATGTATGTGTGTAAGTAAACATTATTTTAACATCCACTACCTACTGTAGGAGCACTGTTAAAATATTTTGGAGGAGGCACTGATTCAGCCCAGGGCCAGTCCACCACTGATTCAGGTGAGGGAAAACTGTCACCATATATATTTAATTGCAAGTCAAATTATCTCAATAAGATGTACTAATATAAGATATAATCATATGACAAAGGACATGATTTTTTTTCTTACTACAAGCTAGCTGTACTATTTTATTTGTAAAATAAGCAGCATAATTTTCAAGGGTAATATGACATCTAACATGGCTAGCTTTTGTTGTAGGTCCATCTCCGTTCTCTGCCTCATCCACTGTGCCCACTCTCCCCTCAGTGTCTTCTGTAAGCTCAGCAGTACCTGGTAAGTTGACAAAATAGCTTTTGAAATTGCTCAGTGTACTGGAGAGCATTCTGAGGTGAATAATTTTGTCCAAAAATATTGATTTAATTTACCTATAGGTCCATCAGCAGCTGTGCCAGTAGACCCAGCTCAGTGGCCCTCTTTCCTGTCGGACTTAGACAGGACAGACCAGGTATTAAGAGGGCTACTACCTATAAAGGACAATTTCATATTCCCAAAAAGACATGATGGCCGAAGTTTCCACCACCATTATAAACACAGGCACTTGGTAAACGGAGAAAAGTAAAGCGGAGCTGGCTTATATAGTCAGAAACTAAAGATGCAGTCTATTGCTTTTGCTGCAGATTATTCTAAAAAAAGTCCACAAAACTGGCAAACGAGGGACAGCAGGATTAAGTTAGGGATCAGTATAAACTTCTTGGAGACAAACTCACCTTCTTTGGAGAACAGGCTGATATTGATGGCAGTGCATTGGCTACAGAGATGGAGAGCCTTCCAGACCTCCCCAAAGCACAGATGACCCCATTTGAAATGCTCACATACCTCTCTCAAAATGAGCTCTGTGAGTTGTACCCAAATCTTTGGGTAGCTCTGCGGATATCCTGCCCTCTTCCTGTGACTGTTGCATCTGCAGAGCGGAGCTTTTCCAAGTTCAAATTAATAAAGAACTACTTGAGATCTTCCATGGCACAAGAAAGACTGAGTGGACTGGCAGTAATAAGTATAAACCACAAAGTCAGCCATCAGATTTCTTTTAATGTCATAAATGACTTTTCCTCCAAAAAAGCCCGAAAACACAGGTTTTAAGCTACATAAAAGCCAAATGTCTGTATTGCTGCACTTAATATTTTTTCCCATTTTTACCAAAGCTTTTGCACATTTTTTCAGTTTTCAGATCTAATTATTCAATTTCATATTTTATTTATAAACCATTTTGTTACCTTGTTTCAGTTGTATTTGTTCTTTAAGTATTTGTTTGATATTTATTTTATTTAATGCTGTTTTTGTTTACTTTAGCAGTTCATTTAAAACAAACAAACAAAAAAAGCAGATTGTGTTCACAGTAGATGCTTGGTTTATTTAGTTACTTTTAGTTGGCCCAGTTGACATTTGGTATCACACTATATCACTTTGAATATTAAGTGAAAATCAACCCCAGGCTGCTCTTGCAGCTGAATTATTTTCCATTTCAAACTAAAAACCATAGATGGGTAAAACATGTTGGGCTGCTCTTTGAGGTTTTATGTATCAATTTTCTGTGTGCCCAGTAGGGTTGGTTGCTGACTTTGCCAAATATGAATTGAAAGATTTTTTTTTTTGCAAGTTTGCAAAACTTTTGTTTGCTTCCATGGTCTTAATGACTGATTACAATCGAACTACAACAAAAAGTTCTTACATTTAGTTTTACAAGTGTATTCCTAATGAGTAGAACATGAAATAAGTTAGTATAGTAGGTGTGTAAATGATCAAAAACCAGTATTATTGGCAGTAATAGAGGGCCCCAAATTCAGATTTTGCTTAGGGCCCCATGAAGGCTTGGGCCGGCCCTGCCTCCACCAGCTCTTGAGAAAAATATCTCTTTAGCTGCTAAATACTTGATTCTTTTCACCAGCTACACACTTACGGTGTCTGAAAATGAAAAAAAAAAAATGATAAAATGCTATGAGAGTAGTAAAAGTTAATAAAAATAATGAAGTTGGGTGATTAACAGCTAAACAATGTGGTAAAACTCACTCCAAATTGTTTTCACAGTCTCATTTGATACACTGGTATGATACAAATATCAATTATAGCCAGGCCTGGTTTACTAGAAGCAACATACATATGTGGCCAACATTGGTACATGGTTAGACAATATGTTAAACCCAATCATAAAACACAGTGTTTCCCAGTGAGGCCAGTGGCTCCTTTCATAACCACCTCTTAAATACTGAGGACTGTAGCTCTTAAACACAGCTTTCTGCAGGTTACTGATGATGTTCAGTGTAACCCCTTTAAACGTTTTATTTCTCAGTGATACTGAACCGGTAAATGAAAGCCAAGATTTCAGTGTTTGTAAAGGACAGTGTGATTCAAGAATACCAGAGCGTGAACCACGCCCTTTCCCAAGCTCCGATGTCATCAGCTGCATGTTTCCCTGTAAACAGTTTTGACAGTCAGGTAGATGTCATTCGCTCTCTTCGCCCCGAAGCAACCGTGACGCACACAAGCATTCACTTCAACGTTTCCCTTCTGTTTGCTCACGTCTGTTTTTCACTCCAGTCCTATGGCTGAGTCTCGACGTCTGAGAAAGTTGGCCTCATTATCACTACCTCTCACTCTTGCTCACTAGATGACTCACCTCAACACTGTGGTGAAGTGCATGCTTCAGGGTGGAAGACAAAAGAAAACCGATGATGCACAAGTATCCACGGTATGTACAACAAGGTCACTGAATGTAGTGTCAAGCCACATGAGAAAGTATTCTAGTTATGATTTAATTGATCTTCTATTACACTGTCAATTCTTGAAACCTATATCTTAATCTCCAGTACAAATGGTGACTACTGGTAAGATACTTGGTTGATCTAGAGGTTCATTCATGACTTCATTCCTGAGCAAAAGATGTCAACAACCACTGGGCAATTGTCCTGATATTTAGTATCATAGTCCAAAGAGGATGACTCTGGATGGTTTACTATGTTAGCATGCTAGCATCTGATAATTAACAACATAAGTACACCTGTAGGTTCAAGGTTAAAAGCTGATACATTCACATGGGTTTTGCAGGTTAACTAAACATTAACCAAAATATTACTAAAACAAAATGAATGGAAAGCTATCAAATAGTTGTTAAGACATAAAAATGTCAGAGGACCGTGTAATTAGGATGCATAATCTTGGAACCATGAATGGCCATAATGAGATTTGTATTTCACAGGATACTTTGACTTGCTAGTGGTACTAAATGAAAAGTCAGGGCAATGAACGTCAACATGATCCATCATCTTGAGACCATGAATATTTATACCAATTGTCATGGCAAAGCAATCAATCCTCAGTGAGGTGGAGTGGGGAAACTGATTAATTTTAAGTGATGAACTGACAAACTCACAATCACTTGTGACTGAAAATCTGTCTGTCTATGGCAGAAGTTGGGTTGGTGTGAGTCAGCAGAAGAGATGATGGAAGCTTGTGTTTTGCCTGTTTCACATGAAACTACAAATATTTTTTTTAAGTCGGTGCCTGCTCAGGTGCAGCCGTGACTCAGACACAAATATAATTACAGCTTTCTGTACACACTAAACCTGTCTGCCAGTACTTTCTACCTTGGATGACTGAAATGTGCAAAAGTTCTGCGATGACTCTGCGTCGCTAAGGTAAAGCCATAATTAGGTCAATAAGGTGATCGTCCATCTCCATTCTCTTAAAAGGAG
Source organism: Scortum barcoo (assembly GCA_023238725.1). Taxonomy (NCBI): domain Eukaryota; kingdom Metazoa; phylum Chordata; class Actinopteri; order Centrarchiformes; family Terapontidae; genus Scortum; species Scortum barcoo. The sequence continues at coordinate 2,738,644 of CM041548.1, read as the reverse complement.
CTAAATAATTATTTGGCGCAGTCTCATAATGACACCTAATCCACAACTGTTACATTCCCCAGTTGGGTCCAGGGGATGAGGGGAGTAATAAAAAAAGAAGAGGTTTATTGGCAAACTGAACTCAAAAACATCTAGGTAACATTTAGGCCACAGAACAGAAAGCGAACTTTACAAACGGTAGAAGCCAATTCACAAAAAGAAAAGAGGTAAACACGTAAAAAGGCACAAAACAAACCAAAAGGTAGCACACCTCACCAAAGGGGGTTCACAAAACCAACCCTGGGCACAGAACAAAGCACTCACAACCACGTCTGCCACAAACATGGCCACACTGCCAATCAGGAAAAAAGGGAAGGGCCAAAGGGCCGTCTGCAGCCTCTTTTTGTACGCCGGCCCTGATGAGCAAGTGGAAACAGCTGCTCTCAGTCCACCAGCTGCACAGGAGGGGAGGGCAAAACCTGGAGGCACACAGGAGAGAGAGAGAGAGCAGAAACCCCACACTTCACGCTTTGAATCTACAATAATGCTCTTTAGATGTAAATAAAATTGAAGCTTTGTGGAGAGGAACAGAGCACTGGATCCATTATACATTCAGTGACCTAAGGCGGGGCATAGATTTTCCGAGTCTCCACAAATTGATTTATCTTGGTATCACAATCAGTCCCCTTAACCAATGTGGAAATAAGGTGAGGATGGTGTGAATAAAAAAGTGGTAAACTGGAAGAATGCACCCCAAGGCCATGCATAGCTAATCACATGATATGTAAACCAGTTAAAGGCAGTGATGCATTGGGGGATGGAGACACTTGTTTGCAGCAGTTGAATTTGGCACTGCTTTTTGCCACAAACTCAACATACTGTCTGTGTTTGTGAAAACATCAATTTGGATTTTGTTTTAGTTTTCTGCCAGTTATAGAAAGGCCCGATTTTAAGCACGTTGTTTCCTCAGTTCAAAGCTTTATTATGTGTGATGTAATAAATACTACATATATAAATATTACAATATAAATATTACAGGCTGGGGAAGTTACCAGCATCCTTGTTAGTCTTAGATCAGGAAGACATTAATGCCACAGTGAATTAATTTGCGTGAACACAATTCTCTTATTAACATGTGTCTCTCACTGGGGAAGACATCTGACTCCTTCTTATTGATATTTTTCACATACATTGTACATCTTATCCAAAATGGTTCACCTCATTAGTGCTTTATTAATTCATTCAATTGAAAGTCTTTTCTGTTGTTCTGTGCCTCACATGTGGAAAGACTGACTCATGGATTTCCCGGTGATTTCCAAAGAACTTCCTTACCTAATGGGAAAGCTGTGATTCTAAGAATACACCAGGCTGATCATAGAATAAGGCAATAATAGGTCTATGTATTATCCAGTAGTATTTGGGTGTTTTCGTTAAACCAAACACGTCAGTGGTTTCACAAAATGATTTTGTGACAAGTGATCTAAATGTGTAAAACAGTTTAGGCTTTAATTATCTATGCAGTGAACTGGCCCTCTCTGATGAATGGGAAATGTAGATATGTGAAAAAGTAGACTAGCTATAACATTTTACAGATATTTTTTACACTGGCTTCATTTTAGTTAGGATAGGGCTATTTTTAAAGATCCATATTACCTCATTTTAATGAATTTTACAAACATTTTCGGGAAATATGAACTATATTTTATCTACACCACCATGGACCATCCATCCATCCTATCCACTTAATATGGCACTGGAGAATAGGACATTCAGACAGTAGGAAAAAAATGGAAGAAAGTTTAGGGGAAGAGGAATATTTTTTTAAGATATTTTATGATAAATGATATCCTATTTCCTCTCCTACAGTTGCTGTCAGCAGCAATGCGAGACCACTGTTTGCTCTATGGGCCTTGAACCTGGGAAGCATTTTCACACGCATAGTTAAACAAGTCAATATTTGACATGGTGCTGCTTCGGCTGCCTGGGCTGTAAGGTCTGAATTGTCTGAGGCCACAGGGGTATCTCAGCACTTAATCCCCCATGAATATTCAGTCCGATAAAAGTCTCTGTATCACACTCTGGAGCATTAAACCTATAAGACAAGGGTCAAACCTGCTGAATGTGAATAAGGGACACTTTGCAGGATGCTCTTTACTTGTGTAACATTATTCTGTATCAACCGTTGCAGTATGTGTCATGTGATCCAGTCTCTTAGAATTAATGTAAAGTGTTACTTTGAAAAATCTGTCCTTGAAACCTTGTATTATTACAGGAAATGTGGCATCATATATGTCCCCTTTGATATACTGTTGGTGAGAAGAAACATCCTCAGAGACAACAAAAGAAACCTGGTTTCAGAAGCAGAAATACATGACATAAATAGGTGTTTTTATACCTGGATGCAGGGAACTGATGTTCAGATATTTCACTGTTACACTAAAATGATCTTAAACTTTCAACTGACATTTAAGCCAGTAGCCTCCTTTCATGTTTGATGAAACACATCTTTCTAAGTAGGGGTGTTCAATTCTGAATTTACAAGAGCCTTTTTCACTTTAGTACTCTTGTCAATCTCCTCTTCACACTGCTCTAAACACGTGATGCTGAGAAATATCAGGCTGGCTCTGCTCTAAGCGGGAAACTGGGGACTGAAACTCACTGTCGTTTCATTAACACGAGCTACTGGCTGCAACAAGACCTCATTTGCTCTGCTGCATAAGAATCATGTAACCATGCCAGTTACTTGTCTTACACAGCATTAAATACTAAATACTGTTCCCATTCTCACCTGCCTGCTTTTCCCTTTCAGCGGCCTGTCTAAGTAATGAGCATGACGGTGAATAGGTGTTTTGTTTGTGTGACACACTAAGTATCTTTGCTAATAGTGAAGAGAAAGAAGTCAGGGATTTCATTGGGAATCGATCAGCTAGGGGCATCCCGGCCTGATGACTTCATTGCACCACACACTAAAGCTATTGTATATAGTCAATTATTTTTTACTCTAATTGAAATTGGTCCTCTTGTCAAACTGTTGTCCTCTTGGTTAAATACATTTCTGTTAAGAATGTCAACAATCTCTCCTTATATCATTTATTCAATGTAGAATTTAAGATTGTAATACTTTAATACTACTTTGCTGAAACTGACCCATTCACATGCCAACATGTGAGTAAGAGGAATACTGCCGCTTATTATTTTCCACTTCAGGCTCTGCTACCAGTTCAGCATCCAGTACCAGTTCAGATACTTCTGAGTCTGTTCTGTCTGTTCTGTTTGACAGTGTTTTGGAAACAAAATGCACATGTACCTCCCACTTTATTCATTCCACTTTGTACTTTTGTGCTGTAGACAAGCCGAGCATGGTGTACTGTTATCTGTGTCCAAAACTCCCTTGTCAAGGCTCTTCACTTAAGTGGACCACTCTCTGTGAAGCGCTGAGGAGTGCTGCCAAACAACGAAAGAAAGAAATGCAAACTTGTCGTTTGAGCCTCCCTATTGCTTCATTTCATCGTTTGCCAGAAATCACCACGGTTCACCGGGCAGAATTTGGACCAGGGCCATCTCCTTGGTTTCCTAGATTTGCATGGCTGTCCAGACGTCAGCAACCCCCTCCTCACCCCTCCACCAGCTCCTAAATGCGTCAGCAGTCCTTCCTCCCAGCCCCCCAGCCCTCCCCTTATCCACACTGCCTCCCTGCAACACCTCAGCTCGGCACCCACAGCACACTGTGTCCTTGAGGACTCACTAACTACAGGCTCCCCTCCCCCACCCATGCTCTCCTTCATTCTTGTTCAGTGTGTTTACATGTGCGCTAATAATTCAGCTCTAATCAGACTGATGCAATGCCCTGATTATTGCTACTAAACACCTTAACTACAGGTTATCTTTCTTTAAATGGGATTGAAATCAGAGTGAGAACAAACAGATGATTTATTTGAGGATTATTTGTCAATTTTTTAAATTTCTCACACACACACCTCATGTCTGATGTTTCTATACACATAAACAGCAGAACGTTCATGGTGATAATTTAGTCAGTCAAATCACTGGTGTGAAAAAAAAAACTAACACAGTGTTTTCTAGTCTTGTTTATTGGTGTAAAATGGATCATGTAGGATAACACACATCAACCTGATTATCAAAGAATGTTTCTCAGGAAATCTAAACTATTCATGATCTTCAATACGGTTATAGAAATTGGATTTAAATTTCCATACATTGATTCTGCTGTCTGGTGGCTTTGAAAGTAGACTGTCAGAGTTTTAGGAATTGGCATGAGATTGTCTAGTAATTCTACAAGGTAGAACCTCCTTCATCTTAGCGGTTAATTTAATTGTAACCCAATTTATTGGGTATCTAAGAGTTGTGTTGAGTTTGCAGCAGACTCATAAATGTGGGTCTTTCCATGCCAACTCACTCAGAATTCAGAATTTTTCCAGTTCATGTCATGTTTTCATGAAAAAATGCATAAGAACACTTCTCTCAAATTATCCTACAGCTCTTCATCAGCTCATCATTTCATCATTTTGGTGGTGTCTATATGTGTCTTCAATTGTATATTTTTATGTATTCACGTAAATATTTTAGATAAAACCTTAGAATCTCTAATTTCCCAAAGATATTGCCTCACAATTACTCAGTTTCTTGCAATCACATTTTGATTGTGTCATATTAATGTCATTCTGTCAAATCCTGCATAAAATAATTTAGTAAAATAATTTAAAAATAATTTAGATGTTGCTAAATGTGACTTCAGAGCTGAAAAAAAACACATTTTGAGATATTTTGACTGTATATTTTTTATACTTTTGAATACTATATTTTTAATCATCCAGAAAAGGATTATTTTAATTTGATTTGTCATGTTGATAACTGTAACTAATGACTCATAAACACCAACGCCAATACAGCAATATCTATTTAGGATTTTCTAACATCTAGTAACATGAGCCACCAAAATCTACCAGTCATACTCCATAGGAAAGGCATTTCCAGCTAAACTCCAGAGTGTATCTTGAATGTGGTGTGCTTTATTGGTTATTCATAGTCACATACTTTTTTAACTAAACAGTATTTAAAGTATTTTAATGTCCTCTTCTGTATATTTGGTTACATTATAGTCGCCAAGTTGGGTATTTAGACCTCAGATAAGGTTGAAGGTGGGTATAGGTATGCTCAGAAATACCAGATGACACCAACTCCATGTAAATATAAAGGAGTGAGTTGGGGTCCACCACTTGCCCATCTTGCCTTCATCACATCAGGTCCATCATCAAGGTGCTGAAGAGAGAAATGCTACATATAAAGGAATCTAATTAATATTTTACATCAATTGTCACCTTAAAGAACACAACATCTGTGAGTTTATACATACATATTTACACATATGTAGTGTGCACTGGGACGATTAACACGTATATTCTCTGTGGAGCAGATGGTGTGGAATCATCGCTGACTAACGCAGGAATATTCTCTGTAACTATTTTCACACTACACATAACAACCCTCCCCATTTCATCTCAGCAAAGATACATTATTGTTAACCTTGAGATCACTGCAGAAATGTCCCCATAAAAATGCATATAATTGCAGACAGGCTATTAGTTTCTCTTCAAAATTTTTCACCATTGTTGATATTTGTTTGGTAAAACAAATGTTTGGTTTGGTTTGGTTTGTTGGTAATAAATCACATCCCCCACCGTTGCCTTTAATTATGTGTTCTAGACAGATAGTGTTACTTTACCACTGAAGTAATGTAGAATTTATGGGGTAGCCGTTATGCAAATGTCATTAAAATGAAAATATTTGAACTGCTATGTGGGACTGACCTTTGGATCATGCGTCCTGATTGTTTACCTGGTCTTTGGTGGAGAACTGGTTGATCAACTTATTTATGAGTGAGGGTTAAACAGAGGGTGAAATCAGCAGGCGGTTTGGTGTGGCCTCGTCAGCAATGTGGGCGATGTACTGCACCTTTGTGGCGAAGATAGATATGAGCCTTCAGCTGAAGCTCTCCACCAGTCATCCAGGACTCACCTGCTCATGTGTTTGGGGTAGAAACCCGAAAGAATGAGGTTATAAATACAGGTGGTCAAAATTAGTCTCCTCCTCAGGGCTTGGCTCCAAAGATAAGGTAAGGAGCTCAGACATCCAGAGGGAGCTCAGAATAGAGCCACTGCTCCTTCATGTCGAAAAGGAGCCAGTTAAGGTATTTCAGGCATCTGATCTGAAGCACGCCTCATGGGCAGGATGTTTTTGCAGGCAAGTCCAACCGGAAGGAGACCCTGAACTGGATCCAGGACAGACTGGAGAGATCACATATCTCAACTGGCTTAGGAGCAGCTCGACGTCCCCCAGGAGGAGCTGGAGCCAATTAGGTGTGGGAAAATGAATGGAAAGGATGAGTGGAATAATGGTCAACAGACTACAGATTATTTTCCTTTTTATCAGTATATCAATGAGAATGCTGTTTGGGCGGCAGGGGGGCTGGCAGTGCTAGTTGCGCCTACCACTGTCTTGAGGCAAACCAGCTTTCCTTTTGCAACAACCTTCATGATTATATTATTTGCACCAGAGCTGATAGCCTTTTGTACATCTGAAACATCACAGTCAAAGCCACAATCAAACTAAAAGAAAAAAAAAAGTGGTTTCATTCAACAGCTCAGCAAGCAAAAGCTCCCCTAACAGCTGGGAGATCTGATTTCAGCGGTTCAAGTTGAGCCCTCTTCCTTGCATCCTGTGTGCAAAGAACAGCCTTTTATTGACACAGCTTGAAAAAAGACTTGTCAAAAAAGCAAGTGATGTGAACCAGTCAATCCGGCCTCTCAGCTCCCTCAGCGGATGGGCCTGATTGTCTCATGAGCTCTGCGCGGTAAACAACCGTCCCAGTAGAAGCCAGGCAGCCAAGCGGCCAGCATTGGAGCAGAAATAAAATAAAATTTAAAAAAAAAATGGAGACAGAAGCATCCCTGTGAGAACGGCTGACTAAAAATATATCCTCTCTGTGCCTCTCCAAGGTCACTCTGTCATTTTGATTTGATTGGAACACAGCAGTCAGAGCCATCTTCCTCCTGAGCCTCACTAACAAGCATGGCATTATTCTGCCAGCAATCGCTCAAACGTCTTCCATATCTGAAGCAGTTATTATCCTCTTAGATTAATGTTGCTTCTTTGCCTGGGCCATACTGCTCGTTATTTGTTGACCAAGTAAACTGGAGGACAATTGACTGAGTCTAATGTACTATACATCTGTATGTCCAATTAGGCCCAAACAGCGTCTTCTTTCAAGGACGACTGATGCAGACTCCTCTGTACTTCATCCTTTTGTCATGTGTTTGGTCATGAAGTACTGTTACAGGAGGACATAATGTTAAGGGAACATAAGGGAACAAGTGCTTCCATGTAGATATCCTCAGTGCTCGATGTTCACATCGGTCGCTGTTTGCCCACTGATGACGATCAGCTGGAAGTCATAGTCTATCAATAGTTTTAGTCACCTTGTAAATATATGACTGGTTTGTTCGGCTGACTCATTGTTGCCATAAGAAGATCTAACTTTTTTTAAATGTTTAAAAACCATGGCACATCTGTGTAAATATTAGTAGAGAAAAGGGTGCACACCCTGAGAGAAAAATAAGATAAAGCTTCTGAAATGGAAGTGCACTTTTGGAGGGACCCGTATGATAATAAGACAGCAGCAGATAGCATGTGCTGCACTGTCAGACCGACCGGCTCATGGAGGACAGGGGTTTCCCAGATATTTCTTGGAGGTGTGACACACATGTTGACTTGGGCATGTAAATTCATGCTTTTTTATTTATGTACATGTGGGATAACCCACACTCATGTACACACACCCACTACTACTACTACTACTACTACATGTCACTACTGTCACAAATATGATGTGTTTTATCAAGGCTGACATTACAAAACCCAGTGTTTGGTGGAATGATAGTGAGGTTAATCAGAAATATTGCTTGTTTAATCTACTTTAGTATCATTCAGCGAGATCCTATGTTTATTATCCTGAGAGAGAGACAGGTCCTAGAAAGTCAACGTTTTACATTTGCCAAAGTTACTATGAAAAAGTCATTTCTCCTTTTGTCTTCTTGATCCACGTAAAAGCCCCATTCAGGTAGTACCTGAGAATCTGTGGATTGTATTCATGCGTTAATGATCCCCCTCTGTGATGACACCCAGCCACAAGAACAACAAAACACAACGTGACGCTCTGTGTGTGGGCAGGCTGGGAGGAGGGAAGCAAAGTTTCTGCATGGTAAGAAGACTTAGTCAGCCACCCCCGTACAGCTTAGCTGGCTGATCGACACTAACTCACAGCTGCTGCCACTGTGTGCACAGTTATGCTTGAGCTAAGTCAACCGCACAAATAAAACATGTGAGATAAGAAGTGAAAAAAAAAAAAAAACCTCTGCAGATGTTTGTCGCGGGGCTGAAAACAGAACCGGATATGTGACATGAAACTCAAATCAGAAAGGGAAGCAGGCTGTGAACTGTGCTGGATGGACTGAAAAAGTGAAACGAGGTCTGCAAAGCTGAGTTTTTAGTGTAAAGCGTTTGCCAAGCAAGCCTTGACCTAATCTGATGTGGAGGTTTTTTTTTTCTTTAGAATGGAGATCAATGGTATCAAAAATGTAATCAGAAGTACTTTACTCAAAAATTATATAAAACCATGGCTTTGTCCACATATGTCTTTTTGTTCCTAAACGTTAAATATTTAATTGAGGGATTTGTTGGCAAATACCACTTAATGTTGAATTGACCTCTGCCCTGAATGGAGAGTACTTGTGCATGTTCTGAATGGATGTGTGCTGTAGATAAATGGACAAGCAGGGACCCTGGCAGGAGAACACAGAGCAGGCAGATTCATGGCCAGACAGTAGAAATCTGTCAGCCTCCTGGCAACGTGAGAGGACACCTGGAGGTAAAGCAAGCAGCCCTCCCCAGCCCCCACCTCCTCTCCCTCTCTTTCTCCGTCTTCCTCTTTATCTCTCTGTCCCATTCCCCTCCCACCCCCACTTCGTGACTCATCACCAGAACCTTAATCACCAATGAGTGGGCACTGCCTCCCCTTCCACAAGGCTCAAGTGCTGGGGTGAAAACTGTGCTGATGCTCTGTTGCCCCCTGCTGGACGCTGGGATACATTGCGAGACTCACATGGCCAAAAGCTCAGGAGCACAAGAGGCACAAAAAGCACGAGTTGCAATGATGTCTGCACCCAGTGCAGCTTTAAGCTAAGTGTTACTGAGACATAAGAGCGTAACTGAGCGTTAGAGAAACAACTCTCAGAAAGTGATTATGCTTATGTTGAATTTATTTTGCTTTTGGGTGCATCTCAGCCACTCCTCACAGCCAGACGAATTCACATCTGGGTGCATTAAGGAGGGGATTCCACATGGGGATGCAGGCTCTGGTTTGGTGAGCTCCCATAAGAGGAAAGCGGGTGGGAAGAGCTGGCGGGTGAGCTTTGTCCCGATGATGATTGAAGGTCAGCATGGGTGGCGTTCCGCTGTAGAAGTAGATTTGCGATGACCTGTTGCATTGGGTTGATGGACTGGACAAGACTTTGGACCTGCCCTGCTAGAAACCACTTCTCAGATGTTGCTTCACGCAGACACTCCTCCAGCTTCTGCACCTTACCAATCCACATCTGTGGCACAAACTGCATGTCAGCTCTTGAACTTTATTTACATATGCTGTATTTTTAAAAATAATACTAAGAAGAATTTGAACAATAATCACCTGTCTGCACCACTCTAGGATGACAGAGGAACGCAAGGGCCCGTGGACACTGCCATCCCGTCTAATGTACACCTTCCCCTGGTCAATCTGAAATAGGGTTGGCTCAGTGAAGGCCAGAGGTGCCTTGAAGGTGAGACACAACACCTTGAGGTTGTGTTCTTTCTCCTCAGGTTTTATTACAGGTAGGAATTGCAGGCTGTAGTTTTGGGGAAGGAGAGGCGGATCGAAGTTGTTCACAATAAAGTCCACCTGCAGGCTGACCATGTCCTCCAGTGTATGGGCTGAAGCGCACACCACGAACCATGCCATTGTTACACACCCCGATCAGCAGACTTCCTCCACCGCTGTTCAAGAAGGCACAGCCATATTTGCAAACGTCTTTGTGGAACATGTCTTTAATATAACGACCTGAAAGATGTCAGAGGAATCACACACATTTGTAAATTCAGGTTGCCACGTTAACATCACATTGGATTAATTTATTTTTCAATCATTTTCTGATTTGTAATTCAGTCACAGGGAGATAGGATGAGGGGATGATATGCAGCAAAAAGCCCTGGGTTGGGATCAAACCCGCTGCATGGGGGTTCGTTCCTACATCCATAGGCGTGCGCACATCTAGTTGAGCTATCTGGACGCCTATCATAAGCATATGTCTGAAATCATTTTTGAGGCTGATAAATATTGACAAGATGTACATGAAAGGCCAAAACAAAACAAAAGTTGCTTTTTTCACAAATTCACACTAATACTAAAACAGTCAGCCACTTCATCAGCCACACAAACTGGTCACCTTGTTACAGTCTGGCAGACGATACAGGAGCACAGCTACATGACCCACTAGACTTAAGCACACGCAACTCATTAACCTTAATTTCCAGATTTGCTTACCTGCTGTCTGAAAAATGCAACCATCAACCATGACTGTGCAAAACTTCTGTTTACTCTTATTGTTTTTACTTGTACACACAAAGCCTCATTTTTGTATATAGTGGTAAATTTTATTTTATCTATTTTATTTTATATTTTTTGAAACCTTACCTGCACCTTTCTTGAACTCGATGGTACGTGTCTCATTGCCAATGTAAGCCCCATAGTAGAGCTGCTGGCAGCTGATGATGTCCTTTTCACTGACAAACTAGGTGACATGGAGAGGGGACAGAGTAGTCAGTTGTCAGTCAGCTGATATTCATCACTGTAAACAGTACCATCATCATGACTTCTGAGCTCACCTGTGGTGGTACTCTCTGGTTTTGGTCACTCTGGTTTTGGACTTTGGGTGCCTCTGGTGGAGGAGTGTGGGTTAAATACCTCAGACTAAAAGGCTTCCATCCCCTAGAAAGATTGTAGCTGTTCCCTTTGTATTTCTTAGCTGGTAGGCGAGCATGAGTGGAGATGTTGGATTGGCGCCATCGTGGCCTAGTAGTCCCCGCATGAGCTGATGTGGATGGTATTGGGGACAGAAGTGGCCGCTTCAGACCGCGATGGTTCTGTATGGATGATGTGACATTTGCGGTGCCAGACACATCACGCGTTGGACACCTGGACTTCCCCTTACTCTTCATTTTCTGCTTCACCATCTGCTTTTGGGGCAGATGATGCATTTAGCCAAGAATTACAGTAGTAGCTTGAAACTGCAGCAAAAACAATAATAACTAATAATAACTAACAATAACTAATCAAGGGAAAGCTATGAATTATCCAGGGCAGCATGTGAGCTTTTTCTTTTTTTATGCATATAGTAAGTTGTCTGGAAGCTCATTGTGCGTGATTCAGCATAAGATACACAGTGTGAGATGATAATAAGGGGGCGTCAGTGTGCTAAATAGATAAATGAACATGAGGAGGCTTGATAAATCATAAAGTCACGGCTGATCAAAACAATGATCAATCAAAGCCATGAGGCATGGCGAGGGAGCAGTTTTGCCACCACGCTGATGATGACAAAGCTTGTGAGTGTGAGCAAATATACTGCAGTGAACCGAGCATCTTACCTTCTCCTGCTGAAAGATGAAAGTCAGCCTGTTCGGGCTCTGTCTAAACTGTGAATGAACCTCGAGTGTAGAAGCTCATGAGGACATGGTTCCAAGTCATGAGTCAGTATGGAATAGAATTCTGCCTCTGCTGGAATTCTGTATTTCCTGTTTGTCTCCAGGAATGTCATTAATACAGTGGAGTGACAAAGCTTTTGGAGAGAAACCACCTCAGACGTTATGAATCAAGATGGGTTTGAACACCTGACACTGACTCCGCAACGGTCCATACCAAATGACAAAAACAAGACTGGACAATGGAGACAACTGCCACAGAGCTCTAGGCCTCAGAGGGCCCATAAGACTTTCATTTAAAATCAGTTGGTTTGCAATAATTTGATCAATCACCAAAAAGTGTGGAAATAATGATTATTTAAGCATGAGATCGGCTGAAATGTAAAGGACCTCATGTACCCAGTGTTCTGTCTGGGGTCCTTCAGAACCTGGACTATCTGAAAAAAACATTGTTTTATCAGCTTTAGAACGATTACTAATTTTATGACATTCAAATAATGTTAACAGTTTGTTCAGGCGTGGCCCATGTAACTAACAAAACATGAAATACTTCCTTATTTGGTAAAATAACACATTCCACATTTCTGCATCTTCCTCATCAATTGCTCAAGTCCAGTTTGTGCAAAACTGAAGGCGTCTCATTTCAGTACTTCTATTGTTTTTGTTTTTTTGTTTTTTTTTGTCATGATTTTTTGGGCTTTATTTGTTTGTTGATAGTGCCAGTAGACAGACAACAGGAAACATGGGAGACAAAGATGCAGCAAAGGTCTGACTGGACTTACAGTTCACTCAAAACACTTGAGTCCACTGTGATTTTAAACATGACACAAGATGTATTTATTTATTTTGGCTGTGGCTGTGGCTCAAGTTCGATCTCTGGCTCCTCCAGCCCGCATGTCAGATTGGCCTTGAGCAGCTCCTGGGTAACCTGAAAGCTACTGAATACCCCTGAAGGCATAGCCATCAGTGTGTATGTGTGAGTATTAGAATAGATCATGATGAGCAGCTCTCATGGAGGCCTCTGCCATCAGTGTATAATTGTGTGAATGAATGGGGTGAATGACATGTATTGGAAAGTGCTTTGAGCGGTTGGAAGACCAGAAAAGCACTATATAAGTGCAAATGCATTTCCCTCATTGATATATAAAAAGGAAAGCATTATTGCCTATTCTTAAGCGTTCTTTTTGCCCAAACCTAACCATACATGGGACTCACAAAGGCATGCAGTTTGTATTATACCATCCACCCCACTTTCCTATGATGCAGTAAAAAATATAATGCTTTAAGAATGAAATATTGGCAGGAAGTCAATGTAGGCAATCCTCTTCAAAATGTAATTGGCAATCTTTATCTGGGGGTCATTTGTTGTTGAGCTTAAATGCTGCATGCTTCCTAGATTTGTGTTTGGATTTGTGTATGTCAGGACAAGAGTACTGGTTGGTTTGTGGGGCTCAATATGAGGCAAAATGTGATTAACATATCATGTGTGTTCCACTGTGTGTACAGTACTTGATGGATGTAGTACTTGCATACTCAGTGCACATATAGTTGAAGGAGATGGGGTCATTAAGGGGCCTTCATCTCATTTTTGCCCCGGGGCCTCCTGGCAGGTTAATCCGGCCCTGCACCCAAAGTCTTATTTGCATACAAATAGAATTTATCCTTGTTTATTAAAGTATGCCTCTTTTCCATGCCATTTACTGAGTAAATAGTGGAATGCACACAAGCACATTGTCACTGACTGAGGAAGTGAAGCAGAACACTGAGCACAAACAGTTTTCAGACACTTTACCTGCAGTGGTGCTCATTCAACATTATAAAGAGATATAAGATCAGAATGAGCATGTTGTAAGTGTGTGATAATCACTAAATCCAGAGGCATAATATCATGAAAACAATATGTAGGAGTGTTTGAAGGAGTGCTGTGCTCTGTTTAATGAGTTGCTATCAAACAACCACTTGAGGTCAGTGTTGTTCCAAGTTAAGAGCCGCGTCTCCCACCGGCTGTGTCGATGTCCCCAATCTGAGGTCAGCACATGCGAACCCATCCAGTGACCTCAACGAGGAGAGGCCATATGCTGCTTCAGTCTCAGAGGAGCCAGCACTGAGATGATAATATGATAATTTCTCGTGTTAGCAGTGACAATCTGATGATGCCTCAAACAAAGGCTCTCTGCACAGTGTCAAGGCAATAGTTTCGATGCAACTGAAATACAATGGGAAACATTTCTTACAGTAAACCAGCAGTAATTGCAGCACAAACATGAAACTGGATTTTAAAATGGAAAACATTGAGAGAAAACACTGCAGCAGAGACTTGCTGGGAGGCAGAAATGGATTACACCAAATGGTTTCATGTCAGTTTTGTGTGTTGATGTAAAATCGGATTTCAAGCCAAATCGTCCATATGTGAGGATTGTTTTTTGTTTGTGGATCTGTCTGCAGTGGATGTGAACATGGTGAGAATAAGAGCTCTTATTACACCATATTTCATTCTCTAATTGGGATGATTTATGCTGAATGACATCATGAGGAAGTTGTTTTTTTTAAATAAGACTCGCTGTCATATTTGGCTTGTGCTGTCAGGGCTGCAGCCTCAATTTCATTTCCAAATCCTGAAAGTTGCCATCCCGACAACCAAATAACTCTTTCTGATTTGTTCCTTTTCTCTCGTTACATTCATTTAATTCAGTTATCATTTTTTGTACATTAAATTTCCTTAAATACTGTTTCAAAACTCTCCTCCCATTCTGTTATTATATTTTATTTTTGCCTAAAATAAATTAATGAAATCCAAGACGGCTTTTAGTCCAGAGAGGCTCAGATCAACCTTCAAAATGCATCAAAAGGTATACAAAAGGTATATGTGTAACATATATGAATTGGAGAGTGTAACGTCCCCTTCAGTTTAAACCTTACAAAGTCCCAGACACAGCGCTGAGGACATGACCTCCGTGTCCTCAGTGGAGGCTCTGCGGCCTCGCCTACTGTGTCATGTCTCTGTGCATTTGTTAGACATATGGAGCTGCAACTAATGACTATTTTCAATATTCATGCATCTGTTGATTATTTCCTCAATTGACCATTAGCCCCACACCCTCCCTTAGTCGTTGCTCGGCCTGTAAAGCTTCTTGCTCTCACCCAGCGTGTGTGCAGGCCACAGTGATAACGCTGTCAGATTTACTATTTACAATTACTGTTGAAACGATCGGCTATCTCATTTAAGATAGAGATAGACCAACACAGGCCTAATATTTGTATATTTTGCCAAGGAGCTTTCCCCAGAGGAGTAATATTGCGCTAACAAAACTGAGGCTAAAACTACACGTTCCAGGAAAAGGTCTTCACCAGCGGATTATCAGTGTAAAAGAAAAATGTGGGAATAAGGAAACAGCAATGTTCTGGTATTGCATGGAAAGTGCCAGAATTCTAAGAAAAGAAAATTGTAATTGTGTTATATCAACTTACATAAACCTGTTTGGCTTCTTGGCTTATTGTTCAAAAGTTCAAACAGTATATGTTTCCCCTTACACATTACAAGAGAAAATGTCTTTATTATGAGGACTAATCGATGTGTCAGGAAATGTTTCACTATATTGAGTAACATTAGCTGGAGTGTAAAATTGCCCAAATCCTACAAAGAGTCCCTCTACAGGCACATACACAATGCATCAATGTGTACAGACAAACCAAAGCTTGACAGAGCTGCCATGCCCTCTTACAGTTTCTATAAGATATCAATCGACAGCTTCTACTCAGCTTCTTTCAGAAACGGCCCGTTAATCGTTCAGTCCATAAAATGTCAGAAAACAGCGAACATCACAGCATCCCCAAAACTTCAAGGTTAATACTCTGCTGATCGACCAATCAATTAATCATTTCAGTGCTACATCTGTTCCCACCAATAGGAGCCTGTCATTGTGGCATAAGCGCGATCAAAGCGTGATGTGGAGACGTAAAAAGGCACTTCGCAGGGAACGTGGGGAGCGACTGTGAGGTCTTTGGGACTCTTGGTGAGTTAGCTGACTCGGTGTGTGCCCCGGGGAGAGGAGAGTCACTGACCCGTGGCCAGTCTCCCTCCAACAGCACCTCGTATATTATCACCCAAGTGAGTCATCAACAGCACGTCAACATCGCTGAGGTTCTTCATGCCAATCTTCCTATTGCTTTTTTTAATCCCCCAGCATGCCTCGTTTGAGCAATTGCCTCCCTCCCCCCTCTTCTTTCTTTCTTTCTCTCTCACTCTCTTTTGCTTTATACCCCCTCCCAACCCCCAAACACACACACACACACCATCCTCCCCTCTATGCTTCCATCACATTCTGCTGAAAAATTTGGAAGTCTGCCAACACTGTTACACTGCCGCTGTGTGTGAATGTGGCAAGTGTGCGTTGTGTGTAGGCCTCTGCCTGCAAGTGCGCGCGCGAGCAAGTGTGTACGGGCGGGCGCGCGATGCAAGTGTGTACGTTCACCACAGTGTTCTCTGCGAACATGTGAATTCAATTGAGGGCTGAAGGGAGGAATCACGAAGAGGAGTGGGTGTGTGTGCACGTGTGTGTATGTGTGGGTGCATGTGTGTGTTTTGGGACAAATGGATGAATGCACAACTAGGTTTTTTGGGCCTCGTTTGTGTGTGTTTATGTGTGTGCACGTGTGTTGTGTGTGCGTGTGTGTGTGTGTGTGTGTGGGGGGGGTGCATGAGTGAATGTCTTGAAAAGAGTGAAAGAATGCGAGAAAAAGAGGTATTGGATGGGTGTTGTCTTACAAGCAACAACAGCACATTGCAGAAAGAGGCATTTTCAACCAATTTATTAATCCTTTTAGGCAATGTTCCCTGTTCAGAAATGCAAATTGAATCAATCTGAGTCTGACTTTTAAGACTTTCAAGTGGGATTTAATTAGAAGCCGAGGCGCACAGTTTTAATGAGAGAGGGGGTGGAGAGAAGGAGAGACAGAGAGGGAGAAAACGGGGGAGAGGCAGGGGGGGAGGTGGTGTTTTAATGCTATTCCTGTGGGATCAGGGTGAAGGACACATAAACCCAGCGCTGACGGCTTTCTTAAAAGAAGAAATTCCATCGTTCCATCCGGCCATCTGTCCATCCGTCCCCGCTGCCCTTCACCTTCGACTTGGCTGTTTACGCCCAGGGAGGGGTCGCTGCTCGGGGTCTGTTTGGTGACACTAAACAACACCCAATCCACTCCAAACCCACACATCGCCCTCAGCCGAAAAAAAATCACCCCACTTCCTCTGCCAGTGGTTCAGCTCTTCTGCAATCTCCATCTCTAAATCCTTTGTCCTTTTGTGTTGCTGTTATTTACTCCAATACCATTTCTCTTTCCTCCTCCTCCTTCTCCTTCTACTCCTCGCTGAGATTCTCTAACCCTCCTCATCATCCTCCCATCATTTTCCGAGCCCTAAGCTGACTGAGCCTCCCAAAGCCATCAGGTCTGATTGTCTGATCTCGAGGCATTGAGTCTGCAGGCTGAAATGAAAAATGAGGATTCCTCTCAGCCTCTATTTTTATTCTGTTTTCATTCTCTCTTTCATTCGTCTCTGCTCGGTTTCCCCCCTTTTTATTTTCCCATTTCTCTTTCACACTCTCTATCACGCCTCCCCCTCACATACAAATACACCTCTCCGTTGGCTCTTTCACTCATTTTTCCTCACCTTTTGTGGCCTTCCTCGCGCCTGCCAATCTCACCCCATTCCTCCTTTGGTTTCCTTTCATTTCTGCCCTCCGTCCTCTGCTGGGTTGACTGGCAGCTGAACTAACACGGGAATATGTGAGGGGAGCTGAGACGGAGCAGCAGGCAGAACACATTGGGTAAGGCTTTTATT
This sequence comes from Scortum barcoo, assembly GCA_023238725.1. NCBI lineage: Eukaryota > Metazoa > Chordata > Actinopteri > Centrarchiformes > Terapontidae > Scortum > Scortum barcoo. The sequence continues at coordinate 2,721,015 of CM041548.1, read as the reverse complement.
ACAGCTTGCAAGTTACAGAGCATCTTTTCCTCATATGGAGTTCCAAAATGCTCACTCTGACCCATCAGTACATGTGAAGGAGCACAAAAAAAGGAGGTAAGAAATTTGCAGACTGACTAAGAACTAAATGACACTGTACATTCATTTTATATGACCTGGAGCACACTGAATAATTACAAGGTGCTAACAGGTTGCCAGCAGACTTCACAACATCTATATCATGAAAATGAGTCAATCTAAATAAAAAACACACAAACAAAAAACTTTATGATAAACTTTAACTTATCCTGCAACTGCACTGTAATTATGATAATCATAATGGGCGAACAACGAACCAATTTATTTTATAATCCACATGATCTTTAACTAGTAGCTACACTGTAATGACAGTAAACACTGTTACATGAAGTAGGTAACACTGTTACCAACTTCATAGTTTCTTCCTTACCAGTAACAACACTTCTGTACCCTGTAATTATTAAATTGATTCATTTAAAACACAGTGAAGAACTCCTCTGATCTCTGTAATAAAATGGTGCCTTCAAAACAACGATTGGTAATTGTAAGGCCTACATTATTGTCTGTGAATTAGTGTGTAATTATTTAGTGTACACAGTGTATCAATAAAATAGTTCCTATATGTATATTTATATATGTATATATGTAATATAAATGAGAGACAATAAGACAAAAGGCTATGGAATAAAGGGGGCAACAACTTTGCGTTTAAAAAGACCTTTCTCTAACACCACTGCCCCCATTAAGCTTATTTTTGTTGATAAGACATTGTGTCTTTCAGCTTACTGTGACCTTGCAACTGATAATTACAGCCCAAGGATCGTCATAATGCCCTACAAAATCAGTAATGCTTTATGGTAATGTTATTATTTTCTCAGTAGCAGGTAGTGGAACAAATTCTTTTATCCTTTCTAAATATCAATTGAATTATCCCCAAACTAAATCCTAACCTGATCCCTCCACTAGTTTAGTTGTCCCCTCACATTGAGTTAATTCCTGTAAGAAATGGCAGTGAAGATGACTCAGTGTGGATGGAAGTAACTCTGTCACTCTGTGCAAACCATCCACAGGAGACACAACTGGCTAATAACCTATTTTTTTAAGGAAACACAGGATGTAGTGATTGACGGTATGACAAACAGGGTTTTCAACAACACTGATGAACAGACTCATAGAAAAATAATCAATTCAATTTGTGGTGTCAGGGGCACCTAAAGTTGGCTGAAGTGCTGGCAAACAGTTTCACAGAGCAACATTAACATTTGTTTGGAGTAGTGTTTCTGCCAGCCCCATGAATGAAAGTCCAATATTCACTCGCCTTCGAGGTCTGGTGCAGTTTCCACCACCTGATGGAAATATCTGAGTCATAAGTTTCTAAATATTGAACAGCATGTTCACTAGTCGCTAAACTTGTCTGTCTGCTGTTTGGTGCTGGATAGTGTGCAGTTGGTTTAACAGAGACTTTTTACTGCAAACAGCTGACTTCTGCTGGTGGAAAGTAGGTTTATGGGAGCAACGTTTGCAGATTGGAGATCCAAAACAAAGATCTAAAAAAAAGAAAGTGAGTAATTTAGGAAAAATTGATTGTTCTGCTCACTTAAGTAAGAGAGCAATTTTAGGATTAACTCCACACTTCTCAGGGATGTTTGTGATAAGTTACATGAAGATTAATCACTGTCTAAAAGACTGGTTGTTACAACAAATTGGTCAAACCTCTGCTCTAACATCTCCCCTCATGTCATGGATATGAACCGACTAAGAGCAACTTTAGGCTGAGAGATGGCTGACAGCCAGGCCAAAATGTCTTCTGGGGCCTATGAAAGCATTGCTCCTGTTCTGGGTTGGTGGCGAGGTGAGGAAGGGTGAGGCGGGGGTGAGGCTGCCAGGTGTCAGCGTGGTAGATGGGCTGGTGGTGTGTAAGGCGCAAGGTGATGGAGTGTGTGAGGTCCGGTCTATCGCTGTCATTAATAACCCAGACAGGCCTGCCAGCACCTTGGAGCCCCGCTCCCATACATAACCCTCAGAGCAGCCGCCAGGGCCCCTGCACTGGCCCCCGAGGAGGCATACACACACACACACACACACACACACACACACACATTGGCAAACTAGTCTGACTACTGATGTTAACATGATAGAGAGGAGACATGCATAGTGTGACGAATAGTGCAACACCTGGAGAGAAAAAAATGTCTCAGCAGAAATACAAGAGGTTATGGTCTCAGATATGTGACGTTCTTACATATTTTTCCTTCCCATCACTAGGTCCGTTCACCCGAGACAGACAAAAGAATAAAGAATGTGAAGCAGCCTGGCAGAAGTGTCTGCTCTTGTCTTTGTCGGAAGGCAACGCTTTCTGTACTGTTGGTGCACCCATGGTGAGAGTAACTCAATCAAGATGCAATACATACACTGTGTGCTACATCAATGTGGCATTTGTCTTGCTTCGGTCTCTTGACAGTTAAATCTTATTTCACGCATCTGCTCTTAGTGCCGGAACACTTGAACACTATTCAAGTCTTGCTGAACTTGAACGACCCATCCTTTAGAGTTGTAAAAGCCCTTATCAATGGGGGAAAGTAAAGATATGGCAGAGGTGGACATGGAGAAGGAACAGGGTGAGCTTCCCCATGGTTCCACAGCGCTTATTGATCAGTGAATCCACACACATACAATCCCCCCCCCAGATATCAGCTTCAATTATTGAGCAGCTCCTCTTTTCCTTTCTCTGCTCTCCAAGGCGGTCAAGAACCTGTCCTTCAACGTATCAATAGTTGTGAGGGAGACAGGGAGAAAAAGTGAACAGAAGATGTGCAAAGAATTGTTTGATGGCCAATGCAAAGGGGAAAACGAGAAAAAGGAGCGCAAAGGTGGAGTGAAAGAGACAGGAGGGCAGCAGAGGAATGGCAATGGGACCATGTGTTTGTGCGGGAAGGAAAGGGTCCTCTCCGGTGGAGATGGGGAGATAAAGATAGAGATGGATCAGAGAGGAGGAGAGAGGGAGAGGCTTTAATGAATTAATGACTGTTCTCACAACTAGATGCCTCCTCTCTCTGGCTCAGACGCAGCCGATGAAATAATAAATAAACACATGAATAAGTGAAGAGGCCTGAATGAGACGGCACTCCGGAGGGGGAGAAGATGGGAGGTGTGTGTGTGGGGGGGTGGGAGTGATGGGTGGATGAGGGGGGGAGGGGGGGAGAGAGGGGTGGTAAGGCGGATAGGCACGCGGTGAGCCTCTCTGGTGATTTGCTCCAACATCAAGCAGCTGGAGGTTACTGAAAAATTTAGCGATGCGCGGGGAGCCGGTGAATGCTAATAGCGCAGACTGACTCCCCCTCCGACTCCTCCACCGTCCGCCCCGCCCGCGCCAACTCACTCCGCCGCACTCCGACCACCTTCAGTCTCTGGTGACCTTGCTCCACGGCAAGATCGAGTGGCCACCGGCATGCTAACGAGACACCGGCTTCGGGTTTGCAGGGTTGCCAGACGCTGCAGGGCGCTACGAGGGCAAGTAGGGGCATCCAAGTGACATGTTAGCATGGCCGGGGCCTGGATGGAGATGGGCAGGGCGCCACTCAGCCAGGCCAATGAGGTCTATCACATTATATTAGGGAGAGAAAGAGCGTGGACTTCAAAGAGCTCTGTCAGTGGGGAGTTGTTGGGCTCATATGCAACTTCCAAATTCACACAAAACAAATGATTGAAAGACTGGTTCAAATGATCCAATTAAGAAATTTACATAGATTTAGTAAAAAATCAACAGATTAAAGGACAATGTGGGTCTTATTTTCATAGTTTTGACCATCATACCCATGTTAAGATTATCTAATCCTTATCAGGCATCCAATAAAAGTCCAATAAAAGAGATTTGGCTACACTGGCACATACCTACAGATCCAACCTTTAGGTTCCAGAGTTCTCAGTTCCAAGTTCTACATGAAAAAAAGTCAATTTGACTGCTATCAAAAGCTATCTTCTTTCTATGTTCCCCAATCACATACCTACTTGAAGCCATCCGCAACATAACCACACTGAAATACATGTCAGACTACTTCATACGATGCCACCAGAAATCTTTACATTGTGTTTGAAGTCTTCTGAACACACAGCTAGATCCCAAAATATGCTGATGGAAACTCAAACATTGCTACTATTTAAGAGGGGGACAATATGCACCTTCACCATGTGCAGTTCAAGTCTCAGAGACACGCACCCAGTCAGTGTTGTCACAAATACCAAATACAGAAGAATTACTTAGAAGAATTAGTTACTTTTATTATTAACATAGTAAAAATACCAAATCCTTATCACAGCTAAATAAGTTGGCTTTGAATCGCAGTGTATTATTAGTATTGTTATGTGCCTGTGTCGTTTAATCATCTGAGCAGAAGAGATACACACCCATATGTAATAAGTTACACACCTTGTTAGCTGCTGAGACACCAGTAGTGTCTAGTGTTAGTAATAAATAAATAAATGATAATAAGTAAATGAGGATGAGAGTAAGATCATTACACAAACTGTCCATTCCAAATAAAAGCTGCCTGGTTTAACCATTTTTCTATGCAGTCCCTATCGACATGTCAGGTGCTCTCACTTCTGTTTTACAACCTGTCTGACAGTGTGACCTCTTAACTTGGCCCATGTGACTTACCATAGTGATGGTGAGAACAACGTGATGATAGGAAGGATGGCCAAAGCTTCAAAACTAAGACTCAAGCTGTAATAAGCCACAACTATATGTACTTTACTGTATCCTTTACATTTGACAATAAAATTGTTCCCAAAAAAGTTGCTTAACATTAACCACAGTGACCTGAAGAAACCTTTGTATGTTAAGATAAGATTAAAAAATGGAGCTCATACGATCAAAGTCAGTGAGAAGAACTTGAAAACCTGCTTGTTTAGAGCATTTCAAACTATCCTTAATGGTTCTTTGCAGAGTATTGAATATACATAGAACTGTCTCAGTGTGTTCCTATGGGGAACATTTTTAAACGCTTTGCAAAGACAATTATGCAACAGTACAAGCCCACGCCATTTTTGGGCAAGCCCTTTTTGCAAAGAGTGTAGGATTATTGAAGGGTAAGCAACCATTACAGAGCTCTGATATGTTTGGGCTGGTGAGCTCTCATCAGAGCGAGTGAAACGCTGATGACCCTTCATGACAGTTGTGTCCCTTTCAGTGAACGTTCAGCAGTCTTATTCCTGGGATATGATTCATTTCACTCCTTTCTGATTAAATGACAGATTAAATTTGAACAAATATAGTTTTTATTTTATGACTTTTATAAGTGAGAGAGAAAGACAAGGCAATTTTGGGAATTTTTGTCTTTCTCCTCATTTGACCCCAATCTGTTTGAATACTGAGAAAAGAAACAGGCTTTCATAGTAGGACTTAAAAAATAATGGAAAAATGCTACTGTAGCTATGAGTTATAACTGAAGAAGATTTATTTTGAAATCTTCAAAATTTTGAAAAGGTCAAAGGTCACAAAAGTCTTTGACAGAAATTATAAGCTTGAGCTTCTTTTTTTGAAGGTGAGGTGTACCTTTAGGAGACTCTGGCCCACATGTCCTCATCTCCAGCTCTGGTCCTGCTGGCCCTCAGGCCTGGATGGCCCCCTGGTCTCAGTCCCCCAGCCAGTATGCTGACAGACTGGATGGGAGGCTCTGGGCGCCGCTGAGGAGCCCTGGTGACATGATTTACGGGCAGAGCTGCTGGGGTTGCTGGGCGACGTCTCGCTGCGGTCCCCCGCCACTATAATCGGAGCTCCACGTCCGGCTCCGAGGAGTCTGCCCAGGCTCACATCACCTCCTCCCCTCCTCTTACTCCTCCTCACCCCCTCCCCTCCCTTGCCGGTCCAACTCAACAATGCGCTCCCTCCCACTTCCCTTCTTCTCCTCCTGCACCACTAAGGCATTGTGAGGCAGATGGAGGGAAGGCGGAGAGGCTTGCAACAATAGTAGCTGTGTGATGACGGCCACTCCTTTGAGGTGAAGACTCTTACATGCACATGCAAACACACACAACGGTATGCACTTGCAGGCACACAGACACACACACACACACACACGCATGGAAAGCATAAACACAAAGAGCAACACCAACACAATGGCGCTGCGTTGTCTTGCCTTCCACTGCGGTGTGGATTTATTGGCTTCTATGTGGCGTGCAGATCCATCCCTCTTGTAAAGACGCATTGTCTGAGCTCCTCAGCGCTTGCAGCTCCAGTGTTCTGGCTCTGCGCTTCGGAGCCTCAGCACCTCCACTTCTTTCCTATCCACCCACTATAATCAGCGGAGAGCACTGGGGGCGAGCTGGAGCCTGGCTGGCGGGCTCAGCTCGCTCCACAGTGCTGGCTGCAAGCGAGGTCATCTGTCCAGAGCACTGCGAGTCTCTGGGGGGAGAGAGAGAGAGGGATGCAAGAAGCTATTTGAGGAGCAATGCAGGATAAGGAACACCCTGTCTTAAAGTTGCACTAGGCAAGGTTTTCCTGGAAAAACATAATTAACTTTCTCTTAAGTCTTTATATTGGTTGTAACCTTAGAAAGCCTTTCAGTATAATGTTGTTTTACCACTATAAGATTATGTACCCTGCATACCTTTCAAGATGGTTCATAAGTTTCTCACAGAACCACCGATTCACATGAATTGTAATCTCTAGGTGCTATCAGAGAATATTAGTGAATAAATGCATCTGGGTTTTTGAATTTTTTAAGGAATACCTCATTATTCACTTTCTTGTCGAGACCCAAATGAGAAGATGGTGACCTCTCTCACATGTGGGTTCAGTATGCAGCTGGAGCATAAAGCATATCGACTGGGAGCATTGGCAAACAGCTAGCCTGTTCAAAAATACACGTATCACTGCCTTTGAAACTCACTAACTACCATGTCATGTATTTCATTTGTTATATCTGTACAACCTAAAACAACAACACGGAGTGATCTGTTACAAATACTTCTTGGCTAACAGCAGCGGAGGCACTGCACAGAAGTACAGGTATAAACTGCTGTTTATCAAGAACTACTTGCAGCACATTATTACACCACCATAATTACACCACAAATTGTACTTTTTACATTCATGTTTTGTACAGATGATATGCACCATGTTAATTAGCAAGCTTGAAAGGTTCTGTTAGGTGACAGCTTTAAGACTCCAACACACAGACTGACTTTGTTTCTTACTGCACTTGCTATAGCACACTGACATTCACACAGGCGTGTTCACTTAGTTTTACCTCCAGAAATACACATAACTAATCTGACAAAACCGTTGTCTTCTTTACAGGCTGTCTGTCTGGTCTTTCTTGCATCATTGTGCTTAAATAGCAAATAAAACTATAATAACTTCCCCATAGTGACTGTTAAAAACAACATATAATGTAGCAAGTTCAACAAAGGCTCAATAATCTTCTCCTTTTCAGAATGTTTTTTCACCCAGCAGAGACATTTCAACTGCAAACACTCATCATCACCACATATTTTACAAAGTGAATTAAAGAATGTAAACACTATTACATCAGCTTTAATTATGTCACGGGAAAAGTTTCATAAGAAGGTGAGTGTTGATTACAGGTCTGTGGTGAGACAAGCATTTGAAGCAGCATTGAGTTAGTGGTCTACAGTCTGTGGTTTACATTTGTGAGGTTGGATGCGTACATTGATTTGCATGAATATTAAAATCAATTAACTTATTGATTATTCGACTGGTTCTTTCAGCTCTACTTTTACATACTTCATATTTTTTCTATGCAAAAACCTTAATTTGTAAAGTCACCACTAAATAAAGCTGTCAAATAAATGTAGTGAAGTCAAAAAGTACCATATTTGACATGAAAACAAAGAAGTGAAATAAAAGTATCTGAAATTTGTACAGTATTCAAGTAAATGTACTGAAAACCACACTAGTGGCGGGAAGTTCCTACAGGTGTGTTAGCTTCAGACCCGGGCTGAAAATATATCAAGGACGACATGAGTTTGAATATATAGATAAGTAAAAGCTTTAAAAATGCCAATATCCGTAAGATGAAATATCAGTCTGCAATTTATATTCAACCCCAGTCGACAGTGACTGGCAGTTCTTCCATATTTTAATGAGATCAGGGCCAGTATTGGCTAACCCATATATCGCTCTGACCCCTGTTACAGCATCCATTCATCAGGCAGCCTGCATTTTCTCCAACTGAGCCTGTGAAGCAGCCAGAGAGGCCGGCAGGACTGTGATCTGCCATGCACAAAAATGAGAGGCAGAGGAACGGGAAGGGAACGGAGAGAAGAGAGGAGCTGTGTCAGAGCTGTCTGTGCTGAGGCCTTCAACACTGTCAACAACACAGAGCTCTGCTGGAACCGGGCCGACTGCGCCGCTGCTGCTGCTGACGGAGGTTTGAGTGTGTGTGTGTGTGTGTGTTTGTGTGTGTGCACGTGGGCGTGGGTGTGTGAGAAAGCGATGGAAGTCGAGAAGGAGGTTTTTTAAAGTTTCGATAGAAGGTTTGTCACCATAGAGCCTCTCATCACTTTTCAAAGCCGAACAGATGCCTCTCAGAGAATATAAACCCACAACTTTCTCTGCATTTTCTGAGCTTTATCGAACTAGAAAGAAACCCCCAACTACCCCTTTCGCTCTGTTCCTCTTTATCATCAATCATCTCCCTTTCTCTTACGCGCACACACACACATACGTGCACGCATATACTTAAACTGTGTTGGGAGCCCAAAGTGTTGAGGTAATGACTTACACATGTCCCTATTAAGGATCTGGCACATGGCGGGGAACTTTCCCACCCGTCCATAATTGATATTAATCCCTGCTCTTTGGAGTGGCTCGGGGGAATGGTTGGAGGAGACGTTAATGCACATACAATGGCACAGTCCTAGACCTTGTGAAAAAAAAAGAAAGAAAGCCCTTTGAAAAAAGACTGTAGTAAATGAGATTAAACCCAGCCAGACAAAGAGTGGAGGGGACAAAAAATGACAGAAAAGAAAAAAAAATAACAAAAGCAGAATGGGAAATTCCTTAAGATGTGAATGGAAAGGTAGATTAGAGTAAAACAAAAATCAAACTTGTGCTCTTTATTAAAGAAATCAATTTACTACCAGATAAGAATACTTTTTGTTGCCGTACAGGACTGTAGAAAGGCTCTACATTAATGTCCTTTTTAAATGAATCCTGGCTGAAAGCATATACAGTTTAATATAGCCAGTAGAAGATCCACAAAAGTAAGCCACAAATGTAAGAAGTAAAAATACTACCTTCAAATGATTTCTCAACTGTATTCAACAGAGCACAATGAGGGAAAATGTCATAAAATGTAATTGAGAACAAAAGCTATTAGAAAGAATAATTCTTTGCTAAACACTTACTGCAATAACAGCAAAGTGGAGATGCAAGGTGGAAAAATCCCTTACATCTAACAAATGACCTTTTTTAAAGGATTGTTTCACCCAAAACAAAAAACACACAAGAACTCTCATTTTCTTCCTTCCCTCGGGTGCTATCTAGTATCAGCTGTAGTATCAAACTGTTCATATTTTCTGAGTATTTGAAATTAATCTTGTTCATTCGTTCAACGGTAAATTAAACATTTTATCTATCTGTGTTGTGATCAGAAGACGCTTTAAAGTCTTTTTTACACTGCTATATATGTAATCACAGTGGTGAACAGTAACCCCAAATCCCTTCAATTATGAAAACATTTTTGGCCTAAATGTAACAAATTGAAAGATACTCAGTCTAAAGAAATATAAAGAAATCAACCCGTACAATATGTGTAAAATCACATAATGTAATCTCTCTTTTGCAAGGCCCTCACTGGAGAGTTAAGTACTAAATTGCAGCAGTATTCCTTTAAGACTCTACTTTTTATTCCTATTTAAATTCTTATTGGTGTTCTCAAATCAAATGAAAATACTGTTGTTTCTTTGTAATTTTCCTAAAAGAGCATGTATGAGAGGGGACTGCTTTCTCTAGAACCTGTAAAGTATTCTTCATCCCCCCCATCTACAGCAAATGAAACACTCTCTACTGAATCTGAATGCTAGTTAAATAGAATAGAGCAGAACAAATCAGAACTGATGGGCGGGTATGTGCAACAAATGGGTTTCACAATCATACAGCCCTCTCTGGGTGAGAGCAGATCTAACCTTATGCTTTTTATCAGATCAAGGAGATATATATGGATTTAAACATACTATGTAGGAGAGGAAAAATAAATCCACAGACGATGTGTAAATACCCATCACATGAAGAATCACACTGTTGCAGTAAATCAAACACTGTTATCTTTGAATAATATCTGCAGCATGACCTCTGTGACCTCAGCAGCAGCTTCCTCCAATGAGATTGGTGGCCATGGGGGAGAACGCACACAGCAGCCATTACATGGTCTACTGAAAGGAGGAAAATAACAAATTCTCGTGACAGGGTTATCTCAGAAGAAGGGGAGGAATCGTAGGCAATTGCAGAAAAATTTCCCCCTCGTTCCTTTGAAACCCGTGGCACAACGCTGATGATGCTGAGGCTCCCCGAGGGTCCGGCCTGAGTCCCCAGCTGGGTGTTAGACGCACCCTGGGGTCTGCCTGAGTGGACACCCATCTGCCCCTGCTCTCTGCCTGATGAGGGCAGGAGGGATGGATGGATGGAGCAGTAGGAAGGTCTTACATGGAGGTCATCCAAGACCTTAAAGTGATAATCCTCACAGAAGGATGAAAAAAAAAAGCAAGATTTAGTGGTGATCATGTCTTTAATCATGACCTAATGCTGCAGATTTGATCAGTTTTACTGAACTAATTTATGACGGACCCAGTTAGGATTAATTACGTCAGGTTTGTGCAGTCAGACAACATGCACGCTCAAGAGATTTAAAAACAGCCCGAGTATAGACGTGTACAATTCACATCTCTCATGGCAGAAAACATTCAGATTAATTGGTTGTGTTTAATGACTGACATCAGATAAGGATCCATCAGTGTGGAAGCCAGGCTGATAGTCGTCTAATCTCACTGAATATACTGCAGCAGTTGTGACATTTCAGTACTACAATGACAGTTTTAGTTACAAGAAAAAGCACAATTCCCGAACACATTTCTTACTAATAGCCAACAAAAAAGAAATGGCTGTAAAAAAGACTGGAATCATTTGGAAAGTCAGTTATAATTAAAATGTCAACATCATTTTGAACGTATACATTTTTTAAAATGTAATTGGAGGGTGTCTGGTGTGTATGTGCTTGCGAACGTTAGGCTATGTTATGTGAGTTTTCTGATCATGGGATCAGATTTGTTCAAGACAAACAACGCAGGTGTGGAACATAAATATGACGCAGACAGGGCCAAGACCATCGATGTCTAAAAGATTATAGACTCATTGCAATAAACCACAAGAACAGACGCATCAGCCTTCTATAAAACAGCAATGATGGCACTGATGTATTTTCTATGAATATGCCAAAGGATATTGGTAATTTTGTATATTGTGTGCTCTTTTAGCCACATCTATTGTTAACTTTTATTTATGGTACTGTGTTGGGACAAGACTCGTGTATGTTTTCAGCCTACACCAATGGAGGGCAATGGAAATATAACCACTAATAATATATTCAAAGGGCAGACACAGCGAGAAGTACAATGTATTTAGCCCATGCGTGTTAACTGGACACAGTGAAATGAAAATGATTAATTTCATGTTGGACGCTGTGATAGCCATATCATCTAAAATTATTACCAAAGTACAGTTAAATAATTCTGCATGTGGAATAAATGCACTTGTTGTCATTTTGGATGTGCTGTTTTGTTATTAATTCTGGCTGTGTGAGCACTTAATGGAGCTGAAGTCTTTCAACTTGTGCCATATGTACAAAGCTGCTTTTATTGAAAACATGGTCCCTTTCTTTTAAAGTAACTCTGGAGTCATGAAACTCTACTGTTTTCTTAACACCCCACGTACTGGTAAAGCTCCCCTTAGCACCAGCAGAGAAAAAATCCCACCTCCAGCCATGCTGACCAGACCAAAATTGACAGAGAGGGTCTCTTGCTACAGATACAGAATAAGAAATTCCCTCTGCTGTTGTCAGAGCTACTCAGTGACCAGTAGTATCTCATTAAGTGTTCAAAGGATATATTTAACACATTAAGGAATAACACAGAGGAGGATTTCACAAGGATCACAGGTCTCATTGAAGACATAATGATGAAAAACGATGCAGAACGGAGATGTTGTGACCTTCCGCACCAGGAAACTGCTATGCAAGCAGTAAGTTTGTGTACTCACATGTGACCTCAACAGTGGGCAGATCATCCACACCCGTTAAAATTAACTGGGATTAGCAGACGTTGTGGAATTGAACAACCGATTTCACCAAGGTTTGTACGGAATCAGGCAGGCAGCCTCTTCTCTGCTCCCTCTGTCAGGCACATTTGGTGAGTTGGACAAGAAGATACTTTAAGGATGTCTTAAAGTGAAGTTACCTCAGGTAACGTTAATGTTATCAGTGACGAGACGCACCATCCAGTGCCTGTACTGGAAAACAGAATCAAATGGATTATAACTGTCATTTCTGTCCCATAAAATATCATTTAATCAGTTGAATGCACAGTGGTTTCAATCACTACGGCCCGATAGGTGCTTGGGGAAGCTCTCTCTCTCTCCTATCCAGGCTACTGGATGCCCTCACTCTTTGGGCTCCCCTAGGTTGTTGCAACATTGGAAACACTGTTGCAGATTGCTGGAGTCTCATGATAACACTGATGCAAAAAGTCTGTTTTTTTTTTAATAATCCACTACACATACGACCACCAAAAAAATACCAAAAGTACTCAGAAAAAAAAGACTTGAAACTAAAAGAGTTTTTGTCACAATTTAACTCACAAAGAGTGCAAAAATGATGCATGGGAACACATCGCTCAAGTAATGCTCTACATGCTTGTGTTCCAGTTTAGTGGCAACTTGAGAAAATTATTTCCCAATCAAAGCCCCATGTGTAAATTATGTGCCGAACACAAACGCAGGTGCACGCAAACGCAGACTCAGGAGAGGCAAGAGAGGACCTGGCTTTATGCGTAAATGCACCATTCAAACATCACAGTACTTTAAATGAAGTGCATGTAAGATCGTTTACTTAAATGTTAGTGGCAAGAAGCAGGACGCAGGATTTGGGGTTTCAGCTGAGGTAGGTTTTTATTTAACCAAAATATCTGAAAAGGAAAAGCAATAATAACTAAACTGGACCCTAAAAGAAATCACATAAACAGAACTACACTCATAATATACTGAACAGAAGTGAGCCGAACAGAAACAAACCTGACACATGAGGGTCAGTTTTCTCAATATACAATTCTCAGTAAGTCATTATATTACATATTCGACATATAAACAAAAGAACCTGTAACTGAGGGTAAACCCTAATATTTGAAAAGTAACCATACAGTGAAAGTGAGTGGAAATGATGTTCCTGAATGTTTTCGACAGCTGGTGCAGCCATCACACATTCCACAACTGATAATCTGACAATCACGCCCACTTAACACAACGATTGGCCAGGTGTGCTGATGTGAGAAAGTACTGTATGCAGGGATTCACTTCTCTCTCTCAGGCACTCTTTTTATTCTCCACGTTACCTTCATTGCGTACAGCTGTGCAACTCCAAGGAGAGACTGTCCAGATGTGTGCCCCAGTTTGTGTGATCCATCGCATCTCTTTCCTCTCTTTTTGTCCTGCCTTTTACAGAGTGTGGCCATCTCAGGTCTTGACAGACACTCCTTTTGAACTAGGTTGCTTCAAGCATACCTCTTCCTTCAGAGTTCTGAAGCGGCTGCTCAGAAAACTTTGAGTGCTGATAAAATGACATTTTAAACATAAATAACCAACCACCAAATGTCACTATAAGCATCCAGGAAGCAGCAGCAGCAGCAGTGTGAATGAATATGACGCATGATTTCTCAGTTTGATCTTCAGTTGCAGTCTTTCAGTTTTTTTTCTTTCCTACCCAGGTCATTCATTGTGTTCATTCATTCCAAAAGATTCATCACAATCTAAAAGGTTTTCCACTTTTCTCTGAGCAGGTTGTTAAGAAAGAAAGATTTAGTTAAACAGTAAAGAAGCAGATCACCGGTGGAAGAGAGGGGATGGAAGTGCAGCTACTAAGTTGCTAAAGCTTCAATGGTTGTATGAACTTCAGATAAGTTTCCACTGACTGGGGGGGGTGAGTCGATAATGACCACGTTTGATTTCATTTCTTTCAGACTTTTGGTTTTTCATCATTCTGTTTCGTCTTATGGCCTGGTCTTGAAGTTAGATGCACTGCTGGGAGCCCTGCTGTTTCTCACCACACTGATTGGGCTTTCGCTACGACACCCTGACCGCTCAGTGGCCGGCCGCCATCCCAGAGTAATGTCTCCAAACCCATGAGCACGCACACACACACACACACGATCACTTTCCACCATGCTGATGAGCACAACAGTATCCCAATGAGGGACATGGGTTAATGCATTCAAATGTGTCTGTGTTTGTGTGGATGCTGTGCTCACACTGGGGATAAAAAGTCAGTGAATGAGTGTGTCAGAGGTGGGTGTGTAAATATGTTTACATGTGTGTGTGAGGGATGGAAAACTAAAGAAGAGTGGGAGAGAACTACAAAATGCTGCAGAGCAACTTTGGCGCTGTTGGTTTTTTATTTATCTATTTGAAAATGGAATCTTGAGGGGAAGTTGGGAGTTTTGATCAGTGATGTAACGGGGGGTAAACTCACCTCGTCTCAGTTTAGCCACATTTTCTGGCTGATGTAAATGTTAATGATGTAAATTCAGTGTACAACGTGTAGCAGCATCACACTGATGTAAGTTACATGAAATGTCTTTTAAACAAAAAACAAAAGTAGACATTAAAATAAAATGAATGTTGGTGGTATTTCTAGATGTCTGAATCTAGAAATTCAGAATGAAATTGTAATGCATGAGCTGTGCTGGTCTGAACTGACTGTCAATGTTTTTTTGTCCACTTTGGTATAGATATGTCAGCATCTGTTGCATGGATGGAAATTTACTCCATGAAATTTTGTACGGACACCGATGGTGTCCAGAGGATGTATCCTGCTGACTTTGATCATTCCCTGATTATTCCTTTTCTGTCACCATGTTGACATTTCTGTTTATTAGTGAAATATATCAACTATAGAGTAGGTTGTCATGATGTTCATGTTTCCCTCAGAATGAACATAAAAAGATAAAAAGATAAGAGATCACAAATATCTCCCATACTTTCTACACTAATGACATTCCCATCAGGGGTTTGGGTTATCTCAGGTCTTTGGTCATTCAGCATTAAGGGCTCTACTGAGGATTATAGACAGTATTGGCTGTTTATTACTTTAAAATCAATAACACCATTGTTCACCTTTGATATTATTGCAGGTTCCTCCTTGTCAACAACTAAGCTTGTATAATGTGTAATGTATGTCCTCTAAAGTTCCCACAATGGAGAAAAAGAAGTCCTCATCAGCCATAACACCTAAGCACACAACAGCCAACTTTTTCAACTTTTGGTTCAACATCTAACCTGCCAATCAAACAGTACAAATTTTACCCTCTGGCCAGATTGTCAGTACTTCATATTCTATCACATATCGACCGACTGAGGACTTTGACATCAAATTCTGCTGTGTTACGTGTACTATTTTAAAAACTGATCTGATAAATGTATTTTTCAGCAGGTCTGTCTCAGAGATGATCTTGTCCAGAACCTTTTAAATAGTGCGGCGCACAAGTATTGAAGTGAGAGGTAAAGGTACTGTGTGAGGTGACAGGCAGAGGTGCATGTCGTCATTCTATAAACAGAGACTTGGTAATTGTAATTAACTGGTAATTAAACACACTTTGTCAAGTACTTTACTGAAGAAGTTCCATTTTGTGGTACTTTATACTTCAAGTCCACAATATTTTGAGGCAACCTATTATCATTACTTATCATTATTACTTCCACTACAATTATTTGACCGCTTTATGATGTATAGTTATTGCTTAAGATACACCGCAGTATATAAAGTAGTTCAAATTAAGCCTACCTTTACCAGCTGCAACATTAAAGTACTGCTCACACATTAATGCAGCAATAATTACAATCTGAAATGTATCATCTAAAACTTAATAAATACTACAATTTGTACTTTAAATGTATTTTAAATCTAATACTTCTGTACTTTCACTGAGCCTGACTTCTACATCTAACAGAGTATTTAAACACTGTGGTACTGTGCCTGTTCCACCACTGCATTTAAGGTACTTCAAAATCCTTAGCAACCAGTTGCTGCAATTTGCTTCAAAAATCATACTCCCTCTCTGAGTCTCACTCACATCTGAAAAGACACAATACACATAATTTTAGATTCAGTACACTTCCCCATATCATTGTTCTCAAACCTCCAAAACATGTCTGGGAACCATTTCGTTTTCATTTTCATTATTATCCAGTGATCTTCATCCAGCCTGTACACTCACAGGTGCAAGCAGAAACAGCTAATGTTGATTTTGCATACTTTTAACGGTGTCAGTTTGCCAAAATGTAAACACATGTGGGCTGAAAAAACAGTAACTCACTGACTCCATGACAACATGTGGGCGGAGTTGTCTAAATTTTGTCTGTGGGAGGACCCGCAGACTTTCAGACTTTGAAAAGCCCCGAAGTCGCTAATTCAACATTTTTATTATTTCTTCACTTCATCATTGAAGACAGTCAAAAGTCTTTTGTATAGAACATCAAGGACATATGTTATACAAACAAAAAGGCACATTTCTGTCGGGAAGTGTCCCTGAAATGTAAAAAATTCTGACATTTATGGACCTTGGATAGCTGAACAGCAGCAGGCAGATCATTAACATTAAAGATGTTACTATCAGTACAAAACATTTGCATTTAATCTTATTCCAATCACTATAAGGCTGCAGGAGATACAAAGGTTGATAAAATATTTCAAAAAATATTCCTGTAGGTATTTCAGTCCAAATCCAACAGCGCTTTCCTCCACCTTTTTCCTCCCTCTCTCTCCAGCTGAAGCTGTTGCAGGTCCTGAAACCCAGTATGACACTGACCTAAGTGGTCAGGACCTCCCAATGGTTGGCTCGCTGGGTCAGAACCACCAATCAGGGGCTAACAACTCAGAGGTCCTGGAGAGGCAGAGGAAAAAATCAAAACCAGACCTTGCGTTTAGCTGCTCTCTTTGGCAGCGACTCCAGTTCCCTCCGTCTTCAGAAGAAGAGAATATCTGCCCTGAGCACTGGAAGCTTTCAATAATTGTATATTTAATGTTCTGTGTATTATTGAAACAGATTTCAATATTAAAAAGAGCTTAATGTGGAACAATAAATAACTAGAGGCCTTTTATTTGCTAACTGAGAACCTACGACCCACAGCCATGATTAAGTCCTGTATCTAAAACTTCCACATGTTTTTCAGTCTGTTCATATATTGATAGCTTTTTATCTCCACTCTCTGAACTGACTCCTGAGGTTCTATCTTCTTGTGAAGCATGTTTAATTGTTTTGCTTTTATTTAATCTGCATCTTAATGATTAGAGAGTGTCCACAGTGTTCTCATATTTTGAACATTTGTGCTGTTTTTTATCATATGTCCTAAGTTCTCCTTTTCTTGTGTGATTTTCCTCACATTTTTGAGGGAGCCTGAGATTTAAGAACTGCATTACCAACAACTGCTTCCAAGTAACTAATGCACACAGGACAATAAAGATCATAAAGATCAAGAGTTTTGAATTATTCATAGTCATTTGATCCACCGTAAGTATAAAATATGTGCAGCTCTACCTAAACCTTGACCATACAGGTGACAGAGCAGAAAGCACATGAGTTTTTTTTCTAACTGTTATTTGTAACACTTTAGGCAGGCACTCACAGACTCACCATATGTGTTCAGTTTTCAGTGTATTTATTTTGCACTTATTTTGTCTTCAATGTGTCTCTGGGTCTTTTTTCTGAAGCGTCCTCTAAGCTCCTTTTAGGTGAGAAGCTTGACATCATTAGATACAACATTAGCTGTGCTCTCTTTGCGTTAACAAGGCTGCCAAACAGATTTGTTCTATTATTTTTATGGTCTTTTCTCTCCATGCTGATAATTAAAACTAGAAGATCAAATTGGCTCTGTGTTCTGAGGAGTTTCACACCTTTATATATACTGAGTAAATGTGATAGTTGCCCACAAACTGCCCTCACCCCTCCCCCTCCCACCTGTAGCATTTTTATCTTGGCACCCCCTCCGTAACGATGTTGGCTCGTATCTCTGAGCGCTTTCCCGAGCCCGGCGCCTGTTCCCTCGTTCACTAATCACTAATCAGAGCTCATGGCCCTGCTGGTCCGCAGTTAACCTCTAGGCACTTGGGAGACGCTCTTCCACCTCGTCTGCATATGGCCATTGTGGATTTTGGGCGGCAGCCAGGGTGCCCTCTCGCGTCCACCCGCCTGCCCACCCGCCAAGCGTTGGCCCCGCACTGAGACACAAAGGCATTTGTATGCCAGTCATGTTTTGAAGCAGCCACTGGCTCTTTAAGACTGTGGGAAAGAGGGCATTTCTACACTAAAGCAGCCCCGTTTTCACACATTCCTGAGGAGGGCATATTGAGCTCATTATCATAGCTAACTACAATGGCTCTTTGTGCGGGATATGGGATTTGGAAAGGTGCCAGATATCCTCGGGAGCATGTGTAGTTGCACGTGTGAGTCTTTCTTCATCATTTTTTTTTTGTGTGTGTGTGCAAAATGAAACATGACGGATACATTCAATAATGCTTGATGTGAATTGTGAGGAATTACGAGATCATGATAACCTCAATGTAAAGCAAAGCACGGTTCCATTGTTCTTCCCGGACAAACAACAAGAAATTACATTCTTTTAATTCATAACATAGCAATAAAAAATTTTAACAAATCCATGTTTTTGCACAGTGATGACGTGATAATTATGAACTCACCTTAGATTTATTATGTATTTTTTCTGTGGTGAACCAAGTAAAAAAATAAAAACACAAATGCTGCAGAGGAGGACTGTGAGGTGTGGTTGAAAGTTCTGTAATAGTAAGTGGAACTTGAGTTAAGATTATTACAATGGGTCACAGACTTGCGGCTTTTGAAGGAAGGAGACATCACTAAAATAAAGTGTTTAGCCGCCTTTGTTTGCAACCCTGGTGTGTTGCAAGGTGTAATGTGAGGTATGTTTGAGTCAATTAGCGTGTGTTGCAGTAGTAGCGATGATAGTGGGGATGGGGGGGTGGGGAATGTGTGTATTGTGTTACACAGGAACACATTAGCAGCCAGCCACTCCAAAAGTGGCGCACTCGTTTCCTCCTAGGATGCTCCCAGCAGCCACATTGATCGAAGCCGCTTTCCCCCCCGCTTTTCCCTGCCCTCAGCATGCACAGTGACACATGCATGGAAACACACAAACGACACACAGCAACAAAATATTTTCTGAGACAAAAATGGCGGCAGCGGCAGAATCAATTTGAATACTCCTTCTCCAGTGACACCGACGAAATAGAGCCGAGCAGAAGTCAGATGTGGTGCGAGGCCATCATGTTTCACTATGTATTCCCACTCGCAGACTGAAAATAGAGACCCCCACCCTGAACCGATCACCCTATCGTCTCGACCCCCGTCTTCAACTCTCCCTAGCAGCATGTGGCCAAACAGAAAGGGAGGGTGATTCTTCCTCTGCCGGGAAAAAGGTTAAAAGGGGCCGACTTTCATCAGCTTATCATCCTCAACTCCTACTGCATAATTTATGGGCTTGTTACTGTAATCAAAAATTCTTCTTTATTTTTTGGTGGGTGGGTGGGTGGGGTGGGGGTGGCACATGCACATGCAAGTTGGAGGCAGTGCTCTCCCGTACAAACAGTTTCCCGCGAGCCCGGGCCTTTTCATGTGAAATGAGATACTACTGTGATGTCCCTCGGGTAACAAGGCACACACAACACATACACAAAGTTGTCGGGGGGGAAACTCTGTGTACACATGCAGCACAATATCTCAAACTTCCCTCTACTCCACTGATGAATATTAATGAGGGCATAATGTACAGACAGATTCACACACTGTAAACCAAACTACAGCCTGCGATGGTGTCGGTTTAGAGGCTATTGTTGGACAAACTAATTGATCGTGAGGTCATGTCTTGGTTTTATGCCTGCAGCGAGATGGTTGCATCACAAATCTCCTAATCTGTTCTTGTACAATATAAATGGCTATCAGAAATAAATGGATTATATATTATGGAATATGTAACAAAACCAAGATATTATTTGTAATATATGGTATGGAAGCAATTGTAATAAACTATCCATCATTTCCCCAAATCTATGTTGAATATGGAAGTAAAAAGAAAGGTTGCAAAGATTTGAATGACTTTCCTTATAAGCCCACATGTCCAAGTCTGAATATTTTTTCTTGAATTTTGGTGCCTGATTTCAACAATCCAATTTGAGCATTAAAGAGGTGGATTATAAATCAAGACTGGTGATTTTCAAAGTGAACATTACATATACTTAAATGAATAGTATTATATATATAACCCTATATATATATGTATGTATGTATACCTTACATTCAGTAGTATCTCTATTTCACCATAGATAGTTATGGAGTGATTAAATTATACTATAAGGTATTCAGTTGCTTATAGGGTTCAAATCATCACCTTCAGGCAGAAGACTTGCTTGCTATCTGGTGATTATTATCAGCCAACTCTTGCAATCAGCAATCATGCTTAAACAAGTTGCTATGGCAGTGTTTTCAAGTTTACAATCTCACACTCTCTCTTCTCATTTATGCTGCTGCTCATGCTGCTTCCTCCCACCTGCTTCAGTACACGCTGCTGTTACTGGGTGCGATGAGTTTCTCCTGTCTTCTGTTGTTCTGCTTGTGCTCACAGTGGCTTCTTGCCTTGTGAATCACAGTGTTACAGCTCAGGGGTATTTGTTTGCTGAGGTCTGTTCTTTGTACAAGTTAAACAAAGTTAGCATGACTGATTGTTTATTGGAGATCTCCACATTTATCTGGAGCTTCTGTAAAAGCAGTAAGTCCTGAAACACCAACCTGCATAACTGAGAGAAGTGAGAAATCACCAATATTTGTTGATGTCTGAAAGGTTTGAAGTTTTAGTAAGAAAGAGTAATACATATCTATGTATGTTAAAAATCTACAGGGCAATAAAATTCATGTATTATAATAAAACAGAACTGCTACAATACAACAATAAGCACTAAAACTCAGTCATTTTACATTGCAAATACACATTTGTATATATAACATCTTCTTTAAAGTCATGCATGATAGCTACATTACTGACTTTGAATAGAAGAAGTTTTAATTAATCTTAATCCACTGTTATATTATATATTCTTTGTCTTTTGCAGTGTTTCATGTCATAGTCACAGTATATTTAATGCCAGGCAGCTTTAAGTGAACTCCAAACCAACCAATGCAGCACAGTGTAATTATGTTTTCATGGTCAATATGTAAACCTTATATGTGTAGAAGACCAAATAACCAAATAAGAATAAGAAAAAATAAAAATAATAAGATAAAAGATCCAGTTATCTGCCTAACACCCATTTAACTGGAGAAGTACCAGTAAACCTCACAACATAAGGCTTTAACAATTAGACAGCATTTAGAGAGCATCCTCAAAAACCTTTCCTGCCAAATGCAGCTGTTGCTCTTCAGTCTTGATCTATTCTATGAATTTTACTTTCCCATTCTTACTGAGGAGACAGAAGATGCGTTTTACTCACCATGTTATATTCACTTATAAGTCAATCCGCACTGCCACTGCAGCTGTGTATTAGTCCTCTAGAGGACAGAATCCTCTCTGCAGCGCTGAACCGTCCTGTCGGGGTGGGAGCGCTCTATTGTTACAGCTGGGATGGTGTGTGTTGCATGTGAATGTGCTGCATGAAAACACGCATGTGGGTAGGAATGTTGGTACGCTGTGTTTACTGTGTGTTTGTGTGTGGAGACGAAGCTCCCTAACGGGTGATGAACACACAGCCATCTCACACTATCGGAATCTTTAACCGCAGCCTTAAAATACTATCCTGACAGTCACCGCCGTGGGGAAACAGGAAGTTGTTGCTGCGATCTTACGTGATTCAACCCCCAGTCATGCACCTCATCAAACAGCAGCTCATACCAGGGCTCTTGATAATGCAGCCTCCTTTCCACGCAGCAAGCTGACCTGAGAAGCTGGCCAATGACTCTTGAGTCTGACCAAACACATTCCTACCCAGCCACTAGACTCTCCACCCTGTGGGCTGAAGGCCTGAAGCCCATTCCTGGGCTCTTCCTTAGCAGTTCTGGTAACTGACTGTGCATGTGCTCAGACAATAAAGGGTAACATTTTTATCATAAGATAACATACTGTAAACATACACTGAAGGGGGTTTGCGTCAGTAAGTTTCCTTTGTTTATGCACTTTTGCCGTTTGCATTGTGAATATATTGAAATTAAGAAACAGTAAAAATCCAAGCTCTGCAGCAGGTTCCTGTCTAGGTTGGAGGATTGGCTCATTTTTGGTTCTCCGAGCATCACAGAACTAACAGCTCACCTTCTGATCAACAAGGGTTTTAGATCTCACTTCCAAGTTCTTAATGCACACAGAAATCCAAAAAACAGTCATTGGTTTGCTTGTTGGAGTTTCTGTGAGTCACTTCTGTTCGACTCAATCTGATTTTAAAACAACTTTATCATAATACATAATGTAAATACAATATCAAGTCAAATCAAATGTACTATTCATACTAAGTATGGCATAAAATTGAGTGCATAGTTCGTTTCGGCTCCATAGTATGTGTATTTTGTGAACATGAGAAATGCTCAGATGTATACTAGATTAGCAAGAATTTAGTATGAGTAGGAGACTTGAGCTTACTGGATGTAATCAATTACCCCAGTTTGCACTGTGGCTCTTCAGACTATGAAATGACGCACATTGTGACAAACAGACCAGAAATGCCATGGTCAATACATTCGTGATGCAGAGAAGACATACTGATTTATAATTCTTCAGTTCTGCTGGTAATGGCATACTTAATTGTTAATCTGCTACACAGTATACAATACGTACTTACCAAGTATATAGTAAATAGTATTTTAGTATGTGATTTCGAACACAGGCTGTTGTAGCCTTTACTCTCTACCTCTCTTCCACTGTCCAATTTCTTTCTTTCCTTTAAACTACCCCCATTCTCTTCTACATGCAGGGAAAAATGTGTATTTCTGTTGTGTCACCCTGTCTTGGAAAATGCACTATAACAATATGAACATATTGTATCTCTCAAATATTATATTCCTGCTATGACTGTAAAGTTATAAAAAAAATAATTAGCTATATTACATTTTACTTGTAATCAAGTTGAGATATTCCTCATTTTGCAGGTGACTCACTGATGGCCCTTGAGTCATTCTCATTATGAGCATAAAACGTGATCAAAGTATGATTTACGACTGCAAAAACTGTTGGTTCTGACAGAGCAGCATTTTCTCCGTTCCAAAATAGTTTAAGGTTGTGAGGACAGCGTGCGTTCTCCTCTGCACCCCCGCAGTCACTTTTTTGGTCAAAACAATACTTCATCAAGGAAGTTGTCATCAAGTATTCCCAAAACATGTCTCCTCTCAGAATACCTCTTCCCACCTCCGAACAGGACTCCTCTGCAGCTCTGTTAACTATCAGCGCTGATACGAGTGACTTTCTGATTTAGGAGCGGTGATAAAAACAATAAAAGCAGGGCCACAACTGTGTCACAGAATAGCCAGTTAGGTGTGATTTCCTACTCAAAGGCCAGATTGCTCTCTCTCCTGCTCAAAGTAAAGCCCAGTGAAGAACTTTATTTTCTTACAATGTAATTCAAATTTCATTACATTACAGAAAACATGAAGCAGAAAAAAAGAGAAGAGGTGTTTGTATTTGCCTCTGTTTTTCTTCTCTTTAACCCCATCCAGCTCAGACATATTAATGATTTAGATGACCAAAAGCTAAAGTTTACAGATGAATACCCCTTTGGAGGAGTGTTTATTTTTCGGTGGTGCTAACTTTTTTGCTTGTCCTCCTGAAAACAGGTGCCATCAGCAACGAATGGCAGAAACTTCATAGGCAAGAGAGGCTGAGGTGAGATAAAGAGAGTGAAGAGGCCTTTGAGTAACAGCTCATCTTTTATTTGGCAACACTTCAAATGTAGCCCGTTTACCACGTCTAGACGAGACAGCTTTCACAGCCAGGGTAGGATACTTTTTTTTTTTTTTTTTACCCAAGTATATAAAAGCTATTTACTGTAACAGCAGAAGACAGACATCTCTTTTAGTTTTCCTACCACAGACGCTCTACTTCTCCTCTACGTTGCAGATGAGTTTGTCAGATGCCTTGCGTCCACCTCTCTTTCTCTCCGCCTAACCCTCCTCCTCCCTCTTCTTGCAGTCTGTTTGAAGCTGTGAAAGAAGTGAGACAATCTGATCCTGTTTGATGGATAATTTGAAAAACTCAGCGTGCGAGATCAGGGCTGAGACGATGTTCGTTTCTGGTGGCTGGGCTTCAGAAAGCAGGTCGTACAAAGGGACTTGTTCTCTCTCTGCGGCCCTTTAAATTCGACAGTCAGCGCGTCGAGACCGCTTATGTACTCTTACTACCGCCACAAGCTTTTCATGTGGCTCTTCATGCTGCTCTGCCACTGAGAGACCCTGTATTAAAAGATGCGGTGTGCAGGGAAGATTTTGCTCAAATATTTGTGGTTGTACATAAGGTGTATCTAAAGAATCTCTGCATCCCTGTTTTCCTGCTGGATTACTGCAATTAAAGCACAATTACACTCTTAAAGTCATCATCTCTTATTGATATGACAGTGCTTTGTAGAGTATTTGCTTGTAGTTTTCACAGATAATTTACCTAGAACATACATTTGATCAGATTCAAATGTATGGATAAGGACATTTTGATATATTAATGCTGGTTCACAGTGGATATATGCAGTGCCCCATGATGGTGAAAATGCTCTGTAAAGGCTTGTATTGTCTACCTTTTGACAGGAAAATGGTAAAAGTATATGCACATGGAAAAAGGGGGATACTTTTTTTAATATTACAAAAAACACTGCTGGTACAATTACCAAAAAAAAAAAAAAAATCCAAACAACAAAAAAACAACAAGGCTGTAAAGAAAATGTGAAATGTTAAATTAAAATTAAAAACTGACATAAATAAATTAAAATGACATGAAAATATACAATAATATACAATAAGAGCTCCATATAAGAAAATACTTTACTGGTTTTAAAGCAGCACAATTATCAAGCTTAAGAAGCAGAAAACATACAGAAAATGAATAAAATAGGGGATCAAAGAAATGACAAAAAATGTCATAAATGAGTACTTCACCTATTCAGATCCAGAGTTTCAAAACTCTTTCAGCAAAGATATGGTGGCCTTGAGTTTTTGTATTTCATCATCAGTAAGAGGGCACTTGAGAGATTCAGTATTGCACTTCCATAAAGCTGGGGGACTTGTAAGAGGCAGATGAAAAAGGAATGGTCACCATCTATGCAGCAGGGGCTTAGAACTTGAATTTATTCCTTTGTATGGGTCAAACTCCAGAAACACTGGATCCTACACTTTCCATAATACACTTCCCACATATATACACATAGTACAGGTAGCATCTTTTGTGAGACTCCTGTGGTACAGGCCTTTTACATCAGTTTGTAATACAGACCTTCTTTAAAAAATGCAGTTTCCAATACAAAGCTGAGATAACCCTGATGACATGACTAAAGGTAAACAGTACAGTGACTGCATATTGGGATCTCCTTTGTTGAATGTGCTGTGGCCTACATTTTGGATAAGATTTGCACACTTTGCCTCTTGGTTAAAGCACCAAGGTTATTTTCACTGGATTTAGTAAGCTCCTCCACAGCACGAGACATTACCCAGTGCCCCCTTAACAACCATGTGTCCTGCACAAGCGTCCTTTAGCACTGCTCACTAAATGTCTGAAGATAAGATCATGAGCGCCGCTGCTTAAAGGCTAAATTGCAAATAGTAAAATATTGCCACACTGAGCGGGGAGTGGAACTATGTTTCCAAGCCGCAGGGTGTCCTTCTCCGCCTCGCCGGTGGGATCCTGGTCTTCTCTGATGACGGGGTGCGACTGTGGCTTCTGGGGAGTGTCTGGAATGGGTGCCATCTCCCTGCGGTGCTCCACAGAGGCTTGATGACGGGAAGAGAAGGGACATGTCATCGTCTCCAACTGGCCATTGGTTGACGTGAGAGGATGAGAAGGAGGAGGAGGAGGAGGAGGAGGACGGGAGGTGGGTGAAATCGGAGGGTGCATGGGAATGGCTTATTCTCTCCACCGCCCAGCAGCTCTGGCATATCACCAACGTTATGGCGGTAATTGATTCTCTCTGTGCCATTAGTCTCTGAGACAAAGATGCGCCGACGAGAGGGGGTGCTGTCACTTAGAGGCTGGCATGGCGCCCAGCCACACACTCTCACTAACACACAAATAGATACATGCAAAGATATACTCGTTTTTCAGGCGCACACACATTTAGTTTTTCGCACAGATGCAAAGTAGCATCGGTATAATGTCAGCTGTCAAGGTCTGTTGAAGCAAGAGCATTGCTCATTTGCAAATAAGCCAAACATCAACGGTATACAGCGCAAACATGGATCATGCAGTGCTCACACAGAAAAATCAAAGGGAATACAAATGACTGGTGATCAGATTTGACATTCTCCTCTTATACACGACATTATTCTGTTTGTGTTATGTTTGTGAGGTTAGTGGTCGCGGCACAATACATTCCTCCAAGAGAGGCGCACACACACACATTTCCACACACTTGAATATAAAAGAGAACTCCCCAGACAAAGAGCAGGGCATGTCTTTATCTCATTAAAGTTAACGAGAGGCTGCTGTCTTCTGCCTGCAGACCAGCCGTAATCTGATACAGAAGCCCTCATTGGGGGCATCAGGCCTCGGTGCCGTCACCAGCAGCAGCGTGATGCTCATTGCCGTCATAACACTCATCACCGAACCCGCCGCTGCTGTCGCCACCAGCACCTTAACGCTTATTGTTGTCATAACGGTAATTCTCATCACTGTCGTAACGGCCATTACAGAAATCTTCACCGTATCATCTTTACTGGCGTCACATGAATGCCAAACGTTGTACACCGTCACCATGGCAATTGTCTTTTGTCATCCCCTCCGATGCTGTTTCCCATCACCATGGCCACGGCAGCAGTACCTGCTTCACACTGAGGAAAATAGGTGGAACAAAAGCAGGTAAAGCCGAGTACACACACACACGTAAACACACACAGGGAGAAGAGTGAGTGAACTGAATACTAATTAACAAAATGAAGGATAAGCTAGCGGAGACAATAGCTCCTCAAAGTCAGTTACGAGCTAATTAAAGAACATATAGCATACAATCTAAGATCACTCAGATCAGTTTGCCCTCAGGCGCTGAGAGCTGCTTGTTAAGTGTTCTTCCACATCTCCAAAGTGAGCTCTGCATGTAGGGACTGATGTAAGAGAAAGGGAATAAACCAGTGGCAGTCCTCCATCACTCCAGTAGAGTTTAACCAGCACTGCCTGAGTTTATTCCTCTCGCCTCTCAAGGCCTGCTACTACTTGGATGCTCATTTGGAGTCTGTAATTAATTGGAGCCTCTATTTTTCCATCTATTTTTGTTTGGCTGTTGACCGACGTGTGGTCCTCTCACGAGCTCGTCTTCAGGTCGACGTGGCTCCCTAATTAAGACTCCAGAGGATGGCTAATTGCTGTTGCGTGCCTCTCGGCGGAGCAAGGGAGCCTTCTCCCGGCGCTGCCCAGAAAGAGCGCCCGAGCGCTGAATTAAAGGGGCTTATGTAAGCTTGCGGTGAAACTATTAAACACCAACCAACTTTTCCTAGTGAGGAACTGCCACTTGATTTAATGGGCCTCATTAAAAGTGCACATCACAGAGATCCAAACCGCTCTCTCCAGCTTCACACGACAATGGGATAATGGTTCCTCCTCCATGCTGTCAAAGCCTAATCCTAAATATTGAACAACGCTATTGCTCCCGTAGAACGATCCAAAATGGGCTGCAGCATTCTTAAAAGGAAGGATTCAGATCATTTGTCTTTTTTGACAAGGGGCAGAGAGGAGCAAGTGAAGGAATAGATGGCGCTGAGCAGCTCGCTCTTGTTTATTGGGAGAGGTAAATGGAGAAATCCGCCGCTGAATGAAAATGGATCCTGTATCGAGCTGAAATATTGTTTTCACTGCGCTAAAATTTAAAATAAGCCTCTTCTGACGGGGCGAGATCAAATACTTGTTGGCATTGTTTATTAGGAGGCTGGCATGTTGGAGATCTGATTAAATGTCACACAGCAAATCCTCACATCTATCAGCAGACACACATCAGGCCATTTTCATACTCCTACATTTACACAATGCACTTATGCTCTTGAAAACATTTCAGAAAGGGACAGACCATGTGAAAGCATTTTTATAAGACACAGACTTTTAGAAACAGCAAAATAAAAAAAAAGAAAACACATTTCCAAGTTTTTATGCTCTCTTCATTGTGTTGTTCTGATATCTCCTGGTATATTTTGGCATTTGTCAAATGTAAAACATTATATATAATTTAGCATTTTTTCATATATGTATATATATGATGCACTTGGATGTGAATACAACTAAAGTCAAGCTAATCTGGCCCTTGTGGACAAAGATGCTATTTACAGTCTAATGATAAATGCTGTAACATAGTGTAACATGAGTACAGAGAAGGTAGGCATCACAGTGAGACCAAATGTTTGCTAAAATTAGTCACAATTACTGTCTTTCCCTCTTTGAAAAGTTGTATAGACTCACTTTAAGGGTTACATATCAATTTGATGCAGTTTGGTTATGTCAGATTTCCTCCATTATAAACTTTAAACCTTTAACCTTCCATTGGCCTTTATTCAAAAGAACACAAGTTCCCATGAACTCACTCATATATTCTCCTGAGAGATGTGAGAGATATATCCAGAGTATATATTCTGTAGGAGACAGGAAATGAGGAAACATAGCGGCAACAATTACTTATGAGACACAATTAAGGCATGAGCACAGCAAAAGACCACTACCACAATGGACGCTTCAGCAGATACCCTTGAAACATTCCTTCACTTCAAACACATAACTTGTGCCTTGCATAGAGAAAAAAAAAGCTCCAAGAGAAGAAAGAGATGGCAAAAAAAAACAAAAAAAATACAAAAACAAATCAGGAAGAAGCTGGAAATGAGTCCAACTCATGCATAACTTCAAACACTCCATCTTCAAAGTTGCATAACATTAAAAACCAAGCCCACTCCGAGTTCTCAACATCAAAAACCAGCCAGCATCGAGGGGACACTGCCGAGCCTGCTGAGCCATGCCCTCACTCTGAGGCACAACATGCACCCACCCTCCTCTTCATCTTCATCCTCTGTCATCCCTCGCTATTGTCCTTGGGGTATTTGTTACCGCAGAGCAATACAGCATTATGGGTAAGAGGAGGGCCAGGTGGCAACACACACAATGACTTCACGCCCCAAGAGTAAGCAGACACAACACAGAAATCCTCTGAATTCTTTCCATCAGAATGCCCTTTAGATCACATGCACATATTTTTATATTTGTGTGTGAAAGCCTCTAATGACTGAGGAAGGAGTGTAAAACATTGCTTCCCAACCTTTTTTTGTCTCGTGTACCCCCAAAGTCCCGTTAGAGGACATCAGGTACCCCGTCATGGACCCCATCACATCATGGGTTCATTTGAACTGATTTTTTTTTAATTTTATTTATTCAGCTCTTTTCATTAAGAAGAGATGGTATTGTCACAGCATGTTTTACAATCAACTGGCCAATGTTGGTTTGGTCAAGTTTGCAGTCATACTGCTGGCCAGTGTCAGAAGTTGGACATCTCAGCCATTTCACCATCATTACTTGTAGTCGTTATAACCATCTGCTCATTACTTTTAGCTATCTATTTCAATCATTTACTCATTACATAACTGTTACTGTGTGTTTCAGCCACTCAGCCAAGTATTTCAACTGTTTATCACTTGTATATACATATTGTTTGATTTGAACTCATTACTTCAAACTAGTTTAACCTTTAATCCATTTTGACTCACTATTTCAGGCTATTTTTACATGCTGACTAGTTTTGTTACACTCTCAGTCATAACATAAAGTGGCCGAATAGGTGGAAATAAATGAGTATCATATTGGTCAGATTATCAAATGGTAGTGTCTGTTTTTTTAGTTAAACTACTCTACAAATCAGGGTTTACCTTGGAAACTGCGGAAATACCCCATGGGGTACAAGTGCCCCCTGCAAAACACCCTGGTCCAACCAGCATATTGTTTAAGTGTAGGTGCAGTCATTGTAAAAGATCTTAGCTTAAATCTAAGTTTCGATCTAAGCTTGAAATTGCACTTCAGAGCAAAAAAGTTTCTGTGTGTAACTGAACAAGAACAAGAATCTGCAGCTCCCAGCACTGGGAAGGTATAGGTTCAGGTATAAGGTGTCACTGAGCAGACTGCAATCAGCACGTACAAAGTGTGATCACAATTGGAGGCAACATTGTTAGAAAACACAACCAAGGTATAAAAACATACTAGTGTCTTTAAGTCTTCACTTGGACTTTTCCCCTCCTTTGTCACTTTCAAATGCTCCTGACAAATTCTCCAATATACAGATAAACACATACAAAATCCTGCCCACACATTTAAACAGAAAAAGCTCTTCAGAAGCGCACCTTTCCACCCACATATGTTGACATACGCACATGAACAAACTGGTAATGTTCCATCAAAGCTTATAGCGCCCATTAAAACACAGAGACAAACATGGAGCCACGCTCGTAGTTAACACCCACACACTCTTGAATGGCGTGCCTTTCCATCACTGCAATTGCCAGTGACAGTGACTATCATGTACCCCACTCAATTACACCTGGCTAATTGTTGAGATGCCACATTACCATGGAGAGACTCACAAGGACGAGTCACACACTTTATATGAAGTTTATATATATAGAAATATGTAAAACTCAGTCCTGTGATGTTTCTATGAAAACATATAGTACTGCGGTTTTGCATAAGCATGCAACGCCCTCATCTAATCAGATAATGGATTATTTAAGCATCGGCTCTCACCGTGCCATACAAACCGACAGAGATACAGTACGTTTTCTCTCCTTTTTTCCCTCTCAAACAAACACACACACACACACAGTCTGTGCACAGTGCACGGCACACACTTTGCCTGAAGGATTTTAATTTGAGATGCAGACTCCAGTGTCATAGTGAATGATATTAAAAGTCGTATCATGAATAAATCAGGAGACAGAGGACTCACCTCAGCAATGTGACAGATAAGCAAAGAGAAACAGCACACAGGAGGAGACAGAGAGAGGGAGAGAGAGGAAAAGGTTCAGGACTAACGGAGGAAAGGCCGATAAATAAAGCCACATGCATTTTAACAATACAGACAGCAGCACTGTTTGATGTAGGCCATTAGTTTATGGCACTCCCTAACAAGGCTGTAATTACTGTACTGCTAAATCCACAGCACACCTTCATCTGTCATCCGATCACTCAAAAATTCTTTTTTTATGGCTGTTTCCGAACAGGAGACATGTTCATAATGAAACCCCTCATTTGTAACAAATCACTCAGCCGGAACATCAATAGAAATTGACAATTTGTCAATTTGTCATGTAGTTCCTGAAGTAGACAGGATGTCTCAGCAGGGGTGTGGTGCATCCAAAATTTCTGAAGGGGCAAGAATTCATTCAAACCTGTCAACATTTCAAATCAAGAGGGAGTGCGGATGATGAAGCGATGTGTTGGTTTAGGTGCTGTAAACATGTGAGACCTTGAAGGCTCTATCACAGCCCAGCAGTGTTTATATTGCTTCATAACCTCACCCTGCTCTTAAGCAGTATAAGCTTGTGCCACCTAAAAGAAAAAAGCTATTTTTGATATAACTGCTGCTTCCGCTACAAACTTTTCAGCTACATTTGCACTGCATTCTTTGCATGCAGTTTTTTGTGCCATAAAGCAATAATTTGTGCTGTAAAGGGCCACAAAACGCTATATCCCACATATTGTAAAGTCACATTTTTGGTGATAGTGTTATAGATAGTGTTTAGATGCCATAGCAGTGCCTGACATATACTGGCTTTTTAAATAAGTCTGTCTCTGACAATACCACATGTGTTCTGATTAAAGACATTTTCACCCTGAATTATTCAGCATCTGACCACTGAACTGTAGCTGTCTGTTTTTAGTCACCACAGACAGCCAGTGAACACACTTCAGGCCCACACATGTTAGCAATAGCTAGCTAGCAGCACACGTATTGTTTGCGTGCGAGTGTGTCTGCTGAGTTACTGATGGGTTTTGAGCTCAAAACACATCAAAAAGTCCAGTTCTTTCTGTTATTTTAGGATCCTTCTCCCTTTTTTCTAACCCATACAGTCATGCACTGGAGTTGCCAGTTGCCATTTTTTATTTGTGCCACCCAAGGTCATCTCACTTCTTTAAATTGACTTCATATGCAATTGTGTTCCGTCAAAACAGCTTTGCTAAGGTGTGTGATCCAACCCAGCATTCACAGAAATTAAGAACATTTTCAGTTCAATGCAGGAAGTAAGGTCTCTTTATGCATCAAGGTGGAGAGTAATCCTGTGTCTGCACAGGATGTGTTCAGGCACAGTATTGAGTGTAGGTCACTACACTCTTGGCAACACTCAGAGCACAATCATTATAATTATGCATGTAAAACAGAAGAAAATAGACTTGAAGTGTAAAGATATTCAAGGTCTTACATGGCATGTCCAGAGAGCTGGATTGATTACAATAGAAGTCTATCTGTTTCGTTAGACGTACATGAGACGGACAACTGAAAAATGCTGAAACATCCTGTGAAGACACGCTGTAAGAGTTTGGAGGATTGGAGTTTGGAGGGCGTATGGCATGTCTGACAGTCATGCAGGTGACCACCCTGTTTATGTCCTGTCGCAGACCAGCAATTACCACTGACCTTTAACGGTGATAACAACCTTTATCTATGCTTAACCAAGTGTTTTATGGTCTAATCATAACTAGCCCTTAACCATACTCACCACACTTACCCATTTTCCTCTGGATGGTCTAACATCACTATTCTTGTCTGGTGATGGGGTCTGTCTGAAGTCTTCATTTAAAAGAGTCTAAAGAGGTAGACGTGTCATAGATGTTCAATACAACTCATACATCAAGGTCAGACGCACTATATAAATTATGGATGCACCACATTCCACACAGACAATGATATTTTTTTGAAAACGGACAGTAAAATTGCTTGCACATGGTCACAGACACACACAAGCTGAGCCGAGCGTGAAAGAAAAAGAAGGAAAACATTCAAATTAATAACGTAAAAATGATGATAACATTTTGTTTACATCGTTTACATGTTGTCTCCCTGTTTGTACCGTGATGTTGGAATAACCCACACTGAATCACAGCGTTAGCTATAATATCCTGTATTAACCTGTGTGTCATCATTTGTGGTTTTATTGCTCACAATAAGTGTCAGTATGTAAAATTTATACTGTAACTAACAAAACAAAGGCTGCTTTGGTGCTGCTGGAGGACAGCACCAGAACAAGGGCAGCTCACCTTTATATGCAAACAAGATGTAAAAAAGATCTTCTGACAGCCAATGGCGAATAATTGCAGGAGAGGCCAGTAGAAATGTATAGATAGCAGGGAATGCAGGGAACAGTGCTAACAGGACTGTGATGGCCTGCTGCTCCTGTGCAAACACAAATGAAGACTGTTCATACCAGAAAAACTACTCTGTTGAGTGTTTGTTCAAATGCCGAAAAAATATATTAGGTATTTTATTATAACCTGCCTGTCCAGATAACCCTAAGACAGTCCAATATAACCCATTTGCCCACTAACATTTTTCCACCTTACGCACTCAAATGCAGTCAAGCAGAAAACCCCTAATATATTAGTATTAGAATTAGTTAGTGTCCGCTCTTATTCATAAGTGTTGACCAATGGTAAATGTTGGAGTAATAAAGAAAAGCTGAAGTGCAGAAAGTATACGGTATTTTTCTGTGTTAAAAGGATTTCTGCATATTGGTATTTTTCTTCTTTCGTCAACACATAGTGGCACCCACTCACAAACAGGTCAGGAGGGGTCGGTGTGAATGAGTGCGTGAGTAAATGAGTCGCCAGGTTCATGAGGTGCTTCACATCTAAAAGCATAGGAAATTACAAGGGCAAATGCTGTTCGCAGTGCTGAAATCATCACATGTTAGTTAAAGACATGAAATATATACATAGTTTTTTTATAGGTTTAGTTCTGGATTTTGGGGAAAATGACATATACAAGTGAATACAGGTGAAAAGAGCTAGCTTTGTTCAGATTTGGAGCCAAGTATGTTATGGCTAAACAGTAAATTTGACTCCAGTTTGGGAGATGGGATTGAGATCTATCTTTCCTTTTAAGATTCTGAACAAAACTATAAAGCATATTTCCCTATTATCAATTAATATTCTATTATTTGCAGCAATAACAGATTTTTTTTGCAGAAAAACTCCTGTCCAGATACTTTTGTTTTGGGGCTATTTTTCTAGTTATCTTTTGAAAGCAATTAATTTTTTCGGCCACTTTACGGCAGTTAAATTAATTTCTAAACCCACCCCTGACATTAGTTAGTGTGGCAGGCTTATTAGTAAACAGTTCCCCATCCAGCACACATGGAGCTGTAGTAGTAATGAATAGTACTATTCATTTGAAGTTGTGTTTTTGCCCAACTGACGAACATATTCTCACCCACATTAGCTCTGTTAAGGTCTCCACCAACTCATGAGAGAAATATTTGTCTCTTTACCCGCTAAATGCTCCACTGTGTTCACCAGCTAGTCTCTGAATGTGTCTGTCTGCTGTCTGGTGCAGAGCAGCTAGTGTACAGTGGGTTTATCTGGGCTTTGCTAAAGAAACAGCTGCCTGCTGCAGATGGAAATGAGGTTGATGAGAGAGCTGAGAGTGAATGAGAACAGTGAAGTTACGGGATTCAAAACTAAACCATTGAGCTGAAGGATGCAGAGTACTTCCACAGAGCTGAAGGGAACTGCAGAGTCAGGTCATAAGTCTAGTTTCAATTATGAGTGACACCTCTCATGTTGCACATAGTCATTTAAGATTTTGTTTCTATAAAAATATTGATGAGTGCAGCTTTACATTTGAATGTGAATGAAATTTGTGCAACATCAAACATCCAGTCTGGCTGAGGTACTTTCATAACCCAAGCTTTATATCAAAAAAGTCCGTAACGTGCAACAAAATGTTATCTTCTGAATGTCTTTTTAACTATCCTTCCATAATGATTTATTTGAAAGAAATTCTCAACTTTCAAAGCATTTGAAGGGATTTCAAAGCATTTCCCCTGAAAAGGTGAGATGGCTCACACTGGAGTTGGAGCCACAGTGGGAGTTTCATTCATACCAAGTTTTTGTCTCCCATGGTGCACTGAGCATCATGGCTCAGTGCTAACCCTACATCATGGGATCAGGAGGACAAATGAACAGAGGGTAGAGCGGAGTGAAAATCAGCCTGCTTATGTCTGTAGGTGGGAGGCTGCATGTAAACTGCAGCTCCGTCTAACTAGCCAGGAGGAGGGTCCACCACGTCGACCGGTGTCTGGTGTGTCTGCTGTATGTGTGTTGTGCACATACGTGTACATGAATATGCATGCATATTTGTGTGTCTGTGCTGTGGTTACCTCTGAGGGGAGACGGCAGTGCTGTCGGCAGGTTAATCCAGCCCTCAGGCTAAGCATCAAACTTTCAGATCAGAGAATCAATAATTCAGACAGCAGCTTGTCAGGATCTATCACAGAACACAGACTGAGAGGCAGGCAGCAGCACAACAAAGGCACAGAGGTGATGTACAGCCTCATACAACTCAAACACATACAAATCAAGGTGGACGCAGACCCCCTCCATAATTGCGCGCCGATGCACTCGCTCAGATCGCGACCACAGAGCAGCATAATGCTCAAAAGCGAGGAAACATGCGCATACATAAATTCACTCACGCACAAAGAACCACACCTTGACTTCAATCCTCAGAGATATTACAATATGTGGGGGAAAAAATTGATTGATGGTCAGAGTTCGTTTTTGATTCCCAAACCTTACAATCTAAACTCAATCCTTACGAGGTGCGTCACAGATCTACTGCTGTGTGTAAGATGCACCAGCTAGTCCTTGAAGTATATGCCACCCTATTAATATGGCCGTGGCACTGTTGTAAATCCCCTGCAAATCAGAGAAACACAGCAACAA
The DNA here is from genome assembly GCA_023238725.1 of Scortum barcoo. Lineage (NCBI taxonomy): Eukaryota > Metazoa > Chordata > Actinopteri > Centrarchiformes > Terapontidae > Scortum > Scortum barcoo. The sequence continues at coordinate 2,684,561 of CM041548.1, read as the reverse complement.
ACCATGTCTGTTTAGTGTGTGTTGTGGGGGAGTGAGCTGGTAGGGGGTAAGAGAAATTGAGGGATATTTCAGTGTGTGGGTGTATAATGGCTATCAGAGGTGACTTTCAGTGGGATCAACTCAAAACACTCGCGCACAAACACACAAACAAGCTTTTTTTTTTCCTCTTTCCTCGCACAGTCACAGACACAGAACATTAGCTTATACAGATAACCATATCAAATGATCATGCAGCAGCAACTAGCCAGCTCTGTGGGTGTATGTGTGAGTGAGAGTGTGTGTGTGTGTGTGTCTGCATGAGAGAGTCATAAAGTGAAAGTGCTGACGTTCAGAGACATTTTCTTGGAGCTGAGTGAGCCCCTGCAGGCCTAGTAACCTTGAGTTCCGAGCCGAGTGTGAACCAGAGGCTGGCAGTCAGCGTAGCGCGCGTGTGTGTTTGCATGCGTTTAAATAAAGTGCAACCAATCACAGCTCCCTTTACACCCACAGGTTGTCTCTGGTTTGTGACCCTTTACCACAGGTTATGTGACCCAGCTTTTAAAGTGTGATTTGGACACCAAACTCAGGCTGTAATCCCCATTTTCCTTTTTCCTATTTCTGCCCTTACTCACCAAAATCTCTCTACACATATCCTCTTACTGTCCGTCCACCAGCATCCAGAGGAAAGAAGCTCCTAGTTCATAAAAATGTTGATAAGCCTGTCTAAGTTGCCCTCGATTCCACTCACTCACAGAGAGTAGTAAGTGCTCTGTGGGTTGTCTAGCTTCATGTTTCACCGCTCACGCTCCGTACGGGCTTCCATAATCCAGGTGGTGTTTGCTGGGTCCAACCTGAAAAATTCACAGACCCTAATTGCCACTTTATCTGCATGTTTTTAGGAAGAAAATCATGTAATGTATATTTTGATTCACAGGTATTGATTTGTCACTTGAATAGTTATGTTATTTTGAACACTTCTTGTACCTCTTCAAGACAAAAACAGTACCCGAACACAATGACTTAATCCAGCTTTAATTCAGTTCATAACTTTTGGACATGCAACAAGTGACAAGGACAGTACTGCTTCATGCTAAAGAGTACCAAGCCATAAAAGGATAGGAAACACTGTCCTAAAAAACTGTAGATGTGAGCATCAGACAGACTGCTGGGGTAAAGGAAAGTGCTGTGTTTAGTAAATACAACATGAAATTAAATGTGATTTTAATGTGATTTACGGCATTCTTAGCAGCAATTTACATATCATTGTATGTTTTGTAAAATATAATACCCAATTTTCTTCATAATGTGTTATTGCTAGTTTTAGCTAAATGCAGGAAATACATCTGTGCCCACATACTTTTGGGTACTTTTGGGCTCTTGTTGTGGTTTGGGCTTGGCTCTAAGGGTGGGAATCTCTCTCGAATGCTTGGTCCCTCGATTCAGTACAGAACTGAATCGTGATTCAGTAAATAAAAGGGGGCACTATTTTTAGCCTCTTACTCCAGTGCATTGTGTGCCAAACCATTCCTCCCGTCTTTAGTCCTCAGAATTGTTACATGAAACTGGCTAACAGGGGTCTCTGTCTGACCAAACAAATAAAGTAGAGCAAAGTGTGTGGGAGTAAGAACACTTGCTCCGCTGCAACACTAGTCAAAGGGAAACCCACTGTAATCTACAGAGCTGTGCAGATGCAGAGGTTTCATAATGAAACAGGCTATAGTGTTTCTTCATGTGATCAGAGCCAGCTGGACTTTTTGTAAGTTTTGTAAAGTGGCACAGTGTCAAACTCTGAGTGCTTGTTTGTTAGTGCTGGAGTTTGGAGCTTCACTTTGCTAACGTTAGTCTCTGGGTGATGCTCTACCACGTTTCTACAAAACACTTAACCTTTGCCTTTCAATGTTTGTTATTAAGTCATTAAATCTAAAATGCTCCCAAATGCTTGACTTTATTAAAGATGAACTCTGGATAACTCCAGTGTGCGTCTGGGTGCTGCACTGCTCCGTCTTTTCTCTTTGGTCAACATAGCAATGAGAAACCAACCAATTCTCATGTGAATACATTTTTAACCACTATTAATGGGTCCCTTAGTTCTAATTAAGGGACATTTATCTTAATGTTACAGCATACAGTGAAACTTTAGATGTGGTGAGCTTTCAACTCTGTGTTGAGTTTGTGTTTGTTCCTTTCCTGTTTTAATAAGACAGGCCAGGCTTGCTTCATAATCAAATGGTTTTCAGTGTGGAAGAACGTACCTAACTTGCACGGAGCCCCGAACCTCAGCCCTATCCAATACTGTTAGGATGAACTGGAGCGCCAACTTTAAGCCAGACTTTATCTCCCAACATCATCATGGAGTGGAAAGACTGAAACCAGCTGCTGTTCTAGCAGCACATGGATGACTGTGGTTTGGTAATTTTTCAACATTTTTAACAATGACAAAAGGTGTAAAGTTTAGTCCACATACTTTTGTCCATGTAATGTACTTTATGATTATATTTTGTTTGTTTGTTTAAACAACTCTGACTTCATCGTGTGCTCTCACTTTTGATACCTAACCTACCTAGACTCATGATGAAGAGAATGAGCAGAGGAGAGAGGGAGAGATAGCCAGCGAGAGAGAGAACCAAGAGTGACCAATCTGACCTCAAGAGGAGAGGCAGATAAAGAGATAAAAGGATAAAGAGGGATGAGAGACGAGATGGAGGATGCAAGAGAGGAAAAGGAAGGAACAGCCTGCTCGCTTCCTGTGTTCATCTATATTTCACAGCACTTTCAATTAGTACCAGTGTGGCTGCAGAGCTGAGAGATAAAGAGTAAGATGGAGAGAGAGAGGTTTGCTCCAGGTCACTGTGGCCTGTGGCTTCCTCTCTCTACTCTCTCTCCTGGTAATGGTCTCTCTCTCTCTCTCTCTCTCTCTCTCTCTCTTTAAAGATGTTTGCAAACATAAAGTCTGTTTGCTTTGGCCTGAAGCACGGCTTGAGCTCTTGGTTTGCTATATCTACATATTTCTCAGGTTATTTTTAATGTGGCAAAACTTCAAGCATGCTGTAATTTATCAAGAGAGGCCACATGGCCACAAGTCTTTTCATTCATTGGTCGGAAACATTGGGAGAAAGACTTTCTTTCTGGGGGGGAAACTCAATTTACAACTTTTTCACCAAACCTGGTGCAAGAGGAGGTCAGGTTCAAAGTACAAACAAACACAATTTTCTGAATATGATATTAGGACATGGTGGAAATAACTTTGAAAACTGTTTTGAGCTGATAGTGGAAAGACTTCATGCCCTGAGTTCACTTGGTGCAGGCAGAAGTGTGGACATTAACTATCATTTTGGTACATTTACAAGTTTTTAAAAGTTGTGCACATTGTTGACATCCATTCAGTACTGAGCTGGGAATTAACAGTTAAGACAGATAAGACTGATAATGTTAATTTGTCTATGCGTAAAGATTAGCCTATTCAAGCTTAACATAAAAACTGGAAGCAGAGGGGAAAAGCTAGCTTAAAGCTGAAGTTGGTAAGAGAACAGAGTGGCAGTTACTGTATTGTTCATTTGACACCTCAGCAGATCAGTTTTCAGCTATATTAGTTTCTTCACAACATTGTCCACCTTACTCAGTGGCTCCACCACTCAGTCACCCGACATTTGTTGCATGAATGGTGGATGTGCACAACCAATACTCCAACAGCACAGGATATGCTGTTTAACCATCATGTGCATGCAAACGCATAGTTAGAACCTGATTTTGTTGTTTTTTGGACCTGGCAAAAAGCTGTAAACACATTCAGATATTATCACCAAAAATTGTGTTAGCAAGCAATTGCCTATTAACACAGCAAAAGGCTGAGACAGAGCAACATTTGCATTCAATTAGGTAAGTGCTTCTAACAGCCTGACAAATGTAAATCCAATATTTAGACTCCTTTTAGCTCTGCTTAGGTCTCCATAATTTCCTGAGAAAAATATCTATAGCTGTTGTGTTATGGTCACCAGCTGGCTAGTAACTTTGCATATATGTCATTTAGTACTGAGCAGGTAGTGGACAGTGTTTTTTTTCTTTTTGGTAAATAATGCCTGAAACAGCACAGATGCTACTTCTAAAACCAAAACAACAATCTGAAAGACAATGCAAGGTTCTGTAAAGCTGAGAGGGACTGGAGAGTCAGGTGATAATTCTCTGAGTGCCATCGTTCTCATTCCACATTGTCATTGGATGAATGAAGACAATAATGACTACAGCATTTGTGGGCTGAGATATCATACAGTTCCTCTTGTAGTCGGTCAGATCAGTCACATCAATTGCACAAAAACCTCCATCTGACCAAGGCCTGGATCAGATTTGTGTGTACTGTGCACTTATGGCCAGTTGAACCCCTATAGAGTCACAAACAACTGGTCTCAACCAACTAAAAACAGAAGAGCCTGCCAGCCAAATGACAGGCTTGTTGTCAGAGCAGATCAGAGGTAGTGAGGCAGCGCTGATGCTACCTCCTCTGACCTGTCTGAGGCTGCAGTTACTAGGTCCTCAGCTGGGTACCACTAAGATCCAAGTGTCAGCACGATTTCACTGTAACTCACTACAGTGACAGAATTCACAATTAGCCACAGAGGAAAAAGTCATCACCGAAATAAATGTCTGATGTTTTTGTTAGAACACAACTCTGTGGAGACCTCAAAGCTAAGAACGTCAAGTTGAAACATGTACTCCTGTGGAGATGGTTCCCTTGGAGAGAACAAACTTGTTAACAACCGTAGACCAGAAAACATCTTTAAAGTTGGAGATGGACTACATGCTGGATGTTGTGCAATTAATTAAGACACTTTTTTTTTTAGTTGGATGGATGCAAGGCTCTAGTTTTACAATGACCCTTAGGCGAGACAATTTGTGTTTGTAGACCAAGTTTCTTCAGTTTATATTCCATCTAACCTTCAACCTCCACTTTCTTTTGTCTTTGAGTTATATTTAGAGCCCATGTCATGTTTTCACTTTTCAAAATTAAATATGCAAATCTTTCTGTTTTTATTAGGCTTATTATAAAACAGGTCAAATCTCATAAAACAAAAAACACTTATAATACAAAAAGACTTTACAATTGCAGTTTAAACACCACTGCACTATACTGCTACTTACTTAGTTCTGGACTCTTATAATTATCACCTCATGAGTGTTTTTATCCCTTACATTTTAAGTATTTTCTTAGCAATGTCACAAGAGATAGTAAATTGAGGTGGCAAGTGTCCCACTTACATCACAATTTATACTGGATACATAATGCTGCAAAACTGATTTTGCAAAAAGCAAAATGTAATTATATTTAAGAAAAGGGATATACTGAATACAAATGAAACTTGTGTTTGTTTTGTACATGGAAAGTGAAATATACTTATGACCAGTATATAAGTAGCTACACTCACGAGAACAGCTCTGCTTCATGGCTGAGAACAGAAATATGTCTTATTACCCTGTCCTGTTCTACAGCCAAGTTAGCAGACTATAATGCTCATTATAAAGACAACCTAAAATACTAGAAGAATCGAAACTTTCACCTGATGATGGAGTCAGATGAATGGTAAACCATTAAACAGTTGGACAGACATTTTGAACCACAAATTTCAATATACTGGTCATTAGGATTAATTTTCTGGGGACCATGAATATCTGTACATGTCTATCCATCCAATAATTATCAAGACATTTCACTAAAAAGTAAAAATGACACCAGATGGAAGCTTTGGGCTTCCCCAAGGTCAGCAGGATACATCATCTGTGGAACATAAATGTCTGTGATTCATGTTGAAGTTGCTGAGATGTTTCAGTCCGGACCAAAGTGGTGGAACAAGCTACCGACATTGCCAGCCATGGAGCCACAGTGCTTGTGTGGCTAAAAATTGTTAATTATATTATGTTTTCAACATTAATTCCACATGAAGAAACAGGACTTGATGGCAAGGACAACTGTGGGTTCTTTCATTTTTAAAAACACCAGTGTGTGTCACAGTTCAAGATCTATCAGAACATTTCCACTGAGCAAGTCTTGAATACTGCAACAGTAGGACATTCATATGGAGCTGTGGCCATGACATCATTTGATGGCAGCAGTACAAACATCCAACATGTGACTGAAGACATATGAATCAACAAGAATGTATACTGAGAAAGACCTCTGATTTCTCTTGAACCCTGTTTGGCACACTATGGGAAACCACTGAAGGACTCAAGAAGAAGAAAAGAAATTAAGGGTGCATGTGAGGAAAGACCATCCCTGCCGCATCCAGCAGCTGTTTCTGCCACCACTTGCTTCTCCAGGGAGCCGAGGCCTACAGAGAAGGGACGCCAGCCTCCAGGCATAACCCCGGGCGATGTATGTCAGCCATATGCCTGGCCTGCTGCAGGGAGCAGTGCGGCAGGGAAAGAATGACTCCAGTGTTGGAGTTGAGACAGAGAGAGACACTGTCATGTTAGACTGCACTCTGGCTGACAGCTCCGCTGATGCCAGGCCAGGTCAAACCCCAGCCATGGACGACAAGGGGTTCAGACTCGCCCCCCCTTCAGCACCGCAGGGACCATTTTGATGTCAAACATCTCGCCATTTGATAAAAGTAGAGCCACAGGACAGAAAGCATAAGACATGACTGCGGGGAATGACAAGGAGTGACGCGTCAGGAAATTAATTAACGTGGGGAAAGGCACCTGCCTCTGGGCATGCAGCGCAGAGCAGCCGTCTGAATCAATGAAGCTGTGTTCGGCTCTCTTTGTCCAGTCGGCCAACCTGTGGCGGTTAGCAGCATATGAAAGTGTAATGAGATGTCTATCGGCTGACTCAACGTCACCCCCTCTGTTTCAAGCTAGTCAGAGCTGGATGGCAAGGCTATGATATGATAGCACCGGCTGACACCTTGGGATTGCGCATTGCGCAGAATTGCCCCCCTTCCAAAAAAATAAGAGAACAGAGTCTGGAGGCGGACAGTGTTTTGGGGGAAATGATTCCTCTGATAGATGCAATCTACCTGCCATCCAATCTAACACTCCCCCTGCTCTCCTCCTGCCTCTCAGGCTCAGTTTGATACTGCAGGTTTTCTCACACATCCTCACACATCCACTTTTAATCATGGTAGGATGAAGAGCAATCAACGTTCCTTACAGCATTTTTGTGGCATGTGCAACTTATGTCTTATGCAAACCTCAGTTTGCTTAACACACATGCTGTGAATTATGACCTGAAAAAAACAACTGTGATTCTTTTTTAGTTAGTCTTTGGTGCTAAGTGCTCATTGAGGTGTTTTTCCCTTGTATTTCCCAGAAATCATCGGTCAATCAAACAGTGTGAGCTTTACTGTGGATGAAGTGTTGAAGGCACACTTCTCTTTGTCCTTTCTGTAATGCTGTCTATCTGATGATCTGGCCATTCACACTACCCACTTCTACTTATTCAAATAAGAAATGGTCAAATAAAAGACACCATAAGCCGCATTAATGAATCATTTTACATGAACTCACACAAATATTTGTCATGCTAAAGGGGCCACTTGTAGTGACGAAGTTGCAGAGAATTATGGGCCGACTCTGCAGCTCCCCTCAGCTCTAAAGAGGGTTTTAGCCTCTTTTAGCTCATGTGGTTGGTAAGGCACACTGCTCTCATCAAACCAGCAGCAGCAGGCAGGTGTTTTTAGCAAAAAGCACTGATAAACCTGCTGTATACTATCAAAGTTAAACACACACATAGTGCCGTAAGTTGTTCCCTGTCAGTGTGTTCCTATTAGATCTGATGTTTCTGGGTTAATGTTACTGCTGTATTAATGTGTATGTTACATGTTGCTCCTGCAGATGTTTCAGGTTCAGCTCGTATGAACTTTTTTTTTTCAACTGTTGTTTAGTTTAATCTATAGCAATGCATCATTTTCTAGAAGATCATCATGTTTGTAGCATCGCTGTCATGGAAGAGCCACGTATCTCTAAAAAGTCAGAAACACAGCCTTTTTTCAGCTTTGTTATGATAACTCATGAAGGAACATTTACAGTGGCAAGAAAAAGTATGTGAACCCTTTGGAATTTCTAAGTTTTCTGCATTAATTGGCCATTTAATGTGATCCGATCTACATCTAAATCACAAGTATAAACAAAACAATGTGCTTAACCTAATACCACACAAACAATTATAATATTTCATGTCTTTATTGAACATATCCATTAAACATTACACAGTGCTGTTGGAAAAAGTAAGTGAACCCTTGGATTTAATAACTGGTTGAACTTCCTTTGGCAGCAATTAACCTCAACCAAAACGTTTCCTGTAGCTGCTGATCTGACCTACACAACACTCAGGACAAATTTTGGACCATTCATCCTTACAGAACTGCTTCAGTTCAGCCATGTTCTTAGGATGTCTGGTGTGAATGGCTCTCTTGAAGTCGTTACTTAGCATCCTTAGCATCTCTATTGGATTCAGGTCTGGGCTCTGACTGGGCCACTCCGAAAGGTGGATTTTCTTTTTTTGAAGCTACTCTAGATGATCTAGATAGTAGATTTACTTCAATGTTTAGGGTCATTGTCCTGCTGCATCACACAACTTCTACTGAGTTTCAGCTAGTGGACAGCCACCCTTACATTATCCTGTAGGATGCCTTGATAAACTTTGGAAGTCATATTGCCCATGATGATGGCAAACTGTCCAGGCCCTGAGGCAGCAAAGCAGCCCCAAACCATGATGCTCTCTCCACTGTACTTCACCTTTGAGATGATGTTTACATGCTGGTATGCAGTACCATTTTTACACCATACGTACAAAAAATACAAAAATAATAATAATAAATGTAAAAAAACATAAAATAATAAATCTTAGTTTCATCAGTCTACAAAACATTTTCCCATTAGTGTTGTGGAGTGGCAAACTTCAGGTCTGCAATGGAAAGCAAAGCAATAAATGCAGAAAACTAGGAAATTCCAAAGGGTTCACATACTTTTTCTTGCCACTGTAACTATTCTGTTGTGTATCAGAAAAATCCACAACCATACATGTTTTTTACTACACAGGAAGGGTTTGAAAAAATGCAATCTGAAAAGAAACTAGTAACTAAAGCTGTCAGGCAAATACAGTGGAGTAAAAAGTACAATATTTGTCCCTGACTTGTGTAGAAGTATAAAGCTGTATACAATGGAAATATTCAAGTAAAGTGAAATACATTGACTCTGGACTGAATAGAGTAATTGAGTACACAGGAGACATGCATACAGCATGTAAGGAAGCCAGAGCATGCACACATTTCACATCACAAGTCACAAGTTCAGAGTTTGTGTGTATTCAGAGAGAATGTAAGTTTTGGCCTCACATTTTTCGCTCATATAGAACCACTGAACTGTGCAGTCTGTATTTATTCAATGGACTGGACAGACATCAGTTTCAGCTAACCGGTAATGAAAGCACCAACTGTGTTTGTGTTCAACTCAGCGTCCAACTGAACTCAGAACTCAGCAGAAGTTCTTATCTTCAGTCAGTCTCTCTCTTTCTTCCACCCATCTCCATGTGTTTACAAAGTAGATTCATGAAGCCTTGGGATGAGTGCAATTCGCACACCTCTCCATTGACCTTGTAGCCAATCGCACCAAATCCACCCTTACCATGCCAGATATACAGTATATTCTATTATTTATGATATTTTTGACTGATTGATTTTTTTTATTCTTCCCTGCTTTAGTAGTTTTTATTATAATCCAGTGAATCCTCTCAGTTTGTTAGGCTGCGCTAAAAACAGATGTACAAGTTACTCCTCTGTTCTTATGGCAGCTCAGAATATGATGGTTTTGACACTCATGTCATTTTAAAGAGAACTCTGTCATCTTTATTTTTTAACACATTTCCATGATCACTAATGTCAAATTAATTACAACTTTAACCAGCTACAGGTTAAATTGCAGTTCCATTAAATCAGCCAGTCACAGAGAGTAGATCTCTGATAAAGCACTGTGGGCTATGACACAGATTTACGCCAGTATGTATTTGGATCATCAATCACAAAGATCTGAGGTTTAGAGCTGCTTTAAAGTTAGGTCATGAGCGAACCACCATCAAAATCTGGGATGGTAGCTGCAAGACGTGATGATGTCACTCTTGTTTGCCCAGTTTGATCTTTGCTGCTCTCCGCTAACACTCCTCTCTCACAGCTTTTCCATCATCTGATATGGTGTTTCATTGATCTGTTTTCTCTCCCGCTTGTTTTGGCATCTCAACATGGAGTCAACAAGAAAAAGTCCCAGGGGCAGCGGAGAATAGCTTGAGGTAGGATCGCAGAGTTCAGTGAGCGTTACAGAGCAAGAGATGATATACATGCAATCAGCCAACATACAGTGTGACACCACAGCGGTGACTTCCAGGTGTCAGCGATTGTCCTGTGACATCAGGAAAAATATTTTCAGAAAAACGCCAATTCACGCCAATGCAACCTGTTTTTCTTTAATTATTAAAATGGGCACTGATTTTCCTTGTATGTCCTGGATTTGCTAAACTATTTCTCTGTTTTTATCTTATAGGGGGTCCATATTGATTGTTTTTATATCCAATCTACTGAATGGTTGTGCTGTTTTTATTTTAATTTTATTTTATTTACTTTTTTTGTCGCTTTGTTATTTTTATGTTATGTACGGTTGTTTTCTTTTAATTATTGCATACTTTTAAAAACCCAGGGGCTGGCACCCAGGCACAGCTTGAAAAATCTTTTTTTTATTATTATTTTATAACAAAGTCTGATGTTGAGCGATATAGACAGGACAGATAGACAGGAATAAAACTGCTGCTATAGTGAATAAACTGTATATTTAGTTGAGTTTATTAGTCCATTTAGTAGATCTCTCTCTCTCTCTCTCTCTCTCTCTCTCACACACACACACACACACTCACACAAGTTCACATTTCACCCTAAATATCCATAATATATCAACATCACAATTTAAAAGGCCATCGTGTGTTGTTTGATTGTCAGAGCAGAACACAGAGAACTAATGGGTTAATAGAGTTAAACAACATACAGCAGAGGTGGAAAGAAGGTGTTAGAACTGTTGTTAAACATTTTTGTGGGTGAAATACTTATATGGACATTTTATACACACTTTGATTGTTCAGTTATGCTTTATCAATACAGTACTCAAACTGGCTGACTGAGAGCGGAGATGGTACTTATTATTAACTCAAGTAACCATACCACAATTACTGTAAAAGTACTGGCAAGAGTCACTCTGCAGATCAGGCTGCTTATGTTATATTCTTTTATATTGATTTTATATTGATTATAATTATTAGATTGTAATTATCAGTGTATTAAGTTGTAAGTCACTTTTTAATATTGCCAATCGAGTAAATCTTAACTGTATATTTTGACATGTAGAAGAGTACAAGTGTAAAGTAGTATGAAATGGAAATACTCAAGTACAAGCACCTGAAAATTGTAATTAATAGCAGTACTTGAGTAAATGCAAGTTATTTACTCAACTTATTGCAAAAGTTATTTTCCACCACTGACTTACAGTTATGTCTGTAAGGAAAGTGCAGTATTTTAAACAAGATTATTTCCATGCCTGTCTCTGTTTCATTTCATGTTGCACTAATCGTGTGTACAAGATCACCAAAACACTTATCATACTTTGCAATATGTCTCCCTGTGGAGCTCCAGGAATGTCAGTAAAAGCTCCCATGTCCCCTTGTGTCGGAGTCTAAACTTCTCTGGCCTGCCCAACAGCTCACCAAATTCTCAGTCCTTTATCTTTTACAAAGATGGTGATCTCTACTAGTAAAGTAACTAGTAACAATGTTCTAAGTTATTAACAGATCACATGTGAGACAACAAAGACTTGACCAGTAAAGACCAGTAAACAGTTGCAGATAGTAGGCAGGCCAAAAGGTCATTTCTGGACAAATGGACTTTTCTCTCTGCAATATTCAAATCAAGAAAAGCCTAATAAATGTCATTAGACTAAACACCAGTGGCTGTGTTTCTTCAGTGCATTGATAAAATTAATTAACAACTCGAAATTAGAAGAAATGCTAAAAATATTACTTTTTAAAATATCAACAGTGGGCTGTCAGGCAATTTGGGGATTTAGAGGCATTATTTGTTGCTGTAGCAGACTCAGAAAGAGCTTATTTAACAAAGTTATATTAAATATTAAGAAGTGAGCCGCTAATCAAGCTTTAAAAAAGTCACTATCTTTAGTGCTTACTCTCACTATGGCTGCTCCTTTCGGCAAAGAGCATTCAGTCTTTTCACTTGAACCAACCAGACTATAGCAGGACCTTTGTGAGCCATTGCTGTTCAGATCTGTTCCTCCTCATCTGCCACTCCTAGATGTCATTTAAGTGTGTGATTTAGTCACTGCTAAACAGTAACATCCCCAGCTGTAGCATAACTTCCACAAGAAATCTTACTGTGCCAGATCATACATTAAACTGAAATGCCAAATTTTTATTATAGTAGTTGTGACTTACACTGTGTGAGAATATGTGTGTCCAGTTTGTTTAGTTTTGAGTATTCATGCAGTTTAAAACATACAAACATGCTGAAGTTATTAGACCATTTTGTCTGACAGTACTGGAATAATTTTGTAATTTTAGGTATATCATGTTATTTTTGTGAAATGCCATTTAAAATCTTCCCAGTTTAGATAACATGGACATGATGAAGTGTCTGGTCAGATATGTCCACCATATCCCATCTAGTCTTCAGTCTAGCAGAGACTCTCAAAGGACCGCCATGACATCCACGCCGTAGATCACATGACTGACCAACCCAGCTGAAGACGTCAGATAAATTTTTGCTACCCTGGTTAGCTTGCGTACTGATGCCAGGCCCTCAGTAACAGAGCTGAGTAAATGCTGAAGTCCTTTCTGTGCGGAGTCTGCTTGTTCTCCATGTTCCTGCATGTTTTTTCTGCAGGTACTCCTTCCTGTGAGTGAATGTGTCAGCCCTGGGATTGACTGGCGACCTGTCCAGGGTGTACCCAACCTCTCGACCAATGGTATCGGCTCCAGCCTCCACGGCCCTTTAAGGATAAGTATTATAGATAATCGATGGATGGTAAAATAAAAATTGTAAAGTCTAGAAGAGACGTGAGTAGCATCATATCCTAGCAAGGTATCCAAGTATCTGTGCAGATCGTGGCATGACCACCCCTACAAGATAATGATCTGATGATGGGGTTTAATTGCCAAAGACTTCTCACATATCTCTTCAACTTTTTCTGTGCACATTAAATCTAATTCATTTTTAATAGCTCCTTAAGCCCCTCTTTCAATTAGTCTCTTCTGATTAAAATTACTTTATTTTACTGTATTATTTTTAATATTGAGAGCAAGTTGAATGTAGGAAGGAATGATGGTGGGGAACAGGGCAGTAAAAAACTCTAACTTTCATTTTAAGCTGTCTCTACCGTGATGTATGTTATGCTTGTTGCCTTTGTCTTTCTTTTCCCCAGGATAAGACCAATAATGTTAATAAAATATGAAATGTATTCTCATACCGACTGACCCAGACACATTTCTACGCAGGAAAAATCTGTTTTCAAGTCCTCACCCTCCCCCACAAAAGTAACAATCAACTTCCAGATCAATTAGCATTCAGCATCAAATCTCACACAGTATGTACTAAGCCTGAGCTGCGTATTATTGAGGGGATAATTGTTGCCTTGCGGTGGTTTGAAGTCGCTCGCTGACTGACTGACACTGATACATACACATACATGAGCAGTAATCACTAACAAGCACATAAAGACACATAAAGAGTGAATGACACTGATAATTAACACACATGCAACACATGCACTCCTCTTTCTTGTGCCTTTCAGAGGGGCCTGTGTACACCCCAGTCAGAATAATCCATCTCCATCATGTCGACACAGCGCTCTGTCTCTAAGATTGTCACACTCACTAATTACTCTTTAAGATAATCAGCCTGTGTGGCTGGAGATGCAGCTCCCCTCCATGGCTCTGTCTTCTCAGGGAATGAGAGGTTTAATCTGTGGCGAGATCAGAGCTACTGGGAGCAGGAGGAGGAGGGACGGGAGACTGATGGAGGGAGGCGGGTGGAAATGAGAAGGAATTTGGGCATCTTAACAAACTCTTAATTACGTTCTCTATCCTCTGCTGGTGGCGGGCGTAAATGGCGGTCCCTGGGGAGCCTCTGATCCACTTTCTGATCTGCAGAATTCACAGCCGAGCTGCTGATCAAAAAGATGGAGCGGCCTAGATGCTTCAAACACATGGGACCTTTTTCCAGCGTGGGACTCGTTGCTTGTCATTGAGCGGAAGTTTGAATTGTCGAAATTCATGCTCAAAATGGAAAAAAAAAGCTTGGCTCCCTTTAAAGACAAGGAAGAAAAGAGAATTTGAAGAGAAACAGGGAGTGTTCAGTGGCTGCATGAATTGATAATGAGCATTCATGCAATGTGCTAAAGGCGTTTGTCCCATATATGAGGCAGAATTCATTGGAGATGACCTCCACCCACATTCTTGCTGTTCTAATATACCAGGCACAGCTTTGATGTTCGCCATCAGCTGAATCCCTGGGGAGGCTCTGCTGTAATAAACCACAGCAGTGAGCGCACTGCAACGCACTCGCCAGCAGGAAGTCCCATGCGCCTGTCCCAGTGGCTCTCTGGGAGCTGCATGGGGTCAGGAGGCCACTGTGACTAGATCACGACACGTAACTGTGTATTATGTCCGCTGACCATTGTGTATTACTTTCTACATCCTCTGTTGATGAGCAATGAGATATAAAGTACAGAAAGAATATTTGATGTTATAATTTGATGCAGATTTGCATGCGCTTGTATGGGTTGAGAGAATTATCTTTGTCTTTAGACTCATGGAATCTTTCATACCATGACCATGAAAAAAACACATTTTTGATTGGGTGACAGGGGTTCATTAAGATTGTATAACGACACAGTCTAAGCAAAGCCCTGGATTACACTTTAATCATAATATAAATGAATGCACAAGGTATATTAAACTGCAGGTAACCACAGCAACAATACTTCCTCACTGGGCTGGACTAACAGTAACCATCAGTTTGAAAATCCTTTGAAAATAGCTATAGTGTGAAGCCTGGCTACTTTATTATGTGAGAGCAACTGCGTTTTCCCAAGGCTTAAAGATACAATAAAGGTTTTTATTTTGTTCTCTTTTGTGGCACCTGTGTCAATAATCAGTAATTCCAGGTGTGTTTTTGAACCTCACTTAGATAGATAACTCACACAGGTGAGTTGAAGAGCAAGTCTGTCGTCGAAAGACTTGTTAAAAGTCTAGCTGTGTGCCACTTGAAATTTTTTTCCGGGAAAGACGCCGTCAAAGTGCAGGTCGTAATATTGCAAATGCTGCAGACCATCATTAGTGGGCTATAGACTTAATCACCATTGTGTTACCTCATAGATAGATAGTGACAACATTTATTTAATTTATATCTTTATCTTTATCTTTATCTTAAGTAACCGTATTCCAGTTGTGTCTAAATTTGAGGATACCGGCCTTTTACCATAAATCTTTATGTGTTGTGACAGAGACAGTTGCTAAGAAGAAATTGGACATTTTCAGGATTTTTCTAAATTAACCTGTCGAGTTCAGTAGTGATCACTCTTTGTTGTACTTTGTTGTACAAAGCCCCATAAATCAAAGGGTTGGCAGAGGCACTGCTGTATTGGTTAGAGATGGTTCAGTTTAGGTATAGTTTAAGATCAGAAATGGTTTGCTGAGATTGTAATTGCTGCAGATTGTTAATGAAGATTTGTGGCCTGAGAGTAAACTGCACACCATACATCATACATTTACTCTTCTGCATTGTACATAAATGAAAAATATAGAATAAGTGAACTCTAAAGTGAAAACTCTTGATTTCAAATGGAAACTATTTGTTTCTATTTGTCAGTAACTATATATATATATATATAAACTATATATATATAAATATAATTGTTTCAAAAACATGCAAGGGAATTTGCAAGGGCTGACTTTGCTTCAGTATATGTGGTTAATGGTTAATGGTTAATGCATTTTATTGTCTTAAATGATAAGTTCACAGTAATGAGGTCCATAAGAAGCCGTGATGATTATGGCCCTGGGTTATGCCTGACAGGGAAAAAAGTCTTAGCTGTCTGAATTGTGGAGCTTGATGGAGCCATACAGATCTACCGACAATACTGAGGGCTGATAAACTGTCTTCCTCCTTGTGTTTTTAGGGAAAACAATTATCAGTTGGACGTGCATAATTACAATCTTCTCCTGAAAAGACACTGGAGTTTAGCATCAGTCAAAGATAAGGCAGGCATTTTAGAAGAGATACAAATACAGCGTTATCTATCAGTAAGTTTCAGATCTTTATTGATGAAACTAAATGGGGTATTTCAGTTTTATCAAAATAATTTCTTATTCAGTTACAAAACTCCACCATTGGATTGCACAATTTATCCCAAAAGGTACTGATCTGTAGTCAATTTGGATGCTTTCCTGGTATTCGGTGGAGAATTTGAGTGTTTCTAATAGTTACTGACAGAGAATACACATTATACAACACCATACAGTTTATGCAGATATCATACACTGGTACAGAGCTTGCATTTCGGTATCCAACCTTTGTCAGATCACAAAATTCCATATCTTGTGAAAAATGGGGACGTCTCTGAACTAGCTGCAGAAGAACATGGGAGATTAGGGAGGAAAAGTGCATTAAGATGCTCTAGTTGTAAATATATACGAGGAGGGAGAGAGTGAGAGGGAGAAGGAGTGTAGGTTTTTAAGTTGCTGTCACAGGGCTGTCACCGTGTCTGTCAGAACAGATCCATCACAGCTCTGACACGTCAGGCTTCACATTTGCATGGAGTGCAGCAGGAGCCCGTCCTTATTATGCATTCTGTCTCACACTAACCTTCCTCTCTCTACCAGATGAACTAACTAGCATCCGAGAGGCATATTTTATAGAACGGCATGAGTTGGGGATGATGGAAAGCTGTTATTGGCTTCTGACAGTGTATGTGTGTGCGTGTGTGTGTGTGTGCATAGCCCTGGGCATGCCGCCATCTTCCCAGGTGTACAGGGATCAGCCATCTTGTCAGGTGAGCTGCTGCTAACTAACTATGTGTTACTTTGACTTTCTCTCTGCGGGCTCAGGCCACACACAAAGCAACAGGGGTGAGGGGGTGGTGAGGACACAGCCGTGTGTTTTTGTTTTGTGTGTGTGTGTGTGTGGCACAGTATGGCAGTGCAGATGCAGCAGTCAGTCCCTCAGTGAGAAAGCGTCCGCTGGGACAGATACAGCTGTGGCATGGCATCGGGTTGCTAACGAGCCTTATCACACAGGCATGGCTAGACACACACACACACACACACACACACTAACACACCACACACACACTAAAACACACACATGCAGGGAATCACGCACAATAGACAGACAGTCCCAAAACTGAGGGGTGATACACTAGTGTATTTATGTGTACACAAGCGTATACCCTGAAAAACACACACACAATATACACACACACTCATACTATCTCATATACAATGCAGGCCAAAAGTTTGGGAAGTAAGATCAAATTTGTACCAAAAAAAGGTCATAGTTTCATTGGTATACTTTGCAACAAAATAAACATGATTATTATATAAAGAGTAACTTATCAGAAGACATTTTTACTATAATTATCAGGTATTTGAGTTTTTCTTGCTTAGACTTTGCTTTCTTGTTTTCTCTTGTTTCTTTACACAGTTGCTTCCTTCTAGCCATTTCTGCAGTAGTTTGTCAGAGATTTGAACGCAGTTGAGATTTATTGGGATTTTTGTATGCAGACTCTCAAAAGCCAAAGCGATGATACACTCTCCACAAGTGTCTATTACATACACACAGACACACATAGATGAACATGCACTTACTTATATACCCTTGCTCTCTACAGAAACATTTATTTTATTACTCTAGTTTATTATTTATAAGGTCTTTACTTATTTTATTACTCTAGTTTATTATTTATCTTTAATTTAATTTTATTTTTTTTTTATTTTATTTATTTTTTTTTTTTTTACTTTTCTTGTTGACAGCCTCTCTTGCTGTTAATATTCTTTTAGCATTGTTAGGAGAGCCTGGGACTTAAGAATTTCATTACCAATGATAGCTGATGTAAATTGTTGCATGACAATAAATTCTTGAATCCTTGAATCCTTGAATTTACACAAAAATACATAGACACACAGGCATCACGCACACACAAATATATATGCATACACCCCCACAAATACAAATAATGATGTATCTTGTGTTATCCTACCATACCCATGTTTTATGTATGTGATATGTATATATGCTCCTATTACTGCTGTTAAAGGGAAAACCTTAACTCCACAATCTGTTGAAATTTTAACAATATAATCTTTACTTATAAGTGAATGAATCAAATAAGGTAAGAAACGTGAGCAGTCAATCAGACAGGTTGCAAACAAACCTTGAGGTTAGTCAACTTGACTTGACAGGAGACAATGAAAATGAAAGTAAAATTATCATCCAAACTCTCTGCTGTAAAAAGCCATCAGTTTACAAACAGACTCAATTTTCAATTTTGACCTGCGCTACTTACCGTAGTTTTGCACACAAACTATTATTCCCAACATTTTAGGTTTGCTCACATCAAACCACTTCCAAATAAAGTTTGATAATCTGACTAAACCTGTTTGTTTTACACTTCTTTGATTGTCTGTGTACATGTGTTTGTTCATTTTACCAATGTTGAGATATTTTCAGATTATGTTTAATGTTAACATAATCTGATAATGAAAATACTATAAAAAAAACCAAGATGTAATAACCCACAATTTTATTTCCATTCTTCATTGCACTTACTTTACCTAATAAATGGCTGTCTGTCCTGGAAGTGGGGAACCATCCTCAGTTGCACTTTCAGGAGATTGTCCCTATTTTTCCTTTAAAGGTTTCTTCTTATCAAAGTTGTGGCCCAAAAACATACTTGTGGGTAAGATTAAACTGCCTTTTATAGTGTTTATAGAGTTCATATGCAAAAGATATAAGGTTTTCACCCGGCACATGGGATTGCGTATGCAAATAACAATACACACAGAAAATACATATGTTCTTATTTGTTTTTATTTTACGGTCACCAGATGAGCAGATACATCATTTTAGAAAAGAAATTGATATTTGCAAAAAAATTATAATACAATTTTCTCAATATAGATTATGTACAGAATGAAATGTAGTCAAAGTGAAATAGCATTCTGCCTCTTTGTTTTAAGAAGACAAAGCAATGAGGGGTCTGAACGGTCCTCCAAAGACCCATCTCCCTAACCAATAAATATAAACTGTATATATTATGTATGCTGCACTCATCCAGGCATGGACAATACCAGGGCAAGTTAGTTCTCCACAATATTCCCTTAATCAGTTCTTGTACATCACTGTGCTACACACACGCACACACACTCGCACACCCACAAGAAGCTTGACACACAAGTGCACACAGGCCAGAGAACAAATTACAGTTGGGTTACAACAATGGGCCATCTTAACTCATGAAAAGGAAAGAAGAAAGCAAAAGAAATGTGTATGGAAATACCCGTCATTGTCCTTGATCAGGAGGGAGAAGTGGCTTTCTGGTCAAAGCTCGCCGGAGCTGGCTGAGTAGCACTTGACATTTGGCCTGATTCAAACAGCCAATTCTACAGAAAGCTACCGAGCTGGAAAATCTCTCCCAGTCTCACAGATCCTGCCTGCTCCTTCAGCTCCCTCCCCCCTGTTCAGTCTTTCTCTGTATCTATCTACCTTTCTTCTCTCTCTTGTTCCTATTCTCTCTATCTTGAGTGGGACAGGTGCCAGGACAAGGGTTGGCAAATGCCCCCTTTTTGCCTGTTTTCCTTCTGGGAATGAAGAAACTAAAATGCACACGAAAGCTCCTATCCAAGCTGTATTGAAACAGGACGGACAACTGCACAATCACAGAACGAGCACAAGAAAAGACGACAGCAAAGTAAAGCTATGGCCAGGACAGAGCGGGAACACTTGTAAAGGGGATGCTTGAAGGAGACTATAAGCACAACGCTTGCCAGGCGCTTTACCTTGTCACTGGGCATCACCTCTCAAAAATCGCCCTCATTGTTCTTGGTGGGGGAAAGAATTATGACTTTGTGCCGATGAGCGAATACACACACTTGCATAAATCATCCATCTTGTTTGGCGGTTAATTACTCTTGTTTATCCTCCGAGTAACCTCGGGATGGGGCGGCGCGATAGGAGGGAGTCTGGGAAGAAGAGATAGCACCAAATAGTAATCTGCTGACGCTGTTCATCAGTGTGCAATTCACAGGAGTAAAAGCACATAGTGGGCTTGAACCTGGGTGTTAGTGAATTAGACAAGGTTGCCTGGGGTCTGAGGACGGCAGCTCCATCAACATCCTGGGCTGGCCACAGCTGCTCACTAAGCTGTTCTAGGGTCAGCCGGTGAAGGAGTCACACTGAGGCAGGCCAGCGCAGGCCAATCAGGGAGCTCCTCAGGATGTACAGCAGGCTCTGATCGTTGCTTATTTCATTATGGGGAAAGCTACATAAATCCACAAAATGGAGAGGAAGAGGCACAGAGGGAATATTTGCATTTCTCCTCTCCTATCATCTCCTCTCAATGCTCCCCCCCTCCCCTACACCACCCCTTTCAATCCCTCCCCCATTTAGTGCAGAGTGACTTTAATCATCACTTTCGCCAAAACACATTAAGCCGGTGTGTCCGGAGTTGAGGAGGGAGAGGGGAGGTTGAAAAAACACAGAGTGGCGCATTAGATTTGCAATAGTGATGCATCACTCTGGCATTACTTTGGAGATTAAAGAAGGGATGTTGCATTTCAATGGAGTGGTGCTGATGGTTGACTGATGGATGACTGTCCTCCTGCACTGAACCAAACAAGAAAGACTACTGTCCACCAGGGAAGGAAGTCACACTGACCCTGGAATTCCCTTCCTTTTCATCCTTCCAACCCTTTTATTTCTTATTCCATCTCCATCGAAAACCTACTTTTTTCTTTATCCTTAAACCTCAAAGCCTCCCCTGCTTTTTAACCTCCAATCTACATTGAAATATATTTATGCTGCTGTTTGATCATGTTCTCAAGTCAAAGACAACACCTCCTTTGTAGGAGGAGATAATACTGTAAAGTGGATTGCATACATTAAACTTAAGCCAACACACAACGTGACTTTGCCTGGTCTTTGTGTTACTGCATCTGTATGGAAAGGATGGATGTAAAGTGCTTGAGAGCTTAGGACAGGCAGGATGAGATTGGGAGGA
Organism: Scortum barcoo; assembly: GCA_023238725.1. Classification (NCBI taxonomy): domain Eukaryota; kingdom Metazoa; phylum Chordata; class Actinopteri; order Centrarchiformes; family Terapontidae; genus Scortum; species Scortum barcoo. Next base: position 2,663,267 of record CM041548.1, on the reverse strand, counting down.
GACCATAAAAACACAACAAAACAAAAAGTGAAGGGCATGAACAAGGGGGCTTCAGGACTGGGCTCATTGGGGACAGGTTCAATATGGAGACAGAAGGCTTTATAAGCAGGGTGTAGGGGAGAGAGGAAGAGTAGGATGTGGGGGTGTAGGTAGTCCGCAGGAAACAAAATGACAATACGTATTTTGTTCTGCAGTCTCAGAGAAACAAAATCACAGTCACAGTCAGTCCAAGGGTACAGCCCACCAGCAGCCTGGCCCAGTGGGTGAGCTTTCTGGTCATGTGTCTATCCAAACCCTTGGGCATGGGTTCACCCTGGCACCCAGCTCTGGTTGCTGTGTGCTGCTGGAGGGCAAGCAAAAGCCCCCAAGCTCATGCCCATCCCCATGCCCACCCCCTGGGACAGAGAGCCGTCAAAGTTGAAGTCCATGTTCTCTGTGTCCATAAAGTCACTGAGCAGGATGGAGTCTACGTCACAGTCCAGGCTATTAGGTACGTTCTCCATCTCCAGGTTGGCAGCCATTCTACTATGGGAATTGTGCTGTTGCCCATGGTAACCAGCATTCCCTGGCTGGTGATTGTTGTGGTAGTAGCCATGCCAGGAGTCGGTCATACCCTGATGGTGAGCTCCAGGGTAGGGCTGGTGACGGGGATGAGGCGCGGACGCCAGGCGGCAAGGGTCTTGGGGAACATCCATGACACTGGCGGGGTTGGGCGGCAGGGACGGCGATGTTGGGAGGTGTGGACGGGGCCCATAGTGGTTAGAGGTCTTGAGGCTGTAGGGCTGCAGGATGTCAGTGCTAACCCGTGGTGAGAGGGCCTGGGGTTGAGGCCCGCTGTGCATAGGGTTATGAGGGTTGTGGGGATTATGGGGGTTGTGGTTGTGCATGTGACTCTGGCTTGAGCGAGGGTTGTGATCATGGCTGGCGTTTACTTTGTTACTGTGCACGTGCTCATGACTTGGACCATAGTCGTGGGCTGGGTGGGGCTTGTGGCTGTGGTTGTGACTGTAGTCAACGCTGGCTTGGTGTTTGTGACCCTGATTGTGGTTCTGATGGTGGGTTGTGTTCTGGTCATGAACTGAGCCATGGCCATTGTGTAGGCTGGGATTATGAGCATGCTCTTGGCTGTGATTGTGGTTATGATTGTGGCTGCGATTCTGATTGTGGCTGTGCTGGCTGTGAACGCCATTGGTTCCCTGTGTCATTAGTGTGTGTGTTTCCCGTCCTTGGCCCAGCACTGTGTCTTTGTTACAGTAAGGAGGACCTCCAGTAAGCAGACTCTGCAGGGCGTTGTTCTCTGAGTAGCCCCTCAATGGGCGCTGGAAGCTAACTGGCTTGTTCTCCTGGATGGTCTCCATGGGAGTGTGGTGCCGGAGCATGCCCATGGATGGCTGTGTGTACATGGGCCCACAATAGGAGCCCTCTGCCTTGGGCCCAGGCACATAGGGATAACTGTTGCATTTGATTTGCGGTGGCTGGGGGTAGCCACTCTCATCTAGACTGATGGCCCCAGTCAGGTCAGTTAGCTGGGGCAGCTCTACATTGGGGCAGTGGCCTCCAGTGCCCAAGGCTGGGGAGCGAGTGCTGGTGGGGCTGGGGTACAGCCGAGGGGAGGCTGAGCAGGACAGTCCGCCCTCCTCTGGTTCATCAGCCTCTGCTTCAGCCAGGATCGGGGACAGGCAGCCGCTCAGAGTGGAAGCAGAGGAGGAGGTGCGGGAATGGAGGTCTGTCCAGGTGTCGTACTCCTCACCCCCCATGCCCACACTTCCTTTCCCTGCTGGACTGCCATGCTCTGGGGAGCCTTGCATTGCAGGTCCGGTCCCTTGACCTTGTCCCCGTCCAAGGCCTATGGCCCCAGCTCTCTTACGGCTAATGCGACCCTTGGTCTTCAAGTAGCGGGTCCCATTGTCTATGGAGGCTGCACGTCGCCTGGGTCCCTTCCCCATCTTTCCACCTTCTGGGTTCAGCATCCACCATGAACTCTTCCCCGTCCCTTCATTTTGCACCCGGATGAAGCGACTGTGCAGGGACAGATTGTGTCTGATTGAATTCTGAAATGAGAGAGAGAAAGATGGGAAGGTGGGAAAGAGGGAGGAAGAGGCAGAAAAGGGAGAGAGAAGAGATAAACATTAACACCCAGGGGAACATTTAGGGTTAAATAATCATTTCTTGAGAACACAGTCATTTCAAATTATGGCCAAACTATCAAGGCTGCACGGCAAGCGGGAAAAAAGATGGATAAAGAAAGAGAGGTAGATGGAGGGGAGAGCAAAGAGGGCAGGGAGAGTGAAGGACCAATCGATACCTCCCCTGACCAGCCTCTCCACACGCGCTCACTGAGTCATAATATGGACATGGGTGCAGCCTCCACATCAAACCATCACCAAGGTTACAGAAATGAATCACGCGAGGCAACCCAATCACAGACAGCCCATATCGATTGCAGGGCCTCCAAATATGAGAGCCTGAGACCCAGCCAGAGACAGGGAGAGAGGGAGGGAAGGAGAGGGAGGGAGGGGGAGGCGTGATTTGGCAAGAGAAGATCTGGAAGAGCACCAGAATGAAAAAAGAAACACTCACACACAGGCCTGGAATAGGATAGAGGGGAAGTAAATGGGGGGGAGGGAGGAGGAGAGGGACATGCTCATTTAACCTCTTTTAAAATCATGGCACAATTAACATGACCGTAGGCAAAGACGGCAGATATCGCTATGATGAAGTCTTCCTGTGAGTAGCTTTGAAGGAGAACGGATGTGGCGGTTGTGGGTGGGTGCGGAGTGCGGTGGGTGTATAGGATAAGCTTCTCCAGACCCCTGTTTAAGTGTCTGAGTGACGGCTGTATAGTTAATCCAAGGCTCCGCAGCAGCATTTGAAGCCGGTGCCAACCTGGAGTGAGTTGATGAGATCTAAGCCTGCCTAAAGGAGAGCTTAGCAGGGATACACATCATCTCAGCTGGCCAAGTCAGTCTAAGTACAGCATGTTCATCCAAATCTTTCCTGCTTGTGTCATTATTCACACTCTCTCCAGCTTTCCTCCCTTTGCTTTTCCACCTTCTCTTTTCCCTCTCTTTTGCCTTTCGCTCTTTTGTGATCTTTTGGGAGGAACAAACCCCCCTCGCCCCAACCCTCTACCCCATGTGTGCAATCACACACTTTTCTTTTTCCTCTCTGGAGATATCTATCTATTTCTGCCTTGTTTATTACCTGCACATAGCTCACAATCTCTGTCTCCTGATATCTCGAGCTATTCTCTATCTTCATTCACTCCCCGCCTCCTGTCCAATTTTCCTGCTCTTGGCCCCATTCATCTCCCTCTCTGTGTCCCAGCGTCTCTTGATCACGACATTGCTCATTCTCTCCCTCTCTCCACATCCATCCTCTCATCACCTTACACAACTTCAACCCTCCCTCCTCCCCCTCCTGTCTTTCATTCATTCATTCACACGGAAAGTGGGCAAATATCAGAAACAAACAGCAGGAGATGCAAATCTGAGTACAGTGGGGGGCCAGCTTAAATTTTACCCTTCAGTGCAATCCATACAGTCAGCATATGTACCCCCCTCCTCCCCATACTCTGGCAGACCTGCATGGCTGCAAACTGGACAATCAGCTGAAAGAGGTGACGGCTCTTTGTTGCTGCAGCATATTATGAAAAGCACAGCATCCAGAACAGCAGGTAATATGTTTCTCGCATAATGTTTACAGGGGGAATTCAGCTTTAAGTGGGTCTCAAATCAGTCTTGTATCCTACCTACTACTATTCTCATTCATGTAGAAGAGCCCCCTCACCACACACCCACCCCTTCAGCATGACTGCAAACAGGTAATTTTGGCCCATCCTCCACTCAAATCACGCTGCTTTGACTAGACTCTCTTCACAGACTCACAGACATGGAAATTGGATTGGAGTGATGTATTTATGTTTTTTTTTTTCTGATGTTCAGAGGGGTCCTCTCCAAAACACCAGTTCGGTAAAATTGCTCAACGTTCAGCGACAAAATGGGCCGACTGCACTTCTCAGCCGCAGCACGCTATGGAGCACCGACTTTATCAAAGCAAAATTGAACGATGACGCCGTGTGAAAGAGGCCGCCAGTGGATGCGACCCGCATCAGGTGATCTGAGAGCGGCGCCCTGACAGGTTCCTCCGCAACATGACGGCTCTGGCTGGGCGTAGTCATGGCAACAGAGTAAACCAAAGGAGGGAGAATTGAAGAGAGGGGAGGTGATGGTGGGGTGGAGGGGGAGGAGAGGAGGGGAGGCGGCTGATGCTGTTTGATGCTGCAGGCAACTCCAAACAGCCTTTTATCTGAGTCTGTCAGATTCCTGCTTCCAATCCACCAGGGAGGCTCAATCACCAGTAGTCCCAACATCTCACTACCTGTACCAAGCTGTGATTAGCAGTTGTGTGTGTGTGTGTGTGTGTGTGTGTGTGATGGAAGAGAGAGCTTCCATACAACTACCAGAGCAACAATTAAACCACAGAAGACTGGTGTTCGTTCACCTGCTGATATATAATAAAGAACAATAATGTGGCAGCTCTTTGCATTGTCTTCTGTATATCTTTGGATTAAACTGCCATTCATTCAAAGCTGAGACTGACATGTTTGGGCTGAAATTTGCTGATAGTGAAAATTTGGTGCTGATGCTCAACACTGTCAGAACCTAATTTTACATTTTCACCGCTCAGATTTGATGGTTTCAGATTATCAGGCCCTTTAAGTCAGCACAGGAAGTCATATGAATCCAATTAGTCATTAACTAATTAGAAAAGACGTGAAGATATAAGGCCTAAAGTTCTTTTAACTTGATAAGCTGCAGTGTGGTAAGAAAAAATACTGATAATTAAGTGCATGGAATATGATCAACATGAATCAGTTTAGGTGATGGATTTTCAATAGACAGCTAGGGTTCATTTAGTCAATACAATAAAGATTTTATTTCTTTTTTCTTCTTTGTATTACTACAGTCTTTTAATAAATTAACAGTAGCATTTCACATTTGCTGTTTCTGTACAAAACGCTCAAGACCATGTACAATATACAAATATACATTATTAAACCAGGTTTATTGTTACACATAAAAAGACAATTTGATTAAGAGCAAGTACTGTTCCTCGCCATAATCTCATTCTTGAGGTTAGCCAAAATATCTCCTATTGCTATGTTAAGTTAATCTTGGTTTATTTATGGTATTGTGTGTATTTGTAATATCTTTATTGGATTCATTTGTATGCTGAGCTGAATGTTATGCTGTCTGTTCTGTTGACAGCTTTTGTTTTAATGGCAATAAAGTTTATTCGACTCAGGATTTCGTGTCTGTCCTTTCAAGAAAGGGTGGTTGGATCGGTCGACAAATCATCAGATTGTGACAGTCAACACTGGTTTCTTTCAACCATGACCATAGTTTTTCCTTAACCTTAACCAAGTGCTTCTTGTTTTTGCCATGACAACCAAGGCCCTCCAAACTAAATGAAGTAGTCATTTTAATCCAAACCTCCATTCCTAATTATAACAAAGTCGTTTTGTGCTTAAAACTGAACAAATCTCAACCATAGTAAGATCACATTGAATCTGATCAGAAAACACTAGTTTTGTAATTCTGATTTTTATTAGTTTTGGAAGTCTCACAAAAATTATGTCATTTTATCAACAGGATGCCAGATTAGCGAAAGCTGTTGAATTGTTCTGGAGGGCAATTGAACCAATGAATTTTGTTATGCAGTTTGGAGGACTTTGTGGCAACTATGGCTAGAGACACATGTAGTGGGAACAATACTGAACCTAAACACAGACAATCAAAACATGAGTGTTATGATTTCCCATCTCATTAGGAAAGAGCCAATAAAATCAAGTCAGTCCCACTGGTTAATGGTCCACAAACGTGGTGGAAACATTCACCTAATGTAAGATAAAAGGGACCTCCTGATTATCACTTTAATGATTTAGAATTTAGACTCCAGCATGAGTCCAGTACAGCAACATGACTCTGGTGCAAAATTGGACCATCGCATGCAAAGAGAAGGCAGAGAGTCTCCAGGTTATCATCACAATCAAAGCCTATATAGCAGGAGATGTCACTGATTAGCACACTGTCAGCCACAGAGGGAGAGCTGATCAGTGAAATCCTTCAGCGTAGTCTTTGGTTAGAATGAAACCTGCAGACTCTCAGCCCTCTGTGGCACATAGCTGCCCATCCATGCCTCAGTGTATATATTAACTTGTCAGAAAGACTGATTCTGAAGTGGAGAAGCCTGTTCCCTCTGCTCTCAGCCTTTGCCTTTCTGCTAACGCAGGAGGAGATGGACTGTTGCAGAGAGAACGATGACTGAATCTGTCCTCACATCCACCCTCCTCCTCTACAGGGAGCACACTGCACTGTATCCAGCTCCACTACTGTATATTATGCATAAAAAGTGACTGAGTTTGACCCTGACACACTGCTGCTTTCACTGAGTCAGGGGATAGTCAGCCCAGTGGTTAACTAATGGCCCATGGACACACAGATCTGTCTAAACACGGGAGTTCTTACACTTTTTTCCTTTTTTAAAATGTTAGAGCAGAAAACAATTTATGACTGGTGTTACCATATGATGCAATTTTCACCATCGTACAGTCACTGGGAGAAGGTTGTTCAGTAGTCAAAAAGCTGTAAGCTATTATTGAATCAAAATCAAAAGATCACCCTAACTCTCATCCTAATGTGATGATAAATAAAAATAATCTCTAATCTCATGTGAATCATGTGTGACCTTGTGATATGAAGCAAGTGGATCTTGAGGGGGACTCACAAGAGACAGCTCAGAAACAGAATGGTCAGAATCAAAGCAGCGGAAGTCAGGATATCCTGGCTTTTAGTTCTTAGTCAAGCTAGATTCTCGGACTTTGGAAAGCTCCCTCCAGAGCCACAGAGGACGGTATAGAACTTTTTTTTTCACAGACTGAGCAGTCACGTGAAAAATCAGTGCTGAGGCCCTTTAACATACTTCTCTTGGCAATCCAAACTTAACATACAGGAGATGGACAGAATAACAGGAACATCTGTACAGTCTAATCCAGTCTAGTACAGTAGACAATATATACACTAAATCCTTTCTTGTCATCCCCTATCTGCATTTCATTTAAACCTCATCTCCAAACAGCCTTTTAAATGGTCAGAAGCTGTGTGTTCTCTTCAGCTGGATGTCGTGTGCCCACATCCTCCATTTCATAATAGCAATAACAGAGCAATGGCTAATTTTCTTGATTATTATTATTTTCAACCCCCTTGTCCCTTTTTTATTCTGGGTTAGGTAGCTAACACTAATTACATCTATTGCAAATTATCCAGTTTGTGTTGCATAGCAACGGGAATGATGTAACCCTTTGCACCCTTTTTCCTCTTGTCTCTCTGTTACTAGCAACTCTCTCAACTGAGCTTTTTGTCTGAGCAGAGAAAAGCCTCCTATATTAATTCTACACAACAACTAATATCAAGATATATACTGGATATGGGCTGGACCTTTTCATACCATGGAGGGAAACACTGTTTCCAGACATTTCCACACCTCTATGCAGACTGTTGGAGATGTGGAAACCAAATCATGTCTACTGTTTTTTATACATTTTCAATCCAGGCAGCATTGGGTGCATGTAATTAAATGCCGCCATGTATATCTTACAACTTGACACATGTTCATTTCACCTCGATGTGCGTCAAAGTGCATGACATGACTCACACGCATCACACTTCACCCCCCACCCCAAACTGGCAATCATATTTAATCCCTCTCCAGCCTGAGTAATCCCTGACAATCCAAGGCTAATCCTGGTTAATTCTGGGCACTCCTCTGGGTTTCACCCTGAAACCACAGAGACAGGGTGGGGATTGGTCGGATCATGGCGATTGAGGCTGGGCGCGGCGTTGATGAACATAATTGGTCAGGCAGTTATTGGGAGCCAAGAAAAAAACAAGCACAGGTTTTCGCGGTGCTTCAAAATACATCCGGATTGACCCTCATTACGTCACGCCACGGCCTTACAGTTGTTGCCGCTTCTGGTGCAAAACATGTTTTTCACCAGTCCTGCGTGTTAGCATGTAAACTTAATTACAAGACCCTGTTACTTTGTCTGCTTGCTGTGGCAGCTGGAACTAGGGGGAGAATAACCTTTTCTTTACCATTTAAAGGACTGAAAAATAAATTGCTGAGATAAAGCACGGTATACAGTATGAGCCATTTCTCCGGTGTTAGGGGCTTCTGAGAAGTCATTAGCTTCCATTCAATCAGCTCTACCTACCGAAGCTCCTAGCTCAATTCTTCTTAGCGGCTATTGATCCTGATTCCAAAATGAAGCACTTAAGACGCCTTGATCAAGCTGCTCCTTAATCTAGCGTTAAGGAGATTGAGACCTTTTCACCCCGTGTCTCAGACAGACTTATTACTTTGGCACAGGGGTACAGTGGCAGTCAGAGCACACTTCACTATCACAGACTCAGTTTGGGTTTTATAGTCTGTTTAAGCCCCTTTGGTGCAGAGCAGGCAGCAGGAACACTTTTACTCTCTGCCATTTTGAAAAAGCTGTCAATATACACAAAGCCAAGAGTGTTAATGAAGCAATATGTCACTGACAGGGGATGGATGGGGATGCTTTGTTAAAAACAAGAAGGCCTCTGGTGTTTGTGGGCTCGACTGTGTGCCTGTTCGATTGAGTCTGCACATGGAAGGGGCAGGATATGTGTGTTTGAACCGTCGGTATACTCATGAGAGCGTAAAAGCAGAAGCAAAAAGGAAACTGATTTACCTTCTGCTGCAGCTCTGTCAGCAGCGAGACGGGGAACAGGTTGCAGAGGAGTTCTGCTCCTGGACATTTTTATAGGCTGCTTTTACCTCTATCCTCACAGGAGAGAAGTCTCTTAGAGGGGATTCTTTAGAGGATTCAGTAGAACATCATGTAGTGGATTTTATAGTGCTCTCCGCTTCACATTTTAAGGAGCCCACCTCTAATTTATGACGCATTCCACAACACATTGAAGAGGAGGGCTGCATTTTAAATTCCATACAGCGCTCCATTAGATGTAGTCCGGCACAATCCAGCTGAGTGTTGTGGGGATTGTTGTACGCCGCCTTGTTGAGAAGTAGTGGGACTAGTCAAAGCCGTTTTCTCCCCTTGCTCAACCATTATTTATTAATCCATTTCACACAGCCAGGAGTCATTATGCACGGTCCTGTCAATGGGTATCTCTCTATGCCGCGCATTTATTTGATAATAAGCAGGAGTGGGGGAGAAGATAAAAGCGCTGACTGTGTTCATTGTGAAGCGTTTTCTGCAGGCGGGGAGACTTAAATGAGAGCAGCCTGGCTCTGTGTGGGAATGGGTCTCGTCTGCTAAGCCTGTCTGGAGGCAATCGATGGAAATTAGTCAACGCTAAAGATTCACTTCCTGTGACTGATGTCACGGGCAGCGCTTGTCTCTTTGAAGGCAAATAAAGAAGTGGGAGGCTGGGGGATTAATGGGGTTGGAGAAGGTGTGAGCATGCAGAGTTTGGGTGGGGGCTAAGCTGGGAAAAAAAAGATGCTATTCTTTTGGCGGAATGCATGAAAATAATAGGTCAGAGCATCCAGAGGAATGCAGTGTAGCTAGGAACATTCAAGAAACACAGTAACTTGATTGTGTTTAAGGCCAGCAACAGCAGAGAGCAATCAGTTGTTATAAGATCAGTCACACTTCTGCAACAACAGAGCTGCTGATGCTGTTGAACCATCATGGCCAACACAGTGTAGAAAGCTGTAAATACTGAAATGTTACTTAACAGTCGTAACAGTGACTATAATACTTTCTTTTAAACCTGTTTTATTATCTGCTGCAGCAGAAAATGGCTCTTTAGACATGTAGTCCTTTTAACAGCAGCATAAAGACTCTCTTCCTAAAGATTATCTGCTGTGCCATAGTGAATGTTAGAAACATTTTGTGGTGTAAAGATCATTTGAAGACTGAATACTCTTATACAACGGGTCAAAACAAAGAAGCTTTTGAAGCCGGGGATACATCTGTAATGTTCTTGTAATTGTCAGGTTCTTTGAGTCGTGACAGAGCTTTCCCCGTGTGAAAGATGAATAACAGTGTTTACAGTAGCACCAGCAGTTTCAGTTGTACACTCTCAGTAGCTGTGACAATACGATCAGAGTTAGTGTCTCCAGCAGTTGTTCTGGGGCTACCTTCTGAAAGGTATACCAGTTAGCTGCTCCTCGAAGTACAGCTGAGGGACTAGAGCCGGCCCTCAGGCGACAGAAGGCCTTTCACTCCCCTTACTCCCTGTGGAGCTCCACAAGCTCTGGGGGGAAGACAGAGAAACAAGGCAGACAGGGAGGGAAAGACGAGTGGAGAGAGGCAGGGAGCGAGGCATCGTCCTGGGGCGAACCTGAGAAAGGTAGACGGGAAGAGAGCCTAAGGGGCCAGAGGCGGACAGCAAGCCCAATCCCCAGCAGAGAGGCCTCTAATTGGAGCTGCCGGCCTGCCGAGGCAGCCTTTCCATCGGTGGATGGACATAAGGAGCCGAGTGAAGGCGGAGAGCCCGGGGGCGGGAGGAGAGGGCAGATAAAAATAGAGCCTGCAGATTAACGAGCATCTGAAAGCGGGGCAGGGGATCGGAAAATCCTCCCTGTGTGCCAGAGATGCCCGGTCCTCAGGCCATAGCCAGCTCTGTACAGAGCGATGGACCCGGAGTGGCTTCCTTCCTGTTGGCCTTACATCACGATCACCAGGGGGGAAGGAACGCCGCTATGTCCTGCTCGAGGACTTTGCTCAAATTTTAATGAAGTACTGTAGTATCCAGCACTAAAAATAGAATAAAATTAGCTCCTTTGTTTTACTTTCCTTCATACTTACTTACTTTCCATTCATTGTGTGACATTCTGAGGTATCACTAGGTGGTGTAGTATTTGTACAGTGAACTCTTTTCACTTTGTTGTGGTTTTTGGGAAGGATTTTTATGAATGAAAATAAAATAAACAATAAAAGGATATTTTCCCTTATCTCTCTCTGTCATTTTGATTTTTATTTGTGTGAAGCTCTTCTGTTCTTTTCAGCTCTTCTTTGGTAAAACCTACAGCTGCAAAATGAAATTAAGTAATATTTTCCTCTATTGTCCTCATGTAATGTAAAAAAGTTAAACATGTTATCGACTGTGTTGACAGCTCTAAGAACAATATTCCTATTTCAGATTTGAGAAACTGAAAATGTTCAACCCCATTCTTTACTTAGGTTGGGTTAGGGTTAGTTAATTGATAGGGGATAACAAAAGAACGTAAGTACCAACTCTATATAGTCTTTATCTGAATACATGTAATTATTTGGCTATTCTAAAGTACTCTAGGACCAATATTATTTTATTAATTGTTATTCATTCTCGTCATGTTCCAATTTCTCATCTAATGCTTACAGCGACAATCTACCAATTAAACCTTAAAACAATGCAAATGCAGAAAAAAAAGCCCTTCAATGACCATAAGAAGAGTAAATGTAGTTTGTCACCTCCACCTTTGACTCACACTCACAAGAGGAGTCCACCTCCACGGCTGTGATTTCTATCCCTCCCCTGGGAGCTTTCACACGCCAGGTGGAGCATCGTGACACCTATGGGAGCCAAAGGAGAAGCTGAGAAACAGGCCTGATCACACCTGCCATCAGGTCTCAGGAGAGCACCACCCACCTCTACACTCAGCTGTCACATCCATCCACACACCGAGGCTGTACAACACCTCCAACAAATGCACACAAAAGCTGATACACTGGCAGTAACACAGGAGGAGACGTTCTGAATGGCACATTAATAAAAAAAAAAAACAACAGAGGCTAGATTGACTTCAAGAACTGGAAGGACGGGAACGGACTCGCAAACACCAGCCACTGCCACACAAGTCGTTAGAAGAATAACAAATCTCTTGTGCTCAAATAATGAGTGCAACCTTTGGCCTTTCATCCATAACTTAAAGAGTTTCCAAACAGAGCGCTGCAGCCTTGAATGAATGACTCCTGAAGATGAGGTGATCAACTTTTCTTAAAGTGACTGCACCTCAGTTGTAGATATTTTGATTTAATCCAAAGTAGAACTGAAAAGCCACTTAATCGTGACCATGAGTATTCATCGCTTTGTTGAATATTCAGAGTTTGAGTACCCCTGCTCCCAAACTGCTGCTTAATTAACGTATAAAACCACTAACTGAATATACTTTTTCAGCAGAGAACAACAGTAGCCTGAAAACTGACCTTTAGGTTCATTCATTCAGTCTGACCTTGTGTCCATGTTAGCCACATCTGTGAAACTGAGGCAGTGCAGCTATGAGCAGTTATTGTTTTTCCAACATGAATAAGGACAAAAAAGATAGACTTCTGGGTTGTTCTGTCCATACTGACTGTGAAGTGAAACATCCACACAGTAACTACTACAGAAGTCCATTGCTATATCACTGCGTTAGCCAAATTGAGGGTATTTCCCAAAGTTGTGTTCCTCAGTACAGCAAAGTTTTTTCAAACAGTGTTTCCTTGCTAAATTGCGGAGGAGGAATATGTTCCAGGATAAGAAATGAATCTACACGCGACTGCCAGGATGATACTCTCTCAATTTGCATAAGTGAGACTACTGAGGCCTCGAGTTTCAGCGTCGGCTGAACTCCAGCCTGCATTTTTGCACTGATTGAGGTCTGTGGCTTTTGTCCTCCATTGGTGTAGTCGCTCTACAGAGATATCAATAAGAATTTTTATCATAACAGTTATTTCCTGTCATTGTCTTTAAGTACAAAATATCCTTTCTAAATAATATTAAGCTGAACTTTAAAATGCTTTTTTTCACAAAACAAGGGCTGGATTATGTCCCATTTCTCACATTGTAGCCAATCTATGAAGTTTGTAAGTGAAGAAATATGAAGGCTTGTTCCTCCACTCAACTTACACCAACATGAAAGGCCGCATCAGTCCCATCCACACTTGTCTCCCTTTTTGTGGCAGTGGTTTTTCATGGATATACAGTATTGCTCCACTCTAATCCTGCCCGAAAAACTCTGATTTGCATGGCTGAACCCGCCTTCAACAAGCTCAACACCTGACCTTTTTAATCACTAAAACAAACTAGAGATTTGAGATTCTGAGATCTGGAACCAGGCTTGAACATCACGTCAGCATATTGCACACTGTTACAGGTTACAAAACCCCAGAATCACAAGAAACCTCTGGTCAAAACAGAGTATGTACACAGATCTGTTCGGATCACATTTCGCTGCAACCTGGGTGGTGGTGTCTCTGTTCGTAATGGATCATCATTAGCTTCATCTGTAATTGCTGCTCTGTAACCTGATACCTGCTTTGGGGCCCACACTCAAATACCAAAGGTAGACAGGAATAGTAATGATGGCAAATTTACGAGAGGAATACACGCTCATTGCATACAATAAATACTTCACAGCATAGTTTGATCCAATTAGTCCTTTTTTATTCTGCCAGCTTCCAACACACTCTTCAAAAATGAATGGGAATGTGAATCGAGACTGATTATTTTCCAATTCACACTGTCACACTTTCTGAAGACTCAAATTTCTTTTTAAGAGAAACACATCTCTCATCAGATGTGCACCTCTGAAGTATGCCAGTTCCCTTTTAAAAAGGGAGAAAATGTGACGCTCTTCTCTGTGTGATGTGTTGACTGTCATTCTACCAGGATGAGGCTATACATTTCCATTTAGTGGATGCAGACTGAGATATTGACAAGAAATTGACAAGACACAAGGGGGAAAAGGATATACATATTCACAAATCATAAATTTAACAGAACGTCTTATCTTGTATTATTAATTGACATTGCAACAGAAGTCAAAACCCGACTCTGACAGTGTGCGTATCACCCAAAGACAAAGCCGCACAAACACACACACACAGAAACACACAAACACACACACACACACACACACACACATATCTCGTGCTTGCTTCGCTAGCATGGCATGCTGGGCCGGCTCATTACTACAATGCCAAGCTACTAGTTGCTAAGGAGACCTTAGGGAGAGGGAGGGTTCCTGTTGCCATGGCAGCAAGCCTGCATCCTGCCAACTGTCTTCCCCCATGAGACATGACCATCGTAGACAGAGAGAGAAAAAGAGACGGGAGGAAAAGTGAGGGCAGAATGGAGTGAGGAGAGAAAGGCTGGAGGGGGTTATGGTTAAGATGTTGAAAGAGGAGGACTTGTAAAGATGCCTGCGAGGCAGTGGGCTCGTTGGAGAACCACAGAGACTGTAGAAATAATGTGTGGGGAAAATTGATGGGGTGAGAGCAGGAAAAGAGGGAGACCTTGAAAAAAAATCCCCCCCCCCCCCCGTGCTTTTGAAAGCGTCAGCGTGCATGCAGCAGCTTTCCCATGGCTAACATGGTCGCTGCCTGGCTGACCACAACTAGATCCAGCCGCAGACAAAGACGCCAAAATGACGCTTAGTACCCCCAACCAAAACCCCTTCTTGACTCCCTCAATCCCCGCCCCACAGTGCCACGCACGTCCCAGAGTGAACCGCACCGCCTCTCAGCTTTTACTACGTGAGCAGCAGATCTGACAGAGCTTTTGGACGAGCGTTCACAGAGCCCATCCGTCATGGAAAGAAATCTGCTTTGGTGAGAGTGAGCGGTAATGAACGACGGATGGGATGGGAGAGAGAGAGAGAGAGAGAGAGAGAGAGGGAGAGCATCTGGGAGGGATGAGCAGAGAGAGATTAAACTGATTGGAGAGCGCAGAAGAAGGGCGAGGAGGAGGTCATACGAGGCGAAAGAAGAGAGAAGAAGTCCTCAGTCTCAAATTCAAATTAGCCTCATGGGTTTCCAAGGACACTGAATTGTTTCCATCCTCCATTTCTTTCTCTGTCACTGTCTCACCCCCCTCCCTCCTCCCTGAGCCTCTTTCTTTCCCTCTCTTTCTTTTTCTCTCCCTGACTTCATTGGCTCTTATTAAATCATTCTTTTCATTGCCTAGGACTGGTTCGTCACATTGAGGAGTACATGTGTCTCAAGGGAGCTATAATTGCAGAGCAACAACATATTAACACCTAAAGCTCTCTCACCACCCCCAACCCCCTCTAGAGTTCTGCTCCCCGAACTGAACCGGCTGGTCGTGACAAAGTATTAGGCTTGGGAGCAGGTTTGGGTTGGGTCACACACTCCCATTGTGTTGTATATGTGGACTCAAGGTGGGTTTCAGTTTATTTTTTTATTATTATTAGTTATTAGGAAATTTCTCTCCCTGATTGTGCTCAATCATCTGTGTCCATGTGTGTTGAATGGCGTGATGATGTTTGTGATGATTCCGCGAAACAGAAAGTCCGCTGTCAAGGAAGACCCCATCCAACACCTTTGGGATGACCTGGACACAGAATGTGAGCCGGGCCTTATCAGCCAACATCAGTGTCAGACCTCACTAATACGATTGTGGAGCAAATCCCTGCAGCCAGGTCGCTAAATCCAACCGGAGATTACTGGTCATGGTTTTGGAATGACATGTTCAGCTGTCACATATGGGCGTAATGTTTGGCTGATAGTGCACTTCTGGCAGTGTTCATCATAAGCGAGTCTTTGTCAGCCTGAACCGGGCAACAGGCGTGACAACAGCAGAGCCTCGGGTTTGAGTCGGGTTTTTCCTCTCACATTCAGCAATACCAATACCAGTCGGGTTTAGCTGGGTTCATGAGGGTTCGGGTCTCAGCTTGAGGCCTGTGCTGACACACACACACATACACACACACATATCACACACAGAGCATATTCCCACATACTTCTGCTTCCAACCAATTTCGTGCAACGTGCAAACATGCTGTAACTGTCCCAACCAATTCAAAGCTTCTCTCTCTCTCTCTCTCTCTCTCTATCTATCTATCTGTCTCTCTTTCTCTTCTCACTCTGGTTTTGATTCTCTCTCTCTCTCTCTCTCTCTCTCTCTCTCTCTCTCTCTCACCCTGTGTCTGTTTCTCATTGCGAGGGAATGTGGCGTCTGTCTCATTGTCACAGACGCTGGGAAACAAGAAGCCTCATCACCCTCATCCTCATCTGATGCTCTCCTCTTCCCTCCCTTCACTCTGTCTCACCCAGACACACACACACACACACACACACTGCACAGACATGGCTTTATTGACTTATTCATGCATGGGTTTGTTTCGGGGGCAGAGCTCCTGTCTGCCAGTCTGACAGACACCCCATGAACCCTCGAGACTCCCCTCCCCATCTTTCTCCACACACACAACACACACACACATTATCCCATCCCATCCCCCTTAACCCCTGAGCCCCCCCTAACCCAACCCAAGCACAGGCACAGGGAGTACTCGAAGAGAAATTGGGGTTCACTCAGGTTTTTTCCTCCATCGTTCCCTCCTCCTCTGTCGTTTCCCTCCCCTCTTCACTTTCTACTTCTCTTTTCTCTCTCTGCTGGGGAGAAGGGGAAGGTATGCCCACATTTCCCAGAACAAAGACAGCCCAATTAAGTCAGTTTGAGTTAAGGTCTGTGTGGTAGAGAAGGATCGGAAGCGAGGAAGCTGAAGAGAGAAAGCAGCGGCGGAGGAGCAAACGATGGGGAGAGGGGAAGAGAGAGACAGTCTAACGAACAGGGAAAAGAGGGGGTAAAAAAGAAGTATAGAAGCAAAAAAAAAAAAAAAGAGGAGCGCGAGTCACTTTGTAGCGGAAGCGGGTCGACTTCGTTTTTAGCTCCTCAATGGGAGACTATGAAATATTAATAACTGCTCCAGCCATATACTTCAGAGGCCTATGGTAAAACTTAAAGTCTAATGAGACGCTGCTCATGAATTGCTAATGGGGATGCTGGAATGTGTGTTTTTTTTTGTGTGTGCTTCAGTGTCTGCACATGTGTGTATGTGTGAGGGAAGGGGGGGGGCGGTCAAGCTGGTAGCTGAGGGGTGGAGTATAGCAGAGCGTTCAGTCTTTCAAAGAGGAGACGAGAAACTTCATTAGAGGCTTGAAGTTCTTCCTGCCGCACATCTAAGCGCCGTCGCGTTTTCTTGAACTGAGAAGTAACTTGACTGTTGGTCCGACCGCAGCTAACAAATGTTTATAACCGTCCTGTTAATTGAAACAAAATGGAAATTTTGCGAGTGTCTTTTGTGCACGTCAATCTTTCGTAACAGCTCCATTCTTTTATTCGTGATGAGATGTGCATGTGTGTTTGAAGGGCAGAAAGTGCTACAAGAAGTCAGTGTTTCCTTGAAAAGTGCATTCTTCCTCTAACCTCGTGCATGCCGCCGCTTCACCTGTGATTTTATCACACTGCTTAGACATGCTTCATGTACATTCTACTAATTATTCACCAGCAGGAGTGATTTTTCACAATCTGGCAACCCCAATGTTGCTATTATTAATGTCTTTTATTAACTGGGCTATAAAATATTAGTAAATGTTAATAATGCTGTTAGTTACATCTTATAAACCTTTGACAGCGTGTCATATGAAGTAGAACCAAATATTTCTACTAGAAACATTATCTATTAACAATTAAATTACAGTCCCTGCTCTGCTGTTGAATGCTCTGTATTCCTCTGCAACTGTCTCATTGGTCTCCAACTCACATATTTCATAGGGGAATGAAGTACCTGGCCGAGTCTCCCAGTCTAATCTGTACCAGAGCCGGCGGGCCTCACAGAGCCTTGCGTAACCCCGGCTGAGCGTAATGGCAGGGCTGAGCCATCAGCTGGGGGATTGTGGGCCGTGTGCTGGCTGGGACTGAGGGGAGCCCTAGGGTGTCGCCCTGCATCACAGTGTTGCTTACTGACCTCATTTCCTACCTCCCTGAAACTCCCCTGGCACAGAGCTGATGTTGAGATGCTGAGGCGGGACTGAGCCGAGTACGCTTAGATAAATTGCTGTTTTATTAAAAATCAAATATGAAGAAGTCGGCGTGTCCCAGTGATATATATTAGATTGACTGTAGAGTTGATCAATAACACAGTGGATATCTATGGGAATAAATTACCCTGAATTGATTTAAATAAGCTATTTTGATCAGATTTCCATATGCATGACTGTTTATTATTAGTAAGGGCCAATTAGTAATTAGGAGCAAGAGCAGCAGGAGAATACTGAGTCAGAGCTTGAGCACACTCTAATGAAAGAATAGGGAGATTTCCAGTTATTATTTTATTGAGAAAGTAGGCTACATCCACAAGCTGCAATTTGGAGGTGTTGCTAAATATGTGAAGTGACGACAATTTATTTCTGAGCACCACTGGAGTGTTTTCTGCCTCATCCCAGATTGGCTAATGTGTGCATAAATGCATTTAATACTGGAAGAAAATCTCATCTAGCAGCAGGTTTTAAAAATGTTTGGATTAGTGTTGGTAATCAAAACCAATAATAATCAAACCTGAGTCCCTGCATCCAGATGTGAAGTGAATCCAAAGCAAAATTACAGAGAAGATGCAACAATAAAATATAATTTAGCTGCATTTCTATAAATGAGATTGTATGAGTAGTTTTTTCCGAACACAGAAATAGGTGGTGTCAGATGATATTTGCTACAAATGCAAAGTGATACGATTTTATTGATCCCTGCAGAGGAATTCACATATCACAACAGCAGTAGTGATGGGCTAAAGGAACAGATATAGCCCATAAATGATGGACAGCAGACATGCACATGGTTCTGTTAGAACTAAATTGGGTGCCCATAGATGTTCAAAGACAAGATTTACGTCACATGGACTCATGAGGACCTTCATAGCTACACTGATGCAGAAACTATAAATCCAATCTAATAGGTAAGAAAAAACATAAGGACCAATTTGAATGAAATAACCAACAATCAAAAAGAAACTTAAGCGCTCATTGTAAGACACTGAATATATTCCTCATCATGCATAATGCACACATATTTGCGCAAAAAGAATAATAATCCATTAGCGCACATTTCGTTTCATACATTCTACAGCTGCAGCTAACAATTATTTTCATCACAACTTAATTAAAATTATTTCTATGATCAATCAGTCAGTCATTTAATTAACACACATTGTCAAAGCCAAGATTCTTCAGCATCCACAAATTCTGTTTGGTTCAACCAACAGTCCAAACATGTTCAATTTGTAATGTATTCATTTATTTTTCAACACAAACAGATGTACTTATATACACTTAGATATCTAATGTGCTAACTAAATATAATACGATACAACTGTCTTCAGGAAAGTTGTGGTAGAAAGACATTTTAGAGACAACACGTCGTGTCCTCCATACTAACTTTTCAGACTTTTCAAACTTATCATGTCAAACCTGCATCATCATTCATATGAGTAATACATACCCATCTGTATTTATTACATTATTCTTTTATCAATAAAAAGTTTTCTGCCTCAAGCAAGCAAAAAGCTATTTTGCAAGACTGCGGGAATTTCCCTGAAATGTGCCACTTTCCATTCAGCCTATCTAATTCAATATGTTGTCATTTGCATAAAAATGCATGGATGGAAAGTCAGCTGCTCCATAAGGACGCTATGGAGTATAGGATGAGTGCTATCTGTCGATAATGTATACTGTGTGGTCTGTTTGTGTGTTTGTCCCCTGCTCTACATATATGTCTGCTGACATGTGAGTGAACAAATGGGCGTGATTTGTTAATGCAGATCTATCTATCTCACCGTGAGTGCTTACGCAAGTTGGCGTGCATGGTGCATGTGTGTCACACATGCATAGTAAATATGTAGCGTTGGGATGTGTAGGAGTTCATTACTCTGTGTGAGTGTGTGTGTGTGAAGGGGAGGAGGGGTGCAGCCTTTCCGCATGAGCGGGGCTGTCAGTGGGCATCAGTCAGCCAGGCAGCGACAGGCGGAGCAGATCATTAGCAGAGACGGAGAGGGGAAGGAAAAGAGAGGGAAAGGGAGAATGGGGAAGGCAAGGGAGAGAGGGAGTGCAGGGACAGAGCGGAGCGGAGGCCTCAGCACTGCGTCTTTAATATCCATCTTATGAGAATTACACAGACAAGTCTGTGCACTGCTCAGTCACGCAACCACACCGCTACGACCATCCTGTCCCCCTCTGTCCTCCCATCAGCTTCATTACTGTCGGCCTCAGCTGCCATCATATCTGTCAGTATCTCCAGAGTGAAGCTGCAAAATGTTTCATGGTGATAGTCAATAAAACCCAAAAAAGCTTTAAGACTTTTATGGGACATTAAAACAGAACTCTACTGAAAGAGTTGATACTATAATTAATATTACTGCTGATAACAGTAATACTATGATAACGCATGGTCGAAATAATCTATTAGATTCAGATCATGCTGTAGCATTGATCACACGCTCAATCAATTAAACTGCATCACATTAATCAGTAGTAGATGACTTAGTTAGATCATTGCAGTGCTATTACTTTAGCAACACTGCAATCTGAGTGCAACAAATACTCAATTTCATTTAAAAGATCGTAAGAAAGTTAAGTATAATTACCTCACAGGCATCGGTGGACAAAGTTAAAATCTGATAATTTATTTAGGTAGACGCAGCGATGCCACAGTCATGTCTGCACTTTTAATACAAAAGTAGTGGCTGTAATTTAAATGAAAGGTGAAAATACTCATCCTGTCAGATAGTTACTTTATATTACTAGATTACTATTGCTGCATTAGACAGCAATCGAATGGCGTAGCTGGTTGATGTGGAGCCAATGCTAACTTTGCTTTATTTACCGCTGGATATTTAATTTACTAGTGAGTAAATGTGGACGACGGTGAAGGCACAGAACACGTTCAATTCTATTATGATCCCAGTGTATTGGTGTAACCTGATAGTTAACCACAGCCAATTAAACATGGCATAAAGTCCTCACTGGGCCTCATTACAACAAACAACCAGCCACAATGTTGACTGTTTTGGAAAATACCTGAAAAAAAAAAGCTGACTGATGTTTAGTCTAGATGTGTTTTAGCAGGCTCATTAGCCAAACAGGGTTATGAGGAGATGAGAAAAGAAGTGTGTAATCCGATAAAATGTCACATGAGAATCAATTATTGGCTGTTCCCAATAAATTAGCAGAAACGCAAACCGTGCTAGCAAGTGAAGTATCATCTCTGGCATGCGTTTAGTAACACCTGGAAACCGATGACAAGCCTCTGCAAACTTTCACAGCGCAACTTTGAAATGTTTCTATTTCACACCATGTTGGGTACCTAGCTCCAGTCTCTCTACGCCCTCTCTTATGTACAGTGTAAAGTATGGGAAGACCTTGTTTAATTCTGCCTCTCTCCTCCACAACTCAACTGTTTTGCATTTTGCCCTTTCATCGTTCGCTGGCTGGGCTCATAACTCATCTTTTAGTGCTGCATCTTGTGGTGACCACCTTCCACTCAACAACACCATTAAACAGGCAGATTAATGCTGCTATTAAATCCACACATCGACTTCGGTGGCACTCATCAAAGATAGTATATATGACTAGCGGTATCAAGGATTTGATGAAGTCAGACTTTCGGGGGGCCAATAAATCAGTTAGGGCGGCACAATCTAACACTTCACAAGGCACAGGCTGACAAAGGAGGAAGCAGATACTGGACAAATAAAGCATTGCACAAAATGAGCACAACAGATACCGTGATGACGGACAGTCACGTGTACATCTCTGTAAACATTTAACTTCATATACTTTAACAGTAACAGTGACTTTGACCTGCCAGATTTGTAATAAACAGGCATGATTACTTTCATTGCTGTGTGTTAATAGCAAGGCTGGATTAAAAATGATCCAACACTTACCATTTTCTGTGCATCATATATCTTCTCTATTGCATATAGTGGAACACACATGGCAGCATCATATATAGGCCCAGACACCCAGAGACAAGCTTGTACACTAGATATTCAGTGTGTGGGTTACTTTGATTAAACACTTTAAAAACTTTATTTGGAATAAGCACCATGCAAGGGACCAACAATAAAAACATGTAAAAATCAAATAAAAACAACTAAAATTTGACAAAGTGTTCCCCTATAAGACAGGGCCATAAAATTACACGACTAAACCCACCTTAGCTGATATTTTACTGTTGTGGTGCAGATTTATCTGACAAATCTGTAAGCAAAAGCAGTTGACATGGAGTGGACTTATGAGGCCCCTGGGGTTCTTGGTTATTAGAAGTTATTTTTTTCATTTCTGATAACTTTGATTACTCAACAACTAATCCTCTAGGCCTGCATCTGCATTTAGCCTTTGCTGCCTTGTTGAAATCTGATTTCCCTCATTTACTGATGGCTCTTTAAACAAGACATCAGAGACACTAAAAAGCCATGCTAGTGGTCCTCAGAGACCAAGATGGTCATTAAAGCCAACAATATGAAAATGGTGGGCCGTACCAACAACAGTAAGTAAATGTCATGTCTTAGATGTTTAAATAATTTCAGCAATTTTAACCTCCATAAGGTGTTGCACCTCTTGCAAATTTTGAGTTCTGAGCAGTTTTCATCCACTGCAACAGGCAATGCCTTCTAGCCGGGGGGCTCCCATGATGCATCGGGCACCCTCTCCCTCTTCCTCTGTCTCTGCTTCCTCTTTCTCTGCTTCCTCTTCCTCTGCTTCCTTTACTCATATTATGGTAGTAGTAGTGCAAACTGGACTCACTTTTATAAACTGGTTAAAGTGGCTAAACTGGTTAAAGTAAGTTAAATTGGTTAAACTGTTAAAGTGGTTAATGTTAATACTCTTATGTCCTGTAAAGTGCATGTTACTGCCGGAGCCCCGGTCCTCTTTGTTCTCTCCAGTCTTGCAGGTTCCTCACTGATTCTGGTTGTGGTCCATCTGTCTGAGGTTCACTGGCCTGGTGGGGACATGATCTGTGTCTGTGCTGTGGAGAGAAGGTCGAGTGGCCCAGAGCTCCATATGAGGACATCTAGAGATGCACCTGGACTCACAGACTTATTTCCATTACCTGTGATACCTTCAAACATGGACTAAACCAATGAACTCAGTATAGCTACAGTTTATTACGACCCATGTTTATGTTTAATTCCATAATATGATTGATGATGTTCTCTGTACATGTGGCATCTATTGCACGTCTGTCCGTCCCAGGGAGAGGGATCCCTCATCTGTGGCTCTTCCTCAGGTTTCTTCTTTTTCCCATAAAGGGTTTTTTGAAGTTTTTCCTGACTCGGTTCGAGGGTCTAAGGACAGAGGGTGTCACAACTGTACAGATTGTAAAGCCCTCCGAGGCAAACAATGTTTGTGATTTAGATTAGAATTTTGAATTTGAATTTGATTATGGGGTATCTCATGTTACTAAATTAAGGTGACAGTAAAACAAAGCTAAAAGATAAAAGGATTTGTGCTCAAGATAACATGAATAGATTTTGATATTTTATGTGCACATAATAGATGGTAGCAGTGGCAGGAAAAGGAAAAGTCTCGACCCATGCAAAACCATTGTACTTGTTGATATCTCGCTGTAGTGTTGTGTGAGGACTCCATCCTTAGGCCCTGGTGCTGGCAGAGCAGACTCGAGTGTTATCCAGATAGCTACAAGCCACACATTCATACATTGCATTAGTTGTTTTTCCAAATTAGCTGCTGGCTAATCGCCAGGTAAGACAGCCAAGCCTTTTTCAGGCAACTACACAATGTTTTGAAGGCTATGAAACAACCTTTCCGTCTAGGTAGTCTAATTTGGACTCGGATCAACCTTATCACAATGTTCACTTAACAGAATTGACCTTGCAGCTATCTCGTCTTGTTGTTAGCTTTATATTTATATTTATACAGCCAATTCTCCACATGCCAGAGGCGGCTGTTGCGATTCAATTGCAATGCCTCAGATGAAGCTGAACAGTGCCTCATCAGTAAGTGAATTCCCCTTTTAGAGAGCACTTTTTAAATCATGGCAGTCATGAGAGATGAGGGCCTGCTCTGTAGGAGAATAATAAATAAAGCCCTTCCAGTAGTGACCAAACGAACTGTAGACCTTATGCTAAGCTAGGTCACTGCTGGCCACGGTTGAAATATTATCCTCATAAAACTTTGCAACACATCAATTTTCTCTCTCCAAAGCCGGACTCCAATACTCAAAAGTACATCTAAATCAAATAAATTCCACCAGAAGCAGACTATTGTGGATTTAAGTGCAATTTCTGTGGAGGAGCAGGCTTAATCTATGGCCACAGATTTAAATTTCTTTACGTGAGCTTGTAGCGATGGAAGCCCCAGCAGAGAGACAGAAGATGACAGGACAGAGTTTAGATTACAGAGGAGTGGGGAGGGAGGAAGACTGGTGAGGGGGGGATCAGAGACTAAAAGAGTCTGGAGTTCATTCGAGGCTAGCTGTCGTCAGGCTCGGCATCAGCCATCACATGGGCAGAATGCTAAACGCCGAGCTCTGAATCCTGACCTATTTTCATCAAACTGACACAGAAATCCACTGAGAGGCCGTTTTACGCTGCTAACCTCTGTCTGCCTCCTGGTCCACCCTCAGCAAGCCATCACACACATACACACACACTGTAACGCTCACACATAAATTGTACGATCTGTACATACCATAATGTAAGTCAGCTTTGACGTGATTTAAAGTAGTAATGATATTTGATTAATAATCTCCAAAATGACTAGATTGGAAATGATTTCCACTGAGCACCAGCTTGAAAGGCTTTTATTGTAATTTGCCCAAATATGCTGTTGGACTGATGAATATTCATGAAGTGAAAATATTCTTTCCTGACCCTTCTTTGTGCTGACAATAGACAGTAAGCATGTTCTTATCCGGTGTCAGGGCTCAACTTGACATCATTAGCAGACACCTTCCCAAGTGTCGCAACTGCTTTAACATATTTTTTTTTACTAAGACAATGAGCAAATAACTCTGGTTAAAACACAACAAATTATCCCGCTCTTAAGGCACTAATGGCTTTAATTTTTAACTGGCTTTTATCAACTATGATCAAAGTGCAATTACAGACATCCATAATGAAAATGTATTCAATTGCCAGTGAATGAATGTAACTTGATTGATGATGAACATCCACCAGAACATGACTGAAGTATAGTGAGAACAATACGTATTAAAGGTGATTGATTGTATTGTAAAGTGATGGAGTGTAGCTTTTAAACTAATACGCCCTGTTGCTCTTTACATACTGCAACCATAAATTCCTCTAAAAAAAATTTGCCTAACCTTTTCAGCATCTTTCACTGTAAAATCTACTTTTGGAATTTTCTCCACCTACTACCACTTTTCCCTCCATTTTTATCTCAGATTTGACTTTGTAGAGACTGTCTAGCGTCTGTGAATTCATGCAAAAATGCCTCATCCTAAACCTCTCTTAACTTTTTACTGTTACTGAGGAACAGCTTCTTCCCGGAAGCTGTGAGACTGTTGAACTCTGGAGGACCCCTGTAGCCCCTGCTGCCCCCCTGCTGCCCCCCCCCACTCCCCTCCCTCTTCTGACAGCCACCCTAAGACAATACACATCTGCACACTGCAACACCTGCACAGAATGCAGTTGCTTTTGTTGCTTTTTTTTTGCACTACAGTTAAATCATATTTATTCTGTTTTATCTTGCACTACCTCATTTTCGCTTTTCTATCTTGTTTATTTTATCTTGTTTATTTTATTTTTATAATATTATACTTTTTTATATCTTTATACTTTTTGGGCTTGCACCGGGACCAGGGTATCTTATCTCGCTCCATCCATGTTTGACTTGTGTTGGAATGACAATAAAGAATCTTGAATCTTGAATCTTGAATCTAGGTAAAGTAAAGTCTATGTCTGATTCACTAAAGTGTCTTAACTGCACAAACTTGCACTACATTATTTAATTTTTTATTTTGATGAATGCAAACTGTTTGTGATGCACATTCATGAAATTTGATCATTGGCATAATCAACACCCCAAAACAGCTTTGTAGGGCTAGATGTTCTACCACATTTGTGGGAAAGTTTAATTCATAAAAATGTCACCGAAGATTAAAAAGAAGACAACACCACCCTCCTGCTATTGGAAATCATTAGATTTAAACATAAATTAATGTCAGAAGTCATATTAGGATCTAATAAGACCTGAAATAATTAAGAAACTTTACAACAGCTGTCAACAGTGCATTATCTCATTCATGTCCTCCCCCAGGATGAATTGCTGTCTTCAGGTTAAAAATTTTAATTTGCACAGTGCATTGGTTCAGACCAAGTACCTGCTAAATTAATGTCATTTCCCTCAGCATCAGATATACTTTGTGATCCAGGCCTGGACCACCCAGGAGTTTTGTGTGCAGTCCAATTTGTATTTAGAAAATTCTCAATATGAGAACATTTTCGACATCATCTCTTAAATCACATTGTACCACTTAAAAAGGACAACATGTACAAGTGGTTTTTTAGATAAAGTGTGCAACCTGTATATTTTTCATCATGAAAGCCTTGGCAGTGTTGGCGCCTCTCTCAACTCCCCAGGTTGCAGAGCCATTGACTGTCTCCTCACTATTCAATCTCTGCCAGAGATCTAAGTCAGAGATTCACAAAGTTCAGTGAGTGGCATCCCCACACTGTCTTGATTTCTAGTCCAGGAAAACTCTCCCAAAACAGCCCTACTTTGAAGCTCCCTAGTGAAAAGAGAGCTGTCCACCTAACATGACTGGATCGATTTGAAGTGCAATAACACCGTTTCCGAGCAGATATCCATCTTTGACTTGAAAATTGCAGGTTACAGCTAATTGTTGCTAATGCCTCTAAAAATACAAGCAGCAAAATGGTTCCATTCAGCAGCAGTTTGGACACATGAGACATTTGCTATTCACATAAATCATATTTCAGCATGACTAACTATATCTTTAAGAAGGATTTTTAGGCATTGGTAAGTTGAGGCAGGTTAGTTTATACTTCATACTCCATTAGCAGATGAGATTGTCCCATTCCCACTAACACAGACAGTGTGAATTTGTTCTGTGTGACTGAATTTAATCTTGATTGTCTGGTACAATTACCTGTGGGAAAGCTCTAAATAGTAACTCCACAATACCAGGCCATCATTTAAAATCAACGTAAGTCTGATACTACTTGTCAAGCGGCAGCAGTTCTCTTGTTTTTACATGCCCTCCTCGCTTCCACTCCACAGAAAATTTGGGGTTGAAAAGCTGTGACCCAGGTTCATCCAGCGTGGCGCTGAGAGGTTCACTCTCCAGCAGCATTAAGCACAGAGCCGCTGTCCTCTGACTGATTACCTCCCATCAATCTTAGTTTGCTGAGCCCTCCAACAGGAGAAAGCCCTCATGAAGATCTGATTAAAAATATAAGCGACTCATAATAGATGTGGATGCCTGGCCTCAGAGTTGATACTCGGTGATAGTCATAAGCTCTGAGTGGGATTTATCTACTCATCTCCAAATGTCCATTCACCTGCTCACGCAAAGATATTGGCCTGATCTCAGAGAGGGGACCTGCTGTGAAGAGAGAAGTCTGGAAGAGAACTAGTGGAGATTTGTGTGTGTGTGTGTGTGTGTGTACATGTGTGGTAGTCATTTGCAGCTGCAGACAGGAGGGGGAGTGACTTTGAGAGTGTCTGAGAGGCACATCCTGCCTGCAATTAAGGTGGAATCAGAGAGAGATCTGCGCTGCCTTGATAATGAGCCTCATCTGAATTATTAACTAGAGCTGTACCCCCCGGACCTGGACTCCCATCAGGCCAGGCCTAGCTATACAACAACAAGAGCAGATGCACACACACACAAATATACACACACGAAATCTTCAGATCCATACAAACCTCTATCAAACCCATTTTAGCGTGTGCAGGAACTCAAAAACTAATCCCATTTGCAGTAAAAATCAGGGCAACACATTACTTGAAGTGGTGCTCATATGGCATTATAAAGCATCAAAAGCCCATTATAAACACACTGTGAGTGCATGATAATTTATTAAAATTGGTGCATAGTATAATGAGTACAATATGCAGAAAGTTAGAGGGTTGAATACTTTATGAAGCAACTGTGTCATTAATCACATTAAAATTTAGTGCAATTTCAGATGCATGATTACATTATAACATTTTTCTCTGATTCCTGCGGGATTATAATCAGTTTGGTGCAGTTGTGAGTTGATGGATTGGAAGTGTTAGGATGACTGTCAAAAGTAACTGCCTGTGTGATGTATAACTTTCAAGGTTCTGTGAAATCAAATGTTGTTTTTTGTTGTGGCTGCTTTACATTGTTGCTTGCAGTTTGTGAAGTTATCATCATCACAGAATATGAGGAGCTGAAGAATGATTTACTGTCACCCTCTTACCCGCTATACAGATGCCGAAGTTGTGCCGAAATTGCATCTCCTTAACATCAGATCATGTATGTTTTCATTACTGTCCATCATCAAATGTATTCTATTCAGTTTGTGATGTGTTTTTCCAGGAAGGTTTTGCAAACCATGCTGTTGTGTAATATAAAAAACAAGTTCCCATTCTGCTAGCCATGCTGTTTACATTTTTTAAGTATATTGTCTTTGCTCCTACCAGCCATTTATTTCTATTGATATCTATTAATTTTCATATAGTATCACAAACAGTCAAACACATTTACTTTGCATCATAAATAGTAATTTTGCAAAATATCTGTTTTGGAAATTTGGGTGAATGTTGTCCATCGCTCCAGACAGTCACTGTTTTCCTTTTATACCCAATAGGAAACAAAACCGCTTAGCAGGTTTGCTTATGTTGCATTATTTATCACCTTAAAGTCTGCATTAGAGTGATACCTTTACTAAAAATTCAAAATCATGAGGATTAGGTTACGTTGGTCGTGTTTTAATTAACTCTAACAAATTACAAGTTAGTGGAAATCTATGGCAGACTGAGGCAGTAAATAAAATACAGACAAATTTCTCTAAAACAATAGCATGATTTAGAAAATGACCTGTGGTGTAAAGTGCATGTGTATGAAAATGAATGGAGACCAATGGCTGCCTGAATTGGAAAAAGACTGCAAATATATATTACATATATATAATTACAATTACATATACAATTTGCTGTTAGGAAGATAAACCTTGCAAAAAGTATGGTTAGTGTGAAGGACAGACTCTTTTTCTAAAGTCTTTATATCCCTGCTTTCACAAACGTTACAATGATGCATAATACATCAAAAACATTTGATTTCCCACTTTGAGATTATTTTCAAACTTACATATTAGTCATGCAGTTACTGTTATGGGTTACATAACTCAAGTTTGTCTATATTTTCATGTAGAAATTAATGCAAAGCGATGGATGTATACAGCAACGTGGTTGTTAAAATGGTTAGTTTTGATGTAAGGTTTGCATGGTTCATAGAAAATGAAATAAACTAATGGAAAATGATTTGTAGAAAATGAGCACAGACAATGGAGAGGCCCTGGTCTGGTCATTTAAGGCCTTGTTAGCGGTGTAACAACACTACGTGCTGACCTGTTCCTGAGTCAGAGTCTGACAGAGAGGACAGAGAACTGAATGTTTTTTGACTAGCGCTCTGCTCATCGTCCAAGCCAGACACCAGAACATTTTGAAGCCCTGAGGTCTGCTAGACAACACGGAGAGAATGTGTGCTGGGCCGACATTTTACGACACACCACCAGGCACGATTCCCAAGATCCGCCTTCCTAACTGACTGTTGTGTGTCTGGACTCGGTTTTCTCTCTGGAATTTCCGTCTGTAGAGTGTTTCTCAAAATTTTATTCCAGCTGATTTATTCTAACTGATTGAAGTGTGAGGGCTGAGGGCGAGAATATTATGTTCTATTCCAACCACTATGACTCATTTAAGCAGTGAACACCCCGCCTCCACTGCCGGTGCATCCCTTGTTTACATCCCAGCCCTTCTCCAGATTGAAGTGATATCTGCCTGCGTTCTATTCAGATGCCTTTTGTAGAGCAGCACAAACTGACGAGGTAACTGATCCTCTCGGATCAAAATCTGTCCATCTCTGCGTGGCCTCTTTTCCATTCAAGCCCCCAACGACTCTCCCCAACTGCTTTCTCTCCATTCACAGGACCGATCAGATGAGTTTTACCATAGTCTCAGATTCAACAACCAACCCCCTTCGCCTTCCAAATTCCTCTTCCCATTCCCCGCCCCCGGTTAACCCAGCGCCAAGCCCGCCAACTCGAGAGCTGCCTCTCCTTCTGCTGCGCCTTTGTGATAATAACAATAACTGTGTAGCAGTGCAGAGGGCTTTCTGTTGAGCCAGCGCCAGGCCGGCTGGCACAGGGAACCCTCTAAGCCTGTTCCACCATCTCCAACCAATTCCCCTCTGTCTCGGCTGGCGCTGGAGCATCACAGGCATTAAGGCTGCTATCAATGTGCTCAGCAGCAGGGGCCACCACCACCACTCTCACACTCTCTCTATCTTTTCTCTTTCCACCTCTCTCCCTCTCCCACTCAATTCTAAATCCAATTCAAAAAAGGTTTTATTGGCAGGACAAATAATACCTTGTTCTTCAAAATGTCTCCTTGCCTCCTTTTTTTCTCTCTCTCTCTCTCTCTCTGTGCTGTGCGTCCTATTCTCCTTCTCTGTCTCCTGCAAGTGGAATCTCGGCAGAGCAAGGTGATGGCCATCAGTGTGGGCGGTAATACTTTATTTGAAGTGCGTTGTGATGCATTACAAACAGATTAGAAGCATATTAGACAAAAAGATCCATTTTTGCTCTCAGTAATCAGGGACACAGTCGAGCGTAAACCAACCTAAAGTCAGTCAGGCTATTTTTAGGACATGGACCTTTTTGAATTGTAATTAAAACAGATTCCCTGCATATATGTCATATGTATTTTATGAAGTACATTTTCTATACTCATTTTTTAGATTTTATATGTGCAATCAAAGTTAGAGCTTTGAGATAGAACCTCTTACAATATTATTTGACATCACCTTTTTTCAACCAACGTCTGCCCACTTCAAAACCGTGAAAAGAAAAAAAAAACAGCAGAGAGAAAAATACAACCATTTATCATGTGAAGGAATGATAACTGTTTTAACTTAGCCGCATTGTTTTGTGATCATGAAGGGCCCTACAGTTTATCACTCAAAGTAAATAGCTGATAAATAAATGCATTTTCAGGGCTCTTCTGTCTAATCTGCCACTCCTTACCCACGTGTCTGTTTTCTATGTTCTCTCAGAAAACAGAATGCTGGTTCCCTCCCTCAGATTGGTTCGTACCCATATCTAACTATAAACGGAGGGAATCTGTCTGTCTTTCTGTCTGTCTGTCAGTTTGTCTGTCTGTCCTTTGATTATCTCAAAAACTGCTCATCCGACTGACTTCACACACACCAAGAAAGTGCGGTGTTGAGTGTGAAGTTGTTTGTCGCAGTAGAAACATGGCTCTGCAGAGCCGGAGAGCCCCCCACAGCTCCAGACCCATTGTTTTAGACTGAAGCATGCACGACTTTAAACTACAGACGAAAATCATACTTTAATGTTGCGTCTACATCTGTGGTCATCAGCTAATTTGAGTTCTAAGGTCTTGATAAACCTATGCAGTAGTCAATGTAGTCTAACTATAAATGGAAGGTCTCTGTCTGTCTGTCTTTCTGTCTGTCCTTTGATTATCCTGACAACCATTCATCAACTCAACCTCGCACGTTTATTGCTGAGGACACACAGAGGTGCTTTGTTGAGTGCAAAGTTGTTTTTCGTGATTTGTTATTTGAATCTTGAAACACATAACACGCATGGATGTAGAAAACTGGGCTTGTGTATGATTTAATCATAGATCGATATGATAGAAATCTGTGTGGACAAGGAGCTCCAAACTGATCGCAGAATTTCCCAGAATAGTGTATTCATGAGCAATTACAGAGCCAGAAAAAATCCCTTGCCTTATACAAATTTATAAAAAGTAATGCTCATAAATGTGCGCAGCCATCTTTAGGTGTCCAATGCTGACAAAGAAACTTCCACAATGTGAAAAATACTGTAGAATGCACCAAAGTTTTTTTAAGTGAAAGAGTAACTTTCCAATGTTTTGACTTCTCCAACTACATGTCACTTTGTTACACGCTGAATTCGTGACACATTCAAGCTTAAACAGGGTGTTAAGTTGCTTCTTAAAGACAAAAAACAAACAGGAATTAATGCTTTTCTGAAATTTTAACTGATCCTGGTGTGTGCTGCTTCTTGTTTGCTGTTTGCTCATTATATCACAGTCTGATTACAACAGTCATACACCCACAACATGCCTTTAATGTTTGTAAAGCCTTCAGGTAGAGTCAGTGAGCTCCTACCTGCCTGCCTGGTGCTGAGTGTGTGTACAGTACAGCCTGCAGACAGGCCACAGCTCAGCACATCCAGTCCCACGCAGAGCCACTTGTGAAATGAACATAACACTGTGTGTGTGAGCGCAGACCCCCGCATCACCACCAGCACCATGACCACCTACAGAACTGAACTCTCTTCATATGACCAAACACAGCCTCCCACCTCAGATGCAATAACAAACATGGCCCAAACACTTGACCGCAATTACTGAACCACAGTCAGAGAAATCCATACATAGTCATCATGGTAACCCTGCTGCCAGATGCTGAAACAACACTGTGCGTGTGTGTGTGTGTGTGTGTGTGTGTGTGTGTGTGTGTGTGTGTGACAACAATTAAAGAAATCCATACACTACCAGTGGACACAAGAAGTGTGTGAACGTGTGAAAGAAATCCAATACACACTGTGGCCTTAACGCTTGACACTTAAACAAGTGAGTGACACCTCAGCAGCGTGTGAGTACAGTATGTGTATGTGTGTGTGCCTGTATGTGTGTGTGTATTAAGAGGCAGGAGAAGCTGCTGCCGGCCCAGATGAAGACAAAGAGCCCAGCGGCTGAATTGAGCAGCAGCTCTCAGACAGGATTACACAACAGCTCTTAAAGACTGCTTTTAATAGCAAGACTCTGACTGGATCTTATTTCCCTCCCACTCATCTCATCCAACCATCCGTCCATATACGACCCCACACCCCCCAAAGTACTGTTCAATCTAAGCAGAAACATACAGGAATGTGTGAGCATCTACACATATTGTACACAAGTGTGTGTGTGTGTGTGTGCGAGCGATTCTGTACCTCCGTGTTTCAAATCTCATTAAAGTCGCTGCCAACTGTTACAGTCCAACATGTGCGTGCATGTGTGTGTCTCTCCCTCCTCTCTCTCCTTTTTTTTTGTTGTTGAGGAGTGTTATCATGATTGAATCAAGTTGTTTTTCGCCCAGACTTGGAACCTCTCTCCACCAATCAGTTCCCTTGCCAGACCAACCAATCAAAAGCTCCACGCAAAGCTGGAACAGGAGCAGGTATCAAGCTGGGCATCCCTTGGTAGCACAAACAAGGCCCCGGGAATTAAGCCCTGCTTTAAATCCAATTTTAACCCCCATACCATAAAGATTGTACAAGGGCTGTTGCCGGTCAACTCAGATCTAAATCAAATGGTGATTTTATTGAGATTAATCTGCGTCTTAATACTGCTCAATTGGATGCTGGTATGGAGCCAAATGAGATGTCGGAGCCAGACAGAGCATTGAGGAAATCTTGTGTGTGAGAGAGGGACAAAAAGGAGGGAGACAATGGCACTTGTGAAAAAATGCTGAAAGGATATGATAACATGACAGGGGAAGCAGATAGAGGATTTTTGGATCAACTCAATGTCAAACACACAGATGGTGTGAAATGCTTGTTAATCCCACTGCAACTTGTGCTTCCCCGTCCTCTGTGCTCCTCCTATTGCCAGGCTGTGTCAGAAAAGGAAAACACAACTTCAAATGTATTAAAAAAATCTCACAGTGGCACTACACCAATTTTACAAATGTTATCTCGTTACATGGACGTTACAGGGAAAACGATTGTATAATGGTGTCTTGTGGGAGCTTTAAAGTTTGAAAAAAATAACCCTTATGATGTCACAGTGACATCATTAGGGTTACTTTAGTTTGGCCTCTAGACGTAAAAATTTTAACGAAAAGCCCTGGAAGTGTTGGTTTTGAAGGATGTGGACAGGGAAGGTCTACTAGAAGATGTTACTGAATTGCATTATGGGAACTGTAGGATACAGTGGTTTTGGTGCGTACTAAAAGTCAGGATGTGTCGGCTGCTTTGATTTAGTTTCTTCAGCCTGCCTATTGTGAGTTCACAACTTTATGGAAGTGAAATATTAAATCACAGGAGTGTCCCTTTAAACATGTTTCCAGGCCAGCTTTAAGATTCAGTCGTTATGTTGAACGGTGTATCTCTTTTTTAAATCCCTGCATGGAAAACCAGTAAATGTTAAAGCCTGCTTCCAAATGTAATAAGAACGGAGTGACTGAGGCTGCTGCAGGTTCTGTTAGAGTTAACAGTGTGTATTCAGTATTTTAGAACTCCCCATTAATTTCCATGTTGAATTTTGACACCCTTTGATGAAACTCCCACTACAGGTGGAAACAAAGAAAATCTGATTTTTTTTCTTCTCATCTCCTAAAAAGATCTCTTACAGATATTATTTAATTTCCTTAGGTATGACTGACACATTAATGCCCAGTTTAGATTATCCTGACTGAATTCTTTAATGTAAGTTTAATGCTGAGAGTCCATATCATCAGATAGGACACAGTGTACATTTATGTGGAATTTCCTGAACTGCAATTTTAAGCAGCAAAGCTGATTAAGCTTGCTTTAAATAACTTAAAATAAAAAAATGTGGCATGCAGGGGCAAAACTTTGTCATACACAAAGGATGGTATGAGGGGAAGCTTCAGTACTGGACTTGGAAACAAAAGACCATTAATCCCCACACAGAATGGGTGGTAAACTTAAGTAGATTACGGCAACCAATCTATTAGATTAACCACATATTAATTTGAATTTAAGGGATAATCTGTGGTTACATCTGTTTGCTGTGACACCCCATGGCATCATTCTCTTGTTATTGTCCTTTTAAACCCCTCGCCTTGTGCCATGCTTTTGCACAGCCTGTGCGTAATTCAACGTGCGCGCACTGGGTAGCAGGGAGGCGGGGTGGCTCCAAACGGTTCATCCCGAACACCCAACCGGCGGCCCGGGTGACGCTCCAGTCGAGGAGCCGCAAAAGGGACCGGGGGCACACTTTGTCCCCCGCGTGACCCGATAACGCAGAGAAATATAAGCTTGGAAGCAGACGCTTGACCGAAGCGTCACAGCGCGTAATGGGTGCCTACCCAAAGGGAAGAGGGGGAGTTTGGCTCACTGTGGCTACTCCTGTATGCACAGGCTGCAACCCCTAAATAAATGAACCCAGTGAACCCTTATCCAACTATGCTCACCGCCCCTTTCCACACTCTGTAGTGTGGAGTGACATGGGGACACGCCACTGACATAAATTGCTGGAACCAGGGGTCAATTATGTGGCTTTCAAATATGCAGAAAAGGAGTTATGCTGCAGACACAGACTCGGGCTAAATATAGTGCGGCTTCTCCACCAAAACCTTCACCATGTGGTGTCAGAAAATTCTTTCATGTGGCCTACCTTCCATCCGGCTGAACTGTTGCTGTCGCCTTTATCCTTGAAATAAGGAACAAAGCGAACCATCCAGTCATAAATTTGGGACAGGGTGAGTCTCTTCTCCGGGGCGCTCTCGATGGCACGGGTAATGAGGTCTGCATAAGACAGGTTTCCCCACGCGTTCCGCCGGGAGGACTTGGCTTTGCGCAGCTGGCCGGCCACGTCAAGCGCAGCCCCGGACATGCAGGCGGGAGCGGCCACGACCGGGGCCGGGGCGCCGGCTGGGTGCTTGATATCAGCCGGTGCGCCGCCTTTTCTCTCGGCCCGGCATGCGGGCACGTTGTACTGCTCCACTTTGACCGATGCCAGGGCTAGACCTCGGCTCGCCTCCTCTCCCCCGGGGAAATCCTCCGGACACGGCAGCGGCCAGGTGCACGACCGCGACCGGCTGTGAGGCTCAAATTCCGAATCGATATCAACCTGATGCGCATCCATGCCGCCGTTCTTCATCATCATCAGCATGATGATCTCCCGCTGAATAGATGTCAAAACCGGGCAAGGTCACTAACAAAAAGCCTGTCAATTTTGACGCCTGCCAGTGAGTTCAAACTGCTCCGGTGTACAAAGGAAAAAGAGTGGATGTGTATTGTTTCACACACAGAGATGATCAACCAGTAGGAAAAAGCCGGCAGCGGTGTGGGGTATTATCATTCTCCTCAGTGCAACAATGTGGCATCACATCAGGACAGATGAAGGTGTATCCGAGGCATCAACCACAGTATCAGTCTCTCTTCCATGTTAATTGCACAACACCGGCTGTGTGGCTGCATGCAGGAGCAAGTGGCGGTCAAACATCCATTATGAAAGGCAGACACACTTGGAGAAATGTCTCTGTGCTCGCTCTGGCTGCAGCAACAGTTGATCCCTTTGACAGATGAGGTCCGGCGCAGGTTAAATGAACGCTTATCAAACTCCCCAAATGAACTGACTTTATAATTTTCTCCCGGCTCTGATCCCAGCTCTACTACCGTCTTTCTGCGGGTTGGCTGCCGAGCCGGCTTCAGCTCAAACTCACTGCGAGCGCAATTACTCCCTTAGAAATAGAAACAGGCTCTCATGAATCATTTATATGAAGTCGTGAATTTCCAGACGAGAGAGAGAGCGAGAGAGAGAGAGGGAGGAAAAAAAGCCCTCATGGATTTGATTTGGAGCATCCTCTGTGTCTCCTCTGCACGCCGCCAGACGCCTCACTTGGTACAGTAGATATTTCTACCTTTGTCTTTAGCTCTCCGTTCTCATGTCACATGGGTACCGTCTCTCTGCCTCTTGCTCTGCCTTTATACTACAAGCCTGTGTGTCTCTGAAGGCTTCAAGCCACTTAACTGTAGCCTGGAATAAAGTGGAATAAGTGCTGCTTCCATATAATTGGACGCCGCCTGGATCAAGTCACTCCCTCCAGAACAGGTTTCCAGAGGAGGAGGAGGTGTGTGTGTGTGTGTGTGTGTGTGAGTGAGTGAAGGGGGGGGCTGGGATGATTTTCCCAACAATACAGTTTCCAAAGGCAGTCATTAATATGCGCGATGTACAGACAAATTGCTATTTTTTTTCCAGGAGTGACAATCACCAGGAGTTCTAATACAATTATTGTTGATTAAAGATACATGTTGACTTTGTTTTTTCTTCTTTATTTTCCTCTTTTAATAACCCAGTTAGCAATAGGTTCTCTAACAAACACATTCACACATGCCTCTTCAAAGAGACCTGTCACTTTTAATGTGTTTTAATGTTGTAAGCTCTGCCTGCCTGCCTGCACGAGTTCCTAAGAAACTCCAAAGGCAAGAACCTGTGCTTTACATTTTTAAATCCTCATGAAGGTTACACATGGTGTTTCTGTGTGGTTTAGATTATTGAGGCAGCCCGCAGCTTCATGGGATACAGTCTTGATTTATAGTATTTATAATTCATAACAACCTTTGGTCAACATTTATATATTTCCAACCGTAATCATCCGTAAGTGAGACACCTTGTACAGCTGCAAATAACTAGGTGTAAATCCGTGTGTATAAGTAATTCATACTCTCTCCCAGGGCCGTAGCCATGGTTTTAGTGGTCAGGAGCCCTCCCAACGCACACCCACCTGCACCAGTGCTGGGTGTAAATCATGAGGTGCAGAGTCCTTCCTAAAGATGGGCTGCTGTTGAAATGTAGACTGTCAACTCCACCTAGGCTGATAAAAAAAAAAAACTAAAACCTTTAAAAACTTTACCAAAACAAAAAGTAAAGAAATACTGACAACATGACCCCAGTGTCCTCGTTTGCCCCTTTCTGACCAAACAGTTCCAGGAAGTGTGGAGCCACATTCAGAAAATTAAAGTCACTTTTATGAATTCCTC
Source organism: Scortum barcoo (assembly GCA_023238725.1). Taxonomy (NCBI): domain Eukaryota; kingdom Metazoa; phylum Chordata; class Actinopteri; order Centrarchiformes; family Terapontidae; genus Scortum; species Scortum barcoo. The sequence goes on along the minus strand of CM041548.1, from coordinate 2,625,428 downwards.
TTTGCAGTTTCACATACATGTTGTAGCAGCTGCAAATTGTGAGACTTTTAGCTTTGGACAGTTCCTTGGCCATGAAAAAGTTCTTGCTCCAGAGCAGCGACTTTTGTATTATTACCTCACTGGAACTATGACTGAAGAACATAAGTTTGACGACTCTGGTGAGCTTCCCGAGTTGCTCAAATGGCTCCTGGGTGCTTCTCTAAGTTCCTCCATTGGAAATGGCCTGAATGGTCGCTGGGGCCACCTTTCTTCCTTATGGATGTATTGTCTTCAAATTTCCTCCTTGAAACATTTCAGTCTTTAATATTCTTTTTGTTTTATAGCTTTGTACCACTCTCATTTGCATGTTTTGTTTATTTTTTGTTTGTTTAATTTCCATCTTAAAAGTATTACTTTTTTTCTAAAGTGTCCATTCTGATAAATCAAATTAGAGTCATTCTAAAACGGAGCAAAGTCTCTCGTTTGTAGGGTGTAGACTTAAACTCCCCTCACTGTCTTTGTCACACACCATTGCCTTTGGTGGGTCTGAGTCCATAAAGCGGGCTCCATCAATAGCTGCTCTGTGTGTTGTAAGCTCCTGTGGAAACCCCCAACACTGATAGAGGCTGCCACTCTCTGACAGCCGGTTGTCAGTGACAACCATAACCTCAAATGCACCTAAATGGAATGCTTTCATGAGGACTAAATGGGCCTATCAACATGAAGAGAGCGAGCGACCAGGGTTTGTGTGTGTGTGTGTGTATTGTGAGAGAGAGAGAGAGAGAGAGAGAGAGAGAGAGAGCAGAAGAAAAAGTGGAAAGAGATGCTGTAAATGGGAACAAACAGAGGGAAAATTCAAAACACATGGCTCTGCGGTTTGGAGAGGAGATTTTTATGTGCCGCAGAGAAGTTGTAACAGGAATGTGGTGTGACTCCTATCATATGGAATGAAAACACTGAAGCTGTGCCAGCAGGGCGGATATAGGGTGTTCAGCTGTGGCTTACAGCAAAGTCCTCGTCATCACGACTAGGTGATGTACCGCCACAGCGTAAACATGACAAACATGAGTCACACGGCTGGACACGACACGCGGCAGACGGAGAATTACATGGTTGCACACAGGGGGGAGTGGATTTGTCAAAGATACTGTAGCAGTTTGTGCAAAATATGAAGTGACAAGAAGAGCCTGAACGTTTAGCTCTTCCAAGAAACATATTTTTACATCAGTGTTTCATTTCCTGCAATTATTTGTCAGAATAACGGTTCAGCCAAACGGTTTTGCGTAAGATTCATGTTTGTCCATTGTCCCTCTATTTTCTCAGCATCAAATATTGATGATATGCATATTGACTGTCACTGCCACCTCCCTCAAGCTGCATCTTTTTATTGATCTTTAAGTCCGTTGATGGCCAAACGAAGGGATGTAGTTAAAGGTAAATAATCAACCACAGTATACTGTACACATGCATATTTACATACAGACACACAGACATATAGATATGTAATTATAGCATTGACTACACTATATCCAAGTAGTTAAAGTATATTAAAATGCCCTTCAACAACTCCAAAGCTCTATGTTGGGAGCTGTTCCCCAGAAAGATGACAGCCTCTGTCCTTTCTTCAAGTGCTTAAAGCAACCTATATTTATTTTCACCAGACAAGCAACTTCTTGTGGTCGCACAAATAATGACTGACTGTAACATAGCATGACATTGTCGTGGTGCCATAAAATCTTTTAGAGAGCCAGTTGGTGTGGCTGGTTGGATGAATGAAGAATCGGGACTTTGAAGCACTGTTTTCTGTTGACTACAACCACAATATTTCCTGAATCTTAAAGTAGGTTTAGTCACCTAAACTTAACCAAAGTGAGTTATAGTAACGAACCTACAGAGAGGTATCACCTGACTTTGTAGCGTCCCTCAGCACTTCAAAGGGTTTCAGCTCATATATTTGGTTTTGTGGGCCCCAACTTAATTTTTCTGGTTTAGTCTTACTGCTCTCATCAACCTCATTCCCAGCTGCAGGCAGCAGTAAAATCCTCTGTACGCTACCTTACCAGCACCAAATGGTGAGCAGACAAAGTTGGCAAGTGGCCAGAGACAAGATTCCAAATGAATGTTAATGTTGCTCCATGTTGATGATTCTAAGGCTTTGCTAACACGTTCACCTCTACAGCTTTATAAGGTGATAATATGTCATTATTGTCTTTATTGCCAACCCAAATTCTAACCCTGTTCCACTGTCCTCAAGTGGCCAAAAACTTATGCCATAGACCGGTGCAGTGCAGTAAATGTTTATGAGGGTTGTTTTGTAAGGCACTGACATGACCTACTTTGTCATTTAGGTATGGAGACTTGTTGTGAAATGTACAAACCACACTGTCTTGTTTTTACATTTCTATTTCCACACTGCATGAGAAGGGAAGCTTTGGAGTTGTTGGAAGGCATATTTTTATACCTCTGACAGAGTTCGGCTCTCAGTGTCCCCCCTACGTAGGATTTTAGTGCTGAAGTAAGGCGAAACAAATCCCACACTGTGCTGGTACTGGTCACAGAGATCTTCGAGGGGACAACTGTTCCTTTAAAATCACAGAGACAACATAGTAAATAGCGTCCAGCTTATGAACGTTGCATGAAAAGTGGTTCATGAGAGAAAAAGTTCACTCCTGTCTGAGAAACTGAAGACACTGATTTTTCTTTTCTCTTGGCAGTTGTTTGCATTAGACCGATCACCAACTGGGACTCTGGGTTTACCCCCCTTTTTAACACTACATCACTAACTATTCCAAGGCCCCGCACACCTTAGAGTGAGCACTAATTGCCTCACCTCCACGGGTCTTCCTCCTTCATTTTCATGCCTTATCCAGTGAGCCAGTCAGTCAACCTGCAGGATTATTGATGTGTTTACTGGCGGAGGGGGATGCCACTCCCTGCCTTGGGAAACCCTGAGGCTTTCAACTGTTGAGTAACACTGACTGCTGCCACCGACGCCTCCAATCAGGAAAGTTGGGATGTGCTCTGCTGTGCTCATAATGAGGCAAAACAGAAAGACAGAGATGGTTGCACCATGAGTTTTTGACTTACCTGTTTGACTTCATTTAATGTTAAAGCTGAGTCTCAACCTTGGCCCGTGGACGGCTTCTTGTCAACGAAACACAAAGAAATAAATCTGTCAAGACCCTGCAGCTCATTCACCGTGTTTGAACCAGAGAGCTGCTATAAAGAAAATCTGGCTTGTAGTTTCGGCCATTAATCCTATAATTAGAGAGTACCTGATCTTTTAATGTTGAACACAGAATTTCTTTTGAAGAGAAAATAAAGTCTAACGGTAAAATTATTACTGTCTGGAGTAAACATCCATCACAGCTTATAGTAGTTATTGCATTTGTGCGCAGACAGGAAATAAAATGATTTTGATCATCTAGCTAAAATTTTGTTGCTTGTGTGCAACCAGTCTGTCTGTCTTTCTGTCTTGTTTATGACCCATTTCACTCCTCTTTAGCAGCACTGCACATCCCCCAGAACTCAGCAAGCACTTTGATGAGAACGTCATCATAATCAAAGGAAATGATGGCCAAAACTACGATAATCAGACACCATTTCTAAGAGTGCAGTCATACTTTAAAGCAGTGTTTGGCTGTGGTGGGGCAAGAGAAAAAGCTGGCAACACAACACTTATATATATACACACTTTATAAAGTTATCTGTGTACACATCCAGCAGTCACAGAGCAGCATTATCACTCATTTTGTGTTGTGTTGTGTGTGCAACGTTTACTCAACTTTTATCTGTTTCGGTCTTCACAAACCCCTGACACACCTGGCTCTTTAGCTACTAGATGCTCCACTATGATGGTTAGCTGACTTTCTGAGCCCTCCATTTGGTGCTGTGCAGGTGTTATAAAGGTGTATAGTGGGTTTAAGGATGTCTGCCAACAGCTGAAGTGATCCAAAAACTGTAAAGTTCGGGGCAATAAAACACTGAGCTAAGAAATGTGCTGTAGAGCTGTGGGAAAGTTTCGTGACAATTCACCATGGGTTTATTACCACCCCTTTCACATTATATATAGTTATTTGATTAATTGTTAATAAAAAAACCTTTATTGGCTCAGCTTTGTCTTAAGAATACATTTTAGCTACAAGTGCTAATGAGCCCCAACAAAAGCTAATTCAGCTGTGGCTTTTTTTCTAAGATTACAGCAGCACAAATCATTAATTAAGACTTGCTCATGTTGACTGAAATCACCTGCTGTGGTGCTTTTTTGAAATAAAAACCTGCATAGCGTCCAGGCTCTGTGGCACCTAGTAGTGGATCTCAGGGTTAGGCTGTACACTGGCTTTGGGCAAGTCACTTACTGTACTCAACTTTGTATCAGTGTTCAGCCTCAAACAACCTATCCTCGTTTTTTTTTTCTCTCTCTCCATCAGTTCATAATCCCTCCCTCCAGCCCTCCCTTTTCTTTACAACCAACCCCAGTTACATAAGACTGCCGAAACTGTTGTTTTCCAGCGGGACTCACTGCTGTGTGCGGAAACTGTGGGAGCAGGGTTGGGCATCTCAGCCCGTACACTGCCAATGGCCATCCCAGGAATGCATCCTCTCTGTGGGTCTGGGCCGCAGCCAACCATGTGGCCTCCCAATGTCACAGAGGCACTGAGACAAAAAAGAGACGAAGCACTTTTTGAGTTTTATTTTCCCGAAAAACAAAAGGCTGCATTTTGTTCTCATAATGACGGTACATGTTGAGGTTGTCTAATGCTGCACACGTGTATCCTTTCTTCTGCCTTTTATAGGTAGAAACTGCATTGCGTTGCGCCTGCCTGCCTGCTTCACAACCCTTTGAAGAATACAAATACAGTTTTAGTAATATTTAAAGAACCCCCCTCAAGCAATGTTCAATGGTGAAAGGGTTCAAGCAGACGCACTGACAGACTTCTCTCTGCTGTACCTGACATAAAGAGGTTTAGCTAACACTACCCGACACCTACTGTTAATCCTATTTCATATTGCACTCTCAACCATGAAATCCACTCACAAGAGGAAAAAATACACTGTGATGCAGTGCAGAGGTGTTACAAAGATAATCTTTCCTCTGCCACTTTTCCTCAGTGGCTTTAAAGCAACAAAAGCAAGCAGGTACAATTAAAGCACAGGTAGGTCTTCTGGGCAAAAAAAAAAAGGAAAGGGGGGAAGGTTAGGTTTTTGTGAAATTAAGTTATGTGGGAAATAAATAAGAGGAATGGTATCACACTGTGTCAGCGGACGGTGCCAGACATATGGCAGACATTGGTGGTAACCACGCTGTAAGGTTTTTTGCCAAAGCTTGATTTGACCCAGTCTTATAAAGCTTCCTGATGGTGGTTGCAGAAAGTTAATCACATGAACTCTTCCAGGCCTTGCGGTCTGCTAACCCAGCACTGATCCCAGAACTCTGGATGGGTCTGGATGGCCATTTTTCAGCACAGCATGGCCTCTGCACGACCGGCACTACTGAGGGTTCACAGAGAGGAGTAACATAAAAAAAACTGTGGTTCTACCAACGATTCTTTGAACCTAAATGACACATTAGGCTAAGATCCAAAGCTTATTCTCGACCTTGGAAATTACGTGATCTATGGCCAATTTTTATGGAATTGTGCTTTACATTTTTTTCTGAGCACATTAATGACTTTGTGTCCAGATGATGTCATAGTGATGTCAACAGGGTTATCTTGGCTGTAGAGTTTAGTGTAGAGTTTGAAAGACCTGGGCATTATTAATGATAGATGATACTTAATTGCATTATAGTAAATGTAGGGTTCAGAATTTAGAGATATTAGGGAGTAAAAGTCAAGATATCTCCAAAATGCCTTCCATTTTGATAGCTTTTGTTTTAATATGTCTCATGATGTCTCAGGAGTCCCTAGATTTCAAGGATGTATAATACTACATCCCTACTACATCCCTTAAGTACCCCCTTAAAGGTTTGGCTAAATTCAGGCAACTAAAAATACTTAATTAAGAATGTGGCCATGGTTAAAATACAGAAATACTGACCTATCTGAGATATCAGATGGGATGCAAACTGTGGTCTATTTTTCTCATAACCTGGAGCATTTACAGGAAGGAGGTTCAAGGAACTAGTCAATTTAATGTTTGATATTGCTGTATTTTTTGTTTATTAATAGCAAGGTTATAAAAGCTTCTGAAACTGCACATCACGTTAAAAAAGTCAAGAGTTGGACAAAAACTAGACACTTCTCAACTTTTCAACAACAGACCAGTATTGGCCCAATAGAGTCGTTCTCAACTTCTAAACTTTGGACTAAAAGATATGAAAAACTAGCTGAGAAAAGTTGGGATTGGCGTGGACTGCAGCCAGTGAGGGCTGCAGGCTGACAGGAGGCTGTAAAGAAAGGCAGTAGACAGTGCGGGAGGCCGGCTGTGACAGGGGATGGCAAGGTGGGTGTCACCAGGTACGATTCCCCCTGTCTCAGTGTATCTCAAGAGTTTCGCCTGGCTGATCAGGGCCGACAGGACCACTGCTCCCAACCTTCAGTCAGCTGTCACACGAGGTCACCACGGAAGACAAAGTATGCAATCACACACTGTACAGGCCAGACACACATCAGCTACATGCGTCGGCATTCAGTACTGTTCGCTTGTGCTGCATGTGAAGTTTGATGCCGCCCGTTCCTCTCAGCCAAAACAGGCTGGCGTGGGCCGACAGGAAATGATGTGGTGCTGAATTTAATTTCTCTATAATTTCTATTATCTTGGCGGTCACGGGTTAACACCGGGGAGTGAAAATGGAGGAATAAAAACACAACTTGGATTAGAGAGGGAGAAAAAAACGAGGGAGTTCAGAGGGTCGTATATCATTAAGCAATTGAGAAAGTTAATTAGGCAGCTCTGATAATTATTGCCATGGCAACCTGAGCGCACTCATGCAGATTTGATTAACGAGGTGCCATTTATCTGTACTGGCTAGACAGCAGGGCCTGCACAGAGCTTGAGAGACCCCTAAAGGTGGAAGCTATGTAATGTATGCTTTTAATACAGCCATAATGCACTCATATTTCATTTAATGCAGACACAATACAGATTCTACTGTCGAAAAGAAGCAGATCATGTAGCGCAGTTTATTCCATCACTCAGACCAGAGAGAAATATGAAGTGAAACAAAGCTTTAGCTTTCTATTTTCCCTCATTGTCTCGTACTGTGGACAGATAGTGTGAAAAGTAAGGCAACTGGGAGGGTTTCCCATTAAAATAAATGGCATTTCTATATTCATAAGAGACTGTCAATGTCAGCATAAAGAAAGAATGTGATTTACATTTAGAGGAGTGTGGAGAGAAGAAGAGATGAGGGGTGTTTGTGGATTACAGTACACATGTTGCCCTCTGGTGGAAAAACAACAACATTTAAGCTTGCATGCCTTGCTGCTGAAGGGTGTCTGGAGTCTTGTTAAGCAGCAGGCGGCATATTGTCAGGCACAGAGACACTTCATTATGTGGTGGGGACAATTATTAATGGCTGTAAAGAGAGCACAGTACAGCAGTAATGTGAAAAATGAAGCAATAAATTTTTTTTTTTAAAAGTCATACTGCTTTCGACAAGACGAGCCAAGCCATTTCAAAAGCAATACCTGTCACCAATCAGGACACGATTCAAAAAGAAAGAACAGATAGGTGCTCAAAATCTTCAGAGAATATTTTCATCAACGTGCAAGGGAAATGACACATTTAGCATGTGCTAGAGACATGCTATCAAAATCAGTTTGCTAAAAAAAAAAATCACTTAATTAGCACTCTCAAGGGTTTTTTCTTTTCTTTCTTTATTTTTTTTTTTTTTTTTTTTTGCCATAGACGGAACCATTAGCAGCATGCAGACAAAAGTGAATACATGAAAGTAAAGTAAGCTCAGTGGGAGATTTCTCCAGGGACCCGCTAATCCTCCTCCACATCATTTCACACACAGCCAAGTGAGAGGTATGGATTATAGTTTATTATACAAATATCAAGCATAGATGAATTCTAATAACAGTCATAATCAATTAAAGCCTTCTCACTCTGAGAGTTTCATAAATATCTGACAATGGCACTTGCTTAGAAAGCCACATTTTTGGTATAAAAATAGAAAAAGAGACCAAAAGAAAAAAAAGATAACGTTGATTTTACTGTCACAAATAGTGGTGTCTTTATTGAGTTCCTTTGAAGTCAATCTTCACCCGCAGTTCATAGCCTTGTCAAAGTCTATTACAGGTATGTCTACTACTCCTTTCCCGGCTTGTGACATTTTCTACCTATTTTTACAAGTAAATCAGCTTCTGGCCAAATATAATTCACACAAAGAAGAATTCATACAGAGGGTGGTCAGGAAGAACATATACAAGACAGAAAGGAACAAGAGAACCTTCTGCAAAAAGGTGCAATGATAGTTATTGCCGTTAATGCCGATCATGTCCATAAAACACATAAAACAAACTCAGGCAGAGCTTTAAATGTCAGGTTAAATAAGTCTTAAGAAACACAAGAAAACTTCAATCAAAATATACCAATTCTTCATGTTAAGAAATATTACATTTCTCCTTTGCTAAATGCATTTAACTATCACAGTCAGAGCTCACAGTATCAGTATTTGTGACAGAAAAGGGGTAGATCATAATAAATCCTCCATATATCCGTCAGAAAGATCCACTATATAATCTCCAAATTTAATACGAGTCACATGAGAAGACAGAGCTGTGGTGTAAATGTAGGTCCAATTTGGTACTGTTGTAAGTAAATATTAAAGCTGCAATATTCAATATTTACGTACCTAATGGCAAATGTAATGCATGTGTGATATGTAAGCGGGCTACCAATTCTGGCAAAATGACAGAAACCAAGCTCCCCAGTTGTTTTTATCTTTTAAGTTTTTTTTTTTTATCATTTAAGTTTTTATCCTCTTTCAGCATAAGGTTTGTTTTTGTTTTTACTTTGTTTTCACTCCCATCAACATTTACAGCAAACAGCAGATTTCAGCATCAAACCTCCAAGAGATGCTAAAAGGATTAGAAATTAGACTTAAATTTGGTGGTTAAAATGAACAACTGTTTGCCAGCATGTTCACCATATATTTCAGTTGACAGTATGTCAGTGTTTTTAATGTGTGTTTTAATGATATAAGTTTCACAGTTGTGTTCATGATGACACAAGTATCAACCACATCATTAAAAAAATGTAAATGGATAAGCAATTTGAATGGATATTCTAAATCATTTAAGTTAACTTAAAGAAGATAAATCTGTTTTCAAAGATAAACAGACAAACAAACAAACTAGTTATCAAGCTAACATTATTGGAAAACAAAATTGATAAATGTATACCATTACCTGGATTACTGAAAAGTAAAATTTATATTAAAGGCATCAGTGATGACTGGGTATGTGACACAGTCATCATAAAAATGTAAAACTGAAATGAGCGCGGGAATTATTTTGTGTGGAGATCTAGAGCTGTAACTTTCAAAAGGATGTTCTTAGATTATGTTTCCAATAGTGTAGATATGAAATATGGCTGTCAGTAAGCACAGAGTGGGCTTCTTCCCAGGCCTCTATTGTAATTTTTTCTTTCAAGTTTCATTCAGAGGCTTTGCAGTGTAATGTCTCCATGCAGGGGCGATGTTAAGAGTGACTGCTGAGCTCTGCTGAGGTTGGTGTCACATCCACTTGAGGGAAAGTTCATTGCTGTAGTGTTAAGTAGGATCACTCCCTTATGGCTAGTGGGAAGAAGGTCCCTGTACAGACCTCCACTGACTGGCAAGCTTTGCATCCTACATACAGCTGCCTCTAGATCATTATAGCTGAGTTGTCATTACATGACAATTAAGTGATTTAGAGAGTGAAAAACAAATGTTGCTGGCACATCAAAAGCAACATCATTATGTCTATTTTTTCTAAAAACAAATAATTATGCCAGGAATTAGTGGAAAGGTGCCATTATCATGCCTTCACACAGACACTGGCCATATGATATTGTTCATGATAGTACTTGAATAAATCTGATAACAAAACATATCACAATATTGTTGTGCTTTCTTTGCGGTAATTAATAAGAGCAGCACTTCAGAGCATCAGCGCGATTTCACTGTCTTCTGCTGTCTGAATCAGGTTCCTGAAGTGTCCAACAGATCAACATCCTCTGTGACAACAGAAAAGAAAGATTAGTTGAATTTGCTGCCACAAAAAGAATCTATTCAATCAAACCCCTTTTTCATGAAAGGAATAACGCATCCAGTGTATATTTTTGGATGTCTCTACCTGGATTGATGACTTGTTCTTCATCACTGAAGGGCAGATGAAAGGGCTCTTCCTCCTCTTGGGCCTCAGGTTCCTCCTCAGTGGTCTGGGTGAAGATGCGTTGGTTGTGGGTTGTGTTGGAGTCATATGTATCCAGATTACTACAAGAGATTCAGATAAACTTATTCCACATGTTTTAGAGGAACATATGAACCATAAATATATAAATATAATACAGTCAGCCCAGAAATATTTGGACAGTGACACAAGTTTAGTCATTTTAGCTGTTTACGAAAACATATTCTGGATACAGTTATATAATCAATATGGGCTTAAAGTGCAGACTCTCAGCTGTAATTTGAGAGTATTCACGTCTAAACTGGAGGAAGGGTTTAATATATAGCCGCCTCTTTTTCAAGGGACCAAAAGTAATTGGACAATTGACTCAGAAGGCTGCATGGGCTCTTCCCTCATTAACCTGTCATTAATTAAGCAGTTAAAAGGTCTGGAGTTTGGAAGCTGTTGTTGAGCTCTCTATGGACGTGAAATAGACCATCCTGAGGCTGAAAAATAGAAGAAATCCATCAAACACATAGCAGAAATGTTTAGAGTGGCCAAATCAACAGTTTGGGACATTCTGAGAAAAAAAGAGTGAACTGGTGAGCTCAGGAACTCAAAAAGGCCTGGACGTCCACGGGAGACAACAGTGGTGGATGATCGCAGGATCCTTTTCATGGTGAAGAAAAACCCCTTCACAAGTGAAGAGCACTCTCCAGGAAGTAAGTGTATCAGTATCTAAGTGTACGATAATGAGAAGACTTAATGAGAGTAAATAAATAAATAATATAGGGTTCACCACAAGGTGCAAACAATTAATCAGCCTCAAAAATAGAAAGGGCAGATTAGACTTTGCAAAAAAACAAGTGAAGAAGCCAGCCCAGTTCTGGAACAGCATTCTTTGGACAGATGAGACTAAGATCAACCTGTACCAGAATGATGGGAAGAAGAAAGCATGGAGAAGAACTGGAACAGCTCACGATCCAAAGCACACCACATCTTCTGTAAAACATGGTGGAGGCAGTGTGATGACATGGGCACGCATGGTTTCCACTATTGTTTATAGATTATGTGTCAGAAGACAGAAGCAGCCAGATGAATTCTGAAGTGTGTAGGGACCTACTTTCTGCTCAGATTCAGCCAAATGCAGCAAAGCTGAGTGGATGGCACTTCACCGTACAGATGGACGGTGACCCAAAACGTACTGCTAAAGCAAAAGGCAAAGAAGTGGAATATTGTGCAATGGCCACGTCAATCACCAGATCGAGCATGCTTTTCACTTGCTCAAGACAAAACTTAAGGCAGAAAGACGCACAAACAAGCAACAACTTAAGACAGCTGTAGTAAAGGCCTGCTAAAGCATCACAAAGGAGGAAATCCAGTGTTTGGTGATGTCCATAGGTTCCAAACTTCAGGCAATCATTGCCTGCAAAGGATTTTCAACAAAGTATTAAAAATGTACACATGTATGGTAATGTTAATTTGTCCAATCACTTTTGAGGCCCTGAAAAGAGGAGACTTGACAATTCCTAAATGTTTCATAGGATATTTCTGTTCACCCCCTTGAATTAAACCTGAAAGTCTGCACTTCAGTTGCATCTTAGTTGTTTCATTTGAAAGCCAATGTGGTGGCATGCAGAGCCCAAATCATGAAGATTGTGTCACTGTCCAAATATTTCTTGGCCTAACTGTAAGTTGGGCCCTAAAACTGGGTTGGTAAAATCACACTGTTTGTCCTTATTTGTTGGACTGTGCTTTCTGGGGCTACCTCCTTTTGTATAAAATGAAAACCAGCACAAGCTATAAATTATTTATGCCTCTGCAGCTGTCAATCTTCAGCTTTGTTAGATCCCGAGAAATGCAGTTTTTCTTTTGCAAATGCATCTGGAGTTTGGAGCTACTCACATTCGGGAGAAAAAGACAGATTCTCCTTTGAATCCAGACTTTTTTAACACCCTGCTGAGAACCAACGGCGGCAAACAAAGATTGAATCCATTCACGTCTATCTCCGTGTCCTCTTTAGGCAATCCCAGCAGGCTTTCAGCTCCACATCCTCCCCTGCCTTCAGCCCCCCTGGTGCAGCGCTGCCTTGGGTCTGCAGTTTTTCCCTGTGAATGCAGACCTGTGCTGATGAGTTTAGTGGAACCTTTTGGGGCCTCTGTGGTTCCAATGAATACCAGGGCTGAAGACTTTTTTAACTGTCTTTGTGTATTACGGTAGGACCACAGTGAAAACGGAAAACAGACACATAGCAGAGATGATATTTAAATATGATTATTTCTACATTCAGTTCTACATTGAGTTTTTTATTTAGCATTTAAAAAGAACCAAATGAATGCAACGTCAAGCTCTGCCGTTAATGTTTTAACATATTAGTTAAAATGTGGGAGGATTTGGACACACTGAACTCTGCAGTTCTCCTCAGCTCCACAGAGCACTTTAGCATCTTTCTGATTGTTTTAGTTTTATGGTTTGCAACTTTATTGTCATGGTTCACTCTAATCTACCCTGTTCCCAGCAGCAAGCAGACAGCTTTAAATAAATACATTTTTAAAAAGCTCTCGTAAACCCACTGTGTACTACCTGCCGAGCTCCAGACAACCAGCAGTCAAACTTGGAGAGTGGTGAGCATGGTGGAGCATCTGTGAGCTACAGAGCTGGATCACTCTCTCAGGAGTTCTTAGAAACTGGACCAGAAGATGGCCAGAAACGTGTCAATGACAACTCTATAAAGTGGAAACACATCAGTGCTCTGTTTCGAGCTTGTTTCATTGCCCCCGAAAATAATCATTGAAAGCGTCTTTAATGATCAAAGACATCAGGACAAAAACTACATTAAAACGTGAACAATTCAACAAATATATCACTTATTACATGATGCTCTTAAAAAAAAAGACTCTTTTTGGCTTCTGCTGACAATTTGAGGAAATCTGACCATGAGGTTTCTCAATAGCTGTGAAAAAGGTATTACATATTATATATTATTATAATTATAGTTATTTTTATACCAAAGCTGTTTTGTCCAAGCTAACTTGTACTAAGATATGGCAAACATATGTTGCTTAATCACTAACAGAAAAATATGAATTCCAGGTATTACTAATTGTGTATTTGTTCTTTGTTTGATATTGGATTATTGTTTAATGAAAAAACTGTAAATGAGTTTTTTTTTTTTTTTTTTTAATTGTTTACTTTGGCCCAAGAATGCATCCAGCACACGTCCTGTCTGTGCGAGGTCAGGTTGCTCAGTTCATGGCTGAGGTCAGTTAGGTCACAGCATGAACAGGAGATAATTGAGCTCACTTCCACAAGCATGTGTCATCCTTGCCTTGAGGACAAAACATTTCATTTGTATTTACCGCTCATTAACACACATCTGACACTCTGGTTCCTTGGTGTTTGTGGATTATAAAAAGGGTCCTCACAAAAACTGCAATTATTGAAGCTGTATTGTTCCCTTCAAATGCACCCATTCCAGCACTGATCAGGTGTGAGTAGAGAGGTTTCAGACATGACAAGTACTTCATAAAAAATACTGGCCCCTTACAGCCATGCTAGCGGCTACGTGAGACTGTACTTGAGGTATACGTGACTGTCTGCATTCTAACATGCTCACAATGACGTGGTATGCATGTTGGTGTTTAGCAGGTTGTGTCTGCTTTTTCACCATGTTGGTTAGCATGTTAGCTTAAGCTTATATCGTGAACCATGTGTCGGACACTTGAAATGTTGACCTGTTGATGCCACTAGAAAAAACTAAATCAAAGGAAGACCAAAGAAACAGTTCGTTCTGAGAGGGACATGGAAGTCTGTTAGTACATATAATAGATATAATAGATTTAATAGATATTGAGGAATATCACTGCTAAACGTCAGAGTGGATTACCAGAAGTCATCAAGATTTATCATCTTGGGACAATGAATGTCTAAAATATTTCATGGCATTCCTTCCAATAGTTCAGATATTTGATCTTAACCCAAAGTAGTGGACCCACGCCTCGCCATCCATCCGCCTGGCACTGATAAAAAGCAGTGTTGGCTTGCAGTGTTTCCAACAGAAGCCCACAGCTGCCTTTTCATAAAGCTGAGCAACAACAAGCTAAGGATGTTGTCAAGGACTTCTAAGTCCATAAGAAACCACAAGGTAGGCCATTTTTTTTGCCTCTTAGCATCAGATAAGTTGAGTGGCTCAACCAGAAGGTGGTGCTAGAAGAGAGCTCATAAAGTGTCTCAAGGGGAAATTTTCATTTAATTAGCTTACCAGATTGTGAGATTTAATGCTAATGTTAACATGTGGAAATGTTGGCCCAATGGTGTTTCAAGAGGAAATGCCATGAGGTCTAGAACATTAAGTTCCATCATCCAGAGACCATAAATGTCCATACCAAATTTCATAGAGAGCCAACCATCCGTTTTTTTAAATGTCTTGTTACAGACCAAGGGACTGTTGACCTGACAGAGATGCAAAAGAAAAGGTCAGAGGTCATTAGGAGTCATTCTTTGGGGACAACAAACACCATTACAAATTAATCTTGAAGGTAGATATCTTGCTCCTAAAGACATTACAACCCTTAAGAGTTCGGAACACTTAAAAAGAACTAGTGTGTATCACATCATGACGTCCTGTCAGGAAAAATTAATTCATACCCAGTTCTGAATGGCCAAACTCAAATGCAAGCTGAAACATCTGGTCCATCACCTTATCCTGAGAGCGCCACATCGTTTCCCCGATGTCTCTCCAAGAACTCGGAGTGTCATTGTTGTCTCTACATGAAGGATCATTTAAATGTGGATAACAGCGGCCACTTTTGGACAGCTTCTCCTTGAAAGTATTCATGGTGGTGCACTCAGATAAACAAACATTGATTTTTATTTATTTATTTATTTATTTGTTTTTATTTTTTATGTGATTTTCACATATCTACACATCTGGCAAATCATTGTTTGAAATAGGAGGGAGTTTTTGATTGTTTATTTGAGTTACTACTATTTCAGGTGCACATGGTCTGACACATACTGATGCCTTCAGAATGGTAGTGGGTCAAAAACAAGAGGAAGACCAGTATAACTGGAAACTGTTCAGATTACAATGTGAAAAGTATGTACGCTAACAAACAATCTGATTGCTACATTAATTGTTACAGCTGTTTTGATGTTCTTTTTTAAGTGAAGTGGCAGCTGGCTGGGTAGGTTAATTTCATGTCACTGCAAATTTTATATAAAAGGAAAAGACAGCACTTCCTGTTAAACCACCAATCTGGTTACTTAATCAAAAGCCTCACACTGTCCCTATAAACTGCCCAGACTCGTTCAGCACAGGCAGCCAGGCCTTGCTGCAATTATATGTAACAGTAAGTTTCACTTACATAATATCAATTCACACACACACACACACGAGCCACACCCATGAACATACTGTTGCAAATGGGAGTGCTTGATGTAGAGTCAGGTGTCCTCAGGCCATAAAGCAGCTTTGTTTCCCACATTTAAATTTATATAGAAAAACATATTTCCATGATATACGTTATCCAAATTAATTTCAGGTCATATTTTAATATCATCATAAATCTTTGCCTGTGGCAAATGTACTGCCTACAGTGCAAAAGCTGTTGTTTCATCTCTCCTGCTACAGGTAGCCCTGCAAGAATCGTTATCTATCTGACTGACATGATTGACATTATGAGTATGGCCAATTCTGTTTACAGCTCATTTCCATGTGAGCGATTGATCTCCACGTTTTTACAGTCCTGCCCCTCACAGCCTGCACACTGTTATTGGCTGCAGTCTACACACCACCGCCTAAAGGTAGACACCCCGAAATGTCGCGAACACAACAAACTATTTGTTACACCTGTAACGGGTAGCATTACATGTCTAATACATTATGAACATTATCTGAGGCTGATTTGGAACACCCATCTGTTCACACGCAAAAGAACCACTTGTCAATAAGCCTGTGGGTGTTCTCACTTTTGTAACTGTGTTTAAATTCATGTTACAGGAGCTGCAACTTCTTACAACATGCTAACTTACTGCGGAGCTTATCAAGACAGCAAAAAACTGGGTGTGTAGGCAGTCTTGCCAACTTCATGAATTCCAAGAAACTGCAGACCACACAGAGGCAGACTGGGAGTGTGGTTCTCAGTGAAAAGTGTCTTAAATAAAGAGGGCACGACATACATTTAAACTTCATTTTTTATACATAACAATCATGACATCAATTTGCAGGGCACCCACAGATTCAACACACAAATAAATTAGAAGTAGAGAATAATGAAATAAAGAAGTTTGAGCAATACATTAGTGCAGTGATTCTGTAAGGGCAACAAATTATTCTCTATAAACCCTGTAACAGCTTCCTTACCTGCCTAGCCTAATTATACAGTAATCAACATTAGATCAAGGCAGACAGAGCTATATCAGTTACAGTATGTCATAAATAAAGAAAGACATGAACCAAAATTAAGATTTATGTCACTCCAAAATGTGAGTAGCCTGTACATCCTGACCAGCCGTAATCCAGATCATAATGCGATGTCATGTTTCAACTGGCGTCCAGAAAGCTGCTATGCTGTCGACTTGAAATGATGCTCATCAATGGTGGAGAAGACATGACCTTCCTTTGTCAGAAACTCCAGAGAGCTTCTGTAAATAAAATAGTAAAATATATAATCCAGGAAATGTGGAGTTAGAGGACTTTGTATATTGCTAGTGTGCATACACCCAAAATGACATACATGCACATAAGAGGTACAACGAGGTGGTGAGGTACCTGATGTCTCTCATACTCAAGTAGTCCAGCTGAGTCCTCAGGTCATGGAAACTGATGCCATAATCACAGACAGAGAACCTCTTGATCGCATGCAGCACCTAACACGAGAATCAAGAGATGACTTTCCAGCTCGTGTTGCATTTTACTGAATGCATGAGGGATTCATTTTTCCATTTTCATTTACACCAATGTAAAGTGATGACCTCAATGTGGATTGTTGAGTCATCAATATTTTCTGTAATTAGATTAAAACTGTGTACACTTTAAACACTGTTGAGTATCCAAATGCAATGTGGAAACCACATGATCAGTTACAGTGATCTGATTATATGGATCCAAAAGCTTTGAACAGAATCATTTCTGTACAAATGCTGTTTAAAATAATGCACTTATAGTATGTAAACAGTCTGCTTTCAGTGTTCATTATGGTATTTTCATACATGACACATTTTTAAAACTATGGTAATTACTTTGATTTTAACCCATTAGCCTCCAGTTGGCTACCTGAGGCTGGTGTGGTGTAGACATTGAAATCATGATGGCAATAAAAAAGGAAGCCAGTAAGATGCAGCAGTGAAACTGACCTTGTGTGGTCAAATCAAATAAGGAGCACCCTCCACACCTGTGTTATAAAATCATGTACATTGGGGTAAGCTGCACCAGCCTCCAACAGCTCCTCAAATAAACATGGTTTTTACTTAAATCATTTAACACACCAAAGAAAACACAGGAAGTAGCCAACTGGAATGGCCATCATGCCAAACTGTGTAGTGATGTACATCCTCCATTTAGCTTATAGCAGCTCCATATAGATGTTTTATTGCTAGCAGGTGTAATCGCTGATCTAAAGTAGCTGAGTGCTTAATCCACCACCAGAATGTCACCAGTGTCGCCAAGTACACTGTCTCTAAGGAATCTGCTTCCATTCTGTCTTTCCTCTTCCTTGTAACAGTCTAGACAACAATTCACCACTGCACTGCACAGCTTCCATATAAGGCCGTATAAAGACAGTGGAAGTCAGCCTCACACAAGTTGACCTGGATATAGAGCCCTATAGTTAGTCACAATGGCTATTCAAGGTGGCTATTTTGTGTGTTTACTTTGGCTTTGACCAAGGAGCAGGAGCTTAAAATGATTCATTTAAAAATCATGTTTATTTGGAAAGCTGTAGGAAGCCTGTGCAGCTCACCCTGATATACACTGTTTTGTGCAAGTCCCTGTATCCATACAGTGTCTACTAAAATGGTGGAGGGTGCAATGTTAGCACAACCCATAGAGGCACAATGGACATATTTATGGGAAATACACCACATTTAAATGAAGCTAAATTTTCCTTCAGAAATGTTTCACGTTTGCAGGAACATAACAGATGTTCCGTTTTTGTCACGGCGGCAATATGATGTCGCAGTGAAAAGCTCAAAATCTCAAAAAGTTTTAATTCTGTTACTCGCAAGTAGGAAAATATGTCTGTTGTTTGGATACTTTAAACCCACAAACCTGACCCTGGATGGTGGTCAAACCCTTTGGTAAGATGCCTTGAGAGAGTCCACCACCACGATGCTCAACGACTCGTCCAGACAGCGAGACAGCAGTGGTATTCATATTCACATCAAACGCCTAGATAAACAACATAAACGTTCTCAGATATGAGATTTTACAGTCTTACAATAATGAGTGGGTAGAGGCCATTTACAAAATATTACATGCATACGACTATTTCTTGAGCTAAAATGACTAAATTCACCTTTCAGTTGATAATATTTGCATCTCACAGACATTCTGCTCAGTATATTGTATGTGCATAAAAATGGTAGAACAAATGATTTTTGTAAGATTA
This sequence comes from Scortum barcoo, assembly GCA_023238725.1. Classification (NCBI taxonomy): domain Eukaryota; kingdom Metazoa; phylum Chordata; class Actinopteri; order Centrarchiformes; family Terapontidae; genus Scortum; species Scortum barcoo. The sequence goes on along the minus strand of CM041548.1, from coordinate 2,606,518 downwards.
GAATTTGTTACAAGTCAAACTTTCCACACGCTCCTGTACCTTTCCAAAAAGCTGCATATGGGCTCGTACCACCTCCAACATGTGGGATGTGATCTCATTCGTGTCCTTGATACAACGGATAGTCATTGCCAGCAATGACCTTTGACCCTAGAAGGAATAAGTCAAAGATAATCACGAAATCAAGTGATATTCAAAGCTCACTTACTTTTAAAGCCCATAATTTCAAATTTCTATATCATATCTAATACTTACAATGAAGTTGCGTAGACTTCCAATAACCTTCACATATGTTCCAGGAGAAGCAAATGTCCTCAGAGCACAGTCCTGTGAGCATCACAATTTAAAGGTTTATTTTCTCATCACAATGGCAGTTTGCAGTGCTCATTTTCAGTAGTACTTCTGAACAGAGCCTGTTGATGCTACTGGCCTCTGTGTTAACCCACTGCTTCACAGTTAAAGCAGGACCCGTCATGTCATCCACAGAGTACTGGACACTTGTCACGGAGGGAGCAAATCCTCGGACGACGCCCACTACAGACACCTGCAGCGAGAGGACGCACGAGGAAAGAAAGCACACGATACGAACCTGTCATCAGACCAAATTCCAATGCAGACTTTGGCAACCTAAAATGATGTATGTGTCCCTGCAAATATAAACAAGACACCGTTGAACTGCTGGGTTTTGAGTCGAGTTAGAAAGTACAATTGGTACATGATTTAGTAGTTTTTATTTAACATCCTCAGGGACATCCTCAGGTTCATAGTGGTATATGCCACATTGAAATGTGATAATGACAGGACAGAATACATCTACAGTTATATAAAGCACTTAAAGATGTATCATAGCAATATGTTTGCTTTTTTTCCCCTCTTGTATGAACACTTAACAAATTGGACAATGTCACATTCAGACTTCAAGAGTTTTACAAAGGAACCCTATGCCGGAGGTGGGGCACGGTCATTGTTTTGTAAGTCACAAAGTTGCACTATAATTAGCTAATTTGTAGTGTAAATATAGATATTTAGATTTACATTTTTCTAAGGATTTTTGAAGGACTTCCCGGTCATGTTGTCTTAAATGTTGTCTGTTGTCTTAAAAAGGTAGGTTTCAAAGTAATCACACACTTCCTTTCTGCTTGCACTTGTCTGCTGTCAGAATGACTTAAAATATATCCATTGGGTTGAAAATGAGTTGATAAACCCGCTTTAATCCATATTATTGGCGTGGCTGTATGCATGGCAACATCGATCTGTCAGTCAGTCCACCACTTTGGTCCAAACAACTACTGAAAGGACTGCCATTAAGGTTTAAGTCCCTCAAAGATAAATTATGACTTTGATCATCTCCTGACTTTCCTGAAACACTACCAGCAGGTCAAACTTTTCACTTCTTCAGCAAAATAGCATGGAGTACTTTATCTTTATAACCTTGATGATCCTCTTAACCTTTTATCAAATGCAACCATGACTTTGACATGTTTGGCTTTAAGTGAAATATCTTGACAATTATTTGATGGCTATAAAATTTGCTACAGATATTCAAAGTCTTTGAAGCATAAAATTGGATCCATTTGATCAGCCCCTGACATTTAATCTAGTGTCACCAACAGATCAACATTTCAGCCTGTCGAGTTCATAACCAAATGCCTGAAATAATTCCCATCAGCCTCAGCTGTACTTTTGCTATTTAGCAAATGTTAGCACGTGAACATGGTGAACATGGCACCACTATGCCTAAGTGTACCCTTACAGTCACAAGCATGGCTGCAGACTGCTGTCAGTCTCAATCTTACAGAGGACATCAGGTCCCTCTGAGTCAGAAGGCTGAAGTCAAAGTGAAGATACAAGTCAGCGGTGTTAAAGTTTACTTTTTTCATTCTATCTTGTCTTAGTCACCATATTTATGTCTCAATGTCATAACTAAGAGTGATGTACACATGTAGAGTGAAATCTTTGGATTCTTACGACTTTTTTTTTTTTTTAAATTACCATTCATACCTGGTTCAGTTCCAGGTCACAGATTCCAAAAGTATCATTGCTGACTTCTGAAGCAGACAGAAGCTGAGACACTGTGCAGGGCAAAATGTGAAGAGAAGTCCTCTATGGTAAGATCAAACGGAAGGGATTCATTAGTCTAGATGAACCACATTTTCTTCAGATCAGATATTTTAGTTATTGACAGAACATACACACACCTTTGATGTCATAGCTTTTTGACTGGTCATCCCATCAGGGAACTGACTGCAAGCTGTGTAAAAGCAAAATATTCAAACTATGTCAAGAGAGGAAGAGATTGTCTGAAGCTCTTTTGTCAAGCTGACACATCTGCTAACTTACCTTGGTTCCACATAACTAAATATCTTCAAATAACTGTCACGTGAACAGCTGCAAGCATTCTTCAGTAATGTTTGAGACTTTAGGACCATCAGAGGCAGCAGTCACAGCAGTCAGGCTGACATCATGAGCAGAGTGTAGTTCACTTTACTGGCAGCCTCTGTGTCGAGGCCATCAGGTGAACTGCATTACAGCAATTACCTAAGACACAGGGCAGGACCAAGATATGGGCAGAGGAGGAAACAGTAACTTGTAAAGCCATTTAGATGCTCCAACTCATTGATTATTTCAATTTTTTATTAAAAATCCATCAATTCAACAGGTGATTGACAGGTGTTCACACCACTTTTGATAAACTTCATTTAATCTCTTCAAAATATCTTACAATGACAGAGCAAGAATTGTTCATACAAAAGGGTGAGAGCAGAAGTTTGCCTGGCTGTGAGTTTGGATCTATCCTTTGACGTGATTCTAAGTGCGTTCATCTGACGCAGGCCTCATTAGGTTTCACAGTCCAGCATCGGCATCTCCTGAAACTGATACTTCAATCACTGAGCAGCTCATAAAATTCTTTGAGAAGAATGTCGACAACCGATCTCACTGTATGGTCGGAACCCTTCTTGCTGACTACCAAGGTGGGAAATGTGGTTCAAAATAACTCACGGTTTATATAAAAAGATGTCACGGATCTTCATCCTCACTTACCATCTGAAGTGCAGCTCAGTCACACTGTGCTCAGTGCTGCCATTGGTGTCAGCCATTATATTACAGCAATACTAACTGAAAAAAAAAAAGGAAACCCAATTCCATACTGCAGACTAATTACAGGATATTAATAGAAGATTCTCATAGACTGAAAAGAAACACAAACAAAAACTGACAGTTAGGATTTTTAAATAACCTTTCTCCTGTCTCTTTGTGAAGTTTAATTAGCAGTGACATTTTTTCTTGAGACTTTTTAAGTTTAGTCACCTGGTGAGTTTGTATATTCTTCCCATAAGAAGTTCTGTGAGCCGCTCAGACACTGAAATAGGTGTCAGCGTTGTGGGAGATAGCAAAGCAGCACGGTGGTACGTATGGTGGTCCTGGGTCAGGGCTACTAAAGTGGTGAGGTTTGATTGATGTCCCAGAGTTCCAAAGACGACCGTTCCATTTCCAAATAGCCCAGCAGCAGACAGAAAAGATGAGTTGACCCACGTTGTATACCAGCTTTGCTTACACAAAATCACAAACAATAGGCCAATGAAAAACATACAATTATCACTAGCACACCAACAGTATTGACCTGTAAATATTATCACATCTTTTCCATGATTGAAGTAAACTGAAGCTGAAGTAAAATCGAATCCATCACAGCAATTTTACATGTCAAACAAGTCAAGCTCTTGAAAACAGAGCACACCCAGTCAAATGTACATCAACCTTGTTCATCCCATTGATCCTATACAGTATTTACACAATGTGCAAAGGAATTTGATACAACAAATCAAAGCATGAAATGTCGTAATACCCCACACCAAGCATTTGTTTGGCAAACGTCTCAGGAACCTCACAGGAAGCCAAGTGTTCCTCCTCCCCCTCTTGTGTAGAAGGTTTGAAGGAAGAAATCTGGCCGGAAATGAGTCTACCCATCATCCTCTGCTCTGCTTAGAGCTCTGAGGATATGGGTGACCTACTTTGAGTCCAAACTTTGATGCTCGTGAACAAAAAGCCACAAATACCACATTCTTGAGCGAAGCAGCATAGATGTCCTGCAGTACAGACAGGCGTTTTAATACTGATTTATGGTATTGCTTTTCATACCAAAGCATCACGCCAAGATGCTTGAGTCGGTGAAAAGCGGTGCATCTCGAGCAAAACTCCTGCCAATTGTGTTTTTGGGCGCAATATCACTGAGGCCACTCTAGTGTCAAACAGAAAATGGTGAATTTCAGAAATAAGGCAAATCTCAATCACATCATGACAGGAAATACTACTACAGCTAAGGGGAGAATTAAAGGCCATCTAGCAGATAAACATTGGCAACAAGTCAAAGTGAATTTGATTTTCTGCCAGATGCCAGAGCAATGAAGAAGTCAGGATTGTTTGGTTTTATAGGTTCCTGTAAAAGTGCAAAAATTATGTATGACCTGAAAGGCAAAAGGGGTCCCGAGCATGATCCTCTGCCAAGTTCTGCAACAACTTAATAGGCTTAGAATTAGCCTGTCGGAAGCATGAAGAAAGGGATTACTGTAAGATCCAGAGCCAAAGGAAATGAGGAGCAGTGACACAGTGAGAGGAGATCAAGTTAAACACAACAGTATTATGTTTCAAAAAAAAAAAAAAAAAAGAGAGAGCGAGATCCTCTGGCTCTCATGGAGGACTGTGTGTGCTGGTGTCTTCTCTCGTTTCTTCCCTGAAGGTGAGAGGCACTGCATGCATAAGTAGACTGTTGGCTGACATTGTGTTAGCCTGGTAAACAAATACCGACGCAGTTATCGCACCAAATCCAGCCTCACAGAGCTCCTCGATATAATGCAGTAGGTAGTTATGAGGAATAAATATAAACAACAAAATAAAAAGTGCTTTCAGTGAGATTCACTGAATCCCTCACCCCTTTTACTCATTCAGGTCTCTTGTCTAAATGGACTCAGGTGTGAATATTCATGTCTCTGCTTGTGTAAGACAAGCAGCTCACCCTTCAGATAATCAAATCTATGTTTAGGCAACATGGGGATTTCTCTTAAGAGTAGATTTGTTTGCCATGTGTGGGGGAGACTTTTGAATGTAGGCCAGCCTGCTTTATTGTAGTGTGCTCAATTGTTTGAAATTTCTTGTTTGGTTTGATTTTCACACTTCTGAAAATAATTTCTGGCTACGATAACACTGTGCTCACCAAAATAAGACCTGAAGGTCCAACTGGACAATAACCAAACATTATGTTGTTTCTAAGGCCAAGAGTTGGCAAATAATTACTTTTCAATTGTTTATTTTCATGGGGACAGGTATGTAGCATGGACAAATGCCACATTCCACAGAATTTAAAGCCTAAGCTGGTTTGTAATGTGTCTGTGCTAACAATATACATTATGTGGAGTAACGGGGAAGTTAGAAAAAGCCTTGTATTTCTTTTTATATCATCAATTGGTGTTGAGATAGCATACTATGTATGTAGCCATCAACTGCATATTTAACCAACACACACTTTTCCACTAGTACCTACTCGCCTTGCCTTAGTTTTGGTCGTTTTCCATTACAATAGAGTACCACCTCAGCGTGGGTGCAGGGATGGTCGTGGTAACAACGCTTGGCCGAAACTCCAGCGACGTCATTTGTTATGTGCGACACAAACACGAAACGACTACGGAGCAATGGAGGCCAGGCCAGACAACAAAGAAATGTCTGCACCTTCATCGTCGTTGCTTCCGCATGGGGTTGATTTCTGTGCAGCCATCTCTGATCGTGTTCGTTGTTGTTATTGTATTTTTAAAAATGGCGCGGTTGACTCTTATGAACGAATCGCTCTCCCGGACGCATCTAGTGACGTCAGGCCCTGGCCAATCAGTGGCCTGCAGTCTGCTGACATCACATTTTCGGCTCGACTCAGCTCGCCCGAGTAGGTACTACGAAAGTACCTGGTACCGGGTACTAACACGTAAAGGAATGCACGCGTACAAACCGAGGTAAAGTCGTAAGTCGCCACCAAGCCGAGTAGGTACTAGTGGAAAAGGGCCAATAGTTCTCAATCACATTAGCTAGCTACGGTTAAAATTTCACTTCAGCCAGCAAATTTACCTTCTGAACATGAGAAGGTACTTTAAGTCTATTTCTGTCTTTAATCAAAGAATGTTTCAAAAAGTACCACATTTTAGTGGTAAATTACTATCTATCACTGTAAACTGCATACAGGCCATTCTTGAGAGGAAAGTAATGCAACAGTAAGTAGTAGGTGAGCAGGGTCAACGACCTTGGTGAGTACAATGTTAATACAGACAATGATGGCCAAAACCACAAAAATAAGAACCCAATTGTAATTCAGTAAACAGAATGATCCTATGGGATCTCTTCCTCATTAACTGTAAGAAGTGTTTTGTGATTAAGGCTCTATAGAAATAAAAGGTCACCTGTCTTGATCGTTATACATTCTAGTATAGTGGTTATGGGTGTGACCCATCAACTTGTCTTGAAGTCTGTAATGGACAGAATAAGAGAAAAAGCCCAAACACGAGAACCCGCTGGCTGGACTCTTACTGATAAAATGTCCCCCACCCACACACCCAACGATGCAGCCTTCAGAAAAAAAGAAAAAAAAAAGTTATCTTCAAGCACCAAAGTTTGGTATTTTTCCCCATGAGACTACCGCCCTTGACAGTGGAGGTTTGTCTACGAATACCATCGTTCTGTATGTTTTTATTACCTGAGTATTCAGGGCATATCTACACTTGATGCCAAAACAGAATCAAATCTTGATGTAAATACTAATGCTGGTGGTTACGTACCAGGCTGAAGTCAGTCTGTCAGTCAGGTACTGTCAAAGCCACAAATGGCTCCAAAAACATTCAACTTATTGAGGTGACTATGTTTGAATATTGGCCCTTTGGATATATGTACACTGTAATGATCACAGGATAATGTCTCATATTGCATTTAGTAACATTTAGCACCAAGTTAGTGATGGTATCTGTAGACAAACTGGTTGACTGTCACTTTGACTTTGACTTCTAATTGAATCCAGGACTTTTGGGGTCATTTTGCTCTTCCATCACGCTCAAATGACTCTGTAAGGGGGAAGTGGAAGCTGTGATGTGATTAGCCTGAGACTAAGCTGCAGTTTGGAGCAGCAGCAGCGGTGGGTGTCACACATCTCCCCTTCAATAAAAAGACAGCTTGTAGAGGACTGTATGTGCTTGAACAGTGGATGAAGTTTAAGCAAGGACCCAAACAATGACTATTCTAATTATTGTTCCCTAGTTAAAAAACAATAATCCCCTGTTACGTGACCATCTAGGGTTAACAGTAGCCGATGAGATGTGTACATGTGCTTGATCGGCTGAGTCTGTGGTGCCATTTGCTCGTCCATCACGTGTCCCAGTCCAGCTCTCTGCAGGCGATACGGACCAGTCTGAGCTCCAGTTCAAAGGCGTCGGGCCGTTCCTGAGGGTTGGCCGACAGCATCTCCCTGATGAGCTGCTTCATGTGGCTGTTCATGCTCTTTTTCCTGGCAGGGATCAGCAGCTCCATCTTTGGGTTCTCTAACAGGGCCTCCCCCAAAGGTACAATCTCTGAACCCTGTTGCACGTAGCTCCCCAGCAGCTCCTTCTGAGTCTCCACGTCCACAAAGGTGATGCGCTCCACCATGGCCCAGATAATCACCCCCAAGGCGAAGATATCCGCCTTGGCCGTATAGTGGCCCTCCCAGACCTCTGGGGCCATGTAAAAGTCTGTTCCGCAAGCTGTGGACAGGAAGCACTTGTTGACGCTGGCCGGTTCCTCTGGGTTGAGCCCGGAGGTGGAGCAGACCTTGCTCAGGCCGAAGTCGGCCACTTTGAGGGTGGGCTCAGACGAACCGGCCGGCGTGCAGGCCTGGGAGATGAGGATGTTGTCTGGTTTGAGGTCACGGTGTATGATCTGGTTGCGGTGCAGGAAGGCCAGGGCACTGCCCAGCTGCAGCATGAAGCTGGTGTTGGTCTTGCGGCTGGGCTTGCGCGACAGCAGGTAGGCATTCATGTCGCCCCCGTCACAGAAGTCCGTGACAAACCACAAGTAGTAGGCACAGCACGGGTCGAATGTGATCTCACCTTTCAGAGAAGTCTCCACCAGCTACAGTAGAAACACAGAAAAAGAAAACTAAGTAAAAAAAAAAAACAGTGTTTAAATGCACACAGAACTGAACAGTGATGGACCATGGCTCTACCACAGCACTACACAAATGCAACCACTTGGCCTGGTTCTCCGCCCAGTGCTCGGGTGAAGCACACCTGCAAGTCTCACTAGCAAAAATAAAAGCTGAAGTGGTCCTGCACATGGAGAAAAAAAGTATTATCCAGAGCAAAACATAAGTCACTTAACAAGCTGTCAGACATCTGTATTTACAGAAAATAACAAAAAAGTGAAACATTACATCAAACCCCAACAAAGGTGTCAAAAGTAGAACCAAAGTGATTATATCCAGCTCTGCAGTGTGAGGACAAGAAAATGTCACTCATAACTAAACACGGAAGGTTGCACCATCTTTGTATTCATTACATGTTGTCACCCACCTTCCTTTGTGTGCCATTTTTTAAATCAAAGCAGTGTGAGAGGCCTCTCATCTTTTATGGCTGCTGCAGGAAGTGAGTTCAATTAATCTCTTTTTTTGACAGCAGACCACAAACCTGTGAGGTTTCATCCATCTCACATTAAATTAAGATTAAATGGGATGCGTTTCTGGAATTTGACAGATGGTGTTTTCAATTAAACACAGAAATGCTACAGGTCTGTTAAAGAAAAATGTGTAAAAGTGACATTTTCCAAAGAAAATTCCAGTGTGGTGGCAGCAGAAAATTTTCCTTCGCCGTTAAAATAATGCAAGAAATTGAAGTGGAAGTTGAAATACAATGATAGAAAAAAAATCTGGCAGTCTCTGACAATAAAAACGGCAGTTAAAATAGTAGTGCTGATATTAGTTAAAGTTTTAGTTTAGGTGTAAGCAGTGAGTGAAGTTGCAAAAGGTGAAAGTGCTAAAAGGACTGAAGATTCAGTTCAGTTCTCACTTGAAGAGCAAAGGTGTTTTCAGATAGCAAGTGGTTACCACCATTGCCTGAAAACATCAATGTGTATTTTTTTTTTTTTTTCGGCTGCTACCAGACACAACTCCACCGCCATAGCTGATACTATTAGTACGGTAGGCTTTGCTCTTTTTGCTAACTGGTATCTGGTCCCAAACTGGGTAATCAGCCTTTGAAGCTGATTTTATTCCTATGCCATTTCTCCTCACTGACCATCATGAATCCAGAATGCAGCGGAAAATAGCTGTGCACATTCACAAGAGCAGCAGCTGCCCTCTCTCTCCCTGCTGCTGCCATCTTAAACCCTGCAGAGTTTACAATGAAACCAAAGGAAGTCTCACTGCCTGAAAGCACCTTATGAGATAAAAGTAGTTGAAAGACAGTTAAAGAGTAACTGATGGAGGCCACTGAAAGGAGTTGACGTGTAACCACTGAAGGCAGCTAATGCCAGAGAAATGGTGTGCATCGTATATAGTTGAAGTGTCAGTTGGTATGTAAATAACAGGTAGCAAATAAAGCATTAGTTGGAGAGTTTTTAGATATAAACTACTTTCCTGGCAACATGTGTGTAGTAGGTAATTCCTAGTGGAAACCCTGCTGTAAACAAATGACTGCAAAAAAAATCCACTACCCAAAAAGAATAGATGCAAATTATCCCACAGTTGGTGTGGTCAGATAATTCTGCCCCATTATCATTTGTTCTTCTGTAAGCACGCACTGGAACATTACAGAGCAATAAAAAAAGAGCTGGAACAAAAGGATTCTGGGAAAGTGTCCAATGCTAGCGCTGCAGAAAACTGAATGAACGGTCTGACAATAGCCCCATGTGCCGCTGAGAGACTATAATCAGGCACCGGCAGAGTGCCTGTGTGCCCGCCGTCAGACAGCAGGGAGGCTCTGCGACATGACAGGCTGCAGACAGGTCAACCTGACAACACCTTCATGTGACGGTGGGGGTGCGGAGGCCAGAGACACAGTTCCAACTAGAAACTTCCAGTTCTTGTGCTAACACACATCTTCAGCACACATGGGAGAGTGTAAACCAGGGTTCAACTCCACATGAAATCTTTGTGCTGATATTCTATGTCTCCATCACTGTAATCTCTGACACTAATACCTGTAATCACAAGTTTACACAACAAACAACTGGCTAGTGGCTGATGACTCACTTTGCATTAGTGGGGGAAAAAAAAAAAATCACTGACTTTAATATTTAACCTACTATGTCTACACTGTCACCAACCATCTGATAAGTCATCTTTGCCAGCTGGAACGTGACAACAATATGTCAACAGTGGTCGGCAGTGGATAGAAAAATAAACACTCCTCTTATAATCTAGGATATGTGAGAGGATATTATGATTCCCTCTGTAAATCAAAACGGGCTTACAATTCATTACAGAAATAGTCTATTTTAAGACACAGCAACATGCGGCTAAGCTAGAAGCATCAAACGCAGCTAAAATGTCACATTACAGTGGGCCAAGCTGGAGTCTCCCCCTGGCTGAAGCTAACGACTGAGACACGGACACATTGACGTTTCACTTTCATTATTACTGTCAGGTATACACAGTGTTTTCTTAAAGCATATATTGGCAGCCTAGACATCCATTTTTGGATGCTGTTAAACACTTATCTAGTATCCAAACCTGACACTTCTGCCTGCTGTAAATCTCCAGCACTTGACAGTTGACAATTGTTCCTCCATGACAAGTACTTAACCACATCTGCTCTATATTTATGCCAGTGTTACTCTTTATCCACCAAAAAGGAAAGAAAGCCTGCAGGACACAGACCTTTGGAGTCTGGTAGTGTGACCAATGACGAATTCATAACCTCTGTGTAATTACAGCAAATCACATTACATGCAACACCCAGCCAATGTTGCAGTGGTTAGCAGCATCGGTTCCAATAAATACTAAACCGCTCAAATAAAGGATGTAGGGTTTATAACATAAAATATCAAAATGATTATATAAAACACACAGAGCTTCCTTTGTAAAATGTTTGTTAAATATCAAACTGAACCTGACTTTGTTTCAAGTGAACTAAAGCAAAATACACACTAAAATATGGTTTATATTGATATGAAACATACCATCAGACATCTATAAACTGTGTGTGTGTGAGTGTGAAGGACAACGTCCTCCAACATGAGGAGGTTATGTAACCTTAAACTATTTCACACCTCCGACACCCCTCACTCACAGGAAGAGACTGACAGAGAGGTAGAGAGACCAGAGGGGTGGGGGGGTCCGAGTTTGTCTCTTCCGCAGTACATTTTACCGGTGTAGCTGCCAGTGACACCAGGAGGTGCAAAGTCCCCTCACCACTTCAAGACACCATGGTCACTGCCTGACACCCGCGACAGGTGAACTGCTGTCAGGTGTCACTGTCGCAATTCATCTTGTCGCTGTGTGTGCACGTGTCACTGTGTGTGACACAGCTTGTGCACTCAGGTAATGTAACTTTGTCAGAGATCAATGCTTTAATCATGGCTGTTTTTAGGCTAAGTCTAGTCTACCTTCGACCCCATTACCATCCCAAAATTTACTTTTTTTCGCCTCCTTTTTTTTCCCCATCCCTGGGACATTGGGACATCCTTCACCTAGAGCCCTGAAACATGATCGCCTGATGATGGCCGCTTCGCCGTCATTAGGGGATTGTTAAAAGTCCTGAAGCTTGTCAATATTTCAGTTCTGGTGAATTAGTGACGAGTACCAATTTAGCATTGACTTCCTGATAAAGTGAAAACACAAAGCGGTGTATTCTAATAGCTAATTCAGTATACTTAAATCATGCCAGTTAGCTAATGTGTAAACAAATACAGATAACTGCCTCCATGGCAACATTATACTTCCTGTTTGAATTCTCCAAAGCCCTGAAATTATGGAAAATATTGTTTCAAAAGAGAATTACAAAAGCAGAATCAAATTAAGACAAAGAATAATGGCAAGACTGACAGAAAAGGTTATTATTAGTTTTTTATATTAATATTAACTTTTCCCATGTTGCACATGGAACTGAATCAAGATTTTTTTTTATGAGGCTCAGTGTGTTCCATCAACACTGTTCTTACATTCCTCAATCAAATAGCAGGGTGGGGATGGAGTGGCACAGTTGTCTCAGTGCTGCCAAAAATATTTCACATACTATTTGCCCAAAAATGACCTCATGTGTAAAGCAACATGTACAGTCAAGCCCGAAATTATTCATACCACTGGACAAATTTTGACTTAAAAGTTACTTTTATTCAACCAGCAAGTTTTTTTTTTGACCGGAAATGACACAGGCTTCTCCCAAAAGATAATAAGACGATGTACAAGAGGATCATTGTGGAAAAATTATTTCTCAGCTTTTATTTACATTTGAACAAAAAGTGGCATGTCCAAAATTATTCACACCCTTCTCAATAATCAATAGAAAAGCCTTTATTGGCTATGTACAGCAATCAAATGCTTCCTATAATTGCTGACCAGCTTTTTGCATTTCTTCACTGGTATTTTTGCCCATTCATCTTTTGCGATGAGCTCCAACTCTTTCAGGTTGGAGGATCTCCTTGCCATCACCCTGATCTTTAGCTCCCTCCACAGATTCTCAATTGGATTCAAGTCAGGACTCTGGCTAGGCCACTCCAAAACGTTAATGTTTTTGTCCGCTAACCATTTCTTCACCACTTTTGATGTGTGTTTTGGGTCGTTGTCGTGCTGAAATGTTCAGTGGTGCCCAAGGCCAAGTTTCTCTGCAGACTGCCTGATGTTGTTGTTGAGAATCTTGATGTATTCCTCTTTTTTCATGGTGCAGCTTCCTGTGATTAGGTTCCCTGATCCATTGGCTGAAAACCACCCCTAAATACACACAATACGCAGCCGCAGGTCCTCAGTGAGCTCCTTCGTCTTAGCCATGTGTGAGGGAGCTGGAAAGCATCCCCCTCACTAAGGTGAAAGTAACATACACATGTGTCTGTATATGAAGTTTACTAGTCCGATACAGGAAGTTAATTTTATTTTAATATTGTGAAGACTCTCTCTAATTGCCTTTTTTCATTGAGGTCCATTTCTGGGTGGCGTGCTGACATGGAGTGCACACATGGGAGGAGGCAGCCACAGGACTCCAGCAGCTGCCAATCGTTTGATTAGGCTGAGTGGAGGGATCAGAGAAAGGAAAGGAGGGGAGGGGGTATAGGTTATTTGTGTTAGGTTTGGTTTCTGTTTAGCATTTTCTTGCTGTTATGTATTTATCTTGTATCAGGCTGTAACTATTTGCACTGCATGTGTATGTTAAATGTAAATAAATGTTTAGAGGAAAGGATGTAAATAAGGTTAATTGATTTCACTGGGGTGGGAGGAGCCTCAGGGATAAGAGTCAGGTGGGAAATCAGTGCAGGGTGAGTTGTGTGGGGTGGAGTGAAGAGTAGACATTTGGTGTCAGAGGTTGAAGGACTCCTCGGCTCTGCTGCTACAATTGGTTGACATTCTGCTGCACCTGGATGATTCCTTTGTCCGGCTGTTTTTGGTGAGAGCTGTATTTTTGTACATGGCCATAATTAAAGAAAAGCTAGAGCTCTGGAAGAAAAATTCCCTCTCGGTTTGTTTTTGTTACTGTTTTCTCATGCTTTGCTTCTCAATGCTGCTTGGTTCATCCAGTTAGTAGAGGTTTACCACCATCAAAACCTTACACCATGACTGTCCACAAACCAACTGCAGAGAGCTGCTGTTTTTCACAATGAATCAGGGTAATTAGGATGCTTTAGAACAGCTTAGACTACTATTTGGAATGGTTAGAACCTTGGACTTTCCCCACAGACTGTGACAGTTTGCAATGGGTGTGAATAATTTTGGACATGCCACTTTTTGTTCAAATGTAAATAAAAGCTGAGAAATAATTTTTTCCACAATGATCCCTCTTGTACATCGTCTTATTATCTTTTGGGAGAAGCCTGTGTCATTTCCAGGTCAAAAAAAAACTTGCTGGTTGAATAAAAGTAACTTTAAGTCAAAATTTGCCAGGGGTTTGAATAATTTTGGGTTTAACTGTCTGTCAATATTTCGGTCATTCAAGTGGTCACTCAACCCTGTTGGCCTCTGAAGGAAGTCCAATACACTTTATTTCTAATCAGCATCCATTAAAGGCATTCTAATCCGTTTAACACCAACCCTTCACCTGACACTTGGACTGCACTGTACCCCTTTGCAGCACTTATCTGCCAACAAATAAAGCAGAAGATTTCCAAATGTAGACTTAGATTAACTTCTACAGTCGGTTAAAGCACATTGGCCCCTTGGCAAAGCCATAAACAATGACTTTTCTTCCATCACATTTACCGTAAAAGTCACAATCAATTCTCTTCCCTGGGAGGCTTTTACTCTGAAACAGACACAGGAAATGTTGTGGTGTCTGACAGCCCACTAACTTTGCTAAAAGTAATCTGCTGTGTACCACTCAAAGTGAAGTAAATAAGAAAAGCATTCACCAAGTGCTTGTCTGACCTCATAAATGGAGTCATCAAAATCTACTTTAGAGCCTGAATGCTGGGTGGTGTCACCTTTATTAGTTCAGTTTTGTTGTCCTTGTTCATAAAGGCTGTGTCCATCTCTCGCTCTCTGTGCATATACACTGAGAGCAATGAAAAAAACGTGAGTATGTGTACACATACTTTACCAAAAAAGCTGATTCTGATGTCGTTATTTTAAAGCTTGTGTCTACCAGCTCTACCATTTGACATGAGCGCATCATCGGTGCCGGGTTCCAGTTGAACCACAGCGTACTGCCCCCAGTCCTGCTCCAGTCAATCCTGTGTCCTCACCTCCAGGTAGAGCGGGGAGCTGGAGCCGTGGCTCATCCTCTGGGCCAGCTGGTCCCGCTGCAGGATACACTCCTCCAGGTGGATGACGTTTGGGTGCTGGCTTTGGATGCTGCTGAGGGCCCAGAACTCCCGCAGGGCCAGCTCCACATTCTCTGGAGAGTGGCAGCGGATCTTCTTCACCGCCACCCGGGCCCCTGTGCGCTTCACTACTGCCTCATAGACCACGCCGTAACTGCCACGCCCCACCTCCTGGATCAGCTCGTACTTCGGCTGGCTGCTTACCATTCTAGTCCTCACTGTGGAAAAGGACATGTTCATTTTACTATTGATTATCTTTCTGCTGAGTTTACTTTTAAATGGAATCTCAAGCTTTATGACTCAGCATATAAACCACACCGGCGCTCCTATGAGGCTGTAAGGCTCATTAGACACAAGAAATCTAATTTTAATGGATGAATTAAGAATGCATACCTTTTTCTATTCTAATAACATCTTCACTAGTGAGGTAAAAATACTAAGTTTGGTCAGCACCAAAGGAAAGTTTATGATTTTATCTAAACCAAAATCTTCCTGTGGTTCAGTGGCCCACCAGCAGTGGGCATCAAAGTTCAACTTTTTTCAAATTTTACATATGGCATTATATCCAAATAAATGTAAAGACTTTGGATGTTGAAAGAGTCTGTGGAAACCTTTCATGTTACAGTTTTAATGTCAGTGATCCTCAGAATTCCCACTCCTTAGACTGGAATCCTACTTCTGCAGAGGCGCATGTCTTTGTAAATAATTAGAGCAGGGTGTTATGGGTAAACTGTCAGTTGCAGGGGCGTGCAGAAAGGCTGATGCACATGCTTCCCAAATCACAACACGTAGTGCAGACCTACTCATCAAGTAAGCCAACGGTTGATCCAACATCCTGTTGAAAACAAAGATAAGAGAGTCCCACTTGATTCAAGACTGCTTCGCCCAAACCCTCTCTCTCTTACTCTGCGAGTAGTAGGACTTAGATAAATCCAAACCTTTCCCTTAAGATAAATAAATCTCAGAAATGTTGTGAACATCAGTCTCTTATGATATACTAGAACAGTCGTACTGCTGTTATTCGGGCATTTTCCCAGCGCAATACGACATTCAGTGTATTGACATTTCCCAGCAGGTGCTCATCCAAACCCTGTGGATGATGACACTTGTGGACTAGTGAACCTGACATATTTCCCCAACCACAAAATCCACTGCTTCTTTCTGAGCTACACTCATAAAATTCCCCCCTTACATTTCCTGTCCTGTTATCAAACTTTTCAATATACCCAAATAATCTCGCTAAAGTTTTCATCAAGGTGTTACGGGAGCAAACTGATCAGATGAAGCTGCTCCCTGACACTTGATTGGCGGTATCCTGACAGATAACTGACACCTACACCTGTCTGCAAACAGTGTCTTTGACAATACTGCATGTCAAGGGTGACCATTAAACATCAGACCTCTAACCCAATAGATAAAAGCAGCCTCATACGAAAGCCACACAAATGAGCACTGTGTTAAACTGACACCCAGTTTCACAAACTGGTATCTGTTAAAGGGCTATTGTGTCACCTTGTTGAGCCATTTTGCTGCCTGCATGTGCACGTGTCACACCAACATGTGGTACTTCTCAGAAATTGCTAATTGAAAGTGGAAAGTGTGGAAAAGGCATAACTCACCAGAAGAGGTCATGTCACACTATCAGTCTCACTCATCCGTCCTGATATACCTGCCAGAGCAGAGGATGGCACTAAGATGGCACTAACTACTGGTTCATTTCACAATCAGGACTTTCCAGTGAAGATGCATAAGTATTTATAATAATTAATGTGAAAGAAACTATGGTCAGAACTCTTTACATTTGGACTACTTAGATTATTTCCGGCTAAATAACCTATCAATTAGTTTAATGATTAATCAATTAATTGTTTAGTGTGAGGTGACCATTTTAAATCCAAAAATCAAATATATTGTATTTATTTTCGAAATTACAATAAAGAATATAGCAGCAATTGTTTATATTCAATAAATAAGAGATTGACTGTGCTTTAATTGCTTTAATTAAATGTTTTAATTATGACCCATTCATTTTATGTCAATGAACTAATTGAGCAATGAACTGATGATTTATTATTGTTAATGAAAAGCTATTAGTAATAATTATTTTTGTTTACAAATACAATTAAGTAAGTAGTTATTAGTAACTTACTAATAAACAGTAGGTTATTAGTAACAGTAAGAACAATAGGATGTAAGTGTTGATTTGGCCAATTCAGTGCCACCTGTCACAGATATGTAACATCATGAGATTTCTCTGCTGCCTACATTAAATAATGACAGGTGGCTCCAGTTACCCAGGAAACTACTCAAATCACATTATCCTCACTATTAAAGTTACTCGTTTCAGTGAGACACTAGGAGCAAAAATCAAAACAGAAGCTACAAGCTATTTAGCAAACAATTAACATAGCTTAGCACCGACAGACTCAAATGACAGTGTTCAAACTCACTCCGACACACCTGCCTGTACCTGTCTCTGAAGTGGACATATTATAACACTTCTTCCTCACGTGGAGACGTCTAACACTGTTTGGGGGATGACCAACATCTGCACGGGGCAGCCTGACTGACAGACAGACAGACAGCGTGCTAACAGGCTAATTAGACACGCAGCGGACTGATTGGCTAGCGGGCTAACAGGCGAACAGCTCTGTGGCCTGGACACCGTCTGCTAACGTTAGCTAATCACGTTAACAACAGCTAACAAAGAGTCCGGCGCTCCTGCACAGCCGACATGTCTACAGCCAGCTTATGTAAGTCCACAACAAGTCCCGAGCCCCCCACCGCACCAGCACTGAGCCAGGAGGCGTGCATGGTGAGCACGGGCTCCTGACACTTTATTGTCCTCTGCGTGTGTGTGTGTTAGTGTGTGTGCGCGCGCCCGTGTGTGCCATCCAGATATTCCACCAGATTCCTCAAAGCGCACGCACGCACGCACCTGCGAGCCGAGGGACAGGACAATGAGTGTGAGCGCGGGGAGGCTGCGGGCTGTCGGCGGCTCGCTCTCACCTTCTCGTCTCGTCTCGGAGGTTCATTTGTTGTCTTCCTCACTCTCCCTGGCAGCCATTACCGCCGCACGCGCTCCGCTCGCTCCGGCAGACCGACGAGGTTCAGTCAAACAGTGGACGTGAGAGCGTGCAGCTGCTGGGAGGGGGGCATGGCACCATCACAGCACTTCCGCCACAGCCTTTCAAAATAAACTCCCCTTTTACGAAAGAACAATGGCTCGGTGTGTTTATTGGTGCAGGATTTCAACACACGTGCGATCATATTTTCAGAATATGGATCGTGTCTATATAAATTCATTAATCAATTAATTTAGTTTATTATATTTATCTTTATTCTATTTATTGTATATATTCTGTACTGTACATATTCTGTTTATAGTGTTTTTTATTTCTATTGTGTTCTCTGTGTCAGAGCAACCTGGAACACCACATTTCCCCCTGGGATAAATTAAGTATTTTGATTGACTGATTGAAGTAGTGTTATATTTCGATTGAGTTAATATCAGAGTCCCACATTAATAAGTTAGCGAAGGCATAGCGACCATACCAACTTTCCATTAATAAAATGCTTATTCTGCATGATTTTACTAATGATTTTACTTTATTATTTAATTATTGAGTTATGGCCAAAAAAGTATCTTTGTTTCTAAAGCAGGATACATGCAGGCGAACAACTAATTACTAATAACTCATTTATTTATTAACTGTGTTTGTGTCAGATGATTTAATAACTTTAAAAGTGCCTTTACACTGAACGAAATAACAAACCCCATTAACTCTAAACATTACTAGTGTCCATTTTGTGCAGTTAAATATCTATTTAACAATTTAATTGAAAACTTCTTTTTTCAATTTTTTTTATTTTTCTTCAATTTTTTCAATTCTTCCCAAAGCTGACACATTCATGCACCGTATTTTGTAGGAGAAAGAGCACTTCCGGCCGTACCCCAGGCTAAATGTGACAAACTTTACGTAGTTAAAGCCCGTGAAATGCGGACACCCCCTGCCCTCCCCCTGCCCTCCCCTCCAACCCAAGTGTCACTGACAGGGAGTGGACACAATAACACGAACACATGCACAGATCTGTGCAAAACAATGCACTGACCCTGCCGTTCATCTCATTTTTCATTTTTGCTGAGATAAAGATGTTAACTAAATGTGGAAGGTCAAATCAATGAATTTTCTATAATTGCCTATAAATCTGTTTTTTGTAGCATTGTTTTCTGTCTTATGTGGTTTTCAGGAACTTCCAGAGTTATAAGTTGAGGCTGGAACTTCCTGTCTAAACTGTAAAAGATTTCATCCTGCTGATATTCCAGTTTGTCAAAGCAAAGCTGAGGAACTATTTTGCCCACTTGCAAAAGTGCATGTAGATAAAGATCCTCAGAATAAGTTTGATGGGGTCACCCAAAGTGATTCACAAAATTTAGCTATTTTTATGTTAATTTAGATCATTTTTATCCAGAACAGACTGATGCAAGAGACTGTATCAAAGCACAATATTCTCAATGCCACAATCCTCCAATTAAACAAATGTTTAATTCATTCAAGATTTGGAAAACAGTAGTTTCATCATCAATGAAATCAGTCAAGGTCTATTTAGCAGCTTTTTCCCAGAGCTTTCAACAGTGTGGTTCTCATCAGTGGAGTTTGCTGAGTGGAGATACTGTAGCTTGGTTCCATACTTAACTTAGATAACTGAATTAGATCCATGACAGTTGAAAGTCCACCCACTGAATGGGATAGCAAAAACCTCAGAATAAGCAAGTGAGGCCACTTTGGGTTAAGATATTGTTTTTTTTTATGTTTTATGCTTCATAATAATCTCTTTTATAGAAGTAATTCTTGTTTCAGTGTTAACAAATCTCTTTTAAATGGACAGTAGAATAACTAATGTATACTAAGTTTAAAGTTTACTTATATACGATTCAAGGTAATCATGTCAAGCTAAAAATTCAAAGTCATCAGCATGAAGTGTGGATACAAGAACAAGTTAAACCAAACACAAATTGTCTTTGTTAGATTTTTAATTTCTGATTTTATTGCAGAAAAAATATTTCAGTTCCTGAGAAATCAAGCAAAGTGATTATCCACATTTAAAGACAAGGTTAACCATTAAGTTAAAGTTACAACATGTGTTCAGTGCTGAGTAAAGCTGATTCACCTTATACCCAAAGTCAACATGTACATACTGAACCCAAACATTATTTGTCTTTGTAAGGATGGTGTTTGTCCAAGTGAAAATCTTATCTGTGTAATTATCATATGTCTCCATATCTCCTGGAAACACAGCTAAGACTTCATTTAAAAGCATCACTTTGGTCTGAAGTACAGGATCTGTCATTATATTGGCAGCAACAACAAGGATTAAAGAATCCATAAAAATAGCAGAATACGCTCTGTGCGGTAGTACACATCATATTGAAAAAGAGAGGTAAAAAAACAACAAAGTAATAAATACAGACCACTTAATAAACCAAAAATGTACAATACATACAAAACCGTTTAGGACATGCTGTTCTCAAGCTGCCCGTAATCACACCTGAGGTAGACTTGTATAGATTTTTGACAAGACGACTTCTGTCTTGTTCACACACAAGAAGCAATACAAACTACAAGAAACGAGACAAAACACTGGGACTCGGACTAGATTAGAGCATTAGGCATGGTAGATTGGACCCCATTTTACTGCAGCATAGCAAGCATTATGGTGAACTCAAGCACATAATGTAGGTGTAATGATCCTTAATAATGATCAATACTGAGTCTTTGAAACCTCCTTTGTGCTGTGCAGTCAGTGGGCTCAGTCATCAGTCCCCTTTTAGACAGAAAGAACTAATCTATTATTCTACTCATTATCATGCAGACATGAATATTATATTAATACACGTGAAAGAGACATATTATATGCACAATAAAAACAACATCATGGTGACTTTTTGAATATAGTGCCATGCTTGCTTTGACTTAAAATTGTCAGTGGATATCCACTGTGTCTCAGAGCAGAACTGTTCAAAGTGAAGATGTCAGTGCTAATGATTAAGAAATCTTCATCTGGATGACTCAATTCATTCGTGTAGGATTTTAAAGCATGCTTGGATGTTCATATACGTTTACTGTGTGTATCCAATCAATCTGATGCTGGGTGCATTTCAGGGCTTATTCTGTGCTGAACTGCTTTAACTGACTTTCGTGATGAATCGACTTTTCCTCAACCTGCTTTGCTGGCGTTTTATCTACTAGGTAATTTCTTTCTTCTCTTCTCTCCACTTATTTTGTACAAGAGTGAGACAAGAAGGCTAGTTTTTTCAAACAAACAAGATATAACATGTAGATTAACACATTTTAAAAGTGCTGGCTGAATGTTTTCTTCCTTGCACAGAGCCAGGCTAGCTGTTTCCTTCTGCTTCCAGCCTTTATGCTAAGCTGGGCTAAACAACAGAGATATCAATCATCTTAACTCTTTTTTTTATCTGCTTTTTTCCTCCAAATCCTGAACTGTTAATGCTGTTAATGGAGAGTAATGCTGTCCTACTTTATTGTTGCTAAATATCTTAAATTGACTACTTATCCCTGTGTCAAATACAATATCAGAGAACACAGAATACCCAAAATGCAACACACATCATGCTGAAAGACACACAAGGTTCCTTTAACTCATACAACACTGAGGCAATACTCTCCGCTCTGTTTTGTGTGGTATATTTGTGGTAAAAGACATAAAGATAATGCATGGCTCATTTGGTACTTAAATCCCAGAGTCATGGCACCCCAGGACAGTAAATAAGTTAAACATCTAGACACGTCCTAAAAGAAACTACATCCAAAAAGTTCTTCCTGAGCTCAGGATGAATCATTGAAATAACCTGAGTGCAGGCTGAGGACACTAAGAAAGCAATCCTACACACACACACGCACACACACACACAGACACACACACACAACACACACACACACACACAACACACACGACTTGCAACACACACACACACATTAAGAAACAAAACTGGAATGCTGTGGGGGGGGTTCTGTGCGGTGAGAAAACAGTGAAGTTGTAGATTTGCAAAATGACAGTGCTCTAAAATGAGACTGTCATATAACAATTACTCAATAATAGATTTGTCAGAATTTGTGACCTACCACAGAGTCATATTTGTATTGAAAAGGTACAAAGATACTTCAGAATCACAGCAGAGGTTCAAACTAAACTATTAAATGGGAGGGACTATAAATAAATAGTTCATATAAAAAAGATAGTCTCTCTATAAATTTAGTCCCTCCACCGAAACAAGTGTGGGAAACCAAAAACCAAAAGAATTCTACATCTCCACTCCATCCCTCTTTACTTAGAGCTTTCATTTACAATAAATGAGAAATTACTGTTTATGTGGAAAAATCCCTGATATATATCTGCGTGTGTGAACACTCCCTGGGGATTAATACTGTTTTGCAGACAAAGTCTGCCATACAATCAGTACTGGTCTTGCATATAAGTACAAATAATGAAATGGCAACATGTTAATTAAGACATAAACTTCACCACTAATTAAATTTCACAGGTATGTGTGTGGTGAAATAATATTGTTTTTGGTGGAATATGGCATTTGAAAGCAGCTCTCATCACTTCCATTAGAAAGTGGAGGTTATGGCACTTGTGTTTTGACATTCACTTTTCACTGTGGTACCTGAAAATGTTTTTTTACATAAAAGCAGACACAAATACTTTTAGCAAAATATTTGTCAGCCATGGATATTTTTTTTTTGTTTGTTTGTTTTTTTACATTCACATTTTTTACCTCACAGCAATGCTATTTTCAAGCATTAGGGCCCCTTTTTCTTTTTATATAAAGTTGTAATATTTTGAGAGGAAAATTGTAATGTTTTAAAAATTAAATATTCAGTTCAAACAAGCCTCAACTGTCTTAGCTGTGATTTTATGAGAGAAAATATATTATGAGAATAAAGACCTATATTAGTTGAAAAAATCCTGATATTATGAGAACAGAGTAATGTCATATTTTGAGAATAAAGCTATAATAATAAAAGGTTTATTACAGCTATTCACATCATTTGCTACACTACATTTTGACTTTTCAGATGCTTTTCATTCCCTCACAGTGACTTATTACTCAGTTGCATGGGTAATACTGACATTTTTAGACAAATGCTGTAGTCACTTTGTTTTGTTACAATTATCAAGATGTTTGATATTTTTATTCCTAATGTGAAAAAAGTAAAGGCTTTTCAGTACAGAGACCTTTTAACATTTTTCACTGTGGCTTCACTCGGTTTGCTCTTATACATTAAAACTTTGGAGGAAGTATTAACACATTTGTTCTGTTTATCATGTTCTTTGTCGTTCATTAGCCACTCACATATCAAGCTACAGATGTATAATCTGACGCAATCTAATCCAACCGTTCTGTGTTTATATAATGTTTAGTTGTTGTTGACGATGTCATAAGGATGTTAATTCACATGTTAATTGAGGTTTAGCTGTGAGGTCATATTTCACGATGGACTGGACTGTATTACATCCAGACTTATTACTGAAGCCCGTCTCACCTCCATTATGTTGATGGGATGGACAAAAAAATGGAAACACCTCTCAAAATAATGTAATCCAATACCTGTCTTTAACTATGACCTCAGAATTAAACATGCAATTCAATTTATATATTTTTGACAATGTTACCAAAATGGCAGGGCTGTATTAGATTAATGGAGTGTACTAAATCCTCATGTTGGCCAAGCCCAGTTTTTGTCATTTGCCCCAGGATTCTCTCAGCGTTTAGCCATTCAAATGTGGCGAAGGCTTTCTATGTCAAAGAACAAAAGTTTCATTTGAGGGCAGCATATGAACTGAAATGTAAGTACTGGAAAACGTGGGAGCCAAATTCATGCCTGAGTGTGATCAATTCTTGTTTCGGCCTTTTTCACAGCAGATAATTTGTCACAGCAGGAAAAAGAGACAAATGAAACTGATATCATTACTGATAGATCAGTTCCTGTGAAGTGTTGCAGTAATCGGTGCCTGTTTTTCCTGACATAACAAAACATCTCCTGTAAAAAAAAAAAAAAGGCTAGTATAAGCTTTATTTATATCAGTCAAGCCTCTCCTGGTGCATTAGGTCACTCAGAACAACCTTTGACAAACCCTGTGTACAATGCTTTGGAGAGCAGTAAAATAGCAAGGTTTTTGGTTTTGTCTTTTAATTTTGTGAAAACGCCTCAGTTAATGGAGGTACACGTCATGTCAGATCAGTCCAACAGGGACCTGATATCTGTGGCTACTACGCGGCTGGATCAGCAGTAAGTCTGATTGTTTCATTCCAGAGCTAAGACACTTATCCAAGGCAGCAACACAAAATAGAAGAAAAAACATAAAAGTTTTCTGTCCGCGCTCTATTGAGCGGTACGACAGTGATGACCGCTCAATAAATAAAACCTGAGGTAGCTCTGTCTACAGTATAAGCAGGATTCCAGTGGAAAAGCTTACAGTTTCCCTTCAATCATTCACTCTGAGTCTTCAGAGAGGATGGCCTGGCTTTGCTCCTCTTCCTCGTCCCTCCGCGAGGTAGCTGCTCCCTGAGAGCCTGGGGATGGACGATGCTGATGCTGCTGCTGCTGCTGCTGCTGCTGCTGCTGATGCTGCTGCTGCGCTTGACCTGACCGGACAGCTGGCCACCATGTGGGACACACTCTGACAGAAATGACACTTTTTGGGCTGAGGGGGCAGCTGACACTCTTTGGCGTGATGGCCGGTGGCCCGGTGCTCCACAGTTGTAACATCTACAAAGAACAGAGAGCAGGAAATGACCTCAGTGGAGCTTTTAAACTCAGTTCTCAGTTAGTCTGGCACACAATTAAAATCACTGTTTGGACACATTAAGCAGCATTTGTTGCTTGACCCAATGATGTACTGACTTTGCTTTGATGACCAAAAATGGATTACACTGCTTTGTTATTACTCTAAAGCACATTCATCAACATAGTCTTTATGTCAATGCATTAAGAACAAAATGTCCTCTTTCATAATGACATAGCTCCTCAGTCTCAGCAAAGATCAAAGGGATGTGTTAGTTTGGTAGCACTGATGCACTTTTTGATTTAAAAAGTTATAAATAAAAGTAAAGTTATGTCATTTTGACACACAACTTAAATGTTCTGAGTGAGCGGCAGTTTTTTGCAAAACAAATGAAGTGCTCAGTATAAGCTGATGTGGTAATTGTTCTTAATCTTTGAAGAACTGAAACAGTGCTTTATAAAGTGGGTCTACTTTCAGGACTTTATGATAAAATATGCTATAAATTCCAAAATAAATCATATTTATAATTTTTCATGTTTTAAAATGCATTTTATAGTTTTGACATTTGAATGAGAATAAAATTCTTACTAAAATCCACCTCAGTGAAATGACGTGATTAAATCCTACCAGCAGGGGCCAGCACACTCCAGCGTTACTGTCAGATCCCTCTGTGACAGTGGTGGGCAGCTGTTAGGGGATTTAGCCAGATTGATCTCTGATCCTCATGGGACTGTATCACACTTTGACAGCCCAACTTGAAACTGGCGTTGCTGCTCTAACAGTCAATAAAAGGCTTCACCTTGGCTCTGTAGTGTGTTTAAAGTGTTTCTTATTGCTCTGCCACTGTGATGTTTGAGCTTCACTGCATGTTGTTCATGGGTTTTTGCATGTGCACGCCTACTATTAATTCTCAGACCTTTCTTTTTTCACAATTTTATGATCATGAACATGAGCCACAGATAAAATTAAATGCCATTGTGGCATTGAGCTCCCCCTTTCCTCCTATGAGGAATAGAACTCTCTCCCATACTCTAAAAATTGGCAATATTTACTTCTTAGATTTCTCTAAATGTAGATCAGAATTGCTGTAAAAATAAAAAAAAAAGGCTCTACACTAGTAAATTATTTGTAGCACAACTTTCACTCCAGCACTCTGAAATAGTAGCATCTGTTAGAGAGCGACCCCACTCTCTCTGACCACTTTAAAACAGCCACCTCTCTATGTGCATAATCCAAACCTGAGTCTAAACAGAATTTATCACCTATACAAGGGGGAATCTGCCCATGTAGCACAGTGCCCCAACACTGTAAAAACACACTGTTCGAGGTTTCTAACCTGGGGTGTTATCATATCAATAAAAAGAGAGGTGTTTATCTCTGTTGAAATGCTGTCATCACAAAGTGAATGTGAGAAAGGCCAGCCTGCCCTGAAACAGAATGAGCGAACATAAGAGTTCCATAATGTGAAAAGATTAGCGTGTTAAGCTGCACAGAGGAGGAGATCTGGACAGCTCCCTATTTTAGGTTTATTTTGCTCTAATTTGACATGAGCTCTGATGACATTTGCCTCATGCTGTTTCTGGGTATGCAGCTGTTTTAAATGTGTGCCTCCTTTTTCTTTGTCTCATACGTTGCGCCCCTTGTAGTCCATGCATGTCATGGGGCTACAACACCAATAGGTGTGATCTTGTGTCAGGGATGCACAGATGTTTTGCATTGGGGCTCATTAGCTGAATGGATATACACCTAAATTGTCCAGTGACAGTCCCACTAAAGTTTATCCAAATAAGACTAAACTGAAAGAGAAAAAGAAGCATTAAAGCAGAAGTTTTAAAACTATTCATGGGCGATCAGGTGGAGACTAAAATCAGGTGAATCAGCACAGTGTCTGCTGTCATTACTGTGATTAATACGTCTGTGCTTTTTTCTGTTCTGGCTGGTCAAAATGTCTGCAGTATATAAACTGATTCTAATTTCTAGAAATCTATCATTTAAGCAGAAACAACAGGATCTCAACCATCCAGCTCTAATTTTTCTGCTAACTGGTCATAGCATCTGAATCTCCACAGGGCAGTTATTGCTAAACTAGCTGCGATGATCAAATACCACACTCCTGCCGCTGTTTGCTGATCTTGTTATCAGTAAATCTATGCAGAGAAAGCTAATGATCAGAAGCTAAGTGAAATCCTTTTGGTGAATTCATTAGGGCAGGATAAATAAGGCCGGCGAAGCTCAAGCACTGTGCAGTGTGACACAAAGTGACACTGGCCACTTAAACAGAAAAGCAAAAACTATTGATTTGTTGTATCTGTTTTTTAAGAGCCCTGGATTCTCCTTTTTACTCTTCATTGGCAGTTGAACAAAGAAATAATAAGAGTGGAGAGCAGTAAAGGCAACACAGTTTGTCAAATAAACTCTTTTTTTAAGTCTTGCCTAGTGTTACGATTATCCTTCAACACTACAAAATGTACTGCTGAATAAGACAATTTGGGAAAACAAACACACAAAACATAATCTATTGTAATGTTTTCATTTCAGCTGAAGGCTTTGTGACAGGTGTGTTTACCGCCAGTGTACCGCCTCATGATTTATTCCATAAATCTGTTTCCACTGCGCTGTAACAAAAATAAACAATATTTCAAGAAATATTTTCACATTTTCTGCACTTCTTTATTATTTGTTTGTGTTCACCAAAATAGTGGATGATGCCTGTTAATTTTATCAGTCACTGTTGAATTTAAAGAATTTTAAACACGTCTCTCTTTTCTTTAGGTAACCTTTACGTTGGCATGGCCTGTCCTATCTGACAATAGTATTTGACAGCAAATGTATTGGTAATAGCATATGTATCAGTAATAGTATATATATGTAATAGTAGTGTCAAGAAATCACAGAAGTGTCATATATGTGTTGGTTTAAAACATGACATTGGTTAATTGTTTAACTGATGCTGTGAAAAATAACTGGCCAATATTTGATATATTTTAAAGGCAGACCAAAGTATCACTCACATCCTACTGCATACTTTTAATACTTTATACTTTTTACTTTTCTCTTCCTTGAAGGACAAAGCTGGTACGTGTCTGGATTTCTCTCACTGTCAACAAATCCAGTTTAAGACCAAAACCAAGAACCACCCTACTGCTTCCTACTGAAAACAGAAAACTTCACTGCTGCATTCTTTGGTTTCTGTTTGGTGCTGGACAGATAGTGAACAATGGATGTATCTGAGCTTTTTTATTGAGAGCAGCTGCTACAGCAGATGATAAATATCAGGCTCAAATGAGTGTGACACTGAACCTGAGTAAAGTTGCAGCTCATAAAACCAAGAATGTAAGCTAAAAGATACTTAAACATAATAAAACAGCTTACAATATATAGTTTCATTTTAAAAAAGCTTCATAATTGCCTAAAACAGCTGGTGACTTTAGTTTTTATCAACATCACTCAAACAGAAGGAAGTAGCACCTTTGTTAGGGACTATTTTCTGAGACAGAATAATCCACATTTGCTGCTCTAGTGAATATTTTGGGTGGGATTGAGTCAAAATGTTCAAAGATTTCAAGAATGTATTGTCATTACACAACAATTTACATCAGCAATCATTGGTAATGAAATTCTTAAATCTCAGGCTCCCCAAACAATGCTAAAAAAAATATTAACAAGAATAGAGACACTCGACAAGAAAAAAATAGATTAAGAAATATAAATAAAATAAAATTTAAAATAAATAATATACTAGCGTAATAAAATAAATAAAGACCTTATAAATTCTACAATTGAAATATAAATTATGTAATATACAACTAAACAGAGATAGTAAAGCATAGCGTGTGAGTTCACGGTGATGTGAGAACATGTCAGTGCAACAACATGCCTCATTGCTGTGTTTTTAACAATGGAGCGCTATGGCACAGAGGAAGAAGTCTTCGATACACACACAGTGCTTGCTGGTCAGATACGTTCGTTATCATTGGTATTAGTATTAGTATTGGGTCATTTCATGGAATTTGTTCATGATAGAAATAATACTGAACACGTGTCCTTTAAAACAGCAAAATTCAGCCTGTGAGATACGAAGTGATGACGCCCAGACTGAGCCCTGGATCATCTCAAAACTAACCACCACTTAACCACTCCTTCCTCACCTCCTCCTCCTCCTCCTCCCTCCCTGCCCCCCATCAGGGCTCAGTATTGATCAGCGTGGCCACGAGGGTGGGAGTGGGAGCTCCTTTGTTTCAATACAACTCTGACCTCTGAACCCTGACCCCCGCTCACTCGCTCACCACCCCTCCTCTCCACCTCATTTGCACTCCACATCCCATTGTTGCTATGGCAATGGTGACCTCTGACCTCTCTCGGGCAACTACATCTGTTATCAATTAAATGGGTAGGATCCGTTCCTCTTCTGAAAGCTGCATTTATGTTTGAGAGAAAAGAGGGAACATGTGAGCGCAATCAAACCTATAGCGGGTATTTAAGGACAGGAAGTTGTGGGATTATTTTTATCATTGGCCCCATGATTAATGAAGTTCAACCTAATAACCTTGTTGGATCTTAATGGCCTATAATCTGCTAATCAAACTCCTTTATTCCCCCTTAACTGTAACATTCATGTTTTGGAAGTAGAAACATCTGAATGCAATCAAATCCAGCAGGTATTTAGAGACAGAAGGATGTGGGATTCATGTTATCACTGCCAGCCAAGATTAATATGGTCAACTCTATAAGATGCTATCAAATTAATAGCCGCACTAGATCTTAATTGCCCAAACATGCCTAAAGGGCAATTGTAAAGAAATGAGCTCAGTTTCCTTCAGAAGCATTCATTTGCATGTTCATTTATAGCCTTTGAATTTGTGTTTCGTAATAAAGGGATGAACTTTGAACTGATGAAGCTGCGCTGCAGCTGGCACAGAGAGCAAAAAATTGAGCTTTGGGGGTTGAAGAAGAAGACAGAGGAGATTAAACAATCTATTCATTTTGCTGCTCCACAAAGGGCCAACATTTAGTCAGCAAAATACTTTATTTGAGAAACTTCTTTTTAGCTCTAAATACTACTACAATAAAATGATAAACTGACATCACGAGTGTAACACAGTAACACTGCAAAAATCTCCCTGTTATCGGGTCATTTTCTTTCCTTTTTAAAAAACAGATAAAAAAGTCTCCTATTGCACAACTTGTTTCAGTTGTTTCTGAAATGTTTGCTTTTTTAGAATGGAGATTGTCTGTAATGAAAAAATGCATAGTCTTAAATGTCAAATAATTTCCACACATTTTGTTTCCCTGTAAAGCCAATGCATGTTTTCTTCTCAGGGTGCTGTGTTTTACCACTCTGTCTTTCTTACGTGAATTAAGTCTCTGAACTAAAAATATGTGCAGCTCAAGATTATGAACTTCGGAACATTTTTGGGTAATCTGTGCCTTTGCCCTGACCTGCATCAACATCAAAAAAGCCAGAACATATGGCTTTGTACCAGAACATATTCATAATTCCCCCTAACTTTACATCTCTGTGTGAGTATATATCAGAAAAAAAATACAGAAAATTCATTAGTGAGCTGTAGTGAGGTGATGGACAGTTAAAAGCTAGCTTTTTTCTCCAGCATTTAGTCTTAATGATGCTCTTGTCTTACTCCCACAAAGAAAGTGAGCACATTTCTCAAAATGAATTGATAATATCCTAATTTGGCATGCTCAGGCTGGACTGACCTGTCACCCTTGGAGCGTCGTTTCTGGGCGCTCTTTGGTTTTCTCTCAGTGCCCAGGCATGGCGCTCCGTTGGGCCCAGTGACCCAGACAGACTCCAGCCCTTTGGAGGATTTCTTGAAGGTGAACTCCACAGCCTCGCCTTCCCTGAGGCTGCGGAAGCCGTCCATGTGCAGTTTACTCTGTTAATGAGAGGTTATGGTGTGAACAAAAAGCTTCATTTGTGATTCATTTCATTGATTTTTAGTCTTTGTCTGCTTCATTGGTTTCCACACATTTTAAACCACAACCACCAGGCCACAAATGACATCTCATAAGATCAGCTTTCCCTATAAGAACTATGTCTTTAAAACACAGCTAACAATCTGATGGACCCATTGGCGCCTCTGAGAACTCATGATCCTCACAAACAACCTCCTAGAAATAAAAGGAAGAACAATTGATTGTATGACATGATAACTGACTGTTTCCAGATCCATTGCCATGCTTTTCCAGTTTGAAAATCAAAAACAAACATCAGTGACAATCAGTGACAGTCAAGTTAAAGTAACAATTGAATCATCTGGGAAATAAACATATTTGCTGTCTTGCGGAGTCAAGCTCTGTCCAAAGGCAAGAAAAATGGTCTCCCAGCACCTCTAAGGCTCACTGACCCAGTGTGAATTTTTAGGCCTGGTCTTCCCAAACTGCTTTTTTTTACTATATAAGCACCCATCAAGCAGAAGGCATGTCAGATCACTGAAAAGAGCCTGAAACACCCACACACAGCTTTCTGATGTCAGAGTTCGGTAAGGCTGAATCAAACAATTTGTGTAACAAGACAATAAACTATCATGGCCATTTCATGCAGCACAGGTGTGCAGAGATGAGAAAGTAGGAAGGGTTTTATCTCTCTCAAGCTCTCTTTTCAACTCTTCACACGACTGCCTCTTTAACTCTTTGCATATAAAATCGAGTGCAGCACCATGAATGCCACTGAGGACCAGAATGAGCACCTATTTGCACAATTCAATGTGTTCCTGCACAGGCTCCGCTCTACTGCTCATGTGATAACTCGAAACACGAGTAACAGTGAATAAACAACAACTGAATGACCAAACAATGAGAAAACAAATGTTTTTTACACAAAAGATACATAAACAGAAGAAGATCAATGTATACAAATTAGTTAAAAAGAAATAATCAGACCAAGTGACAGCGAAGGGAGGTGTTTTGGAGGTGAGCTGGAGCGCACCGTAAGAGAGAAGAAGGGAGCTGCAAACTGGACTTGCTCAAATTGTAAAGCTAAATGAACTCTTGTCTAAATCTCACAGGCAGACAGAGAGAAATTTCTTTAACTCAGCCAATTCCCTCTTTTGGTCGATACAAGACAAAGATGCAGCTCACTCAAAAACTGACCACAGCATTGAGACAATCTGCATAAATGTCACATTAATAGGAACATTTAGCCACTCTGTCAGGGAATCCTCGGCTCTCTCTGTAAAAATCCAATCCTGTTGACAGCCCAGTTAAAACATCAATGCTTTCAAACACCCTTCCTCCCCTGGAAAGCATTCCTCACCCCAACCCCCCTCCAGCACCACCACCTACATGCAGCTACAGACTCTCCAAAATGAGTCCATCTGGTCACGTCTCTGGATGATCAGTGCACTGGAGGATGCTGGGAAATGACACAGGGGAGGAGTGCATTCCTGGGATAGCTACCAGAAGAGGTGGCAGGAATGTATGCATCCTGAGAAAATTGAATCGCCAAATAGTGTGCTCCACTCTTGTGTTACCGCTAATTCACTGTCTAACTGTGGTGGTAAATGGGAAGAAGGATGAGCAACCACACAGTAAACATCTACTTTTACAAACCCTGACCTCATAAAACACTTCAGAGCCAAAAAATGCCTATGAACAGAGTGAATAATCTCTAATAACAGCAAACAAGAGTCTTTTTGTTGTCTCAGTGTTTCCGACTGCCATGTTGCTCTATGGATTTTACAAACACATTGTGAGCTCACCTTTTACTATACTTTATCATTTCTTGCAATATTTTCTTTACCTGCATAGACAAAAATTTCCCCAAAGTGAACCATTTCATCCCAGTTTTGAGATTATCTCCCACTCTGACCCCACCTTGGTTTAAAGCGCTCGCTGCTGTGGTATCACTGCACTGCATTTCCCAGAAATCAAACCAAATGCAGTAGGGTGGTGGCAGACAAAGCTCAGCTGAAGAAAACAGAAGCAGAAAGGGCTCTGTTGTCAGTTTGGGGAGGTTTGATGACCCAAAAAGCACTTTGTAGCATTTGATCCATCCACCAAACAGTAACAGTAGCTCAGTCTGGCAGCATGCAGTCTCAAATGGCCATTTGTTGGTTAATAGACATTAAAGCTTCTGGCCACATATCCTCCATGTTATCACACCCCACAGAGATATGAAGCTATGCCTTACACAGTTTGTCCCATACACACTCCTCCATAGCATTTATTAAATATGCTGGCAGAAAAGGGGTTCCAGCTGAATTGTGTGGATGCTTGTTGGATTGTTAAAGTTCCAGAAATAGGAATAAAATAAAATAATAAAATAACAATAATCACTTTACCTGCTGACCAGTGTGTTTTCTTACAAAGACTATAATGACACAGAGGCCCCAGGTGCAGTTTGGACTGTGAGACTGTGATGGCAGGCTTTTTTTACCACACTTTATACACAGGTATAAATATTTTTTGCTGTTAGTCGAGCTCACACAACACATCATGCAATCTGGTGTGTTTTAAGCGTACCTTAAGCTACAAGTCTGCTTTCAAGTGATGTTACTGGTTAAACTCTTAAATTCACGTCTCACTATGTTTAACTATAACAGTACAGACCAGAGTCTCCCATCTGGTTAAATCTCTGCACACCAAACTGACACCAATGATTCACTGGAGCCCAAAACCAGCATGCACGGGGCTCTTATCCCCTCTTTTTCATCAGGTGATTTACAGCCACATAGGGGCAGGTAACCTGAGAAGAGGGCTCTGCCAAAAGGCACCACATGGGAGGTGGGACTGAAACTCAGGGTTGGGTGGGCTCCTTGATGCTTTAATGACTTTATAACAGGAAGTGGGCCTGGACATGGGGAAGAATGAGACTTGTTTTCTCTGCCTTAGCCTCTAACCCCTTTTAAATAAAAATGTTTGAGCTCTGAACCCCCCCTCTACACCTTTGAGGTTCCACAACAAATCTCTGTCTGTGAGGTGAAGCGAGTGGGGGGAGTGACAGCACTGACTCAAGGCATGGGGGACTTTAAGATGTGCTAATCTGCAGGTAATTTTACACAAAAAACACAAGCTGTGTTTGAGGGATAATGCCTGATTTTACTCCTGATAGTAATAGCTTTCTCCCAACCATTCCTCTTGTCTCATAAACTGGGTTTCTAGACAAATTTTGCAACATTGCGAACACATGATATAGCTGCAGTATAAGATGAGGACTCCAAATTCAAATGTCATTTTAACATGTGAACTTCCTCCACTAAAGCGTCTTGTATATGTTGTTTAAGTACCTGCTGCGTCAGTTTACAGGGACACTAAAAAAAGATAATATTATCCAATTATTCTTAGGGAAAATCTTTTGAATAACCAATTAGAGAAATAAAAATGAAATTTGTATAAATTTAGCTTGAACAGCAGAAAATATTGCTGACACAAGCAAACACAGTGCATGTTACAGCTATAATAATACTGTGATGTTAACACCAAATAAAATAACATACAAAAAATGAGTTTTTGTCATCTTTGTGGCTGAAATCTAAAGATGTTTACAGTTTGTCAAGGTGAAATGCCTTAACCAAAGAATTAAAAAAAAAATCTTAGTTACAGCAGAGAGTATAATAGACTTCATTAACACCTCCATCACACCAACCAGTTAATAACGTGTCATTATCCACGGCCTTATGAGGAGTCATTCCTCAGCTATAATCCTCTGCTTCATTAACGCAGTCTACTTTGCCTACAGACAGTACAGAGTTTAATATTTTAGTTTTCAGGGTGTTCACGTCAGTGAATGGGTTTTTATAGGCTCTATGTACGAATTAACAGTTGTAACATATAAATATCTTACATATTGTTAATAAAATATATTCACATCTTTTGTATGAATTGTTGCGTTTTTATGAATTTACCTGTTTGTTTTTTTTTTGCGCAGTCCGCGAAGACAAAGCACCTTCAAAGTAAAAGCACCTGATCGTTTCATTCCGCAGGGTGAATGAAGAGCTATGTGGAGGACCTCTCTAAATACTGACTGACTGCATGACAACACTTTAGTCTGGCGTGTTTCAGCCTTCAGTCTCACCTGGTGGACGAACACGTCGAGCGGCTGATCCAGAGCAGCTCCGTCCCTGCAGCTCATGGACAAGAAGCCGAAGCCCATCCGCATGTTGAACCACTTACAGACCCCTCTGCCCCGGGACAGGACTGCAGGGTCCTCCTCCGGAGCACAGCCTCCTGCAGGGGTAGTTAGTAATTATTCTGAAATCATTTAATTATTTAGTCTGTAAAAGTTTAAATGTCTTATTATATCTGACAAACAAACCAAAATCCAAACATTCAGTTTATTGTCAGAGAATACTTAAAAAACAGCAAATAATCACATATGAAAAGCTGAAATAAGTCAACTTTCGGCAATTTGTTTTTCTGTTTCCATCTTTATTTTACTTTTCTTCTTCTGCTCTTTCTGATAAAGTCGTACTATTATAAAACGGAGGAAAACCTCATTAATACGATGAAACAGGATTTTTAGCCCAGTACCGACATAATTAAGGAGGCGAATTAATCATAATCAATTATGAAAAATTCAGTCTGTCCACTAAGAATTAATCCAGTAATTGTTTCATCCATAAATACTAATGCTTATAATAAATTCAGTTTTTTGTTTACTTTAATATCCCACTGATTCGTGTAGATTAATGAACATAATTTAAATATATATTTTTTCACTCTATACAATGACAAGTAAAGAGCTAATAAACCGTACATTTCTTTTAAACAGCCCACACGTCCCATATAGAAGCAGGCCTTCAAAATAAAATAGCCTCTCTTCGACATTTAAATCGATCAGCTGTAAAATCCTCATGTAAGCGGATCTTCATCTGTTTCTCCACAGCTTCCCAAAAGCTGGATGAGTGGATGGATGGTCTGGCTCTCCCTGTGAAGCTCAGGCTGGGAGCAGAGCCCCCTGCTCCCTCTGCCCGGACCCCGGGTCCAGCACTGACACCCACCCAGACCCTGAGAGAGGACAGCAGGAGAGCAGGCAGCCTCTCCTCTGCCCCCCACATCATGCGCTCTGAAGCTCCTCGTACCTTCTGCCATGGTGGGAGCTCTCCACGGCCTCCTGCACGAACAGCTCCGGCCCCGCAGGAGATCAGATGAAGGATGAAGGACTTAAATGCATGTTGGACATCCGTGCACCTCCTCTCCGCGAGTGTATTTTTATATATACATGTGTGTGTGTGTGTAATCCTCCAGGATGTCTTCTGCCCGCTTGCTGCTTCCTCCTTCCACAAGCCTCACAAGCCAACTGACCCTGCTGCCTCTAGTAACCCTAACCCACACCACACACACACACACACACACACACACACACGTTTTCGGTCAAGTCCACGTGATTTCCGATCGCCGATAAATCACACAAGTCCAAAAAGACAGGGAGCCAAAACAATTGATGAAATGACCAATCAGTTCTTCGGACGATAACAGCTTTAGGGAAGGACCCAAGGGCCCAGAAGGAGATCAGCCCGCCCACCGCCACCCTCCACTGCGCGCGCACACACACACACACACACAAACACATCTACAAGGCATTTAGCAGCTTCTGTTCAATTTAAAGATGGTCTTTTCTTTCACAAATGTACATTTGCATGTCTTGGAACTGTTTAAAATACGGTCATTATAAGACCAAAGAGTCTTCCATTGATTTCCACACAAACTGCCCTGTGAATCCACATAAACGCCTTAAAAAGCTTTCAATCAGTGCTCCTTTTATAGGTGCTCATCTAATCCACGTGTATATCTGTTTGAAATGGTTTCTAAATATATTTACTTAAACACATTTTGTGGAGAAATCTGCACCCACCTAACCTTACTGTTACTGCATTAACTTTAAAAACAGAAAGAGAAAAGAAATTCATGTGTTCAGTGGCTCAGTGACATTTTGGTGTATAAATCATTCTGATACCTGAAGAGACAGACTGGACTCAAAATGTACTTTTTGTATAAAAGTAAAAACAGTTATTGTTAAAAGTAAGAAATAATAATGTTAGCGTTTGATGGTATTGCATTTTTGGGACATAAAATAACTATAAGATATGAAGAAAATAATAACTGTCAGTTTAAAACTAAAAGAATAAAATTGTACTACTGCAGCAGTGAGATTTTGGATCTTAAATGAAATTCATTTAAAGCCCTTTGTTTTGAGAGGTAATAGAAGATAACTAATATCATGCTGGTACAATCATCCCCTCTGCAATTCATATCACTACTATGAAACTGAATCCCTTCATTTTTTACTTCAATGGTCTATTAATTTAATAATGATTGCCTAAAGTAAGGTATATTTATATTGTATACCTTATGTGTATCAATTCTAATAACAATGTAGGTATATTTCAGTTTGAAGGGGAAATTAATGGATAAATGTATCAACTGTGATATGTTAATAATGTATTTTTTTATGAATTGTCTACACAGTTAAAGGGCTAAATAACAAGAAAACCATCCCTTAATTTATACCTTTACATTGAAAATTCAAAAACCTTGTGAGTTAGACCTTTGGTATGCTTTTACTTCTAAAGTAATGTTTACTTAAGGGTATTTTAAAGGATTTTTGTTTAACTAATTAAAATTCTCCACCACAGGGCATTTGTTTTTGGCTCTTTGAGTCATACACTTACACTCATGGATAGGTCATTACTTACTTTCAAGGTGCTGTATAGGACCAAAATCCTGATCTCATCACTGCTGCATCCTAGGACTCCCTGTAATCATGCACACACATACGCACACACACACACACAAACAGAGGTATTGCATGTGTGCAGAGATAATGAGCTAAAGCCAGCAGTTTTTCTGACTTCCTGTGAACAAGTGCAGCTTATTGTTTCTCTCTCTTTGTGTGTGTGTGTGTGTGTATGTGTGTGTGTGAGGTGTTGCTTGATGAAAACCAAATGACTACCTCCATTCATGCGTTTAATAGTGCAGCCAGAGGCCCTCTCAAGTCAGTCACCATGGAAATGGAAAGGCCCACCGGCTGCTGCACAACACAACAAAACAGGCCACCCTAAGGTGACCCAGGTCACCAAGAGGGGCTTGTGAGAACAAAGCCTTGGCACGCGCTTGTTCCGCAACCATCACTGGATCAACATATACGTACACAGGCTGTTGTCTCACTGAGAGAGTAAGTTCTTGTACTGTAGAACGTGTGCCTGAGTTGCACACATCAAAGTACCATTAAGACCTGCAGTATTTACATTGTGCATGTAATGATGTATCTCTGAAAACACGCTTTGGGAGGGACTGCCTGAGCCCTTATGTGTGTTGCAGAGGGGGAAAATAAGCAGGGGCCCTACGGGAAGCCTGTCAGCTCACCTTTAACCCCTCCTCCAGAGGGAAATCAATCAATGGACCCGATCAATAACAAATCTATATCGTGCTGCCATGTTGTGACAGATATTCCTCCCACAACGAGCCCTTAGGTAGGAAAGGCTGCTGCGGGCCACCTCAGGGCCAAGCAGCCAACAATGACAGGCTGAGGCCCTCTCCATCAAAGGAACCTGTCCGCAGACAAGATTTGGTGGGATTGTTGCTTTGACTTTACAGTCAGGTGGAACAGAAAACAGACTCATTTTCACTGTCATCAGATGGGAGTACGGTGGATTTTGTACATTTTCCCACATTCCCGCTTTTTCAAAGCTACTGTGTGTGTGACATTTATGTGTTTATATTTTCTTTTTAATGGCTCTGATGGCATCGCATTAAGCTATGATGTATGATGTTTTGCTTTCATCCCACTATCCCCCGGTCATATCTGTAGAAACATACAGAACATTGCAAGTAACCACATGGTCACTCTTCACACTGCCACCAGATGGAGCCACTGTAAACACAGTTCTAATCCTACACTTCAAGGATAACACTGGTATTATTCTATAGCTTTCTTATTGCTAACAAATCACATGGTTTGTGATTTGTTAGCACATCTCTTAGGAGTTTCTGACCCTAGTTTTAGCTTAGTCCAGGTTTTAATGAGTAAGAAGTATATTTGTTTGGAACTATTTTCATGGCAGATTAATCCACATTTGGTGCTCTAGTGAGTATTTGGGCCAGCAGGACAGCGTGTGTGTGTATGTGTGTGTGTGTGTGTGTGTGTGTGATTGAAACAGTTTGGCTCAGTGATGCTTTTTTAATAATTTATGGACAAAAATGGAGCTCTATGACACAGAGAAATTAAACATATCAGGTTTGGGATACACACACAATTCATCTTTTTTTTTTCCTTTTTGGGTTTTTGTCCTTTTCGTGTGTTTTGGGGGAAAAAGGCAGCTGAAATATATATATTTAATATCTCCAGCCTCCATGTGAACCTCCCCTGAATTCACCTCCACAGGCACGCGTGAGTTAAAAATAAAAGAAAGCCAGTAGGATCCATTCCTGATGTTTGATGTAATTGTTAGTTAACAAAAGCACATGGTGACAACAAGGCCATGCTCAGAATGACATGAATGAAAGTTTGATGTTGAAATCATGAACTCAGATTGCTGCTGGCCTTTGCTGCCCAATTAGCACAGATACAATTAACTACAGGTGTATGGACATTGTTGAAAGGAGGAGGCAAATGACAGACAATGCTCTGTTCATGTATAAAGCCCATCAATAACTGCTGTGACACAAAAGGTGGAGGACTGTGTGAAACAGAGGTCTTCTTTCAGCACCAGGGACAGCTCCAAACAAAGCGAACAAAGCAACGGTTTCCTTTTGTGACATTTCAGATCATTCCCGCTTTTGGAAAACACTGATAATAATGATAATGATAATAATACACTTTGGAAAATTTGGCATGAAATTGATAACAGATGGTAGAGTTAATGAGCAAGTTTATATCTATAAAAAGATGCAACTGAAACTGAACATACTGAACATATATGTGGAAGAATTTACTGCAAATTATCTCCATACATAGTTACAACCAGCAGCTAAGAACATTATTAAGATCATGATCATCATAACGATGAGGCAATGGCTGCAACTCCAGTTACTGACTGATCCTATATGTAAAAAAAAAATTTTAGTCATATCCTATTTGAAGGATCTATTTAAAGAATACACCATGTCTGTTTATATCTGTATGTATAATTGGCAACTTAAATGTCTTGCAGATGTGTTGCATGAATTGAAACAGAGCAGTAATGATGGATGAGACTTTGAAGGTGATTCAACTATATGTTTTCATTCTTTTTTCTTTATCTTTTTAAAGTTATTGTATTTTCTTCTTAAGTTATATCTAAGCACACGGTGGTGCCATTCTATGTGACCCATGTGTAATTTAGTCCATTCCAAATATGGAGACACCATCTATGGGTGGCACACGGTGCAGTCCATTCAGGGGTAATAATCTACTCTCAGAGACTGTTGGAAGATAATGGCCATCCTCAGTGCACAGGGACTGCATGCACATAATAAATGCACTGCTTTATTTTTCCCACTAGATGTCCCCTCGGGCATGTATTCTCTAAGACCA
Source organism: Scortum barcoo (assembly GCA_023238725.1). Taxonomy (NCBI): domain Eukaryota; kingdom Metazoa; phylum Chordata; class Actinopteri; order Centrarchiformes; family Terapontidae; genus Scortum; species Scortum barcoo. The sequence goes on along the minus strand of CM041548.1, from coordinate 2,566,266 downwards.
TCCATGACCACAACAATATCCTTCTCATTTGTACATAGGCTAAAGGAAGATGTTTGAAGCTTTGGAGCCATTCAGGTTACAGGAAATTGTTGTAGTTAAGTCAAACTGACAGGTGCATCCTGACACTAAAAGCATTACCTCTCCAACAAAAAACAAGCCAGTATGAGGGGTGATTAGTGCCGCAAGTATGGGTTTAGAGGAAGATTAAAAGAAAAGCTGCATTAACAACAAAGTCAGAGCTCTTCACTCACTCAGGCATTGTAGAGACATGTGTTGTTAAGGGTTTAAAATGTGAAGATGTGATAAAGAATGGCATTTTGAAATGTTTCCACTGTGACACCATGATCAGAAAATCAAATCACTGCAATATACACACAATATACACACAATAGAAAGTAGCAGCATGTAGACTTTGTCTGGCTACTACAAACAACCCTTTACATAACAGGTTTTGTGTGTCATATTTTACACAGTCCTGTATCCCCTGGAATCATGTTAATAGTTGACAATTTCACCCCCATAACCCTAACCATCCTATAGTTGCCTTGCAGGGAAAATGAGAATTTAAAAGATGTTAAAATTGATTGGACATTTAAAAACACTGGCAGTGAAAGTAATCTGTGGTTTAATGCTGATGTTATGATCTACAATATGGTTGGGTTTTATGGCACACGGAACACAAGGAACAACACACAACATCAATCCTCTAGTTGTCCATTATATGCCTGTTTATTCTCTTTGACAGTATAGCTATTAAGATTTACAGTGTGTGTATTACAGGAGCTGTGTCTCCAAGAATTACAAACACGGAGCTACTGTACATGATCTCAGTGCATTTTAGGAAACATAATGCTTCCTGGATTGCACTTTCCTGGATTATTATTTCCTAGTAAGTGTTGTGAGGTAACCATGTTCTTAAAGTGCTAATTACAGAGACTTCTCATGTATGTTTCCTAGTGGACAAATTTCTCATTTTTATATGTCCAGTTAACCTGCTGTGCAGTGACAACAAGACCAGGATACCCTAACAGTTAGTTTGGAAATAATTACCTGAAAGAGGACAAATGAAATACATTTTAACTATAATTAGTATATAAACTGAGAAGTGAGCAGCATTTAAAAAGAAGCATTACCAAGAATGACCATATGGTATGACCATATGGTACAGTACATCAGTCTGTTATTTCAGAGGGCTTCACAGAAATGTGTCCTAATATGTGAGAGGTTAATCCCAAAAGATGGGCTAAGGCTCCACCTCCTCTGTGGCATTAATCGCCCCTCATACCCGCCTTTTGGATCGGGGTTAATCCCACCTCCCTCTTGCTGGCATCACAGAAACAAATGTTTCATTCTGCCGTTCAGCCTGAGCACGCAGTGAGAGCAGTGTTTGTGTAGTGCAGCAGAGGATGGGCTGAGAGCAGGACGATCCGCAGCGGAGGCTCCGTCGGGCGGACTGATGAGAGGTAACCGGAGCGGCTTCATCACCGAGCCTCTGCTCTGCGCACAGACATGAGGGAGCAGCCGAGCCTCCGCCACCGTTTCCCACTCGTGTCCCGGAGACTGAAGGATGGAGACCAGACACCTCCCGACGTGCTGAGCGCGGCCGTGGGGCGGGCAGGCTGCGGCGCTGTGAGGCTGCGTGTCGGTGTGTGATCCGCTCGGGTCGCGCTGATGGAAGTGAAGTGAACCTGTGCTCCGCTCGTCGTGCGTCTCCCACAGGCTCGATTACTGAAGCTTTCTTCCTTTGTGACCCGTTCAGAGCCGGTCTCGGCCCCGCCGGCCCCCCTTCACCATGACGCGGCTCCGCAGGAAGGCGCTGGTCGCCCTCTTCCTCTTCACGCTCTTCATCTTCGGGGCCATGATGGGGCTCCGGACGCTCAAGCCCAGCGACGGCTTCTCCGACCTGGCCCCCGGCATGGACTTCATCGGGGACAGGTCCGACAGGAGGCGGCCGGATGTGAAGGACGTGGTGGCGTCGCCGGGCCAGTTCCGCATGGGCGGCAGCGACACGAAGGTGGTCTTCACCAAGTCGGACCGAGAGTACAGCATCTTCTACGACGTGCACATCTTCTACTACCTGTGGTACGGCTCCCCCAGCATGGACAACAAGTACATCCACTGGGATCACGTGCTGGTGCCTCACTGGGACCCGAAGATCGCAGCCAGCCATGCCCAGGGACGACACACACCTCCTGAGGACATCGCCTCCAGTTTCTACCCCGAGCTGGGGCCCTACAGCTCCAGGGACCCCACGGTGCTGGAGTCACACATGGCCCAGATAGAGGCGGCTGCAGCAGGTAACACTTGTTGCCACACCGGCTCTGTACGTTCACCCCTCCAGGGCTGTAATCAGCCCCCCAACGGGCCCACACACACACACACACGATAAAACTGTCTCCATTTCTGTGTAATCATTTGGATTCTTAATGTTGTCTTTGAAAAATATTTTCGTGGACTTTAATTCATATATGACATTTCCAAACCTCTCAACACCTCCAGTAATAACCACTGTCATCTAATGGTCCAAAAGGTGAAATGTAAATTTAGTCTATGATCATGTTTTAAGTGTAAACACCCAACAGGTTTGTTACTGCCTCAGATTCTCATAAAAGACACAGTATAAGATCACACACAGAGCTCACAGTCAGCCTCGCTCTGTGCCAACCTGGTTACTTGATTACTTCCCATCTGCTATAGCTACGTAAAGTGCACACTGCTTCCTGCGTTGGCACTGTCAGCATTGGACATAACTCACAATGTATGGAGCCATCCAATATGGATTAAATTGCTAGGATACTGGGCTGAGTCAAAGAGATTCAGCGAAAGTGACCAGAAACCTGAGGAGGAGGTTTTCTGAGTTAAAAAACAAAAGCAAAACTGGAGGGAAAATCTTTATTTTAATTTTGAATGAAGTACACTGACAGAATGATCTAAAAAGAAACAATAGTGAGTTTCTGAAAGTATCATTCTCACATAACTCACATCAGGAACTAATGCAGAACACTGACTGAAGGTCATAATTTACTTTTCAACACCACATCCAAGAAGCTGACATTTCCCACATCTACTTCAATCAGTGCTTTAACCTCCATCGTTAGTCATCACATCCAATCATCATGTCTGATTCTCCCCTTCCCGTTGTAGGGGTGCTGGTGTTGTCCTGGTATCCCCCCGGGGTGGCAGACGACCACGGGGAGCCCACCGAGGACCTGGTTCCTGCTGTCATGGACGCAGCCCACCGGCACAGCATCAAGGTAACTGGTGAGACAACCGGTATGTTTTTCCTTTCTGATGATTTACTGAGTGAATGGCTTGGTAGTGACCAGCTTTGCCTTTACACTGTGTCCTAAAATGTGCCTGTTTGATTTCAGCGAGCCAGTGTGAAAAACAGAAAGCTGCATGGAGTCGATTCAGTCAGTTCTGATGTGGACAACATAGATCTGTGGTACAATTATAATATTCTGAGATATGCAATCAACACATTAGTTGTAGGACTCAGGCTTCATTTGTGCACTATGACCGAGAGAATACTTAAATCGTGATTTGTTAATGGTGATTTTACAAATGTCATGCTTTTATCCACACAGTTCATTGTCTGAGCCAAAGCTGTATTATCAGTTTTTTGTGGAAATGACAGTTCACACCTAATTACATCGAGATAAAGATGTGACGTGACCAGTTTTGTCAGTTAAGTGTGTGTTGTTCTGCTGTGTGTTGCATTGCGCATAAAGAAAAACACACGCATGTAGGCGAGGCACTATTTTTGGTCAGAGCAGTGTCACAGTGAAGTTCATCCATACATCCTCATGAGAAAGGTGGTACTAGCTTGAGGACTGTAGCTTGTCTGTTGGCAGTGCTCGCTGTCCGGTCTGTGGAGCTGTTTGGACTCCAGCAGAGTAAGGTTATGTGAAGGAAGTGAACGTTACAACACAGCTAATGGGCCATAACTCTATTTTAGAGCCTCTTGGAGTCTTTGTTCCTTTAAAAGTAAGCACAGTTAATACATAGTGGTCCACAGGGCACCATCAGAGTTTACAGATTACACATTTACTTTGACTGAGAATTTGCCTCTAAATTCTGGCATGACATGTTGTTAAGCCAGCTTTTTTTTTTTTTTTTTCCAGTTGAGAGAAAGTGTGCCGTGCCCTTTATTCAAAATGCAGCATGTTTTGTAGCTGCATTGCATTCTGGTCAACTGAGGCTCCTGACAGTGGAGAAATTGGTGCTTAGCCAGCGGGCCACAGTGACATGTTCAATTGTGATGCTCTGACCTCAAAAATCTGACATTTACAGTAATGTGGACGGTAAAATGTGCTGCTTTCAGATGCCTCTCTTGCTGAGCCAAAAGACTTGAAGCGCTTTAGGGTAGATTTTCTCTTTTTAAAGCACCACTCCATCTTATGCAGTCATATCCACTTCGGCACCGAGGGGGTCAGATACCATAAAGCCATGAGACGCTGAAGGACAGCAGTGGCAAAACAAGCTGAGCACAGACTGTAGATTCGGCATTAAGAGGACAGAAGAGCTTTCCCTCAGTCTACTTTCATGCTCCTTATATGGAAGTCTTAGACTGAGAACTGGGTCTCTCTGTGTGTCTCAGTCAGACTTACACAACAGTGTGTATCTCACAGCTGACCTGAGGGCTAATGCTCCAGTGTTTCAGTGCACCAGAGCTGCCGCTGACAAAATACAGGCTGAAGTCTGTGTTTGTGAGCAGTCGTGTGTGTGTGTGTGTGTGTGTGTGTGTGTGCGTGCCTCTCCCCAGCAAATGTGTGCCTTGCATGTCATTTGACAAATGCTTTTGACACGGGAGAGGCTCCTCTGTCAACATTCAAAAGCAAAAAGAGGTGTGAGGAGAGATCGTCGTTCCAAATTCCATCCAAAGCAGAGGCCGGTGAGACCATCACATATGACAGACAGGAGGACACAGGCTGATCTATAATCCTCAGCACTGCTCCATCCTCACTAATTAAACATAGATCGACCCTGTTTGCTCGCTGAAATGTTGATTTCAGGATGCTGGCAGCAAACAAGAGGAGAATTAAATCTTTAGGAGAGCAGAAAAGTATCTGTGTTCTAATGTCAGCATCTCTCTTATTGTAACAAAGAAGCTCCCTTGTTTCAGTGATATCATCATTAACAGTTGTGCAGAACATAGGCTGATAAAGGCTTTCTTCCTTTTATAGTCAGCGCAAAATTACATGTTCCTTTGCAAATTTCATTAACATCAACATTTTCATATGAACAGTGGGTCAGATGACTGTGTGTAATGTGAAAGATGCTTGTAGTAACAAACCCACAGAGAATCATCGCCCACCTCTGCTGTTCCTCTCAGCACTACAGAGCTACCTCTTTAGCTGTGGACTCGTTGTTTTGCTTTTCTGGTCCACAACTTTACTGTGTAGGTTCAGTCTCACAGCTCTAATTTACTTTATTTCTAGTAACAAGCAGCTGTATCAAATAAAAGGCTATAATGAACTTACTGTATACTCCCGGCACAGCACAAATGGCAGAAAGATAAAGTTGGTAATGGCTTAGTGAACACAGAGGAGCATGTAGTAGCTAAAGAGTCACTTAGTTTTCTCAGCAGTGGAGTCTAAAACAGGCTAACATTCATCAGGTGGTCAGAAACATGACTTCAGATGATTTGTAATGGTGGTCTTTGTCTGCTGGCATTTTTTGTAGCCAAACACTAATAAATGCAGTGTAAAGAGTAAATAAACACACACACAAAAACTGAGCTTCAGCACATTCATATACATTATATCAGTAGTGTAGAATTCAGTAGGGATCAGTATTATCACAATGAAAATAAAATCCTGAAGCCATTAAACATCCTCTTCTGGCTTTGATGTACTGTAATTACCAGACTCCACACACCCCACACAATCTCACAGCCATGTTGCATCACACACCCCCAGGGGAGGCTGAAAGGCAGCATATGATAACTCTTAAAAGCATCTATTTATAATTACAAACTGACACATTATGAGGACAAAATTGTCCCATTATAACAACATACGCTCTCTAGTGATGATGAGAAAATGTTCCAGTCATAAGAGAAAAAATCATTGGTCTTTAAATTATCCAGAGAAAACCTTATTTATCCAACATTGTGTGGTTCTTGTGGTTTGCTTTTGTCTAAAGCATTACAGATGAGCTGGAAGGTAAATCTGGATGTGTGTGTGCAGTTAAATCAGGCCACATTGCAAGATTTTATGACTATTTCAGGTTATTTTCAGTGCACTTTCTGCCATTTTGAGACCTCAAGAAGCGATGTTGCCTCGTGCAGCTTTTAAGACTGCAGTTTTTTGTTTCATAATGCTATTTTGCAGCTGCACGTTTGGATTCGTCATCTCACTTTTCATAATTAGCTGATTTAATGTAGCATACACCAACATGATGATATAACATCGCTTCAGGTCAGTGTTTGTCATCGTCTGAAGAAAAGCCAAACATTGATGAACAGCGTTCAGGAGGCTTGTTTGTTGCAGCAGCATCTATACATCTGAGGCTCAGAATGTAAATATGAGAGTGTGAGAGTGTGTCGGCATCACACGACACGGGGGGGAGGGGGGGTGTTTCTGAGCAAACAAAGCACATTTCATCCGCAACCATCCGTGGTTTATTCAGCCAAACAGGAACAGATTGAACAGCGTCTTACTTCGCTGGCCTTTCATGATTTCCAACCAGTCGAGACGGCTGAAAAACCCAGGCTCAGGCGCCAAACACCGCCGTGTTACCATGGAAACTGTTTAGGAAGACCTTGCAGCCTCTTTTGAAAGATGGAGTGGGCGTCGAGCACACAGTGTTTGTGGCTCGACGCCCTGTCAATGCTTTACTGTTTGCCGCTTACCTGCAGTAAACCTTTTTTTTTCCTTTGTTACTAAAGCAAACAAGCGTGCCATCGTTTTTCCTGGATGACAGAGAGCATCCATCACTCAGCTTTCAGCTCCTGCCAAAGAACATAACACAGTGTTCTCTTTGAAATCATGCTCTGGTTGTGAGGATTGTCGTGCTTTAATTTAATCCTTCCAAAAATATCTGCTGCATATGAACTAAAATTCCCTCTGGATCACATCAGTCTGTAGATACTCTTTTGTGTTTTAATTATAACTGAGAGGCAGCTAAAAAGGATTTTTAAGACAGAAGCCAGTGGAATAGATGCCATCCTGGGTCACCTGAATGTACTGACATGAAATGATAATACAGGACCAGCCTGTGGGGATGGTGACCATCTGCGCAGCTGGTTCGCTCCTCCTCTTCCCTCTCAGCTCCATTTTCAAGAAATCCTCAGCATCCTTGGGGCTAAACTTAGGTTCTGTCTCCTTTTATCTTTATATCAGACGAAAAGGACACTGTTGTCACTGCGTGATGACTGATGTCTCTTGGACTAAAGTGCCTCTCAAATGGGAGATTATTTTTATACCATCTGTGCCCATGCCAGAATCGACATACATACACTAAGTTAGTCTGACTCAATGAGTAGGAAAAGACAAAAGACCTGCTCTGAAATTCACCATTTTGAAAGAAAAACCACGCTTGCAAAATGTTATGACTTTTTGCTCATTTAAAGGGACTCTGTGGAGTTTCTGACCACAAGTGGTGCTGTAGAGAGTTTTTATTGTGTGTATCTCATGGTCCAGCAGCCATAGCATGAGGACAAATATAAGCATCTATAAGGGGTGACAAGAGGTCTGTTGGTTTTACATATCGAAATGTGCGTCAAAGTGTTGGGCGGTACCAATGCACATGTTTTGTGTCTCCAGAGCTGTGGGAAGTCTGACAAATGTCCTCAATTGATGTCCTCGGTGTCGGTTAGTGATACAATACAGAGCTCAAATGAGCGGTAGATGACTGTTGGCCACCCACACATCCCTCCCTCACATTTCACCGTGTATTCAAGCCCTTACAGCAATGCATTTGGATCGATCTGAAGTCAGAGCATGTGAAGCTATGAATAAAGTTTAAATGAAAGCTCTGCAGTGTTTTCTGTGTAAACTGTCATGCTGACATTAGACCTCATGGCTGGAACATTTAATCCTTCAATAACACTGATCTAAAGAAGCAACAGTTTCTGATAAAAGGTCAAATGAGCCGGTCCTGTAGTACTGACACACCACTGAGCAGTAGGAAAGATGTGTTTCACCAAAGAATAGAGAGATTTTTGTTGCTGGTATACACTGTATAGAAATAAATAAGTCAAATGCAGAAAAGCTATTAAATGTTGTAAATAAAGCACAAAAGAATATGAATGTATTCACACATCTATCCTGTTCCCAATTCTTCATTTCCTCCACACAGACATGATTGACAACATTTCAGTCATTATGACCATTTGGACTCAAAGAGGTGTCAGTCATGTGTCTTCTTCAAGAGTAATTGCAGGCGAAATGTTGTCCATCATATCCAAGCAGAGAAAAAGAAGAATCAGGAGAAGTTGCGGTGTGCTCAGTGGCGCCCTTTTACAAGACAGCCTGTACAATGGGAACATTTGGGAATGCTAAATGGCCACTAACCAAGAGGAAACTACCGTGTTTTATGCATAATTCAGGGTGTCCATCTAGAACATCAGCATTTGAGTTGTTCTAAAATAGATCCACTTTAAAAAGCTGCCTTATAGAAAAGTTAGCTTAAAGCTTACTGTGAGCTTACTTAAAGCTTAAGTCACAAATGGGGCTTGTGTTCATCTGCACTTCCTTTCTCCCAGGCAGTCATCAGGAGTTTAAGCTGAACATGTATGCATTGATTAGCTGGATGATGAATACGCAGCTCCCACAGGAAGATAGTTTGATTTTCAAATATGCACTGACCTGTTCAGTGTTCTGTTGAATGGGATTCGGTTTCTTCTATTTCCCTCCTACTCGGGGTTTTCCTATTCTACTACCAGCAGATTCATGGGATAAAGGCGAATTACTAATGATACTGCAGAACGATGAATAAAGTACTTAATGTGAAACAAAATAAAGTAGTGATTTAAGCACGCTAGAAATCATTTCAGTATATTTAAAATCGCTCCTTCTGTCAGGATCCTCCTCTGAAGCAGGTTAGCCATTCAGCAAAGGTTACCATGGTGATCCACCCTGGTTAAAAGTGAGCCAGCGTTGTGATACAGGGATGCCTGTGTATTCGCCCGAAGATAGCAGTCTAAGTCATTAATATGGTTTCGTGGTGGGCCCCAGGTCTTAACTGCAGCCATGTCACAGATATACATCTTTTATGACTTACGGTAAATAGAGCAGACACATATACAACATTGCAAAGACAGCCCCTCATTAAAACTTTATTTTTTTTCCTCTGTCTGACAGTAGACTTGCTTGGATTGGACCTTGAAACGAACATGATGTTGTCATGATGTCGAGCAGTTTGACATTTCACATTCACAAACATGCAGCCACTGCGGAACAAGTGCCTCCAGAGAGACACTTCAATCAACACCATGCAACACAGACAGCACGGCCAAATAATTCATTAATTAAATGTTGCCTTCATACTGGCTGTCCATCAACACAGATAATACAATGAAATAATTAACAACTGAGTGCTCAGTTTTAAATTCACTGCATAACCTCTTATTTTTCAGGTAGTCCTTCTGTAGTGTTTTCGTTTACATCTGTATTAAATGTGTTTTGCACAGGTAGCCTTTCACATACAGCCATACAAAGGACGGACGGATCAGAGCATGCATGACAACATCAAATACATTATTGACAAGTAAGTTGTATTTCTGTGTTTCCGCTTTCTTCGGAGATAGATCGGTTTCCTTTCCCTCGCCAAAGGGTCGAGCGTATCAGTGGCCGCTGACGTTAGAAGTTTAGTGATCTGGTGAAACATGAAGTCTGATAAGGGAAGATGAGGAAGGTGGTTGTTAAATATAGATGTCTCCCCTGCAATCCCGCTGTAATGGATCAGCAGGTAGCTGTTGATCTGATTTAAAGCAGTCTGAATGTGCGTAAACGGAAACCTGACTCTTTGTCTGTCTCATGAAATTTGATGATATTCAGTGTTTCTCATAACTCAACCTACATATAAAATATGTTAGCTTTAAGAGAGACAAATGGGGAATGGCTGTGAGGCTAATCAGACAGTGTTTTATCCAATGAGATATTCAGAAGCAGTGTGATTAAAAAAAGAAGCCCACAATGTCACACTGTGACTAGGAACAGGAATAAAGACTCTCAGTGGTGCCATATTTATAATGATACAAGACTGGAGTAAAATCAAAGCCCAGGCTAGAGAGCCTTGACTTGAATCCGATTTCTGAGCTTTATATTGCTGCCAGTATTTTCGGAAACCCACTGTGCTGACCATCTGTATAAAATTAAACAAAACTTGGAGAGACAAGCAAAAGAGGTGATGTTTTCAGAAAAGCATAAATATTTTCTGACTGTCTGACACAAACTCAACCTGTGAAATCTTACTCGTATTGAAGGTGTTACATGTGGCATTTTAGCATCATTTAGTTTGAATCATTAGTGTAGAGACAGAGCCAGGCCTTAGCCTGCAGCCTTTTACTGCAGATAAAATCTGTTTAGACAGACTGCCACAGACTGTAAAGCTGCACTAATCAATATCTTTATATCAACAATTATTTCAATTACTATACTATGTCTAACAAATACTATGTCTAAAAGAAAGGTGTTGCTCACAGTGGCAAACCCACACAGAATTATCACCCTCAGCTCTACGGAGCACTTTAGGATTTGAAACATTTCTAATAGTCTGACTTTTGGATTCTTAGAATCCAGTCCTAAGTCCAGTCAGACTTAGTAAAAAAGTAAGAAGGAAGCATCAAAGCAAAGCAATCCACCAATAATACCAATCACCAGATCAGTTTAAGAGTAATTATGCTTGATTATGCTTGATGTTGTTGATGATGTTTGACAACAGCAAATCAAAGCCACTGTGTGCACCATTTGAACATTTCCTATCCCCCCCAGTGGTAGTTATATATACTACATATATGTACATATATTAGTTTTACAAATCTTTTTGTTTTGTTTTTCTCAGGTATGGAAAGCATGGCGCTTTCTACAGATTCAGGTCCAGCACAGGACGAGTCCTGCCTCTGTTTTATGTCTATGACTCATACCTGACGCCACCAGAGTCCTGGGCCGAGCTTCTGACGACTAAAGGCTCCCACAGCATCAGAGGCACGTCTTATGACGGGGTTTTTGTCGCCCTCATTGTTGAAGAGCGCCACAAAAATGACATCCAGAGTAGCGGCTTTGATGGCATGTACACGTACTTTGCCTCTAATGGCTTCTCCTTTGGCTCGTCCCACCAGAACTGGAAAGCTATCAAGGACTTCTGCGATTTGAATAACCTTCTCTTTATTCCCAGTGTTGGTCCAGGGTACGTGGACACGGCTGTTCGGCCATGGAACAACCACAACACCAGGAACCGGGTTAATGGACGTTACTACGAGACGTCCTTGCAGGCAGCTTTGTCTGTCAGACCAGAAATCGTCACCATCACTTCCTTTAACCAATGGCACGAAGGCACGCAGATAGAGAAGGCTGTAGCCAAGAAAACAGTGACCCGTTTGTATCTAGACTACCAACCCAACCAACCAGACCACTACTTAGAGCTCACACGTCAGTGGGCTGAGAACTTTAACAAGGAGAAGGACAAGTGGCTGATGTGAACATTGTTTTATTTCCCTGGTACTGTAGATGCTCTGAGCAAGACCAGAAATGACATCACGTCAGCTCCACTATTTAAAGAGTCCTTTTTGATCATCCACCTACCTGTTTTTTTTCCAACTCTGATGAGATTTTCCCTTAACGTTCACGCTTCCCTTACTGTTTTTAATCACTAACATTTTTTGTACAGGTTAATATTGTCACTGATATGTTCCAACTACAAGGTCACTATGATGGACGGGTAATCATTGTTTCCTGATAACAGCTCTGTTTACGATATCAAGAAAGCGCAACTATGTATAGAAACTCTGCTCTGTGTTTTTTTTTCTTATTTTCTTATGATAAAAGACTGTTCTTTCTTGTATTTCTTTGAGGACCAATTAAAGTTTGTGTCTGTTTATGTTGGTGAATCCCTGTTGTCACTGCACAAGGAAACTAACTTCCAGGAAAGGTTAGAAAGGATCAAAAATCACACAGACTCTCAAGTATTTTATAGTTGTAGAATTCAGAAGTAAAGGAAATCTGTATAAAATCTGTATAAATCGCTAACTTAAAGAATAATTGATTTATTACAAATTTGTTTAGTTTAGGCCATCATGCTAAGTCACCTAAGCTGAGATCTGGGAACACTGTGAAACCGAAGTCTTATAACAATCAGCTGATCAGACCGGTTGTAAGCAATCCAATGATTAACCAGTTGTACTAAACCAGTGGAGATAAAACCACAGCAACCTCTGGAGCAGCTTTCAGTGTGCAGATCTGACATTAGGTGGATGACAAGGGGCGACGTACTCCTGTGTAATTCACCAGTGAAGCCTGAGTAAGTGCCTCCACTCCAGCCAGTTGGAAGTGGAACACATCAGGCATAGTGAACCAACCAGTCCACATAGCCTGGCTTCGGCCCCCATGTGAAAGAGAAATCAGTGGAGCAAAGCTGATCCCTCAGGACACAATAATGCCACGCTTTAATGGCTCTGCCCACCTAAAGTCTGTGTCCATGAAAATGACATGTTAGTACCTGGCTGCAGTCGGCGCACTTACAAACATCAGGCCTCGGAGCTGCTAATCATTGCTTATCTACAGTTTGGGATTTGAAATGCAAGTATAAAGTGTTTTTTTCTCAGAGTTCATCCTTAGAAAAGCCTCTTAGACTCTTACAAGAGACTGAAAGGCCACCCTGAAAGCCAGGATAATAAAATACTTTGACCACCAGTACAAGTACTCCTGATGTGAAACGTTTGCGCCTCAACTACAGCTATCAACTGCTGCTCCTATTGCGGCAGTGTGGCTAAAGGTATGGCAATGTAGGTCCACCATTTCTAGACCGAATTATCTTAACAACTGTTTGATGGATCACCACATTATTTAGTGCAGCCATTCATGATCCCCAACAACAACTAACAACTTCAGAGATGCCTATGAAACCAAAGGCACTCTCATCACCCTCAGCCCTGTTTTGTGTTTAGTGCTAAATAGCAAATGTTAGAATAAGATCATATTCTAAATTAAGATGGTGAACATGTTAAACAGCAGCATGTTGGCATAAGCATTTAACTCAAAGCACTGCTGGACCTCAGTACAGTCTAACAGAGCCACTAAGCAGAGCTGTAGACTCAGTTTTCACACATTATTTTTTCTTTTGCATCACTGACATTACAGTTACTTGCCTGGTGAAAATTGTTACAAATAAAAAGTCCACAGAATTGGTCAATGAATGTATGAGTGGGATAGAAAATGGTATATAAAATACAAATTCCCAGGGGACGCTAGCCAACTGAATCAGTCTGTCTCTACTTAAATGAAGGCTATCACAATGTCCAGCTCAGAATCACCTGTAACCCTTTTTAAACACTGAGGAACCTCGTCCCATAATGTTGAGAATGGGTTACCCATAATTTCTGAGTGCTTTGCTCAGAGGTCTTCTGATGTCTTTTTAATCCCATAATTTACACAGTTACTACATTAGGAAACATACCAGATATAATGTCATTATTCAAATATAGCTATTGATATAATTTCTCTGTATATGTTCTTCCAGATCAGTAAATTAAAAAGAAGTAACAAGTTCTGTTACTCTGACTCTTAGTGAAATAGGACATAGAAGGTACTTACTGTTTTTTTTTATCATATTCATCACACAGGCTGACAATGTTACAACGAAATCTGGTAATTGTGTTCATATACAAGGAAAATAGCCTAGTTTATCTTTATATGGTACCTTTTGTTTCAAGCAGGAAAACATCAGGTAAGGACTTTCCAACACCAGTTAAACATCTGCTACAAGACAGGTCATTAATCATTAATGAATTCTCTATCCAAATTCAAAAATTCAAATTTATTTATTTAAAGCCCAAAATCACAAACATCATTTGCCTCTGAGAGGCTTTACAAGTCTGTACAGATTGACAGGCCTGTGACCCTCTGTCCTTAGACCCTCGAACCGAGTCAGGAAAAACTTCAAAAAACCCTTTATGGAAAAAGAAGAAACCTGAGGAATAGCCACAGATGAGGGATCCCTCTCCCTGGGACGGACAGACGTGCAATAGATGCCTACATGTACAGAGAACATCATCATCAATCCACGGTAGTCTGTGGAAACATAGCTCTTCCAGGTTTTGTGTGTGCATCAGGGGCATACAATGAGAGGGGGGGGGGGGGGGGGGGGGCTCTAATTTACAGGGACCAAAGGAGTAGAAATGCCCACCTTCAGAGACAGCCTGTATAATGGTCCAGGAATTCTGTGTATGATGTGTGTTTGTATACACTTGCACACAGATATATGATAACTGATTAAAAAAAAAAAGATATATATATAGAAATCACTTGATTTAAAAATGTTAATGTATTTCATCAATATGTTTGTCAGAACAAACATGTTCATTTTGTTTTCCACTAAGGATGTAATGAATCAATACAATAACGATCAAGTCCTTTATTCATAAATCTACAGTATTCCAGTGTAGAGGATGGTGATCCACTGCAGAGAGATCTCAGCAGCCTGTTACAGCTTAAAGTGCGAAAACCAGAGTAAAAGTGTGTGCAGTGCAGATGTGAAGCATGCATTTAATCCTAGACATTATACAATGTGCATTTGAAAAAAAAAAAACACTCAAAAGGAACACCTCCTGCACAAAATGTAAATCTAAGTGTAGAGTTAGTGTCATAAATGATCCTGATGCTTCTCATTTTATAGCTGTTTTAAATCATTTACTGTAATATTTATGAAATTGGTTCTTGTTTCAGACGGGAGAGCAGGGAGAGATTAAGAAGACAGTCAAGGATAAAGACCAGAGATACTACTGAAACTACTTACTATGAATATTTTAGATGTTGATTTTGTTTGTTGAAGTTGTAAAACAGATGGTAGACATCGCAGTAACTGCCTCAATGCTCTTTAGAACCTCATTTTAATTTTTAACTGAATAAAATGTAGTCAAGTAAAATACAAGGACCTAAAATGATCCTTAAGTGCAGGACTTGAGTGCATATAGCCTACATATTTATTTCCCATTACTGAAGGTAGCTCCGGAGAATTAAAACAGACTTGCAAATCCATTAGTTTATTCATGGGGGGAAAAAAGGGTGAGATCACTGTATTTTCTCTTTTCAGACCATAATAGACCAGGTCTATGTCAAAAACCATTCTATTGCACTCTATTGTAACACATGTTTACATATTTGTAAAAGGCTTACAGAATTACAGCCATGTGACAATTCACAACAATTCATTCAAGTAGTTTTACATCACAGCAACACAGCATGTACTCCTTTAATCAGATTGGTTATTAAAAAACCAAACATGACAAACTGGCATGTTAACAGGCTATTTATGATTCTGAGCAGTACTAGAGGAATACCACACATCAAATGTAACATATGTATTTTCAAGGTAATGAATACAGCTGAAATGTGTGTGGGGCTCATGATTATCAGTGATTGATAGTTATGGCTCCAGCAGAGTGGTTGTACTATCAAATGAATATGAAGATCAGCAGCACTGCAGAACTAGTCAGAGAGTCTTCAAGGCCTCATTCATTTTATTTCCTTTTGTATGATTTTTTTCACAACATCACAGTACCTGGAAGATTGTGCTCTATATAAACTACGGTTTCTAGGGCTAAGCATGAATAATCTATCAGGTGTGGTTCTCCTTGAAAATCCTGATAAAACAGCACCATCTGCAGGCTTTGATGAGTTGGAAACTGAGAAATGCTTTTACATATGAAGTGCTGAGAGGGTTGTAATAGTGGCTGTTGGAGACCACATGCCTGGACTTGCATACTCTGTTAAAGATCAGCACTGTATTGTATGTTTCCCCAATATTTGTTTCACGTCAGGGTGGAAAATCCCCTGATGCAATATATCATGTTACTGTTTTACAACAAGTAGTGGAAACTGTACACACTAAAAATGAAGAGATGAGGAGATGGAGGGGTGAGGTCGTGGATGGACAGATGGAAAAGTGTGTAGAAGAATCAGTGCTGCCTGGCAGGAGGACAGGAGGGAACCAGGGGATGTTGAGAATCAGGGTGGGGGAGCCGTCTCTTCAGGGGCCTAGGATGAAGCAGTCAAAGGGGAGAAGAAAGAAAAAGGTGTGCCTAAATACTTTTAGGTGGAAATGGGATGCATTCGAGGCACGGTCTGTGTTCCTGAACCTGATTATAAAACTTTATTAGTTACTTAACCATGAAACAGCTACTTGAGACTCAAAAGCAAACCTGAGAGTGAGAACAGCAGATTGATGTGTTGTCATAAGAGAGCCTACCTCCATCTGTCCTCTGTCCTCTCTGTGTCCTCCTTTCACTTGGACAGCACTGTGCTCAGTGTCTGTGGACAATAAAGCTCATTTCAACCTCCCTCCAGATTCCAAATATGTCCAGTGGTTTCCAATAACTTAAGGAACCTGCCTGTGTTTGTGAGCATCTCTCTTTGTGTTTCCTCCCTTTGTGTCTCTGTCTTGTAGGACTGTGTTAATAAAGTTGGACCTTCTGAGCTTCTCTGCAGACAGTGTGACTCTCTTTCAGCCTCCACATTGAACTTTCTTCTCGTCCTCTCTGGACTTCAGTACAGAAGAAAATGTGTTTCAGTCTCTGAAATCTTAACTCCTCAGTATAAACAGGGAAGTGATGTAACCCCCACCTGTTACTGCACACTGCACTGACATCATCCAGCTTCCTTTTGTTGGGACGCATCCTTTGGGCCTCTGGTGGGTTTCCATCTGACCCACCATCAAAGGTCCTGGAGCGTTTGGAGGGAGACGTCCTCCATGAAGACACCCTCTGTGTGTGTCAGCCAAACCACAGGATGACTTTCTCCTCGTTCACTGGCTCATCTTCTCTGACTGTAAAATGCTGAAACACTCAGTATTTGGAATACAAAAGTCAAACAAATCCTCAAAAACATCCCAATAACCCCAATGAAGAGAGCAGTTTGTGGACACTGTCCTCCTTTCAAGAGGAAAAGTCTTATTTACTTATAGTGTAGTATTCTGATCACAACTCCTAACTAACTCACTCATTACATCAACTGTTGATAAATACATTAAAGTAAAACAGATAAATAACTTCCAGTCATGTGCGGTGAAAATATTGAAAATATAAATAATAAGATAAAATATAAATTATAAAATATTGGTCTATTGAGGTTTCTGCTGCCTGTTGTGAGTATTGTTGATCATATGTGTTTACAGCAGATCAGTGGGTTCACATTGTAATGTGTTAAAATAAAAGAATAAAATAATATTTACACTAGAACCACTAGTTAGGGATTCCCCTTTGAGAAAAAAAAGAAACAGATAATCACATTTACTGTACTTATTTTTTATGTTGACGTTCTTATTGACACTCAAACAAGCTGGTGTGTAATATTCTTTTTTGTGCTGCACACAAGACATAAAGATTAGAAATAAACACATTTTAGTTGCAGACATGTTTGTTCCTGAGGACCTGTATGTTGTTTGAATGTGTAATTGAGCTCCATTGAAGGTTTCAAATGATTTCATGTGAACTTATTTTAAACTTGAACGTTATTCACTACAAAATTTTGAAGGTTACAAGATTCATATATTTTGAGCATATTGTAAATATTTATCCATTACGTTTAGCAGATTTGAATGATTTATCTATTACTTTTAAGAGATTTCAAATATTTATTCATTACCTTTAGTGAACAATTCAGTGGAGTCCAAGTTCCCAAAGAATCAAAATAAATTTGCCTTTGAATTATAGATTTTAATATTTATGCTATAAATGCCTTTGAGACATCTTTTTTTTTTTTTTCAAATTCAATTTTTTTCAAATTTATTTATTTAGAGCCCAAAATCACAAACATTGTTTGCCTCGGAGGGCTTTACAATCTGTACAGTTGTGACACCCTCTGTCCTTAGACCCTCGAACCGGAGTCAGGAAAAACTTCAAAAAAGCCTTTATGGGAAAAAGAAGAAACCTGAGGAAGAGCCACAGATGAGGGATCCCTCTCCCTGGGACGGACAGACGTGCAATAGATGCCACATGTACAGAGAACATCATCATCAATCATATATGGAGTTAAACATGGGTCGTTAATAAAGCTGTAGATAAACTGAGTTCATGGGTTTAGTCCATGTGTGAAGGTAACATAGGTAATGGAAATAAGTCCATGAGTCCAGGTGCATCTCTAGATGTCCTCATATGGAGCTCTGGGCCACTCGACCTTCTCTCCACAACACAGACACAGATCATGTCCCCACCAGGCCAGTGAACCTCAGACAGATGGACCACAACCAGAATCAGTGAGGAACCTGCAAGACTGGAGAGAACAAAGAGGACCGGGGCTCCGGCAGTAACATGCACTTTACAGGACATCAGAGTATTCACATTAAACACTTTAACCAATTTAACCAGTCTATAGACTGACTCCATTTTGCACTATTACCATATCTATTTGCACTCTCTGTGATTTTGCCATGTCTTTGTTTGGTTACATTTTGTTTTCCAAAATAAGAACATGAGTACACTCTAGGGCACAAGAGCCCCATCTGGTGGAGTTTATGAGCTCCTTGGAAACAGCTGACTTACTGCGAATATCTCAGCCTGTTATAAATGAATGATGATGTATAGGATTTAAACTTTACTGATCCCCAAGAGAGAAATTAACAAGCTATCCAGCAGATTCAAAACTGATCAAATTAGTCCCACCTTTACCAGCTTCAACATTAAAGTCACACATTAATGCATCCATAATTACGATTCAATAATATATTATTTATTCTGTAATGGGACATTTTGCACGATGAGCACTTTACTTTTGGTACTTTACCTAAAGTTTGATCATAATACCTGTACTTATACTTAAAATAATAAAAATAAAATCTTTAATGCATGAGTTTTACTTGCTGCAGAGTATGTCTATATGGTGGTTTACTATTTTATTCAAGAGAAGGATGAATAGTTCTTCCACCACTGTACATATCTTTGTAAACTTCACTGCTTACACCCATACATAAAGTCCTCACATAACTTTGATGATATAATATGATTATATGAATTTAAGGCTTAAAAGTAAGTGTTAAAATATTGGTCCACTCTTCCTGTAACATTTGTTTTGAGTACATCAGCTCCTCTATATTGATCCAAAATAGATTAAGATGGATTCCTGTAGTGGACTGGAACATTGTCACAGCTGAGTAATACCTGCCAAACACTTTATCAAAGCCAGTTCACAGTAAAGCTGATAACATCTGTCATATAACCATCACCACACCGTTACCATGGCATCAGGTCCAGAGATGATCTCAGTACTACACACTGTTGACAGAGCTGGTAAAACACAAGTGACATGAAACCACCAAAGCTTCTGTGTCTTAGTGGCTAAATTCACTTTTGGTTTTCCACATTATCAAAGCCTGTCTCAAACCATATCATTCATTAACAACAGTGACTGGGCGTGTCGAGATACTTTGAATTATTATGCAGAGGTTAAGAGCATAGGACAGAAGTCAGAGCTGTGCCCAGAGTATAGAAATACTTACATGCTGTGAGAGTATGTACTTATAAATAAAATTAACTGCATTCAAAAATGTACTTAAGTTAAAGCACAAACTTATCAGCATCAAAATAAACTTTAAAATACAAAAAGTAAGAGAACTCATTACGCAGAGTGGTCCATTTCATAATAATGTATAATGTATTATTGAATGATAATTATTCATGAAAAATTAAATGGACATCACTGCAATGGTGCAGCAAAGTCATGTACTTGTTAATTGCATGTTGCATTATTAATCTGAATCAGCTAAATTTATCAACTAAGTATAGTGGAGGAATGGTGAAGTACAACATTTTCCTCTGAAATGTAGTGGAATATTAGCATAAAGTAGCATAAATTACAAGTACAGTACAAGCACCTCAAAATTGTACATTGTACCCTAACCCTAAGTACTTGAGTAAATGTACTTAGTTACTTTCTACCAGTGCTTACATCTGTCGTTAGATAATTGCGAATCACTGCTCACTCTCAGCCAAGAAATAGTTCCGTAGTCGTTTTCACTTTGTACGAATAAAACAAACATAATATAATGTGTTTCGGTTCAGACCCCCATTCAGACCCCCGTTCAGAGCCCGGCTGTAGAGGCCTCAGCTTGAACACAACTGGCGGTGCTTGTTGTTGGGAAGCCAGTGAGGAATTACATTTCCATAAAGTTAGGTGACTAATGAGAGGCAGATGAAAGAAATCTTTGTAAAACCTCGAGCCAAAATGTTGCATCCTACATTTCATTATACATTATCAGTAGATATGTCAGTAGATATGTGTACTTATATTCTTCCAGATCCACCGCCACCTTCAACACTGACTACAGATACATGGGGCCATCCACAAAAAGCACTGTGCATTTTATACTTTACATTTATCGCACTTGATGGCTTTGCCTTTCATGACTTCAGCTGTGAATGTGAACAAACATGTTCGCAATACAAAGCTTTCCTGAGGGTCTGCTGGTGAAAAAAGTCAGTAGACTACACTTCAACTTGTGTTGTCCAGATGTTTAGTTCACTGAGCACACTTGGATGTTACTCTACTCTTTACTTGTCATGATGATGAAGTATTTGTTAATCCCTCGCCAGCTCACAAACAATATTTCAATATGCCAGTATTGCCAGTGTGGATTCCCTGAGAGAGACGCTGGCAAGGTTTCTGTAACATTTTCACAGGAGTTCTCAAACTGTAGTTTTTGGTCAATACAGCAAGAAAGGTCTTTCATTTTTGTGGCTTTTTTATGTGGAAGTAAGGTGAGACTGTCTCACCTGATCCATTTGCCTCATCTTCCTCACAGTCTTCACAAATCCACAGAATCCTTGTAGATCTAATTAAAGACTTTGCTTCAGTTGTTCTAATAATATAAAAACCTGATACCCTCAGCAGACACACCCAAGTTGATCTGTTATATCTTCGCAGTAAAACTGTAAAATAATGTCATCTAATGTAACTAAAGCAATGATTGCTTACAAGTTATCATTGTTGATTATGGTAAGCAGAAAAATGAGTCCTATTCTGCACGTGAGAAGCCCATCTCATCCTGGAAGAGGCAGACTAATCTGAAGCGAGCTGAATCAGACAGTCAAGGTGCTCTTAGACTTTGCTTTAACTATTTTGTTTGCCTGTAAATGAAAAAAAAACATGAACTGGAGGGATTAACAGTGATGATGAGTTTGATTTTTGTTGTATTCAGATAAATATGAAGGTGTTTGCCATCTTTTGTGTTATTATTCAATATCTCAAATATGAATCACTCCTGTCAGAAACACTTGATCTTGTTGAATAACCTTTTTCAAAATCAGGATTCCATAGACAATCATCCTGAGCACACGTACATGTTCTATTACACACATGGGTGAATCTATTAGTCAATGGGAGGAAAGCTAATGTGCAAATATTGGGATAATCAATTCATTTTCAAGCAAAAATGACAAATATTTAATGGTTCCAGCTTTTTAAATGTGAGGATTTGTTGCCTTAATTTGACTTACGTGATAGTAAAGTGAACTTTGCCATAAACCTATTGTTCAGTATTTCTTGACATTTTACAGACTAAACAGTTCATTGATTTATTGGTATTAAAAATAAAAGCTGGTGCAGCCCCAGCACTGATTTCAAGACTGTTTAAAGACAGCCTCGCAGTGGACAAGATTTTTTTTTGTATATGTTTTATTTTAATGTAACAACTGATGCAGACATCTGTCCATCTCAAAATACACTTAAATATTCATTTATTTATCTCAAAGATAACACAAGATATTATAGACACTTGATACATATTCAGGACAGATTTTTCTTTAACATGTGCCTGTAGGATTATTTGCAGTGTTGTAAAGTAACTAAATTCATTTACTACTTACATTTTTAAAGTACTTGACTTAATCCATTTTATACTTCTGCTCCACTACAATTCAACTGTTGTACTTACCTCACACTATCCAACTGCTGGAGTAACTCATTACTTTTCAGATGAAGCTTTTACTTAAGACAACAGAGGTTAAACCAGAGGGTCCAACCCTTTTTGTTTGTGACACAGAAGCAATTTAGGCCCCTTGTTGTGTTTCAGATGTTCAGGTTTCCTTTAAGTAATACTATGAGGTCCAAAGAAGTCAAATGATCCAATACTTAAAAAGAAAGCAAAGATCAGAAAAAGCACAAAAAAGTGCTTCTCTTCCTCTCCCATAAATTATTTCATGACCCCTCTGATTCATTTTAAGACCCTTTGGAGGGGCCCAACCTCTACTGTAGGTATCTCTCTCTACCAGTAACATGCTGCTCTAACACTGATGCATCAGAATGAATCTAATCCTGTCAGCTCTGTACTGGAAACAGCGGTCAGTGGCTTTCCTGAATGTAAATTCTTTATCTTTTTGCACTTTCACTGACTGTCTTTACATTCTCAGCAGCAGAGCTTTAATGTCTGTGACAGAGGTCCCTGCAGGAACCATAAACTTTATCTTATCTGAATCAATTATTCAGCAGCTTCTCGTAGCGTTCTCCTATAAACAGCATGATGTATGAAGCACTCTGAATGTACTCCATTAGACAGAAGGGGAGAATTTCTAACAGCGTATGAAAAATAATAAAAGACTTATGTTGATTGTGGTTTTATTACTGTTATGGTCTATCAAATAGTGATCTTTGCCAGCAGAAAACCTAAAAATTCTTTATTTTTTCATTATATGTAGTGATAATTTGGCCACCTACACTCTATGGCAACAGCAGCTTTGCTCATTAAAAGAAATTCAAAGATCACTGTTTTCATTTATTACTCAAGTGTTTAATGCCACCGTAAAGTCACAGCAGTAAACTGTCTTACAAAAAGTGTTCAAACATGCTTACGAGTCAAATGCAACAATAAATCACAGCCAGCTCCCAGAGGTCCGCCTGTGCACAGCTGCTGTAACGTCCCCACGCTGACGGGAATCCCTGCAGACGCCAGACTCACAGACGGGAGGTCAAGACAAACAGCATGGTGACAAAATGACTCAGTTTATTTTAATTATCAATGGTTGCCACGTTACAAAGTTATCAAAGGGAGGAATGAGGGCGGGGTGCAATCTGTAAAACAACACTACTACTTACAAATAAAAAGAGACATGGGTGATAAAAAATATAGCCAATCTTAAAAAGGACGCTCGTTCGATGATACATTTTTTCCATTTCTCACATTCTTGTGAATCTACAGCAAGCCTTGTCTCTTCAGATCCTCGTAGGTCTTCTTGTTGACCACGTTTCCACTGGAGTCCTCATACTCTTCCTGGAAAAACACACAAATCATGGAATGAGCATGTGCGGCATCGTTTCCTAATCCTCCCTGTCGTCCTGATCACATCCCCCTGGACTCACCTCTGTGTCTGGCTGCCACCGCTCTGATGCCTTCTGGGACTTCAGCTTTGCCCACACTGGATTAACAAACAAACAAACAAACAAAAAAAAGCCAACACTGAACATTGAAGCCAACATCCAAAATGCTTTACAATCCAGATGTTCATAACAAGCTCAAGACAAAGACTCTTACAGGAGACGGCGTCCTCGATCTGTGTGACGTTGGCAAAGTGAGCAGTGTTGGGGATTCCAAGGCAGCGCATACCGTGAGCATGCCTCCATTCCTACAGGCAAATCAACAAAAAAAAGAAACACTTCAGCGGTAGAAGCACACACTCAACGTCAAAAGCAATGTACTTTGTGGATGTATTTTGTTGATTTTGACAAGATGACAGTGGAAAGTCTGTTAGGAGACCTGAGGGTGTTTACTGGACGTAATAACTGCACCTCTATAACAGCGAGTCCTGGATAAAACGTACCGCAAAGTGCCTCTGGAAGGCTTTGGGTCCTCTGTAAGTGTAGTTTCCACAGATCTCACAGTTGTAGTTGATGTTGAGCCCGTGGAGTTTATAGAGCCAGTATGGAATGGGCTGGAGGGAGTGAAACAGCAGTCAGCAAACACATAATCCAGTTGGCACAAGTAAATAAAATGTGCAGCGCACACACACACACACACACAAGCAGAAGGCCAGGATTTTATGGTTCTAGTTTCAATATAATTTAGGTTTAATCCAAGCAAAAGAACGTCAACACAGATGTATCTGATAAACACTGCATCAGAGAGGCCCACTGGTTTCATACGGCACAGAGACAGATTCACATGTCAAAATCAAACCAGCAGAGATGTGACTTTTAGTCTGTATGAGTCAAGCTCCAAATAACTACTGTTGGTAAGGTTGACCAAATATGATCAGCAGTTACGAAAAAAGGAAATGAGATGGCTCTTGTCAGCAACAGACTGCTTTAAAAAAATTTAAAAAGTCATCAGGTGGAGTTAACTGGTTGAGGGTACAGGTCAGCACTTTCTTAAAGGAGCAGGAATGAAGAACCATTGTCCTCACTTTGACAGAGGCAATTTAAATCTTACACTTGGAAAGATTTTGAAACCTGACATAACAGTGTTTTTGGATAGAAATGTGTGTGTAGTTTTAACACAAGTCTGAGCTAAAAAGTAGAATTCCACAATGTTTAAGCTGATGTTACCTGTCTAATAATGACCATTAGTCTTGAAAAACATTGGACCCAAGCTTTTTAGTACTGAGCAGACCCAGATCGTTGGGCAGGGAGTGTGAGGGGTTCACACTAACAGTATGTTTAATACTTAAGTCTTAAACGCCACCAAAAGCATATTTATATAAATCTGATAAATGCTCATGTCTTTATAGCTCCGTGCCCCTACGCTGTAAGGCAGGCTTTCTGAAACGTGTGTAGTCTCCACACCTAGTCTAAGATGACCCTGATGACATCACCGTGGCTTCACCAGGGGTTGTTTTGTCATAACTGACAATGATCCTCAAGAGCCACAGGAGCAATTACCCTGTTTTCACAGACTGTGTGGTATTGCCTCTGATCAGTGAGGTGACTGTGTAAAGTATGTGAGAATTAACACAACTACACTATCTGGTGTCAAGTGTCCTTTGCAGTGGCAAAAAAAAAAATCTAATCCAGTACATTTTTGTAAAATATCCACCTCCTCACTGTCTGCTAGCTGACTGCTGTGTGTGTGCTGAAGAGAAGTCAGCCCTTCATACACAGCCCTGACTCTGTGGATGAGAAACAAACAGTTGCTAGGACCGAGCCGCCAACCCGTTTTCATTCCCAGGTTGTCAAATCCCGACACTGTGTCACAACTCATGCTCGTGCATGTGGATATTATTCATGCAAAACTGAGAGAGCAATGAAGGTAGGGGTGTATTTGTTTGTTGCTGTTCAAATATCCACAAGATGACTACACCTGTAAGTTAAAACACTTTTTCATCATCTGATCACTGCCAACCTATTTTTCCACAATGTGCTTTAAGTTTGAATGAGTTCATTTAAAACAATAGCAACTAATAAACCTTTTTAACGCTTTAAACTGTATTCAGGGCCTGATGTCATATGTAGTTCAGTCATGTGTCCCATACTGAGTCAGATGAGCCTGCTGATTCGGAGGTTTGGTGCAGTCAGATGACTTCATGCACATTAAAGCTTGTTCTGAATGTTGCACTTGTGTCTCTGTGTACATGCAGAGCAGTACTGATGTATTTGTATCTGTAGTGTTTCCACACCTTGCCGTCCCAGCCCAGTGGCAGGTTCTTGGGGTTGTAGATGATCTCGTTGTCCTCGTCTTCACTCTCGCTCTCGCTGAGCTGCTCCTCCTCCTCTTCCTCGCGCTCCTCTCCGGTCCTGGCCTGTTTCCTCTGGACGTTCTCATGAGTCAGCTGCCTCTGCTCCTGTAACCACAGACAATGTTGACAACTTGTTGCTAAAACTGTCGTATATGAGCACACGCTGACCACCGTAAGATGAGTAACACTACTCTCACAGCGTTGGCTCCGACTCTCCATTTATTTTAAAAGCAGAGTTAACGTTCAGATATATTCACTCACCCCGAGAACCTCCACATATTCATAGACTTGAGCCTCCAGGAAGGCAATTTCCTTGTTACGCTCGGTGTCTCTGCAGACGTGATGGATGGAAATAGTTAGGAATTATATAATGAACATCACCATCATAAGACACTGTCAGCATTAGACTGAATCTTTAACACCCACTTACTTTTTAGGGCCTTTGGCTTTGGGATTCTTGGCAAACAGTGAAGGGTCTAGTGATTCCAGGGATTTGCCTTTTGTGCTGAAGAGTCTCTGAGCTCTCTCCTCCAGAGTCCTGTCCAGCAGACAGACACACATTCAATCAGCCATCCCGACTGCGGGACATGCTCAACGCTGGGTCTAAACTTGTTATGCATATCTTGTTATTGACATGAATAACACACTCAGTAGTCTTTGCTCGCAGTGTGAATGATGCTGTACATTCACTACAACATCCTAATGTCTGGTGTTTAAACCATAAGGACAGAGTGAGAGTGCCCTAAGATTTATTTCCTCATATTAACTGTGCTTCCTTAAAAGCATTTCATCAAACAAAAGGAGGTGACATTTACATTAACTACGTCTTTGTATTGTGTTGTCAAACATCTCTAAACAGAGTAAACATTATAAAGGTTGTTAAATGTGCCAACGACAGCTCGCGGATGCCGGTTGTCATAGCAACCCCATGTGCTTTTTTCCCCCCAGGTGCACAGCAGTCAGAAATAATAAATGTCAGCACAAGTGATAAAAAAAGATTTGTCACTATAAACAGAGTATAAATACATGCTGATCCATCTCAGCTCTACGCACAGGCGATGAAGACGGAGAACCGAGTTGCCCTAAAGCCCAAAGATCAGACTGAACAGGAAGAGCTCCTCAGGTTCTACGCTTGTGTGGGTTGTGGAAAGTACCGGGGGGGAAGCAGGGGAACAGTGCAAAGTCAGTTCAAGAGACATCTTGTTACAAAACATACCGCTTTTTAGCCAGCTGAAATGTTGAATGTTATCATTTAGAACTGAAAAAAAATAACAAAACATCCAACTAATAATGTCTGCTGCTGCTCTGCATGATTCTCTGTAAAAACCTAAAGTGGAACCCATTTTACTTTTGACTGGAACAAGAATAAATTTTATTAATTATCATATTGCGCAAAAATATCATTCATTGTTCTTGAAAGTTCTTGAAGTTCTGTGACAGCTGCTGGGCCATTATTACATACTGTTTCAAGAGACAGGAACTACAACCTGAACTAAAACTGGACTTCCTGCCATTAAAAAGAAGGCAGAGTTAGTGTTTGCTACTGTTATATGGCCCTTTCCCACTACTCATAACTTGAACTTTTAAGAACTTGTGAAGGTGCGGTATTGTGTTCTTCAGACATTTTGAATACTTGTCTGAAAGCAGGAGTGATGTCATCATGTTCAAGTGCTGTTTATGGATGGATAAAGTCAGTGGTCGTTGGACTGACAGTGGATAAAGTGGAACCTACAGAGTCAGACCACTCCAGTTATTTTGTTTTAGTTTTATCATCTGTCATTTTTAAACTTCGCTGCGCTGTTTGGCCGCATACTGCTTTCCCAGTTCTGTCCTGCACTGATTGTTATAGTCGTCAAATTATAATCGACAGCACTGCTGGTAACACTTCAAAGAACCTGGAACTTTCATTTAACATCCCGCCTGAGAGCCCAAACTTACTTCTAGAAGCAGATCCCCAAAGTGGGGGGAGGACAGTGGAAACAAAAACAGAACTTGTGACAAGAGCTGCAAGTTTCCTGCATTGAAGAACAGCTAAAACTCAATCAAGAACAATAACTAGTGTGCTTTGGCTGTCATTTTGGAGTGCAGGTCAGAAATGGGGGGCACTTAGAAAGTGAACCATCCCTAGAATAATGTGCAATATTAAAATCATCATAGCTGTAATGTTATGTTTTCCTGTGAGCAACAACACTCACCCCCCACACTTCAGTCCCAACGCCATGAGAGCAGATTTCAATCTGTCCAGACCCAAAGAAGCCAACTCCTGTGTGGAAAAAAGAACATAAGCACACATGAGTAAAAGCATGAATGAGCAAAATATTACATTTTAAAGTATGAGCACTTAATGTTTCACCTCCCAAGAAGAAAAGGCAGAGAGGTCCAGATGAGCTCCAGCATGCGTCAAAGCACTGCTTGTCTCTTTCTAATGTCAGAGGGGAAAAAGAACACATCAGGTCAGATGAGATAATAAAACCAAAAGTCCACCCATCATCTCACATGAAGAGCTTGTCAGAACTTACAGGCCACCCTGGAAAGGTCCCATTGTCCCATTTCTTCTCGAAGTCTGACAGCACTTTACCATAGAGCTCATTCTGGTCCAGTAGAGGTTTGACCCGGTCTGTGTAGTCCTGTAGATACTCCAGCAGCATCTCCAAATACCTGCACAAACAACCACCACAGCACATGTTAGATCAACAGTGCAATACAAGCACAATCTATACAATTAGAGATATTATTTATGAATTACTGAAGAAAATTGTAATATCCTCTGGCTATGACAGATCCACTTTCTTGTCTTAAATGTTGTATTTATATTCTACTTATAGATCTATACATGTGTTAACAGTCAGCTCTGAGGAGAATAAGCATGGTGGACCTACTTTTTATACTCAGCATTCTTCCTGTCCTTGGGGATGTCAAACAGCTGATCGAATGAAGACAGGTAAGTGATGTACTCCAGTTTCTAAAGAAAGAGACAACACAGGGAGTTTAAAAAAAAAAAACATAAAAGGTTCAGCTTGGAGGAAAAAACAAATGATGCAGACTATAAAGGATCACAACCTCAGCTCCCTTCAAGTTGATGTACTTCAGGTAGCAGTCGTGGAGATCAAGGTAGCGTCCGTATCCTTCCTCATCAGTGAACTCCACCAGGTCTGTGGGAGGTACACACAATTTAAATCATCCATTATAGATCTGGGGCCTGTCTCACAAAACCACATGAGTGTGTTAGCCAGCTAATACTGGTCCTGACTAGTTTAGTTTTAAATGAGGTAGATCCTTATGTTGGTCACACGGCAGTCACCTGTGTGGAAATACAGAGTCGCTATACCTACAGGTTCCTGACATGGATAAAATACGATGTGAAACAGGTCACTCTGTGATAAAACTATAGGGAACCTTGGCTTTATGGAGCCTTATACTCAGTGTCTGTTCATTGTTTAGCTGTTGATCTTTAGTGTTTTGGTTCATGCTCACTGGTCTCATAGCATCAGTCTGTACACTACCTGCTCGGCAGCAAACAGGAGACAGAAACAGTTACCTGGTGAACATTGTGGAGCTTTTCACTGCCAAAGATATCTAAAAGCTAAGAGCTATGCTCACTGTAACTGCTTTTGTGGAGACTGCTGTGTTCTCAACACTTTGAAAAGGAAGGTGGCAGCTGATAAACACCTTTGTTAGGACCAATTATCAGGAAGTATCTACATGGTCTAGACAACCATGACAAACACAGAGTGGACAAATTAAACTCCTGATGTGAGACAACATCTGTCGAGATGTAACTGTAAAACATTTAGACGTACTCTGAGCCTCCTCGCTGGGGTTGTCTCTGGCCTTCATCAGCTCCTCAAACTCTGCAGACATGGGAATGGAAATCTAAAAGAAGCACATGACAGCATTACTGTTAATATTCAAAAGGTTTACATGGTCTAAGTTAACCATTCATGAGTAAGTGATTAACTACCTCATTCGGGTGCTTTCTGTGAAACTCTTTGATCTGTTTCAGTCTGTTGTAAAACTCTGCAAACTCATTTGGTCCTGAGATGGCAGCAAGTTCGTCCCTTCTCATTCTGTCAAGCCGGGGAAAAAAATCTTGTTCAGGGTAACAGACATAATATGCACATGCATAATAAACCCAGAAAGGAATTAAAGATATTATGAATAAGGTTCCTATTTCCATATCAGTGAAAATAAATAAAGTACTCTGTCTGAAAAAGTTTAAAGAACCACAGTCTCTCAAGCACATCTGTAATTCTAAAACAAGTGGACATGAGTCACATGAAAAGACTTACCCATCTTTGTCTTCATAGGAGTCTCTGAGGTTTGCGCTCACTTCCATATATCTCTGTGAAAAGATCAAGGCTGTTTTCATCAAGACGAAACACACCTACTGACCCCACACCTTAGTTTAACAGTGTGACTGAAGAACACTTAAGAGTAGTCAGGATATTGAATTACACACAGTGGGAGTGATTCACATGTTCACAAATTTAGTTTTTCAAATGACATAATTGAACAGAGGTGACACTCTAGTAGAGCTGAGCACACGTTTAAATTTTAACTCTCTTCTGACATGCAAACTGTCTGTCTCTTTGTCTCTATAGGTGATATTACTGAGCTAATATGTCACCTGTAGCTCAATGAAAAGCTGCCGGTACACTACATACACGGACAGTGCTAACGTTAGCGAGCCGGTGCTAACCATTTCAAACAAATGAAAAAACTCCTGCTTACATCCAACATCGCTCTTGTTCGATGGTCGGAGTTGATCTGTTCCCGCAGCTGTCAAAAAATGAAAGATAAAAATGAAAAGACATATTAACTCTCGGGTGTTTGCAATAGTTAGTTAGCAACAGTGCTAGTGCTAGCATAAAATGCTCACCGTGGACTTCTTGTGTAACATTTCTTTAGTTTTAGCGTCCATCAGCCTCTCTTTCTCTTCATGGTAGCGACGCTGCTGTTCTAAAATAGTCTCCATCGTTTAAAGATGTGCGGTGTGTCCACTAACGACCAATTAACTCTCTGTAGCTAGCGGCTGAATGAAGCAGCCCGCCGTGTTGGCTACGTTTGTTTTCAATGGCGCATGTTGAGCAGCTAGCGTCTGTCACTGAAGTCTGCCCGAAGAAACACCGACCATTCAGGTTCCGCAAGGTTCCGCAAAGTTATATGTAAAGAGAGTGGACATGGACAATAGTGTTAATAAGTGTAAAAGAGGAGTGTGATACGGATAGTGACAGAATTGCACAATTTGGAAGAAACAGTGGATCCATTCAGTTATTCATTTATAGTCATTTCAATATTTTGGGGTCCACTTCATGTGTTTTAACGCTTCTGTTCATTTGAAGTCTATTAACTAGCCCTAGTGTTTCACATGAATAATAATGAGGTGGCGGTCAACATCTGGGCCCTGGCTCTCCACAGCAGCAGGTCACCAAAGCCTCGACATCATGGTCAAGTCTTGATGTAACAGCAGACCACCTGGGCTGTGGATCATTAACATGTCGGAGACTGGCTCTGAAACCCTCATGCACACTTTGTCAGGGGAGACGGAGGGCAGCCCGCACAGTATTCCTCCTCTTTGCACTTCCTTTGTAGTCCTCACTCTCATCACAGCCTCATCGCTGCACACAGCGCACAGGCTGCGCGGACTCGAGTGGGGAGCGCGCACGGAGGCGGACTGAAGAATCAAACTGCTGTAAACTACAGGAAACACCGGAAAAGAGGTCTCTGCGCAAAAATAAAAGACTCATCAGATGTGGGATGATGAAATGAGCATACTACAGGGGTGTGTGGTAATGTGTTCTTTTGTGGCAAAACAATTGAAGAAAATGTCAGTTTGGATTGGCT
Organism: Scortum barcoo; assembly: GCA_023238725.1. Lineage (NCBI taxonomy): Eukaryota > Metazoa > Chordata > Actinopteri > Centrarchiformes > Terapontidae > Scortum > Scortum barcoo. Next base: position 2,534,606 of record CM041548.1, on the reverse strand, counting down.
CCAGCACCCCCATGACCTTATGTCAGGATAAGCATATACATAATGGATAGATGGAATCATTGGTTCATAAATATTTTGTGAAATGTCTAACTGTTTCTTATAATAGCACCAAGTATGCAAGGCCCAGACTGCAACTTTTCTCTTCTAGAGAAAAGACCTGTCAGAAACTCAAAAGGAGAGTTAACAGATAGATATATAGACAGATATTCAGGATGTCTAAATAGTAGATTATCAGTCATCTTTGTTCAAAGTCAGCCAACAGACTGGAAAACATGATTTTAGGTGACAAATTTTATTTGGTGAACTGACTCTCCAACAAACAGCATGACAAAATAAAACCACACTTTACTGATCCAAAGAGAGGGAATTCACATGACAGAAAACACAACAGGATAAGCATTTTGTTTTTTTTATCTCACCTTTTTATTTTACTAATTTATCTTCTCTATTCTTTATTGCTGATCCATCATTTACTTCTTATACACTTTACATTTGTTAACCTATTATTTTTTGTTTTTAATTATGTTGTTGTACTTTTGGGCAATCTCTGGCACAATAATTAAGTTTAAGTTTATTATTATAATTAAGACTAAGACAGTTCTATCGTATCGTACCTTATCTCATTAAGAGAGCTAGATACTTTATATGCATCACAATAGGTCGACACAGAGAACACGTTTTTTCTGCTTATTTGTGAACATAGCTGTGCTTAAGTTGTTCATATTTTAAACGCAGTCTGACTTCATCAGTAACCCGTCCTCTCACTCATGTATCTGGGAAAAAAAAAAGAAAAAAAAGAGGATGCGCTGTGACGGGCTTTTATTTTGCCAGCGGTGACAGGAAGCAGCGTCCGTACCGACGGCGCGCCTGACGGTGTCGGTGTGTCACATTCTCCAGCAGTCAGTCGGAGCAGCGGACAGTCAGTCAGACGGATTACTGAACACACAGCGGACATTACAGCACATTTGTCCCTCCGCCGCCCCACAGCCCGCTTCCAAAGGTGAGTCGAGCCTTTTATCCTCCATTAGAGCCGCCCCGCTCCCCCAGCGGAGGTTTGTTGGGTTATCTCCTGGAGGGAGGGGGCGGTGGTGCTCGGAGAGGAGGGGTGGGTTGGTGGTGAGGGGGGGGGCATCCATTCTGCCTTTTGTGCTGGAGCAGGTTTGGCGGAGGGGATAGATATGTGATACTGTTGTTTCCTCACCGGGCTCCGTCTACATCAGCGTGTGTGTGTGTGTGTGTGTGTGTGTGTGTGTGTCGGGGAGGTCCTTCACATCACCCCCTCTCCTGCGTGCTGCCGCCTCTCCGGACTCCCCCTTAAACCCCACTCATTTTATTATTTATTCCCCCCTTCCTCCTCCTCCTCCTCCTCCTCCTCTTCCTCTTTAACCGTGTGGGCGCGTGTGTACTTCACGGACACGCTGTGGGGTGCTGTTAAAGTCGGCCACCCTCTGCACCCAAACAGCACTGAAGTCTAGTCACCTCCTCCCCGCCCTCCCCAGGTAGTCCCACCAGCCTCCATCCGCTGAGATTCATGAGCCAAACCAGCAGTGTCAGCGCAGTGAAGTAGACACGTCGTTTTCTTTAAAAGGCTGCGTTCACTGTAGTGTTTGAAGTGAATCTGACACGTTGGGCTCCTCAGTTAAAGAAAGGGAGTGCACTGGGACTCTCTCTCTCTCTCTCTCTCTCTCTCTCTCTGGGGTGTGATTTTCTGTAGGCCACAATTTGGAAAAGGCTCCCCGAGGTTCGAGGTTCATGTTCACGGTTCAGGTGTTTTGACAGTTTCACACCTGAACTGGGGGGAACAACAACAAACAAAAAAAAACTAAAAACAAACTTGTCCAATCTCATGTGTCAGGAGCAAGGTGTGTGTACAGCTCTGTGTTTTACCCTCAGTGTGTTTGTCCCCACCTGACAACCGAAAAACACGCCATTCAGCACACAACGAGAGCAGCTCACCCCGAGAGGACTCCATCCACGCTGTAACCTTTGAAATGAAGCCCGCCTGTGTCGTCCTAACCCTGCGTAATCCTCCAATTATCTCCCACATCAGCTCGCCACCAAAGGCGGCTAATTACATCACATAGTCGGCGTGTGGTGGCTGTTTGTCAGATGTCAGGAGCCGAGTCAGCACGCCAGGGCCGCTGTCATGTTTATTGAACAATCTGTGCTTACCTCTGTCCAATTTGATATTCATTTCAGCTCAACAGCGTGCAGCAGAAGTGCCCTCACACTCATTCATCTGTATCATACATTTTTCATACCGGACCCGGGAGTGTAAATAGAGGCATTCACCTTGAGGCTTTCACACACATACATGCGCGCGCTGACGGAGGAATTGGATTTACTGAACATGACCTTGTGGGGGTCTTTTATTATTGAGACTAGAGGCTTGTGACCAGCAGATGTTCAGCTCAGCTGATTCTGAGGATGGGTGGTAAAAGATCTGAGGTCTGTATGGAGCTTTTCCGCCCCGTGGCTCTGAATATGTCCACAATAACCCCTCTACAGGAGGACTGACCTCAGCAGGGCTGCAATCCACAGTTATTCTCCTTATCAACTAACCATTGTTTCCCTCATTAGTGGTTTGATCCATAAAATGTGCCTATCAATGGGGAAAAAACCCATCCAAAGTTCTCAAAGCCTGTGGTGGCATTTTCACATGTTCAGAACTCAAAAATATCCAGTTTACTGTCGGAGAAGAGAAACAAAATCAGGAAAACACTCACATTTAAGAAGGTGAAACGTATGAAATGAAAGTTATTTAAAGATTAATCCAAGATCAAAATTGTTGCCAGAAATATTCTGTTGATTGATATTAGACAGATGACAGAAAACGAGAGAGAGAGAGAGAAAGAGAGATGAGTAATGACAGCACCAAAGGTCCCTGTGGTTCGTGGTTGGCGCCCCAGCCACCAGGATGCTGCTTGATTTGTTGCTGAAGTCCTTTATGAAGCACACACGGCTCGCATTCACCGATTTCTCCTTCTCAAATGTGATGATTTACCACTTTCCTTTCCTTCATGCAAATTGAATATCTCTGGGTTTAGACTGTTGGTTGGGCAAAAGAACACTTTTGAGAGTGTCACTGGGAACGTGTGATGGGCATTTGTCACTGTTTTCTGACATGTTAAAGACAAATGCATAGATTCATAGATTAAGGCTGAAAGTTCTGTCTTGTCCTTGGAGGAGTTTTGCGAAACAGTCCCAAGCCATTATCCATCGTATTACAGAGTCTTCATCAGCAGATTGAGTTTGCTCAGATTTCAAGGAGCTGTTGTTTTTTAATCTCATCCATAAACAGATGAGGCTATAATGGGAACAGTTATTAGTCACAGCCACCGTTAAATCAGATCATCTAGTTAACGTAATTCATCTTTGATACAGCAGAAATGACTTGGTTATGATTACAAATTTATTCCACAATTGCAATTCAAACAGCAGCAGTGGTATCAGTGTTTGATTTGATGCACCCAGATGAAAGACGCAGCGGTAAAGAGGCAGAAAACCTTTTGTATGCTCAGTATGTACGCATAACACTCTGTGTGTGTTTGTGTGTGTGTGTGCAGTGTCAGCATGTCCAGTGAGGTGCAGCAGAGGCCGGACGACAGCCCCAACACCAGTGGGGGAAGCTCGGACGCTGAGCAGAGGGAGGCGGCTCCACCGGAGCAGCCGGGCCCCGAGCAGCGGGACCAGACTCAGCCCAAGAAGAAGGAGGCCAAAATCTCCAGCAAGACGGCTGCCAAGCTCTCCACCAGCGCCAAGAGGTAGATATGCTGTGCACGCCGCCTCGCTCTGACTTTGTCCTCCGCTGGCCGTCGGCCCGCGCTGCCCCGGTGGCTCCGCTCAGCCGTTCAAGTGGTCATCTGTCACTTACTCGTGCTGTTGATTTGTTTCTCCATCTTTGGTGCCATGTTCTGCTTGTTCCAGAGATCATGCCAATCAAGGCAGTGCAGACTATGATATTCTGTTGATGAGGCTATTAATAGATAAATTGTTAGTTGATCAACAGACGTTTATCAATTAAATTCTGATAAATTCTTAGTATAAATAGATAAAGTAGTTTATCAGGCCAGTATCTTAAATCATCTCTGTTTTTATATCAGATTAATGAATTACTTCTATGTTTTGAACTGTTGGTTGGATGAAACAAGACGTCTGAGAATGTCACCCTAGGCTCTGTGAAATGATAAAGGGGATGTTTCGAGAAATTAGTCGATAATGAAAACAGTCATTAGTGCCTCAGCTAATTAGATTTGATTTTCTGTAGGTGACATTATTTTCTCTGTCCACTCAGCGGCTGACTTGTATTTAATTCTCCCAAACAAACCACTGCACATAAAGGTGGCACCTCCTGTGCTTTGGAGGAATTTTCCTGAGAGGGCCCCGGCAGACACTAAATGCTGACTAAATGGTTCTATCTCTGTTTATTGAATGTCTTGTTGTCAAGTCTCAGCACTAGTTAATGCTACTACAGCGGGTGAACACAGATCTGTGTGTCCAGTTTGAGCTACTGTTGGAGAGCACTCAAGGTGATTCTTTAAATATGCTGTAATTAATCCAGAATTTGTCACATTATGTGTCGATAGCTGTTTGGAAGTCGTCTGTATTTACACACGTCACCCCTCTGTTGGGTTTTACCACCAACATATTGCCTTGCTCCCTTACTCGCCCCATCACATCTTGAAGGCTGTTGGAAAATGACCCGAAGTGTTGGGATTAACACACGGCTCAGAACGAGGTGGTGAACCAGTGCCAGGCATTTTCACTTTAAAGGCATCCGTGATGTTTTCCCCAGTTCCCTGATGTAACACAGCTCTCGTTCAGCTTATAACCAGTTCATGGCAGGTTGGCATCAGACATCACAGGGTGATGGCACGGAACAGCCATTATTATCTGATTGGCCAATGGGCCCGCCCGGCAGCGCAGCCAGTTCAGCTCGTGTGTTGATGCTGATACCAGAGCTGCTGAGAGAGATGTTGTTATTCTCCACACTGTGCCACTTATTGGCAGCTGCAGTGACAATAGGTGGTAGATGAGCACGCCTGCTAGAGGTCGCAATAAAAGCACATTTTAATTTCATATCTTGATTTCTAATCATACAAGTGCACAATGTGTATTATAATCAAATTGTAAAGAGAGGGTGGATCCATGAGAGTGCAATCAAATGAGCATGACCACCTTTACTGTAAGAGCCCAGTCACACCGTACAGAGGTACAGCAGAATGAAGAACTGAAAAGAACGTGTCTTTGTGATATACAGCAGATGTTGCTGGACGCTTGGCGACTGCTACTTGTTCTCTTGGTTGCTGTCTGCACACTAAATTAAGGGCATAGAAAAGAAGTGTTACCTGTTGTCTGACCATATCAGAGATCAAAGGTGCACCACTGTCACCAAAGATGAACTCTGCACAAACTCTCCATGTGGATTTACTTCACGTCTGCAAGCTAATCCACAGATTTCAGCCATTCTATTGAAATGAATGAAATTGGGTTTGATATATCTGTTCTAAATACAGGTGTGTGAATACAGGGCTCTAAAGGCAGGGGAGTGCTTTAAACAAACCAGTTTTCTGTGACTTTTCATTTGGCTTTCCCTGAAAGCTAAAGTATTAATAACTGTTCCACATGGCTGCATTCAGAGGCAGGTTGAAAAGCCTGCCGCCATAGAAAGGGCAGAGACATAATAATCATTCAAATGGAGATAACTGCACACACTTTTGGACGGTCTCTCCTCTCAGGGATACATAGTGTTGCACTCCTTACTATAAATCAACCTCAGTTATCATCATGTCCAACTGGTCTTACATTTGTAACATGTAGCATGTTGTGTGCTGTGGGGTCACTGGTGTTGCACACGAAAAGGAAGAAGTAGTTGTTTGAAGACTGAAAACAGAGACCACTTCCAGCTTTGGAACGTTACAAAACTCACAGGACAGGAGGGATTTTCAGATGTCGTTTGAGCATCCAACAACCACTTTGATTGAAGCATACTGCCAAGGGTCGTATGTGGGAGAAAAACAAGTGCCCTTCTCTGCCTGCCATTCCAGGGAAAATATGACAGTATTAGTGGACAGTGTTGTCTTAATGGCACAAAACTAAATATAAAACTAAACCAAGTCCTCACATTTTAACTTTAATGAAAGCCTCTGCAGTTGCTCTCGTAAATATTCTGCACCAGGTATTTGCTGGGGGAAAAAAAACCCTGTGGCGCAAAGGAAGCAATACACTATATGCTTCAGCCACAGCAGACTGTTTGAAATAAATACAGCGATGACTTCCTATCACTAGAGATGGCTACAATATAAAAAATAAGGACCTCGGGGGTTACCACTTTATAGGAAGGTTGACAGGCGCAGTGTTATGTAGTTGCTTTTCAGCGTTGCTTCCTGTAATAAATCACCGGCCGCTCCGCACACAAGCCCAAGCCGCTATTTTCCATCATAAAAACTGCGCTCAGATGATACTGACTTATTTGCATTTGTCAAGGCATGCAGAATGTAATAGTTTAGCGTTTGCAGTGGCTCAAGGGATTATCAAACGCAACGAGCTGTGGAACGTTGGAGAAAGCAAGTGTTTGGGTAAAGACGTGGCGCGATCGGGCATGTGGAGTAGGCGGTGTAATCGGCGCCTTTCCCTTTGGATTCCTCCGGCCTTGTTCATTGCACCACTCTCCCTAACAGGTCCCCCTGCTTCAGCCGTCAAAATGTGCCACCTCAGGAAATACTGCAGATAAAATTACACAGCACGCACTCGAGCTGAGAATGACTCTATAGCCGTGGAGATTGTATTACAGGCTCCTTTGCAAATATATGTCTTTTTTTCCCTCCTCTTCCTTCCCCAAGTGAGTTGTGTGCAGTCATTTCCCTACAGAGGAGTTTAAAGGAAAACACAGACCCCTGTTATGTAGCATCAACCTGTGATGTACTCTCCATTTTATTCTGTAGTAATTGTGTAATTGACGTCTTTGCACCTTGGTTCCTTCAGCCGGCACCGTATTCTTCAGTCCCAGAATACGGAGAACCTCACACCAGGGAGAGCAGCTTGTTCTTGTTCATTTGTTTTCATTCTGTGCACTAGACATTTCACACACAGTATACCCAGTGAACCATTATGCCAGTACCAACCTCCCACCCATCCAGCAGTGGCCTTTAACACACAGATATGTGAGATTAGTTTTTCCTATCTCTAGTTAATAGACAGTAGCAATACAGATGAGAAATGAATGGAATGAATGCTGATAACACGTAACAAAGGTGTCCAGGTGGAAACAAACCAGAGACGTCAAAGATGTATGGTGACCAACAGATGTCCTTTTGACACAAGTGATAAAGGCAGCATATAAATGATAGCACGAAGTGAGTGTGTGAGAGGGTGAAAGGTTGGTTAATTTATTATTTCTGTTTAAATATAATTTAATAATTGCTGTGACTATCAATTTCACAGTTGCTGATGTAGTTTGTTTCATTGAAGCCTTTAAAACAGCTGTCATGACAGGGGAACATGGCGTTTTCTACTATCCTGCTGTGTCGACATCCTCCATTGTAAACGGGAAATCTGTCTAGCAGTGTTTGAGGAAAAAAAAAAAAATTTCAAATTGGGACAGGAATTGATGGGACTCTTTGGTATGACCGGGACTTCAGGCCTTAAGATGAAGTTCCAACATTACATCTTTCAAAAACCACAACATTGGTAACAGCATCAGTGGTGTCAATCACCAAACAATTCATTTTTTAATCATCGCCATCAAGCCAACCATCCACTCTTTACAATGCCTTGTGACCAATTGTACATCGGAATAATTAGATTAAGTACAAAATCATTGGTTGCAAAGACAAAGACAGTTCCATCTTTCCAGAATGTATACACAGAAAAACAGTGCTAAACCACATGCTCACAGCGGTGAGACGATTTCAGTTAACTTCATTCTCTCAGTGGGGTTTGTTGAGGCACTATGGAGAAACTGACACAAATTATTCCGTGGAACAATTTTTTACCTCTCATGTAGGGAGCTCTTTTTATTTTTCAGACTTTAGCCTCGATAATTACACTTGACAGACATAAAATAAACGGTAAGTGCAGCATGTCAGTAAACCTGTGATTATCCGTAACCCGTTACAGAAAGTTCAGTTCTGCAGAAACATTTCGATTTTTTCGATTTCTCTCCCGTGTATAGTACAGTAGAATTTCAACACGTTTGACAAAGGACACTCCTCTCAAGCATCAAAGGAGTTGTAGTGTGAGGTCAGAGAGTCTCACATCGCTGCTTTGCAGTGTGACTATTGCACATTCATTCATTGGCATGTTGATGCTGAAACAGTATATCATTCCAGCATCGACTGCTTCCTTCGCCTCCCTCTCTCTTATGTTTATGTCTCAGCTATAATTTTTATGTCTCAGCTGAGTGAACAGACAGTGTGATCAATAAGAGTAGTCAGTAATTTTTTTTTTGTGGTTTGATTGTCTATTTTTATGGTATTCCCTGAATATTTTAAGAGCTTAAGCAGAGAAGCATGTGAACACCAGATGCAATGGAAAAGAAAAGAAGTGCAAATAATGAAAACTCAAGGTGTTCCAATCTTTTACATCCTATTTACATGGTGGAAATGTAGTCATCAGCTGCCACAAGCCACTGCTCCATGAAATACATTCAAAATCTCCATCAAATGTTCATATTATGATCACATTCTGAGCGGCATGCCAACAGAGGACAAAGGGACCTCAAAAGACAGAGCATTCTGCCGGCATGTGGCCATTGGTGAGCTGCTAGATCTCTTGTAAGCTTGGCTGCCAGCTCCATTTTTAAAGATTTTTGTTAAGTGATGTATTTTTTCTGACTACCGTGCTAGAAATCGTGTAGTTCTTATTATTTAAGTTCCTAGGTCCTGCCGTGTTTAAGTAGCCTCTCCTCACAGCACTTTCACATCCAGACTGTGGAGGTGAGGCTGAAGCAATATATTAATGTTATTTTTTACCAAAGTCTGTGTCATAAATCATTTCACACCAGTGCTTTGAGAATGAATAACCTCCACATTCACTTAGACTATCGTCTCTCTGAGAGGGAGACTACTGTCTGCCATTAAGCCAAACATCTCTGCTTCCACTGTCAGTGGAAATGTGTTGAGTTGAAGTGCTTGAGAGCGCAGAACATAAACCAGCTGCCGGATTAAATATTTCTGCAATTTCATGGAATTTGAATTTAGAATATTCCAAAGAAGGGCATTCAGGGAATAGAGGATGCAAACGTTTCACATATTTGATGCTTTTTGTTGTAGTTTTCAGCCAAACTGCAACTGAAAGAGAGAGAGCACATGAACAACAGCCAAGAAGAAAATAATTATTTTAAGTCATGGATGCACTTCCAGTCTGCGGAAACACTGAGGAAAAAGCAGGGGAAAAATTAAAATGCATCCAGACCAGGGTGAAAAACATTTCTGAGGCGTCTGCGTGGAGAGAATAACAGCAGCATTTACAACTGAGCGAGTGATTGTAAAGTACAACACCTGGCCACTGTCTCCTTGCAGGCTCATCTCTGGCATGGTAATGAATACTTAACCAGGGAGAAATCTGACCCCACAACAGTCTATTCATTAGACCTTTTTTTTTATGTGCCCGGTGTGGAAATGCTCCCAACAGCCTCCTGAAGGGGAGCGGGGCTGAGGCAGGTCTGCGATCAGCAGCAAGGTTAATTAACCCTGATGTATCAGATATGATATGCGTCTTTATCCGACATGCCATTTTGACATCGGCATCAATTCATGGTCGTCTGATTTGCGGAAAAAAATGTTCAGCAGTGCATCCCCCTGTTGATCTTGCGTGACAGGACCTATTCCTGTATCCAGTCACAGCGCTCAGGAGCTCATTAGAAAATCAATGAGGTATTCAGTGTGTACACTTACAGATTGATTTTACAGGCAGGATTTATATAACTGTCTGTGTTTTTTGTGTGTGTGTGTGTGTGTGTGTGTAAAAAGCGTTTGAGAGTGGGATTATAACACAGATCTCCCTCTTCGTTTCAGAATCCAGAAGGAGCTAGCAGAGATAACCTTGGACCCACCGCCAAACTGCAGGTAGGAGCCTGTTGATTGTGTGTGTGTGTGTGTGTGTTTTTTTTAAAGGCCCATTTGACACCTGTGGCACTTTTGTCTGTGCGCCAGTGTGTGTGTGAGCCTGTGTGAATGGATTGTGCCGGCTCAGTGAGTCACATGAATAGCACAGGTAGATTATTGTGCAGGAGTTTTGCCACCCAGTTTGCTCAGGCTGAAGCTTAATGAATGGACCTTGTAAGCAGTCTGCAGCGTGAATCAGACTCGGGCTAAAAAATAAAGTCAATAAATATCTTTGCGATTGACCCTATTTGCATCTTTTGCCATTAGGATTACTGTGGCAACAGTGTTGTGTTTGCTCACACTCCCTAAGGGTGGGGAAGGCACTCTGCTGTGGCTCGACTGGTTTATTTTCCTCCCAGAGTCAGAGGAAAGACAGGGGTGCCACACGCTCCTGCCAATCAAGATCTGAGTAAGAGCTTTCATTGTGCAGGCTTTTCGTTGAGTCAGCGTTTGGCATTCTTCTCAAACTGATGACTTTTAAGGAGCTGCATTAAGAGGGCGAGGGGAAGGCGGAGGTGTGACCGTGCAGCCTGGAACTGTGAGCGGAGCAGGTGAGCCAGTCACCGAGGTCCAGATATTTCATGTAGGAACTGAGAGAGCAGGGAAACTCAGTGATGCATGGATGCTCTCAGGCTCACAAGCCAAGAAATGTTGGCCGCAGCTGGTTTTAGTCACTACAAGTATTTTTACCCAACCCAGAAAAAGTAGGGATGCACCAATCCAGTGTTGTCTCTTCCATTACCAGTCCTAATACTTTTCTGTGCTCTTTTTTCCCAGATGTAGAATCTGTAAACCCAACTGTGTGAAATGTGTTGGGATGTATTGGCCTGTAAGTTCACTTCTTAATTAAAATGGAGATATTCATACCTTTTAGTTTGTGCAAATGTTACTTGCTATTCCAGACAGTTTCCCAATTTATTCTAACTAATCAACCTCAGTTCAATTTGGAGCATATCCTGACCTTAAAGCAGATACCCCATCATGTCTATCTGGTCTAACATATGTAACATGTATCACGTTTTGCACTGTGGGATCTCTGCCGTTGCATACAGACCTTCCAGTGATCAGAGTCTACGCTGCTCTCTGTGTGTCCAGCAGACAGCCGAGGCAGAGCTCATCATTTAGATTCATTACACACTCTTCATTTAATCACTTCACCTACACATGGATTTCCCCCACAAACTCAAACCAACTTGCTAAACTAACATTACATAGCTCCTCTTTAGGCTTTTAATCATGGGTCTGCCTTTTCAGCAGTCTCTCTCCCAATATTATGATACTCATACTGAGTGTGCATCTGACACCTGACATATGAATAAATAAGGCAGTATTATGTAGCAGGATTGCTGCGCCACTAAAAATGTAGTCTGAATAAGAAAAGTTTAGTGGCAACACAGATTTTTTTTTTAATGATATTTATGTACAAACTGTACTTAATGTCGATCCGTCAGATCTGGCCGTTACCCAATCTGCTTTAGGACAGTATCAGGGAAACTAATCCAGTGGATCAGATTAATGCTTCTGTAGATTTACTTACTCCTGCTGCTAAAAGGTCATCGTTAATGTAATGTAATGTAATGTATGGTAAAGATGTAACTGCAGAGGCACTCTGCTTTAATCGAGTTCAGTTTCAACATTAGTTTGGCAATGCATCAAAAGAACTTCAGAGTGTAGAAAAGGCTTTTAGAGAAAAACCACATCATGTGGATTTTTGTTCATGCTGGCTAACCTGCAGTAGCTTTGTCAGGGCTTCTTATTTCACAGTGAAGTTGTACCACTGCTTGATGCTGAAATGCTTTAGTTGTGAAATGGTAGTTATAAAGACTATCAGAGGTACATAAAAAATTGGTTTTTCATTTTCTGTTTGATGTGGATCCTCATGTCTGGCCAGCACAACAATCCACTCGGTATGCTCAGTATCTGGGCTGATACCGGTCGGGCAGATTGGCACGTGAATCCCTAATGACCCTTGACTTTTTTTATCCAAACCTGAGATAGATTTGTCCATTTATAAACTGCACAGACCCAATGCCAAACAGTCCAGATAACAACTGGACACAAGCCTGAACCTACCACACCGACAGCACTACTGTTTTCAAGCCTTTACTGGTGATGATCAAGACCAACAGTTCACCTGTGAGCTGTCTGTTTCACTGTGGTCTGCAGGGGTATTACAATCTCAGAGTCCCCTTTTTTTGTCTGGTAAAGACAGTCTGTCTGTCTGCTGGCTTTTCAGTGCCACTGCAATGTCTGGCCTCTTGTTACCAAGTGGATTCATAGTGGTATGTAGTTAAACAGTTTAAATTTGTGGAAAGAAACAGCACTGTTACTTGATTGTTATCACGTTGCCAGATACTGTTGACGCGTCAGAATCAGAAAAGATCTCTAAATGTGATGTCCGGCCCAAAACAGACAGATTTTGGTTCTGCTTCACCTCTTTATCATTGTGATCTGGTTTTCTGAACAATGATTCCACCTGGACAGTGTGAAATGGACTGGAGGATCATCACAACAATTCAAAGCCTTTTGGGAAGAGAACAGAGAGAACAGCTGCATGCATTGTTAGCATGGATTACAAAAGATTTTCTCTCCTCTGTTGTCATTTCTGACACATGCTACATGTTCAGCACTTGCCGGCTCATTATGTTAACTCATCAAAATGATGCAACATTTTCAAAGGCATTAAAAAAAGCCATTTCCCCCTTTTGAATAGTTTGTACCTGCAGACAGCTAAATAAATGGGGGAGCCTCTCACCTGTCACAATAGAACAATCCCTCCACCATGCTGCTCGCAGTGCAGACGCACACGCTTTCAGGAATGACAGAAAATACCTGTTTATATGAAGCTTCTATCTGTCACAGTCAGAGATCTCCTCGGCACGTTGCGGTCTGTCTGTCGGCTCTCAAAGACAAGGCTAATCTGGCTGAAGCAAGCCATTATGTTTCCTGACAAAGAGCTAAACAGCAGAGGGGGGAAAGAGAAATTTCACGGGCAGACGTTTGTATAGAAAATGACATTTTTGTGTAAAGGGAGGCTTCCTTGAAGAATGTCCACGCCGAAAGCAGCCCTCGTGACGAATGGATTGAGCTCGGCTGCAGTCAGGAGTCCTCAACCATAAGTGAAAAATTAGGCTCAGGCTGCTCGAGCCTATTTCAGCGGCAGGCAGAGATCCGAGCCGGCGGAGGCGCGGCGCTACTTGAAATGTAGATTTCTGTATTCATATGCCCCTTGGGGTATTTGCCTCACTCTAACAGCTCCCGATTCCCCCACAAGGCTGTCACATCCCCGGTGTTTGATTCAGCCTACATGTTTCACCACAACAGTCCCGATTCAGCCTGCTCTTTTGTGCGATAAGCGAAGCACAATCGCAGATTGTGAACATTAAAACCTTTTGCCGGGATAAATTCCCTTAAACCGTACTGTACCTCCTCGCACACAGTGTCGGCGTGAACAAAAGGCTGCACGTCTCCCCAGCCCTTTCTTCACCTACTAATTGATCTGACAGTGTTAAATAGGCTGTGTTCGCTGAAAGGCATCTGATGTGAGGGGTTATGAGCGGACGCTGTGATGCAGCTCATTACCCCACAGGCTCCAGCTCCCCCCCGCCAGAATAAAGCGCAGCTCATGATCACAGCCGTTCTTACAAACATCCTCTCTGGCTCATTTCTGCATTCCCGTCCTCAGTATAAGGCATGGTACTGTAATCCCTCTGGGGAATTAAAAAAAACACACCTTTCACTTTTACTAAGATAGTGTTCCTTGTTTTAGACGACTGAGCTTTTTTTTTTTTTTTTTTGAGCCATATGAGGAAATATTTTTCTGCATTCTTTTTAATCATCTTTGTCACCCTGCCAGAGAGTAATTAATTGAATGTGACAAGCGCTCTGGAAGGGTATGTAAATAGCCCCCACACCAGACACATTATATTAGCCTGGTGCTTGGTCGGCCTTCCTGGCTCTGTGTGTGTGTTTTCGATAATTACCATATCCTTTCATGATAGTCCTGGCAGCGTTTTGATAAGAATCCCCCATCGGCTGAGGGGGAAACAATGTGTGGATTCCAAGGGGGAATTGGCCACGCTCTCTCGCTCTGTCTCACTATCATTCATGCTCTCTCTCTCTCTCTCTCCATCTCCCCTTCCTTCTTAATCCCAGCAAGCCTCTGTGTGTTCCAGAGGAATAACTTTTCTGTGAATATCGGCAAAGATCTTTAGAAATGAAAGCAATAAGGCAGAAGAAAGTATCGCTGCCGAATGGGCTGAATGAGAGAAATGTAAATTCACCCATGACTATCAGGTTGTAGATACGATTGACTCAAACACAATTCGCCTTTCTTTGTCTGCGGTGAAGCGCCGGTTCACTTTCTCAAAGGGGGATGATAGATGCTTCGCTCAGCGTCACGGCGCTGCTTTCCACCCAGCTGTCAAAACAGGCAAAATACACATTGTGAATTATTTTTCATGCGAATAAGAAGGTTCTCTGTTAATTTTATAAACACAACTCATAACACAAATGACAAAACTTGTTTCTCAACAAGTGACTAGGACTAAGTAAGAGTATTGTTGTTCTGTTGTCGTGCCATATTTCACACTATTACTAGACTAACTAGACCGATGTGTTCAGCTGACATCGGCCATTTACTAAGTAACTGATCTCAGCAAGTTCATTCATCTTTTGACAGTTTCTGAAAACCAGTCCAAAGACCTGATGTAGACATTTCATCTGATCACCACCACCCAACAGAGAAAAATGCAGTGATTACCTAGAGTCTAAGGTGATGCCTTCACATCCTTGCCTTGTCATTGTACAGTCCGGTATGATGATGGGCAGCAGTAAATTTGAGAAGTTGAAACCATCAAACAGGTGTTATGTCTTTGCTTGAAAAATGACCTAAACAAGTCGTTTATAATTGATAATGCTGTCAATAAGGGCCCAGCAGTGAAGTTTTGCCCCAGGCAAAGACCCAGGTGTCTCGTGTGCAATAGACATAGAGCTGCAGTATTTTCTCTGACCGATCAGTGATGTGAATACAAACATCCCACATGAAGAAGCAAGTCACATGTCAGTCAGCATGAACGTAAAGTGATGCAAGAGAGAGGGGGCTAAACTTAAGAGGTCATTACATGAGTATTAGTCACTTCAAAATAAGGCATATATATAATGTTCAAGAGCTGCCAAAAACAGGAGTCTGTCCCACTGAGTTGAAGGTTGTTTTGTGAAGGATCATGATTATCAAAAGTATGTACTATACAAACAGTTGAAGGCATCATCTGTATTTGTGGACTTAAGTCTTTCATAGTTGATATTTAGTGTCAGCAGTATGGTTTTGTTTGAAAATAAATATAATTAATGTTCCTGTGCAGAAGTCTGGTCATTGCAGCACAGAGGAAAGTACAGGCCCGGTTTGGCCATCTGGACTGTGGAAAGTAGTTTCACTGTGAGTCAAGGTTTCTGCATAGCTGCTTTTTTCCTCGGCGGACAACTGATGTTTTTGTAAAAGGCCAAAGAAAAATGTTTCATTGTTGTCAGTGAGGTAAACAGTGTTCTCAGGAGTGAATGGCATTCATCTCTCTCACAACTCCTCTGTTTTGTGCGAATCATCAGTCTCTCAGCAGCTGTTACAGTTATGAGAAGTGTAATACATCAAAGTCATAAACAGGAGTCCTGTATCAGTATCATCAAATATCTCCGCTCTGCTTTGTGTCTATTGCTGACAAAATGTAAGGACGTCAGTGAAACGGACAATATGAATTACATTGCTCTCACTTTGCCCTCAGTAGTCTCCCAGTGATTGACAGAGAAGAATTAGTGGAGGATGCTATTGACTCCTGAGCTGTGCTGCCCGTCAGCTCTTTCCCAGCCACAATACACCAATATAAATGGAGCTTTTACTACAGAGATGATAAATCCCAAAGCCTACAAGGTGTACGTGTCAGAACCAATGGAAACGCATTTTATCTGCACAGATGAGACTACCAGCAAATGGCATTCGAGATTATTTTTCAAGTGGGGACCTTGTAGATCTGTGTGCACTGTTACTGAGAAATGACTTTAACGAGCCATTTGGAATCACTTGTAACTGAAGTGATTGAAATGTGCCGACGATGGTAAACATTGTTTTGCTCATAAAGGTTCAGTCACTTTGGGGTTTGTCAGGTTACTCTTTTTTAAGAGAGTCCTGAGAACGCAGTCCATGCATAAAGTGGTCAAATAAAATACACTTGACAATCCAGTCAGTCAGAAACTTCCCGTCATAAAAAACATGCCCAGATCTGATACTAGGGAAGCACCAATCCTGACTTGTACTGACCTGGTACTGATTCTAGTGCCAAAAAGCAGGGTATTTGTCAAAACCAAATACAGACCCCATGCAGTTCTGTTTCTTTTCCAAATCTGAAATCAGACCTCTATGTGTGGAACTTATTAAAATCATTCTTGGGTGTGTTAAGTAATACAGGGTTTTAACTACAAATCAATTATCAACTGAAAGTGGAGACATTCATAAGTCATCTTCTGTGTAGAAATGTACTGTTGCATCATCACAATGCATATGCTCTATAAGGGCAGGCACGGCGTCATGCTTGACTTGTCGAACACACACGTTTACTGGTGCTGCATACAAATCCAGACCCTCCAAACAGCAGCTGTGTTCAGAGTCGACGCTGCACTCGCCGTCCTCTGTGTGTCCGCGGCACAGCTGAGGCTAAAGGCAGTGTTCGCTTTCACTGCACACGTCTGCAGCTCCTCAGTGTTGTACAGCCAAACAGGATCTAACAGAAATGAGCTCCTCTGTAGTGTTTTTGATCTCCAGTTGCTTCAAGTTTGCAACTCAATTTTGACCTCAGGCCAAAGCTCCAAGTGTGTTTGTCTGAAACATCCTGTGGCCAATGCAAGGTATTTTAGATTCATGGTTTTTCTTGATTACTCCCAGTCATTTCATGAGTAAGTGAGTAAAAGCTGACTCTATTTATAAGGCATACTATATCAGGAGTTCAGTATATAAAACAAACTAGTAAGAAGATGAGCTGGTATTTTGTGATAAGTGCTTAGTCAGATATTTGACAGAACTGCAGTTCCTTTCCTGAGGCTGAGGTGGTGTGCCTGTAGTTCAGGTCTGCAGTCCAGTCCTGCAGCATCCCAGTGAGCTACTGTAGCTGTAGTTGCGGTCCTGTCGGATAAATGGGACGAGGTCCAGTTTGTTATTAGGAAACATCCCGCGGTGAAACAGCCGGCTGGTGGGCACACCAGCTGTTCAGCCAGCGACTCACCGCTTCGACTAAAAGCTGCATTTGTTCCTACACAAACAGACACTGAGAGGAGGCTCTAAATGGGAACACGACAACAGCTAAAATATAAATAAAATGATTAGTAAAATTATAGCTAAAACATATATAAGAATCCTGTATGTGTTATGTTCTTTGGAGCATGCTGAGGCCTCTGTGATGAGTATGAGGCTGTGGCTAACTGCTGAAAATACCACAAGTGTAGTACACAGGTTATGGGGGTGGACTGTAAAAACAGTAGGCTGTTTTATGATAACAGCGCTGCCTGAGATGTTGAAACAGGGTCGCCGTATTACTCTACTTTGTTGCCACTGATCTTTGTTTATAACGCTCGCGTCAGACCTAAAATAGCTGAGACGTTTCCACAACAGTGCTGCCTTATCGGCGGTGTCCTCCTCACTCAAGCTCAAGGTCACAGCTCTGGACGTCTTCTCTGTGATTGTCAAGGACACTCCACCTGCTCGTCATCCTCCCTCGCCAGTGTAATAATAGAGCAGTCATGCTGTTTACTTTGAAAGTGCATGGTTGACTTAGTGTGTTAGTAGATTGCTGCTGTCAAAGAAAATATGTTTGACTATGGATCAGTGCTGTGATATTATTCTTAAATGAAGGGCCTCCACAACTTAAACTATATCAGGCTTTGGCCTTATACTCAGTTAAAGAAATCTTGATAGCGTACAGTGATATTTTGGACAATATTTGACTCTGTGTCACCAGTTTGTTCCTTTCCTGTTTCATCGTGAGGGTGCCCCATGCACACACAGTCAGGTCCATAAAGAAAAGTTCCGTTTTTATGTGAAACACCCAGTCGGCCTGCACAGAGCCCTGACCTCACCACCATCCAACACCTTTGGGATGAACAGGAATGCGGACTGCGAGCCAGGCCTTATTACCCAACATCAGTGTTGGCCCCCACTAATGCTCTCGTGGCTGAATGAGAGTAAATCTCCGCAGCCAGGTTCCAACATCTGGTGGAAAACCTGAAACCAGAAGAGTGGCAGCAATTCCTGGTTCCTGATGCTAGGTTTAAGATGATTTAAGATGATTTGTTGGGAAAAGCGTATTTACGAGCTGTAGAAAACATAATCAGTGTGCTGTAAAATCTCTGGTAATCCACCAGTAAATTCATAAACATCAGTTTTACATTTAGAGCTAAAATGTAAGAGACTTTAAGTTCTGCTCCCTCCTGTGTATTTCTTTCTTGGCATTCTTATATATAACAAACCTCAGATAATTCACATTCTAACAAAGCAGTATAAAAATGTGGTCAATCAGCACAAACCACCACACATTTTGATTGAGTTTGGATTTTTGATAATGGTGACATGTGAGTTGTTTTTTTTTTTTTAAGCAGCATTTTCTCCAGACGAAAGCTGTGTGCTATCCTGTGACAAGAGCTAACACCATGAACCACAATGTCTCCATTGTGTGTGTGTGTGTGTGTGTGTACTACTGTAACATGTGTATGTCGAGTTGTGGACTTTGTCTTCAAACAAAGCTATACTCTAGTTACGCATCCTGTTTCTCAGAGAAGTTGATGAAGGATATTTTTCTCAGCATCAGTTTAATCCATCTGAGCCCACACAGTGATCCACAGACTCTTTTAGTGATTAATAGTGGGTAGTAGTGCTCTGAGACACCGCTGTCTGATCATATTAGGCATTGCTGATCAAACACAATGAAGATTTCAGGCCTGAACCTCTGTGTTGGCCACTACATGGTTTTATAGAGTTTGTCAATGTCAGAGAACACGTAAAGGCAGACAGAGGCAGAAGCTCTGTACACAAGCACACACAAGTGGACTAGTCAGTCCAGTAAGTCTGTCAGGGATTATGTGGTTGTATGTCTAATGGAACATTTATTACAGTGAGAGGCTGCTTAGGGCCACTCTGTTCTCCTGTAAAAGATTCGAACAAGCTGTAGAGATCGTGATCTGTAAATCACTCCAGATTTGTGCAGCGATGCCTGCTATATGGCAAGAATCCCCAGGGATTTGTACTTTAAAAATAAGAGGTTTGAAAAATAATTTTTTTTAAGCTCACAGATAGTTTGAGGAGGAAAACTGAAGCATAGAAAGAGAAATTGAGAGAGATGCTTATCCATCTGCTCCAGAGAGGAAGGAGAGAAGGTCCTTAAAGATTTCTGTGGCCCCCCTGCAGGGAAATGGCACTATAGAAATACTAATTATTCACCATCACTTTAGCCTGCCCTGCTCTCACACCGGCTCACTGGGTTTCACATCTTGTACACTCTAGCTATACACCTGAAAAAATGACCATGCCTGCCTGTCTTTCTGCTTCATTCAGTAAGTTTATGTATATTTTATTGACTCTTATGGGGAATCATACAGTGAATGTATTTGGCCAAATAGATTTTTTAGTTTTTCCATACATTATTTTCAGGTCAGCCTCAGGAATGTCTGGTGCTATTTATTCCCAGACCAGGTCCAACTTGGTCCATAATTGTCTCAACACTGCTGATGTGTGTCCCCACCTTAAGATGTGATGTAAAACTGGTGATCATCAAGCTAACTCTGCACCGGCTGTGACATTGATGCACTGCTTTAAATAATTCCTGCAAAGTGAATGCAAGTGTGTTTGATGAATCGCCTCTGAGCTGAAATCCTGATGCATCTGGTCTCGTTATCAGCGGTGTTACGAGACTGAGCACTCGCCTCACTCATTAAAGACATGGCTTCTGTCGTGTGATGTAGCACCACTGCTTGTCCCCCCTAAAGCTTAATAAGTCTAATATTACTTTTCATTAACATGTCATTTCCTCTCTTAGTGGAGGCTGGCAGTCTCGACTTTATCTTTGATATATTTGACAGTAACATTAAATCATTATAAAATATATAATCATGTGTATATTGTGACTTTTACCGATCTTGTCAGTTTCCATGAGCATTTTGTTTGTCCCTGGACACTGTCTAATTAAAAGATAAAGTTCTGTGTACGTCAGAGGCAACAGTGACATCAGTTTCTGAGAAATGCTTTAATGTTAAACTACATTTTGTCATTGTATCAGATGGTGACAATATATAATACAGACAGAGAAATGTCCCTAGTTGGAATTGAACTATCAGGAGGACCCTAATGTCAAACTATTTCATTCATGTGTCTTTTGACAGTGGAGCTGATAGCTTTAGTAGTGTAAATGTCTCTTGTGATCATGTCCGCTGCTACAAGAAATCTGTTTCTGAAGACGTGTTTTCTCCTGCAGTTTCTGCTAAAAACACATCACATACAGGCTCTGCGCTCACATGTGGCCTCACTAAGTGGGTCTAGACTCTCACTGCAGTGTTTGTTTGGAGCGTGTGATCAAACACAAAGGAGGGTGCCCTTGTACTTTCTGTGTGCGGCAGGATGGGGGGAATCTTTCGCGCGTGTGGCCGCCAAATTGTGCCATAACAGCAAACATGCATCCTTTTTTTGTAGCCTGTGTTCCAAAGTGTGACCTGCCTGATAAATCCCACTACAGTCCTATGATCTGAGACTATGTGTAAAAAATCATCACGAGGAGCGTGTTTATTGAGTGTTCAGAGGGGCCCAGATATCGACATACTGCTCTACACCGCCTTTTCCTCGCCCGTCTCTGCTCCTCCATCCTCACTCATTTCCTCCCTTTCTCTCGTCTGCAGTTTGCTACAGCTGACTAAGCCTGTCTCTGCAGTGGCGTGTGTGCATGCGCAAGTACGCGTGTGTGTGTGTGTGTGGATGAGGTTATCATCAGTGCGTGTATCGGCTATGCACATCGTGTCTCTGTGTTGGATGAATGATTAGCCTCTCATTAGATATGCTGCCCTGTTCTGTAGAGGAAGGACTGCAGTATCCTCCTACAGCGCCGTTCAGTCTCTTACAGAAACACATTCAGGCAGCCACTTATTCTGTCTATCCACACACACACACAGTACAAACAGAAACACAGTTGCACTCACACATAAATTTACCACTTCCTTTCCTGCACTTAAAGAGGAAACTTCATTCATGTTGTATGCACAGAAACACACTTTCACTTCCTGAGCATTACCCATTAGGACTAGACTGATACATGCAGCCATTATTGGCCTTTTATGAAAGGGTATCTTGTAGACATGCCGTCCTCCACTGACACAATGGTTTCTCCCTGAGAGCAGACGCATACCCACAGTTTGAAAGAGCTCAGATCATTGGTTTGATTGAAATGTAACCTTTCTTTGATATCAGCTCTCATTTAAAGGGTAGAAAGGCTTTTGTAGTTTCGTCAGTGGAGTGGTGAACAACCTTAATGTCTCAGGACAGTGTGAATGCTGATTTAAAGGCGTTTGTTGCCAGAAAAACAAAAACCTCCGAAAGACTTTTTGAAGTTTGCCAGTGTAAAAATCTTTTATACTAAAAGTAATGGTTTGTGGTGCAATCCAGATAGAAAGTATCAGTGTCAGCCTGTAAAAACTTGCACTGATTACCATCGTGGCCAACCACACATTACAAATAACTGTCATGCAATGTACGTAAGTGTGAATGTGGTTTATCTCTGCAGAATAGATAATATTTATTTATGTCTAAGGAATGTTGAAAGATAAAGTGTATAGTTTTCTTAGTGCCTACAGATCTCTTGAGAAGACCAAAAACCAACACTGTGTTAGCCTGCCTCTCAGTATTTCCTGGGTTTTCTACCCTGTTTGTGGCATTCAGTCCCAGTCCCACTGGATACTGCTGAATATTTAAATCTTTTAAAGACGCTCACAAAGATATATAGTTTTTTTTTTTTTTTTTTTAAAGTCGTCTTAGTGCTTTCTTGCAGTATTTGGTCAATGTCACTCAAACAGGAGCACGCAGTGTATTTGTTTGGGACTATTGTCAGCAGCAGATTAGAACACATTTAGAGCTCTAGTGAGTATTTGGGGCGGCAGGATGATGTATGTGTGACTGAGTCAAAATAAACTACAGTGTGTTTTTTTTCTTGATAATGAAGGATGAACCAAGACTTAAGACAGTGAAAGTACTGCTGTGCGGCAGGATGAATCGAAGGATCATTACATGGAGAGATGCATCCTCTTATTCAAATTAATTCCAGCTTAGATAAAGTCCATGTATCTATGTCTCCATAGCATAGATGCTTGTTAAAACAGATCTCTCCTTGTAATCATCATGTTTAGACATTTCTTTCATATCAAACGTGCTGCACTGCTTACTTTCACTCTGTCAGAGTAAAAACTGTTCCACAAAAGTAGTTCAGTAATGAACCAAATAGATAACTTAAATAGATCAGATCATGAGAAATAAACAGTGCTGTGGTCGGTGACATCATGTGTGGTTTTGGCCCCCAGCTGCTCCAGGTGCCCACAGAAAAAGTGTGAACGAGTGCTGCTGTATAAACATGAAGCAGGATCCTGCAGCAGAACGGAGCTCAGACATCTACACTATGTAAACACAGATGAAAAATAGAGATTTCTCACAACCTCTAGAGCCTGTGCACTCCTCCCCACCTGAGCCGTCATGCTGCGTACATCATTGAGAAAGCTAGTTAATGTGAGTAATTGTAAGTCGGCTCTTCTGTAGAGGAGTGGATGAGCATGTGTGTGTGTGTGTGTGTGTGGCTGGTTAGAGTCCCCTGTCATCACAGAGATAAAGGACAGCTGACACAGTCATGGGCGTCTCTTTATCTGCCTGTGTTGTTACAGCTTAACTCAACCAACCAGTTGTGAGAGAGGGAAGATAAGGTGAGCCGTGCTCCACTGACACTAGTCATCATGCACGCCTGAGCCTCAGCCTGACACAGAAATGTGTGGTCTCAGGGAGGCTCTGCAGATACACCTCACAGTCTGCAGTGTTGCTGTTTTCACTTTCTTTAGGTCAGAGGTCAATTATTAGTGCTTGAAAGACATACTTTTCACTTCTACCTGCTTTTCAGGTTCCATTGGTATTCTGAGTTCCAAACCCTTGTTTCACTCTCTGTCTTGGTGATCATTTCTCTATAATGTATGCACACGTGTTTGCTATACAGACAGCCATTTTCTGTTTCAGATGTTTATTGTGTGCATATGCATCGGGGCTGTCCCTCAAGATATATTCAGGCTTGTAGAGGTGGAGGAGAGCGTATTCTTGTTTTTTCTGTTAGCAGCAGCAGCAGCACTATGGGCGCAGCATCTCGCCGTGCTTCTGGGACTGTGTAAAACATTTAGTCCTTCAACTTTTAGCTCTGATGCCACACTACACATAATGTAATTTTAATTAGACCTCCTGGCATGGAAATAGGCAGTTTTTTCACAGCAGACATTTTGTTGCCTTGTGTTGACTTGTCTTAGCAGGGAAAGCACAGGTGGTACCACCATGTTGACTGTTCTGTTCACGTGCCCCAGTAAGTCACAAGATTACTAGAACTTGGGTTAGGGTAGGTTTAGGGTTAGGGTTGATGATCACATTGAATACTGATAAAGAGGCAATTGCCAATTTCTGTTGCCTGTGCCTTTTTTAAGACTATGTATTTGTTTGGTTGTTTATTTATTCATGGGCTAGTGGAGTAAATAGGCCTTTTCCACTGCAGGAACAACCCACAATCTGAAGCTTCCTATAACATAGAGAAAATTAATACAAATTGAACTGAACTAAACTAGAAGATAAGGAAGTGAAGGCAAATAAACCAGGGGGAGAAAATCATTTCTGAGATTTCTTTTCTTGAACAGAAATTTAAATGAAGCAGAGGAGCGTTTGGTCACGCTGCCGTGCTGTTGCCATGTTACAAGCCAACATTTCCCCCCAAGTGAACCTGGAACTTGAATTCACTGTCACCTCCTTAGTAATGCTGCTCACCCCCAAAGTGAAGGGAGGACAGTGGACGCAACAGCAGAATCTGTGACAATAACTCCACCTCAGAGGAAAAGATCAAGAGAATTGTATAAAAATCCTAAACGTCCTGTTCACTGGTAGCTTCCTAAATATCTGTCAGACATTCACATTTAGGTCACTTAAATTCAAGACTCAAACTGATTTTTCTTCTCCAGACAAAACCTTTGTGCTGTGCCCTGTTAGAGGAGGTAACATTATAGAAATATTCAAATTCTGATTAGAAAATCTTTTACATGTAGTGTAGATAAAGTAACGCTGAGCTGCTAGTTGTGTTCTGTTTTGGACTTTATCATAAGACACAATTTACACTTCAACATCAACTTTAAAGATGGATTTTTATAAATGTAAAAGACTTTAATCAGTTTAATCCACCTGAGAGCACACACATATATATATATATATATATATATATATATATATATATATATGTGTGTGTGTGTGTGTGTGTGTGTGTGTGTGTGTGTGTGTGTGTGTGTGTGTGTGTATGTATGTATGTATGTATATGTATATATATATATATATATATATATATATATATATATATATATATATATATATATATACACACACACACATATATACACACACATACGCACATTGTAGCATTTGTATGACTGCACAGCTGTGTATCTCTGACAGTGTCAGGTGAGCTGTGGCAGTGCCATGATCCTGCCTTGGGGAATCTTCCCATCCCCACATCCCCCTGGGGGCTGATGTTTCCAGTACGAAGCGCTTTTAACACTCTGAATGCAGTTCTGCTCAGTTTTTAATGAATGAATGAATGAATTTTAACAATGTTATTTCATTCCATGTGCTTTAATTGAGATGTGTTGAGCATGTGTGTTTAACTTAAGTTAAGTTAAGTAGAGTGAGAGGTTTGCCAGAATTGATTTAAAGCTGAACTGTGAAGAGAAAGAACCAAGACTAAAGGACTGAAAACAGAAAAATGAGTACTTAGATTGTGGCTTTTGAATTTTGACTACATGTCTCTCTAAAATCTTCAGCGGTGGGTAGTTTTTGGACTATAACCATGATTCTGTGTTCTTTAACTGTTGGTCTGCTCTCATGGAGCTCCCACTTGGTCCTCTCTGTTTATTTTCCATTTCTCATACCCAGCCAATGCTTCTCTAAACTGCAGTGCTGCTGAATCAATAGTGCAGTGGGAGCCAGGCTACACCCACAGCTTCCACTGTAGCATACACTTCACAGCCGCCTTAAACTCAGCCGATGATGTGTTTCAGTCAACAGACAACGCCACGGCAGGCGTGGGAATGATGTATTTTTTTTATCACTCAGGGATTGTATTCCAAATCATCCCCTCTCTTTGCCTCTAGGAAGCTCTGATCCCTCTCCGCTGCCTATCTGAAGGGTATCTGAAGCTCTTATCATCAACCACCAAAAAGTATTTTCATTCATTCCATCGCCTCAGCCGTCCTCACTTCACACACGTCTGCCCTTGATAAGATTAATTAAGCGCTCAGTGCAAAGATAGTTGGAGTTTCAAGGTAGTTGTACTGCGGCAAGCCGGCTGTAGGTCACCTGCATGCCAGATGCAGCACTATGGAGCCTGTGGGAGCCATTCACGCGACTGGCCTTCCTATTCTGATACCAGTCAGTGCACTGGCAATGCCCCAAGCTACCATTAATCAAAGAATGTGTTTCATAGGAGACCACGGGGGGAAGTGACAGATTCCCCATACCTCGCCCAATCATCCTCCTCACACTAAATCTCTTGTTAATTGTCTCCATGCATGCCTCAGTTGGTTTTCCAGCTGATGTGGCTGTGCTAGCTGTTGAATTCTTAATGTGCCCTTTTGTGGTCTGCTTTCAACAGCTATCACCTTCAAGCCTCAGCTCTTAATGGGGGGTGTCTTCCCTTTTATTTTCACAGCAGTTCAGCGGGGGAAAAAAAAGCATTAATGCTGTTTTAAGGTGAGCTAATGGATCAGCGTAAATCATTGCCGGGTGGATCCTTCTCTACCAAGTCTCCACCGCACTGCGAGGAAACCAGCCCTCCTCCTGCAGGGGCGAGGGGGCCCGAGGGCTCGTGTGTGGGTAAACAGTGAAGTCTTGGCACCAGGACAAATGGTTCCAATGCAGAGCAAGGCTACAGTGAGATTCCATTACCGTTTTGGCAGAGAGCTTCACACAGACAGCCAGGCCGAGCCCCCGGCCTCAGCAGCCACAACTCACTCTGAGGATCAGCTTCCTGCCAGGGCTTTGATTTCATTCAGGTGATGAATCCCCAGAAGCTGGCACCAAGGGGGGAGGGGGGCGGCAGGGAGGTGGCAAGACACCAGTCTTGTGTCCAAGACCCTCAGATTGAAGACTGTTTCTGTAAAATATGGAAAAAAAAGTTGATGCCATGAAGTCATTTTTTGTTTCTTTGTCACTTCAGCAATAAGGATACAATAACTATCATTAAATTCACACACAGAGTAGGTGTAATTTGCTCCAGCCATTTAAAATCAGTGCAATACATTTGTCACTCCATTCTCAGGTCTTCTCCACAAAGAAAATAAAATCAGTTTACTTAACCTCAAACTAGTGTGAATGAACCAGTGAGCCATCATGAGCCAAAATCATTTACAGGATATGAATGTACACAGATAAAACCTGCTATCTGTCAGGCAAACACATCACCATCAGTCTTTGTACATTTTAAGCTTTCATTCATGCTGGAGTATGAGGATCCAGCAAAAAGCTTTACAGTCAGCAGGCGAGCAAACATAAATGAATTGAGTTACAACCTATAACATCTTGTTGCTTTTAACCGTGCTTTAGCACTGTCGGACCATTCTGTATTCTGTCTCATAAATGGGGAAAAACAAATTGAAGGGAAATTTTATTTGGCCATCCACTGGCGTGAGAGGAGCGTGAGCAATCGTCCCTCACACTCATTACAGTAATTTATAAAGGCCCCTGCAAAATTAGCTGTAAAATCCATCACACGTGCATCCTGGGAGAGAGCACGTGCATCCTGGGAGAGAGCTGTAAAAAGCTCTTGCATGCCAAATATTGTGCCAGCATCGCTCCTCTTCCTTGTTCGCGTGGAGCCACCATGGAGCATTTATGTAAGGGAGACCTATGTATGAAAGCTCAAAAGCTATTACTTTTACAGATAGATGAACCTAAAATGGCTGTAAAGTTGCAAGAAATTGACCGGTGAAAAAGACCTGTTCCTTTTATTCTCGGCACAGAGCCTGTGCGTCCGTGCAGGCTGGTGAGAGAGGTCAGGAGGGCGAAGGACAGAGTGAATTATAGATAGACTGAATGTTTCTGACTGTGAGTGATTGCAGTCTATGGGAGCCTATCTCAATAGAAGAGTGACGTGAAATCAATGTTCAGAATGCCACCTAATCGATGTTGCCATGATGACAATGGAGGGGGCACTGAGAGATTGTTTTATTTGGTTAGTCAAGGAGGTCACCCGGCGTTTTCTTTGATACACCCTCTCTCCTTTCACAATAACCTCTGCACTGTGTTTTATAATACTAATGTAATTGGACTGCAATTTTGACAGCGCTGTGTTTTCTCACCCAGGCCGCTCAACGTGTTTCTTTTTTAAACAGCAACTTGGCAATTTTCCTCAGTCATTTAATTTTGTCCTCGCAGAGAGCGCGTTCGCTTCCATGAGAGCGACCTGCCGTCAGCTCTGCATACAATATTGAGAGAACGGCTAACGAGCAGCACAGGACATTCACTCACAATAGCGAGCTGAGTCGGCAGGTCTCTGTGACCTTGGTTTGTGTGTGTGTGTGTGTGTATACGCCAAGGCCTCTTGAGGACTGCGTAATGACAGCCAGGTCTTATAGAGAGGCCAGAGGAAGAGTCTCTGATATATTATTGAAACGTCATTCAACTTCCTCCCTAGACTTAATCTCGTATAGATAACAGTAACTACACTTGCTGCTTAAAAGGCATTAAAAGTACTTTACGGTGTGAGCAAGCGGGGAGTGCGTAGTGATCAGTGAAATCAGGGGACAGCATGAAGGCCAGAATCAGCCCCAAAGTGACAAGCAGAGTTGAGGAGTGCTTTTCAAAGTGTCTTGAGTCACTTTTACTCTTATAGTTTGATATTTTTCAGCCCTTCAGCTTAAAAAAAACCCTTACTTCTGCAATTTCAACACTTTAGAGACGATTAATTTATCAAAACAAAGAAATGGTCCTCTCACACACAATTTGAACTGATCCATCATACTGCTTTTGAGTTTTGAGCTTAAAAGCAACAGGAAAACCCGTCAACTGTCTTAATAACTTACACTTTAATTTACATTTAAAGCACTGTCACCACTCAGCTGCTTTCACCTGTTGTTCGCAGAGCAACACTTGAGCCGACCTTTCTTCTTCAGATGACAGTTCAGCTACTTTCAGATCTTACTCATCAATCGCCATTTTAACTGCTCAGAGCTCACATGACAACTGACACTTCAACTGCTTGCAGTGCGCACGCTTTAACTCTCTCCCAGAAAAAGGGAAATTTTACCCATTTTTACCACCTGACCTGGCATTTTAACTGCATTCATCTTTTCACTCTTCAGCTGACAGTTCAACTACTTTCAGAGATTCGACTTCAAAAGAAATCTTAAGTGCTTTAATAACTTCCACTTAAAGTGACGCTTTCATCACTTTGACAGGTCAACTTTCATCTTTGACTGTTCAGCGGATCATTTGACTTCATTCACTGCTCACATTTCACCTGTAGCTTCACACACAGAGTTCAGTTCAGTGCCACAACACATGGAAGAAGGACACAAGTGCAACACAACTTTGCTTCTCTGATTTGCAAAATCCCAGCACCCCTCTATTGAAGCCCATATGTGTTTCCATGGTTACAAAACAACCTTGCATAAATATATAAACCCTTTTATAGATTGCTTAGGATATTGCCTCCCATGTTCAGCTCATGGATCCAGTAAATGTGATAGCAGTTTGAATTCATACTAAAATTCGATGCCCATTATCACACATTCCTGTGGTTGGTGCGGTTGTTTGGTCCTCACCAGTTTCACATCATCCCAAAGTGAATTGAATCAAACTGGCAAATGACTCATTTTCATTCATTTGAAGCACACCAAAGAGGTTAGACTCTTACTGGCAGACCCCTAAGCTTGTAGAACTTTCCGTCTTTTGTTGTTTCCACTCCTCTGGAGCAGTGTCAGCACTGTGTCAGGCTGGCTGTCTACGCTTCACACACTTGTCAATCACTTTGATATGTCACACGTAGATTATGTCACCACCTGTAATGTGCTTCAACAGCATTTTCAGTGACCTCGCAAGACATTAACTGCTAAGTTTGTCTTATTTTTGTGAACCATGGTGGACTCACTGCAGGATCCATTATAACAAGTGCATGTTGTGCAGCCAAATCCACAGACCGTCATTTGAAATTCTAGACTGGATCCAATTTGTGTCATATATAGTCAGGCTGATCTACAGCTGAATTTGTATAAAATGCTCAAGACGGCTATTTTAATATAAAAATATCTTACAGCTGTTTTTGAATTTGACTAAACAGTCTCTGCTTAACGTCCCCTTGCTCACTTATTCCGGATCTTTTGTGTGTATCTTCATCAGGAAATAAAGTTTTGCTCAGTTGTCCTGGAACTATATTAAACCTTTTCATATGTCTGAGCTTTTCTTATCAATGATAAAAACCTGATGAAGACAGTCAAAAGTAAATGGAGATTGTTTCTTCAACTGCTGTTTCCAAGGTCAGTGATGAACTATCAAGCTCACTGATTTTGAGTAGATGTGATTTTTCACTGATTTTTCGATGTAGATGTGTGACAAAGTGAGACCCTAAGGTTAATGTAGCATCACCCTCATGTTGAGCCTGAACTTACTGACATTACTTACTGACAAGCCCATCCTGTTCTTGATTTGAAGATGTCACACTGTTCATTTTTTTGCTTTCCCCCTCTGTCTGGAACATGTGGACATTGCACTCCACCTGTATATCGCTTGAAAATCAGCCTGTTTGTCACAAGGAGTGGAAAACGTGTCTTCTCTGGAGGAAGCGTTTTAAATTCTTTGGGCTTGAGACTACATATTTTTAACAGAACGCCTGTGTTTCCTGTAAGTCGTCCAATTTTTTGGAAGTGCAATACTAAATCACTGGACTAATCTTTAAACATTATTTACTTTAAAATATGCCTTATGACATGGCATTAAACAGAATGTGTTTTTATTATTATTATAAGGTCAGAAAAGGCTTTGAAGTTCAGTCATGGCTCTGATTGGGTCAAACCGGACATTAGTGCCTGTGACAGTGACGTAATGTACCAGCTCATCCTACAGCACAAAAATGCTCTTGAGTGTCAGATCAAATTCTGCCTGAAGAACAAACTGCATGTTCGGTGCATTTCCCATCACTCTTTGACTTCTCCAGAATTATTCAAAGTGCAAGCGCTCTCACCTCGAGCGCCATCTCAACACTTTCAGTGGAAGCGTTTATTGCATCTAGCATGGAGCTTGAAAGGTGGAGGTGGCACTGGAGGCAGTGCTGAATTAATTTGAAACAGAAGCTGCTGCTGGATTTTGTTCCCCGTCAACAAGACGAGACACAAGACAGTGCCACACACACACACACCAGATGCAAATCTCCATCCTCTCGCCAGTGTGGAATTTTTATGCCCTCAGTTTTTTTTTTCCATGAAAAGGATGAAAGAACTTTGACTTAAGACATTTTACAAAAGATGAAAGAGGCTTTTTAGATAAAAGAGTGTTTTTCTGGGAAAGGAACATCACACAGGCACTGGTTAGATTTTCTGAGGACCACAACTGAGGCCATGAGGAGTGACCTGAAACTCTCTCAGGACCGACTTTCATAACTTGATACTTTTGAAGGTTTCATTTGAACCAGGTTCAGTAAAAGTTTGCACTGGGCAAATAGTTTTACAGCACATCATGGGAAATCAAGAGTCAGAATGCCGTGCTTTTTTCAGTAAAGCAGTAACACTGACTCTCTGAACTGCTGTAATGGGTGTCACATTCTAAAACTGGTGTTTTAGCTCTGCTACTAAATATCCTTGTGTCTCCTACATAGTTTATTGGAAACGACATGCAGCAAGGTCCTCAGCTGGACTCAAAGCAGTTTGAATCGTGGTTAGAGTGCTAAACCCTGATGAGCCATTGAACATTGTACTCCTATTTGACAGAGGGTATAGCGCTCTTAGCACCGAAGTTTCCCTGAAATGATAAGGTGATTTCTTTCTTTCCCATAACTTCTTCTATTGCTCGTTAGTGTGTTGTGACAGACCCAAATCATCACTGTTATGAAGCTGCATTTGTCGGCAGAAAGCCAGTATGACGGTTTCTGCAGAGGACGGCACGTGTTCTCTTTGTTGACAGAGCAGCTGCATCCCACACAAATAACAAAAGTCTTTTAATAAGCTCATTGTTATGAAGTGTTCTGCAGACATCTCTCCTCTTACAGAAAGCATGTTTGTCGCTGCCCAACCTCCACCTCCTGGCAGTCAGGTTAGGCTACAACTGGAGTTAATATTAGCAGAGGGAAGGAAACTCATTAAGTTAGGAAATTAATTTAGTATTTTTTTCTCCTAAGCCAAAACAAAAGACAAAATGTTCTCGACTATAAGAGTTTCTGGTCAGGTAGGACTGATTTTCAACTCAGACGCCTCAGAGAGTGATGTGACAGCCCTAATGCATCTGCACCAAGGCTAAGGACGCATGTGAAAACCTCTTAAAACTACTCCAATATCCAGCCTCTTTTTATCTCTCACCATGGTGACTCAATAAGATCAGTGGACACCGTCACAGAGATGAGTCGCCCTTCAGAGAGAAAGATTCAGTCCCACTGATCTCAGATGATGTCCTCACAGACAGCTGGTTTATCAAACACGATTCACTCTGAGCCAAAGATTACCAGTCAGGATGAAAATAGATTGAAATCCAATTCAATCTGACCTCCTGCTCTTTGAGAAGAAAAGATTTTAGGGCATACTTTTAGGTCATGAATTAGAAAAAAATAATTTTATCTGACATTATTTTATTATAGAGTATAAAACAAATGATGATGATGATGATGATGATGAGGTGTGATTTAGCACACAATCTAATTAAGTTAAGAGCTCATTTTACAGTGTACACACTTCCCCAACCTGATTGATCTACATATTGGTGATATTGGTGTTGGGTCTCTGCCAAGCTAAATATCACAAAGCCATTCTTTTTATGCTTTTCCCTTTCTTTTCTATTTTCTCATGCCTCTCTCTCCCTCCCTCTCTGTGCTTTTTTATTGGCTGTAGTTCCTCGCAGCTAGTGGAGGAAGGTTAATGAATTACCATTTCTGCACTGTAATGGGAGCCGTTAATGGCAACAGCGACGGTAAAGGGTTATCATAAACACGTTTGCCTCCCTTTAGTGGCTGAGTGCGTGTGAAGATGAGGGAGAAATGAGTCACGTCCAACCTTATCATTTGCTTAAATTATCACTGTGGATGCAGCGTAACAGGCTGCATAAGAGACACATGCCAGCTAGTTATTAAGAAACCACAAAGAAGTCATTCATGAAGCCAACACAGTGATGTCATTCAAAACTGAGGAATATCTAAAGGATTTCTAAGGTTTTAACATGTTTTCTGAAACAGGATTACTTACTTTTTGGCACTAGCTGAAATGTGAAAAGTACCAAAAGTTGAATTTAAGTAACTGGTCAGATTTTTTTCGCTGTAGTCTCTGATTTAAATAGAAAATCTCCTAAACGAAAGAGCTTTTTTTATTCAGGCAAAGTTAATCTACAGCTGCTCGTCTCTCAGTGACATCTGAGGTGTTTGGCTTTTTTTGTCCAATTTAAAAAAAGGGTCTTGTAGAAAAGCATGTTTTTTGAAAAAAGAATTGTCTGTGTTCACAGATGAATCTTGACTCAAGGTCCACTTAACCACATCCTTTAATCTTAATTGTTGAGCAAAAGAGCAAACTCCGTCCACTTATTACAGTAATGTGAAAAGATGTGTTTGAAAGCTTCAGTAGTAAGTGAGTTACAGTTACCAATACCAGTTTTTCCAAGGTTAACAATGAACTTTCAAGCTAAAGAAGAACATATTCATTTATGATAATTACTGAAACTTGGGTCTCATGTATGTAAGGATTATTATATTATATAAAATATTTCATCCAGATACTGTATATTCAATAATATGTAAATATGTTCCTACCTAAATTTAGCCTATTTATCTATTAAACAACATTAGCCAAACATCTCAAACCAGAATGTAATTTTATCTTTACACACTGCAGTAGTCTGAGAACATTACCTAAATAAGATACAGTCTAAAATTAACCACATTAAAATCAGGAAATATTCAGTCAAAGAGTGAATAAACTAAGATTTATTTCAGTACCCACTTTTAATACGTTACAGTGTATGATGCACGGATCATTTCTCTCAGTACCCAAGAATACTCAGCCCTGACTGAAAAAACAGTGGACAGGTTCGGTAGAAAAAGAAAAGGCCTACAAAATGTGTAAGAAACTGTGGCAAAAAACATACTTTCTACAGTATGTCAACTGTCAGTGTACACAACTACCAGCAATCAATGATCAGTTACTCTCATTTCACAGTAACAATTGCGATCAAAGACTGAAAATAGAAAATCTGAGTGTACAGTTTATCGTACTGAAAAGCAGGACGACATTTTTTTCCCCCCTCTCCCTTTTCCAGCTGATTTATTGGAAGAGGAAAAACCCATCTGTGTGTCTGCAGTGTGTTAGAACAAGGCTGGATACACATATAGGGTGAGAGCAGAGAGAGGGAGGGCTCGGAGCTAAAGCAAATGCCCAGGCTAACGCAACAACTAACAGAAAATGAAGACACAGAGCCGGAGAATCCTTCTGCTCAGTGTGTGTGAGTGTTTCTCCTCTATACTGTAATGACAACAATTATAGTGCAGCTTATGCAGCCACGGGCAACACACATGGCAGCTGATTTACATTCACTCGGTGTCTGATTTATTTGGTACACCTGTGCAGTCTAATGCAATATGAAATCTACTTTTATGCCTGTTATGTTCAGCTGTTTTAGCACTGAGGTCATATTTAGCGATGGTGTTGTGTTGGGCTGAATTTTGATATACAACAGTACTTTTTTCCAGTACCTTACTTAAATAATACTAAATATGAACTGAAATATGAAATTGTTTTGTTTTGTTTTTATAAATACTGGATTCTCAAATGAGAGACAATGTCTAAACACTTCTATCTGCACAAAAACATACAAGAAAATTAAATAATTTAACAAGATTCTGGTCTATCTTTAAATATATGACAGTTTATAATGAATTATGAATGCTATGGACACATTTAGTCAGCACTAAGAAAATATCAGTGTCAGCTCTTACCTTATGCACTAAACAAAGCAGTGTTTAAGCAGTTATATGAAGTTGTCTTTGAGGTGTCTTGATGTGGGATTTTGAAAGGACACTTTAGGCAGCCAATCAGAAACAGGCGTTTAGTGTGGCAGTGGGTTTAAAAAAAAAAAAAAAAAAAGCTAATGCCCTTTTCCCCTTGACATCTGATTTGATTCCTAACTTTAACCTCCAAAAGCCTCTAGTCACATGCCATGCTGTACCAAGTCAGCACTAACCAAAGTACGTCCCATGTGAAAGAGCCATCAGGATGTCAGCGCGTCTTGTAAAGATAAGACGCGAGGTAACTGAGTTGTGGATGATGAGCTTCTCCCATGACTGCACTGTCAGCGCCCGCCATCGAAGCAAATCATGCACAACGCCTGAATGGCCTAATTCATTTCCAAATGCTCTATATTGATGCAAATCTCACTTCCTAGCATCATTAGAACAAGCATGTGGGGAGCGTATTAGACCTGATGCCTGCCTAGCGGCTGTCACTAACATTTAGGAAGTAATCTGTGTCCTGATTCCTTTCATATGATCTTGTTGGCTGATTTAATAGCTTAATGTTTGTTGATTTGTCCCCAAAGGACCTATTTGGAGATCATGAGCCATAAGCAAAAATTAATATGTGAGACAGTTTATTCTTTTATTTGCCTTTATGTTTTATCCATTTGCCAAACTGTTTTTCAGGTGAGTCAAGCTCATTGTTATGAAGTGTTCTGCTGTTGTTGTTTCCATGGAAATTCCTTTTATGGCACAAAATCAACACACACACAAACACACACTCATTCACCCTGTGGGGATGTAATGTTGCTGGGCAACAATTTCAAGACAATGGGGAAGTGCAATTGGTTTAGTGCTGATTCAAAGGTTGAAGGGTGTTGGAGTTGCACCGGGGTTGACCCTCCTCCAATCAGCCCCTCTGCCGTCTCCTCCTGTCACCTCTGCTCCCAGTGAACTTGTGCAGTCAGAGTATAAACCCAAACCAAGTGAAGGGGGACAAAGGCCCTCAAAAGCCAACACTTAGTTCTTTTAGCTGAGGCAACAAAAGAATCAAAAGAGCTTTTATCTCAAGAGGATTTAAGCATTTCACCCATTTCTGGAGCCTTTTTTACGGCGAACCGTTCCCAGAGACCTTGAGCCTACCCTTCATTAAAGAAACTGACGTGATGATGCTGGTTAGTGTTTGCTAATGAGCCTTTGAAATCCTGCTAACCCACAAGGAGCAGCCTCCACTCCAGAGATGTTTGGCCTAATAATAGCTGCTGTAGTTAATTGATGGTTATCAGTCAGTACCTGCGTCGTGCTGAGTTCTCCTCAATGAGATTTAGCAAATATTCTTTGAGTCTTGAGTAACTGAGAAAGCGCTTTGTAGATGAAAAGAATAAAAGCGTCTGTTAAGGTATATTACCTTTGGCCGGTCAGTTGCCCAAGACTGTGTCACAGTATTGTGTCCAAATTAAATAAAGTCCTCAGAAAAACTGAAATTTGAACATCCATGATTCTGGGCAAACTCCAGGGCAGCCACTGATGGACCTCTGGGAGAGATTCTTTCAAATCAAATGTGTTTTTGAAGCCACTGAACATCCTTGATGTGTGTATTGGGGATGTCTTTGAGTCAGTGCAGTACTGTATCATTCATCGTCAGGTTTTAATCCAGTTAGTTTGTAATCTGGAATGGACGGGGGGATTTGCCGTCCAGGCAGCAATGTAACAGACGTGGTAATGCTGGCAGTTAGGTTTCATCCTCTGCCGTCCTCTCCTTTCTGCTCCTGTCTTTTACTGCAGCGAACAGAAAGTGAGGCCGACAACGTCCTCACTGGGATTATTTAGTCAGATTCCCTTACTCTTTCTGAGAGGGTTGTCTGAGCAGCAAATGAGGATTGTTTTTTTTTACCAATTCCCTTTCCTTACTTTTAACAGTCCAACCCATTTCTGTATTTTGTTCAGTTCAATTGGAAGTAATCCTGGTTTAATTAAACTAACAACCACTGGGAAAGGGATCAAAACCTGTGTTAGGTGACTTTAGAGTTCAAAGAGAACTGTCCACATATGGTCAAACACACCTACTAAGGTAATATTTACACTCCAGTGACAGCTGACCCATGTCTAAACGATTACATTCCCCTCTTCCTGCCAGAGACTCTGACGTCCTCCTGAGTGGCTTCCTGTCTGTGAGCCATATTTCTTTATTCATCTGCTTGTAATAGATTTGTGTGGTGTGGCCTCTTTGCACACTCTCTGGTTTGTCACTGACATTTTCGCTGTGCCCTTGGGTGTAGAAACGTAGATGAGGTGCTTCTACAATAATAACAGTCCGTTGGTGAGTTAGATGTTGAGGTGCAGAAGGCATCAAAGACCCTGTAAGCACACATACTGAGAGCTCAGTTAGATTTCTTCTTACACCCAGAACAACAGAGATTCTTTGGAAGTTCTAATTTAGATTTTTTTTTTCAATT
Source organism: Scortum barcoo (assembly GCA_023238725.1). Classification (NCBI taxonomy): domain Eukaryota; kingdom Metazoa; phylum Chordata; class Actinopteri; order Centrarchiformes; family Terapontidae; genus Scortum; species Scortum barcoo. Next base: position 2,497,559 of record CM041548.1, on the reverse strand, counting down.
AAAAAATAGAAAAATAACTACTAAGATGCTATTATTATGAATCTTTTACAGCACCATACATCTATGGTATACGGATGTAAACCGTAAACTGTGATATTCGGCTTAATAAATAAAATGATTTGAGTTGATCTAAATCATAGTTGAAAACTGAAAGGACAAGGGACCTAAAGTGGCTCTTGAACTTTTACTCAATCTTGAAACCCATCATATACATATACAGTCATATACAGACGGGTGACAAATTAAAGAAAAAACAACATAAAGTGTCTTCATGTTGGTCCACCCTCATTTTGATGATGGTGGTGGAGAGCGCTGTCTGATATGTTCTCCCATAGGTGTTCGGTTGGGTTGAGATGTGGTGACTGTGAAGGCCATGTAGCATATGATTGACATCATTTGTCATCCTCATCAAACCATTCAGAGACCCCTTTGTGCCCTGTGGACAAATAGAGAATATAGATTTTACACTGTGAGATGGTGAAGTATAAAACAAAATGAGAACTACTTGAGAGAAAACGAGTAGAAAACTGAATGTTAGGTATTGATCAAATGATCACAAACTAATTGACACAGACTAGGGCAGGGTATTATTGCAGGGCCGAATGAGCTGGAGGAACTTAACTATGGCTCATCGCCCTGGTATTTCAAGCATCAAGCAACATATCACTTTATCCAAATAAAAATAATAGAAAGCAAAAAGTAAGGAGTGCTTTATTGGTCACAAAGGAAGCTTGCAGTGAAATTGCAATGATCTTGAGACTTTATTTTCATCTTATGCAGCTAATGAAAAAATGACGGAGTAAAGCAATAGCTGAAACAATTTCTTTTCACAGTCCACCACCAGCTAGAATAATGACCAAATCGCTCATAGAAAACTGAAAGGGTTTTGCAGGTGTTTCTACCGTCCAGAAATCCCTCACAGCGCCACAGCATTCAAACTGTTGGTGTGTGTGAGCTGACAGAGATGGACAGCCGGGGCTCCTCTCTGTCACTCAGCCTCATTAGCTGAATTGATTAGCAACGCAATCATTGATACACCCACAGGGGAAAATGATAAATGATGCCACTTGGAGCGCAGAAGTCACAGATGTACTGCTTCATTCAAGAGACTGCTGCTTTGTGGAGCTCCTGGGAGTTGATGTTTTAGCTGTTTTCCTGCCAAAAATTCCAAACAGTTACAAGTAATCAGTATTAGAAATCACTATTTGTCTGCATATCTTGTGCACAGAAGTTATGGATCTTGTGGACATAACTATAGAAAGATCTACGGTACCTAATAGTTTGAGGTCTTTTGGACAAAAAAGCTAATAGCCTGTGTTTTTACAGTGTCTTTCAAGTGAACAAATTTCTATCCACAGTTTGTACCTTTTTCTTGTCATTTAAAACAAAAGAGCATTTCCATTCTCCTCAAAGACTTGTGTTTTGTCACTAATGTCCTCGACCTCAGATGATGAAGGCGACTGGATGTTTTTCTTGGTGAAGATTTTGGTGCTTTTCTGTGACTCAGATATAATTATCAATAGAAATATTTGAGAAAGTAATCCCAACTCATGGTCCTCTTAAAGTTCTTTTTACTGGGGCTAACATTAGCGGATTACCTCTTAACGCAAAGTAAAGCAGAGGCTGATGAATGATTGTCGTTAGTTTTGCAGGTTGCAACACTGGACTGGTTGAAATGTTGATGGTAGCACAATTTGTCAGGGCATCGCCAAAGTTATGAGAATCCAGTCATTTGACATGTCATACGAAACCGAAAATGTTGGAGCTCAAAGTTAAAGCAAGGGACAAGTCGGAGGATAATAAAGTCATTATGATGCTCTCTCTCTCTCTCTCTCTCTCTCTCTCCCCCTCCCTCTCTCTCTCTCAAAGTGGTGGTCCAACCGACTGGCATTGCCTTCCCTGTTTCCATGCATCCGTGCTGTTAAAAAGCATGTTACCCAAAAAGTTGATAATAATAAAAATGGCTGTGGAACAGCAGTTACTGTAGATCATTTGAAACCCAGGATGATGATTATAATGTTGACTAGAGTAAGTCTCTTTAGAATCATTTTTAGGTCTTCCCAGCGTTGACCATCTTATAACAGGTGGGCACGACTGATGGGACCAGATCAGATTTTTGATCTTTCTTATTGATGACACCATACTACTACCATTAAATCAACTGATGCTTTTCAAACTCCCCATCACAAAGAGTTCAGTCACAGATCAAAGATAAGGAGAAAGCGCAGTGTGTTCTCAAAGAGATCTTTGAAGGCGACGACTGATCGATGCCCTTCATCATCCTGTTCCATATGTGTGCGTTTCAGTCCTGAAGGCTGAGGAGGTGAGACTGATGACAGGAAAAGGGGATGATGAGGATGGCTTGCTCCTTACTTTGTCTTTTAGTTACTCTGTGTTTTAAATGTTCTGTTTAAAACTGCAAGCTGTCCTGTCTGATCCGCCCCCCTTCTCACTATAAGCATCACTGTATGTGTGTGTGTGTGTGTGTGTGTGTGTGTGTGTGTGGCGGTGGAAAGTGGTTACGCTGGTCTCAACATGACACAGAGATTTAAAAAGAGTGTTTATTACTGTGGCTTCAGAGAGCAGGAGTCTGTGCCAGAGGTCTATCCCAAAGCAGAGCTGGCAAGCTTACTATCATTCTTTCTCCCTTCTTTTTCCTCCACTCTGTTTTTGTGCAGCAGTGACTGTACTCGACTCAGAGTAATTCCTGAATTTTGCATTAACAAAAAGTGATATTCACATACATCTGATTGATTAAAATGATGCAGTTCTTTAAGTTTCAAAGTCAGGAAGTGAGATATTTAAAACTCTTTCATGAATTGTCACAATGTGTGAAGTGCAATACTACCAGCTGATGTTCAGCTAAAATTTGTAACGTGCTAATTCATGCAGCACAGCAGCCTAACGCAGCTGTAGGAATCTTATGTGAGATCACGTCAGATGATAAATCACTTTTCCGAACACTCAGTGTCATATTTTGAGTGCTGGCCATGGCTGCTGATCGGTCCAACATTTTGGTCAAAGCAGACATTGATGTTCCCCAGAGGACTTTGATGATGGCCTTACAGCTGCTGCCTGTGTTTCACATGGATTGTCACATTCTTGGTTCCCAGAAGCTGAATGTTTGGTCTTTGGTCAACACACAAATATGAAGTTTGATTCCTACATTTGTGACCCCTAGAGAATGAATCCTTTTGACATCAGACTCACTTTTCATCTAGCGTCAGCAGACAGTTGACAATTTTGGCTCAGATTAAAGCTGCCTTGTGGAGTTTTCTTGTAAACAAACACAACTTCTGTTTACATTTGGTGTTACCCAACCAAACACACTGTGAGTATCACTGAGCTCGATAAAACCTTTGAACACATTTCTGTGGCCCTGGAGGTAGAGCAGGTCAGCCATAAATCACATTGAAGCCCCAGCTCCTCTTGTCCATGTGTGGAAGTGCCCTTGGGCAAGACATTGATTGATCCCAATGTGCAGCGCCTTACATGACAGCTCCACCGCCATTGGTGTGTGAATGAGTGAGAAGGAGGCAAAATTTTAAAGTGCTTTTTGCCTTAAGGTAGAAAAGCACTATATAAAGGCAGTCCATTTACTGTTAACCACTTCCTTATAAAATATTTACAAAGCTGATTTTTTAAAAAGTAAAATCCAGCATTATTTATATCCATGTTGACACACTTGGGGTTATCGTTTTCTCTGCCTTTGTTGGCACATGTCTGCATATCTTGGCCATCACATGTAGATTAGTGGAATAATATAAAACCAACAGCAGAACTCCCATCACTCGCATGTGTCCACAATGTAAACAAACAGGGAGGGTGATATGAAGACAGTGACCATGCCTGCTAATCATCAGCATGTTAACATTGTCATTATGAGTGTGTTAGTTTACTGATTTCTCTGCCTAAGTCGCATCACAGAGCTGCTACCACAGCTGGAGTCACACAAACCAAACTTCTCAAATGTAAAAGGTTGTCTGAACAAAGCAGCTATTCAGTTTGTTTTTATAAAATACATTTTAAAATGTGACAAAAATGTATTTAGATTACTGCATTATTGATTGATTACTTAAAGAATAAGAAATGTGTTTTTTAAAGAGTTTGAATGCAGAATGCAGACCTCATTAGCAAACACTGTCCCACTTGTAGACTACTTTGTAGAGCAGAGAAGGAGACGAAGGCCTCTGTGGGATGGATGGACTTATGCATTGTGTTGCAGGCTTTGATGACGTGCTCAGCACTACATGGGAAAACTAAACCTTTGGACTGATCCTGAGCCTGGGGGATTCACCCAATATGCCCTTTGAGCATAAATGTATGATTCAGAAAGTTCAAGGCTTATTTTAAAAGTTGGAACTAGAAAGTAACTCCAGCTGAGAGGTCCTCTGCTTCAGGATGTTCCTATCCTGTCTTTACCTATACAGGTTTTTAAGTAGAAACTTTGAAACAGTCAGCCAGCCAGTCAGCATGAGATTTAATTAGAAATTATTAATCACTGAGAGATTACATTGTTCATTGTAATTTTATTGTAAAAAAAGTTGAAAGTGTGATGTGACTGTCGTTGTGCAGGTCGAAAACATCACGAGTTATGAGTCTCCTAACAGTGGCTGACAGAGGTATTGTAAAATGAATTTACTGTTTATTAGCTGTCATTCCTGTTTCTTAAGGCTGTAAAACAATGAAAATATAATGTGATCAGAAGAACTTGATTTTTATGCTCCATCTTCTAACTTTAAAGTTGCAACGTTTCCCAAAGATTCCATCAAAAAACATGGCTGGCTTGCTAATATGTATATGTTTGTACAATATAATATCTGTCTTCATCAGCAATTTTATGCATCCTCCTTTAAACATACATATGAGCTTTTGTGTTCTCATCACTTAGTTGGTAATCTGGAATCAGCTGTAGCTCCAAGGTTAGAGAAAGTTAATAGTTCTAATCCCCAAACTGGCTGGAAATGTGAATGAGTTGGGCTCTCTGCTCCCTAAACAACCACTGTGGAGCTGCCCTTGAGTGGGACATTGAGCCCCCAGCTGCTGCTGCTGCAGTACAAGGCTGTGATTGTGTCTGTCAGAATGTGTCTGAATGTGCAGCGGGGAGTCGCTGTGAAAGAGCAAGGCTTTTCCTCTCTAAATAAAGGTTTAAAAAGGCAATCTGACACATTCACAACCCTAGGTGACTTAGTATTCTGCTGTTTCTCTGTGATATCCTAACAAGCTGTCACAGGAGATTATGGCTACTATCTCAGCCGCGGCCGACAAACACCCACTCAGTTCAAACATTAGTCATATTCAGCATTTCTGTTTCTGAAGCTCGACTGCGGGACAGCTCTGAGTTTTTCTCTCAGCTGAGCTCTTCCCTGTGGCCCTGGGCAAGGAAATGCAGCAGTTTCAAACCTCTGTAGCCACCAGTGAAAGTTCCTGTATTTTATGTTGCTTTGTTTATGCCCGTGTGTGTGTTGTGTGTGTGTGTGTGTGTGTGTGTGTGTGTGTGTGTGTGTGTGTGTGTGTTTGTGTTTGTGCCCTGTCTGAGTAAAAATAGTTTTCAGGAAGAGCTGCAAAAGAGGTGGGAGGGAGAGGTGGATGAGAGATAGTCTGAGAGGGTGGAGTCAGTGATCCATGCAGTGTTACAAAGGCGTTGGATGGCACAGCGGTCAATAGTAAGAATAAGACAATAATGAATTTCAAAAGTGGTACAATATAATACTGTATATATGAGATCTGTGCTTAAGTTTCTGCAAGAGCTCTCTGATAAAAATGTGCAGCCATAAGCAGTTTAAGTACAGATTCAGAGTATAAAGTGGTACAGATTCTTCAAAGAGGCCATAACCTCCCTGCAGTCTCAATTTATATAACTGTATAGTCCGTTGTTGTAGTCTGTGTCAATAATAGCATCTAATGTTTAACTAAGGTACTAATACCTGAAGCAAACCTTATTAATAAATTCATCTCCGTCCAATCCTGACTCTGTTTATTAAATCTGTATTTAGACTAGCATTTTGGTGAATAACACTGCAAAGAGGACATTTAATTAGACTTTCTATTGAATTTACTGAGTTGTATTTTTTTCCCTGAAAAAAAAAGCATCAGAACAAAAACCCTTTTCACTTTATGCAGAAAATAAGGTCTGTGGTTTTACAATAGCTTAAAGCGTTTCACATCTTCAGCCTGTGGACTTCTCAGCCATCAGCTGCACATGGTTCTGCTATAGAAGGCACTTCTACTACTGTGCAAATTACAGTAAGTATTATAAACTAGGCGTTCATTTGTGAAGAATTTAATAAGAAAAATGTGTGCATAGTACACTTTTTCACTACTAAATTAAGTTTCTTAATTTAATCAAATCCCAGTGCAGAAATCCTCTTGGAAATATGCATTCCAGCTTCTGGCTATTTAGGAAATGTTTGCAGATTTTTCTCATTTTTTTTACAAAGCAACCTCCCTCAGTGAATGAACAAATCAGTACTGATGGGACAGTCTACCTTTCCTCGTTGATGTAATCGGTTTTGGCCTCAACATTTCATTTTTATTGGTCTGACTGTATAAAGAATTCTCCGTTCCAAAAGAGCTAAAGGATACAGAAGCAGCCTCGTCTTAATTATAGTGCTCCTCTGGTGGGGTGCTCTTAGTGCTCCAGGCTCATTATTAATGGCTTACAGTGTGGAAATGGACACCGTGGGAAATAGCCGGCTCAATCATCGCCATTCAGCTTTCATTTTGCACAGCTCTCTTTTTTCCTCCAATTTGAGTTTTGGTTTATTTAAAGCAGATCCCAGATCCTAAAAGATAACTTCCCACTATTGAACATAAATACAGTCAAATTGCCTTGGATAAATAAGAGCGCATACTCTGAGGTTAATCTTAGAGGTCTGTGCCCTCCATCATTCTGACAGGCCTAGGCAGGTGGTAAAAATATAGATCCTTTCTCCCCTGATCCCAAATCTGTTCTCCTGGGTTGTACCAGGCTGCAGGAACAGAAAAAAAGATAGAGAGATGCTGGCAGACCTCTAAACATTTCCAGATGCTGCAGACCAAACTGTGGGAACTCAGCGGAGAGAAAAATCAGTGGTTGGCCAACCTTAAGATCCCAGAGAGCAATTTTAAATGTCTACCGTACAAAAGGATTTGACTAATAAGGGGGTTTTCAAGGCCGACACTGGTAGTTTGTGGATTGAGCTTACCAACAGTTGCTCTTAAGTGTTGATATTCATTAAAATAAACCAGGCTTGTGTAACCAAATTGATGTGGTGGGTTGTCGCATAGGGTGCATTAAGAATAATAGAGAAGCAATTCTGAAAGCAATAATCATTTTAATAAAAGCTGTATGTTTCACTCAGTGTTTCATTGCTTTCTGTACAGAAAAGCCTTCAAAGAGCTGTTAGACCATTGTAAAATACTGACACCCTCCTCTGAAACCTTTTATAATAATGATAATAATAATACTCTTTATTCAAATCGCACTATTCAACATTCATATAAAGTATTTAACAAACAAATAAAACTGGAATAGTAGTAGAAGCCTAAGTTGCAGGGGCATTGGTGACTTTTCATCTCATTTATCACAAGGTGAAGAGATGGATCTATTTCTTGCAATAATTCCATGCTGAAGGAAGAATCACTGAACCAGTCTGATGTGACTTAAAACATAGACATGAGTAATAAAGAGTGTCAATGATTAGAGGAGCTTAAGTTCCTTTAAATCACCATCACATGGCTATATAAAGTTAAAGTAAAGTTACATTTTAACTAGTAAGACAACAGGAGTTGGAGCAGTTATTAATATCTCTGTTTAGCCGACACTCAGCCAGAAGAGGTTTTAATGTTGGTCTGGGTATCGTTTGCATAAAACGGTAGACAGTGTTGTAACGGACAGTAGTAAAGGACGAACCATGGAGCCCTGAGCACACCACAGGACATTTGGTGGAGAGAGAAATATTTAAGAATTGTGACAGAAAACAACCGGATAGATTGGTAAAAGACAAACCATTTGAATGCTGAACCACTGACACCTGCCCACTGTTTAGCCTGTCAATTAGTATTTAATGGTCTGCAGTGTCAGTCTTAGCAGATAGCCAGAGTTTTTTACCAAATGCACTGTTTGATTACATATTTCAGGGAGCTACTTTGGAGCCTCTCTTCTTCAGACTTTGGACACATTTAAAGATGGGTCTGTAGATGTTTTGAAGCTGTGGGTCAGACTTTGGCCTCTTTAATAATATGTGCATTTTTTAATTCAAGTTCAGTGCCTGAGTGAAAAGAGCTGTCATAATAATAAAAAAATCAATAGTTGCACGTTATCGTGGTATAACAAAATCTGGCAGTGCTGCTCTACAACCATCGGTATTTAAATAACAGTTTGACACACAAACATAGATTTCTCCATCGAGTCACATCGGGTCATCGCCTCATGCTGAGCAGAGCGATTTATTGGCCCTCCCATCCCCCGTCGGTCCCAGCACACCACTCTATTGCTCTCCGGACTATTTTTATCCATCCAGGAGAACATGTCGCCATCCTTTCCCCAGCCCGCTCCCATAATTCCTCTCTGTGTCCAAACACACGCTGACAAGAAATAGGTCTGCAGAGGCCTGATGCTTTACAACAGGCTGCTGTTTCACATGAACAACTCCACTCACGCTCTCATCTTACATTTATGTGCCTCACATGCTGCTGCTGCTCTCTCCTGCTCTCTCTCTCTCTCTCTCTCTCTCTCTCTCTCTCTCTCTGTCTGGCTTTCTCTGTGTGTGTGTAAATGATGAAAGTAAAAGTAATACAAGAAACCGACAGGGGCATCTGGCCTAATTCCAATAGAAAATGGAATTGGATTAGTGCCTCTCTTCTTGCAGCTGTGTGTGTGTTTGTGTGTGTGTGTGTGTGTGTGCGTGTGTGTGTGGTGAAAATCAAGGCAACAATGGGGCTCGGCAGCAGCCAGCTGCACAATGGCGAAGCGCTGATGAACAGTGAGGAAACAGCCGCTGCCGTGGCTGCTCAACACCTTTCTCTTTGTGTGTGTATGTGTTCGAGCGAGCGAGTGTATGTGTGTGTTGCTCAGTTGGCGTGTATTTCACGCTTGCCTGCACATCCCAGACAGATCAGTCATCCACATGACATTGATCATACTCATCATTTCTCCTGGCTTACAGATGCAGTCTTTGTGTCCTATACACTGTGGCAATGTGGCCTAATCGTCTAATGGATAAGAACCTTAAACAGCAGCTTTGTGTGGCTGATTTTAACGGCTGATAATCACACACGTTATTTATTCACTCTCTTGCTTCTGCAGAGACAATTGAGTTACACGATTAGAGCACATTTTCCTTAAATGCCTGCTGGTAGATTCACTTTTTCCTCTTTGTTTTTTATTTTCATAAATACAGCGCCGGTCCCAAAGGAGACAACATCTATGAGTGGAGGTCGACCATCCTGGGCCCTCCAGGCTCCGTGTACGAGGGAGGAGTGTTTTTCCTGGACATCGCCTTCACACCAGACTACCCCTTCAAACCACCCAAGGTGAGTGGTGCCCTGCAGCTATGCAGCACAGCCCCCTGCTCCTTCACCCACAGCTTTGCACAGTGTCACCATTGTCCCAGCAGGCTGTCAGCTCTTCACCCTTTTGTCCAGCAACAATGACTTGTTTAAGGCTTGTTTACCTTCAGCACATGGACAAAATAACGGGTGAAAGCAGCACAGAGAACTGAAACTGGTCTGAAATAAAATGATGGGTCTGCACTTTACACACTTTTTTGTAGATATTTCTGCAGTGTACCAGTAAAGGATAGGGCAGATTTTATTTTATCATCAACAAATGCCACGAGTCCAGTCCAAAAATAGTCTGTCTTTTAATTCTTTCTGACCTCAGTACACATTTAAATTTAAAGGCTAAAACAAAATAAAAAAACTTGAATGTGCAATGTGCACTACAGTTTATGTCAACAGACAAATGGACAAATGAGCTATTTGCTTGCACAAAGTCATATTCACAGACCTACATGCACCAGTGGTATCACACATTATGTTCCAGATTTGTAACACAGTAACATTATCCTCCTCTGTATTTCTTCTCCAGAGGTTGATACAGCTGCTTGATCTGTTGCATCATTAGCAGCATTTTGGTAGCATTTCTGCCAGTGAAGTTGGCTGACGTTACCAAATCTTAGTATGAAAAGAGGAACTGGTTTATTAAATCCAGCCACAGTAAGGTAACATGAAAATAACATTAGCGGGGACTGCTGCAGGTGTAAGATAAATGAAACATCACGGTTAAGAGCTACGCTAGATTTCAGTTGTCCACCATCTAAATCTTCCCCTAAATGTTCACTAAGTAACAAATAACAGACTTTAGTCAAACAGGAGGAAATAGCTACTGGGACTATTTTCAGTAGTGGATTAATATAAATTTGGCTCTCTGAGTATAAGGGGCAACAGGATGGGGTGTGTGGGATTGAGTTAAAATTCACCCAATGCAATACTGTGACTCGTTGATGTGTTTTTAATAGTTCTTGGACACCAGTGGAGCTTTATGGTCAGATACACAAGGCTCTGATACACACACAATACTTCCTAGTGTTTGTTGTTGCCTTTGGGCTGTGCATGGCTTTGTTGACGGTAAGAAGAAAAAAAAAGAATATCACCAGACTTATCCCTCAACTGTTTCTTGTTGTTATGTCCCCTTGTGATATATGCATGCTTCTAATACTCAGCAGCTTTTGGCTTTCTTCCAGTCAGGCTGTGGGTTTGTGGGTATAAGTGTGTGTTCTGCTGATGCAAGTGTGTGTCAGTATTTACACAGCAGACTGGCTGACAGCGGTTGCAGTTTGAGTCGTTTTGGTTTCAGGTCTAGAAATACTCACTGGCTAACCTCTGTCAGACACTTGGAGATATATGTTGCAAAAGTAAACTGAAAAAAAGTAAATAGGAAAACATTTTGGGACATCTGCCACATTTATCCTGTTTTAATATGGCCCATTTAGTACAGAGAGGCACTTGGTTTGCTTTGGATTATTGCTGAGAAGTGAAATAGAGTCATCGAGGAGCATGTTGACAGCAGCAATGGTGCAGAATTTGCTCATTAGATTATGAGATTAATAGATTATATCGTATGTAAAGCTTGTTCTGGAGATGATGCTTTGTGGTCGCTGCAAATGTTCAGATTCAACCTCTAGTGACCGTGAATATTCACAGAAATGTGACTAAAATCCAGGCATTGTTTCTAAAGATACCTTTGGTCGAAATTGTGGTCAAAGGGAAATTGTGATGTGACTTTGGTGCTCAGGAAAAGGTCACAGGGACAGAAAAATCTTTAGGAATTGAATCCTTAAGGGAGCATAAATATCCACAGCAAAATGTCAGGGTAATTTGTCTTGTAGCTTTTAGTCTTTGCTGGTTCAGGTGCAGGAAGAGATTTAAACTGCAAGCACATTTTTTCCTGTAAGTACTTTCTATTAACGGACAGTGATATCTCTATGTTCACCATCTTCCAATAATGAGCACTGCATATCACATAAACTGCTGAAGACTGCTTGTGCCAGTGCACTGTGCTTGGTAGGGCTGGGCATCAAATTGCTAAACTACAGGCCAATCCTAAGTCTTGTTCATTTATAATATATATTTCTGTATATATATTTCATATGTATAGAAATATATTTTATATATGCATATTTCGTTTCGTTCATATAAATCACAGTTCTCATCATTTTATTTGAGTAAAGTTCTTAAACAGATGAAAAGGTTTATTTTGTGAAACATAAAAAGGGTTTTGTTAAGAGAAACATTTTCCTATCATGTAAACAGGTTTTCAAATTAAATGATTTTTATATTCCTATTGAATGTAACATTTTGCTATCTGTACTGTAATTCTGTAAATATTTTTCAATTTGTGGCTTTGAGGAATACAAAGATGTTTTTCTACTAAACCTTGTTTTTATTTAACAAAAGACACAAAACATTTCTCATGCAGAATTTTGTCTAAAGAAAAGCCACCATGCGAGAATTTTGTCTGAATACGATACAGCGTAAAAAATTTAAATCAGGAACTGTCTGAGGATAGTAGGGAGGCCATGTGTTGATGATACACCTTTATTTATTTTGTTAAAGAGAAAAAGGGTTTTCAGAAAATAAATTAAATTCCTAAATGTAAGTTCAAGTATCAAAGCATGTTACCCATGTCTGAATAACAGTGTGCTAACCAGATACTCAGTAGAAACTGAGACCACAGTTGCACAGTTTGGAAGGAAAAGCTCAGCTTCCTCCACCTGTAGACTGAATCAGACCACATCTGCTCTGAATCTGACATGCAGGTTTACAACAAATCAAAATCTTTGTGAATTTAGTTCCAGCCTTGATTTGCTGTCTGGTGTAGAACGCGGACTTCCAAAGAGAAACATCATACTCCTCATTCCCTCTTGACCCGATAAAACTGCCTCCTTCCTGGCAGTCCACACTGAGAGGGAAAGGCAGCCCATTTAAACTCTTGGCCTCCTGCTGCCTTGTTTTCCAGTCTGGCTGTGAGCTGTGCCATCCAGCAGCTCACCGGCTCACAGCCACCAATCCGACAGCTGCAGCTGCTCACTACACTGGCTCACTCACTAATGTTAGGATGATAAGGCCAGTTAAGGCTGACACTGATACTCTTAGATAGAGGTTGAGGGTGGCAAGGACGTTGCTTCAGCTTTTGTATTTTGATCCAACATCAGTCCAGTCCAGGACCAGTGCGGCCGCCCAGTGACAGGCTGGGAGATTAGCCTCCCCTAACTAACATTATCCCCCTCCATCAACTCTAATTTCCTCATGGCTTTGAACTAGATTCTGCTGCACACTTTATCCTCCCCTGCATGACGTCATCCTCATTTTCAAACTTGTGAAATAGGCTGTTTAACGTGCCATGCAGCGCCATACATTTACAGATGATCAGCCGTACAATACGTTTCATACATTTCTATTTCTGTCTCATTTGAGATGTGTCATGATGACTGCATGGTCATAAAGCTGTGAATCAATTGCTTTTTATTCCCTTTGCCCAAAACTATGATTAAATGTGGACACTGGAAATGAACAGAACTGAGGTAATGACAGAGGAGCATGCTCTATCACAGCTAAGCAGAATGCCCCTTTTACATATACAAATGATGGGAGCCTACGGGCCTGCAAAACCATAAAAATGCTCCAAAACACAAAGTCTGGGTGATACGATGACCAGTGATGGTGTGACATGTGCTGCTGTTGTGCTACATGTTAAGGGGGTTAAAGCTGCTGCTATCAATATTCTGACATTTTTAATGGATTATATGAATAAATATATACATGTAGACGGGGTTGCTTATAGTCGCCAAGACTCAGCTCATTTTGCAGTTGTTTAGCATCTGATTGCTTTGGTTTTACAGCCCACAGCTTGATTATTCAGCGTCACTGCTCTCGCCATGTTGTTTCCAGCTGTAGCAGACAAATGTTTCAGCCAAAAAAGCCCTGATACCCCCCCTGCACCAAACAGCACACTGACAAAGTTGGTTGCACGTTAGTGATTTCTGCCGCTTTACGGTCTGAGATGTTGGTCAGTTCATCTCAAACTTCAATCCAAATTAAGATGTTATAACTGCTGGCCAGATCACCTTGAGAAGGACATCAATGGTTAAGAAAGATGATTTGTTTTAGATATTCATACTGATGTTTTAAAGTGTTTTCTGTATTTATTTCAGAAACACACACATGGATTTGTTACCCACCCACAGAGAGCTGTTGGGATACAAAATGAGGATAGAGAAGCCGTGTTTAGAGGCTGCGGGATGAATCTATAACACAGAGGGGATGTGGGATTAGACCCGTAGCTTTTGTTACGCGGAGGCTGCCTCATAATCTATTAGCATCGGCCATGATGGGATTACAGGCTGTTAATGAGACCGCACGGGCTGGCCGAGGATCTTCTCCGTGGCTGCCGGGCTGCCGGCATTAGCGTGCCACCGCTAACCCATCACAGCAGAGGCGGATGAACAGAAGAGGAGCAAGTCAGACAAGAGACACCGCCAATCACGTCGTCTCTGCCTTTTCTTGTTGCATCTCCGGAAATCTTTCATGTTATAGAGCACGCCCTGTTTATTGCTTTGTCTCGGCATGGAACGTGAGGGAGGGAGAGCTGTCCACATGCGAGGGTTGTTTGTCTCATAAGATGGAGATGTGAAGGGAGGGATGGAGACTTAATGAGAGGATGAAAGAGGGAGGAAGGGGAGGAAATGAAGGAGTGTAAGCTTCAGTCACAAAGCACACACAGAAGGGGGAGGGAGGCAGCCTTGGTTTTAAGGAAGCAGAGAGGTCAAAGGTCACTCCTTAATGATGTGCTCTTTATGCTGATGTTAGGCTCTGCTGAGTTCTACGGGACTGCCACTGTTGACTAAGGCTGATCCATGGAGACGGTCAGGATCACCTTCATGCTGGATAGACAGAGCATTCTCAGCCTCTTCCACCGTATTGACCTGCATTTACTGCAGGACAGCCTTCAGGAAGTCAGATGGAGTTGAGATAAGGCAGATGTTTATTAATGCATTAGTATATTGGCAGACATCCATTATAGACCTGTGGAGACTTTGGAAATCAATCAGAATGTGTATTTTATTTTTACAGCTAGCTGTTAAAATAGTTTTGGACCAGGTGGAACTGTTTGGTGTGTTTGTAAGGTTGCCTTTTCTGAAATGATCGAGTAGTCAGGCAGTTGAGTAATTTATGAAGGAAAATATTTGCTGTTTTCTGCTTTCCAAATATGATGATTTCCTGTTTTCTATAATTGTAAGTTAAACGTGATTTTAAAGTTTTAGTCAGACAAAGAAAATATTTGAAGATGTCATCCTGGGCTCTAGAAAAGTTAGATTTATACTTTTCTAACAATTAATAGGATAAACAATTATTTGCTTTGATGGTAAAAGTGATCATTGATGATTTAAAGAATCATTCGCTGCAGTCCTCATTAAATGCTGCTGGAAGTACAAAGCACATTAATGTCATTCATTCAGATAAAAAGTAATAATAATTTGGTAAAATAAGTAAAAAAGCAGCACTTGAGTGTTGTTTACTGGTGTGTTTAGAATTAGAACGCATATTACTACTACATAGTGAATAAGGCAGCATATCTATATGTGTCTTATAAATTGTAATTATAATAGAAAGTATTTAGAAAGTCTTTTTGAAAATGGTCCTGTGATTAACAATCATGGGATACTGTCTCATAAGTTCATTAGCTTCAAAGCTGGGGTATGCAATCAGTGTTTTATATGAACAATGGATCAAATGACTCACAGAGATTTATCACCAACTCCACACTTCCCCTCAGCTCTACAAAGCCTTTTAGCATTGTTGAGCCCATTGTTTTGGTTCTTACAAAATATCTTGCAACTTTAATGTTTTTGTTCAGTCTCACTGCTACCATCAACCCTTGTGTCCATCCAAGACAAGTCCTGACAACACAACTCTAAATAAATGCTTATGTTGCTCACTGGATGTGTTGGCAAGTGTTTATATTGTTTACCTAAGATGATAATATGTCAGTGTTGTTTTTGCAACTTGTCCTGCTGCCCCAAAGCAGCCTCACCCCCACCCCTTCAAAAAAACCCAAAAAAAACAAAACCGCTTTAATTGCAAAGTGTTAACATGTTTACACAGTATCCTGCAAAAGCATTTTCTCTTTGCCAGAGGTAATGAGTGAAATTAGTATCTGCACCAGAGTGTGTAAAGATAAAATGTTACAAACTATAATATATGTTGTTGTCCATTATATTACTTTAAAGAGTGCTAATATCTTTCTTGACACAAAGTTGGAAAGATGGCTGTAATGAATGAATGAACAGTTTGTTGTGGCCTGCTGTCATTTGCATGTAATTCAAAGGCAAAAAATACAAAACAGCCGCATGTTCTATGGGCACAAAATTCGTTAAGGTATAAATTATCAACATTCAGCACAAAATGTCAGATTTAAGAGTGTGAAAATCAACCAACCGTCTGACTGTCTGTCTCCAGGTGACGTTCCGTACGAGGATCTACCACTGTAACATCAACAGTCAGGGGGTGATCTGTCTGGACATCCTGAAGGACAACTGGAGTCCTGCTCTCACCATCTCCAAGGTCCTACTGTCCATCTGCTCCCTGCTCACTGACTGCAACCCTGGTGAGAGCTGCAGCACGCGCGCACACACACACACGCAAGCACATTTCTCCTCGTCATACAGTATGTCTCTCCAGTTTAAGCTGCAGCAGGTTGACTGACATGTCCATTCTGTGTGGATAATGTACATAGAAGTGTGTCACTTTGAGACTTGAGTCGCGCTCTTTGTAGCACCACAGCAGCAGTCTGAGAGGACAGGCAGGCAGACTGCAGTGATGGAAACACTGCTGCTTTCAATCTGAAGCCTTTTCAAACACGATGCGTAACATCGCTCGTTTCATCTGTCTGTGAACGTGATGGCATGTGGGATTCCAGAAAAGACTCCCCATTGTGTAAATGTTCCATAATGGTTTTATTCAAGCATGAAAATGTTACAGAAAGAGACCAAAATGCCAACCAGATATTTTTTATATCTTTGTTTTTTATATTTTATCACTTTTATTATTTATTAGTTTGCATATAGTATTTTGCTGCCTGTTTCATTAGGTTGTGACTCTCATTTTACTCACGACCCTGTATGCTGTTTGCTGGGTATTTATACTGTAAGCAGTCGGCATGAAAGAGCTGAGCATTTAAGGACGGTGGTGTTTTTTTTCCTCTCTTTTTCCATTCACTGTGAATGGAAAAATGAGTAACACATTTTTATTGACTGATCTCACATGAAAAGAATCTCCTTTTCAGTTTGAAATTGGCTTGTTCACAGTATTTCATAGTCTATTAAAGAGTAACTTAAACCAGACTGAAAAGCAATGTTTTGCTGTTCTCTCTGGTTGAAAGTTTCAATCCTGTTTCCCCCCCTGATCACACCCTGTATAAGTCGTGGGTGTGGCCAGAAATGTACTTTGTGGCACCTGCAGCTACAACAGTGACATCACAGCATGCTGGGGTTCACCTGTGTTAGTGCTCTGTCTGACCCTTTTATAGCAATAGCTTATAGCACTCCTCTCTCTCTAATAACCATTGCCACAGAAGTGTGAATGAATGGCAACTGTGGGCACGAGAAGCAGGAAAAAAAAAGTGGTTGTAGCATTTTCATACCATTTGCATTCATCCTCTTACTGTATTGTGTCATAAACAGTGAGCCTGGGTACTCCTGCTCCCTTCATTGCAGTTTAATCAATATTTAACCAGGATTGGCTGGCTAAACACAAGCCTGTAAACAGCTGACACCATTCGAGGAGAGGACGTCAACATTTTTAAAGCTAATTAGATCCATTATGGCTCAGTTTACCAGCAGAGCAGAGACCACCGCTGGAGAAGCAGGGAATTCAATCCGTCTTTTATGGACCAGTTAAACCAGTCATTTTCCCCGTCCAACTGTTCCTCAGCTACCAATATGTTTAATATCTGTTGGTATGAAGAATTAAATTGAGCAAGCAGAGGTTGTAAAAGCAGCTGTTGTAAAAAATGTGTTCAGTATCGCAGCATTGAGGTTCAGAGGGAAGGAGCTGGGAGAAATGTGCCAGAGAAAGGTAAGGGATGGGGGCAGAAGAATGGCATGTGATGTGAATGGTGGGGAATTAGATGGCAATAGAAAAGAAGGAGCAAGGAGGGGGGAAGGGGTGGGGGCGAGGCGATAGTGCTGATTGTGAAGACCTCTGATGATAGCTTGTGTCCTCTCTGCAGGGATTGCTCTTTGATAAACCTACCAGCGGAGATTCTCCCTCTCCGTGGGCGAAAATGAGAATAGCTTTTCCTCTCCTCCTCCTCCTCCTCTTCAACGTTTTCAGATGTCGGCAAGATGAAATGAGACAATTCCTTTAAAGTATGTTACAAAAGAGACTTGATCGACACCCCGTCCCCGCCAAAAAAAAAAATAATAATCACCCCTCCTTCTATCCCTCTTTCTGCCTCTTGCCTCATCAAAATCAGTCCGCCCTGCTACACTTCTCACCACTTGCTGAAGTTTTTTCAACCCAGCCTCAAGTGCTGAATGTGGGCCCCTGAAATACCCTAAAAATATCCACTGCCTTCCCAAGATTTTCTTTCCCGTGCAGGCGGAGATCATTGGCATGTAGCTCATTAAAGCGGGGGAAGAGGATAGAATGACAGTTAATCAACCCTCCCAGCGCTGCCATCCCTGCCGTCACGCCACATTGAACCCTGTATCGCGTCCCACAAGCGGATTTTTACCTGAGGCGTCCTGGTGGCTCGTTGGGGCTAAGACACATGCCATGTGAGCGCGCATCTAGGACTCAAATCCAGCCCAGGGCCTTTGTCGAACGCCATCCCTTTTTCTCCCCGTCTTTTCCTGTCTCAACCTCTGTGGAACGTCCAAAAAGTAAAAGCCAGAAGGATTCCTGCTCGGTGACTTGTGCTGCTGCTGTCTGGGCTCGATCGTATATCTGGTTGATATGTGCTGGTATTCGGACAGTCTTTTATAATAAAGGTGTCTGCTTTTTTTTTCCCCTCAGTAGCTTCAGGGTGTCAGTTTGTCAAACCTGTAATAACAAATGCCTCACCCTGCCTTAAAGGAAGACTTTACTATCTGGATTGATTTCAGAATGTGTGAGATAAAACAGTTTATGTCCTCAGCCAGTCCAGCTCCTGTGTTTCTGCTGAAGAACAACTGAAGAGGCTGAAATCATGTACTTTGGTGTTACAAAAAGGGCTGACATTGCCATGAAATTACTCAGCTCACGCTCTGTTCTCATGATCCAGTGTTTACCTCATTAACTTCTGGATTTTTCCAGTTTACTAAAGAGGTGCCTTGCCGCTCTTTGTTCCGTCTTTATAAAAGCCACTTGTGTGCTTCACTCAAACTGGTTCCTACAAAATGCTCTCCAGCCATGTCTTAAGTGTTAATAAAAAGCCATATAGCTTCTTCCTGGCTGCATCCCACTGCCAACACAGTCTCTCTAGAATTCACTCTCTGCTGCACGTCCTTAAATAGCTGTGTAAAGTAGACCTCCTCCCCCACCACCCTTGATTGTGCCATTGGAAAAGGACACTTTTACATGATCTGTCAAACACTTGGTTTGAGGGCCCCAGAGCTCCTACTTCCAAGTTCAGGCTTCTTCATTAATACAACTTGTTGTATGTTCAAGTTTTCAAAAGTATCTTCGTTTAAATTTTGTTTTGTAGTACACAACTTATTTTTCTTGCCAGGCGAATTTGGAGTATTTGTACGACTTTAACATATTGATATAGCAACAACACATGGAGAACAAGTGTGAACAAATTGAGGAGGTTATGAAGTTCAGAGTGAAAGATTTAAAATCACATTACAGTTATTAGTCACCAGAACATCATTCTGTAAGGATAATTATGTGAGAATAATTTTATGGTTCTGTTTGGACCTCGGTGGGTCTCTAGAAAACGAGCTTGGTGTACATTTAGTTGTTTTTCAGAAGGCTGTCAGGAGCTGCCCCTGCTAACTCACAGTGGGTTACTTTCTATTCACCAGTGCTTTGACTGGCTTGAGGGCGAGTAGATAAGATCATTTGTCATTTTAGAGCAACTATTTCTATGAGGAGGTTCCAGCCCACCTAAAGGAATCTCACACGTTTTGGTCGAGTCAGTCGGGTTTTAACTTTACGATGTCCTAACATCTCACTCAATCTCTTTTTTCTCTCTAGTCTGATACTGTCGCCGTGTTTCACTCTGTTTCACTGGCCAGTTGTATTGTGCTTCATTTCCTGAGTAATGTGGTTCCACATGTGGTCATTGTAGCTTGTTAAAGACCTCAGTTTCCCCACATCATATGGGTAGAAGATGTTTTACACTTGCTGTGTGCAAAGCTAGAATGTTTTTTGAGGTTCGACTCACAAAGAATGTCATCCTGTTACGTTAGACCTGCGTCTGGAGTGTTAAGGCCGGTTATACCTGAAACAAACTAAATAAAACATCATCCAACCACCTTTTAAGGTCAAAGGTTTTTATAGTTGTTCCAAATTACCACACTTGAAGCCAGCCATAACAGAGAGAGGAGAGACAAGATCATTTTTTAAATGGCAATAAAGGTGAGCGATATCAAACAGCCTGTCCTTGAAGAGGTGTTGAACTCACTGGGTGTTGAACTATGGAAGTAGTTTTATGAAGAGTTATCACCTTGCACTCTTTGCCAGTGGCAGTGTGAGGTGTGTTTGTCAGATTTTGAAAGTTACACAAATTGTTGTCCAAGGTTTCAGATGCTGTTCAACTTTGTTTGAACACCTGAAGTTCATATGTGTGAGTAGAGTGCAGCTCCAGCTTCATCCAGATTACCAACCTTTGGGATCCCTAACTTCAAAACACCAGTCTTAGTTTTGGCCTTCAAAACACAAATCGATCCACCAAGGAAAGAATAAGAGAATGCAGTCATTGATGTGTTGATGCGGGACACTAAATCATTCTCAGGCTTTCAACAAACAAACAATTCTAATAGGACTCGTGTCTTTGGGTCAAGCTGTCACTTATGAGGTCAGATGCTTTCAGCTTAAAGCTCTAATGCTAAGATATGTAGGGATCCATTCATCCAGAAATGTGGGTATAAGCCTGTAAAAACCCCCATCATTGAAACCCCGAGCAGGGATTAGTTGGGGAGGGGTGTTTGTGCTGCTTGCTCAGCCAAGCTCATCGCACTGCTCCGTCAGCAGGCCGAGCCCCGCAGGAGACGGTCTGAGTCCGGGCAGAGTGTATGTGAGGCTCCTGGAATTTGTTTCTCACTCTGTCACCTCACAGAGAAATTGACCAGCGGCACAACGAATTGAGCAGCAGCACAATCAATAGAGCAGCCAGTGGGAATTCATAACGGTGGCTGTTGACTGACCGGACGTGTGCGGTGTATCAACGCAGGACAGCACAGCTGCTGCTGGAGCCCACTATGATCACCTCTGATTTACCGCAGCATGCACATTTTACCATGCGTTCAATAAAAGTGTCGGCCGCGCTGTACGTCATACGATACAAGCTGCACTTCAGACCGCAGGAATGATAGCGCTCCATTTGTTTGACGTACGGCTTTTCTGTGGTTTTCACTGGTTGTAATAAAATTCCCATGCATGCTGATGAGCCAAGGTGGTCGGATGCAGGTTTCCACACCATTTTAGACTTTGATGCACTGCGTCAGGTAATTGGATGTCAGACTGCACTGTGTGGCTGTCTGTGTAAACATGCTGTGTGTCCCAATAAATAAAATGTGTCTCACAGTTGTGGATTTTTGAAGGCTATCGCTGGTATCACATTTCCCCCTCAGGAAATCTGTTAGTGACTGATCTCACATGAAGTGACTGTTGAGACGTCATGAGTCCACTATAATATGAAGCAGGTCCAGTATCTGTAAAACGCTGAGCTGGATCTCCAGTACATTTCCTGTGGATTATCATGGTCCCCAGTGGATGAATACCAATGGGATATTTCCACATGGCCAGTTTTCTGAGCACATTCAAGCTCCTGAGGAGAGGAATAATTAGAATTTTCTAACACTTTTGGTGTGATGCGTATTACATCTCGTTATTTCACGACTCAAATTCAAGTTAATGTAGCCTATATGAAATATATGTAATGTGAAAGAGGTCCCACATGCTGATAAACCCACAGGGTATCATCAATACTGTAGTTCCCCTTAGAGCTGCAGAGCATTTTAGCCTCTTTCATCTCATTGTTTTTGTTTTACAGCAACTTTACTCTTTCTGTTCAGTTGAATGAAACTAAAACCAGCTTCAGCACTTGGCTGCTTTGCTTTCACTAATTTACATCTGATTATTATACACTGCCTGTTCAGCACCAAGTAACAAACAGACAGTGTTTAGCTGGTGAACATAGCGGAGCTTTTTGGTGGAGACCAAAACTGAGCTAAAAGGAGAGTGAACAATGAACTTAAATACACTAAACTAGACTCAAAATAAAACTAATGTTGATCTGATTCTGTTGGATGTCTAAATGACCAGTTGATAACATAACATATTCACCATAACATCTTTACCAGATAATAATATACCAATATTGTGTTGAAAGATTTAAGGACCCAACTGCTGCAACATCTGTTATCGCTGCTTTAAAGACAAAACAAACTATTTATTAGAAACATTAGACAAATTGCAGAAACTGTATTGAATACACGGGCACTGTGGACAAAACACATTCATCTGGATCTGATTTTGAACAAACGTTTTAATACTTTAATAGTAAATAATAAATACGTTGTCGTCACAGTCAGTCTCACTGAGTTCCTTCCTCTTGTGTTACAGCTGACCCTCTGGTTGGAAGCATCGCCACACAGTACCTGACCAACAGAGCTGAACACGACAGGATAGCCAAACAGTGGACCAAACGACCAAACGCTACGCCACATAGCCACATAGACCAGCATGACTCCTCCTGGACCCCTCGCCCTACGCCCTACCACACGCTTTTTACACACACACACACACACACCCCTCCCCTCCCTCTATGGAAGCACACCCACTCCTGTCATCCACCCTGCCCCCACCCCAGAGAAATGAACTGTTATTTGTTCCATGCTGACTTGAAAAGCTTCTTTTTTATACAAAGAGTCTATTGGGATTGTATTTTCCAATACACTGAATGTTGATATGGTCATGAAAAGCTTTAATACTGTTATTGTTCTTGTCGATGTTGTTCTTATTGTTATTGCATTGTTTATAACATTGTCGCCACCCCGGTCATATTCTTTATCTAAAAGTGTGCGTGTATTATTCCCGTTTCATGTGATGGTTTTATGTAAAAGAAAAAAAAAAGATCATACCGAGGAGTGAGTGCATTTAGTTTGTTTTCTTCCAGTGGTTTTACAGCTCATGGTCAATATTAGTGCATGGCATCAGGATATGTGTTCATGCAGTGGACATGTAGTCATGGTATTATTTCTGTCCCGGCAGAGTTCTGGCATGGAGTGAGCCCATCACCATGTATGACGATAGTGGTAGTTTGCTGTACATTATAATGCCTTGTGAGAATACATACTCATCGAATACTCAATTAAACACTGGCTGTAATGTGACAGAGCCTGTCTCAGTCTCGTGCTTTAACTCGTGTGTGTGTGTTTGTGTGTGATTACAGTGTGTGTACTCGCAGGCTCATCTCTCTGACCACTTCCTGTTAGAAATGAGTCCTCACGGGCTCACCACAGAGAGTAGAATGATTAGATAGTGAAAGGTTTCTTGTGTCTTCTCACACTAAATTGTGTTATTGTGACATTTTATTACATTTTTTTTTCACGCTCATCTCCTGGTGAATTGAATTAGTGTCGGTTAGACACACAGTACACATATCTTATATATCTTTTGTAAGTCAATGCTAACAGGATGCTGATTTTCTTGGTAGTACACGTTTCTGGCGGTGTTTTGTGTGTTGCGCCTCCTTTCTCTGCATTCAGACCAAAAGCAGCGTTGGGTTAAAAAGCTACCAGGGGCCGCTCTGGCTGGGGTGTGTTCTTTCAGGCAGCGCTGAGACCATGAAGCACAGCTCATGAAGTCCAGTTTGTGCAACAGATCCATCACTTTGAAGGATTATCAGCTGCCAAAACACTGCACAGCAATTACGGTACAATGTGGAAGGATTTTACAACTCTGGAAATTCATCACAGCGGCAGTCGCTTAATCCTCCGTCACCAGGCAGATTTCTGTTGTTCAAATTAACACGGTAATCTACCAGGAATGTCTGCTCACGCGTATTTGACGAGGCAAACGCATCCCCAGATGATGTTGCATTGCAATGTGGCAAATGTTGAGCCAGGTTCAACTTTTTTGCTGGACGACCAGACCCTCTGTGCTGACACCCCCACTGCCCCGGTTGGCCTAAATGAATGAGGAGGCCGTGTCCTGTCAGTATATGTAGTTGTCTCTCTCAGCACGGTCTCTGACTTTTATAACAGCGCAAGTTTAACCAGGTGTTCTACAAGATGATAAGCGTCCTTTTCTGATGTTCTTAAATGGGCCTATAAGCGTGTAAAGAAAATGTTTCACCACGCCACCGCGCTGCCAGCACCAGCCTGTGGCCACAAAACAAGATGGCTACTCACAATGCTTCAACCAGATTCTGGTCCAGCTCTCAGCATCATGCAAAAGGTGTCTCGATTTGTCTGACGAGCCGGGTGTTTGCTGCTCCTAAGTGGCCTACGTTTGATCTGGTGCTCTCTGGAAACACTCTTCGTGTGTACTTGGTGCAGGATTTGAATCGTTTGAAACAGAGAGCTCTGGTAGAAATACAGTGTCTTCTGGTAAACAGTTGAACCTGGCACAGCTTTTAACACAATGAAAAGTCCTTGGAAAGCACAATGCAAATCAGTCAAATGCACCCAAGCACACATTTGTGGTGTATTACTTTGTAACTAGAAGAGAGTAATTCTGTTTACTTCACACCAAGATAACTTCTCATAATTATAGTTCCTCATAATATAAACTACTGTGCAGTGTTTTATCGTCTGATAAACCTTTAATTTATTGGTAGGATACTCAAACTTGACTTCCTGGATCAAATTTCTGTCTCATTGGTAACTGTTAGTAGCACTCTCCAAACAAAGCAGATCCTAATGTGGGTTCAGTGTTAAATATCTTATCCCCATCCTCATTCTCCTGTGACCTCTCTGTTCCACAATTGTTTTTATCCACAGGATCACCAGTTGGACAGGGTCAGATAGTTTTATAGATCCTTGATCCGTGTGTCAGTGCACATGACACATTCATAGTCACTAAGGTCACTCAATTTGCACGTCTCAGTTTAACACCAATGCTGGAACCACCAGTGGTCTCACTTGTACCACAAACTGAAGTTATTTGACGTGTGACTTTTTGGACTGGTGAGTCAGCGTCAGAGTCAAAGTTTAGTGTCCATTACAGAGAAATTGGCTTGCTGCAGGTTAAACCAAAACACAACAAACACCTAAACACTGTAGGACCACCAACAAACAACAGGACATAGAGTAGTTACAAAAAGAGGTGATCTGCCTTTTGCTGCCACTAATAACCACTTGAACAGAGATAAACTTCTTAAAACAGCGGTTTGCAGAAAGCATGCCAAGTGATGACATATTTAATCAGTGAAGTTTAATCAAATCAACACCTTCAAGTCTGCAGAATAGAAATGCTGTAAATGGTGTGATTCTGCCTCCTCAGCCTCTGCTGTACATGTTGGTACAGACACTATAAATAGAAGTGAGTTAAGACTTAGAGTGTGTTGTGAAGCATCCTTTAGGCCCATCAGTTCAGAAGTGACTTTATAATTAGATAATCACCAGAACACTGCTCAGTCTAAAGCTAAGCACTATTTAGCTTCTGCATTTGTATTATACTCTCCTCTAACTAACCTTACACAATCCTCACACACTCAAAATGTATATTATAATAGTGAATTTAGAATGCCTGAAAACTATTCTGCTTTGTAGCTCATAACTTACTGGAAGGCACTGCATTTATGTCACATTCACCTCATGTGGACACACTGTCCAGCTTTAACGTGTTGCAGGTTTTCATGAAAGTAACGTGGAAGTCAAAGCAGCCCCAGGACTGTTACCTGAGGCCCTGCCACCCTCCTGCTCTCAGTGGAGTAGTCTTGTTGTGCTGCTGATGGACAGTGAGGCATCTTCACCAAGACAGAGGGTTCGCCTTTAAATTCACTATAAATTTGGGCCTGTCAGTCAATAAAACCTGCCTCCCTTGTCTCCCCTGACACACCACTCTGTGATGTGAGGTGTATCTTAGGGGTGTTCAGTAATCGATACTTCCCTGATGTACTTAACTTTCAATATTTTTTATCTTGTTAGCAAAAGAATACATAATAAAATATTAGATAATATCCTGTGTTCACAAGATTGCACAAAAAAACCTATATTGCATGACCAACATATGAGATAATATCTTATGAGCACATCTTTGCACAAGTTATTATCATGCAAGAGCATAATAGATTATTAGGTTAGATATCTTGTGAGCACATTCACATTAGTGATTATCTTTCACACCAGTGGACACCAGTCATTATCTTGCATGAGCCAGATATTAACAGATATTAACAGACTCACTATATTTTCTTACACAAAGAAGACATTAGGTGATCACTTGTGTACACAGGATGTAGATCAGTGTGCCTGATTTGCCTTTATTCAAAGAGAGATTTTACAGGACTTGCCATGACTTTTTTCTTTATCCTGAATTCTCAAGTTGCACTTTAACCGGTGATCTTTACATCTCCCAGAACGCCTTTTGACAGCCCAAAGAGAAGGAGAATGGATGTGCTGGAAGAGCTTGTCGGTGAACTGCGGGGTGTGTCAGTGATTTTAGCCTGGCGGCGCGTTGAAAACAGGATTCACTGATTCGCTGATCACACCAGCACTTGTTGATGGCCCTCTTCACAGCAGCTGTGTGTCCGCCTCGTTCTGAACCCGAGACAAAGCCTGGCTGTGGTTTTAGTCTCTGACTGCGTTGCAAAACCAGCAAAGTGGAGCAACAGTGGCAGAGTTAATTATGGTTGACACATCGGGTGGGGGAGGGGGGAGTCCTCCCTTCCTCTTTCACACGCTGCAGGAGGAAGAGTCTGACAGAAAAGGAGAAGTCACTGATGCGTGGATACTAAATGTAACATTTGCAATAAGAGGTAAGTGATCAGTGGAAGTAAAGAAAGAAGTGGTCATAGTTGTTCTGTGAATGAAAATGCACCTGGTCTACATAATAATGTGTATTATGCAGCTATAATGTGTTTTGCACAGACATGCTCTCATTTCTGCTGCAAACAGGTTATTATGTCAAACACCAGACAGTTCACCACAAACAGCATGTGGCCCAAGACTCATTTTTAAATATTGACTATATTTATATTACATCATGTATTTAGATTTACTTTTTATTTAGGATCTTAGAAATTGTGAGGCCATTAGTTCCCCCAACACACTCCAGAGTCCAGACACTGAGAAGTCTCATTTCCAGTCTTATTTTAAATGATTACATTCTTACACTACATGTAATTTGATCAACCTCCACTTTCCAGCATGAACATCTAGATGCTGTTTTACATAAAGATGAGAATAATTTTCTGATAGGTGAAAAGAAAGCTGGATTTGCAACTTGGCAAACTAGGCAACTGCCCTATGGCCCCAGACCCTGAAGGAGCCAGGGGCCCGAGTTTTAAAGATGATTTTAAAGCCGTTTATGTCGTGCTTTTATGGCACATATTCCTGAATAAATCTGCGCTTAATCAAACTAATATATACGCAGTGTACAGAGACTAGGAGCGATGGCGTGTCAGGGGGGTCCATAGCTCATTTTTGCCCTGAGGCCCTTCAGAGGATTGTTCCAGCCCTGGAAAATAGAGAATCTTTTAGTGATTTATTCATCAAATTTATCTTTATTGTGTATAAATGTGAAATCAGCTTATGAAGTGTTATATGGATAGTTTTTAATTTAAAAACTCCCTCCAGGCTGCTCAGTGAATAAAGTACTGAGGATGTGACCTCAGCACCCACCCAACGACAGCTACAGCCCAACTTCAGCGTCCCAGAGGGGCAAAGTTTTGATTCAGCATTGAAACCTGTCTTGGGGGGGTGAAGTTCTCTATGTGGTATGAAAATGCTTTAAAACTTTGTATACCTTTGATGGCAACCACTTTGTTTAGTGCTTCTTTAACCTGCAACACATTTCACTTCATCACGTGGTGTAACGGCCTTTTAAAGCTCCTGGTCACCCTGTTTTAGTGTTGGGTAGTAACTCAGGCTGATGGCTAACAGTAGTCTGATTTAATCACTTCCCAACAAACACCAGGCTCAAAAAGAAGTTACACAAAGTTGTGCAATGTATCTGTTTCACATCACACCTTCTAAATATTATCCCCAGCCCAGTGTCATTTATGATAAGATTAGGTAAGATATTCTTTTATTAGTCCCACGGCGGGGAAATTCACAGTTAACCTGAGACACTGAGATAGTTATAAATGTTCTTATATACAGGGAGTAAAATGATGACAGGTGTTTTAAACACAGAGTGGAGTATCTGAGGCGTGCTGCAGGGAAGTACACAGCAGACACTGTTAACTAACCGGTTGTTAGGAGGGAAGTAAATCAAGTATTCATCATACCTGAAGGCTCTGAGTGTTCATTTCTATTCTAACAGTGGTCTTAAACACTGCTCCTGTTTCCCCTGTGTATGATGGAGCTTTTTATTTGCTGCACTCTCTTATGACCCTCCTGTCTCTCTCTCTATCACCCCGTCTCTCTCTCTAACACCCTCTGTGTCTCTATATCATCCCTGTCTCTCTATATCACCCGTCTCTCTCTCTCTAGCAGTGTCTCTATTTCACCCCGTCTCTCTCTATCACTCTGTCTCTCTCTATCACCCCCTTCTCTCTCTCTCTCTCTCTCTCTCTCTCTCTCTCTCTCTCTCTCTCTATCTCTCTCTCCCTCTCTCTCTCTCTCTCTCTCTCCCCGTCTCTCTCTCTCTGTCTCTCTATCACTCTGTCTCTCTCTATCACCCCATCTCTCTCTATCTCTCTGTCTCTCTCTCTCTCTCTCTCTCTATCACCCTGTCTCTCTCTCTCTCTCTCTCACCCGTCTCACTCTCTCTCTCTCTCTCTATCACCCGTCTCTCTCTCTCTCTCTCTATTACCCCCATCTCTCTGTCTCTCTCTATCACCCCTGTCTCTCTCTCTCTCTAACACCTGTCTCACTCTCTCTCTCTCTCTCTATCCTCTATCTCTCTCTCTCCCTATCACCTCTCTCTCTCTCTCTCATCTATCACCCCATCTCTCTCTCTATCACCCCATCATCTCTCTCTCTATCACCCCCATCTCTCTCTCTATCACCCCCGTCTCTCTCTCTCTCTATCACCCCCCTGTCTCTCTCTCTCTCTCTCTCTCTAACACCCTGTCTCTCTCTCTCTCTCTCTCTCTCTCTCTCTGACCCCCCCGTGACACCGATGCTGTGTTGATACAGGGATGATGAGTGCTGATGACAATGTCAGGACGTCTGTCTACTGCTGGACCGACACTTCCGGCGAGAGGAGGCACGCGTCCAGCGGGAGCGTCAACAAAGTGCATTGTTCACGATAATACCGGAAAAGCGCACCATCAAACCTTGCAAAATAAAAGCACTGAACCGCCACCAACTCCGTTGATCACCTCAGTCATGTATCCCTCATTTGACGACTCCGTGACAGTAACGTTTCAGCCCAGTCATGGGTCCATGGCATAATTTTAGACCCAATGAATATCACTATTTTGAAAATGTTTATTTTTAGACATTTGAAATCTAAAAATGTTTTATAGGTCTACAAACATTGTTAACTAATTGCTGCTCCATCACTGATAATAGCAAATTATTTATTTCCAATTAAAACAAAATGGCTCAGGTTTCTTCCCTTTTTGTGCCCCGTAGTCACTTTTTTGTAATATTTTGTGTCTAAATACACGCTGTATGTTTCGTTGTGTATAATATAGGACTGACACCTTTTATCGTTTTTCATTCATTATGTTCATAGGCCAATAAATGCTTTGTTTTTTATGGTCATGCTGGTCTTGTACTTCTTTTTTGCTTCTCGGTGTTCCTGCGCAGATCATTAAAGTTGGTCTTATCTTATCTTAGTAAAATACAAGTGGCGCCTCTGTTTCGTGTCTGCTTTTATTTTTAAAGGTGATGACCGGATGTGCAGTCTCTCTTCATCGCGGCTGGTTTGACGCGGTGCGTCCAGGCGGCGGAGGCACACATACACACAACACGCACACACATACACATACATACACACGGGCCGTGCACACACAAAGAAAGGTACCAGAGACTAAATGTTTGTGTTGCAGCGCGTTGTGTCGGAGCACTTTGTGTAAATGTGTGTTTTTTAGAGGCCGACGGGGCCTCAAACGGAGCCGTGGTGCCTTCAAGGGGGGATTTAGGAGTCGGTCCATCCTGTGGCTGGCTGCTCTCAGATCAGCTGCATGTCGACGGAGATACGGCTGTAACGAGGCGAGGAAAGGCTCCGGGCGGACGGCGTGTCGCCTGTGTTTTGAGTGTCCTGACCGGTGTTTGGAGGCTTTAGGAGCGGCGTGACTCCGCCGACTTGTTTAGGTGAAAGTTTGATTCGTGTGGGAATTGTTGAGGTGTAGCTAGGGGGGCGGAGGTGGGGGAGGTGGTGCTCCCTGCCGACTGCGACATCGCCCCGTCGGTGTGTTTGTGCTCCTCCGCTCCGGCTCACCCGGCGGCGGAGCTCCGGAGCGTGTGCGTCCGCGTACCGCCGCCTCGGTGTCGGCCACGGGAGTAGGCCTTTGAGCCGAACCGTTCGGCTCCCTTTGTCGCAGCCCGACGCGGCTAAAAATAACGCCCGGCTGCAAACGTTAGCCGAGGTCACAACTGAGCGTTATGAAAGAGGGGGGACGCTCCGCCGGTAAGTTCCTCAGTACGGCCCACACCGCGGCCGTTTAACCCGGCGAGTCCCTTTAACCGGTTAACCGTTTAAACATTTAACCCGGGTCAGCGTCCGGCCCGGACCTGGTACTTAACGAAGCTGTCCGAGGAGTCCGCGAGTGTCGCCGTGGGACTGGTAGTGTCAGCACACACACACACACACACACACACACAGAGCAGGCGAGGGTCCTTTTAAAGAAGCTACAGGAGCAGCAACAGTTTGTACCTCTGACAGACTGTGAGGGTGGACAGGTGGAGCAGCTTCACCTCATGTGCTCTACATAGTTGAGGAGAAAAACACAGAAGTGGAGCGTTGGTGTGTTGGATGCATGCCGGATGTACGAGTGTGAGCTGAACACTAGTCTTGAAGATCTCAAGTCTTTTATGAGCTTTGATGGTTTGCCCTCAAGCAAGGCTCTCCGGTGAAATGTTGGATTTTGAATGGGGTTTGGTGTGAAGTAGAGATGGTTTGCTTGGTGTACGCCTTTTCCCACCCTTGTATCTTACCTTTCTGCTTTGTTTTCCCCAGGCTCGGTATGTCGGATGAAGATTCCCGTGCCAGCACCAGCTCTTCCTCCTCTTCATCCTCAACTCATCACCAACACCATCAGCAACAGCAGCAGCAGGACTCCACCCCCTCCAAGAAGCGAGAAAGCAAAGCCAGCATGAGCAAGACCTCCAAACTCCTCTCCACTAGTGCTAAAAGGTGAGCTCCTGTGCCTGGAGCGGTGGTTGTGGTCCAGAGGAGAGTCCACGTTTTGATTAGAATTACTGACTCCAGGTTGTAGTTTAACCTCATTTCAAGTTTGATTTCACACCAGAGGAGATGTTGACCGTTTTGTCCAACTTGAGACATTTCCATAATTGAGTGCTTCTTTTGCAAAAGTTCTGTCAAAAAAGCTTTCCACAGCTGTTGAAGATTTCAGCTTGACACAGATTTTGGTTATTTCACTTGATTCACATCAGAGCTATGCTTCTGATTTACGGCTTTTTTGTTTGTGTGTGTTTTATTTTTTTTTTTTTTTTCAGAATTCAGAAGGAGCTGGCTGACATCACATTGGATCCACCACCAAACTGCAGGTAAGTGAATGAGTACGCAGCACCATTTAATGGAGACCTATTATCAAGGGGCAGTAGAAACCTTGGGGTCATTGACATGTGTGGTACTGGTGGTTTTTTAAGATGAGGATGCTGTCTTTTGTGAAAAATAAGTGCAAGTAGTCCTTTGCGTGGGCGTCTTGAATATCAAGGTTGAGAAGCCCCTCTTTGTCTGCGTGCCAGAACTGGAAAATGTCTTTTTGCATGTGGAGTCATTCAACTATCAAGGTGATGAGAGACTGAAGTCTGTGCCTCATAAAACTGAATGTGTTTTCTGTTTGCCGGTCTGAGGATTTTTCATTAAATGATAGACAGAGCACAAGGTTTACCTTTTATAACCACTTTAGAAAAACCTGATGTGGTTATTTCTTCTTTTTTTACTGCTCTTTTGTCCCTGTGTGAGTCTCATTTCAACTGAATATTACTGCTTGAGTATTAAACCTGAATACTTGGTTGGTGCTGACTGAAATAAGTATGTGACAACTGTCAAGAACAGAAATCTGAATTCAGATGTGTGGTCAGTTTTTTGTCCACTTTCAAACCATTTTATGAAGCAACAGTTCTTGTACAGCAGCATGTATTAGAAAGACATTTAATGTTTTTCTTCTTTTGTTAAAAAGGGTTGTAGAGGGACATGTTAATGCCTCTTAGAGGAAGTTATTGTAGAAAGTTTGTTTAGGCGTTTGTACTAAGCTCAGGTATTGTCTCCACAGTAGTACTGAAGTGTCTTATCAAGCTGTAGGAGGTGAAGGGCTCAGTTAGTTTTTCTGCTTCAAATAACAACTGTAGCTAGTTAATTGACTCAGCTGTAACTAATTAGCATCAATTTTGTGAGTTGGCAGAAACAACAAAAAGGAAACTCTTCAAAGAAGAAGAGAAAACACTATAACTTTGATGCTTGGGGGAAAAAAAGATGGTGGAGGGCGTCTTTTTGCTGTTCAGTGTTTTGCTGTTCAACAGAATGATGAGTGTTTCTCTGTGTAAACAGGCAGTGTCCTCTGAACGATTTCTGACAGGTAGATTCGCTTAGTAGTTGTGGGAGAGGGTAAAAGACAAGATGGCTTGTAAGCACAGAGCACTTTACATTTTATATCTTTGCTTTAAGCTGATCTCCTGAAACGGTGTGAATGCTGGACCTTCAGTCTGTGAAGCTAATGTTAAAGCTTTAGCAGTGTTGTTAATTTATCAGGAGTCCATTTAGCTGGTATGATAAAGATGACATCACTTTGAAATGTCACGGTCATATTTGAATGTTACTGGGGGATGTTGTGATGCATGACTCACAATATTACATAATATCTAATAATCCAAAATAAATATGAGCTAAATTAGTTCATTTCTTTGCAGATAATAAGCCAGGTTTACTTAACAGTTGACTTTTCTCTGAAAGACTGGCTTGAACTCTCGAGGGACATAAACAACGTGCAAGTGCGTCATTTTATCTGGCACTCTTCATGTAAATTGTTTAAAACAATGTAGATTACAAACAGCCGTGGAATAAATGCACTAATTGCCCTTCACTTTGTTCAGTCCTAGCTGTTAGTTGTGAGTGCTAACAGCGGTGTTAAGTTGAGGTCTGCAGCCTGTCCTAAGTCCTGAGGCACATCACTGTACTGACACATTGAAGCCCAGGCTAGCATGCAGAGAAAACATCTCCTACCAATGAAACAGCGTTTTAGTTTGCAAAATTCAGTCTGTCTGACATGTCTATCAAACCTGCCTGGCAGGTTTAGGCATGCGTCGTGAAATTGAACCGTCACTGTGTGCTGCACGTGTTGAAGCTACTACCAAGGCTGCTGCTACGACTGAACCAGCTGCACACTGCACAGTTGTTTTGCACAATACGTCTGAGACACAGACCTGAGTGTGACGCAAGCTCTCATAAATCTCTTGTGTGTGTTGTGCATGTCAGAGATGCATGAATTGTATGGTTATTATAGTGAAGCTGTTGCAGTCTTGCTCTGACACACTCTCACCACAGTAAGGATGCACTGCAGAGTTGGAGAGAGGTGGAGGGTGTTCAGAGGAAGGAAATAAGAATGGTCAGGGAGACTTGTTGTCCTCTTTTTGTTTTCTTTGAAGCCTTTTCTCACAGTTCAGGTATCTTAAGATGACGTGTTGTTGACTGTTGGCAGGAAAGCCGGTGCGACGCGTTTCTGAACTACAGGTTGTGATGTTGACACCTTAAAGGCGAGCTGATTGCACAGCACAGCAGCGAGCTTGAAACCACGAGCCATGCAGCTGAGGCCCAAAACAAGCATGTAGATGATGAACTCCGGTCACAGAGAGGCTTTAAGTATCACCAGGAGCGGTTTGATTCAGCTGTGTGTGTGTGTGTGTGTGTGTGTGTGTGTGTGTGAGAGAGAGAGAGAGTGTGTCATAAATCTCAACTTTAGGAAAATGTGCACTGTAGCTGCACCCCCGCACCCCCCATGGAGTCCCAGATTAACTCCTCACACTGAGGCTGGCTGGAAGCTGTGGTGGCTTAGAATGAAAAACATTTGATGAATGCAGGATTGTTGACAGAAGATTTAGGTCTGTTTCTGTTTTTATACAAGGGAAACACTTTGAGTCGATCTTTCTCAGATCTAAGCGGCAGCACCACAGATTTAGATACAGGTGAGTTGAAGTTTAGATAAAACAGAATGGATGACAGCCAGCAAACACTGGGCTAAAAACCCTTTTGATGGATGTCTTTGATCTGTGGTTCCTCATTTGAATCTATGGAGATAAGTGATGGCTGTACGAGACAGTGGTGATGGTCAGAGCTATGTTTGGGTATTTTTTTGGGTGTAAGTCAGGTCTCCTGTCAGTGGAGACAAGTCCAAGTCTTCAGAAACCATCATTTTTCTCTAAGTGGTTTAAAAAAACTGTATTTTCTTTTTAAAGCTGTGAATAGTGTTTGTTTTGTTTTTTTGCACAGTTGAGATCAAGTCTTTTCAGTGCATAGCCACATTCCTTAGCAGTTAAACATTTAAGGTGTGTTGCTATGCAAGACTCCATATTTGTTTATGTGCTGGGATTTTAGCAGGTCAGAGATTGATATTAATCTACAGATGAAAATGACTCAACAAAATTTTCTTCTTTTTAACTAGCTGTCTGTTTTATGTTGTATAAGCAATGTAGTAAAAAAAGTAGTATATATTTATAGGAACAGGAACACACAGGTCAGGGTGGTCAGAAAGTATTAACACATTGTCGGTTTTGGTTGACTTAAAAAAAAAAAACCAGAATAACAGCAGTTTTATGAAGATTTGAGGAAGAGGTTTCTAGATTTCAAGAAAAGGTGCCAGATGTCAACATCTGCACTGTGTACTTTTGGATTGTTTGCTACGCTGTCGTCCTCATTCTGTGGTTCTCTTGGACACTGCGTGGATCTCTGCCTGTTTGTTTGGCGACACCCATGTTGTTTAAGAGATATTGTTCTCACCTGGCCAAATGAAGTAAAGAAGGAAATGCTTCAGATCTGAGATAAACGGCTCCAAACACGCGTGGTGTGACCGCACCCTGGGTGATTTATCTCTGTGTAACCACCAGCGTGGAGAAAGGCCTCATCTCTTCATTTTGCTCTGCTCCACTCTGAAAACCCCTCTATTCAGCACCACGTGTGGGAGGGGGGGTGTAGTAGATTTGGGTTCTTTCTTTCTGCTTCATTTAGCACAGAATCTGATCATTAGGGTATGAATGGAGCCGGCCAGCTACGCCTTGCAGATGCTGTTTAATGGATTACACATCGATGAGTCAGTTGGTTGTCGTCTCATTTCTCTCGAGGTTGTTTCGGGCCTCCTCGCTCCTTAAAATGGACACTGACTGATGAAGAAAAGACTTATCATGACTAGTTTCCATTATCATCAGCGCCTCTCGCAGCAAACTTTGTTTTATGAGCACTATAAGGCTTTCATCTGTCATTTATCAAAATCTAATTATACTCCACACCGGGAATGCAGAGCAGGCCCTCTTTTATTTTTCTACTGCCTTGTTGCCACTGAAGTGTGAACTGCAGACATCACAGGCATGCCTCACCCCCTGCTACCCACCCTCTGTTGCTTTTATTCACCACGTTTTATTCCTTTTTTCCCCTCCACCAGATATTTTATTTATTGCTTGCTTCCTGACACTCACTCTTTATTCTATCCATCTTCGCTCTGCCCTGCATCCTCTTACACTCTCCTTCTCCATATCTCTTGGTCAGATGAAGCCCTCGGGTGTCAGACAGATTCCTGACATTCCAGGGTCGGGGCTCACGACAACTGATGAAAGCTGAGACCGTACAGTATGGTAGTTAATGCTAAGTAGGGTCAGACAGATGTGGTTTATAGACAGTTGGTGATATTTGTAGCATTCAATTTTAAAATGTTTTGTCCTTTTTTTTTTTTTTTTTTTTTAAAGGCTCTCCTGATCGTGTGTGTGTGTGTGTGTGTGTGTGTGTGTGTGTGTGTGTGTGTGTGTGCACGCACTGGGTGAGAGTCTGTCAGGCCTGGTGTGAGCCATCTGAGCTGCATGTGACCCCTGTGTTGAGTCGCTGATGTTGCCGCGGTCTCTCCACACACACACTCGCACACACCTCTTCAGTGTATTACTGACTTGCATGTTTGAGACTACTGAGGTTTTCTCAACAGCTTCTTCATATCTATAAAAAGCCTCCTCCCTGGAGAGGAAGTGGCTGTACACCGTTGTTACTTCGGAAAGCCCTGAAAGCAGCACCGAGCTCTAAGCTGCTGCTGTACAGATGGAAGTGTGAAGAAGTTTCCCCTCTGTGTGCCAGGCTGATGCTGGGCAGTGAGGGGAAGTAGATGTTTCATTTTATCTCCAGGTGGGGCTGAGTATCAAAGTGTGTGTAGAGCTGTGTCTGAGCCTGTCAGGTCCTGAGAGTTTGCACCAAAATATCCAGTTAGAATCCTTGTTTAATTAATCTGTGATCTGATAAGTTCAGATTTTTAATTTAAAAAGCTTGATATGATCATTTTATATTGGAAACTTGTGTGTGGTTTTAAGTATCTGTTGTCAAAATCTAAGGAAAAAAAGTTTGGGGGGGTTTGGAGTATTTTTGTCTTAAAACAGGAGTGTCTTTAGAGAAAATGTAAAAAACACTTCATGTGTTTTTTTTTTTTTTGTTGTTGTTTTTTTCTGAACAATATATTTCATATGTTAAAAAAATACAGAGAAGCCCACCCAGCCCAGGGCCAGAAAGAAAGAAAAGATTGATCAATTTTAAGAAAATAAAAAAAAATGTAAATAAGTTTGTAATGGGAAAACAGATCATTTTTCACTGGAGGAAGAAAACCACTTGCCTGCTGTGAATGAAGATGTTTCCTAAGTTGGAACCATATTCTGAGGGAGTTCTTGATAAGAGCAGTAAAATAAGAAATTAGGTAGGCCAGGTGAGTGTGACTGTAGTCACACAAAGAGGGCTTATTGGGCAAAGGAAGCCACAATCCACAGAGCTGCCACTTTTCTTTTATAGGACTGATTTGGTTGACTCATGGTGGGAGGTAGTGTTCCTTCAGAGAATTGAAATTAATAGTAAACCCAAAAAGGTGACAGTTTGGGAAAGAGCTCTACAGCCCTTACTGCTCTGTGTGGAGTTTATCATCTATATTTGGTCCTGATTTTATATTGGGGAATCAATTTTATTTCATTTCATTCAGAGTCAGAGTCATTAGAATTTGCAGACCATCTTAGACAGCCTGGCTCTCAGGTGTATGACTGCATGTTGATGTGTAGAGTTTGAGGGTGATTTGAGTTTATCGTTTATTGTTCGGGCTGTGTGGATGTGAGCTTGGGGAAATCTGAATTTCAGGGTTTGCACTGCTTGCTGCCGCTTGTCCGAGTTGATGACATCTCACTACTTTTAAACACAGTCACACAGATTTGTCCCTGGTTTCCCTATGATTATACCAAATTACACAATAGCTTTTTCCAGGAAGTTCGCACTTTGATGTTCTTAGAAAGTAAGTGACCCATAAAAAGTTCAGTTCTCCAGGTATTGAAGAATAAAAAAGTGTTTGTATCCATAGTGAAACTCTTAAGCAAAAATTCCCATTTATGCTCACAAGGGCATGAATCATTTGTCCCACATAACTTACATGTTTGAACATCTGTCTGCTGTAATGTATAACAGTTGTTATGAACATTAGTTTCTATGTTTGCCACGTCCCTGTATATATTCATATTAGAATACATTTTGTACTAATGTCATATTATTGATTCCATCTGTTTCGCTCAGCCGTGATCATAAGTACAATCTATTTAAAGACTTTGAATCTGACACTTGGTTTCAGTGGAGGAATATGAATGCTACCATATTATATGCACCCTTCTCCGTCCTCATAAAGCACTGAAAGAACATTTTCAGGCTGATTGCCATTGTATTAAATTGGCAGGGTGGGTGTGTGGCGTTGTTGCATGGAGTCTCTTCAGCACTCAAGTGAAGTGGAGTCATTATATTGTCTCAGTCAGGCAGCTTATTACAGTGTTTCTCCTTGTCATTACAATACTATTGCAGGGAGATAGTGGTGATTGAAAATGAAGCCCAGTGTGTGCTGATGGCAGAGTGCGTGTGTGTACTAAAGTCTACAATGAAGAGATGAGACTCGCACAGCAGTGGTTTGAGAGTAAAACTCTTCGTGAAACAGTACAAAGTGTTGACTTAAAGGAAAAGATTCATTCAAACATCAGCAGTGAGAAGCAGACTGTGCTTAGTACAGAGCGAAGAATATTAAAAGGAGTGATACATTTAGTGGTGCGGGTGGCTCAGTCGGTAGAGTGCATGCACACATGTGCCTAACCGGTTTTTCATGCTCATTTGTGAAGGTCAAACTGAAATGAAAATAATTTTTGCCAAGACATTCATAAGCATCTTTTTTGTTTTTGTTTTGACTTGTACTTATTTGGTCTCACCAAACAGAGAGAGTTCAGTGTGTTTCTGCAGTGATAAAGGGCTTCACACTGGAGGCATTCATTGGTTCTAAATGACGACGTCAGTACTTTAATTTGATTGGTGCCACATCTGTATGGGCAGATATTGAAACTAAAGGTTGCATCTCTTCAATTCAAACATCCTAATGCTGCAGTCAGTGTTGGAGGAATGGGAATGACGGGAACACCTCAGTGCATTCTGACTTGTGAGTGTTGGTGCATTATTCCAATGTGATCACCCACTGCACGCCTGGTAGTCACACCAGATAAACATCCCAAATTAGCTTTTGTTGTTGCTATTCTTTTGTTGTCTCACATATTTGTAGCAGTTAATCAACAAATGAAAACCAGAAACAGAGCAGATACTTTTCAGTTACAGAGATGATTTTGAGTGTCAGTGTTTTGTTCAGGTGTAGAGTAGGTGGCACCGCTGGTATTCATGTTGCCAGTGGTTTGTTGTCACTGTTGCACTTCTTTCAGTGTCAGTGCAGCTATCAAAAGCTTCCTTTACCTCTGACTGGGCAGGCCGACATGACTGATTTTCTCCACTCATTACAGTCTCAGTCTAACATCATGATGGTCCTCCCAGATGTTGGCTGTTTTAAAGCAACAAGTTCAAATTGCTGATGGTTGATAGTGCTGTGTGGACATGAAACAGAGGGAATCAAACTATACACAGTGTCCTTCTCCAACCAGCAGTACCCCGTTAAAGTTTACTTGTACTCCCTTACACAAGAAGTGAGGAAAATTCACAACCCAGTTTGACTTCATATAATCTACTTCTGTCCCCCTTACAGTTATTAAATTAGTTTCCAGTCTGTGTGAGTTCAGTCTGTCATTAAACACCAGTGCTGTGGTTGCACTCGTGCTACATTTTTGTATTTCAGGGTGAAAAGTCTTGTATTTACCCTTTTCAGATCTGCATGTTAGAGCTGGTTGTGGCTGCTGTAGACGAATTCTGTCTGCTAACTGATCACATCCGTCTGCTGTTCTCCTCTGCTGTGCTGCAGGAGTCAGTTTTGGGTAAACCACCCTGTGCCTGTTTGAAAGGTTAAAGGCTTAGAAAAAATGAAACG
This sequence comes from Scortum barcoo, assembly GCA_023238725.1. Lineage (NCBI taxonomy): Eukaryota > Metazoa > Chordata > Actinopteri > Centrarchiformes > Terapontidae > Scortum > Scortum barcoo. Next base: position 2,458,003 of record CM041548.1, on the reverse strand, counting down.
GCTGAAATGTCAGCACTCCTCTTGCGGTGCATGTACACGAGGTTGCAGAAGAACCCCCCCTCCCCTCCTCATCCCCTTCCACCCCCATATTGAAGTGAATGACAGCAGTGATAGCATGGCATATTACCGCCTCACACAAAGCACTGGCTAGCCTTTGTGTGCGTCGGAGGCAGGCGGGGAGGAAGCCCGGGCTCTCTCTGCGGCTCATCTGTGAATGTGAGACGCCTCTGTTGTCAGCCTAGAGAAACCTCAGTCTGGTTGATTCAGGGGGAAATGATACAACATCTATTCTTGGCACAGCAGCGGGTCCTGACCTGAGGTCTTGTGGTGTGGCCGGTACATTAGCTGTCCCATCCCAGGTCAGGGCTCCCCTGAAACAATGCTGGTAACACAGTGTAAATGAACTGCATTCCTCTGAGGGACATGTGTTTTTTTTTTTTTTTTTTTTTTTTTTTATATCGTCAGGGGCTGTTTCTCCTCACTATTTCACATCTGGATAGCACAATGTGGCTATGCAATGAAATCTGTGAAAACAAGGTGAATATATTCAATGTTTTGGGTAATATGCTAAGACTGACCTGTTCACATGTCCCTGATAGATCACTGGCTGCACACACTGCAGTATGTTCAGTGGAGCAGTGATAGTAATGAGTAAAGATTGACCTTTTAGCTTTCTGTACTTAAAAATCCATTCATTTTCTACATGAACTATCTTTTGCATATTTTGCAGCTCTTCCCAAACTGATGAGTTTTTCCAAGTTTTCTTCCTTTTTTTTAAAGAATTTGCTAGCTGCTAAGTACAGTGTTATTTAAGAGCTAACGGTATGTGACAGTATGTGTGATCACAGAATGAGAAGTGTTAATTCGTCAGTGTTAATTCTTGTATGTAACAGTGAAGACTGAAAATGAAAGAAATGTGTGGTCTATTAATAAATGTTTACTAAATATAAAGCCAGATAATATAAATGTTATGTATTTTATAGTTCCTGCTCTAATTCACCACCAAAAAGCACTTGTGATATACAGACCTGTAGAGCAGCCTTTATTTAGCAGTAATTTAGCATTCCTGGCTAAATGAAACACTCATTCTGTCTGCTTTCAAATAAAAAGCTTCCACTGGTGCATCCTTGCATCACGTTAAGCTTTCAGATTGCTGACAGCCAAGGCTGATTACCAACCAGACAAAGACCAAGTTCATTGTGTAGTAAATGGTGTGTGGAGTTTGTATATTCCAAATGGGTTTAGTAATATTGAACCCACCACTAAAACCTAAGTAAGCCCTAAGTGTTAGGGGCCCTTAATAATTTTGTGTTTAATCAAGTTATCATAAACTGATTTGAACTAATACTCACACATACGGCTGTGAAAGTCAGCCAGTCCTCACATTTGATGAGCTGGAAGCATGAGGTTTATGGCATTTCCTCTAAAAACTGACTTCAGTTTAATCCCACCCCGCTGATGGCTGGAAGGCTCATCCTGGGAATGAGGTAGCGCTAAAACAGCTGATGACTCAGTCAAATAGTTCTCCTATCAATTTGTATTTTTATCTGTTGGATACAGTGAGATGTCATAAAGGAGAGTCTGAGCTACAAGCTTAATGAATCTGTTCTGATCTTTCACCCCTTTGCCGCTTGTTAACTCCTGAAATTCATATGGCAGTAACAATAAATGTTTTACATTCAGCAGCCCTATGAGGACATAGAAATGATTTAGATGATTGATTGTGGCTGTCTTAGCAGTGATTTTAACTGTTAAGGTATGGGAGCAGTCCAAATATTGTAAACACTTGTCACAGCCACTGTCTCCGGCAGCCTGAAGCCTGGACGAGTTCAGAGGTTTAGAGATATTTTCTGAATGTTTGCCTCTCTTTGTGGAGACGTCTCTGCCGTCCCTCTCAGTCGTGGTAAAGAGCGGGCAGAGTGGAGCGCCTGCTTCAGAAAGTGAGATTATTGCCTGACATTTACCTCTTCTGGCGTTACTCGGAACAGACAGCTTTACACACAGGCTACTTATTACACAAGCATTGTGCAGAGTAACTGCTTATGTGCTCAAAATCGGATTTGTGCACGGAATTATTCTTGGAATTGCTGCATCTGAATAATGGATTATTCTGTTTGTTTTATATTTCTGCACACTGTATTTTGCATGTACAATTTTCCACTGAAACAAGCCTTTTGTTTTTATCTGACAAACATGCTTTAAGAGCCCTACTTATTTAAAAATAAAATGGCAAACTGCAAAGTGTAGTTTATAGCGCTTCATCAAGCAGTCAATTATGTGAAAACATCTCCAGCATTAAAACGGCGACAGAAGCCGCTGTTGACTCACTGTGCTGCTGCTGTTGAATGGAGGCTCTTGTGAAGCGGTTGTATTCGTCAGCCCTGTCGCTCTTCAGCTTTATCTCCACGGGCAAATAAAGTCGTGTTGATCTTTTTCTTTTTATCACTTCCCACTCTGTTGGCGTAATGACTCACACGGGCGATAGCACTGTATTGTTTTAATGAATTACCAATAAGATGACATGGAATACATTTCTGACTACAAAACGTTAGCGAGATGGTAATTATATCCACATTTTAGTCCATTTAGCACATACAGAGAGACGTAGCAGAGTCAGCCTCAGTGTGTAGAAGATGAATGATGAAAGAGAATCAGTATCCACAAGTTAACGTTGGGTCAGAGGTTTAAGGTCAAACCATGATCTGAAAGTGGAGGCGGTTCATTAAGGGGGATTTGGGAGGTCTCTGGAATGCCTGACTTCTAAAACTCAACAAAAACCATTCTATCATCTAATTTTTTAGGACCTCAAAAATGTAACTTTTATTTAGAAGTTCTTTAATACTATAAATTGTAATTGATGTAACTGTAGACTTTTTATTTAGTGATGAACAACCAGACAGTTCTCAGCTGAACCTGCACCTTAATGGAGCTTTATAGCGTCAGCTCATTGTTCAGCTGTCCAGCCTTAAACTAACTGTACTGTGTTAGTTCAGTCTCACCACTCTCATAGAATCCTTTTACCACAGTACTAACAACATTATATCTGTCAGCCAGCACAGGCTGTCCGGGAAGATTTTGGTCTTGTGAGGAGGCAGAAGAAGACAGTGAAAAGTGGTTGTCTTAATAAATTTGGGAGGCAGACCGTAAAGGAGGAAGCATGCAGGCTGAGGATGATTTAAGCCCGATGAGGGAGCTGGGTTAGATTGGAGACTGGTCTGATCTGGCTTTGAGAGAGATTAATTAATCCAAATGGATAATAGATTAATCTTGAGACTGGAGACTTGAACACCCACCCTGTTTTAAACAACATGTTGGAGGGGACAGCCGCCTACTGCATGAGGAATTATCAGTGATTACTGATAAATTTTTTCTGTATAAACACTCCTACAGCTGAATGACAAATAATCTTAACTGCTAGTCGTTTAAAATGTCTAATGTACTGTGTTTTCATGTGTAACAGTTCAGCCAGGACACTGAGCTTTATAATCCTAATTAAAAAACATGTTAGCTAAATTCAACACAGTGAACACAGAGCCTTTGTCCATCATGACACAAGTCTGTAATGTATTATTTGAAACTAGACATCAAATGACCAGTTTCCATTTATTTAAAAAAAAAAATGGCCATTGTGCCATTCTAATTTTTAAACCAAGCATCAGTAGACCACTTTTTGACTTGAAAGTCATGTTTCAGTTACTTGAGCCTTGATTTTGACTTTAAAAGTTACCGACTGTGACACAGGGTTCAGTTTACTTGCTGCTAAAAGAGGTTTTTTATTGACCACATAGAGAAGAGTCTGCTTAGGATCATCATCCAACAGTCCATAACCAGTATACTGAATTATGAAGTGTTAGGTTGGGTGAGTGAAGATGTTTTCATCTGTAAAAGACAGTGGTTTTGTAGTACCCAGATGTTAATCAAGAATCAATGTATCCTGTGCCCTGACAGCGCCGGTCCCAAAGGAGACAACATCTATGAGTGGAGGTCGACCATCCTGGGCCCTCCAGGCTCCGTGTACGAGGGAGGAGTGTTTTTCCTGGACATCGCCTTCACACCAGACTACCCCTTCAAACCACCCAAGGTGACTTCTGAGTGGTTGTTGGCATCCACGATGCCTTTTCTGTGTATCACAGCAGTGATGGCTCTATTTCAGAGAGGTGACTTTTTCACATTTTCCACTAGAGGGCACCCTTGCTCTTTGGTATGCAGCTAAATGAAAGCAGCAGCTCGTGCATTTAATCTTAATTCCCCCAGGCCTCTCTAATATATGGGGCTGCTCCATCCTTATACTTATAATCCTCTGCTTTTTAAGGACGAGCTGTCACAACCAAAGTGCCTTAAAAAGATCTGAATTTGACTCCAACCTCACAAGTTTCCACATACAGACACCTCATAAAACTTGACCTGGTGTCTTTTCTAAATCATTAGCCACTACTTCTTATTTCAGTAATTTATTGAGCTGCACAGCTCAGGGGTTGGATGTTTTGAGTTAATGTTCACTGATGAACTCTGGATTGATACTTAATAACACACTTTATTTAAAAAGAGACTGTGTAAAACAGGTTTTCTACGGAGGTAAGCATATAGAAGAAAAGTAAGTGTCTGAAAAACTGTGAATTACACACTCATCCCTCCTCCATCTTGTGCATCCAGGTGACGTTCCGTACGAGGATCTACCACTGTAACATCAACAGTCAGGGGGTGATCTGTCTGGACATCCTGAAGGACAACTGGAGTCCTGCTCTCACCATCTCCAAGGTCCTACTGTCCATCTGCTCCCTGCTCACTGACTGCAACCCTGGTGAGAGCTGCAGCATGTGCGCACGCACAGCGCACACTTTACGCACACACACACACACTAATGCACAAAAGCTTTGTTTGATGTCCAAACAAAGCTCAGTCAAATAGTTGTTGTTTTTTTTTTTTATTTTGTCAAATACTCAGTATTAAATAAATCCATTCATTCATATTTAAAACTGTTTTTATTTTAAAGTATGACAACACTGATTTATTCATGTCTGAAAAAGCATCTATGTCCTCAAACAGAGTACCTTTACTGAAAATCCTAATGACTGCATAATATGGAGTCAGAGCAAAGTTTGGTTGCAGGATGTGTTTAAGCTCACCTCTGATTTATTGCAGTAACTCCATATTCTTAAAGGTCTTATCCACAGTACCTCCCCTTTCATCTTGGATGTTAGAGACCATAAAACTCTCACATAGGCAGCTGTAAGTGATTTACACAACACCACTTAAAGGATTTTAAGGTTCAGTTCATTAAATGTACTCCTGACTCCAGCTCATATTACAGAGCCTTAACGTCTTATATCTCCAGATTAAGCTTCTCTGACTATTTGGAAATCCAGATTGAAGACAGGGGATGGTGCGCTATTTGTGTTCAGAGTGCCTGAGCAAAAGGCTTTAGTCAAGATATCTTTTTTTATGCCTTTAAGATTAACTGCAGCATTGTGGCTCTCGACATGTAAGCAGTATACTGAGGTTTGTGGTTAGAAGAGTTCACAGAAGTTATCTTATCTTAGTTATTTTAGCAGATGGTTCCTTTTCACCATTTATGACTTCATAACTTCAACACCACTGCAGTGTAATGATACAGTTGGTGCTGTAGGTACTTGATAGATTGATCCATAATGACCCCTGTGGAGGAGGATAAGAAAAAAGATTACATACATTTGTCGATCATCAGGTATGTTACTTCAATGTTAATACAGCAGTCTCTTCTCTTCAGGGTCTTGTTGTAGGTTCTTGTACATAATATTGCAAATAAATGAGCAGAACTGCTGTATAGCTGGGCGGGGGAGCGGGGGGGCGGGGGTGATGAATTATCTTTTTATTACTTCATTTTTTTACGGGGTTAGCCAAAGCACACACATTCCTACTTATTATGAGGATAAAGTGAAGCCCTCTTATATTTGAGGTCATTTGATCATATTGACCCATTAATATCAACTAACATCTTTAAGATTTCAAGTAATTAGTTTTGTTGGTATTATAATATTTGCAAAGAATAACATTGTGAAATTATAATCTACTCTGAGCTCATCGGGGGCTTGTGGGGTCTGGGGCCCTGGAGCATCAGCCTGCTTGCATGCTACAGACCACGTAGGCTTGTGTGTGAACTTGATCGTGTTAACAAAGTCATGCATGTGGCAGGCAAGACACCGCGTAGGTAAGCGCTCATCATTGTTGTAAACCACCACTGTTTGAAGAACCATTGTGTGAATACAGACACGTTTAACTTTTGATTCTTACTAATAAGTCACTGGAGAACAAGCATGTACATGAGCAGACATGACGTTTGTGTATGTGTTCACAGCTGACCCTCTGGTTGGAAGCATCGCCACACAGTACACAACAAACAGACCCGAACACGACAGGATAGCCAAACAGTGGACCAAACGCTACGCCACATAATCGCCAGAGGAGCTGCTGATTAGACGACTCGGGGATGTGGGAGGGTTAAGTCGGGGTGGGGGGTGGCTCCCAGTGGAGGAGGGGGGCAGGGGCACGGCAGACGGGCGGGTGGATTTTTATCTCTGAATTGAAGTCTTAACTCCTGATATTTTGTTGTTAATTGTGTTTTTTAAGTTATGTCCGGCCCAACTATAATCAAATCTGGCAATAATGCATTTAGTGTTTTCTCTTTGACTTTATAGCTTGTGCTTGAAGATGGACACTAATACTAAACTGCTAGATGAAATGTGTCACAGCATGACTCCCAGTCAATTATCAGTGTAAATTCTCACATGTATTGAGTTCCAGTTGGTGTTTGCTTCCCCTTCAAACTCCCGCTCTGTGAAAAGATGTCACAGACATGTTTAGATATGGATGGATATTGGTTGTGATTTGTGTTCTGTACTGCTTTAAAAAAAAAAGCTGTTCTGTTTCTCCCTTAAGAATTAAACATTACCAACTGAAGCCGCTGTCTTCGTTTGATCATTTGTGACTCTTTTACACATCTGAGATCATCTTCAGGAAAGACACCTTTACAGAGGAATGTCGATAAGAAGAGGCTACATTTTATTCAGTGCATCTTTCGAGTTACAGAGCAGAGAATAATTTAGGGTTAGCATGGTTACAGAGCGCTAGTGTTGATCCCACTCACTCTGCTCTACTAGCAGCACATGAAACGTTATTACTTTGAAACATTGACACAGAAAACAGCGCAGATCATCCTTCACCATTTTGAAAAAAGTCAAGGAATGTGGTTCATTAAAGTGACAAAAATAAATTAGTTAAAAAATAAATATTTCCTCTCAACACTGACATGTCTACTGTTAGAAAGGCTCACACACAGCTTTAACTAGTAACCCTGTTGGATTATACAGGCTGGACGACACAGGAGTGCAACTAACGCCAGACAGACATGATGAAATCTTACATCACACACAAAGGCAGTACCATGAGTATTATTGCTGCCAGGCCATACCGAACGTATGAGATGGACTGGACGAAGGCTAGCCGAGTCCTGCCAGAGGACAAGGATTCGTGCTGCATTCACTTCAGCTGGGAAAAAAAACAGTACAGTACAGGTTCCATTGTTTAGACTGCAGTGTCTCTGAGTTACCTGATGCTAGTACTTCACAACAATCACATGCTTATGTATGTGGAGCGAGTCACAAGTTGCTGTAATCACTCAATCTTCTACTTAACCACTATCTTCTTAACCCGAAGTGGAGGAAGAATGATTACAGTGACCAATAACTCAGCACAAGGGTCATGTGAGTGTTGTAATTAATGCAAGACAGACAGAAATCTGAACTCCGCCTTTAACCTGGAATGATAAAGACTGTACATTTCCATCAAAATGGACCGTAAACATAAACACTTCAATTTCACAATACAGTGTGTTTGGGTTATCTCAAATCTTTGGTACTAAAGTGCCCATGCTAATTTGGAAAGACGGTTTTGAAAATGAAAAAAAGAACTGAACACACTCTAAAGTGCTCACACACTGTATGGCTAACAACATGTCACAGATGGGGGTTTGGTTTGTGGTTGATACTTGGTTTGCTGTAAAAGATTAACTACAACATGTATCACAGGATTAGTTAAGCAAAGTGGGAAATATGCTTATCAGCTCGATATCAACATCAGGTCTGTAACTGTTCAGTATGGAGCCACGGTCAGCATACAGACTGGAAGCAGGAAAACTATCTAAAGCTCAAAAATACTGACAACGCCTCTGTATTTCATTAATGAACACATCATATCTCACCAAAACAGAAACTGTGAAATGTGAAAATGACTATTTGTAATTTTAGGAGGAGTTACCTGTTGGAACTATTTCTTAAATAAATAACAGTTTACCCATCTGCTCAACACTTTCGTGGCACAGGTTCTCAAGATGCAGTTGTTGAAGTTGCCTGTGAAGGCATGACGGTACCAAACCTGACAAAGACTTGAGGAAGCCACAAACAGTCGCTGCACTCGGCTGTCGTTCACTATGAAATAGTTACAGCACATTTCTCCATCTAAAACCACACATTTTTATTTCTAAGCATAAAAGCAGTTGGGCGCAGCTTCCCACACTCCTGTCAACATAGTGAGGTTGCCAGGTTGGGTCCCATCATACCTGCATAGGGAACAACAAAACCTGTGCTCAGTTGCCACATCTGGCATCCTGAACTACAGCCGGAGATGCTGGGTGGGTGGATGGATGAACTGCTGTTTGTCAAGAGGTAGTTCCAGCTCGTAACTACCCCCAACATCAAAAAAATGTTTCCACAATTCTGTTTGTGCACAGATATAAATGAGCCTCACAGGTGTTGGTATTCATATTTTTACCCTTTTGATAGTTACAGGCTAGCTGTTTCCTATTACTTTCAGTCTTTATGCTAAGCTACGCTAACCCACGTTCTTACCCCTCTGCTCTGTACTTAACATACAAACATGAGCTGATATCCATCTGAACATTTCACTCTCAGAAAGAAAGCTAATGAGCATATTTCCCAAATTGTTGAATCAGACCCCTAAAATGATCCTCACACTGTATATGACTGTATGAACAAGTTTGAACAGATCAACACACAAGCAACCAAAGTCCTGCAGTTAAACTAAAGGTCTGTCCATGTCGTCCTGCTGGTTCTTCCCATATGAAGTGAATGCAGCCTGCTAACATGAGCTGAGGCGAGTGGGGGGGCCTTCAGAGCCTCAGATGTCGTTGGACGGGGTGCCTTTGCTTTTGCGTCCCGGCAGAGGGAAGGCGGACTTGCTCTGAGGCTGCGTGAGGCGGCTGGTCAGCTGGGTGAAGGGCTCGATGAGGGAGTTGCGCTCTGTGACGCTCACCTCCCACAGCTTGAGCTTCTCGCCCCGCGCCCACTGCTGCGCCACCTCCTGATCCACCTGACGACGCTCCCGCAGGTCCGTCTTGTTGCCCAGCACGATGACTGTCACCTGGGAACAATTCCATTTTTAAAGATGACTTAAGTAACCACATTATGCTCTTTATACTAATAATACATGAATAATTCAGCCGGCTAGTCTAGTTGTAGTTTACGTCCATGTCTAACCAGACACTTGTAATATATGTAGTGAAGACACTGAAACGACACTATGATGTCATAGTAAAGTTTACCTTTGACCTTTGGGGTATGAAGATGTCATCATTTCTTTTCTTTTCATTTTATCCTTTTAGACATTTGTGGGAAATCTGAATGTAATTACTTGTAATTGTATTATTAGTATTACTTCTTAAGTTGTGGACAAAAACATCACCGTGTGACCTTTTGACCTCCACGAGAACAGGACAGACACAGACAGACAACCTGAAAACATAATGTCACTGTCCACAGCAAGTGCCAACATAAAGGCATACAAACTCCTTAAACTCCAACCTTTGAACCTCACGCACCATTTTACAGGTCAGAAGTCTCAATGCTTTGTTATCAAGCTTACAGTGTGACAGTGTTTCTTGCTTCTCGAGAAATATTTGAGTCACAGACGTCTGTGATGTCTTTTGGGGTAACTCAATTTTTAAGTGGATTTCATGGATTACACTTTTTGCACAGTAAAAGAAGCTCAAAATTGCTTTAGTATGCGTCTTGTTCTGATTCACAAGATAAAGATAAAGCACACAGCTCACACGGTTACTGCGTGCGTGTTCATGTCTGTCTGTCTGTCTGTCTGTCTGTCGTCAGTCTGATGTGCATTTCAAGTTTCAGCTGCTTTTGGGTGGAAAATGCATCAGATGCAGCAGATGTTTATTATAAGTGATTTTATAAGATCACCATATTGACCTTTGTATATATTTTATATGAATATAAAGTAATGACACTAAGAGCTTCCTGATTTCTTGGGGCAAGAAGGGCATTATGTGACGGGGCAGTTTGAATCTACTTGAAGCGAGCGGCTTCAGCCACAGGCCCATGTTGGTTTTCTGTCTCCATCACCAGCTGCCATGACTGTTTCTCGTTATTTGAGTGGATTACATGAGGCTGTCTGAGCAACACAAGGATTCTGTGCTGCATCTCCCTGGCTGTTTTTTACTGTTTGTCAGGAGCTTCAATGAGACTACAGTTTTCTCTGTATGTTACATATGTTTTCTATATGTTGTCATGTATGAAAAGACCCAAACTGAACTCTGTGACAGACTACTTTATGACTGCAAGCGAATTATTTGAACAGCATTTGTAAGGGAACTAAGCAGGTTGATCATCATGGGAGATTTTTTTATGGAATTATTACAGCTGGAATTTTTCAGATGAGATAAACGATCATAAAAGGGTGTGCAGAGTCTCTTTTCATGATACCCATTAAATCCTGTACTGACATAGTTTCTAATGACATGACTTATGAGGGTTTGCACACAGCAAATAGTTTGATGGTCAACAGCAGGAAGTTCAAGCACACTAACTTAACGTGTGTGTGACCTTCTGTGTGTTTATCTAAAGTGGGTATTGATGGATCACGACATCTCACCAACAGAAAAATGCAAACTTGTCTGGATTAGCATGATAACTCCCGCAAGCTGCCATTCTCACTAGATTTCTATGTGTCACATAAAGTAGTGAGAGTTGTCAGATGTCCAACATCTGCAAAAATGTGTGTTACATACAAATTTACCTCTAAAAGGTCATTTTCCTGGTTTCCTTACACTTGCTTTATTTCTCAATAAAAAATGTCCATGAACAGTGTAAGCTATGAAGCAATTGTGCCGGATATTTCAAATGTCTTTCACGATGTTTCTCACAGTGTAAATGTGTTGGGACAGAGCTGAGCGCAGAGGAGAGGACAGCACAGGTTATGAACGGCTGTCAGAGCGCACTTTGAAGCAGACACACCTCTTTCTTATCTCGGGACTTGTCGATCTCCTTCTTCAGAACGTCCACCTTCTTGAAAGACTCCAGGCTGTCGACGCTGTAGACGAGCACGAAGCCGTCCGCCACCGAGTAGTAGTGTTTGGGGAGGTCCTGTCCATCGCGGAGGCCTTTGGTGTCGTACAGCCGCAGCTGCTCCTTCACCCCGCGGTCGGTCTCCACCGAGGCCACGTACACATCCTCCTGGGTCTCGTTGGACTCGGAGCCTGGAAAACACAGACAACATGATGAATTCAGAAAAGAGACTTTCAGACAACTACAAGTATCTGGTGATTCTGATCAACCACATCAAGGTCACCTAAATCAGAGGTACTAAAATTAAACACATATGCATCCAAACTGTACCTGTACGTGGCTATAACAGTACAACTGTGACCTTTTCCCATGACTAATGTCGCTCAAAGCTCAGTACTCACCCACAGTGTGATTCCCGTACAGCAGCTGCTCCAGGATGGCAGTCTTTCCTACCGCTGCCTGCCCACACACCACCACTTTACAGCCTTTTCCCATCTCGAGCCTACAAAGTGTGCACACAAAACGTCACTGTGAACAGTCTCACCCCGGCATGTGTGCAGACATAATAAAAACCACAATAACACGGACGAGAGTTCCTCTAAAACAGCTCACAGTGATTCACGTCGTCGTTATGACAGCGTTTTGTTGTGTAGCCGAGTTAGCTTACAGGCTAGCAGCGGCAACTCTTTCTGCGTCATAAAACACTCCTGTTACTAAGCACAGTTCGACACAAGTACACCGGTTATTAACAAAAACTCCTTACTTGCTGTCTTTTCGCTGTCTATCAAGTCTTTAAATGTGGCATCACAACGTCCATCCTGCTCTGCTAATGCCACTGACAAGACTTTGTCTGTAACTGCGCATGCGCGACGGACGGAGCACACAACAAAAGAACTATAATGATGATGAGAATAATAATGGCAACAACAATAATAATAACAACAACAATAATAAGCACTAGTATTACTATTATTATTACACTTTATTATGTATGTTATTTATTAGCCAATTAACGCTTGTGACATATTATTTATAATTCTGTTGATGCTTACTGTTATTGTTTATTTTTTTCTAATAGTGATCCTCTACAACTCCAAATCTTAGATATTTATGACTTTTTTTATTTATGACTATGTACATACTACATATATTCAATATAGTTATGTTTACAGCTATCTTAATATCATTATGCCAAAACATAATGACAAATAAAGATTCTTGATTCTCTTGATTCTCCCCTACAAATATTTAGATTGAACTCATTTCGTCTCAAGACGAGACTGTGTGACTAAATCATGATATTAGATTAGTTTTTAATTAAAAATTAATTGAATTTGAAAAGACGGCTAATCAGTGACGGTTTATCGTCAAAGTTGTAAGGAAAATCAAACAAGGACTACATTTCCCACGAGCGCAACACAGGAAATGCGTCACTGCCGTTTTCTTAAGGCATGCTGGGAACGTTGCCTCTCTCTTTCCGGCTGGTACGCCATCATGTAAGCGAGTTTCTATGCTTTTGAACAAAACGTAATCCATTAAAATCATCATGTAGATCTGTTCATCTTTGTGTTTGACTCGGAATATTGATAAAAGAGTTAATAACTATTTACACGGACTGATTATTTTTGGACTAACGTAGTTTAGAGCTGTGATTACAGGCTGTGTTTAACGGTGCCGAGATGCACTCTGTCCGGTGTCCATTGACGCTGCCGGCTACAGTAGAAAGCTCATGTATAGTTGCTATGCTGGCTAGAGATTTGTGTGATTGTCAGTTCACTGTTTAATCGATTTGAAACCGGCTCATGCAGTTATTTCATTTCTGTTACATTGCTGTTGAATGTGGAGCGATAAAGTACGCGGCCAACAGCAGCATGCTAGCTTGTGGCTATGCAGTAAGCATGGAGTTATGGACCATCACACATTTTAAATTTATACTGTTTTCCTTTGTATGACAGACACTGGGGTCTCTGTACAGTGTTATGTGTATTAACACATTTAGTGTGGATGGTACCTGCTAAATGTGAAGTAGTGGCCCTGTGGAGACTGTCTGTGGCCTCGCTACAGTGTGCAGTCTCAGTGGTCTTGAATCATTATGACCTGAGAGCTACAGGCTTGATATAAGACAACTGATCCACTGCATTATTATTATTACTATTCTATGCCAGACAGTAACTGGTGGAGGTACCTGCTGTGGCTTGGTTGATAAGAGTTTGCAGCCTCTTAGAGGTCTGAATTTGTCTCTAGTATGTTGTTGTTGTTTTACATTAAACTGCTGATATAGACTGCAAGTTAGATATTAAATAATCATATAACCCTGGGAGTGGATTTCTTAAGCCATAACTTTAGACAAAATAGAGCAGTTCATTCACAATGATTTAACTCCCAAGAATTTTTTTCCCCCAGATAAGTAAGTCATGGGAGCATATAGGGAGCATATAGGAGTATATGCAGGAGCTATGGCGCAAGAAGCAGTCCGACGTGATGCGCTTCCTGCTCCGCGTCCGCTGCTGGCAGTACCGTCAGCTGTCCAACCTCCACCGTGCTCCTAGACCCACCAGACCCGACAAGGCCCGTAGGCTGGGCTACAAGGCCAAGCAGGGTGAGTGCCCGTCCCGGAGACACACCTGCACCTGTGTGATCTGTCACTGTTTTTGCCCACTTTTCTAACCATGTCTTTGTTTTGGTTGAAACAGGTTACGTTATCTACCACCGTGTAATGCACGCGTGCGCCGCGGTGGCCGCAAACGCCCCGTCCCCAAGGGTGCTACCTATGGCAAGCCAGTGCACCATGGCGTCAACCAGATCAAGTTCGCCCGCAGTCTGCAGTCCACTGCTGAGGTACGTTCATCTCATGTCACTGTGGCTTTAATGTTGATTGTTGGTTGTTCCTGAAATGGACTTGCACTCATCACTCTCTCTGTTTAGAAATGTTACGCTACAAACAGGAAACGAGGCACATAAGAGGCAGCATAGCTTTAAGACTGTATATGGGAGCTGATCTGCCATCACTTCCAGAGTGGTGTTGGACAGTATGACGACTCCCTTTCTGTTGTTTTTTTTGTAACTGATCTTAATGGTGGCTGTTTTTAAAGTGGTTAAAGGGCATTTAAATGTCCCAGAAACTTACACCACCCAACAGTCTATCTGTAATTGCAGTCTTTTCCAAACAATTTTATCATGTTGTTCACAATATTTCTTCCTCACAAACACATCGGGTTGCTTTTGTTAGAGTATCAGCATCCTCTACGTCTGTTCTGGCTCACACTCACTGCCTAGATGCCCAAATTGTATGCATGGATTTGTGCACTGCAGCATACCCATTTGGATCTGAGGTGATTTTAATAATGTACCGTTGACACCAAACTGTCACTGGTTGACTTACCCATAGATAGAGCTGACAAGCTGACATTGAAATCCTCAATACAGTTCATCCTCAAATAGTGTTTATAGGCATTTCCACAGTATGACATTAGACAGTACTAATAGTAGGCAAATCACAGCTGACTGCTGAATTCCATTAAGCTGCTTCAGTGTCCTGTTTTTTTTATTTATTGCCTGGCTTACAGGGACATTTGAATAATTGGCAACCGATCAGTGCACTGATTCAGTTTCATCTTATGTACTAAAAGGTACTTCTGCTTATCAAGAGAATGACAGTGTTACTACCTTATAGAAATTGTGCTGGTCCTGTCAGATACTACATGCAACTCCCACCTCATTGCTGAGGTTGCTCAAGAAAACATCACAGTTGCAGCAGCAATAGTCCTGAATTTCAAATTCTGTGTGAGACACCAGGATTATGAAAGGCCGATCAGGTCTACAATAGATTAGGTTGTTCGTACAGTTCTTTAGATGAAGTTTGAATTTGGAACTTGTGATTATCCACTTGTCCATCAGCTGTGGATTCAGTTAGACCAACATCAGCAGCAGTGTTTGTTCAATTTAATGTAATTAGTAGCTGAAGTCAGATGAATCGGAAGGCTGCTGCTTTTGCTGAGGGTATCAACCCATGACCAACTTGGACAAATTGAGTGCGTAACCCAACTAGATAGAAACCTGATGATAAAGTACTAGCATCATCACTTTTATGCTGTTACCACAGTGTATAGTATATATCATAGTGTACCATATATATATATATATATATATATATATATATATATATATATATATATATATATATATATATATATATATATATATATATATATATATATATATATATATATATATATATATATATATATATATATATATATATATATATATATATATATATATATATATATATATATATATATATATATTATATATATATATATTATTATATATATATATATATATATATATATATATATATATATATATATATATATATATATATATATATATATATATATATATATATATAGTTATATATATATAGAGAGAGAGAGAGAGAGAGAGGGAAGTTTATATATTCCATATTTGCACAGATGAAAGTCATGCTTCTTGCTTCACATGGTGGACATTTGCACCAATTGTAAAGGAGCTGTAGTGAAGCATGTGCCCTCTCCAAAGGAAGTTGGATTTTCTTTTGCTAGTTTGTCTCTCATCCTTTCATCCAATGTGTTCACAGACCAACAGGGGTGTAAAAATATGAAGAATTCACTGTGGTGTCCGCTTTTTAATAGGATTTCAGAGTATTGAAGTTCAGGTTTTTCCTTGCCACTGGGAGCTGCTGAAGCACAAAGTTGCGTTTTGTAGCTTCAAGCTGGTGCCATATTATCTTGTTAGACTGTGCTGATTTGCTCAATTACACAGAATTGATTTCACATCATAACCATTTACCCACTCATCTATATTTTACTCTATAGGAGCGTGCTGGACGTCACTGTGGAGCCCTGCGAGTGCTGAACTCCTACTGGGTGGGTGAGGACTCTACCTACAAGTTTTTCGAGGTGATTCTGATCGATCCCTTCCACAAGGCCGTCAGACGCAACCCAGACACCCAATGGATCACAAAGGCTGTGCACAAGCACAGAGAGATGCGTGGCCTGACATCTGCAGGAAAGAAGAGCCGTGGCCTGGGCAAGGGCCACAAGTTCCACCTGACCATCGGAGGCTCCCGCCGTGCAGCCTGGAAGAGGCGCAACACCCTGCAGCTGCACCGTTATCGTTAGAGCACGCCACATGTCTGTACATTAAAAAAATAAACAGCCCTTTTTATGGTGACAATCCTGTCTGCTTCATTTACTTAAAATATTTTAAACAGAACTTTGTCTTTTTGGGCTCTAACAGCTCACTATCAGTGAATAAAATGAAGAGAATGAACCATGATGAGCTTTGGTTATCCCTACAGGTGATTTTAGGGCTCCTTGGGGCTGTGTTGGCAGGTACAGACTGCCATCACCCCTTTCCACTTTTCTGTTTGTTGCATCTGCGAGGCCAGGACGAGTCACATCTTCACAATATTTAGTACACAATATAGTCATAAATGACCTCATGAAATTTCCAGTGACGCTCTGCCAACTGCAGCCTGAACGGGTGTGATCAGTCCTCAGTGGGTGTGCAGTGTCTGTTAACAGTAAAGTCTGGGCTCATACAGAACTTTGTACCAATACTGAATGTCTATATCATTGTAAATCAGATCAGCTGTTCTCCATTAATCTTCATTAGTAAAAATCCCTGAACCAACAATCCTGAACCAAGCTAGTTCCTCCTAATATATCATATGTACATGCTAAAAACAGATCTTATTTCAATGGTTTTATAGACAAAATCCATAAAATGTTACAATGCTATCACAAGTAAAAATGAAGGCTCACTCAGTAAGTATTCCTGGGAGATAAATGAAAGCCACTATTGTAAGCAGCAAATGTTTGCTGTTTTTACTTATAAAATGATTGCTTAATGATCAAAATGTGTTGTCATGAGTCCTGAATTAGATGAAAGTGAGTCAGCTGAATCCCACAAGGTCAGCTATTGTTGCCATGGTAACATCAGACTTTATAATGGGCTAAAACTGTTACTGTTCCAGGTTCTGCTCTATCCAATATCTGTCTCGTGCAGCCTACAGTGAGCTGCCTCCTCTCATTCTAATGAAGTGGCACAACAAATGATACCTTGTATTACTGACCTAAGTGAGAGGCTTCATTATAGTAGAGAAGGTTATCTGCCATGAGTGGCACCAAGACTAAAACCCTTGAAGTAAGAAGATGCACTACAGAGTATTGAGCAGTATCCCACCTGTGAGGAGGGGAAATATCAATTCAAAAAACACCACACCAACCACATCTGTGATTAGCAGAGAACATTATTTTCAATTAAACAGAGAGCACTGTTACAAACTAGGTGTAATATAAAGTTACTGCCTTGTTACTCTGCTAAACTGCAGCCTCACAGCAACGGCACACGCTTGACCTCGAGGGTTCCTTTGGTCTGACCTCAACCGATGGAGCAGTTCATGTCCAGATTATGCATCACGATGAACATTTTTTATTTTTATTTTAAAGCTCTGCCCTCAGTAGCTTGGTCTCTGTCAAAATGTAGTGTGAATATGAACCAAATTTAAAGAAAATCTAAATTACAGTGTGTTTCCATCCCCATAGGTGTTGCCATGAATTCATCACAGAAGAAGAGGGCATGACGATAAAAAAGCAGCAGTAATCGCTCCACACAGGTCTGATCTCAGTGGACGAGTCTGGGTCCTTAGCACATTGTTGTGCTTAGCTTTTAGCGACACAACCATTTTTTACCTACTTTTTTTATTATTTAGTATAATTATAATAGTTGGTGTTTTTTAGAATGCTCTGTGTGTCCCTTCTTCTGTTTCATGTGCAAACTGACACAGAAAACAGCTGGATGGAAACACACCCCGTCAATTGAGAGACAATAATGATGGAATAAAGGAGTAAACTTGTGAAATTATTTGAATGTGAATGATCCCAAGGCACAGAATACAGAAGAGGAGAGTGCTGTCCAAGTCCGTCCTCCCAGGACATCAGACTCTAGCCTGCTACGTGTGAGCTGCCATGTCGAGCTGCTTTCAACCAGCTGTAGTATTTTCTCATGAGGTCCTCGTGGAGTTCACTTGAGATGATGCCTCACTTGTTTTTTGGGCCATTTGCCTCTAAACCACGCCGGCAATACAACACCATTTCTTGTCTGCTGTGTGATTCCCTCCAGCTGTAGTCCAACCACTTAGAGAAACCCAATCTGGATCCTTTTGTTCTTTGTAAGTACTGACCTACTTCTAAACGTGTGTAAAGGTAGTCTGACATGTACCGTGTAATAAACATCATCAGCGCAGCACAAATGCTTTTCCACTTCACGCTGCAGACAGTTATGACGCGCCCTAATTATAAAGACATCTGCTGTCTATCTTGGTCTTTAACTCACTTCAACACATGAGCCTCGCCGCTGCAACAGGGCTCACGGCAGAACCTTTGAAAACAAAGGTGGACCTTTTCTGTGCTGTCCAACAAGATGCCTGAGGGAGTCAGCCCTGCTATTTGAAGACACAGCCCCAGTGAATTTACCATCAAGCTTTTGTAATAAAGAGTCCTGAGTGTTTCTGACTAAGTTAACTTCTGAGAGACAACACACTGGGAGCTTACCTGGAGAAGGAAAAGAAAAGAGGCCCCGCTTTTACAGTTAATGTAACTGCTTTTTGCTCACAACTAGAGGGTAATATCATCTTCTGTGAAAAAAACAGCTATAAGTGAAATAAAAAAGACAGGCACACAGAGAGTGAAACAACAGTAGGATTGAATCATCAGATGTCCATCAGCTGCTCTGTTGAGTTTGTTAGTGAAGTAACAGTATTTCATCAAATTTAAAAACGCTAACAGAACCACACATCTCTCTTCCCATTAACCTTCAGACCTGGGGGCCTCAAATGTGAGCTCTGCAGTTTGACCTTTCCTGACTGCACGATGGGAAGCGCCTGACTGTCCACTGTTCTGAGAGCTGCCTGGCTCAGATGTTTGACCAGAAGCATCCTGTTGGCCATATGTTATATCACCAAGATTTATTTAGTTCACAGTAAACACTGTGTGACTGATTGCATGAGACTAAAGAGGCTGAATGATTCGTTCCAAATATTACAACAGACAAATGACTTTATTTAATTATCCAGAAGTACCACAAAACCTTTTCAGCCTGACATATCAATGACAGAAACCTGTGTCTTATCAGTAACTGTTTGCTGGTCCTCCCCCCTCCTCTACATGTATTTGACTCTTGATTCTTGGTTTTCCTTTACTGAATTTTCTCTCAGATCTTAATTTAACACGCAAGTGCTTCCTGACTTGTTTGAAGGCCCACCTACGCTGGGACAGGAAGTACAAAATCAATCAGTATTGATGTGTTTTGTATCCAGGTACGGTTTAGAACAGGTTGTATAACAGATACTGTGATGGTAAATGACGGAGAGAGAATGAGGAGTGCAGCCAGTTCTCTGAAAACTAAAGGTCAACTTGACATCTTTTGTGTTTTTCTTAATATTTGACTGTGCACATGCTCGAGCTAGTTAAAATGTACGAATAATAGTGTGTGCTGGGGAGAGTGTGGCGAGCAGAACAGAGCGCTGCTATGCAAACCAGCTGGATGGTTGGCTACTGCACAGATTTCAAATGGTTCGCAAATACTACAGTCCTACTTTCATTCCTTTCAGTTAAAGTAGGGGAAATACTGCAGTGTGGTTTTCAGAGCCCTTTACTGCAAATCAGCCTGAGGCTGGAGATGACATAGCTAAATCCTGAAATCCCCTCCAGAATCCTTTTAAAATAATAAGAAATTGACTTTAAGCTTTTAATTCCTGGTCATTTCCCTCCTGTACCAAGAACTGCTGTTTTGTGTTGATCTGTGGTAAACACGAGCACTAAAGAGTGAAAGAATGTGAGAGAAGTGAATGAAAAGTGGTCAGCTTAGAGCTCACGTGTGTTTCTATATTGACACTCAAATGATCACACTGTTAGGGAGCATGTATCACTGATGCTCTTTCTTAGTAACAGCCTGCTCACACTCACACAGTCACACACATTCATACTTAGAATGTGTATAACCACATTGCAGCCTCTTCTCTAAATTTCTTTGGAGTCGACCTGTCTGGTCACAGCGCCCGCTCCTCTAACCTTTACCCCACCACTGCCCCACATTGGATACTTTCGCTTGCTGTGCACAGGCCCGCTGGTGAGAAACTTAAATGAGGTGAGGTTTTATGGTTGTGGTTTTCACAGCAGACTCGGCTCGACGTGAGAGCCCCGCTCCAACCAACGTGAATTCAAAGAAGAAGTGCAGCTGCGTCGCCTCGACATGCGTGTCGTGTGCTGCCTCGACAAGAAAGAACTGATAAGTGGTCTGCAAGAAAAGTACTCTGAGAGATCTTTCGATTAACAGTTTACAGAGTGTTCAGTGAAAGTGGCTAGCTGTCTGTCTCATATAAAAACCTCTCACTTATCAGTTCTTCAGATATAAAGGGAGAAAATCTACCTTTAAGAATCTATCAAAACGAGATTTCATTTCAACTGTATATGCTGTTATTATTTACAGCTACAGTGTCTTCTTTTTTTGTTCATGCATGGATGTTTATTACACTTTGTCTATTTTGTTCTACCTCAGTATTTTATTTTATTCTATTTCTTAGTGTTTTATTCTATCTTATTTTTCTGTATTTTCTTGTATTTTTTTATGTACCTGGTTGCTATGACAACAGAAATCAACAAAGAGCATCTTATTTTGTTTTTTTTTTAACTACTACTGAGTTCATTCACTGGATCAGAGTGACAACACATTGTGATGCTCGGCTAACACAGCGTTTCCCCGACCTACTGAGTGAGTAACAGAGGTCAGCTGTGAACACGGAAGGGCGGAGTGATCATCTATCACATTACTCCCTCTCCATACATTAGTCTGTGGGGGGGGGCAGTAACCTCTGACCTGCTCTGTCAAAATCCCCAACAAAAGAAAGTGGAAATGGGACAGTGTGGCGTGGGACTGCTTCCTCCTGAAAGGTTTCATTGTGGTGAGGACACATTAGCTGGGAATCAGATGGCCTTGGGGAGAGGCTCGGTGCTGTGTGCGGAGCTTTGGCCATCCCCGGCATGCTGTATGGAGATGGAGGAGGGAAGCTTTTCCATGTCATCTTAACCCAGCAAGAATTTAGTGTGTGGGAGAGGAACTTGAGAGCCTTGTGACAATAAGCAGGATCCACCCGTCTGGTGTGTATCTCATTCACACTGCCAAATACTGGTGTGCTCGCAAAGTTACTTCACATGATACCAATAATGTTGATTATTGTGACGGTTATTGCTGTGTTATTACTGTGCCGGGAGCAGACAGTGAATGTGAAAGTGTTCATTAGGAAGTTAAAGGAAACAGATGTTATCCATGTAATGTCGAGTTTGTCAGGATACGGTGTGCTACATGATGTTTCACATACTATTCAACTTTCCATGGAAAATCTTTATAGCTGCACTAAATCCTCACATTTTAGATTATGAAAGTATCAAATGGCTGTGTGTGATGTCAAAGGTGTCGCTAGTGAGACATATCCCCAACTCTGCATCCCTGAGGAGCTTTTAGGACACTTTTAGCTCATTGTTTTGGATTTCCTGCCAAAATGTCAGACGTCATCAGCCTCATTTCCAGCAGCACCAACAGACGGCTGCCTTCGGTGAAAACGCTGCGATAGACCCCCTGTACACGACCTGCTCAGCATCCACACAGCAGATACAATCAGAGACTACCTGCTGAACATAACAGAGCATAGCTAAAGAGAGATTTTTCTCAGGAGCAGGTGGAGACCAAAACTGAGCTAAAAGGGGGCTGAATATTGGACTGCGTTCAGTGAAGTGAAATTTCAGGACAACACGATAAGCTGAAAGACGATAAATGCACTGTAATGTGTGGGAAATCATTTAGACCTCCATGTCAGGAAATAAACTTTACAGAATGTAAAACTGGACGGTCAGCTGCATCAATAACATATGAAAATATCACATACCAACATTTTTTTAGTCATGTTTAGTTTAACTTATATATACCCCCCCCCCCCCATTTGATTAATTATTGTTCTGCATGTGTGTGTGTGTGTGCCTTTCCTCCCCACATCATATATCTCAAACCAGAGAAAAGTTTTCCTTATGTCTGGTTAAACCTGTCAACTCTTTAGTGGGACCCTGTCCTACAGAGATCAGGAGGACACACAGCTGCCTGCTCTCTCGGAGTGTTTCTGCTCTTTTCCGGACTCTGGCCGAGCTCTCAGGACGTCTCATTTGACGGGTGAAAGTATGTCAGTGGGTTACATTGACACCGGCAGGGCTGAGGGAGGAGGAGCCGATGAAGTGGGTCACATGGTTGCTCGGCTCTGTGCTCATCCACTCCTCTCACACCGGCACAGCGGAGCCTGACCCGCCGCCTGTCACCGGGACACGGACCCTGCTACATATAACCCACTTTGACTGAAACAAGACCATTCCTGCGTGTTTTTTCTTCTCTTCTGTCGGCACCGAGCTCCACCTTCGACGGAGAAGAGTTGTCCCCGGTGTCGTTGAGCCTCTCGGTGAAAACTTGCCGCTTCGCTGTGATATCGTGACATTTGTGTCCCTCTCTAACTCCAGCCTCAGTCTGTCCCTGACGAGCCGCCGCAGCCCTCCCTCGGTTGTCCTCCATTTACATGCTGTAGCGTTTACGGACACTTTCCCAGCCCGGAGCTCTCAGCGACTCTCCAGTTGCTGACCACTAAAACAGAAAGACGGCTCCAGCACCGAGGTAGCAGCAGCGGAGGAGGCAAGCCCCCAAAAACTCACAGGACATGGAGTCGACCAAAGCTGGTGAGTGTGAGTGTGTGTGTGTCCTCATTTAAAGGACAATGGCTGCAGCTTGTTGCTCTGGACTTAACATTATGCTCACATCCTGCTGTTGGGTTACAGGGAAACGAGCTTTGGTGAAAGTAGCACCTTGGGGAGGCTTTTATTCAGAGGGGGGACTCTGAATAAAAGCCTCCTCAAGGTGCTACTTTCGTGCTGTAGCGGGGTGCTGACAAACATAAAACGGCGCAGCTGTGTGTGTTAACGTCGAAGTGGGTCAGGAGTAGCAGTGGGCTGTTGTCGCCCAGGTAAAGAGGGCTCCGGCGGCACCGCGGCCGTCTCCCCTCACATGGACGCAGCAGCCTAGCCATGTGCGCCTGTGTTTACGCTGCCCGTGCGTCGCCGCTCATTGGCCGAGCGGCGCCGTGACGCGGCGGTTGCATAACTCCGCCCGTCAGGATGGCGTGGGGTCTCTGCTCTGATACACGTGAGGCCGCTCAGAGCGGCTCGCGCTGACCTAGTTTTCCCGGGGAAAAACATGCCGCGCCACGTGGGGGCGTGTTAAAAAAAAATCTAGTTATGGTGCATTCACTTCTTAATGGCATTCTTCGTAGATTATGCATAATCAAGGCCTTTTGGTGAAAAAAAATTCTAGAGATGACACCCAGTTTTTGTTCGTTAACGTTTAACCTGAACTCTGGTTTTAATATTGACATTGTTCATTTGGTGAGCTTCCATAATTACTTCCATTCCCTTTGAAACACAAAGATGAATGCTTTTCATTAAGTGTCACTGTCGGACCACTGCTTGAAAATAGAATGACTGGTGAGATGAAGTCATTCCTGTGTCTTCTGCCTCCTCTGTTTGCGGGGTTAGCAGACCAACACATTTCCAATCGACTTGCCAGTGATAATAAAGTTAATTCATCCCATAGGACCTGAAAGCAACACTATTTTCTGTATGCAGTTTTCAGGCTTTGTCAGCTTGGATAGAAAAAACCAAAGACAACACGACCGTCTGTATAAAATCTTGTAATTTGTCCCTTCAGCTTTGTACTCTGTAATTATATATAATATACATGTTAAATTTAGATCAGGCAGCCTTCCCTAAATCACTCTAAATTGTCATTTCTTTGAAGTGATTCACTGTATTTTGACAAAGGCATTATTATGAAAATATGGTTGGAAGTGATGCCTTCCAGTTTTGTCCGTCCTAACACTCAAGTGCTCCGTGTTACCTAACACACGGGTGGTGATGGGTAATTCAAAGTGGCCTTTTTATGTCAGTGATGACACCCCCATTCTTCTATGGTCTTAATTCTAGGCATGCATATTGTCAGAGAAAACACAGTGACATTGAATTGGTCGTGCTTTTAATTGGGTCAGAGCTGATGGCTGAATTAGCTGTGGAAAATATGTGGCACAGACACATATTTCCTATTTTCCGCTTTATTATGCCAGCACTGCTGTTTTTCAAATATTTGTCAGTAATGCACAACATTGACATGTAAGGAGTGCAGTGTCTTTTATTTGAGGTGTAATCTGTCAGTTTTATCTTCTGTCAAGTGAAAGAAAACAGAGTCATTTAGAATGCGATCTGGCCCATTTGTTAAGACAAGAAGTGAATGGCTGCAGGGAAGGGCCTGACTACCTACTACACACACCCTAGTGAAGCTGACATTATGTAATGCCTGTTACCTAATCATTGAGAATGGCAGGGGAAGAAATCAGGTCAGCCTATGTTGAGAGGGGGAACTGGCTCAGCAGCAGCAACAGCCTGTCTGCTCGGCTCCTACTGGCTGAGGAGGCCGATGTCGTATTATGATCTGCCCTCTGTATGTTAAGCTCGTTGGTTCCACTGCAAAACTGGAGCCTCCTGTAGTTGCAGCCACATTATATGAGGGAGCAGCAGGGAGTTGACATGAGCAGCCAACTGAACAGACAAAAGAGAAGCACCGCCTACCGAAACTTCAATATCATATGGAGACATCACGTTGCCTGACAGTGTTTGATCGACTAGTGATTATTGGGAAATTAATGAATTAATTAAACTATAAAGCCAAAAAAACACCTGTTGCTTATTAACATAGAATGAAATAAAGGAAGTTACAGTCTTACAAATTGATGACACTTCTTTATTTTATTTTTTTTTTTGTATGCATAAAGAGACAACCAACCCGTGGTTCCCCTGTCCTTTCTATGGCTACGGGCCCAGTGGTTCCTACTGAGGACATCAAAGTTACAAATATATAGGTGTAATTTAAAGCTCACCAGTTTCCTGTGTGTGTGTGAGTGTGTGTGTGTGTGTGTCCATCCATGGTAATGAAGGGACAGTCAGTCTTTGAAACAGTGTGGATCATTGATTTGTGGTATTATTAATAAGTCTTTGACAACAATGGCACAGAGGAAATAGACATATTTTTATTAAGTTTATTTTAAATTTGGATACACAAATTTGGATATTTGCAACTCATTGTTGGTTTACTTCTTTTCATGGGATTTGTCAAGGTCAAATATGGTTACACCAGCCGTATCTGTTCAGACAAAAGGCTGTATTTCAAAAAAAAAAAAAAAAAAATCCCGTCCCATCTTTTTCAGGACAAATCTTTGCACAATGTTGAGTTGTTGCTGCAGTGCCTGTCATCATGGCCCATTTTCTCTCTGCCATTGTACACCAGGAGGCGTAATAGCCTACATCAGCTCGTCCAGCTCCGGCTCCAGCCCGGAGTCGTGCCACAGCGACTCCTCTAACGGCAGCTACCAATCGTCCTCCTCCTCCCCCAGCCGCCACCAGCTGGGTCAGCCGGCTGACCCTGCACTCCCTGCCACTGGCCAAAACCTTCCAGGAACTCAGAAAAGCGGACGTTCCTCCTCCACTGCAAAATGTGGCATCACAAGTAAGATGGTCACTTCATTTTGTGTTTTTAAAAAGCTGACAGCTTTTTCTTTAACTTTATTGCAACCAGTCAGCGAACTGAGATTGCTTATTTCAGTACTTTCTCTTTTTTCCTCAAACATTTACTAACTTAAAAGAGAGAAAATAAATGACATTATTGCTGACCACATGTCACAGCAAACCAGGATTTAAAAGATGTCTTATTTTTTAAAGGTGGCTGGTGTCAGCTCATTGTAGCCCAATGAAAATAATGTGTTTAAGGCTGTTTGAAAAACCCCTCCTCTCTTCACCACCATCTTTCTGGTGGAAAAAAAATCTCTTTTATTCAATTGGTGAATTTGAATGTTTTTGGTTAACTTACAATTCAAAATGCAGTCAGATCTGCACTTACGACACGTTAAAAACATTCTCACACAGTAAATCATTCATTTCACTGATGAAATGTTCTCCAGACCACATAAGCTCATGTGTAATGCTGTTTAACATGTGATTAATCACGTGAGTGTATCTGAATGATTACATGTGAAAATGGGTTGCACATGATGTCACATAATGCTTGTTTTATAATGCTTTTATTTTACCGTCATTTTCATCAGAAATTGTTTTAGTTTTTCTTTGTAACTTGTAATGTTTTTAAAGGTTCTCTGCAAATAAAACATCTTATTGTAACTGATGAGGTTTCTTGCATTGATGTCTGAGATTTCAGATTTTACATGCGAGACATTTTTCAGGGGTTTATGTGTAAAGTGTGTTGCACATGTGATATGAGGGTCTAGCTATACAATTACACAAAACACATAAATCAGCTTTGGAAAATGGCTGGCAGTAATGCAAAATATGAAGTCATTAGTTAAAGTTCTAAAGAGTGCAAAGTCACTGCTCTTATTTTTTTTTCCATCTGTTTGTGTGATAACTGTATTTTTTTTGTACCAATCAGAAATCAACGGCCTGGTGCTGCTGTGTAAAGTGTGTGGCGACGTGGCCTCTGGGTTCCACTACGGCGTCCATGCCTGCATGAGGGCTGCAAGGTGACACACTCCACACACACACACACACACACACACACACACACAACACTGAATCTGAAACATTTTCGCTGCAGTGATGGGGGTTGCAGTGACTTTGGGCTGTAGTTGAAGTGGGTCACCGCCCGCGTAGCCATCTGTGCAGCAACAGCCAGAGTGAAACTAGTTCACTCTCCCCATATTTATATCAGTCGCCCCTCATACTTCACGTTGCTGTGTGGCCTAGATAACTGTGGGGAGCAAACACACCACAGACGCCTTAAGAGAAGTAGCACACACACACACACACACACACACACACTTTACATTGATGTTGGTTAACCAGTATTATACGGTTTAAATAAATTGAAAAAAAAAAGATTGGATATAAACATGCAAAAGCTATTTGCATGTTCAGTATTTGAATAAATCCTCTGTCAATCTAATGTTGATTTGTTCTCATAGATATCTCCCTCCTCTCTATGTGATTTGCGTGACCTCTGTATCACAGTGTTTATCTCTGTGGGCACACAGGGCTTCTTCAGGAGGAGCATCCAGCAGAACATCCAGTATAAGAAGTGCCTTAAGAATGAGAGCTGCCCCATCATGAGGATCAACCGAAACCGCTGCCAGCAGTGCCGCTTCAAGAAATGCCTGATGGTGGGGATGTCCAGAGACTGTGAGTATCTGTGCTAGTTACTGTCAGCTGCCTATTTAATAGGTATTTTCAAGTTGTGCTTAAAAAAAAAAATATATATATATATTTTCATGCTTGGCTCAGGTAAAAAAATTGGTTTATAGATAAAATGAAATACAAAAAGTGCATTTGAAAAAGATATAACGCACATGATGTTGATGAAGGGACTGTGACTTACATTGAAGAGAAATGTTGAAGTAAAGCCTTTTCCACATTTTTTTACCATTTGGGATTCACTGGCGCTTTTGTAATGGTACCATCTTGTTGCACCTTCGTCTTCTTTAATGGTTTAATGGAACTCATCTGGAAAATGAGCCGCACCAGCTGCTGAACTCAATAAACCAACTCCTAATAACTGCATTGGTGGATGGAAACGTGCATTATTTAGGATTTTCTATTCTATTGGTCCAGACTCTATTGTTGCTAACACGTAGCATTACATGTGATGTACACATTTATAAGCATGGGTTACATAGTGTAAACAGAAAAAAAAGATTACGCTTTATACTTTTATACTAAAAATATAAAACTCCTCAAGACTAGTAACATGGTCTTGATGTGTCAAATTGAAGCAGTACCCCTTTAATAATGTACATATGATTCTCGCCATATTGTATTTGAAAACTAACTGCATTACTGAAGAAGAAAAGTTAATAGTAAAAGTGATTACTCATTACTGCAGAACTTATAACTCAACACTGTTAAAAAAAAATCAAGGTGAATCCTGAAATGATTCTCTCCTTGCTTCAGCTGTGCGTTTTGGCCGAATCCCAAAGAGGGAGAAGCAACGCATGCTGCTGGAGATGCAGAGTGCCATGAACAACATGATGAACAACAGTCAGCTGCACAGCCAGCTGCACAGCAGCCAGACGCTGCCTATCAGCAAACCGCTGCCGGCCAGTGCCACAGAACCTACCTCCGAGGACGCCGGCCCCGCCCCTTCCTGCTCTCCATCCAGCCAGTCGGACTCTAGCTCCGACCCTGAGCCCACCATGGCCATGGACACCAGCCCGAGCTCTGCATCGCCCAGTGCGTCAGACAGCGGTGAGGAGGAGGTGATTGGCTCGGTGACCAGGGCCCACCAGGAGACCTTCATGTACAACCAGGAGCAGAGCAGCCTGACGGCCGAGGCCCCACACCCCACTGTCTCCCTGAACAGTGGCCCTGCCAAAAACACCACTAACCACCGGACAGAGGAGCAGCAGGATGCCTGGAACCACCACAACAACCTGGTTACCATGGCAGCTCAGGATGCCCAACCTGGTGTGGGCACCCAGAGTCAGGATGACAATTCCGCCAACCACTGCCCCTTCAGACTGTCCAGGAGTGCTGCCACTAGCCACTGTCCAGCCTACATACACGGAGCCTTCAGAGCTCCACCCACAGAGGGCCCCGCCAATGGAGCCCACAGTGGGCCCCTGTGGAGAGGAGGCAACAGGATGCATCTGGTAAGATATGAAGATGCGAGAAAGAAACTCTGCAAACCATTTGAACTGCAAGCCAATTCAACATTCTTTAATTAAGACATAAAGAAAAATAGATATTAGAAAATAGAATAATATCATACTATGATATTATAGAAAATAGAACAATTGAGATGGGAAATTAAATTAAAAGAAATGGTGTAAGTTTGGTGCAGAAAACATGAAAACAGCATAGAAACCAGTAGCTGCTTCTCACTTAGAGGTTTCAGTTTGAAACACTCAAGTTCATTGATGTATTTTAATACATGGAAGACAGGCAGTGCACTGATCTGAGAACAGGAGTGAATTGTACAGTCACAATACCAACGCAGAGGTGCAGCCTTCTAAAAATATACATTTGTCTTGGCATGCATTTTCTTTTTTGGCCACTTGGGGGCAGCAAACCAAACACACCATGTTCTCACCTTATGCAGTTGATATGGCAAATGTTTTAACAAACAGCTGCCTGTTTACACCCCAAGGGGACACAGAGCCACATTAGACTCCTTTCATAGTCATTAAATACACTGTTAATATAAAAAATACTGTGCAGCTTTAATTTCTCTGTAACTCAGAAAACCAGCTGACTGTGTTTAGTTCCTCAAAACAAACTGTGTTATATTCCTGTCCTGTTTGTCTTCTGTCCTGCCCTCAGGTTTGTCCAATGAACACATCTCCCCATGTGGACCCTCAGAAGTCTGGCCACGAGGTGTGGGAGGAGTTCTCCCACAGCTTCACCCCCGCAGTCAGGGAGGTGGTGGAGTTTGCCAAGAAGATCCCGGGCTTCAGAGACCTGTCCCAGCCCGACCAGGTCAGCCTGCTGAAGGCTGGCACCTTTGAGGTGCGCTACATTTCCTTAAGCCACATGCCACAGATGTTTCTCAGCTCTCATTTAGAGCTAACATGTCCAATCAGCTGTGCCCAGACTGACAGAGTGCTGTTCTGCAGGTGTTGGTGGTTCGTTTTGCCTCCCTCTTTAACGTAAAGGACCGAACCGTCACCTTCCTTGGTGGGAAAAAATATAGCGTAGACGCTCTGAGGGCCATGGGGGCCGGGGACCTTCTCAACTCCATGTTTGACTTCAGTGAGAAGCTCATCAACCTGGGCCTCAGTGAGGAGGAGATGAGCCTCTTCACAGCTGTGGTTCTGGTCTCTGCAGGTGGGTTTCTATTTAGTTTGTAGTGTTTCATGCTCCATCTAAAGCACTCCATTGTCACAGCGTTCACAGCACACAATGCACATACCTCTTAATGAAAATATTACATAACATATATATATATATATATATATAGGCCAAGATGATGATATGAAGGCAGACACCAGAGTAATCGACCTAAAGTTGTTGATGGTCAGCATAACCTTACTCTGGCTGCACTCAGGTCAACATAACTCAGGTTCAAAGAGTTTTGAATGGAACAAAGGGCACAGGAGCTCTTGCATAAACAAAGGACAATCCTCAGCTACAACCCTGGTGGGTTTTTTATTTATTTATTTATTTTTAACTAAGGATTATTTTCATTAACAATTAATCTGCAGATTTTCCTTGATTACTTATTAACTGTTCAGTTTACAATGTGCCAAAAAAAGTGACATTTCTCAGAACCCAGAGTGACTTCAAACAGCTTGTTTGGTTTAACAGTAAACAGTTTAAAGCCCAAAGATATTCATTGTCAAATGTGACAGAAGAGGGACAAACTCATACATCTGAAAAGACTAACTGGTTGGACAGTTTTACCAGCACAATGACTGAAAATGTATTAATAAGAAGCAATTAATTATCACAATAGTTGCCATTAATTTTCTGTCAAGCTACTAATCTGTTAGTTAACTACAATAATTTGAGCCCAACTACATGCACAATGATGGAGGAGGGTTACGTTTTCTGCATTAATGTAAACACTTGGGAAGGAGCCCTATATATTCTTTACATAAAAACTAAAGAAAGAGGAAAAATGTAAAATTATAGAAGAACCACCAGGGAAAATAATTAATTGTATTAATCTGACATGTAACACTTTTTCTGTTGAAACCAGAAAACAAATGATAACAACTATAGAAGGATAAAAACATTATGGGGCTTATGCTTTGATTTTTAAATGAAAATAATATTTTACACATTAAAGTTCGCTGTTGACCTTGAAAATAGTTTTACAAAACAGTCACAACTCAAGGACCTCTAGCTGTTTCTTTGACCTTCCAACTGAGGAGGTGAAACTAAGTGGATTATAAATTACGATCGTTTTGTTCAACATTTTGTTCACTTTCATTTTTTCACATGAATACAAAACGTAATCCTGCCACCTAACACTTGTCACTGTCCATTCAGACCGCTCAGGCATAGAGAACGTGAACTCGGTGGAGGCCCTGCAGGAGACGCTGATCCGCGCCCTCCGAAGCCTGATCACCAAGAACCACCCCAACGAGTCGGCCATCTTCACCAAGCTGCTGCTCAAACTGCCCGACCTGCGCTCGCTCAACAACATGCACTCTGAGGAGCTGCTGGCCTTCAAGGTCCATTCCTGAAGTTTCCTCTCGTACTTGATGCCCCAACACAAAGTGTAACGGCACTTGACGGGACCTGGAGGCCACGCGGACCACCAACTCGGCCTCACCTCCCTCCCCAACCACACCTGCACCTCCACACTTCTCCTGTGAGGCTTTGGGTCCCGTTCCGTCAGTGTGTAAACTGAACTAAAGCTCGGACCTGACAGTTAAAGGGGGAAGAAGACCATAAAATGTTCTTGTACTGTACTGTAGGGCGTAACAGCCTGTGTGATGGTAATGCATACATACAGACACACTGACTGATGTACATGTTTCTTGTGTTTGTGTGTAGCATACTGTATGTTTGCAACTGTACAAATAGTAGAAGCACTTTTCTGTATAGTGTAGACTGGTATTTTTGCATTCATAGTGCAATATGTGACTGCTTTTTGATTTGAGCTGTATAGTGGAGTCATGAAACTTGTGTATACTTTTCAAAGACACACGTTCATTTGAATAGGTGGTGTGCTCATGTGATAAAGGGAAGTTGTTAAAAAAAAAAAAAAAACCCTGGACACTGAATGACTGACGAGGTCGAATTCTCAAAGAAAAGCAGTTTGGTCACAAATCAGAGAATGTTGCTTAATTTGAATGAATTAGGGAAGCCAAAAGGAAGTGATGTCTTATTTCAGGCTTTTCATGCAGTTGTTTACGTGCTATGCTGTGTTTTTGTCAGTTTCGTCATTTTCTAAATGTCTTTTTTTTTCTAAATTATTTGGGCATTGTGACAAATCAAATGTATCAGTGTGACTCTGTTGCTTGCTGATTTCTACACGTGGATCGTTGGAAATAGAGGAACATTGAACCAATGAAATCAAATTTTCAACTTGTTTGAACATCTTGGATGTACATTTTCATTTTCCCTATCTCTTTATATATATATATATATATATATATATATATATATATATATATATATATATAATTTTTTTTTCCCTTAAAGAAGAAAAAAATAAATTTCTGAGGTCCAGTGTCTGCTGTCATCATGCGTGCCCCAGGTCGTGGCGACTTTCCTACCTGCTTAGCAGTTGAGTCAGTCACTTGATGTTGCTGTCACTGGACAGCAGAGAAAACGTCTCACAGTCACCAGCAACTCCCACATGCTTGAATAAACTTATTTTCTGTTTTATGAACTTTACAGACTTTAGCTGAGTGTAGTAAAAACTGAATAGGTAGGACTATTCCACATAGAATATGATTGTAATATCACTGAAGTGATTGTAATTGAAAGAAATTAGCTGAGTGGAGGTGACAGCTGAGTTGCTGGTGTTCAGATATTTTTGCGATGCCATCTTTTGTTCCCTGTCGGTGAATTCAGAATGTCTGGCCTTTAAGTACCCAGAGCTTCTGTCATTGTGTTAACATTGTTGACATGTGGTTCTGTTCTCTGTGAAAGGATTGCAGTATGCATAGATTTCTATATAAATATATACATACTATCATACATAACTGTATAGATGAATATATCTATATAAATAAATTTTATAAATGCAGTTCATGTGTTTGTGTGAAGTGGTTATTTAATTTGTGTGGCTGTCATTGAGTAGAGCAGAATCAAGTCGTCACATGGTGTTTAGATTCAGGTCTGAATACTCATCCACCTGTAGCTCTACATTTACAAACTTAGTGGCCAAGTTCTGTTTTAGCCAACTGAACTTCATCTTTTGAAAGTTTTCAAAGATACCAAACATAGCAGGCAAAGTATAAGAAAATGGAAATAATAGAGACACTTTCTATGAAGACCACACCAGAAATATATTATGAGGGCATTCATAGTGAATTATAATGCACTCATAATCCTTTTGACTACACTTAAAACACCCAACAGTCATAAAGCATTATAGATGTGACTCCTAATGATTTATAAGTCCAAGTGTCTTATGGATGCTCTTGACTAGAGGCTGACTGATGCCAAAAGCTTGACTGAATATATTTAGTCGTTCTCTTTCTTTGAATTATATCACTTCACTCCATTACTAAAGCAGACCAGTTTTACTTGTAATTCTCTGCATTTAGCGACTTACACGATACTCATTTATGATGCAGCATAGGTTCTTTTACATGGATGAAAATGCATTATGCTTTACTCAACACATACAATGAAACGTTACAATGAAACATGTATTATCACTGATGCATCAATATGTACTTTACTTAACAGTAAAACATGCAGTATGATACTGCACAGACTATTGTAGCACACTATAAGTCCCTGCTGCAGTTGATTGTTGAGGTGTGTATAGATGAGTATGGGTCATCATAATGTATTACAATCAACTTCTAGTTTATAACTAGTAAAGATCATGTGCAAATTAATTTCATTACTGTGTCTTTACTTTACCTCTTTCTTTCTCCCGTTTTTCCTCCTCTTCTCTTCTTTTTTTCTTCCCTGTGCTCCGGACAGTTCAGCTCGTTTTGACATTTTTACAAACTTCTCTGGTCACATCAATAAATCTGCCCCTCCCGATTTTGTGGCGCCCTCTGGACGCCACGGCGCCCTTAGCATTTGCCCATATTGCCTAAAGCCAAACCCTCCTCTCACAACATCCCAGTCTGAGCCTCCATGCAGTGGTTACCAGGTTCTTTTAGGATGCAGTTAAAAATCTTACTCATCTTCTCACTCACATCTCATCAATGTTGTTTTGAAACATCTACAGCTTGAAAAAATCAGGTTCACACTAAAAGGCCAGGAACATAAATTTAATGAAATTTGGTGTCCCTTTATAGATTCAATTAAAACATGATCTAACCCCCCCTTTTTTTCTAAATTACTTATTTATGTATTTATTATTATTTGTTTTTTCTTTTATATTCTTATTTTATTATTATCATTTATTTAGTTTTCAATGTTTAAACTGTACTTTTTTTTTTAATAAGTTAGGTATGATTGTATGTATATACAAGCATTGGTCTACGTATGGATGGCTATATTTTGATATATAACTGCATATAACATATACTCTGACAACAAACACTACTAACAAACACTCTGAATACTTGAAAATCCTTGATTTTTAATTTTTACTATATAATTTTAGACTTCTGTCTGACAGTAATGTTTCCAAATGAGTGAAATGTATCTGTTTTGTTTTGTTCTATTTGTACTATGTTCTAAAAGTTCTATAAATAAAGTGGGGGAAAAAAAATCGTACTCATACCATACAAGGCTTTACATGGTACATCCGTGAACTTTTAAATCCCCACAGTCCAATAAGACCTCTCAGATCTGCTTGTTTAGGCCTGCTAACTGTCCAGAGTCCAGGCTAAGGTCAAAGGTTGAGCAAGCGTTTGCTGTACTGGAACCACAGTCAGTATTTGATCTGCCAGTACTGTTTCTGCTTTTAAAGCCTGATTTTCTTACCTGACAACTAGTTTTATTTGTCTACATAATACATTTACGTCTGCTGTGCGACCACCTGTTTTTAAGTTTTATTTAATAGTTTTATTTGAATTGTACATTTTCTTTATACACTATTTTAAGTGTGTACTTGTATTTTTCTGTTTTTGAAGTTGTTTTTATTTCAAATCCAAATTTATTTATTTAAAGCCCAAAATCACAAACATTGTTTGCCTCAGAGGGCTTTACAATCTGTACAGTTGTGACACCCTCTGTCCTTAGACCCTCGAACCGAGTCAGGAAAAACTTCAAAAAAACCCTTTATGGGAAAAAGAAGAAACCTGAGGAAGAGCCACAGATGAGGGATCCCTCTCCCTGGGACAGACAGACGTGCAATAGATGCCACATGTACAGAGAACATCATCATCAATCATATATATGGAGTTAAACATGGGTCGTCGTAATAAACTGTAGATAAACTGAGTTCATTGGTTTAGTCCATGTGTGAAGGTATTGGAAATGAGTCTGTGAGTCCAGGTGCATCTCTAGATGTCCTCATATGGAGCTCTGGGCCACTCGACCTTCTCTCCACAACACAGACACAGATCATGTCCCCACCAGGCCAGTGAACCTCAGACCCCATCTGGACCACAACCAGAATCAGTGAGGAACCTGCAAGACTGGAGAGAACAAAGAGGACCGGGGCTCCGGCAGTAACATGCACTTTACAGGACATCAGAGTATTCACATTAACCACTTTAACCAATTTAACCACTTTAACCAGTCTATAGGCTGACTCCATTTTGCACTAGCAAGCTGATTGTTTTATATTGTTTATGGAAAGTAGTTTGTGATTTCAGCTGACAAAATAATAATAATAATCTGAGTCTGAGTCACCTCACAGTGAGAAAACTGTACATGGTTAACATATGGTCTGGAAATATGATTCACTACAATACTTGTAATTGTTGAGATTTCCTGATATTTATGACTTTTCTGTATTTTTCAAGACAAAGCTATTTCACAACACACCATCCAGAGCAGTCAAATATAGAAAATTGACTATCTGGCAGGTTAAATCAGGGGTGTAACCGACTTTTGGTGACCTTCTTTAAAGGCAAAGCTCAGGAAACCTCAGGAATAACAAGAGATTCATAAAGAAGAATTTGATTCATCTAAACTTATGAGCAGTCAAAGCTCAACCGAGGGACTCCGGTTGTGTCATTATCCATCAGCAGGTGGCAACAAAGCAGCTTCCTCCCTCTCTGTCCACTCACTGCCACTCCCTGCAGCCTGCGACTTTAAACACAATCTGCAGCCTCCTCATGTCCCTCTGGAAGCCAAAGAAGTCATTTTGGTCTGTGTGGAAAATATTCCATGTCATGAATACACACAAGGACAAACATTTGCACCACATAATACTCATAGCTACCAAAGGTTTCTTGCTATTTCAGTGATTACCAACACAGGTACATTTGTTACTTACCTGTTCATTTGGAAGAAAACAGCACGGGGTACATTTAATAGCTCTGTATGCTTCAAACAAGCTTACTCCGTCTGTGTTTCCTCAGGGAGTCTCTTCTGACAGGAATTTGTTCATTTGGTTCCACATAAAAAAGTTATAAAAGTCACAGTGTGAGGGATGGAAAAAAAAGCTCCACATGTCTGAACACTCTCTGTGTGAAGTATTCGCGATTGTCTGTTTTAGAAAGAGAAAAATGTACACTGGAAAGAAGATGGATAAGCCAATGAGCACTTTGTCTGAAGCTTAATGAGGCCTTTTGGTTTACCTCAGATTAGCTAAGTCTCAGTTTTTAAGCCAAAAGTAAGAAGAGAGAGTTTGAAAACAACAGGAAGACCACACTCATCCTGAGCTAAAACAACAGGAAGACCACACTCATCCTGAGCTAAAACTAAAGTTAAGTAGATGAATGATTTTGGACATACGGAAGACAATCAAGGCCCAAATAAATCAATAAATAGTTTAAAACTACAATGATAAAGAACAGAATTTAAAATGAAAAAATACTAATCCCTAATGAGCTGCTGTACACATAAAAAACAATATAGCAATTTTAATGATAGCAAATCGCAAGCAATTAAAAGACAAAGGTGAGAACAGAACGGTAAATTGCAACAAAAATACAAACACAAAACCAAATTCTCTTAAAACCATCTTTATTTTCAAGAGCCAATTCACATTAGCTGCAATCATCTTCAATCATGAGCATTAAAATCATTTCCTCTTGAGGTCCTCCACGCTCACGTCAAAGCAGTGACCAGAGCTGGACAATGGATTACCGGACAATGTTTCCAGTAAAAAGCAGAGTGCAAGACAACAAAATTTGGAACAGAATTTTATCATCTTCTGCTTTGCTGCCACAGATTCACTCCTACACCTACACACACTTTATCTCCCTTTCCCACTGTGACGGTTTTTCCAGTACGTGTTGAACAGATGACTTGAACAAGAAGACACTCAAACACACAAGGAGAGAAATCTGTGTTGACAGTGGATGACTTTTTTTTTCTCTGATGCTGGTTACACGTTGACCAAGAAGTTGTTCTTAAATGTGTTCACGTGTAGCTGTGCTGCTTTTTACTGACAATGACGTCCAGCTACGGTAATTATTCTTTTTTTTTTTTTTTAAATCATAGAACTAATGCACTAAAGTGTTTTTATGATTCAGAACATCTTGCTCTTAGTTCTTTTGCAGAGATGTGGAAATGGATTTGAGAGCAAGATACTGTATTTTTTTTTAACACTTTGCAAAACAATGTACCATGTTCATATTATGCCAACAACATCCGTAAAAAAAATCTGCAGTCTGAAAATATACATCCTTTTTCCTTTGTACTGTAAAATAGCTTTTCTATGGTGCAACTCTTGTTATTGGTTTGTAACTGAGTAACCTTAAGAGTAACAACTCGTGGGAGAGATAACAGCATACTGGCACCTCTTCAGGAACAGTAAACATTTTCTGAACCAGCAGTCAGCATTGACTATGTTTACATGCACCAACAGCTCTGTGCATTTGATAATTCAAGTAATTATGGTTATGTGTGACGTGTAAAAAGCCGGCCATTAACTCCTCTTTGTACACACCATACAAAACACACAAACATTCATATCATTGGCTACAAAAAGTACAGGTCCATAATGAGTACTCAAATTTGTATTTTGATGTAATTTGGTTGAAAAAATTATCTTTTCAGTTTTAGTCTATTTTTTTTTTTTGAGTAAAGCTGCACTAATTATTAATTTGAAAGTGTCGCCCTCAGTGACGAACCCACAGAGAATGAGCACAAGTTCTTTAGCTCGACGGAGCTCTTTAGCATCTTTCAGCTCAGTTTTGGTTTTATGGCTCACGACTTCACTGTGTAGGTTCTGCATTCAGAGAGCCATTTTAGCAAAAAAAGCTCAATACATGAACCGTTCACTACCTCACTAAAGTTAGTGGCCAGCTAGTGAGCATCATGAAGCTTTTACAGTAGTGGCCAAAGAGCCGGATATTTTTCCTCAGAAGTTGTTGAAGACCAAAACCGTGACTGAAGGAGTGTGAATATTAGACTTACATTCATCAGGTCAGCAGAAACACAGCTCCAAATTAATGCTAGCTCCAAGTGTGTAAATAGGCAGTAGTTTGCTAACATGTATCAACTTTATAAGGCCATAATTTGTCGAATGAGTGTGATTTTCAGCGTGTGGTGAGGTTCTGCCAGAAAATGGCCAACTAAAAGTGACTGATGCAGCTTTGAGGTTACTGTAAATCATTTTGGTTAATCATGGGGTGAGGTTTTGGTCGCTTACTTTGCCATCAAAACCCACCGTGGTTGAGCTAACAGTCAGTTTTATTTAAACATTAAATGAGACTGAAATGAAAATGAAAAACATTTATGAGGTCCCATGTCTAATCAGATTAAACAGAAATGTCAAAAATACAGAACACGTCTGCACTGTTTATTACCCTGTTTATATTGGACGTGGGATTGTTGTTCGTTTATCTTTGAAACGTCAGATTTTTGGTTTTCTTTTGCACAAGATGCGGTAAATTCCTTTGTGTGCATTAAGGCTGTGAACTTACTTATGTAAGTTACTCTGGCCTAGAAAACTTTTGCGATGCAATGCCCAAACATCTCTGAGAAGAATTTTTAAACAGGATTTGTGACTCACCTGAAATGAAGTTGACACTTCAAGTTTGCACTTTGACTCTGACAAACCCAGGGCAGGCTGCACAGGCAGACTTTGGATATGATGTAGATCTAACTAAAAGTCACACTTAAGACTGATGTCACAGTTGTCGAGTTTCACAAAACCACCGAACCTTGACAATCTTCAAAGATAAGGTTCAGATTTAGTTGAAATCTATCTTTATGTTAGACTCCCTGCTCATAAGCAGAAAGAGAGAGTTCTGGCCTTGCAGCATTTGCTCCTCACTACAAATTCACAGTGGGAAATGGATGAAAATATTCTACAAAGCCTTGATTCACAATAGGACGGCTTAAGAAAAGAACGAGCTCTGGAACGTCCAAGACATTGTGCTAACATACCTGGTGGTGAACTGGGGGATAAACAAGGATGACGTAAGGTAATGGTCAACAGACTGAACCCATGAAATAGCCTGGATATCAAGTTTAGGCTTAAAAGTCGAATAATCAATATCTTTACTAGCAACAAACGTTTAAAGAGGAAGTGGTCACCACAGATAGTTCTTACAGAACTCTATGGGTCTACAAACATTTATTAGCTCATTGTTTTAGTTTTTTGTATAACATAGTGATTAATTTGATAGTTGTGTCTACCCACACTCACCAAGCCCTGATGCAGACAGCTGTTTTTCAGCCAAAAAGCTCTGATAAGCCCGCTGTACACTACCTGCCGAGCATCGCCAAACAGGCAAAGCTAGCAACTACCGGCTGAAGTAAGCTGAACATCTCGCAGATAAATGGTTAGACATTTCCCTCAGAAGTCTGTGCAGCTAAAAGGAATGTGAGTATTGGTATTATATCCATCAGGTGGCGACAAACACGACTCCAACTGAGTGCAAATGCTGCTCTGAAATGTCAAGGTTGTGTGTGCGTCAGCTTGTTGTGAAGCCCCTTAGTGGCAAAAAAATAGATTAATGTGACTTTGAAATGACTCACTTTTTATTTTGTGCAAGTGTTGCCACTCTCACTACGGCTCTTTTCCCCGTGCAGCGACCCAGAAATATTTACAGAAACTCAGGATCTTTACTTGCATTTCGACTTAAGGAACGTGGTTCCAGTTTGGGGTCCTGGGTTTGCACCCTCCAAAAAGACCCCTTTCCTGAGGTAGTACGTATTAATGGTCCAACAGCTATCAGGGTGGAGTTAATGATGTCACTGACCGGTCACACACAAGCTTCCACATCACATTGCTACAGCACATGTACAGCTTTCTGACTGCAAGCAAGCAAGCAACAGCAGTTTTTACTAGCATGCCGACAGCTTCTTCCCATGTTGTTTAACCAAAGTTATGCAGCCAAATTCCTGAGACTAGTCTTAAAGTCTATAAAGTTTAAAAAAGGTACAAGAGAAAGCATCTGAGATTTTTGTTTCTTTGTGGTTCTGTACTAGAACTAGTAGAACATCATACAGTCATGCAGCAGTAATGCAGCAGGGATTGAGGTCTCATGTCACTGTGCATTTCAATGCTTTTTAGGTCTAATTTGCTGGTCTACTCTCGATGGTTCTTCAGATGCAATAGAAACACAAACACGAATGTACCAAAGGGACATTTAGGTCTGCATTTAGTTCCTGAGTTAAGTTCCTGGAACTATTTGGTTAGATAAGACTAAGAGCAGAATTAAGGCCTAACTCTACAGATCAGTCTGACATGTTTGTGCAACCAGCCCCTGGTTTTAATAACCGACCAAATTCATATCAGGCTGTCTACAAGCAGAAGCAAAATTGAGTACAAACTAATGGGACATCATTTAGATTTTTGCCACATTTCTTCTACCAGGACGACTCTGTTCAGCGGTTCTCTAATGAAACCAGGCAGGCTCAGTCACAGGGTATCAAAGGCTCCTGCAAACAACTCAACATGAAGATAACCTCAACAGGACTACGAACAACAGGGGTGCATGTAAACGTGGCCAATGTTACTTTTCCAAATGGCTGTGACTCAGCGCGGCCCGGCCCTACGTGTCGACCGGGCCGCCTGAGCACAGGTGCCCATCCCCCCATCCATCTCTCTCCCTCTGATTGTCTGTGCATTTATTTTGAGACTGTACAGTTTGCGAGGTGTGTGTGTGAGGTCCGGGTCGTTCAAACACTGCAGCAAGTCTATTGCTTTGATAAAAGGCATCACTTCACAGAAAAACAAAAAAACAAACAAACAAACAAACAAAAAAAACACAAGCTGCTTTGAGGAGTAGTGTGAAGCTTGAAAAAGCGAGATATACAAAGCAAATGTTCGTCACATTGCAAACGACAATAATACTGTAGAGAGGCTTTAGGAACAACAACAAAAAAAGAACATCCTGGCTAAAATAAAGAAAAGGAAAGAGCGCTACGTTTTCACAATCTCACCAGCTTTCTCAGTGTACCTTGCTGATGAAGAATCATACTGTTTTTGGGCCAGCCAGTGTTCACTTGGCCTCCAAATCCCACCAGTTGGTCACAGTGGTGGGGTCTGACCCATATCTTATCTAGGCACATGCATATATGCATATATGTGCGTGTGTACAGTATGTATACAGGTATGTACTGTATATGTGCATGTTTGTGTGTTAGTGTAAATGCATGCCATCATAAAAGGGTGGTGGGCAGTTGTACAAACAGGTAATGTTCATTTCTGCATGTAAATAACAATACAGTTCAATCAGCCATTCCCCCGACCAACTGTAGCACCAAGACGTCACTGTTTGAACATACAGCCTCCCAATTTTAGGGAGTTGTAAAAAAAAAAACAAAAAAAAAACAAAACAAAACAAAACAAAGAAAAAACAACAAAGGTTGAAATCGTTGTATGTGGGACTCGTGAGGCAACACGGCCGAGATGAAACACTTAAAACTCATAATGGTTGTATTGACAGCTGCTAACATGGACTACAACATGAGCCATGGGGATGACTCTGTGTGAGTGGTATGCACTAACTAGCAGGACCAGTCAAAGCCTTGGTATCTCAAAGTCCAGCAGGGATTCAATAAGGAGGGCATCATTCACTTGGTTTTGGCACAGCATGTGGCATTGTTACACAAAAACAAGTACTATATGATTGTCTTTTCCTGACATCAGTGTCATTATGTGCTTTAGTTAGTCCGGACCAGTCTGTGGCAATGATGAAGAAGCTCATTTTAATCCTACTACTGCGTTCCCCTCAATGTTGGACGTCTGAATCACCGGCGGGCTCCAATTACAAACTTTGCATGTTTCAATGGTGCAGTTTAAAGTAAATGTGAAAATGGACATGAGAACGCTGTTGACCCATAACACATCTGGGTTTGATGAAAAGTAATACACATATGCCACATATGTGCACCATAGACAGTCTCTAACTCTTTAATTGGCAACAGAAATGCTTCCTAGAATATTATGCCCTTGGTCTCATCACATTATCATCCTTTCCTTGCTTCAGCATAGTTACTGTCCATGAGGAAGCCCTTTGGAAATGGAGATGGTTTGTCTGATATTTCATACGCTTCCCGTATTTTCCTCAGCAAACAGCGTGACACATATCTGAGGGTCTAGATTTTGAAGTTGCTGGGTTCATCACTAGTTGAAAATATGATTAAGTTGTGATATGATTACCAGATTTTTGATTTTTGGAATTTGGTTTGATGTTCTCTACATACGAGAACATACAGTTTGTCAAAGGGAAACGCAATGTGGTTTACCTCAAGAAATGTACAGATTTCACTTGCATATTTCTGGCATGGTGTCTAATACATTCTCTATATTCATTCTCTAACTCATTTCGGTAATTTCCCAGCTTGGGATCAATAAAGTATATCTATCTATCTATTTGGCAGATGCTTTTGTCCAAAGCTCCTTTAAAACTTATACATTTCTTAAAAAAATCTCAGATTTTTTTTCTTCCAAATATCATTCACTTTCATTTCATGAATAAAACTAGCCAATATCCAGTCATGGTGCAACAGCCTATGTTGTCCATGATATATAATGTTATTATAATTATTATAATTTAATGTGAGCTAGGTACTTAGCACAGCACATGAGTAACTGTTGGTACTGAAAAATGAACTTATGTGTTTTGAGGATTACACACAAGTTTAACAGTATTTTTGTGTAGTGTTAACATTGTAATGTCAAAATATTATGTCAAAGTTAATGTTGGAAAATCTTGCCCAGGACTTTTATACAGAGTTCTGCCTTGAATTGCTGTTTGGTTGCAAAATTCAGATTTTTCCAACATCTCTAGAACGCAGCATCATGACATTGTGATTTGTGGCTATCCAAAGACTTACAAAGGCCTGTGAGCTGTTGTCCATCAGAATGAGTGTTGCTGTGGATAGGCCAGGTCACAGTATGATGGTGAGGCACTGAAATGTTCAGACACTCACCAGGAGGATGACGGACTATATGACAGTTAACATACTGTACATATTTACCAACAAATGGGTCTGTTAAAGTCGAGCAGGTGGGGGAAAGGCTAACGGATCATTGAGTTTTTTTAACATAAAGGAAGGAAAATACAACATTTGCATGGTTTTCTAATGA
This sequence comes from Scortum barcoo, assembly GCA_023238725.1. Taxonomy (NCBI): domain Eukaryota; kingdom Metazoa; phylum Chordata; class Actinopteri; order Centrarchiformes; family Terapontidae; genus Scortum; species Scortum barcoo. Next base: position 2,414,213 of record CM041548.1, on the reverse strand, counting down.
ATGAACAAGTGCTGATAAAATCACCATTATGCCAACTGTACAATCATCAACACAAAAAAAACCTAGAGTAAAATCCGAGGTGAGAGGTTATATCCACAACAATAACAACAACAAAACAAAAAAACAAACAAAAAAAAAAAAGAGAGAACAAAATGCTATTCACATGTACCCGCACTGTAAGGAATGGTTCCATCCAAAACTAGACCAGAGAGCTACTCCTAAACTATGGAATGAAGTGACACTCAGTAGTGCTAATAGAAAGTTCATTGTGACGGGCCTTCTGCTGGTTCCACCCCTGAGACCACCAGGGTGCCCAGGCGCTGACGCATAATGCACTCACACATCACACACACACACACATGCACACACACACACACACACACACACACTAAAATCCATTGGTCAGTCCTCAAAGACCTCCAGGAAGAGAGGGGGGAATAGCTCGGTGGGACACTCCACTTTCATGTGGAGGAATCGGCTGGCGTGGCAGGCGCCAATCATCCGCAGGTCCGTCACCTTCATTAGCAGCTTGGGCCAGAAATGTGCCACTTTGTGTTTGCGGTAGTTGATGTAATGTTCAAAGGCCAGCAGGAACTCCTCTTGGCATCGTTCAATTCTCTCCACACTACTCAGGCCCGGCCGATCTGATGACAGAGAGACACTGATGTTATTAATTTAGTGTACTATTTAAATGTCTACACGCTGTGTGAGGAAACCACAGTGGGGAAAGAAACCTGATGTGTCACTCCTGTTTCTTTACAAATGGAAATCATTTCTGCTGAATTTAAGTAATTACTCACTGCAGTAATTTCTCAAAGAAGAGTGGGTCAAAGTTGAGTCATGTGGTAAAACAGGAAACTATGATGAGTGTTTACAACGTGCGGTTACAGTATGAATTTTACTGCTCGCCTGTGTTTCCTCTTGCAAACAAAATGGACTTGCCTGTGTTTGCTGCCACGTTGTGATATATTTTTCATGTACAATATGTTCTATCATAACTGATGGATGTTATAATAAACTGTAGTTTTCCTACAAGTTACATTCTTATATCTTATAGTTTTTGTTCTCACACATGATTAAAAAAACAAAGAAACAAACAAACAAAAAAAACATTTTCAAAAAACCCCGAAACAATCAAACAAAGAAACAAACAAAACAATAACAACAACAATTATTTGAAGAGAAATCACCCCAACAGTCCAGAATGAACATCCATCACAGTTTAGAGACTGACTTCCTGATGTTTATTTGTTCACTAGGTTAGCAACAGTTACGTATTACTGCGTCATAGCCAGATAGACAAGTATCCTGGTTGACACACACTCTATCTGCTTTTATCTCAACATTCAATGGGATGTCTCATTTCTGTTGATAGACTGATGACAAGCAGTTGTAATTTTTTTCACCTTTAAACAAAACAATCAACTTTAAGGATATATACAGCACAACGTATCAATTTTCAATCCATAAATATTGGTTTCAGCCTTCAAGCCTTGAGAATGGTATTGATTAAAAGCTGCTAGCTACTGTAAGCGTGTCAGACGACGAGACAGATGGGCCCCACGTCTTGTCCACATATACAACACACAGCAGAACGGTACTAATCTTCAATGAGATGCCACACATGCCACTCTCATGCCACACATGAGTGTCACACAGAAAAATGGTGGTCTTCAGCCAAGACCAAGCTGACTGAGCAAAGCTCCTCAGAATGATTAATGGTGATGTATTGACTGGACTGTAGTTTAATATGGATTTCATGTCAGACAAATACATTTCCAACAATCTGTGAAGGAAGCGATGCTAAAGAAATAATATTGCTTTTAAGACAGCAGGACAAGCGCCCTTTGTCATTTTTGGATGGAGCTTGATTTTTGTGCACAATCCCGTTCTAAAATATGTCTTTACTGGTTTCTAAAAAGTTTCCCTTCAAAAATATATTCTTGTTTTTTAAATCAATGCTAGCATTAAGTGAAGGACGTGGCCTCCTGGAAAACAGCTAAAAGAAGAAAACATAATCAGCTTAAGTATGGATGTGTGATGAGAATCCGGAAAGCAGGTGCTTACCAGATGAAAGCAGGATGACAGCCTGCAGAAGAGCCACCTCAGAGTCATCCAAGTTGAAGGACGACAGCGACACGCCAAGGTCAAAGATGGCATCCGACACTACGCCCAAGCCTCCGTTCTTAAGCTGGCCACGCGTGACTGCCATCTCACCATTGAGTGTCAGGGTCTCACTCTCTGGATCATAGCGAACAGCAGCTCGCAGTGACATGATCTCCATGCAACAGCCTTTCAACAGGATGATCTGGTCTTCACAAGGCAGCTGATTAGGAGGAGACGAGATAAACATAATTAGCAGCTAATCTAGCACGCATAGATAGCCTTATTTAAAGATGGGAAAATACAGACTTAATTACTGTTTATATTAGGGAAACTCTGAATGTTATAATAACCATGAATTTACTCTTCTACTTTGAAATGTAGCACAGAGAAGCAACTCAGTTAGACTGAACTGTTAGCGAACCAGTTAAATGACCAATGGAACAATACAGTTATTTTATCACTAATGACCTAACAGAAGTTACAGTCAAAATGGTAAAGAAATGAAGATTCCTCGTCACCTGTGTAGAGACCAAAATCAGAACGCAACCTGGAGATCTTGTGCTCATATTTTGAAGCAGGTATATCTGGTATATGATTATTTTTACATTCTATATATTTTTAAAACAAAAAAACATAAAGGTCATAATTGTGCAGCTGCAGGCATTGCTTACTTTCTGGGTTGAGAGCTGACTCTATTATTGAAGTAGAATTTTTTTTAACTTGGGCACTAATTCTATGTAAAATAGAGACGTTTGTGACGTAGTGTTCAGTGGATACACTTCTAAATGAATGGCTATGCTAAATAAAAATAATATTCTATTAGTGTACGGGCAAACACATAATTAAGAAGAATACAGTTTTTATTAATAAATGAATGACTGTTTATTGAGCAGTTCTTTCCAGGAAATAAACAACTGCCTATAAATTCAACAAGTTAAAATGGAAAAAGGAAGCTTTCAAGAAATAATCAGGAAATAACGCGCTTGGAAAATAAAATTTTTCAATTGAGTGGATTTGATGCCATCTGTGATTAAAGCCAAATATAAATCATACTTACTGTAAGTTACAGCCTGATTACACCTTTGACAACTCTGTAGCATCTTTTCAATCATTTGCTGATGCTCACTTCAAAAAGTTTATTTCTTAAACTTGACCTATGCTGCTGTTTTAATTTCATTCTTTGTGTGCTCCACTTACCTCACAAAACATAGGCAGTTTTTTGGCAAAGTCCACCACTCGGGTTATGGCAGGGGTGATAATTTTTGTAAACTGACTGAAGGCTTCTAAATCCACTTTGTTTCCTTCAGGTGTATTGACCATGGACGCTTGACCAATATCCTCAGGCTGAAACGACAAAGAGAGAAGGTCGCTGTTGGAACGGTCTCTGAGTTTGAATCAAAAATGAAAATGTCTCTGTTACTCAGAACAATACTGAACCTAGCATAATGTATGAAACAAATTCAAATGTAAGATGAGGAGTGTGCAGCGTTCATCGTCAAATGGTTTACTTTTGATTTAGCTGACAAGACTCTGACTGAGCAATGTGATGTAAAGATGTAAAGGAGGACACATCACTCTCTATTAATAATCAGTGTGTTATGCATGTAAATGAACATTATTAGTCTATTCACAACAGAGTGCTGATGTTGGTGAGGAAACTCAGACCCAAGCTGACAGACAGTACATCAATTCAAATCAAGGTTTCTGTCTGCTTACCTTAGTTTCCTTCACCCCCGCTGCACTCTGGTCAGAAGTATAGAATAAATTACATGTTATTTCATTAAGAAGCATAGCTTCCTCGACCTGTTGGATAATCAACAGGAATCGTGAAGTTTCAATGAAGAACCCGTGTCAAGTCAACTAAAAAGAAAACAAGTTAAAACTGAGGACAGATGAAAGAGTGCAGATAGAAAACAGGTGAGGACAGAAATCCAAGGTGAGTTTCTATGGTGAGATTCAGGCTGAGGACCACGACTTCAAACACATCCTCAGAAACACTCAGACAGACGAGCGACGACGCTGGAAAGAATTATTTTATCTGCTATAATGGATGATTTAAAAACAAAACTCTGGCTGTGACGGGACAATCAGTCAATCAAAACTTTAATCACTTTTTACAAGCCTTTTTTTCCGAAGGTTTGGGAACAGTTTAGCTAAAAACCACCAGGTAAGGTAATGTGAGTGCAAAATTAGTGAAACAGATTCTACTATCTTCATGTTAAGTGTCAAATGTAAAGTGAAAATGTAACAAACTTCCTCTCTGGATATACCGCAAATGTTCCGACACACAAGGACCTTGAATAAAAATGTTCTCCGCCTGCTGCTCTCACAGTTCAGTTTCTTGCCTCACTGAGTGTTCTCTCTGATCGCGCCATAGAAACCCAAGATAAAGTCAACAGTTGAGACAGACTTTCAATCTCGACAGAGCAATTAGACTTGACAGAAAAGTAAAGAAAATTAGTCAAAAAAAGGGTGAGGTGAGAAATCAAAGGCTATAAACAGAAAGAGAGAAAAATGAAACAGCACGAAAAAAAGCAAGTTATTAGTATTACAATTAGGCATCATTGCTTGGAAGGACATAAAAAAAAGACAATAATAAGATGTTCCATTATAAATTAGTGCTGCTGCGTTGAGGAACACACTTTCCTCCATCGTCCAGCTAATTCTCCCCACTCTACAAGGAGATACAAAAAAAACACATGGACATATTAACACAGGGAACAGTGGAACAGTGGTTGTGGTGGAGGGAGAGGTGGAGGAGACAGGGACATGATAGAAGGAGGGAGGGAGGAGGATAGAAGGAGGGTTGCCCTGGGGTCTGGAGGGGGGGGGGGTCCAGGGGGTCTGTAAGGGGTGGGGGGTGGGGAGGGGAGTGGTGGATCAGATAAGGCAGTGTAATCAATACAATGAAGCCTGTGGTGAGGAGGGAGGGAGGGAGGAGGATGTCTCACCAGGAATGTCTCAGTGCCTGGTGAGGAGGGAGGAGGAGGAGGTCCCTGGAATTTCCGCTTCTGCTTCCAGTGGTTGCCCTGGGCGTTCGTGGCCATATGGGCCATCATGGGTCACCATACGGATGAGGTCCCACTCCTCCTGGGTAGGCTCTCCAGTCGGTCCCACACCGTCTTCTGCAGTTCCTCCTTCCGACGGCGCTCCCGATTCTCCTCGATTAGCTTCCGCTTGGCCAGCTCTTGCTGTGCAACACCACTGGGGTCCAACACTGGGGACTGGGGTGGGGGGGGCAAGGGTCCAGACACAATGACGGTGGACAGGAATGAGGAGGAGGAGGGAAAAGCACGAAACATTGCCGTCAGGAGGAGGAAAAGCAGAGGAGGCTTGAGGTTCAGGGCAAACACAGCTGTCACTATGGCTGCACACTTAAACTGATACTCCACCCAAAGTACACATGTGGAGAGTCAAACACTCGCTGCGGCCTTGAAAGTCAGCTGTAATGAACTGTGATAAATGTCTTCACAAAGAAAAGCAGCTGCAGTCTGGTTGAGCTCATTTCATTCACAAAGGATTCCAGTGGTGTTCCATTTAAAAATATCGAAAATATCATAAAAAATATCTGTGGTAAAATGTAAAATTAAATAAAAACACGTATAATAAAATTATAATAAAATATAAATCTAATAAAATATGAAATGGAATGAATATGAAAAAAGATATGAAACTGGTTAAACAACTAAACATTTGATTAATCTGGCAAAACCCAAAGATTATCTGTACTGTCATACAGAGAAAAAAATGCAAATGAATATCTGATTGAAATTATTAATAGATTATCAAAATAACTGCAAATAAATTTTATGTCAGTCAACTAATCTAACTTATAAACTCTAATTTGCATATGCACAACAAATTTTTTCCAAATTTTGTCTAAATATGTGATGTAAATGTCAGGTTGAACACATTAAAAGAAACTAAAGAGAATCAAACTTACAGTCGGTCGCCATCCCCACTGCAATGCACTTCTTGAAGCGACATTCCTGGCACTGGTTTCTGGTCACTTTGTCTATGACGCATTTTCCCTCATACTTACAAGCGTAGGTTGGGTTGAGATTCTTCTGGATTGTCCGCCTGAAGAAACCCTGGGGAGCAGACAGGCTCATGCTCAGAAGATGCCTTGAAACACTGCGCAGAATTAGCTGTGACAAATCAAGACACACGGTACCTTGCAACCCTCACAGGTAATGCAGCGATAGTGATAGCCTGTGGCTTTGTCCCCGCACACTACACATAGCTCATCCTTGTCCAGGTAACTTGGAATGTACCCTGGAGAGACGATCAAATGGTTAATATTAGATGTTGCTGAAAATAAAAAAAATAGAAAGATCACTGGATTTGTCTACTTTTCACGACTGCTGTGGTTTCATTCACTGAGGTGTCTCATAGGTTTTCAACTGTATTTTAGTTGTTGTTTAACCCAAAAGAACTAGTAAATTAAGAGATTATTTACATAAATGATCATATAAATAACACAATTCATATTTATGTATGTTATATTTGACTTAAAATGCATTCATTTTTTGCTTCTTTTCCTTTTTATATAGGAAAAAGTGAAACTGAAATAGCGCAAATAGGAATGAAAGAGAAGCCTAACAAGCTATCTGCAGTATAAAGAAAGAAGAAGAGTACATCAACTGTTCCTTTGTGTCCATTTGTAACATCATCATTTGTATCTAAGTGTGGACTGGGTGAAGTTTGAAAAGTCACAGAAGAAGGCTCACTCCTGCATGTCCAAAAGTACAACACCTAATATTTGAGAGGTACTGACTTCCACACTTAGCGCTGCTGCTTCTAGTTAACTCACCTAAATTAACTCCTGGCCCACTTTTGGGATTCAGCTTAATGAGTTCAGTGCTTTGACCTCTGGCAGACTCCAGGACCAGATGTTAACAATCTGATCAATACATTTTTAGGGTTTGTTAGGAAAGCCATTCATCTCCCATCGGCCTTCTGTTGCCTCACCATCAATCAATAAGGGACCCCTGCCTGCCTCAAACACTGAGCGTCAGACGCACCGAGTCCTGCTCGCAGACATGGCACCGCCTTAAGTCTTGTGTTTACGCTCATTAAACAATTAGAAAATCTCAGACATCATTGATCAAGGATGAGTCATCACTAATCAAGAAATACGCGAAATGTAGCATCTATTCTTCACACACAATCCAAAAAGACAACCACAAAACAGAAACTGTTTCACCAGTCAATTCAGAACTTGAACATGCACATACAACAGTTGTGCTCACACAAAAAATCAACTCAATCACCATCTGGATCATACCTTTCCTGTGCACCCCTTGCATCCACTGCAGGTGTGAGAAATCGGGTTTGATCTCAGGGAAGTATTCAGGCTGATGGTGGAAATGACTTAGAGGGATCTCCACGCTGCAGTACTCGCTCTTAAAAACAGGAGGGTCCCCGTATGAGCAAGAGTAGTGCTGGATGGGGGGCCAAGCCTGCTCCATGCAGGGCGGATGGTGCAGCGGCTGGGGTTCACAGTGTCCATACCCGGGCCGCTCATCTGGGTACATGCAGTGTTCCCCACCACCTGGCACCGTGTAGCCTCCTATCCCGCTGTGAGGCATCTCATACATGTCTGGTATACAGTAGTTCATCGCGGAGAGTTACAGCAGAGCACCATAAAAGGTTCTGGGTCAACTCAGGGAACTGTCCGTTCTTAAAAAAGAAAAGCCGGTTCTAAAAAAACAACTTATCTCAGGAAAACCGTTAAGTCATGTGAATGTGACAATTCGAAGTTTCCCGATCTGAAAAAAAATTCACAGAGATTGACCCTACGCAGCCACACAACGTCTTAGCCACCAAGTCCACAGACTGCAGAGGACATCTAGCAACTGCCCCACCTGCCACCACCCGGCCGAATTGGGAAGCAGAGATTTATGACGACGTAGAGCTCTAATCTTACACTCCACAAATCCTCGATGCTACAGACAGTGGCGATGTTACAGATTAAGACCTCGCCTGTTGCACCTAAAGTAAACACCGTCTATTAACGTCCACCGGGTGGAAAACAAATCTAAAGAAAGCGAAGAAAAGTTCCTAGACAACTTTGTCTTCATATTTAAAGTCTTTTGACAAATCTTTTCATATCATGTCAGAATTAGTAGCTTGCCTAAGCCCAATACCTTTTCTAACCCGGTTAACGTTTGACCTTTAGGTATTAAAGTCCTTGCTTATCCTGTTGCTGACTTTTTGCCGTTTTTTTCCACTTTTCAACTCTAAAGATTACTACACAACTACGCACTCAGTATTTTAATGTGGGAATTACAAAGAATAAGAATAAGAATAAGTTATTAATAAGAATAAGTTACTTGTTTTAAATCATCCATCCATTTCCTGTACCGCTTATCCTGTCTCACAGGATCACAGGGTGCTGGAGCCTATCCCAGCTGTCATTGGGCTGAAAGAAAGGCAGGGCACACACCCTTGGACTGGTCGCCAGTCAGTCACAAGGAGAAGGGAAGAGGGGACAATATACAGCAAAGAGCCCTGGGTTGGGATCAAACCTGCTGCATGGGGGTTCATCTCTACATCCATAGGCATACGCTCAGCTAGTTGAGCTATTTGGCTGCCCTTGTTTCAAATTAACAGTAACCAAAATAAAAGTTAACTCAAACTTTACTTGACAAATAAAATTTTGATTATAAATAGTTTGTAAGATGCATTTCATTACATGTATATACTATAAATGTATGTGCTAACACTACAATTAATACAATGAAATGTATTTTTCTTAAAAAAAAAAAACAATACTAACAAAAGAAGTTATGTCTACACTAGTAATTATTAACAAAAAACTATTTTTTGTTTCCGTACTGATTCTCATACTGACTTCTTCCCTTTTTTTCCATCAAAAATAATTTAATAAAGAAACTCTTCTGGCTAAAACAAGAATGGCTGTCATTCACAAAATCCCCACGTCAGCGACACATTGCGTGATATGTTTTGGAAAATAAACCTCTTAGCCATCACACAGCCTTATTGATCAGGCATCCTGTTAAATAAAGATGGGATAAGCCTTATGGCGAGGGCATGTATCTGTTGGGATTCATAATGTCCTCTTCAATAACATCACGAGGTTTCTTCATACTGAAACCCCTTCACAGAACCGCCGTGGTGCTTAGAAAAGTTAAAACCAAGGGCTGACTGAAAATAAACACTCAGCCAAAAAGAACCCAGTTAATTAGAGTCTCTGTTCACTAGCTTGGAGAGAACTTCAAATTGATTAGAAAAGAAAAAAATGAGAACATAAAGTACATTATACAGTACTTTATACAATATAAAGTACATTTCATCAGAAGTCTCATGTGATTCTGTGTATTTATCTGGAAGCCAAATGATAAGGAATTCTTTTCATATTTGATATACTATATATAATACATATATAATATACTTTTATTCAGTTAATACTGTAGTTATAAAGTTAATTTGATACATAACAATCAGATTAAATCCTGATCCTGATGTCTTTTTATCTTCTTAAGAAAACCAAATACCAAAACAGGACATGTTGTGGGTTAGTGATTCACAGAGGTGGGCCAGAAACATGTAGACATGTGAATATGTGAACACATGGTGAAGTGCCACTTTGGCTCGAAAATCCCTGCTGCTTGTACTTATCTGAACTCTCTAAAAAGCAGCTAGTCTGAAGGCTCACCATCATGCCATGAAAAAAGACACGATCAATACTGTTACAGGATTATGAAGAAATACGGATAATGATGGTCCCTCTGGATGTCTGACCCAGAAAAGTTGACATATTTGAAGACTATTATTATTGTATGTCATGACTTTATTTTCTGCTGAAATGATTTGGTATAACTTAGCTTGGATATGCTCTATCAAAGTGACTATAGCGTTCAACGGTGTCCGAGAGCCTCCATAAACTTAAAGGGTCCTCCCTTGGCACTGATCTCTTTTAGCTTGCGTCCCATCTTTTAACTCATAAAAACGTAAACTTGTCACAGCTTCAAATCCCGGTTACTTATTCCACAGTATTTTCCTAAAAAAAACCCCAAAAACTTTCAAACACCCAAGCCCAAGGGTTTGTGTCACAGTCTGCAGCAGGTATGAATGCCACAAAAGCTTTTCACATGTTAAATAACTATTTGTTTCCATGTGCAATTTTTAAAAAAAAAAAAAAAAAAAAATCAAAAATTTATAAAAAATCAATTTCGAGAAATTTTGTCATTTACAGCAATGCTCATCAGCAGTTTGTCATTTGTCATTTAGCAGATTTTTTTGTTGTTACATTTAAAAATGTATTTCTGTATATGACTGTATTGTATTTTCACATGGCCCTCACAGTGTGAATCAGCATCAAAGAAGTTGATTGTGTATGACTGAAGACACGTAAGAGCTCCCTATAGTTTTAAAATACAAAAACTGTGGTGGTTTACATTAAAAATGCACACCCTGGATGAAGATTTCCTTAATATGTAATATTTGGAAGAGCTTACTTGGTAAAGTTACATGGTTTTTACACCTGCACTTTATGACTATACAATACGATACTGTGTAGTAAACTAAAGTATTTCAATTTCTTTTCTTCAAAAATATATCTTTTTTAACAGTTTCAATTTAGATTATCTACAGCATGAATGATGATAATCCTGAAGCACAGGGAGAAACCCTGAGACAAAAATCCTGACAAAGCGATTAAGTGTCCAGATATGACACTTAAGGCGACTTAAACAAGTCATCCATGTTGAAGTGTAGGACTGTGGAACATTGGCTTTTTAATCTCTTCAGCTGCTATCTGTTGCTGTTTAACAGCTCTTTGTATGTCAGCAATGTATTTGGCTTCTGTGGAGCACACATATGTTGCATAAAAAGTCTGAGATGGACCCAACAGTTCTGTTCAAACATAGCTGGATCGTGATGAAGCGTCATAGTACAGTCGAGTTACAAACACATCTGAAGTCACTCTGGAAGGAAAACTGAACAGTCATCAGAGTCACAGTCATCTATAAGGAGCTTTTATTTGACCCTACTATACATATGTAAACCCTCAGGTTTTCAACTCAATCGCTCAAATGGAGAAATCAATTGTTCCCATGTTGTCAACGTGTTGTCCCAATATACAAGTTATTGTCTTTATGAAGTTAAATCCAACCATAAACAAACTACTACACTACATGTCACCTGCTTCTCTTAAGTTCTGTCAAAACAATTGGTCTTTTTATTGTCAGACTCACTGATATCTTTGACGCTTACAAGCAGCTCATACATTTGTCGGTTTCACGTAAAAATACTACAAAAAAGACAATTATTTTAAATATTCTTAGATTCTAGTATAAATATGCACAAATGGTCTCTTCATATTGACTATAGGAATGATCTTTTTAAGGGGATAGCACAAAGGTTTAATGAATGCTCACACAACGATCAAATCTCCAAATAAAAAGCAATATTTAATGGGAATTTAGAAGAGAAATGTATAATATTTGAATTGGTCAAACCTGATTTTTAGCTTTAATAATAAACAGCTTTAATAACTGATATTAGTACTTCTTGTTGTGTCTGGTAAATATGCCTTGTCAGTATCAAAGTGAGAAAACATTTTGGCAACTAATCAGAAACTCTAATTTCAAATATATATACAATTTTTACTAATGTAAAATGCCCAATTAAATTCTTAATTTGTATTGATTGATGTGCATATTAGCAACTGTTTCATTTTACACTTTACACTTACACTTACACTTACATTTACACACACACACACACACACGTATGAATGACTGACCTATTTTAGAAATGTCAGGATGTTTGTTCATTTTTGTAATAACTTTTTAACTGTCCATCATGATAAAATAAAATAGTCATAACAACTTCATTTAGACTGGGCATTTTAAATGTCTGGGACTGTCTGGGTGGTAAAAGTAATATTTTCAAATATTTACAATTTACATTTATTTACTGCAAAAATAAAAAAGGGATATTTCTACTTTTAATAATTCAATTACTTGTAAAGAAAATTGCAGATATAGTTACATTTAATCTATATAGATATTCCACTATATGGGATTAGAATTCTAACTACAGCTCTGTTTTAATTTCATGATGACATACGGGAGGTGCGTGAGAGCCCTTTACTGAAACACGGCTTAAAACGAGATCTATAGAGGTTCTCCCAGTCTTACAAGCCACATGGTTAGATTTTAAGCATTGTGCTTAGAGATCACGGAAGGAAACTGAGCTAACTTAGTGACATATGCAGTTGTTCATTTTGGTTAACTTGCGTTGACCTGGTTCTTCTGATGCTGTAATTAGTGAGTGACAGCAGATGGCATACTTTGCTTTACATCGACGTAGCACTGAACGCTGGTTGTGTTTTTCTTTTGTCTTTTTAGTCAGTTTGGCTGTAAGACGATCCTCGATTTCTTAGATCTTCATTGTGGATCATTATATAATTAAGAGTTAAGTTAGAAAGTTTTTATCGGCCATATACCCAAACAACATGTGCAAAAACTACGATAATCTGAAGTAAAAAAGTATTAACTTGTGTAATACAGCATAAGTATTCAAGTGCTGGTATACTGGCTGTTTGGGGAGGGGAGCTGTGCAAATCTTCATTACATAAAAATGTTTCACTTCTTAAACTTGCTACAATATTTAGTGTATCATAAACATCCTGACTGTCAACATGGCACAATCAAAATGAATCTTTAAACACAAACTGGAGAATGACAACCAGTCCAAAATTAATGATCAATGTTTCTAATTTCTATAATCTGTCTGAATGAGTTAAAAGGCTTACGGTGGGATTAGAGACCCCGGTAATGTAATAAGTGTGAGTGTGTGACAAGTAGATGTGATCAACATGCAACAGCTGGTAAGAGACAGGCCCTGTAAGGCAAATCTGCTTGCAAAGAGGGCTTGATACCAGTTTAACTTTTTGATGAGGTGATGTCCTCACCATGGACTAATCTTGTTTGGAGTTTCTTAAAAGACTCTTGTCAAACTGTTAAGCGTTCATCAGACAGTGTTTAACGCCTGTCAATACAGAAACAATCTGTTGTCTGAGCAGACAGTATTAATGCCAGTGTTTTTCCTTGTGAGGTTTTGTGTTTAATGATCTTTCCGTAAGCTTGTTATGGATTTTATGTATTTCTATAATATATTTTATATCATTTTATATACTACAAGTGTAGTTCATTTCTACACTTCACTTAGTTAGAAGTTAATGGTTTTATAGAAAAGCATATGCAGTACAAAAGAATTTAATTTATAATGATATATTTAAAAAAAAACGTATGCTCTTAATGAACATATATTTATGGAAATATAATTATATACAAATATATAGATAACTTAATGTTAACTATAATATAACTATAACTTAATCTGTTTTTAACAAGGTATTTCTGAATAAAACCATTTAAAAAGTATTTTTTATAATTACCTGACATTAATTATCTGTGTTTTAATATATTCCCTTGACATAATGTAAGATTAAATACATCTCCACATTAAGCTAGTAAGTGGAGCTTGATCTAAGATTACCTTATTTCTTTTAATACGACAGCAAAACAACCTTAACATAAAACTATATTATACCCTTTCAGAAGTAACCTGTACCCACAGTGCATCAGGTTTAGTATATAAAAGAAAGCACACGTGCTGTAGTCGTTTCAAAATAATGCAACCTGCAACACATTTTAGACAATTTAAATTTAAAGCTACTTACCCCAATTGTCTTTTCTATCAGCTGCATCAGATTCTCTTTACCCTTGCTCTAACACAAACATGATGGAGCTGTGTGTCCGGATGAGCTTTTCACGCTCGTCACAGGTTATGCTGACATAAACGCTCCATGCCATACTAACATCTTGTCTCCAGCAGCTGACTCCACGTAATTCTTGACAAACTGGCCAAGGTAAACAACAGAGCCTTTCTAGAACAACAGACTTTTTCCCCTCGCGGTACAACCTTGCAAACCGCAACATAGTATCTCTGTCTATGGCACTTCACCACAGTGGCCCTGCAGCGGGATATTGGACAGATATATACCCTCCTTGACTGATTACTTTAGGTCTTGGGGTTCAGAGCAGGTCATGAACAATTTTTGGATGTGAGGAATCTCTTTTACCCCGGGCCCTCAATTGACATGATGGCCTGAGCCACATGTCCCCTGGCTACTCTGTGTTACCTGCGGAGGACACATTAGTTGGTGAACCTATCCCTTAAAGTTCAGGGTAAGCTCAGGGAAACAACAGAAGGCTCCCATCCGTAAAGGTTAAAGTTTGAGAGGATTATCTTGTCCGTTGAATGAGGTGCAGGCATCTATTTCAGATACCGCTCTATTTTTTAACTTCATTTATTCAAACACTCTCACTGCCTCTCCTGTGAAGCTCTAAAAGGTCGCTTCGCCCTTCATTTAGAAACAGAACTGTACACATCCACTGAGTGCTTGCCAAACAATCAAATCTTATCTATTACTATGAATCGCGTGGTCACATACAGTTGTACTAATTTGCCATTAGCCTGAATTAGCTACGTGTACAGTGGGTATTACAAATTGTGAACCATAAAACTCTGCGTCCAAGTACAAGTGAGGAGTCAATGTATTCAACGTAATGCCTCCTCAGACCCACCAAGGTCAAGTAACATAGGTGAAACTCAAGAGCAGTTTCTGTGCAGCAACATAAAACCCCAAAACTTTTGTCTCACTGACACTGTGGAGAGTCCAAAAATAAAATCTTTATTAGTATTTAAAGTATTGCTGTTTCTAGTATATATTTTAGATATATTTATCAGAGATTTTAAAATCCCATATTCTGTGCAAAATGTGATTGTAATTATTTTCGCCTCACAGTAAATTACCTGTGACACTAGCTGTAATCTGTTTTCCTAACAGACAAGCCAAATGAGGACAAGGGACACATGCTGCTTTATCCAGAGCTCCGGAGGCAATGATGCACCGAAACATTACGTTTAAGGTGAAAAAAAAATTTGAAAAATAAAGAGTATGTCCAGTATTTTTTTTTTTTTTTTTTTAGATAATTGAAGCTCGTTAAAAAAATAAAAAAATGAATAACTACAGACTCATTCTTCTGCCATTAACTGAGGTGATTGTGATGAACAATTCCTCAGAGCTGCTTTTGTTTCCCTCACTGGCCTCATTAAGAAGTCTACAGACAATCCACTGCCGAGATAGAGATATAATGAGCGAATCATCAGGCCAGAGATTTCCAGAGGCAACATTATTGAATGAGATTTCTCCTGAGACACATCGAATTCAATTCCAACACTAAAACAAAGCTGAGAACACCTCTCTGCTTCTTTTTGAACAGAAAACATGAAAAACTCGGCACTCACACGAGCAATACAAAAGGAAAAGGTCGGAGAAAATAGCTCCACCTCCACAGTTACACAGCTCAGTTTGAAATTGTGAATCTGAACAAGCGCGTCCTTTTAACAGTTGAGAGACAGACTGTGGGGATGATGTCATCTTGACACAAATGGCAGCTGCTCCACAGAAACCGGACGGCAAGCAAACAAGCACGACAGATGGATTTACACTGTGCAGTTCATTTCCATTATGATGTGCTTCAGCATTCACTAATTCAAAGACCATCAACAAAGTCACCTGATGACGTCAACACTTAGTACTGACATCTTTTTAAAATGCTTACATATGGGCTTCTTGTAAAAATACTTATGTGAATGGGGGTGTCATTCAGAAATCAAAGCTGGATTATATATTTTTTATTTTACATTTGTCTGCTGTGTTTGTGTGTATCAATAGTGAAGCAATGTTTTTTTAAACCTCAAACTGTGGCTTCCTGGCTATTTTACACATTTACATGCTTATGATAGTTTAATAGAAGCTAAAAAGAAATAAAAACTGATGCAAAATGAACCTCCAGAGGGCTAAAAACAAAAAGATTATTTTCACAGACCTGAGGGGAACATTTTGAACAAAGTATGAGTATGCAAAGATTAGGTATGTGATTAAGTGACATATAAGTTTCTGTCATGTCTCGTCGTGTCTGTTAAGTTTCCATGTCTGTCATGTTTCTGTTTCCTGTTCTGGCGTGTCTGTTTTATTTTGAAAGACTAACCTTCCCTCTCGTTTCAGGTCCCTTAACTTCCTGCCATTGTGTGTTTCCCGCCTGTGTGTGATTGTCTGCCCCGCCCTGATTGTTTCCACCTCCACCTCTTGTGTATATATTGTCTGCGTGTCCCCTTTCTCGTTGCCAGATCGTAACCTTCAGTGTGTTATGTCAAGCCACGTATCAAGAATCCAAGCCTCAGTCTTCGTAAGATTATCTTTATTAAAATCTTTTAAACCTTCCTGCCGTGTCCGTCCAGCTTTTGGGTCCACCTGCCTCGTGTCCAGCCGTAACTTCATGTTTCTTCATGTTGATTTAATTTCAGCATAAAATAAAAGTGTCATCTCTAGGCAGACACTAACACTAAGAACCTTAGTAGTGATGACTCACACGGTTCTGTATAATTACCACTGTAAGCTAATGAGGGCATCTGTGACACAGATGCTTGTTAAAGCTTGTTAGACGGATGATCAGGACCACTTCAAACTAACAACTTCATAAACATTTCCGCATAAATTCATTTCACTTTTGCAGAGCTGCATTATCACTTTGTCCTGATTAAAATCCTTTACTGTGCTGAACACTTGGGGAAAGATTTAGTTCCTGACTTTCAGGCACAGATGTGACGCGTTCTGACACAAACACATTTGGGGCACATATCAACAAAGTACACAACTCTGAGACACAGTTAGTGTTTCTCTATCTCCATCATTTGGATATGTGAATTATCAGGGGGACTTCTATTTGATTCTATTTTTAACAGAGCAATACTTATCAATAAACATGATTGTTTTCTAACAGTGCAGCAGGCTGGGTGTGGTGGTTTTGAACCTGACTGGTAGTGAAGTGTGAAATCACCACTGGCTGTGACCTCATTGACTTCGGGGCTTCTGAGCCATATTGACACCATGTCCACCTCCAGTGTTGCATGCTGAGCTGCTGGAAATGCTGCTCGCTCACATTTGCCCTGAGCCTAAATCTTAGTAAATCTTGCTTTGACTGGTAGCTCTTCCCTACCTGATACCTGCTATGTTACCTAGTTTATTTTAGATAAATACAGGAACGCTGGATAATTAACAGGACCACAAATGAGTCTGCACTGATCAACAATGCTATTACCACTAGAGAACTGTGCAGATTCAATCAAAGTCACATTTCCGTCCCTGTGTTTGGTTTATGAATATGCTCCTGGTACCCAGAGGACAAGATGTGATGGAAGCTATCAGGAATTTGTAATCCCAACCATTTTCATTGTGCACCAGGCATGCCCTTGTAGAAACACATACTTCTTACAATGTGAGCTGTATAATGTGAACTGAGGCAATCTAAACTATAATGAGACAGTTTTAATAGTCATCTTTTCATGTGAGGACCACAAATGTGTCTATTCATGGCAGCCTGGGCCTCAGAGAAAAGGTCATATGAAGCTGTAACAACAGTGTGTCCTTGAATGCACCACTGATAAGGATTAAACAGCCTCAGGTGTGATGGAAACTTTACTTACAGACTGTGTATGTTTGCTGCATTTCATTTAAGATGTCTCTGTTAGGAAGTGAAGTAGGAGTGTTTAACACTGGCCGTACTGTCCAACAATGACAGTAAAAGCTCTGTAGGAACTCTGCGTGACAGTGGTGGAAGGAAGTGAAAGTCTCAGCTGTATGCTTACAGACCCATTAGTGATTAGTTAGTTGATTAATTGGAGAGTCAAACACATGGCACAGGTAATGAGTTAGTGTATAATAATAGTGTATAATAATAGTGTCAGAGTCTTGTAACGTGACTTCAGGCTACTCTGTGACGCTTTTTCATCCAGTTCATCTCAACAGATTTTTTCTTGTTTTTGAAGACTTCCCTTCATGTATTTCACATACTGAAATGCATCTAAGGCAAACATTTTAAAACAGTTCCCATATATACAGAGACATGTTTTTAATGTGATCACATGCATCTCTGATCATGTCTCTACTTTTTCTTTTGCCTTTGTGTCAGCAGTCTCACAATGTTAATCTGTAAATGAAGGAGATCACCTGTCCTTGTTCCTGAGGACAACACACACTGTATTACTAAAACGTTACAGATCCTTTAATTTCTAATAATTTCCTATCCTGGAAAGAACCATGTCATTTGGTACTTATTATGGGAAACAGTTCTGAGACTGTTGTAACTTTTATGGCTGCCTGAAGGCAAATTTGACATTCTTGCATGTTGAGCTATACTTTTTTGCACTGACTACTACTCTCTACTAACTCTTGCTCCAGCTTGGTATTTCATTGAAATGAGTGTACACAAATACAGTGTACCAACTGTATTTGTGTACAGTTAGTGTCAAATTATATACATCATATTTTCCAGGAAATTTCTTATACATTAATTTGACACTTACAGACATGTAAAACAAAGTTCCTGTGAATTTACAACATATGATAACATCCCTCAGCTTATTGCTAATAATATAGCAAAGTTCTTCTAATTCTAATTCTAAGTCTGTTTACTCAGACAGATAACATTTATGCAACTTAATGACCGGATAACTAAATGAGAAGAGATTTCTTTTCAACAATACTTTAAAATCAGATTAAATTAAACTGTATTAGTATTATTTTGCAAGTTATATTAGTATACCGACACAAATATATGTTCATTAAGAGCATTAGTATACCGACAGGGACAACTACATTTAGCTTTCCTACTGTAGGTAAAATGAATACAATAAAAATAAAAGACACTACTTGTCTATCCAAATATTCCCTGGACACTTGGTTAATGGTTTAGGTGATGGATTATGATTTCTGTTAGGGAAAGCTCTGAAGATGTGACCAAAAAGAAAAAAAAAATGTTTTCTCTAAATGTCTCCAAATGAGTACTTACCAGATTTACCAGATCTACACAGAATCAATCATTTCATTCAAGGCCTTTCACCACATTTAAAGCAAAATCTGAAGGAGGTTAACATCTGAAGCAGCTCCTCAGTTTTTAGTGAAAAGCTCTACATTTTTCAGGGCACTCCAAAGCTCACCCAGACTGACAGAGAGGAGGAAAAGCAGTGCTGAGAGGGAGGATAAATATTACCATTTTGAATGGCCTCATCTTTCCAGCGGGGGGAGCATTTTTCTGCTGGCTCTAAAATAGATGGGAGAGGCACTTTAAAAAAAAAGCTACTTGCTCAGTCAAACAGGTGAGAGAGGCAGACTGAAGCTCCTCTGCTTTTCACATCAAATCAATGGAATCAACAGTCAGATGCTAAAGAAGAGCAGGTTAGTTCATGTGAATCCTAGACAAAAGCATGAAACACATCACTTTATCACAGTATGTTGTTGTTGCTCAAATTCAAATTTATTTATTTAAAGCCCAAAATCACAAACATGTTGTTTGCCTCTGAGGGCTTTACAATCTGTACAGTTGTGACACCCTCTGTCCTTAGACCCTCGAACCGGGTCAGGAAAAACTTTATGGGAAAAAGAAGAAACCTGAGGAAGAGCCACAGATGAGGGATCCCTCTCCCTGGGACGGACAGACGTGCAATAGATGCCACATGTACAGAGAGAACATCATCATCAGTCATATACGGAGTTAAACATGGGTTGCAGTGAATAAGGGGATCAGGTCTGTGTCCTCATGTGATATGTGTAAGCTAGGTTGTTCACTATGCTGAGATTGATAACATATGTGATGGGTCAGCGAGGTCACACCACGACCTGACTAAACCCACACGTGACTGGCGGTCTGCCCTGCAATCTATGTTGTGTAAGCACACGCAAGGTGGCACAGAGTGCTTGATATATGGGACACCCTGTCTGTAAAAAGGCAACACATGATGAGCCGGGAGCTTTAACATGTACTTAAACAGCTTTAGGCGTTCAAGGCTACTTTCCTAGTGCAAATGTTAAAGGGTGTGGCAAAGGTGGGAAACTGATGCACGGTGGCTTTTTCCAAGGTCACAGTGAGACAGACAAACCTGGTAGTGCCATGTGCCTGCTGACATTCTGGCATGTCTTTATGCCGATGCTTTAATTTTACTGTTGTTGAAAGAAACTAAAAACACAGAAAATTAGCTTTTTGTCCATGTCACGGCATGGACTGCTGCCATATCATTGTTTGTTCAAAGATATGCCAATGACAGGTCTGGGCTTCAAATTTCACTCTTCACCTTGGCAAAAGCAGTCGATTATGTCTCGTTACTTGCTTGTTCTGGAGCTTTTGATCTCCATCAGCACACTAAGTTTTCTCCGTTGTTACAGAGCGGTAAATGTTCTAACTTGATTCTGAGCACGTTTGATCATATGTAGAGGGTCTAATTAGATGTTCAACTGATTTTAACTGTCAGATTTGATGCACTTAAGTTCCAAACTAAACTAAAATAAAAAAAAAAACAGTAAATTATCAACTTAAACACAGTACCAACATAGTATACAGTGTTCAGTGAAAGTCTACTTGCTGTGTTGGGGTAATCAGGCAGATATCTTACCTGACATACTGGTGGGGTTCAAGGCCAAGACGTCATCCTCAGAGCCTCCTCAGACATCTGGGTACCTACCTAGCTGAATACAGAGCCAAGACACCATCAGTCATTAAGGTGTATTCCTCATGCAGTAGCTCACAATAACAACACTTCCATGTAAAATCTTAAAATTAAGGTTTTGCTCACACCTTGTCCATCCCTGCTGTGCCATTTTACCAACAAAAATTGTGTGTGAAGAGAAGAAAGTGTCACTAATTTGAATTGTAATCCACCTTCTGTAATCAGACATTCAGTGATGCCGGTATGACTGTGCTGTCAGTTCATAAAAGGCAAGCTTTGTACACAGACTGTCCAGATGTTATGACCCTGGTGACATTTTGCTGCTGCATAGGGTGACATCTAGTGGTCAAACATGCAACCTCACAACAGTATTACAGTACAAGTCTGAGGTGTTGATTGCAGACTAATTAATCAAATAAGGTTTGATTGTTATTTTCTCTCTCACATACATGGTGTGATAATAAAGGAGCAAAACCATTAAAAGCATAAAAATGTTACATTTATAGTAGTGTGTGTTCATGTGCACTCAGTTCAGCTGAGGCAGGGCAGGGCACAGCTGTTGCAGAGACAACAGAGACAGTTCATCGGAAATACACACAGACAAATGCTTAAAATGCACAACCACACACACACATTCAGTGTGGGGGTGTACATATGAAGTACTTGAGAAAAACAACCTGATAGGAAACTTCCAGTACCTGTATGATGCACACTGTCATTTCTGTCCTGACGGTTTATGGTGAACCCAGTCTGGTTTCTAAACTGACCCCCTCTACCTCTCATGAATTTGTCATCTCTTCCGTAGTGAGGAAAAGAGAAAAGCAACAATACAACTTACTAAATTAATAATAATGCCCCCATTTTCTTCCCCTCCTTAACTCTCTTCTGCTCTTCCACACAAAACTCCAATTTACACACATATACCTATTTGTATGTGTAGAAACATAAAAAAAGTTATATGTATATTATTCAAGTTTACTCCTGTTATTCTAATGATCATTTTTCAACATCATCAACATAACGAGGTTAAACATATTCTTGACCTAACCCCATAAGTGATCTCTGCACTAACGCAACATGTTGCTAGATGATGGTTGATTCAACTTGTGTGATTTGTGTTTGCAACCACAAAGTGTGATGGATTAGCTCCTAAATGATGGAAGAAGCGGCACTTTTTCAGTTACCGTGGGTCTGACCATGGCAGCAGATTGCATATACACACTTACAATACAGCAAAGAAGAGGAGCAGAGGAGTTTGCCATAACCTCTAGACATGATGAATTTAAACAGTAATTTTGCCCAGACACCTTAAGTCACTATCTGAGATACACTGCGTACACAATTATTAGGCAAATTGCATTTTTGAGGATTAGTTTTATTATTTAACAACAACAGTGCTCTTGTTCAATCTGAAATGTTAATAAACCTCAAACCTGAATATTTAAGGAAGTGAAAGTGAGGTTTAGGCTTTTGTATGAGAATATCTGTGTGTGCACAATTATTAGGAAACTATTAGTGTGCAGACTCAAAGAAAAAACATATTCCCATCTCACTTCTTTATTTTCATCTTTTAAAGTCAGAATAATAATCAACTCAAACTTTACAAATAAACATTTAAAAAAAAAATCAGTGACCAATATAGCCACTCTTCTTTTCAATAACACTGAAAAGTCTTCCATCCATGGAGTCTGTCAGTTTCTTGACCACTTGACCATCAACTTTTTGTGCAGCAGCAACCACAGCCTCCCAGACACTGTTCAGAGAGGTGAACTGTTTTCCTTCACTGTACATCTCACATTTAAGAAGGGCCTCACAAGTTCTCAATAGGGTTTAGGTCAAGGTGAGGAAGGGGGCCATGTCATTCTTCTTTCATCTTTAAGGCCTTTACTGGCTAACCACGCAGTGGAGTACTTTGATGCATGAGATTGCATTGTCCTGCATAAAAATCATGGTCTTCTTGAAAGATGCAGACCTTTTTACTGTACCACTGTGTGAAGAAAGTGTCTTCTAGAAACTGGTCCTAGGTTTGGGAGTCCATCTTCAACCGGAAAGGTCCAACAAGCTCATCTTTAATATTTCCAGCCCATACCAGGACCCTACCTCCACCTTGCAGGCATCTGAGTCAGAGTGGAGCTCTATGCCCATTGCTGATCCAGCCATGGGCCCATCCATCTGGTCCATCAAGAGTCACTCTCATCTCTTCTCAAATCTTCGGCAGTTAATTTGCATCTTTTTCTCTCGTTAACGTTAACGTTTGACGTTGTTGTGACCCTTTTGGGTATATGCAACAAAACGTTTGATGGTTCTGTGGTTCTGTATGGTTCTGTGGTGACGTCCTAATATCTTGGCAATTTCAACGATTGCTGCATCCCTCTGAAAGATGTTTTATAGTTTTTGACTTTTCAGAATCTGTTAGATCTCTTTTGTGGCCCAATTTTGCTTAAGGAAAAGAAGCTGTCTAATAATTGTGCACACCTGATATAGGGTGTTGATCTCCTAAGGTCACACCTGCCCTCCGTAGTATGCTTAAATCCAATAGGCATTCAACGTTTATTCAGCTTGGAGTTGCAAAGTATGCATAAAAATGAGGATATGGTCAAAATACTCACTTGCCTAATAATTGTGCACACAGTGTATATGCCAGAATGAATAAGAAGAAAAAAAACACAAAACACTAAGAACTTCCCCTGGCTGACAGGGTCAGATGCACAGACGGGGCCAGTTTGACACCTACGGTTTCTCTGTACTGCATGAACAGAGTAAGACTGATACTAGTATTTTTATGACTCAGCAACAGACATAGATGGACCACAAAGCTGGAGTGTGTCTTCAGTCAGTCAATCAGGATATAATTCGGGGGATGATGATGATTCCTCCCTGCAACATCTGAAGATGTTCATTGTCCATTTAACAGAATTTAAACCTTTCAGTAGTAAACTGTCATCTAAACTGTGAGCTGGGTCTTTTTAAGAAAGAAGAAATGCAAACCATAAAATTCACAAAATAGTGGTGCTTTGTACCTCTGTGTTGATCAAAAGACACACAACAATCCTCTTGCTCTTGCATCCTTTTATAACTCGGGCTACGTGCTGTTTCAAAAACTCCCTGACAACAGTCAAAAAAAGAATCACAGCCTCCATGATTCCTTTGCAGTGGAAGAACAGCTGGCTTGAAAAGCTTTAGAGGAAACTCTGCTTCAGTTTACTGCTTTTCACCCTAGAGAGCATTTAATATCCAGACAACAGCTGGGGAAGGCCCCAGAGCTGGTTCATCTATATAACAAGTTTCTTAAGCTCTAATGAGGACACAGACGGATACATGTCCAGTGATTTTCACCTGGAACAAATACGAAGATAGATGGAAACCAGTCGATGAAGGAGCTATAATGTACATACAGAGACGGAGAGGCAAATGATTGTAGGTTACAGTAGGACGCTGAGATAATAAGACACTACAGATACTGAGCAAAGTAACTCTCCTCATGGGGACATTTTTTATAAATAACCTCCTCTCAGATTTCCATATCATCTGAGTCTACTGACTGAGCAAAGCAGAGAGGAAAATGAGAATCTCCTGACTGCTGCTGGCTCTCCAAAGCTGGTTCCTTCCTGAAGCGACTATCAAGCCCAGACACTTAAAAATCTCACACCAAATTCTCTTACAAATAAGCTTTATCGCCCTCTTTTTTAATAGAGTTGCTACATGGGAGGTATGCATTTTAAGGTGTAAATTACAAATCTGAAGATTTTCTTTGATAGGTATCCACAAATAGATTTCATTTAAGATATGTTAGGTTTATATCATAGCCATAAGTTATTTCAACTTCAATTTTAATATCTTGAAATCCAGATACTTTACTGGACAAATCTCCTTTGCCACAATGTTAACTTTTAGTCATATCTTCTAAAACTGTCACACTGTCCTGAGAGAGGAACATGAGACAGATAATCTGTGATAAAAAGACTCTCATCTGGCTCCACTGCTGCTGCCTCTAAGGTCATTTGACAAGAATCCACCACCACCTGAATCAAAACAGCCAATCAGAGCGGAGTATCTGACGGCGCTGCTCCTGCACACACTCTGCTCACCACTCATGTGCTAACTTGCAGTGGAGGTAACTAGGAGTTCTGATAAACCATAACTGAACAATCAAACAAAGAGAAAACAACAGTTTACATAAAAGCAAGATAATTAGAAAAAAAGTTATAGAGCAGAACAAGTAAAAAAAAGAATGAGACTGATCAACTCTGAGAGGAGGGTCTTTGGAGGTGAACTGGTGTGCAGAGAGGAGCAGGGACCTGGAAGATATAATCATCTGATATAATCATTTTTAAAATAAGAACTCTCTCTTCTAAAGCAACTAAATCTTCCATCTGTAAATTTAAGGTACAGTTAACACTTTTTAAAGGCTAAAGATCAGTTAACATTAACATTAACATTAGTTAGTTAACATTAAAAATGTAAAGTATATGACAAAACGTGGGAATCAGAACTGTAACAAATTCACAACATTGCGGTTGACACTGGTACCAAATTGATCCACATTTAACTTCAAAAACAACCAAAAGGCTAAGATATGTTCATTTAATAAATGTAGAATATATGCTCTATATGCTGAAAAAGCCGTATAAGTAGAAGGAGTGTGGAGAAAACACAGTTTGAAGTAAACCAAACAGTCACACCTACTATAGGTGCTTACATGGAGACATTTCAGGACAACCCAATTCCATCAGATAGTGGGTCCACAGATGGCAATTTATTTTGGAAGAAGGAAAAAATCATCCAGCTGAGTGCTTTTTGTGGCTCTCTAATTGCCATTTCTGCACATTAGTGTCCCAAATAAACAAAAGTGACTATAATGGACTTCCACCGCAGGCGTAAATTAGCTGCAGTTGCAGGGATCAGGGTTGCTCTAATCCACCCTTTCCCATTTCATCGGGCTTTGGCCTTTTCTACTTTCCTGCTTGCTCCATCTGATTTGTTTATACTCAGAAAAGAAGAGAAACTAGGCTGACCTCTGTGTGGCTTTGGCTGGAGATATATATCACTTAACTGTTTGAATCATGACTCCATGCTGTCTTTGCGGGATTTTTAAGATACAAAGTATGACTATGCCTGCCAAATTCTACACAGGTGATCTGGATAAGATATGGTTTGTACTTATTTTAACTGATGATCACTTAATGCCTCTGTGTATTAGAGAACGGTGTAATGGCAGGAATGGTGGCAACAATTTGTGCAAGTTTACTCAGAACAGAGGAAGCTAAACCAAAGCTATCATACAGAAAAAACCCTCATCTCTTCTCCTTTCAAGTACACACAAACAGAATCTGTCAAACTTATCGAAAGCCTCCAGGGTCTCCTCCCGGTCTTTGCAGAACACAGGAGCACGGCTCCAGGCATGGCCTTATGTTGTGTCTCACATTTTCTCTGCTTGTACTTTATGTGCACATATTGATTTCTGCCCTTGACTTTCCGGGAACAGACAGGAGCCCAAATGGAGTCCTGAAAGAACACACATTTTTTCTTGATGAGAAAGTGCTGAGTGATGATGCTGAGCAATTTAAACTCCAGCCTGGTGTTTACTCTGTGACTGTGAAAGTTCTGTGTCATGGCGTGTACGGAGCAGCGTGTGTGTGTGCATGTAGGTGCATGAGCTAACATGCTGCAGCCCTCAAGGTAGTGCTGCCTCAACATCAAAGCCAGATACCGCTGGCTCTCTTTCCACACCTACCCAGCTTCAGTCGCATTAGTACTGGTACTAGCGCTGTCAGCTGTGTACATCACGTTAGACAGCTAACGTTGCCACATCATAAAAGTGATTTTTAACTGCTTTGGAGCGCAAAGACAAGTGATGTCATCCTCACATGTGCGTCAGATCAAAAAATGGCTCCATGTTTTGTTGTGCAAGGCAGGTACAAACAATGTTTTTTTATTTTAAATTTTGTTTAGTGGGATAATGCCAACTTATCTTTCTGTGTTTTGAATGATGCATTAAGCGTGTATTACAGGACGTGGTTGTCTGAATCCAGTATGGTACCATTTCATCTGATGGAAATATATTGTCCAGTGCATAATCGAATATAGTTTTGGCTTGGTCCTTCTTGGCCCATATGTCATAACACACAGACACACAAAAATACCTTTTTTACTGTCAAGGAAACCTTCACAAATTGTAAACTTTCATATACAGTTATAACTGTATAATAATTATGTGATAACTGAGCAGTCATTTTTTGCAGATAGAGCTGTCTTTTGTTGTTGTAACTTACTTCTAAAGGTGGTCGTGGATCACAGGCAATCTTTTTTTTAAAGATTTTAAAGATCTTTTTTTTTTAAGGTTTTAAGGTACTGCAGCCGGCCTCAGGGGCAAATTGGCAGCAAGGCTGAGAGATGGCATCGTAGCCAACTCTCTTTATACGTCCATGGAACCCACACAAAGGATGCTTGCACACCCTGACAGACAGCGACTTGCTGTCTTTGCAAAGATATGATTTGTAGTTGTAATTTCAAATGCATTACTGGGCCACTCCTCAAATGATTGCCTGACAGGTACTTATTTTCCAAATATAAAAGCATGACTGTGGCCAGCCTCAAGTCACACCAGGTTCTGATTTAGTCTCATATGCCAGAATCCTAGAAGAAGACAAAACAAGGCAGATTAATGCAATAATATGAAGAGATCCAACTTGACTCAAACGTTTTGAAATAGGCTGATTTACTGTATACTCGACACAGATGAAATGATCTAATTCACTGTCAGATTTTTGTTATAAGAAACTACAGATTTATCACTGAGAAAACAGACTGAATGATTGGTTCAGATGTTTATTTTTGTGGTGATTTCGAAGCACAATTGACGGCTGATTTGCTTTGCTTTGATTTGACTTGGCTGATGTTCAGAGTAAATGTACGGGAGCCAACAAGGACAAAGTTTGAGAATAGGCCAAAGCCAAAACACTAAGTGAGTCATTCAAATGGTATTGTCTTAAGGAGTCTGTGGCTCAGTTTAGCATGAACTGCCTCTGACACTGACGATGTAAAACATTTACACTTAGGTAACTCAAGGGGTCGCCAAAGCCATCAAGTCACAGACCGTAGATGCTGCAGCTTTCCAGTCACAGTTGCTGTGACACTCACATTTCAGCCACAAATTGAAAACTTTTGATCTGTAGTCAAAGATTTAATCCTTAAGCTTATTACCACTCCTTGCTCCTTTCACGGGTTTCACATCTTTCAGCTGTAAACACCAGAGACTGTTCTTGGAAGTCAGGTTCACTCATGGGTATGCACTGTGTGTGTGTTTTAGGCCTTTGGTTAGAGACGGAGCAGCACTCTGAGTGAGCACTTCCTCCTCTACACTAGGACACAATTTCTCCACCACAACAGCTACCACATCCTGCATGACGAGAGGTGAGAGAACACCGTGTACTGTGCGTCACAAATCAAAGGGTTGAAATGTAAACTTAACCACTTGAAAAGTGTCATGCAACTTAAATTAATGCTCTACACTATTCATTGACTGTCACCGATAGTAATGGAAACATATGCAGGACACTGATGTTATGAAAGTGCAGTGACACTTATTCAACCTATGAGACTGTGCACTGCTTGCTAGTGTGTAGATGCCTATGTCACAGGTATCTTCACATACCCCCATTCTCATGTGTTATGATCATATTTCGTTACCTTTTCGTCACAATTTAGAAATCTGTGACAGCACCAGACACAATTTAAAACCTTTTTTTTTTTGTTTGTTTTCAAACTAGCCGTATAATGTCTTCTCTGTCTGTGGAGGAGCTTTGCGAAATATAGACAAAATAACCCTGATGTCATCACCAGGGGACCAATTTTTTTCAACCTACTATTTTCAATAGTTTTATACTAACACATAGTTTTATACTACACACAGTCCTACTGACTGTGTGTAATATGAAATGTTCACTCATAGTGAATTATTACGCACACTGCAGCTTTATGTATTGATTTAGCGTCTTTCAGTTTTCAGTTGTTTTGGTGTTTCCAGCCTGTAACTCAGCTCTCATCAAACCTGTCTCCAGCACACACAGAACAACTAATTGTTGAACATAATGAAGCATTTAGCAGCTTTGATCTGCCACTTCTAAATTCATGGTAATGCAATAATAAATTACTGGAGTATCTCCTTAATTTCTCCCAAGACATGGATTATATTAAATTTGGCAGTTTAGTTTTTCAGAAGAAATCTTAAGACAACTTTTTTTATGATTTACTGTTTTGGTGAGCGGACTTTTTAATGGGAAATTCCATCCCCAGATACACAGCTTGTTATTTAGTGAGAAAGTGTTGTAATACCCACTTTCCCTTTACAACCTTACAACTGCCTCATCTGCAGTTTCCCTGAGTTTCCAAGAACTACTTTCAATTTGGCAGTGATGTTTAGGTGGAGATGATAACAACCTGAAAGCGACTTCACAGTGTATTGTTAGATTGCTTTCATCTTCTGAGAAGCACTACGCTTTGCTGTTGATGACAAGATGGCCTAAACATCCTCTGCTATCAAACTTCAGTCATATCATTCACTATAATAAGTATAGTGGATTTTTAAATGAAAGTATAACCACAAGTACTCAAAGCACAATGTGGACACACACATATGATGAAACAACACAGACATACAGTGGCTAAGACAAAAGCATTGTGAAATAACCCACAAGTGTACACTCTGAAGCCTGGGGTAAGGCAGGAAACAGGAAATAGGCCCCTAATGGGGTACATTCTGTACTTTCTTCTCATTGCTAGCATCCGAAGAAAAGATTAACTGATTACTGCAAACCAGTTCTTGAAACCTACAGGACAATGAAACAAATTTAACACACACAAAACTTCAGCTGGTAAGAGGCGGAAGACAAGGATGCTGCGTCTAAACATACAGATGAGGACCTTCAGCTGACTCTTAGCTCATCATGTCCATGCCTGTTATCTGTTAGTTTTAAAAGGTTTCTTCAAATGTTAATACTCCCCTGTAAAACATTTTGCCAACATGAATGAGTGCAACAGATCTTTGAAAGGAGAAGCAGCACAACAAACCATCAAAATAGGGTGGAAGCTCGAGGCATGAAACAAGTCAACATTCTTTGAGTCTGACATAAAGTTAATGAAAAACACATTTGTATCAACATCCTCCACTTTAAACCAGTGCCTCTTTCTAACGTAATGTATTGTTTAGCTACCACTAGAGAATCCTGTGAACCAACATCTGTCAAGTGAAGAGAAAGAAAGCATAAGAATGACTAGATCAAAGGTTTCACAGTCACCGCGTTCACACTCGCACATCTTCAAAAAGCTTCTAACTGAGGCCATTTCTTGTAAATGCTTTACTCTGGCAATGAGTTTAGTTAAAGGGGGGAACACAAAATGATGCAATACATATACAGGGTTTCCCACACTTCAACAGTTCAACCCCAGAGAATTTCCATTACATGCTCAAATCTGTTAACTTACACAGATGCTATCAACTTCTATTACAGTAACACCAACACTACATGGTCAAAAGTACATGGACACTGCTGTGCTGGCAGGGCCATCCCCAGCATGTTAGAGTATCACAGCTATCCTTCCTGAGTTGATTCTATGTTTTAAAAAACTAATAAATGGCATCAACTGTCACAGTCCACCTTCCAGTAATTTTCCATTTACCTGTCTGCCACGCCCATCGGTCGGTCAGCCACTCCCAACACCTTAGTCCAATCACCTTCTCTGGCTCACTATCAGCTGAGCATTTAAACTCCCTCATCCCATTCATTCATTGCCAGATTGTTCTTTGTCATCTCATGCAAGACTTTCCAGCGCATTTCTACTCGGACTGATCACCCGTTACCGACCTTGCCTGTTTTGGACCATCCTGCCTCGCGTCTCTGCCCCGGTAAATGCCTCAGCCTTCTGTCTTTGACCACGAGTTCTGTGCCTGTTCCCTCTGGATTCTGTTTGCTCGTGGCTCACCGGTCCCTGACTGCTCGGTCTGCTCACCTGGATCGCCATCCAGCCTCACCACCTGAGTTTCCTGCCTGCGAGCTTCTGATCACTGCTCTCCCCAATCCACCAGCGTGGGCTCGTTTCCAGCGTCTCTCTCCCTCGCTCCTCGGTGAGTCAGCTCAGCTGGATCAGCTGGTCTGTGCACGCCGAACTTTTTGAGACTCTGCTCCAGCATTACTGTAGCCAGGGTGTGTAGCATTTGGGTCCAGTTGCCTACCCGTTACAGTACAATCTGGCCATTTAAAATGGACCCAGCACACACTTCTTCATCACCTGAATCTTCGTCTGGAAAGGATCGAGCAGACGTTGCAGCGGCAGCACGAGGCTCGCTTTGTTACGGCAGCTTCGGAGATCCAACAAGCCACGTCGGCCCAAGCTTTCAAGCTGCGGGAGTAGCTGCGTTAACCTCACAGGTCCAACAGCTCATGGCGGCTTTCACCGCGGTGACAGCGGCTGCCTCCCCGCCGTCTGCTCTGGCTTCTGCTCCGGCTCCTGTTCCCGTTCCGGCTCCTGCTCCAGCTCCGGCTGGAGGGCTGCCGCGATCCGTTCATCATGAACTACTCCATCCTCTACGCTCTGCAGCCTCAGACGTTTTCGCATCGGAGGAGGCAAAAGTTGCGTTCGCCATCAACCACCACCTGACGGGCCGGGCTCGACTTTGGGGGACTGCTGAGTGGGAGCGGCGGACTCCAGCCTGCGCGTCCTTCCAAGCCTTCATCACGGAGCTTCGCCTTAAAGTCTTGGCAAATCAACCGCGTCTGGGCCCCGATGCTACCAGGGGGACTGCTGAATATTAGCCAGCCAGGGAACCGGACGGTACAGGACTACGCCGTTGATTTCCGCACTTCAAAGCTCGCGCCTGAGTGACTGGAATGAGCCTGCCCGGTGTGGACGCCTTCCTGCGTGGTTTGGGGGAGTACCTGAAGGTCTATGAACTCCCCTCTTCTTTTGACGATCTGGTCCACGGGTTGACAACAAGCACGTTGACGGGCGCATTCAGGCTCGCCGTCAGGAGAGACGTCAGGTTCAAAGACACCAGCCCTCCTCGTTTCGATCATGGCCGCCCTCAGCCACGGAGGAAGCTCCTCCAACAGCCACACGAGGGAGCCAGAGCCGATGCACATTGGTCGCACCAGACTCAGCCCAGAGGAGCGCGCACGCCGTCGCCAGGGTAACCTCTGCCTTTACTGTGGACAAGCAGGCCACTTCATCTCCCGATGCCCAGCAAAAGGGCATGGTGAGTCGTCCTTGTGAGCTGCTTCCTTCCTCCACAACGCCCTCTCTGCCATGCAAAGTTACTTCTGCACAGTGGCTCACACACTTTGGCCACCTTTATAGACTCTGGTGCGGATGTCAGCCTCATCGACGAGGAACTAGCCCCTGCAACTAGGCATCACGCGGATTCCCCTCTCCAAGGCCATCTCTGCCAGCGCGCTTGATGGACATCTTCTGGGGACAGTCACCCACCAGACAGAGCCCATTCACATGTTGCTATCTGGCAACCACCATGAGACAATACAGTTTCACATCCTGCATTCCCCTTGTCTTCCCTTAATCCTGGGGTACCCCTGGCTGCGGAGACATAATCCTCACGTGGACTGGTTGACGGGGGCCATCCTGGGTTGAGGATCTTCCTGCCATCAGGTTTGTCTTCGCCAAGCTGTTGTCCCTCAGCCTTCTCGCTGCTTCAGCACTCCTCCTGACCTCACTGGGGTCCCCACTGAATATCTGGACTTCAGGGAAGTGTTCAACAAGGCCAAAGCGACGTCTCTTCCTCCCCACCGACCATCTGACTGCGCCATCGACCTCCAGCCCGGCACCACCACACCTCCCCGAGGCCGCCTGTACTCCCTGTCGGCTCCTGAAAGAGAGGCCATGGAGGCCTACATCAATGACTCTCTGGCAGCTGGCATCATCCGGCCCTCATCATCACCAGCAGGGGCAGGATTTTTCTTTGTGGAGAAGAAAGATAAGACTCTTCGTCCCTGCATAGATTACCGCGGCATGAATGACATCACCATTAAAAACCGGTACCCACTTCCCCTGATCTCTTCTGCATTTGAACTCCTTGATGGGGCCACTATTTTCACAAAACTGGATCTGCGCAACGCCTATCACCTGGTTCGCATCCGAGACGGGGACGAGTGGAAGACGGCTTTTAATACTCCTACCGGACACTATGAATATCTGGTTATGCCATTCGGCCTCACCAATGCTCCCAGCAGTGTTCCAGGCTCTGGTGAAACGACGTACTCCGGGATATGTTAAACAAGTTTGTGTTTGTGTATCTAGACGACATCTTGATCTTCTCTAGGAACAAGGAAGAGCATGTCCACCATGTGCAAGCCGTTCTCCAGCGTCTTTTGGAAAACTCACTGTTTGTCAAGGCTGAGAAGTGTGAGTTCCACGCCTCATCTGTATCTTTTCTCGGCTTCATTGTGGGACGTGGGAGCCTGCAGATGGATCCTGCCAAGGTGTCTGCCGTTGCATCCTGGCCCACGCCCAGCTCTCGTAAACAGTTGCAGTGGTTTTTGGGGTTCGCCAACTTCTACAGGAGGTTTATCCGGGGCTACAGCACTGTGGCGGCCCCTCTCACTGCTTTGACATCCTCCAAGGTGACTTTTTCAGTGGTCTGTCTGGCTGCTAATGAGGCATTCAACACCCTTAAGACACGTTTCACGTCGGCCCCCATTCTTATCATGCCAGATCCAGAGAGACAATTTGTGTTGGAGGTGGATGCATCGGACGTGGGAGTGGGGGCAGTGCTTTCACAGCAGCGGTCGTCGGAGGACCAGAAGCTGCATCCCTGCGCTTTCTTCTCCAAGAGACTCTCGCCGGCGGAGAGAAATTACGACATTGGCAACCGAGAACTCCTGGCTGTCAAGCTGGCGTTGGAGGAGTGGCGCCATTGGTTGGAGGGGTCCAAGCAGCCTTTTCTGGTGTGGACCCGACCACAAGAACCTGGAATATATTCGATCCGCCAAGAGACTGAACTCTTGCCAGGCCCGGTGGTCGTTGTTCCTCACCAGATTTAATTTCAGCCTCTCTTACCGACCTGGGTCCCGCAACATCAAGCCTGATGCATTGTCCCGCCAGTTTCAGAGGGACGAAGATGTTGCCCCATGTCCAGACACCATCATCTCCTCCTCTCATCTCGTCGCCCCTCTTACCTGGGAAATAGAAGAAAGGGTCAAGGCTGCACACAGGAGGGTCAACCTGGCCCAGCCCAGCGCTTGTCCCCAGAATCGACTCTTTGTTCCTCCTTCTTTGCGGTCTGACGACGTCCTTCAGTGGGCCCACAGTTCCCGTCTCACCTGCCACCCTGGGATTCAGAGAACTATTGATGTTGTGCGGCAAAGATTCTGGTGGGCCACGATGAATGAGGATACCCGGGGATTTGTCAAGGCCTGTCCTGTCCAGTCGTCACAAGTCCTCCCACCACGCTCCTGCCGGTCTCCTGCAGCCCCTTGCCTGTGCCCCGTCGTCCCTGGTCTCACGTCTCTCTGGACTTCGTCACTGGCCTGCCACCATCCCATGGCCACACCGCCATCCTGACAGTAGTAGACCGGTTCAGCAAGATGGCCCACTTTGTGCCCTTGCCCAAGCTCCCCTCAGCCAAGGAGACCACAGAACTGATGCTGACACATGTCTTCCGTCTGCATGGACTTCCTGTGGACGTTGTTTCAGACCGGGGTCCCCAGTTCACCTCTATCTTCTGGAGAGAGTTCTGTGCGTTGATGGGGGCGTCAGCCAGCCTGTCGTCAGGCTTTTCATCCCCAGTCCAATGGTCAAACTGAGAGGATGAATCAAGAGTTGGAGACAGCCCTTCGCTGCATGGCCTCACAGCACCCATCATCTTGGTCACAACAGCTCCTGTGGGTGGAATATGCGCACAACACACTGATCTGCTCTGCCACTGGACTTTCTCCTTTCTAGTGCGCCTACGGCTTCCAACCCCCCCTGTTCCCTGACCTGGAAGAAGAGGTTTCCTGCCCGTCGGTGCAAGCTTTCATCCGCCGCTGTGTCGCCGGACATGGACTCAAGCTAGAGCTGCTCTTCTCCGCTCTTCTGACTGCCGGTACACAGAGGCTGCCAACCGTCATCGCTCTCAAGCTCCCACTTACCGGGTCGGCCAAAGGGTGTGGCTCTCCACACAATACCTACCGCCTACGAGTAGAGTCAAAGAAGCTGGCTCCCAAGTTTATTGGTCCTTTTCTAATTCAAAGAATCATCAATCCTGTCGCCATCAGACTCAAACTCCCTCGGTCCATGTGCGCGTCCATCCCACCTTCCATGTCGCTAGGATCAAACCGGTCTGTGAGAGTCCTCTCTCTCTCTCAGCCTTCTGTCTTTGACCACGAGTTCTGTGCCTGTTCCCTCTGGATTCTGTTTGCTCGTGGCTCACCGGTCCCTGACTGCTCGGTCTGCTCACCTGGATCGCCATCCAGCCTCACCTGAGTTTCCTGCCTGCGAGCTTCTGATCACTGCTCTCCCAATCCACCAGCATGGGCTCGTTTCCAGCGTCTCTCTCCCTCGCTCCTCGGTGAGTCAGCTCAGCTGGATCAGCTGCCGGTCTGTGCACGCCGAACTTTTTGAGACTCTGCTCCAGCATTACTGTAGCCGGGTGTGTAGTATTTGGGTCCAGTTGCCTACCCGTTACATCAACACTTCTCTGTCTCTGTGTCATTTTGAACACATGATAAAATTCCCTTTGGAAGGTATAATTTCTCCTATATGTGTCAGCTAAAGGTAAAGTCAACGTTCATGTTTTGATGGATACCAAACATTGTTCAACAACACTTGCTCTGTGGACTCTGTGGCTCTTTACATGTACAGAACTCACAAGACAGAAAGCAAACAGAGGCAGTATGATGTATAGTATACTTTGTTTCGATGAAAATAAACCTCAGAGTGAGGATAACAGGTGTATCTGAGGGCGCTGCCTCCTCACGTCCTCTGATGTCTGCACTCCTTCGTTCAACTGGCCAACTTCAAACTCGCAAGGATGTGTGACCTGTATTACTCATTAGCTTTTTTCCAGAGCTTTATGCCATATGGCGTGGCTGTCCTCATCAAACGGAACTTTATTAGATGTCGCCATGTGGCCTGAACATGCAGTGCTCTAAAGAAAGCCCTGTGATGCAGTTGAATGATTTTATCATTAATATGTATTCCCAAGGTTATGGAATGAGTTCATGAGTAGATTTGGATGTCCTCATACTTTGTCTCAGTGTCCAAATGCATTTGGTCAGTACTACAGATTTAAGATTATGCAGTACTTGAAAAGATTGTGATTCAATATTAATATCAACACTGATATCAACTGAAATTTTCCTAAATAAAGTATTCAATGTTGGAAAGTAACTAAGTACATTTACTCAAAAGCTGTACTTTCTTGTACTTGAGTATTTTCATTTAATTACACTTTATACTTCTGCTTCACTAAATATTTCTGTACTTTCTATTTCCATTTTATCAAAGAGACACGTCCCCTCAGATGTTTTCACAATTTCATTTAAAAAGCTATTTTCTTATCATATAATGATTTAAGAAAAGAAAAGATCTACCCTGTGACCCTTTGGAGAGGCCTGAGCCCATGATCCCTGGACAAGTAGTTCAAACAAGCTCCTCCTCAATCAGCTGCAACTGGTAAATACTGCTCTACTGCTCTCTGTATCAGTATTAATGGTCAAATTATAAAAGATTTAATAATAAATCAGTCACAGAAGCAGAACCAGTACTTTTGATTATTAAATTTGTACTTCTGCTCTTCAAGGGGACTTAAATGTGGGACTTTTATTTGTAGTGGGGTGTTTTTGCATTGCTGTATTTTTGCTTTTACTTTTTCCATTACTGAATTTATCTTTGAGACTTTGTACACAATACAAGGCCCACTTAAAAATGATGGCTCCAGTTGTTTTGAAAACTTCCCAAAGGGCAACTGGGCCTTATCTAAGTCTAAATGTCAGCCCCTCTAACAGTCCTTAGTGGTAATCTCAATGTGCACAATGTCAGCTTGCATGAATCAACACTGACAAGCAGCAGTAAACAATAGTCCCAGCCTTGACCAATATGCATCTTATTTGGGTTTGCATTCAGATAAGAGTCGATCTTGATCCGCAGACTATTATGCCCAGAGCTCTCTGATTCTTAATTTATTCACACTGTGCAATGTGATACAGGCTGATCATCATGGCAACTGGTATCACAAAAAGGACAGCAGATGGTGTTTTCATTAAAGAATTCAAGCTAATAGAAGAATCAACCGAATGACTTTGTGTTGGGGTCTCCAGTGCACTTATCATATTACATTAAGTTCTCTGGCTGCCGGGAAAAAAAAAACACACAGGACTAAAAGGATCTTTGATACACAGGGGCTATCTGGTGTGCTCTGGAAATGCTAGAGTGTTCCTGTTACACTGTGCACGCTCATGAGCATGATCCCTCACCGGAGACTGAGAGCTGAGCGGGTTCAAATAATGCATCGAGAATATTAAAACCAATAATCCATGCACCGCTATAACAACCAGCAGTGAGAACACAGTCATGACAAATGGCCGACAGCTGGAGCTGACGATCACCTGCAGAACCTCGAATGATGTTTGGCATCTAAGTTATCATCGTTACATTTTAGGTCCAACACATTTTCCCATTTTATGTATGCAGGTGGAAGCCTGTTTCTGCTTTTACTGGGAAATCTCCTCTGAGCTGCACGGCCAGTTTTCCTCTTTAATAAGCTGTGTCATATATTTCCCTCCTTGCTATAGACTGTACACAATGCTGTTTTTGTCGGGTTGACTTTTTATGGCTTTGAAACGATATATATGAAGCAGCTGGCTCTATTCAATGGTCACAACAATCCCAGCTATAATCTTTAGTTTGTTTTTAAATAGCCGACATTAAATCAGTCACAGCGAGGTTCTGATGTAGGAGCGAGAGCAAGATTTTCACTGCCCTTGCTGAACAGCGGAATAAGCCTATAGAGCAAGTGTTTGGGCTTTGTGCTTTTTATAACCGAGATTGTGCTTGAATGCACCCATGTGACAGTCAAATTGTCAGCGAGGTAGCACTCTGATCGGAGAACAGAGAGCCCGTTGTTTTTTAAGTCTAATGACATTTTGGGACATATCTGTGGTTCATACTGCTCTGCTCTGTGGGCTGATATGGGTCACAAAAATAGTTCAAGTGTTCTACTCAAAGTCGAAATTTACCCAGCATGCCTCAAAGGATAATGGAAGTAACACTAATACTGTGTTATTATGTTACAATATGATATATCAGCTATATTAACTATATACTACACTGTTGCAGCTAAAATAATCAAAACAGAGTTTTGGAGGTTTCAGGGGGATGTGATTTGATAACATTCAGTTACATGCAGAGAAATTCTGGTTTATTTCACCCTGGCATATTTCCCATAAATGTGGCCACTGTGACTAAATTCCAGCTAGTTACTCTTTGTGTTTACTTTCAGAAAGACTTGAAATGATGTAACAATAATGTTTCTTTGGAAAGCTGGACGAGGCTCACACAATTTGCCTCCATATACTCTGAGTGCATGAGTCTTCATTCCCCTGAATCTCTGCAACAGACCACCTCGCTTTTATCTTCAAAGACTAGTCATCCACATTTACTTAGTGTATTCATGACCTCAGAAACAAAGTTGACAACATTCTTACTCCGAGGTCGATTTAGAGCTTTTGGTAACATGATCTACATCAGCACTGGGAATCATTCAGCTGTAAATGCTGAACTTCTCGTCCATGTTGGCCTCATTGTTGAGAAAATCTAAAATTCAATGACAACTGGGAATACTCCACCTGCTGATGAAAATAATGTGATATGCTTCAAACTCCAGCATACAGCTGCTAAGATAATCTGATTAGCTCTGAAACTACATGAGAAGTCCTTAAAGTGCCAATAAAAAGTAAATCTTGCTAAAAATGGAGATTTTGTTGGTATAAACATGTTTGTAATATTTTTAATATTTAATACTTTTATTTCACCCTCACACTGAGTGGGACACATTAGATAACACCTTTATAACCTTAAAAACACTGTTTATTGAATATTCTCCCACATTACTGATTTGCATTGTGATGAATTAAAAATCAATGGTTTTGCTTTATGTGTGGAAGGTTTTGTCTGTAATACTGGAACACAGGTTATTGCACTGAACATTAGTTGGCCTTGGATACATCTACCATATGAATATTAGAGAGTTTTCATCATCAGTAAAATTATTTCCGATTTTTACCACATTACCCAGCCCTTACACCCCCTACGCACCCATGCACAGTCTGGAGCTGTCAGACCCAAAGACAAGAAGCGGAATAAACAGACACATCACCAGTCTGGCACATAATGATTTAGTCTGGATCAGTACCAAGATTAGAGCTTCATTACATTTATATCACGACCCGCGTCTGCTATAGACTTAGATTTTCTGTGTGTGTGTGTGTGTGTGTGTGTCTTTGTGTGTCTCGACCACAGCAGGGAGGTCTAGTGGAGAGACACACTGTGTATTGGCATTCTGCAGGCTGCAGGACTCTGGCTGTGTGGAATTGAGCAACATGAAGGTCTTACCAGAGGAAGTGGTGAAGTCTGACTCCAGGCAGCACTGAGGAGCTGCTGAGCTCCCCGAGAGAAACACCTACAAAAACACACACACATATAGATTCCTGTCAAACCAATGAGCAGCAGAGATAAAAATCACAGTTCTGCTAAAAAATACCAGTAGGTCCTCAGGAAGGTTGGAAACGACTGCGAACATGTTGCCATGGCATTAAAAATTGATCCTTGGCACTGGGTGGGTTTTAAAGTTTAAAAGCTTCTCACTGATGAGGGTAAAGACATTAAAAACACCTACAATCCAGGTATCTGCTTATGATTTCACTAATATCACCAGTCAGTGGAAGAACTTAAAAGCAGATATAATTACATCGCAGGAGGTGCTAACACTAGCTTAAACACCATTTGTGCTGAGCCTGTACAGCAGGCCTCAAGTCAGAACTCTACATCCGGCTGAGGTGACCTATATGCAAAACTGCCCTCAACAAAGCAACTCCCACAGCTGCTTTAAAATAACCTCTGGTGGTTTCCACATGTGGTTGTGACCACAAATACTTCCCCCTTCGCTGCAGCGAGGGCGGAGAGATCCCAGCATAAATTTCTTTTCCCCTTTTGGAACAGCGGCCCTTAAATGAGTCAATATATCTTTTTGTGTGTGTCAGGCCCAGAAGCGAAGAGCGGCATTTTGGGAGGAAAACGGCCATAAATAAAACAACAGTGACAAAACATGTGCAGGGAAGCAGAAACGAACGTTCGTGTTTGGCTGAGTGTGGCGTGTCGCCAGATATCATTGGAAGTCATGTTAAGTTCATGGTGAGATCTCAAGAGAAAAAAAACAAGAGGAGGTTTGATTATGATGAGAGTGAGAAAGGAAAGCATTTGTCTATGTCATTAATTCAGTGGCAGGACAGGGCTGGTCATCTCTCTCCGACAGACGGTAATCACTTGTAATCAGACTTAATGGGCACTCTAATGGGAACGCCTTTCCTCCCTGCATGCTTTGTCTGTAACACTCTTTAACACACTTGTCCACACACAAACAAGTGTGCACACACGTATGCGTGCACATTTGCATCTCGTCCGGGGTAAAAGTAAGGCCGCACTTCCATTTGAAAGGGAATTATTGTTTTAATAACACTGTCTATCCATAATAGTACAACATAATCAAGTCCTATTTGTATGTAATGCTAATTTACATATTTGCTTGGTTCATTTTCTCTTCAGGCCTCATTTGCATGAACTCATTGATTTGCTGAGTTTGGTTACTCCATTGCTCAGTTGTGTCTCCATCGACACAGTTTTAAAAACACACAGTTTACATAGTTCATTAAAGGATAATACATTTCATGACTTATAGTCTTTGCAAGCATTGCTTATGATAAAATTGCACCAGAGATCATTCCACAGATCTGAGAACATGTTAAATCACTACAACAAAGCAGTGGCTCCTAAACAACCCTTCATAGAGTCCCATGATTTCTTTGAAGCCGGAATGCTGAGTAGTTAATTTCTTCCCTTGCGATTGTTTAAAAAATGGCATACATTTTTTTGTTGGAGAAACATTGAGATAAATCTTGCAGCACCCTCGGCCTGTTGCTAAGAGTTACAGCAGCCACTTTGGGAGCCACTGCAACAAAGTCCAGTGGGGAAAGAAACAAGCGATGACCTGAACCTGCTTTGTAATATAATAAGATAATAATTTTACAGTTCATCTTCATTTCCTCTGCCTAATAAGTCTGACTGGTTTTAAACCTGACTGATGGTCTGAGTGCTTGTTCTCGACCTGTCAGACTTCTGCTTGGTGACGCTGTTCCCAGATCTCAGCCACTGACCTGCACTGTAGAATGAAAGTGGTCCAGTGGCAGCTGTGGTAGCTGTGTGTCTTACATGGGTCCAGATGTGCTGATGATAAATGACCAGAAGGTCAAAACTCATGGTAAGAAGCAGTCCTCTGACCTCAGCACTCTGTTATTTTGGCAATTAGCTGGTTAACTGCCCGTTAGGCCGTTAGGCTGTTGGAATTAAGGCAATATAACAAACCATTTCTAGTACTCGCCCACACAGACACCTGGAGAGGATTAATATAGGAGCCGCTGTCAGTGCAGAAAAAATAAACAAAATTTTTTTTTCTCTCTCCTTTTTTTTTTTTTGGTAATTACAATTTTGAAGTATAATTACTGTACAACATACACAAAACAAAACCCCAATGACGTACAGTACATACTGATTTCTTCTTTGTGAACATTGTGGAGCTGTTTAAACTCCAGAAACAGAAAACTGTATAGAGCCTTATTAAGAAACCAATGATGTACTGAGTATTTTACCAACCAAGAAAAATGAGCAACTTATAGAGCTGTCAGCTGCTGATCCATACACTTCAGGGGACTGACACTTAAAGCCCTTTCACCTGCAAATGTGAGCCTGTTATCTTTGATTCAGCTGGATAACAGGCTCAAGTTAAATGACCTCAGAATACCCCGTTTGTAGAGTAGTTTAACAGCATCATAATCTAACATTATAAATTAAAATGGTGTGTTTTAAATAGATTCAAATTCCAGCAGACTCACACACACTGCAACAAAGCTAGTTATGATTCTCTTTGATAAATAAGTGAATCTGGTCAGCACAGAGAGCATATGACGATGTCAGTGGAATAAATGCAATACCTCGAATGTTTCTGATTCCAATTTCACTCGTCACGTTTTTCCAAAATAAAATGCAGCTGTTTCCAAGATATTTTCTACCAACAAGTGTTTTTTGGACCATGATGCGGAAATGTGTGTGTGTATATATTTTGGTGAGGAGAGACACATGGAGAGAGATGTGTGTGTGTCTGAGAGAGAGACAGACTTGTGAAAAAAACACCCACTGATACACTCTATTACTCAGTTTCCATGGTGATTTGAGTTATATTTGACAATGTGACGCACAATTTCAGCATCTACTTTTGCTGTTAGTCTTCTTCATCTTTTCCAGTGCAGCGAACTAAAACTATGAATGGTTTATACCAAGGAAAGGAGATAAAACGACATTTCGGCCTGCGTCGGGACCTGACGAAAGTCTAAAAAAGACGTCGGATTGAGTGTCGACGGGCTTGAATCTAATGGTTGTAAATGGTTAAGTAAAGGCTGGGTAGGGCAGAGCGCCTCCTCAGTATTTTCCTCCAGGGGTGTGTCAAGTGGTCTGTGGGAAACTTAATGAATGCAAGGCTTTCTTGTGTCTGTGATCCTAACTCATGAGTCCCCACTTCATGTTTCCAGTGTAATTAGTACTGTGTACTTAGCCTCCAATTACTTCACTATTAACTCCAAGGATCTAGTATTCAGTCTGGATGGTGCTACAGCCACTCTGAGCTGGCAGAGCATGTACAAAGAGAATGTGAGCTTGATTTCTGGAAAAAACATCTGATACTTAAAGAGGCATTAACACACTGGCAAGTCATGGAGGTGCTGATATTGCTGGATTTAAAACTCACAAACAGACATGCAAACTACACTGACCTATTGTTGCAGTGTTTTTCATGGTGCGGTGTTTCTGTTGAATCTGCTCAAATTAGCTACAGTAGCTTAGGGGATGATCACCCCATCACCTTTTCTGCAGCGAGAGGCGCCTCCATCCAGTTGTTTACAACAGTATTTTTGCACGCTGCTGTTGTGCTCCAGGCGCCTTTGTGGGCCTAAAAGAGCCGCACGTTACAAAATGTTCAAATGTCCTGCATCACCGCAACTTTTTCTCTTCTGTACAATCAGGTAAACACACACACACAAGATGTGCTTCTGTTTATTATATTATAAACATCAAATGAAGTAAAGTTTGAGTATTGAGTTTTCCCTTTTGAAGTTTTGAAAGTACAGAGGAAATCATGATAAAAATAGAGACATCAGGCTTAGATCATGATTAAAATGGATCCTGAGATTTCCTCTGTAGTTATCCAATAATATTACATAATGTCATCAAATTAGCTAAGTGAGGGGCAGCGGCTGACTTTGTGCTTTCAAATTTTCCTCCACTACAGTAAAACTCTGCTTTGTGCCACAACCTAAATGTATCTAAAGGTCCAAGGTAATGTTATTTTCTTTGGTGATATTCAGTGGAAAAAAAAACATCCTTGGTTTGGATGGGGACAAAAAACCTTGCTCTTTATCATCCTACTAGATAAAAGGCCAGTGCCTTGGTCAAGGACACTTTTCTGAGTGTTTTGGTGTGGGAGGAGAGTGGAGCACTTAAGGAAACCATGTGAACCATCGCTTCACCTAGAAGGGCCCCAGTCTGTTTTAAACAGTGGACCTTTGTGAGGAAACAGAGCAAAGCACTCTGGGCTTAATGATATGCAAAATGTAAGGTTTGTTACATGCCATTGTTTTGAAGCCACAGCTCTGTATTGTTTTTACAGCCCAGAAAGTACAGAAAGAAAAATTATTACATTTCTTTTACATTCTTTTTCCTTTTGAAAATGTGCCGCAGTGACTCATTATCAATCTTCCTCGGTGATGGAGCATTTCTCTAAAGACAAAAAAGGTAAAATAGCTCAAAATGATCACAACAATAAACACATATGAAGCACTGTGCGGTCTATATTTGTGTACAGATTCCATATAATGGGCTTCCTGCATGAAAGGTTTGCCATAGCAGAGATCAATACTATAACATTTGCTTACCAGGCCCAGAATTTTAAATACTGACACATATACTTTTTGAAATTAAAATGTGTCATGCCTTCTGAGGTGAATGCATCATTATTAGACTACTTCTGGATATATCACACATGATTTGATTCAGACTGTTTTAATGGTAAATAATGACGTCTATTGTCTCGATTCTCTGACTGAATGCAGTGATCACTGTGCACATGCACACAACAACAGCAGGGAGGCACATCTCGTGGGAAATCAGGCAAAAACTGTGTTTGTTCCATAGCAGTCATATTGAATATAGCAGTCAGT
Source organism: Scortum barcoo (assembly GCA_023238725.1). NCBI lineage: Eukaryota > Metazoa > Chordata > Actinopteri > Centrarchiformes > Terapontidae > Scortum > Scortum barcoo. Next base: position 2,369,976 of record CM041548.1, on the reverse strand, counting down.
CGCTAACCTCAAGGACCAAGGTGTACTGAAGCTGCTTTATAGTGGAGGCTTTTATTGTGAACCAGTAGGAAGTGCTCCGTTGATACTGACATTAAGCTTGAAGCTGTGGATTTTATTACAACTTCAATAGCACAAAGGAGAATGGGCCAGGAAACAGTGTCTTGAAAAAAGTAAGATGATAAAGGTGGGAGTGAACACTCACCTTAAAGAACAAACACAGCCGTGACAATGCTGGAGGCTGACAGTGAATAACTGAAGCCATCTGCAGCATGATCCTTAATGAAACGAACCCCTCCTCTAAGTTCACACGCAACTATTCTGCTTTCTTTTTTTTTAGCTACATTAGTGTCGTGGTTCTATGGATGGCAGTGTTATGCTGTCGTTCCCCCACGAGATCCTATGAATGAATTTGTAAATTGTCAGTCCTGTCAGTTCTTCTCAACCTTTAACTTTTTGTTATGACAGCTCCTTTTCTTTATTTCACTGACAATAATAGACAATAAAAATCTGGACTGCATCATTGCTGATCACTGCTGAAGATGGAGCAACACTGTTTAAATTAAGATTTTTTTTTTTGGAGTGGATGACATACTGAATGTCTGAAATGGACGACCCACTGAACAAGAATTAGATTAGAGGTCTGTCACTAGGCAACCCCCCAAATCTAGAGAGTACACACATTCTTGTGCGCAACTAGCAAAACTAAAATGGTCATCTGTCAATAAACAACTTGCTGCTCTCCCTCTGTTTGTGCTGCAGGTAAAGAAACAGATGTGGGTGTAATGGTGGGGAGGGATGTAAGCAACAAGGACTGTGAACTCTGCAGAGAGTTTAAGGTGAGTGAACTTCAGCATTGAACATGGATCAATTAGATTATAAAACTGTTTACACAACATGTTATTTTTCTGTGTCCCCACAGCTTTCTGTCTTGTGCTCATAATTACAACAGTGTCAGACCATTTTAATGGGAATACAAAAACTGGATTTCTGGTACTGTAGTTGTACTGAATAGAAAATACTTTGTTGGATCACTTCTGGCACCCAAATCAGAACTAAAAACAGATGAATAATTGAAATAAAAAAGGAATTATTGTTTCTGTGAAATCTGATTTGTGACCATTGAGGTCTTTCCGGTCTCAAAAGTAAATACTAATGTGACTTTTTGTCTGAAGGAATCTTTGTGAACAAAGTAGGATCCTAAATCTGACCGAGATCTGGAGCTGGGGACAGAAAAATATGGACAGAGGAATGAGATTTGAGAAATGGAAAAGAGCATTTAAATTATGCAAGACAGAGGACTGTCAAGACTGCCCTTCAAAAAAGTTTTCTTCAAGTGAGCCGAGCTAAATTATGCGAGCATACAGGTAAAGGTAACTGACATAATTAGTCTGAGTCAAGAAGCGCTCAGAGCTGTCAGCACCTGAGGAAACAGCTCAATGAGTCAAAGCTGTAATCACTGCCACTGCTCATTCTACAAATAATAAAGTGCCAAATAATAAAGAAAATAGTCTATGTTACCTGTTTGTCACATTGTACTTAAACCCAAAGCATTCAAAGAAATTCCATAAAGTGAGCTTTCTAATCAAACTGGTGCTTGGCAAGATCATTCTTGAGGATAATAGCCTTTTTCAGAGCTTTCAGCCATGTAACAAGGTCACCATCAGCAGGTGTTTGCTTCTCAAAAACATCACATGCATACTCCATCTGCTGCTGAGGACTGTGTGATGTTTGAAAGCTTTGGAAAAAGCTTGTAAATGGAGCTTGAGTTGGGACAGTTTTGTCAGATTTGTGTATCATTTGTGTATTAGTCCCAACTCAAGGTCCCCACTGTTTTTTATGGGCTTTCAATCACGTAACATAAGTATCATCAGGATCATCATCAGTATAAAGTTTGCTAACACCTTTAGCCACCAGCCTTCAGAGCTTCATAGCTTGTCCATTGCAGTGGGGAGTGGAGTTTGAAGAAAACTATTCACAATTTTGATTGAAGGATTAATAATTTTGTCTCTAAAAAAACACAGAGCCCATGGTGTCATTTTCTGAGTGTTCACTTTGTCTGATCAATAATCCAAAATTAGTGTTGAAATAATTAGTCTATTAATAAATTACTCAATCAAACAAGTAATTTAGGCCAGTTATCAAGAAAGAACACCAAGCCTCTGCTGGCTCTGACTTTTCAAATGGGAGGATTTGATCCTTTCCTCTGCTTTATTATAAACTGAATGTGTGACTAATAAGCATAAAGATTCATTGATAGACACCTCTCGCCATATGTATACCTTGTGGGGCTGTTATGGGATTAAGGCTTTATTGGAAAAAATAAAAATCACTAAAGATATATGGAAAGGTGCCTGGGAAAGTCTCTGAAACAATGATCATCATTTGAGATAATGTTCCTACAAAGAAGCAGATGAGAATGATAAAACTGGGGTGGGTTAAGTAATACAAGTAGATTACGGAAAAACTGAAAAGCAGGTCCAGAGAAAAGAAAAAGGAAATATATTGCGTCACTTTCAGCAATTGTGTGTATGTGTTTGTTTCTGTGTCGAACTTTATTTAGGCATTACATCTGTAATAACATACTAAGTGATCTTGATTTGTGGTGTAAAAATAAAACATTAATCTAAAAAAATAATCATGTAAATCTTGCCTTGATAGACAATAAGAATAACTGTTAACTGCAACCTAATGCAATTAGAAAATGACTATTAATAAATTACCAAAATGACTGATGAGTAATCCTGTCAATTAGTGATGACTACATGTTTTGGCACTACCTGAATTACTGCCAAAACCTATGAAACGATACAGATGAACGTGAGGAAACACTGCAACCACTGTGTGTGTATTGTGAGTGCAGTGGTAGATGTGTGGCTTAATACAGTCAAAATACATAGTATGGAAAATAATGTGCAACATTGGGATGCTGTGAATAAGGATCAGAAATACCTTAGATAATACACTCACGCCCATACACACACGCCGACAGACACACACCTCTTTTCGCCTGACAGTTGCTGCTTTCGCCTGTGCGAGCGAGTGTGGGTCACATCAGGACAATGCGCCGGCTCGCAGACTCAGTTTGCAGCAATACCGAGTTTTTTTCTCCTTTTTTTTCAGCCTCATTGACACTATTTCAGGGCCAGAATGAAAAAAAGGGGAGGGCGGAAAAAAGCCCTTTTCAAATTGATGACAGCAGTGGGCGCTGAGGGAAACCATTGAAAGGAGTATATAAAGCAGCATCATAGCGTCTGCCTGTCCTCCCCCCTCCTCTCTCCCGACATCAAAAGTGTGCGCCCATCCTGAGCCGACAGAGCTCCAGATCGCTGCGGTGCATGCTGGGTAAGAGAGGACAACTCAGGACACATGCAGGGACTTTAAGGATACTGCAGTAAGCTGTTCACAATGAAAAAAAAAAGAGGGAAAAGATGCAGAGTGACGGAGGGAGGGAGGGGAGGCGAGGAGAGGGAAAGGAGACAAAAATACTGGCAGGATCAGTGAAGGATGGAGAAATTCAACATTTCAGTCTGATAGATATGAAAATGTTTGACGCAGCGGCTCTGTTTTAATTTTGTGTCATTAGATCTGCATCAGCACACCGACAGGGAAACGCTCTTTTTCAGCACGTACAGCCAAAACCGAAGGATCGGAGATAAACTAGGTTATTTGGCTCTTTCACAGGAGTATTCGTTTTTTATAAAGGCTACCACGAGTCATCTCGCTCGTTCAGAGAAGAATGAATCTTTCAGTTTGTTGTTTATTGTAATTGACCAGAGATAAGCTGAAATATGAACACATGATGAAGTGACTGTGTGTTACAGCAAGTGGTGTTTTCTAAATGGTTAATTAATGCTGCATATATTAAAATTAAAGACAATACATACAATCAAATGATTAAAAAGCAAAAATAAAATTGGAGAAGAATTAGGGCTACAACTAATGTTATACTAATATTATATACATCATATCATCATATTTATTACCAATGAACCTGTTAATAACATAATTAACTATTTAGTCTGTAAATAGTGAAACCTGCTGTTCACTTTTTCCCAGCTGATGTTTTTTTTACTCCAGCCACCACTCCATAACCTGAACATATTTGATGTATTTTTATTTATTTGAATTGTTGTAAGTTAATTTTATTTGTATTTATTGCTTATTTTACTGCAATACATTGCTGTAAGTGTGTTCATGGCAGTTGTCTTCCATCTGTAGTTTCTGGACAGATGTTACGTAGTCAGCTATTAAAGAATATACAGGAAGAAAATGTCCCTGAAATAAGACATAAGCATACAGAAAAAATAATAAAAAGGCTATATTAATGTTAGTAAAGACAACATAATAATAATACATCATATGTAGTTTATGTTACCATTCTGTTATTATTAGATTCCTATTAATTATTAAAAGTATGCAACACACAAGACTATAATCAGAACAAAAAAAAATTAGAACAATGTACCAGGTAACAATCTTCATTACACATTCAAATAAAAACAATGTGTTTGACAGGTAAATCTTTTGTATATTTATATATCTATTATTTAAATTTCAAAGATTAATATACTTAGTAGCAATAGTAGTAGCATTCTTTCCTTTATGGGTCTCCTAAAAATCTTATTTCTATACTTACTACTTTCAAAAGTGCACAGGTTTTGGAAGAAAAGTATTGCTGCCCGGATTATCGTTTTAATAACAACCTATATTCGCAAAAAAAATCATTTGTTTTCCTGCAATATCCCGCTATGGTGAGTAAAGCATGACACATAACATCTTCACTCTTAGGTTTAGGGAACTCTTGGTTAAGGTTTGGGAAAAGTATCCAGTGCCAAATTATAGGTTCTGTATGCCAAACATCCATCCTGACCAACTCCCTAGTGCAGTAAAAAAACAACAAAAAAGAAAAGGTTAACGCCTCTTGGACTGGAAAAAGCCTTGTCAGTGAACATAATCCATACAGCTTTCATATTTCCGTCAAGGCATACTGGACAAAACCATTTAGTAGTACATAAACAGAAGTAGTAGGAGCCAGAGTTGACTCAGTTCTGCTCTACAGAGTCTGGGGATTTATCTAGATACAGGCGGTGAGGAGGTGGGACAGCAGGAGGGATGACCAGGGGGCGGCTGGTTGTTGGATATGAAGTGAAAATTATAAATAAAGTGTTATGCAGATTAAAGATGCCAAATCGACACATACGCAGTGAGAGCAGCACATACATACGCTGTGCCAACAAATCGCCAAAGATTACAATAAAAGACATGCAAATATGGTGGTTAAATCATCAACTCCAAATTAAAGGTAATAGTACAAAAAAATGAATACAGACTGCACTTTTAAAATGTTTTGGTATCTCTTTCTGTCTCTCTTTCCCAGCCTCTGTGTATCCATCTAACCTGGGTCACACAGTTTTACCCTGGCAGCGACGTTAACACTGACCTTGCATGTTGTGCCAACTCTCCCTCCCCCAACCTGCCTGCTGGCATTTAACTGTCCAGCACCGCCGCGCCGCCACTGCGCTGACATACAAGCGTCAGCTGGATGATACTATATGAAATCCTGACCCCTGCGCGACCTCTTTGTGTGTGCAGCGGCATTTGAAGTGTGTCAGTGTGTGAATTAGTTTCACCACGGGCGCTGGGAGTGAGTGTCTGCAACAGACAGCGAGCGCTACAGGGAATGCACGTTCGCATAGTGTGTGTCGGTGCTGATCAGCCGCCGCCGCTTCCTGCCAGATGTGACGGCAAGGATGCTAGCATCCATACTGTGGCTAGGCCGTGCCGAGTCCCCCTGCAGCCGGCCCGCAGGATGGCCCATACTTGCTCAGAAACCCACTAGCATAGTCACACTGTTAAAGGTGTTTCTAAATACCATCAGATCAATGTCAAATTGACTCTTAATATCATCACTACAAACCACTGAGGCTACAGTTAAACAAACAGATGGCTTCCACTGTATTTCATACTAGTGGTGTGGATGGTAGACATAACATATACATATCTAGCCTTTTACTGGGGTTCAATTTCTGATTATTTTCCTTATTGATTATTTTCTTGATTGATCGAAAAACTATTCAATCTACAAAATGCCCATCACTGTTCTCAGAGCCTGAAGTGTCTCTACCAAAAGTCCAAAAGGCCAAATGCATTCAGTTTATCATCAAATCAAACACAGAAAAGAATCAAATCCTCACATTTAAAACACTGAAACCAGAGGAACACTTTTATCTGCTAAATGAACAATTCATGCCATACTGAAATTGTTTTCAATTTTCCATCAATCAAACGCGAAATTACAGATTGTTCCTGACTAATGTCTACACACTTAGATTACACGCTTATTTATGTGATACCAAATGATTGTATTTCTCTGGGAAAAACTAGTCTACACACATTTAATAGTATTATAGTACAGCTAAAGGAACCAGCGGCGCACCAACTCAAAAGACTGCTGTAACCAGAAAAAAGACTGCGTTAGTTAACTGCTGAAAAACCGACCTCTTAAATCAGTTCGGATAATAAATGCTGCAAAACCAGTGGAGTAGGTTGTTGGTTTCTTTTAAGCTGCCTAAAGATAACAGCTCAAATAAATTATAAACAGACATATGGGTTAAATCTGAATTATCAATATCAATATCTTATGATACTTTAAAATGTGGTCTGAGACAGTGTTTTGTCAACAAAAAACATTCATGCTAATAATAGTGGTAATGTGGCATGTTTTAGACCAGTGAAATAGTCAACTTCTTTAAAGGTGCTCATCATGTAAAAAACTATTGTGTAATAGTACTGTAAGTTAAAATAAGTTTCTAACAAAACTAAACAGTGATGAAGATTCAGCTCAACACGTGATCATGTGGTGACGTTTGCTTCCAGAGAAAATATTTGTGCACCTCAGGCACCCACAAACGCTGCACCGTGCCAGGTGTGGTTCTTTTATGAAAATTAGTTGGTGCATAAGGAAAATTCAATTCTTCTTCTTCTTCTGGAAAAAGCTATTTTTCCCTGCAGAGCTGCTGATGGAATTTGCATTTCTTTTGGAACGTGGACACATGAGCACTGTTAATGTGTAGAGCTATTGTTTATCTCACATGTTTAGCTTTTAACTGGATCACACACTGGCAGGTGATGTTTGGTTTGACTCCATAGTGAAAGACTACATTAAAAGCAGGCCATCATGCTTTTGATGTTAAAGCTCTCCTTGATGAAGCAGTTCATGACAACTTTGTTGGTGTTACAGTGTTAATACCTGTTTTGACTAAGTTTGGTCAAAGACCAGTCAAAAGTCTCATAGAGAGGTGAAACATTATAAAGATTTGGTGGTTCAGTCTGTTTGGTCCACTGCTGCCTGTTAGCTCCTGTCTGGTTTGTGCTCTCACTGACATTTCACAAATGAACCAAGAGTCGTTAGGATGAAGTCATATTGGCCGACTGGGAATCATCAATTGATAGTTTTGGTGATGTCATCCTGCATCATTAGCACATCATAAGCACTCCAGAAGCTGACAACAAGTCCTGCTGCACTTTATTGCTCCTAATGTGTTTTTTGTTTTTTTTATGTTGTCTGGTGTCTCAAAGACCTTGAGATCGCTATGACACTCACCTTCTAAATGACTCGATAAACACAGAGTAGGTTAAGAGCACAACACTCTTGATGCACAAACATGTTACCATGTTCACCGCATTATTTACTTAAATATGTCATAAACATCTCTTACACAGATCGATTGTAAGATTGCTTGCGAATAGTTCCTGATCAGCAGATGAATTGATTAGTAGATTAGCTTAAAATTAAACTAAAATACCATCTATCCACTATCATGATATCTTGTGGTTGGTCAATTTGCTTCTAATCTATGAACAAACCATCACTCGGAAGCAGGCCGAAACCCTCGTTTTTAAGCGTTCTCAGTCTGGTGGTTTTGTACCAGAGATGGACTGAAAGCTTTCACACCAGCCCAAATGAGCTGCAGTAACCAGGCCTCATGTTGATTGCCAGGTTAGGAGTGAAAGCTCAGTTAATATAGTTAGAAACAGAAACCCAACCTGTTGAGAATCAACACCCGAGGACAGTGAGATATGATTCAAAATGCAGTTGACCCAAATAGGGAGAGAAGAGCAGTGTGCGGTTGTGGAGTACATAGCGGACATAGTTTGGACCCAGCTCATGTCCCAGCTGGGGTCTCGGTTACTAGGTGTGGACCTCCAATGAAGACCTCTGTGCCTCATGAATCATTGAGTATAAAACCAGCAGCACCAGTAGCTAAAGTGTCTGTTCTCAGTTAACAGATAACAACACACAGACACACACAGTGATAAGAGTGTACCCTATGTAGTCTTAGAACATTTTATCACAACTGACTCCAGTTCAGTTCTGACTTCATCTTTTTGTGTGATTTTAACAGCAATTCAAAGGAGATATTCAGGCACAAAGAGACTGACTACACACCCAGAATGCCTGCATACAGGATTACTGTGTTCCTGAATCGCATATGAAGATGCATTTCAACAGCTTATTCCAGACAAGACCTTAAGAGAGGCATTATCTATTATTTAGAACAGTATGTAAACACAATCCCTGAGAGCACAATGTGCATTATACACTATCTGAGTACTAACACAGTGTATTCTGGCAATAACATGGCGGTGTCCTGAAAATGAAACTGGAAGGCTCTCTTGTAATTCAGCACTTTTACGTGGCTGTGTGTGCGAAGGGACAAATCGCTCACTGGAGGCTTTGTGTGAGGAGGGATTTGCATCCTGGGCGCGACAACGATGCCGATTTCAAGAAGTGATCTTCGGACCCAAACTGCAGACCTTTCCTTCCACCATCCCAGCCTGCCCTCCTTCAGTCAGTGCAGGCCTACATTTCAAGGACTGCAAATACTTAACTTGAACTGTAAGCTGATTCCATCCCTTCGTCAGGGCTGTATTTGTTCTTTTACAAGTCACTAACAAGGGCAATAAAACATACAAAGACACAAAGACGCATTAAAACTACTCTGAACTCTGAACGCCTCACCATGCACTTTAAGGAAGAGGCTATTCATAGAACGCACCACACTGTAAAAGCTTGTCTTTGTTAGAAAGTTCTTTAGAACAAATGTTTTTCTCATTAGTATGTATAGTTTAAGTCTCCGGGTGCCACCATAAAGATATCATATAGCAAACTGTAGGAAAGGAGCTACACACTCAGGAAATAAATCCGGACGGGTTTAAGTAAAATCTTGATCTGGGTTTTCCTCCCACTGGTTTTGTGGCACTGGCCAGTACTCTACAGTAAACACTAGGTTCTCCCAGACAGGCAAGCACGGCTGGGAAGGGAAGGAAAGCACAGATGCATGATGGGGGCCAGGCTGCCAGTACCATGGCAAGGCATGGATGAACGAGATGTTTCTTGGCAGACGTGAAGGAAGCAGTTTGCTGCAGCATTCCAGGCAGTAAAATCAGAAAGACAGACAAAAAACAAAGCAAAGGCGGAAAAAAACAAGTCAAATTAAAATGAGAAAGGAGAGAAATGAGAAGATCTTGCTGGAAATGAAAACAAGAGCCTCTAAATGTAACTCAGTGAGCGAAAGTAATGTGTTGCGCTGACTTGATGTTTGTGTCTTCCTAAGGCTGCTCTGATAGTTACAGGGTTTGCAAAGAGTGTAAAAGCCTGCCTAACTGCAAATAGGTCAGTAATGGGCACCCTCGGATTTTCTCCAAAACTCCTCTGATTGGTCGGTTTCCATGTCTCTGGGGCAGAAACCTGGATACCACACTGGCGCAACCCTCACTAGCTAGGAATCCTGCCAGGTTTTAGCAGAAAAAACACACACACACAGACACACATGCACTCGGTTAAAACCCTGACATTACACAACATCATATGCATGTGGAACACAGTGGATGGCCAAAATGCCATATGTCCACCCAGACAGTGAGCCCTGCAGCATCCGAGCATTCACAGCATACATACCAGCCTGTAAACATAGTGACGTCACACCGGGCTGAAACCAGAGGCTGAATTCCTTGGACTCTGGATCAGTACAGATTTGGCGAGTGCTCAACTTTTTTTCTGTGTACACTGGGCTCATCTCCGCCCAACAGCTGGGGCTGGGGCCACAAGGCCCAGGAAGATTGATTTCTCTGACCCCGTACGGCACATGGGGAATGGCCACGGCTCTGGACAGTTCAATCTGTTCCTCTACTGCGACACTGCTGTCAAAACTTACTGAAGGATAATTATGTTTATTACAATTTTCATAGTATAAGATATCAGTACTATCAGTAATACTAGGACTGTGCCAGCAGCAGAGATCTGGAAACACGGAGACATTGCTAAAAAGAAGGCCAGAAACACGAGCAGTCAGAGGATCAAACAGGTTGTAAACAAACTCCCAGATTAACCAAATTTGCTCTAAGGAGAAAACATACGTGATGAGGAAACATGACTACCCTAACTGTCCATGAGAAACATCCACCAGTTTACAGAAAAACCTCTTGTTTCGACTTATTGCTGCTGCGTGCACACTGCTGTCCTGCGCAGTGAGGAATTATTGCCAACAGATGCGCTCACTTTACATTTAGCGAACCTTTCTTCGCAGTATTTAAAACAAAAATTTTAAAGGAAATTAGATCATTACAATTGGATTGTCGTGATGGGCAGATCAGCCGGTGTGGCAAAATAAATCTGTGCAGATATTTTGTGAAAGTTGAACTATGGTGCGCTTTAACATGTAACTTTGTGCCACTGACCAACGGCGAGCTGTCCTGACAGTCCTGATGTCTGATGGACGACGCTCCAGAACAAAGGCAGCTATCCCATCCAGCTGTGTTGCATCATCCACTCTACCAGAGAACAAACTGCTCTTATGACTGACGAGTGGCGGCATGTTTCGGGCTGACTAATGTCTGCAACATTATCGTAACCAAAGGAAAAGTTGGATAGGATTACTCAAACAAAACCACTAGTGAATGGAAACTAAGTACATTTACTCAAGTACTTAACCAGAGTACAAATACCTCAAATTTATATTAGACTTTCTACCTCTATTCAGGCAAATATTGTACTTTTGAACTTCACTACATATATTTGACAGCTTTAGTTACCTATTACAGATGAAAAAGACATGAAGAGCTTATAAAATATATTGTTTTGATATTGATGTTAGCTACTATTTTTAGTTATTTTTCCTGTAAAAACATATTATGCTTCCAGCTTCATACATGCAAGGATTTGTTGCTTTTAATCATTCTAATCCTTCTAGTAGTTTTAATTCATATTTGTGTCGTGTATTTCATTTTGTTCTGTTGGTCGAACCAGTATTTTGAAGGTGTCACTTTGGGCTGCGGGGAACTGTGACAGCATCTCTCACTAATCAGAATTTTTTTGTGAAAAGTGAAAACATAGTTGGTTAATGGAGAAAAAAGCTGATTAATCCACAATTATAATATTATTAGTTTCAGTCAACACAAAATAATACAAATGTGCTCCACCTCAACCAACTCAGTCATTAAAACTGATCTGACGTGTCAGTTCTTCATGACCACATAGAGACACGTCCTCTGTAAATCTTATTGTGTATCAGGGCATCTTGCACAATAACATCTCAGGGTAATAAGAACTGCTTTGGTGCTTTGTAGGTCAAACTGAGGTTAAATTTAGGCCTAGGTTAAAACAAGGCTAAAGCTGACTGACATCTAACTGTTGTTTCGACAGTTTTTAATTGGGTTAATTTCAATGTGAAGCAGATCCTGTGAACTACATGTTGAAATATAGTTGGAGGTAACCTAGAGGCCTGAAAAAACTTTCTTTTTAATTATTTATGGCCTAGTTTTAACCTAGACATCTAAATGTCTATTGGTCTGCCTGTCACCATGTCAGTGCTTTCTTGGAACGCAAAAAGAGGGGAACATTTGGGAAGAAAAAAGTCTCTGTGGATTCAAATAGATGCTGGAAATATCTTACTTACTTGACTCCATCACACACTTCTCTCGTTGCACCAATAAAATATCAATATATCAAAGTAAAGATTCAAATTAAGTGGATTGGAATCATAACAAAGATCATTAGACTATGACTGCCAATCAGGTGTATTAGCTGCAGTAAATTTAGCTTCGTATTGGACCATCCTGAATGAGTGTTGACTGGAGCACAGAAGCATAGCTTTTTGCTTGGTTTACCATTCAATCTTCATTCCAGCACTTAAGTATGATAACGAGCTTTGGACGCTGACCAAAAGAATGAGTTTGCAAATGCAAGCGGCCAAACATGAGTTTCCTGAGCAGAGCATTTGGCCTCATGCTTCATTTCAGAGTGAGCTACGCAAACCAGGCCTATTGTGGTATATCACTGCAGGCTGAGACTCTGAACACTGCTGCCTTCAACAGTGACTTCTACTAGAAATGTACCTTTCCTTGTATGGAAAATAGAATTGTCTTCCTAATAAAAACTATTACAGATAAATAAATTAATTTTAAACAACACAAACTAAAATGAAACCTTATTAGATTTCTTTAACTGAAAAAAAAAAACAGTGGCAGTGGGAATTAAAAACACTTCATTGTGACAGATGTTTTCAGTTGTCACAAACAACTGTCCAAGAAATGGACTATAAAACAGTTATTGTTGCATTTTATTGCTCTATATCTGTGATAAGCCAGTATTGGCTAAAACTGGCCTCTCAATTAGTCTCAGTCTGGCTCTAGTTAACGTGCCGCTATGGCAGCCTGAGCCACGTGGACTATTTGCTTTGGAATGAAGTGTTGAGGCGTCACAAATTTGAGATTTGTTTGTGAAATTTTATTTGCATATAATAAAAAATCATCCTTGGGACTTCCATCAGTTCAAGCCATGCTGATTTGCTGTGTAGCTTATTTATTGGCCTTGCTGGACTGGATACAGTAGACAGGTGATAGGAAAGGAGAGAAGAGAGAAATCCAAAGTGGGGATCCAGGAATTCTGAGGACTCTGTCAGCATCCCAGTCTATAGTTATTTTGTTCAGGGTACACCTGATGACAGTCTGTATTTTTCTAATTGTCAAACAATTTCAGGAACAGACAAAAAACACAACAATAAATTCACTCTACTAACAAGTTTTGTGTATATCAAAGTCTGATATATCTTGTTTATTTGTGTGCTCAAGCTCTTTTGTTGTCTAAAAATGCTTAAAAGCTCATCAATTAGCCACAATGCTGCACTGGATGACACGGTCCTTTGGTAACATGAACACACACTCACACACCATCCTGCTGCCTGAAATACTCACTTGGGCACCAAAATGAGGATAAAATTTACCACTGAAAATAGTCCCCAACAAATGCACTTCTTTCCTCCTGTTTGACTTTGCTAAAAACTACAGTGCCCAGCTGATTTAGGAAATTACTGAGCCTTTAAAAAAATGAAATTTTATATTGTGTATATGTATATATGTACTGTTTTGGCCTCTGTTTTCATTTTATACCATGCTGAGACCACATAATGTTGTGTACATTGTGTATATGTGCAAATGTGCATAACTGTTTAAATTACAATCAGAAAATCATTTACTTTCAGGTCATTTTGACTGCTAAATGTTATTTTTCCTGAGTGCTGTTTGCAGACAGCTACAGCACCCTGTCACTATGGAAACAAAGTGCACATCACACAAATTGCTTCTCATTATTACACAATATAAAGTTTGCACAATAAAGTTTACAGTTTACTGAGCCCCACCTTACTGTAGAAATGGGTGACATTTATTAGTTGTTAACTGAAAATTAAAAGCAGCAGGTTCAGCCTGTACTGTCAGCTGAGGAACATCAACACCAGTTTGTCGTGCATAACTGCTGATTGAAAGCAGTTATTTTTACACAAATATATCATCTTCAGTCATTTCTTCTATAGTCTGGGAGAGAAACCACACATTTGTCAACACAGAGTATTAAACCAGTGATTTAGACCTCATATAGACTGCCCACTGCATCACCCTGAAAACTACACTAATGTCTTCTTTAAAAAGAAAGTTGCACAAGCGCTGTGTGGTTTACTAGAAGAAGACAACAACAGATCAAAAGTAGGAAAGAAAAGAATTCAAAATTCGCTTTGTTCTCAGCAGGTGCTGGCCTTGGTTAGTTGGTAGTATTTGTTTTTGTGTATATGCCTCAAACTAAAGTTACAGAGCAGAGAAACGGGATTTGATTCTTTTAATCCCAGTAAAAAACAGGTGCAGTTTTAAAGGTACCCTGTGGAGGTTTCTTTGTTTTTTTTTTAAATTTACATTTACATCTCAACATTTCACACAGTGTTTCCTAAGGGCCTTATGAACAATGTTGAATTAATTTCCTCCAGCTAAAAAAATATATAATATATATATCAGCCCAACCCATCTGAATGTTTAACAACCTATATTGTTACACCGACTTTTAGCCTTCTTCTTTGTTTCTTATTTATGTCCACCTTTAAGAGCATATCACTCATGGATCTATCACGTGAAATCAAAAAACATGAACACATGAAATTATATCTGTGCAACAACATAAACATCTGCGTAGCAATACCTAGATCTATCTTCACCTGTGCAATAACTACTGGTTTATACTGGCTTTCTGGTGGACTTTACCCTGTAAATTTAGTGTTTCCTTATTTTGTTGCAAAAGACTCTTCAGGCTCTATATGGGACTCGGCTGAGGTGCACTGAGGTTATTTCCTGGCCTGGTATTTTGGTGACTCACTTTGCGCCAACATGATGCAACATGATGAGACAGAGATTTATTTTTTTAGTTCAGTTTTATGGCAGCATTCCCAGAGATGACAGATTATCCCGATGTATCTGTGGATCATTACTAAGATCATCTTTATGTTGCAATATGAAGATAACAGAGGCAAAGAATTGCTCACATTCTTCCATTAAAGTAAGTAATGCTTTTTATCAATTCTCACTTAATTAAACTTTTAAAATAATTCAAGGAAACAAAAAACTATCTGCCCATTAAAATAGAGCAACAACAACAAAAAAACACTTTGTACAGAGAAAATGCTGACAGCTGCTGAATCTGAATGTTAGCTGTCCTGTGCATAAATGTGCCGGCAGCAGCCACCCCAGTAAAAATACCATCGCAATAAATAAAATAAAATACCACCACACGCAGGGTTAGAACGAAATGACAGTCGGACCAGAATGAAATAAATGTTGAATCTTACATTTATCCTTTTCATACTGAGAACTACTGGCACTGACTAACTCTGCCATGCCACAACGAGAGCTATTTCTTTACTACCATGTCTTCTACATGTCTTTTTAGCCTGCATATTTAATACCACTTTTACCGGGCGCTCATTTTTGAAGTCAGATAACGTCAGCTTAACTAAGTAGCTAACTACAGCAACCTGTCAGCAACAGTTTTCATTTCACCAGATAGAAATGAGAAGCTTCTTTTGTATCACTCATGGTTTGGGTGATATTGTTTCAAACACTTACATGAATTCCCACAGTAAATCTGCTACTGTTGTCACTGTAACTGCAGCGTAAGGCTGAAAAAGGTTGACATGCAAAAGCAACTACATACAATGACAAGCTCATTAATCATTACTCTACAGCACAACTAGTGGTCTAACATCTCAACAGAGGCCTTTTTTCAATAATTCTATGAAGAATTAAATAAGAGCAGAGAAGACATCCGCTGTGATTTGGCACCGTTGCTGCATGGCTGTGGAAACAGTTTGGGAACAGCAGTGGTATTTACTTGGCAGCAAATGTGTGTGTGTTCTTACGTGTGCGAGCAACTTTAAAAAGGTAAGGCGCAAACCTGAGGTCACAGTTTGATCCACATCTGGCAACAACATCTGCGCAACTCCTGAGCGTTCAACCTCAGGCAAAGTACATAAATAGAGCAGGATACACAGTCTGCCCTTATGTGTGTCAGTGTTACTGACTCATTCCGTCTTATTCACCACTTTAGAATCTTTAATCATCATTCACAGAGACACAAAAGCATGAAAGCATGAAAAAAAGAAACACGTGATATCACATAACAACTCAGTGATTCGAATAAAAAACTACTAATGGCCCCTCTTTGTATCTCTGTTCCTTTACTAAATTTAGAGCCAGACAGACAGACAGACAGACAGACAGACACATGTCCTGTTGGCAGTGTAATCAGGGTTAAGCTGAAGCGTTCACCATACGGCTGCATACATGTGGAATAAAAAGCTTCAGTCCCGGATGCGATGGAAGGGTAAAGAAAAGGTTACAGTGTAAAATCCCATAATCCAGTCAGAGCAGCAACAGGCTTTGCCTCGCTGCAACAAACAGCACAGTCAGTGGGTTACTCGTGTGGATACATGTGTGGTGTATTTTCCCAAACGCTCGGCAGTGGGTCCACCCTTTGACGTACTTGCAGAAAAAAACCCAAAAAAACAAAAAACAAAACTGTCATCTTATATTGTGGTTCATATGGTGTTAGATACGAGTGTGACAGCACAACAGGATGTTGTCACATACGTTAACTGTAACTAACGTTAACAGCGGCTCAGATGTGGGTTTTACAGATCTTTCTGGCCAGGTTATTCAAGACCCTGTAGGAGGGTCTTAAGAAAAGACAGCAAAGCTCTCAAATGTTGGCGAAAAATGGCAAAATTGAAAAAAGAGTTCTCCGTGCGGCCCTGGAAACCAATGAACAATTAAGTGGCTGTAATTATTTGAACAGGTGAACATGTCACTGGATGTCACTTGATATCTAATGGGATGTATGAACCCCCTCTGAAACAGCATTACAGTACATGTGATGATCTATACTAATGCAATCTGTATAAAAAACTAAAAACAAGAATAAATACATAAATAAAAAATAAATAATTGATAACGCTTTATTTAACATGTCCCAGTGATTCTTAACAATCTAATAACTCCCAATAACCTTTAAGTATTTTCCTTGTGAGTTTCCTGAAAAGAATACTGTAATTTTGAGCTAATTACAACAGTGTTTGCATGCCAGTCCAAGTAAGACAAATGAGCTCCACACAAAGTCAACACTTATGGTAAATGTGTTTAATAGCTATGTTTCAGGATGACATGGTGCTAAAAGGTCTGATGAAGGTTGCTGTAAAAAAAATATGACAGTGTGGTGGAGCTGAGCTTTCTTACTTTTATCTAATCTAACTTTTATCTAGAGTGTAACATCCCATCATGTCTTATGCACTGTTTCCTGTTATTTTGTATGCTTACCTCTCCTCTCATTTCAGCCACTTTACTTCCTGCCCTTGTGTGTTTCCCTGTGTGTGATTACCTGCTCCACCCTGATCAGTTTCATCTGTCCCTCATTAGTGTAGTCACCTGTGTGTATTTAGTCTGAGTTTCCCTCTCTTTTTGCCAGTTCGTCTTTGTCTTTTGAGTCAAGCGTTCCAGTCCAGTTCCTGGTGTTTGCTGTTTTTGTTTTGTTTTCTTTTTTTTTTCTTTTTAGCTTAGTTTACCTGGACCCTGTCTGTGCCTACTCCCTGGCTGATTTGTCTGCCTTCTCTGATTACCATCCTGTGTACTGACCTCTGCTTGCCAAGTAAAGACCTTTAGTTTCCTGCCTCTACGTCTTTTTTGCTACGGCATTTTGTGGTTCCACAGTTACATAAACACATTGTTCAGTTGGTCCAAATCCTTTAAACTATTTCGACTTTTTTTTTTTAAAAGAAATTCTTTTAATCATTTCACAACAGGGCAAGTGAACATGCAACAAGACTAAGAACTTACTGTGATCCAGCTCCTTGAGGCTGTATGAAATGGTAGCTTATGATGCTTATGAACAATCATCTCAAAAATAAATTAATGCCCCCTACTTAGCATCCAGATAAGTGTTCTTTTAATAATCTTGATCAGTCCCCAGAGGAAAAACTATTATCTATCTACAGTATCAAAGTAAGAAGGTAATGGTAAATTATTGGGAAAACCATGGACCCATAAAAAAGCGTTACCAAATTTGACTCTAATAGACTGCATCATCCATGATAACGACTGGACAACATTCTCTGTTTAATAAAAGTCCATTTTTATCATATAGGTGTACAAACCATAGTCCAGCCCTGTCAGATGCCCTTATCAATAATCTCTTGCAGTCACAGGTCCTTCCTGTAGCCATTTTGCATCCCTCTTTGCAAACCTCCAGTTCCTTTAGCAGCAACTTCTTCCAGAATTGCTGCCCCTGTGGCTAAAAAAGGCACGAGGCACAGTTTGCAATGCTGAGTGTGATCAGAAATCACCTCACATTCATGACCATTTCACTGAGCAGCCGCATGCAAAATGGAAAAGAGAAAGAGAGAGTGACGACAGTGCCAGGACACGCTCAGCGCCAAATTAAAACCATGAAACCAAAATAGAAAAAGACACATGTTGGAATCAGTGAGCTCTAACATGTTATTAGAAAGCTTCCTCTCCCTCTCTGCTTAAGGCTTAATTTAAAGGGAATGACAACAAACACTTCTTTCGCCCTCTCGCCTGCCCACAGGCCTACATAACATGTGCATACTTGGTTTGATTGAGACGCTGTAGCCTCTGGGAACCCAGCAATCGGAAAATAGTTTCACAGTATGTCTCTGCCTTATTCATCCGTTACTTCCTTCATTCCCTCAGCCTCTCCATCTCCTCCTTCCCCCTGCTTCTTTCACTGCTTGAAAGCAATCCAGCTCTCAAGCAGCACACATATTTTGGCAGGCGGCGTGCTTTTTTCCCCCCAAGTACTGTATCCACATTCTGCTTTTTTTGTGCTGCTTTTGTTTTTCACACAACCCTTGGCATTAGCAGACTGAGGGAGGTGGGGCTAACTGAGGCTTTTGTGCACTTATTTTGCTTAAATGTAAATCTGTAAGTCTTCAACTTTGCCTGCAAACAGACTGCAGCAGAGCAGTGCAGAGCTGGACTGGCACTGAGGAGTCACATCTAACTGAGACAAACAGGGACAGGTCACCAGATCTGATCCTCCTCTCACAAGTCCATCTGGTCCACATACTGGAAATACGTACAACAAAATAAGATCAAGATACACGCAGACTCCATGTGACATTTAGTTGCTCTTACAGCAGTACAACAATATGGGATTTGCCATGATAACAAATAAATCTTACATGAATCACATATAATAATACCTCCACAGCAGTTCGGCCAGTAAATACAAAACAATATCATGAAAGTCAAACTGCAACTTTGTGAGTACTGCCAATCACAGAACACCCTTCATTCAACCAAAAAGTCAACATACTGGACTGTAACCATTGGACCACAGAAAGGTCTGCTTATTCTTATTATATATTTATTTTAAATGCTTTGCACACTGCTCATACAGCCTTTTATCCATCCAGTGCTCAAAGAAAGATACTGTACACCAGCATCTCTGCTGTACAGTCACAGGAAAAGTGGGAAAGTGGAAGGATTGTCTTCAATTTGTTCTGTTGTAAACAAGCAAAGTGCAGGGAAATTCTTAGGCATCCTGTTTCACCATCAGATTAAATAAATAACCCGGATCAGGCTTGGAGTAATGCTACTATGCACAGTGAATTTTCTCCTCTTCAGTTCGTTAACAACATTCATGTCATCAGCTAGGCTAGCTAAGTGATTGACAACAGCTGACTTTGCAGGAGTCAAAAAACAGCTTGCAAACCTCTGAAAAGTAAGCTAATACAAGCCTGATAATATTGGACAAAGTGTTTTCAGTGTGCTCATGCCATTAATAGTTCAGATTCTGGAAACAGCCAGACCACTAAGCAAACCTGTGGAGTAGTTTATTTGATTGTGACAACAAGCTGTGCTGCAATTTGAATTTAAACTGGATGTTGTAATTGTCTGTTTTCAGATAGTTAAAAGCTAATCTAGTTGCCTACAAGGTCATTTTGGTCTATGCCTATTGATGAAAACCCGAACCAAAGCAAAACGCCAACTCAGCCTGACCAGACCGCAATGACTGAAGTGAAATTTGTGTGCTGGCTTTGCAAGGCCAAGCATGATGGTCTGTGGTGAGAAAATAGCCATACGGTGCTAAAATCCCAACATTTGATGCAAAACTGCTCCAAAAAGGGCGATACTCCAGCAAGACAGAAATGCAAATACTGGTGAATCAGCTGGCCAGTAAAGGGGCTTCAAGAAAAAGCAGCAAATTGCTGACTTGGGTAGTTCTTTGTGTCAGAAAACCTTCATCTGCTTTAACAAGAACCATCCCTGTACTACTCTGTTCCCACATCTGCTTATCTGGTTTAATGTTTTTTAGATTAAACATTATGTTAGGTCAGTTCAAAGGTTAGTACTTAACCGGACTCTCCAATGGCCTTTATAAACCAGCATTGGAAAAATGTAAGACAACAACAACACCGATATTCTCTAAATCCTGGATTATGTTCAGTGCAAACATTTGTAAAGCGTTAAGAATGTACCTCTTTAAAATGGGAGTATACTCAAAGGAAACGTTCATCCAACTTGTTCGGACAATCTTTCCTTGGACACATTCATTGTGTTTCACTTGTTTGCACAGTAATTGGATTAAGAATGAAAAAGAGTGCTTGAGAGAGAAGTCAAACCTTGCCAACTCTCTAGTCAATGGCTGTGTGTAGTGGGCTTACTTGTCGGATCATAGCTTTTGGGAAGCTAAGACAAATTATCATATGCAGCTTGAACATTAGAAAGGCTGACAGGAAGGGGTTTCAGACCATCTGACAAGAATTTCCTTTTTTAGCGTAATGACACCTTCATTTTCCACCTCACAACATAAAGGAAACACTACTTCTCGCACTGAGAATGAACTTTGCGATTGGACATAAACCATAAGGTGCAGAATGGTTGACATCGGTCAGACAATTGAGGTTTAAACACAGTTTGATCACACTTTTGCTTTTTTCCATGGCAAGAATATTGTGTAATCACTTCAACATTGAACAGTGGAACAGTGAAGGTCTGATTTTACTCCTGTGTTCAAGCACATACCTATGATAATGAAATGTTGATGAAATTACAGAAAATTGAAAACACTTTCACGCCAACACCAACAAGAGCTGCCTTCTAAGAATATTCTCCAAGTTCAAGACAGAGGTCTGCATGAATTTCCTGTAGACCCTGGAACAAGTTAGCACCAGCCAAATAACAAGGATAATATTCTTTAAGACAATTCAATTTATTTCCCTACCCACATCCCCCTGAAGTGTCTGCAGATGGCTAAAACTGGTGCAATCACCCCGGCAAGACGCAACCAATGCTGCAAATCTTCAAGTACTGACAGAGCCACACATACTTCTACTTCTTCATACTGAGTAGCTTTTTTGTATGGAGGGCTACTTTTAGCCATGGCATCCAGTTTGGGCAATCTGGGCCACATCACAACAAGGAACAATACAAAGGGACAAACAAGACAGACAGGGGTCCCTTTCATTTGGTCAGTTTGGACACTTGACTTGGCGGTCCAATACCACTGTTTGGCTTTCCATGTCCCACGTACCCTGAGTACCCTGTCTCACTCTCTGAGCTCCCTGTGCCGACTGTATTTGTCTCTGTGTGTGTCTGTGTGTGTGTGTGAGGGTCGTTCTGCAGTCAAACTAGGACAGCGAGTCCAGCTGAAGCCTCATGCACAGCTGTGAGTCCAGAAGAGGGCCTTTGTGTTGGGATATATTCATGCGCCCTGAAGGAACATAAAATTGTAAGTCAGTGCATAAGAAAGGCCCTGGTATAGTGAGGAGTAATGGATGCATTTTGGATGTCTAAAGCTAAGTACAAAGCTCTTGACTGCTGCTCTCTCTGATAAATATTCCTGTTGTCGTTAGCCCCTTGATTATCTCATTCTACATCCATTAGTGCCGGGTCGCGTTTCTGCATCCAGCAGATGCATTCACTGTTTTCCCCTGACACCCAGACAGGGGAATAGCTCACACCATCAACATCAACTCATTGGAGTCCATCAATTTCAGATAAAGTGCAGCTAGGCGACTGAGGGAAGTCAGCTGATGTGTGGACACTAAGCAAGTTTGTTGGTGGGGGAAAGTTGACTATGACTGATATTTTCAGGTAATTGGGTATCAAAAGTCACTCTCATTTGCATTACTCCAAACTGACCAGTGTTTGCATCTGCTTTTATGTTAACCTGAATTTGCATTCTAAAATACTGAATTAAAACACCAGAAACTCATCTATTTAAAGATGGTTTTGTAACTGAAATGGAAAAAAAAAACCGCTATTAAATGAAGGTGCAATTTAAGGTCACGGGAACAGCAGCACTGCTTTCTACTGCTTTCAACACCATCTTGTAGCTTTTCAATCCTCCCTGAATTTCACTTTCCTGTTTACAGGAGATATAAATAAAGTTTGATTAATTGATTGATTCAGCCCCATGTCAGGGTAAAGCATTAATCAAACTGCATAATGTATCAGAATTACTGACATTCTTTTGTTTCTAAAATGTTGTTGTGAACTCTGGAGAATACTTTAAAAAACTGTAGAATCGCTGGTTGCACACTTGAATGGAAAAATATCTAGAGAGATTTAAAAAGTAGTTCTTTCAGAATCAGAAAAGACTAAAGGCGGGGTCATTGTTTGTAGAACAGTACATTTCTAGAAAGTTCTGAAGTATTTTGGAGGTCCTTTTCTTTATTTTCCACTAATTCCGGCAAGAGGTTTAGTCATCAAAATGTAATGTTATGACAAAGCAGGAAAATACTTGACTTGGCCTGTCTTTACTAAGGAGCTGCATGGATGCAATCAGTGCCTCTTAACACCACTCAGCATCAGTTAGTATGGAGACACCCAGCGAATGCATAGTAAGATGGTCTGTAGTAACTGTTCGGCCTTTCACTCAGTGCTCAAAAGCTGGGCCCTTATGAAAACACACACACGTTGGGGATGTATCAAAGCTGACTTAGTTAGAGAGGAACCTTGACCTTAACCTGAATCCAAAGCTTAAATCACGATGCAAAATCACTTTAAAGTGGCCTGAATGCTTTTTCACCCTCCACCCACACACACACACACGGATACACAAATGCGTTACACACAGGGTCTCATGTTTCTGTTCATCCACCTACTTAGTATTACTCAACAGGTTTTGAAAGACAAAATGACTTAAGGCCTGATCACACAGGATGCACATTTGGCAGTGAGAGCCGCTGTTTTCTAATTATTTTCAGTATGTTTTTAAGTGTTTTTGCACAGCCTCTGCTCCCTGTGTGCCTCACATTTAATCCACCCAATGTACCTCGTATTTTTTCGAGAAATGCTCTTAACACACAGAGGAAAATTCAGTATTCAGCGTGGGAAGGCTTTACATGCAGTGCATCAGTGTAGTTTTTCACCACTGTTCAATTACATTTGAACAGAAATAGTCTTCTTTCTATGAAGTTTATTAAGTTGGCTACTGTTTTTCTAAACCTTGATTTACTAAGAGTGGCACCATTAGCAGTCTTAGGCTTTGATTCATAGGACTGATTGTTTTCAGTTGGTTAACATTATCTGATGTCATTAGCTGCACCAGGAAAGTGACTGACGGCAACTTCAGCCTTAACTTAAAACAGGGCAATCATGAAAACATGAATCATCAAGTGGCAACAAGAAGCCTCAAGTTCTCTATGTATAAAAAAAACAAAAAACATCATCTCATGGCCTTTGATAGGCTAAATCTCTGCCGAGAGGGGAGAAGCTAAACCTCTCAATACAGAGGATGAAAAGAACACTGTAAAACTCTTTGAGATCCTTTGAAAAGGCTCTCTTGAGTGAGGCAGGTAGTTTCACACCAGTGATCTCACTTATTCATTCAACCTTTAGAGTTATTGTTTTATTCTTATTCTCATTTTTTACTGCATAATTGAAGGACTTAACAGTCATACATGTCACAGTGATTATACTCTGTATGATTATATGTGACTAATAAACTTGAACCTGAAGTTACTACAGTTGCTGTCATGTCGAGCAGTTATCACAGAGCTAATTAGTGTGCTAATCTCGTGTTTAAAAGCCCACAAAACCAAATTTGCAAATTCTGTGTGATCTAGCCTTCAAAATGCCGCTGCAGAACAATGGCTACCAGACCTGAACAAGCAAATAAGTCAAGTGTGAGTGCTTTCAACAGTGACCCATACAGTTCAAAATATGATTCGTATATATATATAAGGAGAGAGAGAGATCAACTTCATGGTTAAAGAAAAACAGTCATAAGTAAGAACAGGCCAAGAAATGCAGTGTGGTGGTTCCTGTGCTGTGCAACACTACATCAGCCACATGAGTTCAAGGGTTCATTTACTCATTCATTCTACACCACATTCTACGAGGTTGTATAGATTCACACTGTTGTCCCTTTATGCTAAACGGTCATAAAAACACAAACAAAACACAACATGAACCACTGATTATGGTTAAAATGATTAACATAACATACAAAAACCCACTACTATACAATTATCCATTCATCTTCAAGTAAAACACACTCCATTGTTATATGATGTATACATAAATGATAGCAGTAACTTAAGCACATACACAGACAGACGGCCTCTGCTACATGCACAGTTGGCACAACATGCACACATTACTTTATTACATAAATCTTAACCAAGAGAGTCACCAGGATTTTACTGTTTGCTTTTCCACATTTCCACATCGTTGTCTTCAAATGTCTTTGTTAGATAAAGGAGGATTCACATTTTGTATATGGACTGGTTTAGTACTATAGTCACTCAGACTGCTCTGACTGATCAGCACTGATTATTATCCGTGGATTTGTTGTAAATAGGTTGATCAGAAGAGCCCATCAGATGACCCAAAACATGCAAGACAATTTACCAACACACCACTAAAATGGCTTCACCTCTCTGGGAGTTCTACCAGGTGTCTGAAAAAGTTGATCAACTTGCTATTTGCAAGATGTGTTTCAAGGAAATCCGTCATGGAGGAACGCAATATAACAAAAACATTTCAACAACATGAACCCCATCGGACATTTGAAGGTCAGTGCTGGCTAACATCATATTCCTTGATTAAGGCAGACAGACTCAACTCAACAACTCACTCAACTGTCACACCTGAACGATGCTCCACCACTTTTTTACTCCAGATAGTGTGGAAATATTCACAATTTGCATAATCCAGTTGAAATTCATAAACACTTTAAATTCTTGAAGATCCAATCATCACTAAAGCTTACGTCAGTCACAAGAGCTATGGAAATAAATGGAATAGAGTTCTCATAATGATATTTAAGTTGTGTTCAATGGAGATGTGTGGAGTAATACTGGAGGCCGATCATGGACATCATAAATGGACACCAGCCAACCTGAGACCGACACTACTTGGGGACCTTTCAGTTCTGCCAATATGAGGGTGTTTGTGGCTTAAAGAGCTTTCATCAAACTGACCTTCAGAAAAGATTATGTTTAATCTCCGAAAAAAACACAACATTTTTTGACAAAATAGTACTTCTCTTAACTGTAATGTCCACAGCCAGACCCGAAGCTGCACTGCAACATTATGAAAGAGAATAATACACTGCTTGCATTTTGTTTTTATACTTTTTTGTTTTTTGCATTGTTTTCTCTTTTTGTGTTTTAATCATTATTTATTATCATTGTTATTTTGATTTTGATTTAATATGTTAAACAGTTCTTAATTCATGTCAGTGATAAAATTAAGAGATTACAAATCTTTTAATTTTAATAGTTAATATACAGTGTTGTTAAGAAGGGTTAAATGAAGAAATTATGCTACACAATAAATAGAGGGTCCTCAAAAGCCTGATCACCACTCTTAACAGTCACAGTAATGGGGTCCTAGTTGTTAATTGAGGGCCCCTTTACACAGAGGTCCCTAAACACAGTGCATCAACTCGCTGGTAGGTCACACAGCCTGCACTTTTGCTACAGAGAGAGCTTGTTTTTTAAGCATTTATTCAAACAACTAGTGCTGTCTTTATTTTGGCAAAGGACGGCATCTTTTATAACTACCACTTTTACATTTTTCAGAGCTTCTCTTTTTTACCATTTATTTGGTAGGGCTATTGGCAGTCTATGTAAAACTATTCACTGTGGCAAAGGAAGCTGGAAACATTTTAACAAGCACTTTATTCATTAATATTTTATTCACTTAAGACTTTTACAATTTTGAACCACAAAGCCCAAAAATACTTAAAAGAAAAAAATTTTATCCACTGACACATAACAAAATGTAGACGTCTTTGTCCCTCAGCAGACACAACTGAAGTGCATGTAACCTCCTTTAAAGCTCAGGCCAGAGGCTTTCAAAGTCTTATGTTATCCTGAAGAAAAGTTCAGTTCTAGAGCAACGAGGAGTGTCTTTTTCTATCTGTGTTCATCACGTTAGTTGGTAAATCAGTTGCCAGACTACAACAACCAACTTCCTGTTGTTTTAACAACCCCAGCATGCACCTGTCCCTTTCAGCTCACACAGTTTCTCTCCCTCTGAACCTTTTCTGTGCTCACATAATAATAACTTACACAGTTTTTATACTGTGTCTGTATAAGGTCATAATATAATACAGTGCCTTTATAATGCCTTATAAGCGAAGTAATTCATATAGAAATGTTTTATATGTCAAAAACTATCTATATGTTATTGTTACAATGATAGATGATGAGTTCAGACTTCATAATGTAATATAACAAATAACATCCAGCTCTTCTTTCCTCCAGTCAGTGTAAAACAAAATGTAAAACCAAATGATATATGTTATCACAAAATGTAATAAAAAAAAGTGGAAATGAGCCCTCCTAGCCTCATTCCCAGCTCCTCGTTGGGTGCAGTCTCAGAGGAGAGGAAAGCACAGTGGGGGAGCAGATATCAACACAAAATGGTGCAATAAGACTATGCGAGAGAGTCAGCTCTTTCAGTGCATTATAATTTCAGAGAGTGGAGTGAGTCAGCAAAAGCGGGAGAGAGAGCAAACGAGGAAAAAAGACAGAGGGTTTAAAAGAGGGAGATGAGGGAGGATGACAGATGGCTGGTGTAAAGGGGAGAGAGAAAGGAGAAAATGAATTAGGCAAACGACAGAGCAGCACTAAACAATATCCAGCGTCCAGAGGGCCCTTTGAAACAGCGGGGTGATGAAACCTCCTGTGCTTGTTGGCAGTGGGACAGTGCAGGGGCCACGCAGCTCTGAGCAACACAGCCAAGGCCTTACGTAACAGGCCACAGAGCTGAGTGCTCCCATTCCAGCACCCCTTTAAGGTGAAGGCACACTAGCTACAAGACAGGAGGACGGACTGACGGAGGACTTCAGGCGAAAAGCTCAGAGCCTTGTGAGCTGCATACAGAAGATTAAATGTTCAATATAAATCACAATTTGAAAATACGATACCAACCAATGAAAATTCTTGGCTGCTGTGCACTTCACTTTAAGTGTGATGAAGCGTGATTACATGATCAGATAACACATGGCTCTGATCAAAATGGTTTCATAACAAAAACTGATTCACTCCACTGTCAAGTTCATTTTAATAATGTTTAAACCAAAGCTGTGAATGTGTGCTGCACTAAATGGTTTTCACAACAAATTGTTTATGAAATGTTTGTATTCATGAAAACTGTGAAAACTGTAAAAAATGTACTTCATCAATTTTTTTTGCATAAAATGTACTGTTCATTTAAATGTATTCTCTTTTTAAACAATATGAGCCCTTCATGCCAATTGGAGCAATCACTCAGTGTGTGGTCTGATTAATAATGGTAATAAAATATTAAATTCAAATATCAAATGTATGTGGCTAAACAAACATTTACATTTAAAAGGTGACTGAGACATTATAGAACAAAAATATGAGATCATTATTTACAAAGTCTGAAAAGAAATGCAAATACTTTGTTCCTAAACACTGTATATTACTTTGAACTTTTAACTTTTTATGAATAATAATAATATGAATTTGTGTTCTTAATGTTTGAACAATTGCAATATATATTCTTATTTTTGTATTTTAAATTAGCCTGTTAAAAATCCATTTTTAAAATTTTGAGATATCTTGTTTGTAATTTTAACATTTTGGCCTTTAAATAAAGGTGTTTGCCATGAACAAATAAAGGCCAGTTGTAAATACAGCACATGGGAAAAACACAAGGGTGGATATACTCACCTTGTCTGTCATTTAATGTGCCTGCCAACTTAGTATAATGTACATTTTCATTACCTTAATTAAATCAATTCAACAATACAATTATTCTATTTTCAACACTTTGTTTTTCTGGATTACTTGTCTTACATATTTATTACCCAATTTCACACAAGTGCAAGAGCCACATCTGAAGTACCATCCTGAAACCATGCAAGTCACCTATATTTTCAATAACATCTTATTTTGTTAAAACACAAATAGATTTTACCCACTGAAAAAATTAAATTTGAAGTGGAGAGGAAGTGCTAAGTTTGTTTTAACAGCATCATAAAGCAGTGACAAAACTTTGAGAAGACAAATGGGAGCAGATTCACAAACAATGAGGTTCCACACTAAAAATATGACCACATATACTTATCAAACAGAAGGTATTAGACATAATGACCTGCCTCTAATAAATGCCAGCTTGCATATTATCCTCTGTTAAACAGACCATCATCATCACTAGTGTTAGGCCTTGAAGCAATAAAATACCCAGAGACACTCATTATTTTCTAGAACAGCATTATCTTTATCTTTGATATTGATTATTTCTGATTTCTTAGTGTTCATGAATTATTATTTTACAGTCTTAGCATAGCTGGTTTCCATTTAACTACATAATCTGCTTCAGTGGGCTAGTACCTACTTTCCAAGAAGGACTTTTAAACCACATAGAGAATGAGCAGGAACTTATTTTTGTTCAGTGGGTATGAGGACTTCAAAAGACATCTAACCAACTACTTAATAAAAGACTCGGGTGTGTCTGTGATTGTGGAACATGACTTGCAGCTGCAGTTCTCTGTTGTGTACTATGGCAGCTGTTTCTGGAGAAATTGGTATTAGTCAGAGACTGTTACCATCTCTTCTCTCACAACTGTTAAACACTCCTACCAGCTGGTGTTCTGTAAAGAAGCTCTTGATGGGTTTCTAAAATACTACATTAAATGCTTATCCTTTGCTCTGCTTGTCACACAACACTACAAAGTTGACTTAATACAATAACAGTAAGATTATAGTGCACCATTGCTTTGGAAACTGTAGCAGTCTCACCAGCCTGGCCATGACTTGCATGCTTCAGATATTCCATGCCTCCACAAGGAACTTCTTCTTCTTCTTCGTCTTCTTCTTCTTCCTCTTCTTGGCATCAGAGGGTGTGCCAGCTTCCCAGAGCCCTTGCGGGTTTGGCTGGGAAGCATCATGGACCCCATAGCAAGCTTCAACCAGGTGTGTGAATTGGAAAGTTCTGGTAACTGACACTTCTTGCCAGGGCAGGGTAGTTACCCCCATGTCCAACTTAGAGGACTGGTACATCTGCCTGCTCACCCTTGACCTGTCCGGTTTAATTAAACCTGCCAGGGGTATAAAACCCCATCCAGCTTAGCTCTCAGTGTCAGTGCAGTCCAGCAGAGTGAGGTGGAGGACATTTGTCAATGGCCAATGTGCTCAGAGTAAGTCAAGTATTTACAATCAGCCAATCAGCACTTTGAACAACTAATAACCAAACAAACCCAACAAAAGGAAACCCATGTCCATAACCATTAAGAAACCTGCATGAAGGTTTGTGGTTTTTGTCTGTGTACCTCAAACATGAGTGCATATGTTGGGGAGTATTTTTAACTGCTAAATAATCCACATTTGGTGAGTATGTGAAGCAGCAGGACAGTGAATGTGGGTCAAAAGTTAAAATAAACTACAGTGGGGGTTTGTGGTAATTAAAGGAACCTGTCACAGTGCAACAGTGTGGTTCATTGAGGTTTTTGGAGCTTCATGGTGCAGAGAAATAAGATAAACCCACAGTATTCATTGGTAGAATATGGTCAGTAGGTATGCGTGTCTTTTAATGTAATTTACTGACAACACCAGTGTAGAATATCATCAGACTCATGAGATCCCAAACTCAGACTAACCAATGAACATACAGAGTAAGAATATCATTGGCCAAGTTTGAACCATGGTGAGGGGTTAAGTCTCAAAATCTGAGTGTATTCCATTAATAACTAAAAGTTCCAATATCTGTCATATTTCCAATGGCTGTTACAATTGTTCGTCCGTGTAACTGTACTGCAGTTCACTGCCAGCACTGTTATAGTTTGTCTCCATGCTTTCGAGCGTTACATGGTCCTGCTGACAGCCCTGACAGCTTCGGTATATGCTGTATGAGAATGTCAACATGACTACCAGCATGATGGGTGAACCAGAATCCAAAACAGATGTTTAGATACGGATCAACGACATCCCAAAAAATTGTGGTCTGGATGGGAATCTAAAAGGAAAAGGCAATTGGTGTATCCCATTAGTACTGCCCCCCTTCCTGCTCTCTCCCTGCCAGTCCATGTGGTATCAATATTCCACAAAGATAATCACGTGCCTTCTTACCCCAACTCACCCCATCACTCGGAGTGCAGCATGGAACAGCACAGCCAGGGGCAGAAAAGTGAAGATGAAGGCTTTTACAGCTTCTCTCCCTCTATCTCCATGAATAATTCAACCCCATCCAAGCCTGAGAGTGTTTTTCAACTTTCCCTGAAGCATGAAAACACAGCACAGCTCCACGCTGACTGCCAGGGGGTTCATAAGCTCCTCATACCTCACATAAATCCACTCCCGATTAAAACATGATCACATTAGGCCACACAACTAGAGGTTTTGCTGAAGGCACAGGCACAGGTAGTGTGTAAACCTACACAAGCCCCTGTGTTATCCTTTTTGTAGAAATCAGGCACTGAATCAGAGAATCTGGATTTAGAAAAAGAAGTTGAAATTGATGCAGTAAACCAAAGAAACAAGTTTTTATAAAGTATTGTGGTAAAAAATAACAGAGATTATTTCAAATCTGGTAATAATTTTTTACACATCAGCTCCACAGTCACTACGTGTTTTACAAAGTGTGTGAAGGCGCTATCACAGAGTTGCAACCACTTCTAAGCAGTGATCAGTGTTGTGCATTTTGTCATGATCCATCACTCCATTTTCTCTATAAATAATGGCAAATTAGATTCAGAATCTTTAGAAAATGTAAAAAACATGCTCACACTCACTCTATTAAAGGCATTAGATAAGGTGGTGCTGATGTTTTCTTTTTTCTATTTTTATTTTTATTTCTTTATTATATCTTTATTGTCCTTGTTATTTATGTCTGTTATTTTTTTTGCAACATGCATACCACCCAAACAAGTCTAACAAAATTAAAGAGAATAACTTTTGCACCTCATATCATTGATGGACACTTTTTCATCACCATCAACAAACAATGAGGAATAGCCAGTATGACATAGTATAATATATATATTTAATATATATAATATCTATGCTAGAAATTACCTTTTGCTGCATCTGAAAGTGGAGGCGATGAAGGTTGTGGGTTGGAGTCCTGGTCAGGCTGAGGAACCGTGAAAACCGGCCTCCTCTCCTGAGTATTCTTCTAGCTAATCTCTAATCTAATCTCTCAGTAATAATATGGACGAACTAAGGAGCAGGATGGCTTTACAACGGGATGTTAAGAACTGTAACTGGTTTTCACAGAGACTTGGCTCCACCCTTCGATCCCCTCATTGATCCTGAGGGGGGGTCTTCATTCACCGCCAGGACCGGAAAATAGAATCAGGGAAGATCACATTTATTATCTCCTGAGTTAACACATCTTCATGGCAATGTACATTCAACCACACGCTGAGCTGTAAAGAGATATCGACAGGACCGAGACCACACATCTGGAGGAAGCTTTTATTGTAGCTGATTCTGACGAGGCCGCTCATGCAGAGATATCGCCGACACATCAGCTGTCCTACTAGTTGCAAGACACTGGACCATGTTTACATCATTCCAGGAAGAATATAAGGCCCTCCCTCGCCCACCTTTATAGGCAAATCAGACCACACTTAGTCCTGCTTCTGCCTGCCCATAGTCAGAGACATAAACAGGACAGATGAGGTCTATTCATCAGTGGTCCAACCAACCAATCAGACTTAGCCATACATCACTGCTTTAGCACTAAGGAGTGGTGTGTGTTTCAGGACAATAACATTAACACTCCAAGCTCATCATCAAGCCCAAAGATCTGGGACTCAGCACTGCCCCGTGAGTGAATCCTTAACTTCATTTTGGGCTTTATCTAGGCTACTTTACTGTAATAAAGAGGAGACCAATCAGGTTCTTGTTAAACGTTTTGTAGCGTAGAACTTGCTTTGTGATTGTTGAAAGATAATCATACAGTTTGTGCTATTCACCTGCTAATCGAGCAACACGGCAGCACTGAGTAGGTTAACTGAGAATAATTCTAGATTCCACACATTTCATAAGATAAATGGATTATGAGATGAGAAGTCATGCGTGCATTTAACTCATGACAACAGGCACAGATGGGTAGCGCGGTCCTGGTAGACATACGGGAGGTGTTTGTGCTGCAGTTAATTTGAAACCAACATGACTGACTGTAGTTTAGGAACAGAATCAAAATTAAAGCTAAAGTTTCATTACTTCATCACTTTACTCACACCTTATTATAATATACTACTTATATTCATACTCTACTGCTGCTGTCACATTAATTCAAAGTATAGCTTTCAGAAAAAGAATTAATCATGGTGCACTTTTTTATAACATAACTTTCTTGGGCTTGAGAAAGATAAGTTATTCCAAGTCAAAGGCTAATTTCTGAGTGGGGTCAGTGTCACAAATCATCGTTCATCATCTACAATCTCAAATAAACATAGGCAGCCGAGCCATAAAAAAAAAACAAAACAATCACAATCAGAATAAATGCAACCAAAAACCAGCTACATCTGATCAATGATTGAGCAATCAAGATAAAAAATCTGTCCACCTTTTGTCTAAACTAATGACTGAACTGTAACACAAGCAGAATGTGACAGTGAAGAAGATCCCCGCAAAGGCATGCAGTTCATATTCAATGAGGAATAAAAGGAAATCACAGCTTACCTGCACAGCAGTTGATCATCACGATCCAGTCACACAGAAGAGAAAGAAAGGGCACAATATCAGTTTATGGCACTGCAGATCACTGCACAGTAAATTCAGTCAGGCAGTGTGTGTCAGATGCACAACCTCATTCATACAAGCTGAAAGTTAAATGTTTCTGAGGATGTTTAACTTTACACTTCCCTCTTAGCTTCAAGTGGTCTGACTGTACATTTCAGTGTACATTTAGTTTTACTTTAAGGTCTGAATTCAGCGCTATCTTTGTGCAACTGCTGTTAGATGTTTGTTAAACGATAATCACACGCTGTCTCGATGATATACTGTGTCTGTGTTGAAATGTTGTTGGCAATGACCCGCTCACTTTATTGCCAACAATGAAGGAAGTGCATGTCAACATAGAGGGCACACAAGATTATCAACTGTCATCATCAAACACAGGTCAAACTCAGCATTTCAATCACATGGGAAATGACAAATGACTGTAACATAATTGCCTGTGACTTGTTCCTGTTTTCCTGTCATATTTATTATTTTGATCA
Source organism: Scortum barcoo (assembly GCA_023238725.1). Lineage (NCBI taxonomy): Eukaryota > Metazoa > Chordata > Actinopteri > Centrarchiformes > Terapontidae > Scortum > Scortum barcoo. The sequence goes on along the minus strand of CM041548.1, from coordinate 2,336,426 downwards.
TCTTACTTTAATATTGCCACTCCATGTGAGGCTTTTCTTCACAAAACACAACACTTATTTTAAAAAAAAAAAGGAATTAAAAAATAACAAATACAATTTAGGCATCATGTCAGTCCATTTGAACCCTTACACTGGTTTCATAAAGTGAGCCTCTCGGGGGTCAAAGTAGGTTAATCAAGTACATATTCAAAGTAGGCGGGATGGATGACGCAAACAGATGTGCTTGTGATTTTCAAACAAATGTGGCTCCATTCAGTTACAGTTATCTTAGATATGGGCTATATGAAAGCAGCTGCCAAGAGCAACAACAGTGTTGGAAAAGTCACTTCGGCTCTGTTTGTCCTGGTGATTTCCAGTGATTAACTGCAGACACCGTCTGACTACTTCTCGTACACAATGATTATTAGGTGGGGTTAGTAATAAATTCAAAGGTCATTCTTGATTCTGCAATAATCTGCCCAATTGCTGAAACAACAGGGGTTGGGGACAGGGGTCATCTGATAAAATACATCAGCAATATTCAAGTAATTTGGATGTCTTTTTTTTTTTTGATCCAAAATTATGGAGGCTGTGGTGAATGTTACTAACGAAAACTCTGAAAACAGTTTGGGAGCCAGCAGCTTCGTCTAAGGGCTCAGCAAGGAGAAGACCCACAAGAGGAGAATTCTCAAAAGGAAACTCGACAGATGGCATGTACTGTAGCATTTGCTACAGGAATAGTTTTTTTTAAAAATAGGCTTGTTTTCTTTCTTTCCATTGGCTAAGAGCACAGAGCCTGAATTACTGCTGGATAGGCTAGTTTAGCATTAAGACTGCAAGCTCTGTCCAAAGTTCAAAACAGGCCGACATATACCTCGTAAAGCTCATGCTGTGTCCTGGTCACAAACAAGATGTAAAAATGACAATTTGTGGTTTTAGGGCAAACAACAGAGACTTCAACTCTTTCCCGTCTCCAGTCTTGGTGTAACAGTGTGTTTGACAGGCTATAGCCAGAGGTACTCTGCATAGAAGTACCACACGTTTCTGTTTGGGTGACACACGATGTATTCATAGTGAGCTTTAGAGGTGGTGGTGGCAGATCTTTTTTAAATTTTAATATATAATCCAAGAGTTCTTGTGACATTTAACTTAAGACCACAAATGTCAACCGTATGATGGCACTTGAGGAAAAGTCAGGGGAACGCTAAAGTCAGTAAGGTTCACTCAATGAATGTGCACAATTTTATGACATTTCAAGCATTTCAGTCTGGCCCAAAGTGGTGGGCCGATCAACAGATCGTTAACACCGTCATCCTTCGAGATAGAGTGGCTAAAAACGATGAGACCAGCATGAAGCTGCATGTTTTCAGTATTATTACAATCTGCAACTTTAGCAGTGCAAACGTGTGAATGTACACATATGTAGTGATTCCGCATATGCATACTCTACATTATATACATATATAATTATATGGGCCGTAAAACACACTGCTGACATTTCATAAACCTAAACCTAAAAATAAATCACAATCATTTCAACTGACAACTATAATGAATAAGTGCTGTAAGAAGTATGGCTGTGAAAAGTAACAGTGTTACTGCTACCACGGCTAGAAGAGGATTAGTCTACCAAAGGAAGATTAGAGATAGTGTAGGCTACTTAAGGCGTAACGAAATAAGCTTATCAGTGCCCAGTCATCAGGGCACACTGGGCACCCTTTCCACTGATACAATTATATGTTGTCACATTGTTGCTGCAGCCTGTACAAAAGATATTCAATTCATTTGACTGGCATTATGATTTTCACTTCTACAGTTATAGAGTGCCGTATGTATGAACGCAATGAATGACACTGAACTAATCACTTAATCTATGATTTGTTCCCCTGCTTTGTAATTTTGTATTGCTGTATACAGTTTTTGGAGTTAATTCTTTAATTCTGGCACTCCAGCACATGGCTACTGTAATTAAATGCTTTTGTTTAAAATTGCTAAGGTCACGGTGTCAGGGAGAGGACCAAATTACATGTTCCCGACATCAGCAGTCATGTTCAAGAGAATAAGGACAGACTGAGAAAACAGAAGGGCAACTTGATGTAAGACAAGACTCCAGCATTTCCTTCAAGTCTTTGCGCCACCATGCCTGTCTTTTTTTATTACAGAAACACTCATTCCAGCTGCCACACTTTATTGGTGTGTTTGTGTGTGTGTGTGTGTGTGTGCTTTCTGGAAACTGCCGCACAGTTTGCTATCCTCACTGAACTTTAAATTTGTATGCCACACAGTAACCTCTGTGATCAACAGCAGTGTTTTCCAATCCACAGGGGTCCCTCTTAGAGAAATGTCAAGGAACTTTTTCTTTTCAACTAAAATACAATATGCATTAGTTCCAGGCTGTTTTGCCGAAATGGCAATTAAAAAAACGGTCAACCTTGGAGGTTAAGTAAGTTTAGAGTGCCAGGCTGAACTTTCAAATAAGAGTGAGGCCACAGTCACACTTCGTACTTTGAATCTTTGTTAGACGTTCATTCACTGAAATTTACTGCTGCTTCACTGTTTTGCAGTATGTAGCCCCAGTGAGCGGAAATATTAAATAAATAAGACTAATATACTGTCTTAAATATATAAATAAGCCGAGGAACTAATCAATAAAAAAAAAAGTAAGAAATCTTTAAAATATAACCATTTTGAAATGTTTCACTTGTTCACAGCTCGTGAGCTAGCTCGCAGTTGGTGAGCCTGCTGCTGATTGGCTGACAGGTGAGGGGGCGGTGACTGGTGACCACTTTAGTACTCTCAGTAAGTCCATCAACAGAAACTTTAAATAACTCATACAAAACAGTCTGATATAACATAATAAGGCCATGAGATTGAATAATTCTTGAATTTCACTGTTTTTTAGTTCATTTTTATGTTTGAATGTTCTTTTCTTTCAGAATGTCTTATTTATAAAATATGAAACCTAATACTGCTGTGGTTCCATATTTGAGATGGAGGAAGTGAAGGCATCCTGTGTTGCCTTTCTTTCAGTTGTGCTGCCATTTGGTTATTTTATCTGAATCAAAGCTGCAACCAATCCATCTGCTCACAATACTTTTCGGCATCTACAGTATGCCCAGAACACAAAAGCATTAATGGACTTTGATTCATAAAGTTCATATCATGACTTGTCATGGCCTTTTTTAAAGCACTTTCATCGGAGTATTGAGACAATCAAGCCACATGCAAACAAGCCTGTTCAAAAGTGTTCGAACACATTCCCAGCAAACTGGTAAATCTTTGCTGAAGTTCCAAATGTTTGAATTTTAAACCAAAACAGATTGTGATTTAAGCTCCAATTTTCATTTTTGACACCAACGCAGATTTGAATACAGGGCTTAGTCAACATAAATCTACAATACGCTTACAACTAATTGCAGTAAAAAGGTTGAGGTACAAGACAAAATCTGCTTTAGTCTCAATCCAACATTAAGAACAGTTGGAGGGCTGTGGCAGAAGCACCAAAGCCTTTTGTTTACTTCTCAGCCATTTCCTCCAAATGAGGCTGAATCATCTGATTACTTAGATGTCTGTAAATCTAATTAGCCTAATGTGTCTTCTCTGAAAAGCCCACTGTGAGGACACAAACTGTGATTTTTCTCTGAAAACTGGGCTAACTTTGTGAGTTTTTGAGGAATTAGTAGTGTAAATCTGAATGCAGCCCTGCTGAAACACGTTCCTTTTACATATATATATATATATATTTCTTTAAGTTTATCTCTTTAAGTTAATAAACTGTGCCACAGCATCTAAGTAAATACAAAGCCTGCAAAACAACCACTCTGTCAGAATTCAGTGTTTTGCAGGGTTCTTCTTCCTTTGCTCTGTAGTGATTTTAACATGAACAGACAACCACATGAAACACACACACACACTCATGTACTACAGAGAGACATACAGAATAGGGAACAAGAAAAGAAAAAAGAACTGACACAGGAAGAGAAAGCAGAGACAGAGATGAGTCAAATACACCTCATAGCAAAAAAAAAAAATGGAGAATACAAGGAAGACTGGCCGACCTGTGTTCCTCTGCACAATCATACATACAGGTCCATGGAGAATCTACATAATGGCAAACAAAAAAACAAGACAGCGAGTTAGACCGTGTGTAGCATCCAGGGCACAGTCTGACAGTTTCCTTTCTGCCTAGCTGTCTGTTTTACTTCCTTCTGTCTAAGTGTCTGGCTCTGTGATATGCTGAGAAAAAACGAGAGGAGGGTGTAGAAGTGTGACTAAAAACAACATGACTGCATACAGTGGCTTCACACAGAAAAATTACCCCCTTTTTTTCCTTTCTCCACACAGTTTCCTGCACTATGAAGCATTTTTTGTCTCTTTATGTGGCATCATGTTTACAGCTGTTTCAGGTCACATGTGAATCACAAAACAAATACAATAAGGACACACAAAGAGTCCACAGGTTTGCAACGCTTCAGAAATATCAGTATATTAATGGATGGAGAAAGACAGATGAACCCTGCTGTGTCAAATAAATGTACTAATGGTGTAAAACAAAACATATATATCTAACATTTTAGTTAATGTCAGCAGTTAACTGACATTAAGGACTTAGGAGATGTTGCTGTGACTGGAAAGAGTGTGTCCTCCTGGTTCCAGCGACATGTGCATGGCTGTGTTATAAGTAAGAAGAAGCTGTGTTTGGGAAAGGGTGGCTGACTTTCTCAAAACACGGTCGCGACGCAACAAAATGTACAAAAATGTTTCCATGTGAGGGAGAGGAGCTCCGTCCACACAAAGGTGTACACTGCACCTGCTATAAGAGTAAAGTTTTTGAAGTGCCTGGTTGTAGCATAATGCTGTACTCTATAATACCACAACAAGCTAATGCTAACATGAGAAAAGCCAGAGTGATTCTTGACCTTTAAAAACTGCTTATTTGACGAAACAAACTAAACTGACCAAAGTATGTTTTTCTGGAACTATGAGATGTGCGTGTTAAGATGACGAATATTTGTATTGTTTTTGCTTTTACTATAATATCTTGGTATATTGTTTTGATATTTCAACACAATATGCCAAAAATCAGAACCAGGATTTGATCGTTGATTTTAATCTGGACAGTCACGGTCTGAATGTTCTTATGTGTCAGAACTCGTTTTTTTAACACTTCTTTAAAGCATGTAAGGTCATACACTGCTGCAGAAACATTTCCTTTCTTAATTTATTTATAATTCCGATTTAGAAAACTGATTTATCTCTATATTAATCTAACTGGCTTATCAAAACTGGTGGGAAATGTGAAATGTTCAGCAATCATTTCTGATAAAACTCGTCCTTTTCTTTGACCTTAGTATCTCTGAGGGCCTTTTATAGGATTTGCTCTTAACTTGTGAAGCCTCTTTCGACACCTGGAGTACATACAAGCAGCACAACTGCGATGGAGGTCGAATTGAAATGCATTTAAAAATACCTCCTGCTGCTGAGCAATGCTGGCATAAACTTCTGAAATGGAGCTGCTGGGATATTTCTCTGCCCAAACTATTCTTTTAAGGTACAGACACTCGGTTTTTGTGTCTGGAATCTCTTTGAAAGATGAGATTTAAGTGGATTAAGAAAGGAATGACATCACTGAGCATTGCCAAAACACCCCCACAAACAGACTTGAGTCAATATTCTTTAAGATTTCTTTTCCCATCACATCATGTTGCCGCTCAGCCATGACTGCCAGAAGTTCATGGCACCTGTCGACACCTTCTGCTGCAGAATAGGAGGCAGACTACCTAACAAACGAGCCATTTTTATGTGGGGAGCAGCCAGGACTTTTTCCATGCCCCATGGTCAGGCCGCACAAACTGCTGAAAGCTTGAACTAATAAAACATGCCAGAAGTAACATCTTGATGTTTTTTAAGGGATACAGTAAGCAGCTTGGCTCCTTTCAAGGGCCAACAGTTTGTGTGATGCAGTCAATGTTTTCAACAAGAGCCTTTTGCCTTCAGCTTCAGGTCTCTGACTTTTTATCAGTTAGAACAAAACGTTGATCTATATATACTGTGTTTATACACTACAGGCCAAAAGTTTGGAAGCAAGATCAAATTGTGTACAAAAAAAGATCATAGTTTCATTGGTATACTTTGCAACAAAATAAACAAACGTGATTATTATATAAAGAGTAACTTATCAGAAGACATTTTTACTATAATTATCAGGTATTTGAGTTTTTCTTGCTACTCAGACTTTGCTTTCTTCAAAGTAACCCTTTCTGGCTTTAATCAACAGCATGGCATATACGAGGCATTCGTTCCACAAGTTTTTTTAAGGTATGTGCCAGGCCAGGAATTGCATTCCAAGCTTTCTTAAGTTCATCAATGCTGCTGATTTGTGGGACGCGCTTTTCCGACTGATCGATCCAATTCATCCCAATTGGAGAGAGGTCAGGGGCCTCATTTATAAACGTTGCGTACGCCAGTTTCTACGCAAACTTTGGGATTTATAAAAAAAACAAACATGGCGGAGAATGTGCAGTCCTCCACGCAAAGCTCTGACCCATGCATACGCACATAATGTGGAGAAATGAGAAACTGTGACCCCGTTGGCAAAAGGATACAGACTGTGTGTGAAACTGAACCCATTATGTAGAGAAAATCAAAATATGACGGTTCATGTATCGTATATGAAGAGGTAATTTCTTAAACGATAAGACATTTTTACAGTGAATAAACCACCAAAAACACGGTTTAGGAAAATAAATACAAACGACGATATCTGTTAGTGCAAAATATCCCTCGGATTTGTTCTGTTGTTATTAAACAGCTGCATGCTCTAAATTATATTCTAGTAAATCAGGAGAACAGTGGGACCGATCACGTTCACACTTATGCTGTTTTCGATGCTTCAGCTCGGGCAGATCTGAGTGTGTAGGTTCATATATTGTTATCATATAGGACTGTTGTGCTCCATAATGTTATTTTCCTCTGACGCTGGTGGTCGTGTTGGGCTCTGAGCCGACCCCTGTCCCATCTGAGTCAAACGCTGCGCAGCGTCTAGATGTGATGAGACACTTATAATAAAAAATAAATAAATAAATAAAACAGCAGTCGTTTTATTGCACAGCTCATGTCATGCAACATATTTTTAATTTCCCTTACATTCAACAGTAACTTTGTTGATGGAGTGGATTATGTCCCTTTGCATCAGTGAGGACAGGCTGACGAGCTGCAGTGCAATAACCCCACTGAACACTCAGCAACTAAAACAGTTTTTATCAATGAAGTTGCAGTTGTTTTTTTTTTCTGTTTGTTTGTTTTTTAAATAAGTGTAAAGAACTCAAATGCATTTGATTCCCTCATTTTAAAAAAGGGGTTACAAATCACATAAGCTACCTGAGTCATCAGTGCGTCTTGCACGCCTGTGCCCCGCCGCCCTCCCCTGTCAGACTTTTCCTTTATTTAAGCCAATCTTCCGAGGCAGCAGCATTAACAGCGTCCGCCACATGCTGCCACTCTGAGGCCTTTTTGGCGTTTAAAATGTCCAGTTTGTGTCCATCAACAAAATTATTTTTCTGGTGTCGACCTCCCAAACAAGATCTTCTATTTCACACTACGTGAATTTTCTTATTTTATGTCATCATTATGGTCATCCTCATGCACTCTCAGGTAGAATGAATATTAATTAGGGGCGTTTCACTGACTGACTATTTCTAGGCAATTATGGGCGTGACAGGCGATATGACTCTCCCCAAAATGCAAAAGGTGCGCCAGTGCATTTTGAGTTGGTTGTGATTTATAAAGGGAAACTGGCATAGGATGTGCGTGCGCACAGTGTTATAAATCAGTCTATTTTTGTGCGTATGCATGTTCTGTGTTTCAAATGTCCGTCAGACGCCACCTTTTGACGTGAATCCTACGCACAGTTTTATAAATGAGGCTCCCTGGAGACTGAGGGGGGCAAAACCATCTTTTGAAGAACACCTTCCTCTTCTTTTTTGTCTAGGTAACATCAATGTATAAATAAAATGGTGCATGTCAATGAAAGCAAAGTCTGATCATGCAGTAAATACATCCCAAAATACATAGAACTCATGCTGGTTTTTTTTAAGAAAGGCATTGTGAACAGAAACTTGAAGTTGCTTCCAAATGTTTGGCCTGTATTGGCCTTGCATCCAAAGTTGGCCTGTAGTGTATGTGTATGTCTATTCACATGTAAACGTCCCAGCAGACACAGTAGTAATATTCATTAGTCCAGATTTAGGCCACCTGATTATTACCTTTAAGTTTAATGTTCACCCCCGAGAACATATTGAGCCATAAAGTTTTAGTATGATTTGACTGCTGAAGAGTTGGAAATTTTACACACTGTGATGATAAAGCTCTCACTTCTCTGAACTGGTGTCCAATTAAAACTTCCATGAGAACAAGTCTGAACATTTTCTCAGTGTTTCCTTCTTGGTTAGTGTTTCTCTGCTTTAGTAGTTAGCTGTATTAGAACCACATTTAGCTTCATTTCTCACTTTCCCTTACAGTCATTTTTTAGACTTATGAGGAAGTCAGCTCCATGACTCTTAACTGTAACACATCAGTTACATTGCTGAGGTTTCGTAACTTTGTCACATATCTCACATCTCCACAGCTATGGCTGAAAAGCCTAAAAGTATCACACTTTGTCTCTAATCTAATTTGCAACTGTCTTACCGAAGCGCACACAGAAAGCACTATAACAGGGGTGTCAACCCTCCAAGATATAGAGGATTTTACCATATCCACCTTGCCTCAGTGCTGCTCTGTTATAGTTATTCCTACTGTGCATATCAAAACCAAAAAAACTCACAATATAACGCTGCTGGTTAGGAACATATGTGCTGCAACTTCACACTGTGCTAGTGTGTTTATTTATTGTGGTCTGTTCTGGGGTTATTTCTCAACGTAGAAAGAGGAAAACAGATGCTGGCTGACATGACAGCACCGACCGGACTGGACCGCTGCTGGAGAGGAGCGGACTAAAGACTGGAGAGGACCGGATTAAAGACTGGAGAGGACCGGACTAAAGACTGGCCCTCAGCCCACTAGTTTTCTATACATATATATTTTGCACGTTTTTATTTTTCAATAAATAGCTGTGTTTGTATCGTGGCTGCTCATGTTAATCATATTCTAATATTTACAACACTGTGAGGAGGTTATAGCTGTAAGTTTGACTATTAGACAGAAGTAAGATCTGGCTCTCTTGCAGGCCACATAAAATGACGTGGCGGGCCTTGAGTTTGACACATGTGCTCTATGACGTTTAGCCACAAAGCACGTGGATAGGACTTCAGTAGAAGTTTAGTCTAAAACCCTGTCTGGGGGACTCACCTGTAGCTATGAGCCTGACTGTTACCCCCAACAACAAACACTCACACAGATGGATGGATCCTCTGCGTGGTTGGCAAGAATACAAAAAAGAAAAAAAAAAAAGACGTTTGAACCACATTACAACTGCATCTAATGGTTTTCTTCTCCATCTCCAGCAAGGAGACTTTTGAGTTCAGATTAAATTGTGAAACTCCAAGTGTGGTCCTTGAAACGACTCAGCATGTGCAAAAGGATTATTGGTCTTATTACACAATACCCTAAATACCAACCACTACACCTGTGAAACAGCAGCGATAATGATCCACATCTGGATAATACCTTTCTTGCTGTGAAGCGTGGTGGCAAAATGGTACTTGGTATGAATGTCACTGACAGCAACTGAGAGTCTGGTCGGCGCTGAGGATTTGACTAGAGCCAAACACAGAGAGATCCTAGAAGAAGCCCTGCTGCAGAGCTCACACAGCCTCAGACAGGAAGAGCACAAGTGGACGAGGCTCCAAGCCAAGGCAAGGCTGGAGAGGCTTCAAGTTTGTGTGTCCTTGAATGACCCAGCCAAAGATTGAACTTGAACTCCAAAACAAACTGTAGAGCGAACTGATGATCACCAATAATAAATTTTAGAGGATCTGCGAGGAAGAATCTGCTCATATCAAAGTATACAGAGACAGAGACTTCACAGAGACAGGCTGGAGGGGACTTTGAAGCTTCTGAAAACACACTGTATTGTATTTCAGCTGAATTTTCTGACCCTGCTCTCTCATTTTAAGGTAGAGTGTGTTTATCGATAGCAGAGAGATATTGCCTAATCAATCTGAACTTAACTCAGTAAACTAGGTAATAAAAATGAATGGCCATAAAAACCTTCAGCAAGTTCAGGCATCTGTGGTATTTAACTGAGGCCCTTATCATTGGAGTGAGGTTCAGTAACTGGCTCAAGGACACAGCAGCAGCATTCACACTGGCTGTTGCAGGAGAACAGCCTGCAAGCTTTTAGTGAAAGGAAAGGCGAGGACAGGATACTGCATGGCTCCATTAGAGACCAAAATCCTTGTGGTTGATTTCTGACCTCTGAAATTACAGAAGCTAAATATTGTGAAGTGTTCATGGTATTGCAGATACCACATCAATATCACCTTGACAATGTTGTGCTTTCTCTGAAACAACATCTTACTCTGTCTCTGAATGACAAAACTTCTAGTCATTACAGCTGGTATGTTAATTGTTGTACACCATCGTGCTTGACGTTGACACACTGACCAGAAAAGTCAGGGACAATTTAAAAAAAAGGTTGAACCAAATGAAAGATGTACTCACTGAGCTTTCCAAAGCCCAGTAGCACACAGTGACCACATGAATGAGTCTACATGAATGATGCTATTGTTACATTCACATAAGCTGAACTGGAGAATTCTGGTGGTGTGTTTGCTCATGTAAATCATGTTGAAATTAATATGTGCCACCAGTAATCATGCGAAAACTTTTCAGTTCTGTCTTTCATCACTGGTGCTCAGATGATGAAGGTAAATGAACTAAACTGGGTACATCTTCAAATTCTGAGGTAACTCAGTCGGCAGAAACATGAAAGGGTGTTTCCACTGAAGCACAGGCACTGAGGCCACAAGGCAGACAGAGGAAAACAGTGGAAACATCTATGGAATGGTTGACACATGGGGATCACGGGAGTCTTTCTGTAGATGGCACAAGTTTTGATTCATAGTTGAGCGTTTGGTTCCTACTTGTTGGTACCACCACTACAACACCAGGTGGATGTATTCCCTGAGATTGTAATTTAAAAACAGTTTCCAGCATTTCTACACCACCTAATCTCTTAGATTAAGTCAGGAAACATCCACCTGCTCTAGTCTATTTTAGTTAAAGTAAGGGAGGTTATAAAAACCAAGAATGCATCAAGAACAATTTGATGAATCAGGAATCAGAGCAGGAAATGATTATTAGAAGAACGACTCTTTAGTGCTATCTGGCTCTAGATGAGTTTTCGAAACACACTTCTAGGTTAGTCTGCTGTTCTGTGGGGTGAGGGAGTGGCAAAATAGCCAATTAAGAAATAAAAAGAACAATAATCATCATGGGGATGTCGTGGTAAAGTAAAAAGAGGGTAATCTGTAATTGTCTGATGCCTTAGCTATCCAGTGTTGAGTAATGGTAAACTCATAAAGGGTGAGTAAACCATCCGTTGCAAGAAAGTGGGTAAACTGTGTTTTTGTGATTTTACCCTCAACTATATTCCTAATGATAAAACCTACTAGGCTAATACAAAATATTATTATCCATCTTACACTTAAAAGAGCTGACTCTTAATTTTCAAACTTCAGGTTGTCTTAAGTGTTCAATCTCTAACTCAGAAATATGTAGGAGTAAATGTATATACATGTGAAACTGACCAATCATACTTCTTGTGGTCACATATCTAAGTTGTATCTTATAGGTACATGTTTGAAGAGGCACATGTTGGCAGTTTCTGGGCCCACATATGCAGCCAAACGTTACAGAGTAACCCCTAAAGCAGAAGTGTAACTGATGCAAATGAATCATGTACCAAGTATCAGAAACCTGAATAATGTTAAGAGTCATGTAGAGCTGATATTTTCCCACTAACAACATTAACTGATTATCAAAATAGTTGCTGATTAATTTCTTGATCAACAAATCACTTAACTGACTAATCATGTCAGCTCTAAAGTCATGTATACAATAATCAAGTTTCTCAATGTGCCACGAAAATGCAAAAAGACCTGAACCTGGAATATTAACATGCATGTAAATGCCGGAATTTGTTGAACATCAGCCAAACTGGTTAGATAAATACACACCATATTTTCATCACACTTTTGTGATAAATGAAAGTTTGTTTTTCATTTCCATATTCTGTGTCATTCTTGTGATATATCCCTAAAAGATCAAGAACTCCCAGAACAATCAGAATCACAAACTGACTATGTGGAATTACGATTGTTTAAAACAAGCCAGGAAAATAAAACTGATTAAAGGTATGAAAATGTTCAAGCCACAGCCAATTTCAACACCAAATCTTTTCACAGCTTAAGTCATGCAATGTAAGGGATTTGCTTTTTTGGACCACAAACCCACAGGTACATGCAGCCTTTTTTTATGATGCTGTTTTGTGTTTGCTTAATGAGCTCACTCTGCCAAAGACTCATTATTTCTGAACACATGTGGGCAAAACTGATACTGACCTATCAATGCCATGAGAGTTCTACAGAGGGGAGCAAAAGATAAAATGGATGACATTTCATATCTTCTACATATCCATATTCACCTGTGCAATAACACCTCACCACTGCACATCTAACTGGGTGAGGCTGTGTATATAAATACTGTTTCTTTCTTTTTCTGTTATTGTTATTATTATTATTTACTATTTATTGTACATACTGTTTTTTTGTGTCTTTGTGTGTTTTTTTGTCTATTATTTAATGTCTCTTTTACTTTGTGTTTGAGCTGATGTAACAGTGAAATTTCCCCACTGTGGGATCAACAAAAGATCTTATCTTAAAAAAAAGTAGCATACACGTAACATGACCTTACAATGTACCTGAGAAAGCAACAGTGGACTATCAGTGAAGGAGACCCCACACTGCAGCCTTCAGTCCAACTGCTAAACTGCTAAACTCCAACTAAACGCTGATGAGGCATAAATACAACACCACTTGTTTTAATGATTTAAAAACTCTCCCCGTATCACCCGGCTCCTGTATGTATGCCAAGGGAGCAGTTGTTTCTGACAACTGTAGATTACAGTATGTGCAGCCAGCCAAACATCACACCACCCGCCACAATTTGTCAAGAGTTCTGCCTCGTCGTCACTATCACAGTTTTCCACGCTATAGTAGCAGGATATGCTGCTGAAATAATTTATTGTTGACATATATGTGGCTCAAAATGGTGCACAAACTATCTGTTAAAATAATGGCAACAGGAGACACTTTAGCATGTGTTTTCTCATACAGCATCCATTACACTCTGCACTAGCTGTCAGAATGGACGGGAGGTCTAAGATGCTGAGATTTCTGGTGTCCGATTGAAGTTCAACTCTCAGCTGAACTGATGACCTTTTGGCTTTTTAGGCTGTTCTCTGAGCTTGTCCTGACATAATGAAGCTCGTACCTAAAGTTCCTGTTTCAGCATCTGTCCGGTTCATTTTAGTTCAGCGGTCTGTTTAGAACACTCTCATGGGTGGAGCTGAAGCAACACCCACATTTCTCCAATAAACACCAAGTCAACAAACAGTCCAGTACTGCATTGTTCAGGGGAACAGTGGAATGTCTTTAAATGGTTCATTAGGGAATAGCTTCTTGGTTCAACATGTAGTAAAAGCGTTGTACATACGATTATGGGACAAAAACAAAATTTACTTTTAAGAGTGTCTGTGAAGGTTCTCAATCATCCAGGTCATGGTAATTTCTAAGAGTTGTTTGGAGATGTTTCATGTCTTATCCAAGAAGCTTCTTCAGTTCTGTTATCTATACAGCTTCATTTTGTTTGCCATTGCCATTTCATCATTTCATTATCAATGTCCTAATTCAATTTAAGAGTAAAATATCAATAGTTTGGAGCAGATGGAAAAAGATTATTAGCTATTAAGAGCTCAGTGTTGAGTGAAGTTCAGAATGTTCAAGACGTTGCTGAACATCTAACTGATGAATCTAAAACATCCTAACTAAGCTTTTTAGATTTACAAAAAAATACTCGGGTTAAAAAAAACAAAGAAACAAAAAACAATCCAAGAACAAGGAACCAAGGAAGTATAGTGTCCACTTATAAATATTTTCTGTCATCATGACACCGCACCTCTAATGGAATTCTGAGGAGTTAACTTTACATGTTGAACATGTTGAATTATGGCAATTTTCTTTGCAAAGAAACTTCAGAGACCCACAGAGCCAATAAAAATAGGTCTGGACTGCACTAGCTATTTGTTGATCCATTATTTATTTCGTGTGAAGTCCTTCCTAAGATCTGAGTATCTCCTAACTTCAAAGCAGTGAATTAATAAACTGTGTTGAACAAGTTATATTTGGTTTCACATACAAAAATATCAATATCTAAATAAGTAACAACTAAATTCAAAGATAAGAAAAACGATACGTTATGGTGTGTAAGAGACATTCTACAGGATATCCTCTCAGGTGGGCACAGAGGCAAAGATCCTGTTTGGGGTGAATTTGAGTCAAAAGTAGTACTTCTTCTCTGAGTCACAACTCAGATAAATCTTTCAGTGTAATTGCCTGAGGACATCATTATCAATGATGTCCATCACAAAAAAAACAGCTAAAATCTGCTTAGAAAGTTTTCTTCAGTACAGTAATCAATTGATAGTTGTGCATCCATGGGAACACTACAGATAGGAACTGCTAATAGGTCATCTGGTGTACCTTGAATAGTACCAATTTGCCAAAATGTGAGCAAATACAGGCTACAGGATGGGACTCTAAAGAGAATACCAGTACAGCACCAGTAGTTGAAATTATACATCAAATCTGATGAGCTTTTACTGCGTCATCTCTCCTGATGACTTTCATTTTTTGTTGTGTGTTTATATCTACCATGAGTAGTAGTAGTACCATGTGTGTGTGTAAAACAGATGTAACAAGAATTATATTGTGAAACATTTACAGGACCATGTTGAGGACAATTCAGTGACTTGCACAGTTCCCATACAGTACTTCAGAGCTTAGCTTTTAGCATCTTGTGGCACTTAATAATAATAAAATACAATATACACTGAGAGCGACCAAAATACAACAATATCACCCAACACGAGTAATCCAGAACAACAACAACGCTGAAAATAATATGATGACATAACAACTTGTTAAATTAAAGCGATGGAAATGTACATTAAGCTTTGTTGGTATGCAAATTATATGACAGGCACTGGTCTTTTAGCCCACGTTGAAACTCCCTATTGTGTCGCTCAGTCCGATTTACAAGAGCATGAACACCACCCTTTTTTTTAAGCGCACAAAGAGGCAACAATTAGACTGTGAGGACATATTCGCTAAATTTGACAAAAGGTATACTGCACCAGAATTGCAGATTACACCATTACCCGACAATCAGGCCAAATCTGTACTTAAAAACAGCTGGTGCAACAGGCTCCAGTAGTGTGCAAGCATTCCTGCATAGAGTAGTGTCAACACTACTTATAAACTTACAACCACATCTGTTTGGACGCATTGATCAAACTTATAGTAACTGCAGAGGATGTTGCAGACGGGCAAGAGAGTTTGCATGAAGCATAAAACTGAAGCTAATATGAAAAATTCATAATCATATTTTGAATCCAAAAGCAAAAGTGCTGCCATAACATAATCAGATCCATACCAAGTTATCAGGTGACTGTGGGCTCACATGGATGAGGTTTCAGTTGTGTTGTAAAGATAGGATGTGTAAATCATGTCTCCGGGGCGTTAAGTTTAGTCTTTAATGTAGACAAAAATAGCAGAGGTTTGTATTTCAAATAAAACGTCTATAATGTGAGGTCAGCGGCATCAAATAAAATCAAATACATCTGAGTCACACTGACAGATGAATCCATGTGTGTGTATGTATCGTCCATATCTGGGACATGTCTGGGATATCAGGAACAACAAAAATAGCACAAACGTGCAGAAAGGTTGTTCTTAAGCTACTCACTTCATATCATCACATCATATGTGCGATATACCAGTCTGTTTCTAGCAAGGCCATGTGGCAGGGATTATATGTTGATTAACAAACTAATGCATTAGTATGAGTATGAGGTCAACTGGACTGATGCATTTGCATCATAATGCATCATAATGCATCAACCCAAATGGATCAGTATTTTCTGGTGCCTGTACACACCTTATTAAATGGGCTAGCTATTGATAAGATATGACCAATCCACAATAATGTTTGTCTTAGTCAGCTGTAAAGTTCAAACAATACCTTTTTATTAACCTTTTGGAACAACATAATTCAAACTTGCAAATTGCAAAATCCAAATGTGTGCAAGTGCGGCATATTGTAATTCTGCTACAATCTGTGGTACAGTTTTAGCAAATCCTGGTTGCTAACATTATACAAAATACATCTACATACATTGAGATCACATAGAATGACACTGAGTTATCTGATTATTAGGTAAAGTAGGGATGATATGGATGACTGGTATACATTCACTTGTTTTAAACTCTATTGGTCCAACTTATGATGCAAGTTTTCTATTCAAAGATCTGTATACTCCAAACCCAAGCTGGAACAACCCATCATCATTTCTGACATTTCTCTGACTGACATGGTTCTTCCAGAGCCACAGAGGACATTATATACCCGTTTCCAAAGGCTGTAAAGTATTCCTGGAGACTAGGTCTTGTAGATCTGGAGACATAAAGTCTGTGGCGTTTCCCTTTAATTTGCATAAATTTTTGAGCCGTGCAGTTTACCTGCTGGCCTCCCTGTCTGCCGGTGTGTTTATGTGAGAGCTGTTTTTCTGATTCAGCGCGCCAGCCGGCGATAGACTTGTAATTCTGTCTGAATGACCGAGTGAACTGCCTTTAAACTCAATCTGCTGCGTCACGGTGTGCGCTTTAGGATCTCGTTACCTGTACACTGTTACTGGAACCCTCACAGCCAGAGTGATTTGATTTCACTAACAATAGCACAACTTAACACGTGCAAAATGCATGAGAAGTTGATTGACAACCATTCAAAGCTTTTATCTGAGTGATGGCGGGAGTAGACTGTCCTTACAAGACCTACTGCTGGGGGAGAAAAATGTGCTTGAGGCCATCGCTGAAACTGAATGTGATGCGACTGCTGTTCTTAGCACTGTCATTTCTTTCACAATTATACGCTCAATTATCCAATCACGAATGTCATTGTACTGTAACAGTTGATGTTGGCAGAGAAGTGATTATGGTTCAGATCTGTGAGGTATATACACGCAGCAACAGACATGATATTAGATGTGCTTTCATACTATGGAGCCCCAAAACTGACAAAAGGCAATGGCATTTAATCAGAGGAGTCAAATATATAACTCAATACCTGACTCTTTAATCTCTTACCAGCTCATTTTCTCATTTTTCAGCTCCTTAGTTGTGTAGTATTCCTCTGGTTTTGACACACATCAGTCCTGAACGTATCCCCGGTTTTCCACACGTATTTATTGTCAGCTGTGAAAACATCAAAAAGACTGTGCAGCTAGCTAACATAACACACAGCCTTTTCAGCTAACTACCTAGCTAAAAAAATTGCTTTTCCTCCTAAAATTACACCAGCCAATGTATTTTAACCCCTGGATATATAATGTAATGCTATAATATCACTGTAATCACTACTCGTGTAGTTAAAGCATTATAATGTGCAAGCTAATACTAACATAGTTTGCTAGCTAGCTAATGCTAATTAGAGCATCTATGGATAATTCATATTTCCTTTAATTATATCATGTATCACTGTACAATTCAGTGCTGTAGAACTCTTTTGAGATTCCTATATCAATGGAGAAACTCATGTCCTGATCTGAGCTGAGCTCAAGCAATGCTATTATACACCTCCACACCTCACTAACCATATTAACAAACCATAAACCCAACACGACCCTGATTATCATCATATCTTAGCCTTTAGAACTGATTTATCTAAACTGATACTGTTACGCAACTAAAGAAACTCATACTATTTGGACAAGATCAGAGGAACTCACACCACGCAACATTTATCTCAGCTTGTAACAAGATGCTGCTATAAGGACAAGAAGTGAGCGCTGTATAACTATGTGCGGGTCCACTTGTGCTTGCATGCAAACACACTTTTGCATAGCCGAGGGCCACATGAGCATCGAGTGGAGCAGTGCTGGAGTACTGGCTCCAGCTGTGCTTGTATTTTAACAGTGATCACAGGCTGGATACCTCTAATTCTACTGCTTAATTATATCCAACACTGGAGGAGCAAACGCCTACAAAATAACACCACTGCAATACCTGAATAAGTAAAGACAACGTGCTCAGGTGACAACGCCCCCTGAGCACTGAATATCATATAACAATTCGTCATTTGGTGGGACACACCAAATAACATAAGTGCATTGCATTGTCAATTGTTAAGACTGATCACTATGAAATGAGCTAAACATGATGCACTGTGGGTCTTACAGGTATAAATGAGTCTGTCGTTGTCTTAGCTTCAGCGTGGATAAAGTGTACGTCCAACAGACTGTGCTTGAGTTAGTCTGTTAGAAAGCCCATCGAGATGACTGACAAGATTTGGGGGAAGAGGCTGATGGAAGCTTGAATTTGAATTGACTGCCTCATAATTGTAATGTGCCAAGAAATGATTAAAATCTCCATAAATGATGATACTGATTACAATAATAGTGGATGCAAAGGTCATAATGAGACATTTCAGAGACGGCAGTATACTGTACTGCCCATTTTGCAGTTGCTTAGTTGAGTTTTACAGAAGGATATTTTCATAGAGTAACATGTGGCTTTTGAATTTTATGAATTTCAGTGGATAAATGCCAAGCAGCGCTGGAAGAGAACTGTGGGTTTTTTGGTCACTTTTCAACAGTTCAACTCTGGAGGATTTGACTGTAGATCCCCTGTCAAACCACAAGAGGCACCTTATTAACTCATGAGATGATCCTTGAGAGGCACCTAGCACATTATGTGTCTTTATCTAGCTGCACCTGTGATATTCTTACTATGACAAGCCAAAATGGATCCATGAAAAATTTCAATGAAAATAATTTTGGCCTATTACATTTGATAACACACTGACTGTCTTATTTAATAGGTTAAAGTACACTGATTATTCTTACTGAATGTAACCAAGAGGAGGTGCCAGTTAACATAACGTGCTACAAAATGACAATACTAATGTCAATATGATTATGAATATGAATATTATTGTAAATTAAATATCTTTTTTTGAGAAGGATTAATCGGTTATCATATTAGTTGCCATTTAATTTTCTTCTGATCAACTATTTGATTAATCAATTAATCATTGCGGTATATAACAATACAATGAATTTAATCATAGACACAATAGATTAAGTAAATACACACAACATGCTGAAATCTGTATAAACAATGTTATATTAAGCTAAGATAAAGTTTACAATCATCACAGTATGAACAGTTTATGGTTGGTTGCCACATTCTGCAGAAGCGTCTATCTTTGTGTCAGAGCCATGAATCGTTTGTTGCATCACTGCCTGGATTATAAACAATGCCAAATGAATTTAATAGCGCTCTCTGTTTTCACCTTGTAGGTGAATACCAAGTTTCAAAATACTGCCCATGTGTTTAATGAATACACATTCTTATTGTTACTGAATCAAACCCCAGTGGCGGTAAATGAATGGAAAAAGGTACAATCATTGCTCTTTATTCAAATCTCTAACCTGAATAGGGGTGGGGCCTTCATTTAGATCTGAAAGCAGCCTGACAAGTTCCAACAAACACAAACACATCACAGGGCTGACTGTACTGCACATGCAACACTAATTCCAGCTCTTCCCCCGGCTATCTGCTTCTTTCCTGCGTGCGCACAACTCACGCTTTTTTAGAAACCTGCTCTACGAAACAGTATATGAACACTGAGGGCTGCACTGTTGCAAACGCGAGCCTGCTCTGCAAGCTCCAGACATTCACACAAGCTCCAGCAAAACGGCAGCACACAGGCAGGCCGAATGACCTTAAATACCCTCAGCCGAGAAGTGCTGCTGCCTTCAGTAGCTCCTTGAAAACACCCTGATGGAAACGACTGCTGGCTTGAAGACACTCAGAGTGATCAGCCTGTCAATAGTATTATCTGATGTTCGTCAAATTATTTATCTGAACAGAGGGAAATAAACAAAGCTCCTCACTCCCTCCCAAACAATCAGAGAATGTTGATTGGTAGAAATGCTGCTGTGTTTTACTACATATTTTTATGTCATATCGATAAATCTGCCTTTTAAATAGATATCTGTTGTAAGGAGGACAGTGTGCTCGTAAGAATATCATCAAGATTACTTGTAACGCTCGCTGTTTCTTGTCTCCACGCACAGAAAAATAAAACCCCCACAGTCACCTTGTTGGATTGGGTGCTCTTGTATTTTCTGACAGCCCATGAAGGCATCTTTTTTTTCCTGCTGGATGGTAACATGTAACCTTTCATACTGCACAGCACAAGGAGAGGCACAGGGTAGGACTGACTGTGTAACTTTACACTGGCAGACGAAGCTGATGTCTCACAGTTTGTCAAATGAAGCACATGAAGGATTGGCAAACAAGTCAAGACTTCTGTACGTGCAAAATCAGTGACACACTCGGCTGTACTGCTGTAGATTCCAGCCTTTAAGGTCACTAATGCGCGGTGTGTGAAAGGATTGCTTATTTTGCATGTTTGCCAGATGTTGATCGAGTGAAGTTCCTGTTGCCAAAGCGAAAGCAAAGGTTACATCAGAAACAGGGAGCTCAGACCCATTTGTGCCATGTCAGGCACACACAAGTCAAACTGAGCACACGAGCATTGTCATGAGCTCGTCTGACGCCCCGGGCTACGAGGGGAGAGAGAACTTGGGCCCGTGGACCAACTCCCTCAAGTCTTCCTAAAAGCTAGCCGGGGTGCGTGCTGTTGTTTTCTTCCACTGTCAGAAGCCCGAGCCCGATATCTGTCATTTTAACGTGCTCTCACTTTTTCTCCACGTTAGCGAGCCTTACAATTAACTTCAGCACACGTTTCTGACTGATTAAAAGTCGGTGTTCAATTCGGCGTCAACACACTAAACCAGAAACGGCACAAAATGCCAACTTTTTAGGGAATTTTTCTTTTATTCCTGCTATCTCATTCCGACAAAATACACCGCCGTGGGCGTAAGGGAGCGGTATTAACAAATTATAAAGTTGAAATATTACAGTGATAAAGTGCCACTTTCTGGATAAATTGTACTCCGAATTGTCACAAAGACTCAAATCATTCTGGAAAGGTCTAAAGCATGTTCATCCAGGTGTGAGCCGTCTGCCGATCAGTAAAGCAGCACTGAATTGCTGAAATTGTGAATGTAGTTCGGCAAACAGTGTCCCCCTCCGTAGGACAAAAATAACACCCTGCTTGTCATGATAAAAACATGCATGTGGACATTTAGCGCAGTGTCCGTCCGCCTAGCTGCTCCGCTGTCAAACACCCAGTTTCTTCACTGGAGCAGACTGTTGTCAAACCCCCGCTTCCTCCCCAACCTCCCCCCCAAAATGAAACATACCGCATATGCAAGACGAAGCTCGTGTCCAGATATTATTTGGAGTCCCAGTGCATGTGCATTCCTCCTTCACTCGAACCAGTGTCGGTCTCCGTCGGCCACACTGAGCGGGACACAGCGCCAGGGTTTAACCTGAAATGACCCGCGCTGGTGCAAATCAGGCGAGAGCTGCGCGTGTGTGTCTGCCCGTGGACTGTGTGTGTGCGGGCGGAGCGGAGCACGGGCGGGCGGAGAGCGCGGCTGCGAGACTCTGCTGGGCTGCGGACGCACAAAACTTCAACATGGAGCCCGAAAACGGACACACAAAGCTCCGGGAAGAAGCAGCGAACTGAGCGAGGGGACGGCTGCAGCGCTCCGACTGATCGCTACGGGGAATCAGAGAGCCGAGTGACGGGCCGGAACCGAACAACACAAGCCTCGCCCTTATTACAAACTCCCAAGTTGGCTTCTTTTTTTCGTTTCTTTTTTTTGATGGCGGTTGGCTGTTTTTACTTGTAGGCCTGTACATGCAGACAGGGCAGGAAACACACTGCTCCAACTCACTGTGTGTGGGTGTGTGTGTGTTCAAGGAAAGCAGGGGGGGAAATGTTTACTGAAGAGTCATAAATATCAATAACAACAATACTAAAACATATTATTATTATTATTATTATTATTATTATTTAGCACTACTATGTTATTACAATATATATGAGGTTATTATGTTGTTATTTATTTTAATATTATTGCCATTTATGTAATTGTATTTTTTTAATGCACAGATTTTACATTTGTTCACATTTATATTTTCAGAATTTCTTTCATAATTTTATTTTTACCACTACAGATGTGTGTGTCCTAACTGACAGAAATGTTCACTCAGGTGTCAGTATCCTGTGTCAGTCAGCAGGTGTGTGGGCCCCATGTGGGTGGAGAACAGGCTCAGTCGCGGCTCCCAGTTGGGTTTGTCTGCGACCTCCACGGCGGCCCCACCTGCGTCGGCCCAGAAGAACTTCATGTTGGACTTGACTGGGCTGCAAATGCTAACCCCAGTTGGGTTATTTATACCTTTTACACTTTTATACCTTTTAGGCCCCACATTCGGCCCTATGAAACCATTCTTGAAGCCTCTGTGTGCAAACACATGGAGCCGCTATAGATTCTACATCCAAACCCACCTGTAGCAGCCCAGGTGCCTCCTGTGTCCCTGATTGCCACGGCCCATCATGTGGCATCATCCCAGCTGACATTGAGCGAGAAAAAACATCACAGTTGTTTATCTCACTGCCAAATACATGTAGAAGGAAAGTTTAGGGGGGATTTGAAAATACAAAGCTCGTATACTTGGGGAAAAAAGCATTTATATATTCAGACACTGAATGTGCTTCTCTTTTGTCACCGAACAACAAAGCTTGACAGCCGTCATTTCAGTGGGACGGACACAGTCTGCAGAGTCTCAGCAGGTTAAATGACCTGGTTTCCAGTACGTTGCTTATAGTGTGCTTTATAGCTTTACTCACAACTTAGATGTTCTCAGTTATCAGTTCCTGTTATCAGACTGTGATTGAACATATAATAGTGATTTAATTACAGCTTGCTCATGAAGACACATAAAGGTATTGAATAGTTGGTTAGTAAGAGAGGGAATGAACAGACTGTGACTGAGCCATAATTCAGTTTAACCTGTTGCACTTTGTATATGTAATATGTACACAAATATGTGTACATATTACATATGTTTCTGTACCGTTTTCCAGATGGAAGCAGTACGAAAAGTCCATTACATTATTAGCTATATATAATAAATACCAGATATATATTATATCTGTGCTGTTTTCACCACCCGGGCTAAGTCCTTTCGGTCTTGTGCAGTGCAGCTGCCATACCACACTGCTGCACTGAGGCAGAGGATGCTCTCTATTGTGGCCCTGTAGAAGTTTGTCAGGAGCTGAGGGGAGAGTCCAGCACGTTTCAGCTTCCTGAGGAAGAAGAGTCTTTGTTGAGCCTTCTTTACCAGGTGAGCTGTGTTCATGGACCAGGTCAGGTCAGATGTGATGTGGATGTCCAGGAACTTGATATTGTTGACACGCTCAACTGCTTCCCCGTGGATGAGGAGAGGAGCGTGCTCTGTCCTCCTGGACCTCCTGTAGTCCACTATGACCTCTCTGTAGTGGGTCTCATCATTGTCCGATATGAGGCCCACTACGGTGCAAACTTTACGATGGTGTTTGTGGAGTGGATGGCAGAACAGTCACTGGTGAAGAGAGTGAAGAGGGCTGGGCTGAGCACGCAGCCCTGTGGTGTGCGAGCTCAGTGCGACCAGACACCTTATCTGGTCCTTCAGCTTTCCTGACGTTGATTCCTTCTTCATGGAAGAGCTCACTTGGTGCAGCTGCAGGACTAGCAGGACTGATGCAGTTCTTCCAGCCGGAGAAGGTGAACACTCTCTCTGCTGCCAGGTGTGTCAAAGCGGGCGTAGAATGTGTTCAGGGTGTCGGGGAGAGAGGAATCGTGGCTAACCAGCTGATCACTGCGCTTATAGTCTTGATGCCTCTCCACATACTATGTGGG
Source organism: Scortum barcoo (assembly GCA_023238725.1). NCBI lineage: Eukaryota > Metazoa > Chordata > Actinopteri > Centrarchiformes > Terapontidae > Scortum > Scortum barcoo. The sequence goes on along the minus strand of CM041548.1, from coordinate 2,312,290 downwards.
TTGTTGTTTTCAAAATGCTCCTCGATGTGTCGTTTATACCTGATTTTTGCTAGCTTGATGCCATTTTTCAGTTGCTTTTTCGGGCAATGCTATGGGCCAGCTTGTCACCTGACCTGTAGGCAGCGTCACGGGCTTTAGGTAGTTAGCAGGGGCTTCACTGTGCTGTCCAGCCATGGTTTTTGATTTGGGAAAACCTTGATGGTCTTTGTGGGTAGAACAGCATCAGTACAGAATTTTAGGTAGGACAGAACCGATGATGACGTGTATCCATCCAGATCTGTGCCCTCCTTGAACACTTCCCAGTCAGTGCACTCAGTGCACTCAAAGCAGTCCTGTAATGCTGAAGACGCCTCCTCAGTCCAAACCTGTACAGTTCTGGTGGTTGGTCTTGTACTGCAGATCAGAGGTTTATAGGACAGGGATCAGATTCACAGAGATGTGGTCCGACATGCCCAGGTGTGGAGCTGCAACAACAGCCTTGTATGCTCCAGGGATGTTACAGTAAACTTGATCCAAGGTATTATTGTCCCTCGTTGGAAAGGTTTATGTAACGATGGATTTTGGGGAAAACTGCCTTTAACTTCGACGTGGTTAAAGTCTCCGGCCATGATCACAGCCGCCTCTGGATTGTTGTTCATCTGCAGACTGATCATGCAGTACAGCTCCTCCAATGCTAATTTAGCATTAGCTCGTGGTGGTATGTAGATGGCTACAATCAGGATAGAACAGAGCTCACTAGCCTGTCTTAAATGGTCTGCATTTCACTGCCAGATATTCCAGATCAGGAGAACAGTATGTTCTGATGATGTTCATGTGGCTGTACACCAGGCGTTATATGAATGTACAGAGCCTAAACCTCCACCTCTGTGTTTCTCTGAGGCTGCAGTCCTGTCCGCCCGGAGAAGAGAGCGCCCCGCTAGCTCCACTGCCGTACGTCTGGGATGTTGTTATCCTGCCAGGTCTCGGGTAACGATCGCCACACAGCTGTCGACCTGTGAAGAGACGATCCTCAGCTTCATCTCGTCCATTTTGTTGACGAGTGACCTGTGTATTATGAATATGATATAATATGGAGTTACCAAACTCACTCAGAGGATACCACATGGACTGAACATGGGCTGTGTTTGTCACAACATACTCTGATGCTATGTGTTTTAAGGTATTAACAGCATGACAACAAAGCAGGCTATACCAATATGATATACGATACCACATTGCAGTACATTTTTCTGCTCTTTTGTCAGCCCTACAAACAACGGCACTGATTGGAGGAGCATCAATCATAGAGCCAGTTGTTCTCCTCATAAAAACAGCCATAACAGCCAGTAACAGAGTGAGCTCTCTCACTTAAAGACACTTAGAGAGAGATGAGATGATCAATACCAGAACAGGCCTGAGAACATGACGGGGAACAAGTCACCATGCGCTCTCAAAAACAGTAAAAGTACGCTCACCAATCACCACCTCATAGCTTGGCTGCTAAACCCAAGTGGACAAACCAGCACGTTCTGAAACCATCATCGTCATCACGTTATTATTTTTCCAAGTGTGAACACCCTTTGTACTGGATCTTTGAAATGAACCGTAATGCTCTGCTGATTCATCAACAGCAAATTACCATTTAAGTACACCCTGCACCAAACCTGCCCAAGTTAATGTTAGCATCAGCTTGCTAGGTACCAGCGTATTATACAATACTTTTATATACAACTACTGTTATATTTTTGATCCATAATTCATAGGATTAATGTACAAGTAATATACAAGCAATATACTTTTATTTATTTCACTAATATGCTGCATTCTGATCATTATAATTTTCCTGCCAGTTAATGTTACATCTGTCTAATTCAAACAAAATCAGACTGATTTCAATCACAAATTAACCCTTTTGGAGCATGTTGAGATAAGAATACAACCACATAACATAAGAGCTTGTTTTCTTAAAAAAATAAATTTTATTTAATGCTTATTTAATTTATGTTATTTCGATTCTAAACGTATGCATAGCATATGCAGAAGGGTCATATACAGTGGGGCAAATAAGTATTTAGCCAGCCAATAATTGTGCAAGTTCTCCCACTTAAAAAGATAAGAGAGGCCTGTAATTTTCATCATAGGTACACTTCAACTATGAGAGACAGAATGGGGGAAAGAATCCAGGAAATCACATTGTATGATTTTTAATTAATTAATTGGTAAATTCCTCGGTAAAATAAGTATTTGGTCACCTACAAACAAGCAAGATTTCTGGCTCTCACAGACCTGTAACTTCTTCTTTAAGAGGCTCCTCTGTCCTCCACTCGTTACCTGTATTAATGGCACCTGTTTGAACTCGTTATCAGTATAAAAGACACCTGTCCACAACCTCAAACAGTCAGACTCCAAACTCCACTATGGCCAAGACCAAAGAGCTGTCAAAGGACACCAGAAACAAAATTGTAGACCTGCACCAGGCTGGGAAGACTGAATCTGCAATAGGTAAGCAGCTTGGTGTGAAGAAATCAACTGTGGGAGCAATTATTAGAAAATGGAAGACATACAAGACCACTGATAATCTCCCTCGATCTGGGGCTCCACGCAAGATCTCACCCCGTGGGGTCAAAATGATCATGAGAGAGGGGTGAGCAAAAATCCCAGAACCACACGGAGCTGGGACCAAAGTAACAAAGGCTACCATCAGTAACACACTACGCCGCCAGGGACTCAAATCCTGCAGTGCCAGACGTGTCCCCCTGCTTAAGCCAGTACATGTCCAGGCCCGTCTGAAGTTTGCCTAGAGAGCATTTGGATGATCCAGAAGAGGATTGGGAGAATGTCATATGGTCAGATGAAACCAAAATAGAACTTATTTGGTAAAAACTCAACTTGTTGTGTTTGGAGGAGAAAGAATGCTGAGTTGCATCCAAAGAACACCATACCTACTGTGAAGCATGGGGGTGGAAACATCATGCTTTGGGGCTGTTTTTCTGCAAAGGGACCAGGACGACTGATCCATGTGTAAAGGAAAGAATGAATGGGGCCATGTATCGTGAGATTTTGAGTGAAAACCTCCTTCCATCAGAAAGGGCATTGAAGATGAAACGTGGCTGGGTCTTTCAGCATGACAATGATCCCAAACACACCGCCCGGGCAACAAAGGAGTGGCTTCGTAAGAAGCATTTCAAGGTCCTGGAGTGGCCTAGCCAGTCTCCAGATCTCAACCCCATAGAAAATCTTTGGAGGGAGTTGAAAGTCCGTATTGCCCAGTGACAGCCTTCAAAATATCACTGCTCTAGAGGAGATCTGCATGGAGGAATGGGCCAAAATACCAGCAACAGTGTGTGAAAACCTTGTGAAGACTTACAGAAAACATTTGACCTCTGTCATTGCCAACAAAGGGTATATAACAAAGTATTGAGATGAACTTTTGTTATTGACCAAATACTTATTTTCCACCATAATTTGCAAATAAATTCTTTAAAAATCAGACAATGTGATTTTCTGGATTTTTTTTCTCATTTTGTCTCTCATAGTTGAAGGTATACCTATGATGAAAATTGGAGACCTCTCTCATCTTTTAAGTGGGAGAACTTGCACAATTGGTGGCTGACTAAATACTTTTTTGCCCCACTGCATAAGATGGGGTCCATTTCAGAATAATGAATATTATATTTTTGAATTTTTTATAATATATATTATAATATTTTTGAATATTATTGATTATCATTCTTCACTTTAGATATGTAAAGCTATATATAGACACACCTGCTTGAGATTAAAGACGCAGATTGTTGCTGAAAGATATTAATTAACCCTCTAATAAAGAGGGGCAATCCAAATGGACCCTTTAGCCAGACCGAGCTTGCCAACGAGAAGCTGTAAAGGGGCCCATTAAGGCATCCCACATGGGCAGGATATGTGAGACCCATGTGACTGCACCCATAAAGCCTCCAGTCCAGGCCCATTTAGCCCACAGTTAACCTGAATGGGGCCCTTGTAGTGAGCCTAGATGGGATTCCCACATGATTAGACCAGCTAAAGCCCACACAAACCTGGTACCAATGTATCCCACATTTGACCCATATGGAGCCCACATGGATGTGCTGTCTGGAAACACTGACCTCTCTGAATATTGGCCTTGTTAATAAGTACGTAGACAATTTTGATCATTTTTATTCCTGAAATGATAAGCATAATCTTACCTGGTTTACTTAAAAAAAAAAAAAACTCATGGCACAATCTCAGCTTGCAGGTAAATTATTAGTGAAAGGTTTCAAAGTCTTTTGGCAGCAATCTGTGAATGTCCCTGCCATGCATACAGTACCTTGGATGGTGCTGATCACTTGGTGGAGGCCTGTTCACTTACCTTATTTCACCTTTTCTTTTGTGTACTGTATGTTTAACTTGGATGTTCTCCAAGTGTGTAAAAGGGCAGTCGTTTGGCTGCTTTTATGCTGGAGCATGCCTCAAAAACTAAATTATTATCTGACGCTAACGTGACAGACAGTCTTACTGTGCAGAAGAGAAATTTCTTCTCCAAAACTGTATTTTGGTGACATGTAAATTAAGGTAGATGGATGCACTCTCACAGTACTATATTCAGAGTAATCCGTGAGTGATCTTGTGATAACATCTACACTGTAAACAATTGCTGTAAATTTACAGCACAACAGTATTAATCTGTTATTTTAAAATACAGTGTGTTACTGTCAAAATACATTAAATTCTGTTAAATTACAGTCCAGACACTGTTTTTTCTAACATTACTATACTGTATTCTTAAAATTTTAACAAATTATCAACAGTATCTTACAGTATTTTTTTTATTCTGGGAAGCTGTTCCAGCACACATGTGGAGCTTGAGATACTATTTCCTTTATCCATCCCCATCACATTAAATATCTGGTAAGTAGCAACTTTATTCAGTTACTATGGTGCAAAGTCTATCAGTCTTTCATTCAGTCTATATTTTTTAGTGTTAGCAATGAATATGTGGACATCATGACTGAAATATTCTGTAGCTATGTAGAATTTTATAGCTTTTAAGCTGATAATTAACTGAAACTAAAGTAAGATTATCAGTGGGCTATAAGAAATCTATAGTTGAATAGAATAACATTTGTATTCCTGTAACCCAAACACAAACTTGTAGTGTGTTTGCACACATGATGACTTCATGTTCATGATCTGTGGACATCAGTCTAGCACCTCAGGCCTATTTGAGACATAAGAATTCACAGCAATATACCTAATGTAGCACTGCATTGTTGTATGCCCTACTGCCAAAGGACATTTCAAAAATATGCAGGTCTGAAGGCACATGTATACAGAAATCATAAGGAAGGTGTGGTTGATCAGTTACATCACTTATCACTTTTAGGCATTGGAATAAACCCTGAAAGAGGGACCAAGGCTGCACGGGGCAAAGTCTTGTCAAAGAAAACTGGCAAAGTCGCAACCAAAAAGATGACAACAGTCAATCCACATGTATCCACCCTACTGAAGAGACTTTGAGTGGGACTTCATTTAAGAAGGTAAGTTTAGTGAAGTCCTATTACTCAGATATACAGCATTTATTTATTTAAAAAACGTTTATTATTTTCTCATACATTTACTTACTCATGACCTCTTTTTACACATTTAATTCTTTCTGTCATTCTCTTTTGTCTTCTACACATCCAAATGTTTGAATGGTCCAGACCGAAGAGGGTTTGGCTAGCTAAGAGAGGCTGTTGGTTCAAAGCTTGGAATATTGTTTTTTCTTTAGAGGAAGATAAGCGGTACACACAGCCTTTGTATGTGAGAAGTTACAATGAAAGTTATTGTCTTGTATGTTATAATGTTTGCAAATGTTTCAACATTATTTACTTTTTTTATTGTGAAGCTGATATGCCTTTGAGGCTGGGAAATATATTCAGCATGTAGTTCAACATGAAAGTGTTCTAATATAAAGTGTAACATTACAGTCAGAAAAAGGACAATAAAAAATGTTTAATAAGAAGATGTGGATTTGTTTTTGTACTTACATTGTAATTACATGATCAAAAGCTTTATGATTTAGCTCTGACCTTCATTCACAGAGAATATTTAGTTATGGGTTGTATTTTGTACTTGTAGCCACTTTGGACAAAGAGTGTGAATATTCTTATGTATATAACCTGCTAAGTCAGTATTATTTTAGGTAAAATAGGTTTATTAAAATGTAAGGAAAAAATACAAACTAAATAGTGCATTGAAAATAAACTGTAATATACTGTAAAACAGAAAACAGCTATATACTGTATTCTTAAACAAGTTTGGTTAACGGTAATATACTGTGAAACTATACAAAAAACAGATAATACTGTATTTTTCATTAACAGTAAAATACTGTAGATTTTGGTGACAGTAAAATAATGTTAATTTTACATTAAGATAATGGCAACTGTGCTGCCAGTTGATTACTGTTTTTTTACAGGAAAATATTTAACAGTGTACCTTGTCTGTACTCCCACTTCACTGACTCTTTCAACAACTCGTTCTATTCAAATGTGTGTATAGTATGTCAAGGTCTTTTTTTACAAAGACTGAATGAACTATTGAATGAACTATTGAGTTTACTGTTAGTTGGGATGACTGTTTTCTCCCTTTTCTGCAGTGTGTCCCATCCTGTCAGTGCAAAACTAAGTTTCAGAAGAAACCTCTGCTCTTTAATTCTCACACCAAAGCCTGAGTTTCCTAATTTGGATGTTGACATTTAAAATGTTTTTTTTCCCCACATTTTGACACATTTTCTGTTGTCGAGTTGCGTCACAGCTAAACCTGCAGCAATACAAACAGCACACCAAACAACAGCACAGTAAATGCAAAATGCAGTGCGGCAACTTAATTCCGTATGGATATTGTTAAGATAGAGGTGTATTTTTCTTTAAAGGCTATTTAACCACCTGTCAGCAAATTCAAGGTAAGCCACACACAGCCATTCATACTGTGTGTGGAGCATGAGGAAAAACACAAGCATGGCAGGAAGGAATCGCTAGAGCATGTAAAACCACAGCTGCATATGTAAAACACGTGACCTGTTGTATGTGGTCTGATGAAATATGCAGAACCTGTTTGTATGCTTGTTATGCTTGTTCCTGAGGAGAACACTGTGTTACTGATCTAGAGATGAAAGCACTCTCAAGGTCACACAAACAGAACAGGGCAAGTGAGTATTTACTGGATGATGCTGCTCACATACGGGAGAATTTGTTGTCAGGTATTTTCCTTTGTTTGCAATCTTGATAAGGTAATAAGGGGTGATGAATCATCCACTATCACCCAACTCTGCTTTTAGCCTACTGAGACGAAGGTAAATGTTTTTCAGCAGAAAAGTTCTGATAAACCTGCTGCACAGCTGGTGTGGTTCCTTCAGCACACACAGCTGCTTCATCAGGTCCACTGTCAGCAGCAGCTCCTGGTTCTGTGGCCAACAGGAGGAAGAGTTAATGGCCACTGATCTGTCAGAGGTCCAGCTCGACCAAAACACGGACTGTTCACCTTATGTCTTGTTTTTTAACTCTTAAGAACTTCCGACTTATGGTCCAGCACAGCAGCGTTAACACAGTCGGGAATGATATTTAGCACTGAGAGGTATGATTGATATAAACTGAAACTTGTATTAGTGTCAGTATTAGACAACCTGCCTGATGTGTGATAGCAAACTTTACAATGTGATGATGTGGATAATGGCTAGCTATTGCTAGCTGGTCCCTCAGCAGGACACCTGCCCACTTCTCCACTAGTTCTCCTCACACCACTATTCACTTTTTTCTCATATACCCATTTTTCTTCTGATCCTAGTCTATGGTCCATCATATGTGTATGAATATACATTTACAACCTCTTCAAGGAACAATGCGGTTTTCGTCCTGGTAGTGGAACACTGGACCAGCTCTATACCCTCCACAGGGTGCTTGAGGGTTTATGGGAGTTTGCCCAACCAGTCCACATGTGCTTTGTGCAGCAGAAGGCATTCGACCGTGTCCCTCGTGGTATTCTGTGGGGGTGCTCCGCGAGTATGGGGTCCGGGGGCCTTTGCTAAGGGCTGTTCGGTCTCTGTACGACCGGAGCAGGAGCTTGGTTCGCATTGCCGGCAGTAAGTCAGACCTGTTCCCAGTGCATGTTGGACTCCGGCAGGGTTGCCCTTTGTCACCGGTCCTGTTCATAATCTTTATGGACAGGATTTCTAGGCGTAGCCAGGGGCCGGAGGGAGTCCGGTTTGGGAACCACAGGATTTCATCTCTGCTTTTTGCGGATGATGTTGTCCTGATGGCTTCATCAGGCCAGGACCTTCAGCATGTACTGGAGCGGTTTGCAGCCAAGTGTGAAGCGGCTGGGATGAGAATCAGCACCTCCAAATCCGAGGCCATGGTTCTCGACCGGAAAAGGGTGGCGTGCCCTCTCCGGGTGGGTGGAGAGGTCCTGCCTCAAGTGGAGGAGTTCAAGTATCTCGGGGTCTTGTTCACGAGTGAGGAAAGAAATGGATGGAGCGTGAGATTGACAGGCGGATTGGTGCAGCGTCCACAGTTATCCGGTCGGTGTACCGGACCGTCCGTCGTGTGGTGAAGAAGGAGCTGAGTCGAAAGGCAAAGCTCTCGATTTACCGGTCAATCTACGTTCCCACCCTCACATATGGTCATGAACTTTGGGTAATGACCGAAAGGACAAGATCGCGGATACAAGTGGCCGAAATGAGTTTCCTCCGCAGGGTGGCTGGGGCTCGCTCCCTTAGAGATAGGGTGAGAAGCTCAGTCACTCGGGAGAAGCTTCGGAGTAGAGCCGCTGCTCCTTCATGCATCGAGAGGAGTCAGCTGAGGTGGCTTGGGCATCTGTTTGGATGCCCCCTGGACGCCTCGCCTCCCTAGGGAGGTGTTCCAGGCATGTCCCACCGGGAGGAGGCCTCAGGGAAGACCCAGGACACGCTGGAGAGACTATGTGCCTCTCGGATGGCCTGGGAACGCCTCGGGGTCCCCCCGGAAGAGCTGGAGGAAGTGTCTGGGGTGAGGGAAGTCTGGGCATCTCTGCTCAGACTGCTGCCTCCGCGACCCGGTCCCGGATCAAGCGGTTGAAGCGGTTGAAGATGGATGGATGGAACCTCTTCAAGGTCCAAAATAGTGTTATGCTCTAGATCTGGAAGGATCTTAATAATAAACTGGAACTAAGCTTAGCCACTCTTCCTTTTGTTACATCACATTTAATTAATAATAATGAATCATTTTTTACGTTAAAGTTAATCACAAGTAAGTAAATTGTCTCACAAAAACAATGGTGTGTGTATGAAATCAAATTTTTACATTTTTACAGTTTTCCTGCGCGTTGATACTGGGGTGTCCAACGTGCAAGTTGCTTTTCAAGAAGTTTATATCTATTGACAGGGTTGCATGAATCTTTCCACACCCAGTGGCCCCCTAGTGGCTTAAAATTGATTAATGCATTTGTAATATTTTATTGTTATATTATATAAGAGTGGACAATTTATGACTTTACTTTATTCATTAGATTGTATTAACACATATATTTTTGTATCTTTTTTTAAACATTCTTTTTGCTGATTCTGTTCAGATATTGACTAAAAACATGCAATTTAGTGCAGACATTCATGGTCTTTGTGGACTTAAGTGATTTCTCAGCACCATTATCAGGTCAACATTGCTATCTGACCAGTACTTTGGTTTATCTATGGAACAGTTTGCTTTTCTGCACAGTGAACAGAGCACATCTGTATACACATATATGTGTGTATATGTCACACACACACACACACACACACACACACACATATATATGTGCAATTCTACAGCTGCTTTATACTGTATGTATGAGAAGCTTCTTCTTCAGCTCATTACATCCCTGCAGCCACCTGAAGACAGGGGGATGACTATGTTGATAAATCTGCAACCTCTGATTGACAGTGCCATTACCTGCGGCCATCCACACACACATTTACACACCACTTCAGATTGGGCGGCCAGATTACCAGCCTCATTCATCCTGTGTGGTAGCCTCCTTTTTAATTTAACAAAAATGAAAACAAAAAGCAGACAAACAAACAAAAACAGCAGTTCATGTTTTATTCTTGAAATGCATTACAAAGCTAACAATGCAGTGTAACATTTAAAGATATGATAAAACAATTTGCAATGTAAAATACAGAGGAACTATGACTGAAACAGCTTTGGACTGATGCAATCATATAAAATGGTTCACTCAACATTGTACTACCACTCCTATCCCCCACTAGAGAGTCCTTGAAGCATGGTAAGAAGCATTTAGTTGATCCTTTAAGTGTGTTTATACCAGTCATTCATGCTTGGGGAGACACTACGAGCAGTGCATCTTAAGGACACCAGCGCATCATGAATCACACGCACGTTAGAGGTAGAAATATATTCCTCATCTTGGAAGATCAGTAATAGATCAGTCAGCCATAATTAGTTTACATAACCTTGATTCAGACTGCCATTACTTATTTGCAATCTCTGCTGAGCACAAGAGTCTGAGGAGAGAGACATGAAGTGGTCCAAGAGGAACCAGTTTGATATCAGTGAAATGAAAAGGATGAGGTTTTCATTAAACATACCTAGAATTAGTGAGGATAGATTGATCAACAGTCTTAAGAAGATTCCAGTTATTTGGCACATGCACCCATCCCTCCATCCATAGAGTGGGTCAATAGGGTTAGTGTAATAGCATATATTTTAGCCATGCTGTACACCTCAGCCTTAGCAAGCCGAAGCTGCTTCCACTCAGTATCCAAGTGTTCAATAGTGTTGAACCATTAATGTTGGTGGAGGGACAGCTGATAGGCTTCCTGCTCAAAATGATTCAGAATTCAATTTCATATTTTCTCAAAATGGAATAACCTGGCCAATGACCAGCTATGGTTCTCTCATACAAAGGTTGCCCGAATGTTTTGCAGGAAAAGAAAAGCTCTGGCTGAACAACTCCTCTTTCTCTCTCACAAAATATGATTATGAAAATTAACACTCTTCATCTGTCCTGAAAAAGTTGCTGCTCCACGTTAACTTTTCTCTTGAGCTTAGAAAGAAACGCTAGGTGTCAGCTGTCAGGTGATCCATTAGACCTAAACTGTTGATAGCATGGTGCAATGTTCTCAGCAAGCTAAAGTCAGAGGCAGCGGTAAGGAGATAGAGGGTGGAAGAGAAAAGGTCAAAGAGCAACATCAGCTTCAGGGTTTGATTATCCAGTCTAGGCTGAACACCATTTAAAGTTAGAAAACTTCTTATACATTGTGTTATATTGCTAACCATTTCTTCTATATTTAACTACAACCCTCTTTATTTAGCTACGTAATGAGGTAAGAGATGGTCGTTAAAATCAACCCCTTGCTAAGCTCCAGATATTAGTTGTTACCATTCAGGACCAGGCAGGTGAACCCAAACGCAGGACAGAACACGATCTTGGTTTTAAGTGTTTTAATAAAAGATCTTACAACAGAAGAATCTTGGTTACAGAGTTCTTTGGTTTGATTAGGCTGGATCTTCAATGCACACAGAGACAAGACTTGAACATGACACATGAAATACATATGACAATCTGGCGATGAGACAGGGGAAACGCAGACAATATATACACATGAGGTAATGGGCAACAGGTGGAAACAATCAGGGCGGGGCAGACAATCACACGGGCAGGAAACACACAATGGGAGGAAGTTAAGGGACCTGAAACGAGAGGAGAGTTAGGGATTTCAAAATAAAACAGACACGCCAGAACAGGAAACAGAAACATGACAGACATGAAAACTTAACAGACACGACGAGACATGACATTAGTAGAATTGGACAGCTGGTAGCCACTGTGTTAGAGTCTTGCGAACTATACAGCACGTGCTTTGAACAAAATAAAATGAATAGCACCCATGTAACATGAGCACAGAGACTTTGATTGACACTGTGTTTCTGGCACAGTTTAATGATGCTACCAAGGGCTTGGAGCGTCTCAGACATGACCTGCAACCATATTTGCACAGGACAGCCTGACTGACAAGTTTGAGCTGTTTCTCCTGCTTGAGCTTTCAAAGTTCTTGCATCCCAAATTGAATAGCCTGAAGCTGCTTGCAGACCAGAGTTAAGTGATGAGCGTTCAAAACACAACATCTTATTAAATGGTAGGTACCACATTATGACTATGAGAATATTTTTTGTCAGTCTTTGCCAAATGAGTAACTCCAGCGCCTATCTGCATCTATGATGCATGTGCATGTATGCATGCACACAGTTGTGGCTTGTTTCAATGTAACCATAGGGACAAATGGCAAGTTTAGATACATAAGTAAACTACAACTCACCACACAAGTTTATGTTAGCTTGTTATAGACTGAAGAGCTGCTAAGCATCATGCTGGTGCACCCGGGCAGCACTGCACATGTGATTGTATGTGTGTGTCTGCCACCCGCCAAAAAGGCTTGTGAGAGTGACTGTGTTACCCATAACTGCCTATTGCTACCCACATTTGGCAGGTGGGAGGGTGCTAATGTCAAACCCTGCTTGCTGTATTAAATCAAAGCTGAAGTTGGCAACCTGTATAAGTACAACTTTTAGTCATATTTGCTAAAATTGTCACAATGTCCTGGCAGTAGTACAGTACATGAGACAGATAAAAATCAGACTCCTCTGGCTTCCACCTGCTGTCTCTAAGCTCATTGGACAAGAATTGACTGCGCCAAACAGCCAATCAGAGCCAGTATACTGAATATGTGTGTTGCACTTAAAACTATAACTCTAGTGGAGAGTCTTCTGACCTTTGACCCCTGCACCACAGCAAAACACGAGCCCTGCACCAAGACTTTGAGACTGACTTCGAATTAGTACAAAACTTTGTGTGGTACAATAAACAGCTCATGTGTCTGATTCCTGTTATCTGCACAGGATGAACGTGTTTGCATTAATTTCAACACTTTGTTCTTGCCTTGGGAAGCTGCCTAGTTAGCATAGTCTCTATACATTTATGTTCATATGTTTTTCCATCTGTATGATGATTGTGTGAACAGCTGGTGAGGCACATCTGCTCTGTGACTGTAATGTAGACAGCCAAAGTTGTTAGAACTGACAGAATATATGGATGATGGCATATATAGATGCCATCATATATGTGTGTGTGTGTGAGGCCAGGACATGTTTCCTGTCAGCAGTTATAGTTTATTAAAAGACAAACATTTACTAACTTGTAAAATCTCTTCTCATAAACCAACTGGAGCTAAACTCTACTAGAAAGACAGAGGCGTATCTTTATTTACTTAGTGACACTCAGTGTGTTCATATTAATAACTGTTTCTCAGTACTCTCCATTTTCTATTCTTTCTTTTCTTTTCTATCTTTTTGCCTACTGCAGTGACCCACTTTCTACACATGGATCATTAAAGTTTCATCTGATCCGATGTATTGTAATCTGATCTAATATTACTCCAACTTTGGCTTTGATGTTTGTGTGGCTTACATGAGCTGCTTTCAGTGGATCTTAATGTGCTTCAAGCTGTGGAAGCTTTTTGCTGAACAATGTTATTAGGCTTGTTATGTCTTATCTTAATGACAGATACAAGTATTAAGATGCACAGACTATTTCTCTCTGTGTCTTTCTTTCTTTCTTTCTTTCTTTGGCTTATGGCCTTCTCAGGTCAGGATGTGTTTTGCTAAGTAAGTCTTCCTCTTTGACAAGAAAAGCTTGGCAAGAAAATCATTATTGCAGAATGATCCTGGTACAAACAAGAGTTTGGATCGTAACAGAAAAGTCAGTCAGGGGGCCTTTGAGAAATTCTCTCTCTGCTGGAAACTTGTCAACGTCCTTATCACATCACGCATATTTCACGGTCTTTAGTCGAAAACTGGCCATGGGGTCATCACATGGCCTTAATTGGTCATTTGATCATGTGATAACAAGTGGTTGCACAGAGGGGACAGATCATCACTGTAATCTTTGTCCCCATTTGAGACTGGCTGTTGGAGCTGGATGTGAATGGCTTCCATGCAAGGAAGTGGGTGACTTGAAGGACAATCAAGGAGGCCATTCACATTCAGCGCCAAAGGCCAGTCTTAAACTGAGATGGGGGTTCATGTGCATAGAGGAGCAAAGACCCTAAAGATCCAGATACTGGTGGAGACAAAACAAGAGATAAAAGGAGGGGGACTTACTTATTAAATGTATGAGCCTATGTTACTCTGTATCAGGCATTCCTGTAATAAAAAGACAAAAGAAAAGACAAAATGCTGTGACTCTAACCCTATATGGCAATACTAATTTAAATATTTCTCTATAAATCTGAGATTTCCACGATTTCTCACTAAGTTTGCAGGGTGCCATAAGGGGGAAAACTCTGAATGGTGGCCCAGGGCTGTACAGGGGCCATAACAGGCCTTCATATATACAGTGTCAGAGCTTGTGCTGAAATGTTACTGAGGGGCCAAAAGATTTCTAACTGCACTGCTGCCAAGCTTCAAGAAAACAAGTTAAAATGAATTGTGACATGCAGCATGAAGTGATATGAGAAGACGCCTGCAATGGTAGCTGTCTGCCTCGCCATCACTGTAACTGATACCAGTCACTTAGTTATTGTAATGACTGCTTTGTTTCTGTGCTAAAACTGATGCACGTTAACCTTGATACCTTCAACCATTCACACATCGCCCGACTAAAGTCACTAATTCCTAGTAGAAGAAGTCCTCGAGCAAAATATTGCATCAATCTGCTCCATGCTCCATGCTTCAAAGAGCATTCTTCACATTTTTGTGGTTTGTCTGAAGTGCCATCCAGCCATGTAAAAAACAAACAGCTGACCTTATGAACCCGTCCTCTCTCTGATCTCCTCCACCTATAAATAAAGTATCTGTGTGCAGTTGAGTGCCCGCTCCCTTTGGCAACTGGGGCATTTTGTTCTGGGAGCTGTCAAGTGGAGTTACGATCAGCATCAACACGGAGCCCTCCAGACCAGTTCACACACACACACACACACACACACACATCTCATAACCAGTTGTTACATAGGTCACCATGCAGGTGAAGTGACGTTAACCAGAGAGTGAGACCAGCTCCAGGTACAGCCTCTGGTAGTTTGGTTGTTAAGCCTGATTGTTACGTGTTATGTTGTGTGGACTAATGCTTCAAGAAAATGATGTATCATACATAAGGCCATGCAACAGAGGCCCAACAGAGGCGTAATTTGGGATGGTGAAAGGAGAGAACCTTCCTGTAACTTGTGGAAAACTACTTTTCTAGGTTACTTTTGATTTCCAACACCTTGTTCACACCACACTTTTTCTGATTTTCTCTATTTGATGAGGGTTTGAGAGTTTGCTGATTATAATGATAATTATAGGGCTTATTCAGACTTGATTTGTTTCTCTAGGGAGGGTGGGGTGGTTTTAACATCACCTGTTCCAATGATGACCCTGCCCAGATGGCATATTTGTGTAATTTTTCACCCCACTGGTCCTGCTGTGATTCAAATCCCATCTGGAGCAACGCCATTGTATTCGTGTGTTTAAAATCTAACTTTTGCCATCTGACTTTTGTCTTGCTATATTGCTTTTAAAAGATTAAACAACTTTTCAAAAACTGCTACGTAGATTGCCTTCTGAATGCAACAACTTGTTGTTCATGGACAGCATCTTAAGACACAAGCTCATATTTCTAAAGTTCCTCCTGTAGGGCCAGAGGTACAACATTTTATCATGTCACAACCCAACATTCAATCCAAATTTAAATAAATAATAAATACATATCCAGAAATCAGCTTAAGAAAATTCAAAATAAATGTGCATTTCCATACTCTGCTGTTATGTCACTAAAATGAGATGGTTCATTGAAATAAACAATTGCTGGCACTCATTTTTCCAGTTGGGTGGCATTACATGTACACCACTGCAGAAGAAGATGCACCAAAATGTTCAGAATAATGGAAAATAACTGGTAGACCTGTCCATCTTTATTATAGTTTAACTTTTATTTTTTCAATAGAGAACACTTGCAAATAACAAAATAAACACATATACCCAAGCACACATAATGTCTTGTTATGTAAGTGTTCAGTTTATGTCGACATGGGAAATCTGGAAACTTGGCTTCTTTCCAAACTATGTCCTAGACGTCTGAAAGTCAAAAACACAGGCCCTAAGTACACCCTGAGACAAAAAACTGTCTTTTATTACAATACATCATCTAGTAGCAGTAGACTAACATCTAATGAGTGTGACCGGGGTCGCTTCAGGCCACAGACACAGTGAAGAAGAGAGGATGGCCTGTATACTGCTGGAGACAGGCTGAGATTTCTCTGGGCTCCCACTGCTCTGTTCTCTGAGTGTGTAATCCCAACAGCTGGTTAGACAGTTTAAACACAAACAGTAACCTCAGTCTCTCACTGTGTCACCATGAGGCCTTCCTCGGCTGCCAAATCCAAATATTTCACTGCATCCTGGCAGTTCTCCCACAGTACTGATAAATGTGGCTTTGATATGAGAGCCCTTTTATTGCGTTGCATTTTCCCCCCGAACATAACACATAAACACACACTAAACAAGAAGTAATCACATATCTGCTGTATGTGGAACTTTTATGGTTTAATCTGATTGGTGGATAAAGTTGGTACTATGCCAAATTACGTAAGAGGAAAACAACAGTCTGCTGTTGCCATCAAGTGGTCATATGTAGGAACTGCACTTTGTCAGAGTCCCACTGGAGAAATTAATATCATAGGAGTTGTTGAATGTTTCTTTATGCTCTTGTTTATTTATTATTAATTCATTTTTGAAAATATCTTTGGACAAAATGATCTGATGCATCTTTTCTACCCAGAACAGATAATTTGTCACATTCATTTTCAGTGTAGTCAATATTCAAGTAAGATTTTCAAATGAAAGCAAACAGGGAAATGTTGTGTTTTTACCATAACTAGTCCAAAGCACACTGTAATATCAAGCTTTCCATTTGATTACCCTGTTGTCAATGTGGAAAAAGCCTAAAGTGATAAGATGTAGCCTGGCCCAGCACAATAAATGAAATGAACACACACAATATTTGATGAGACCAGTAGATAAGTGGCTGATAAGACTGTGAGAATGATAAGATTAGAAAAACTGAACATCTCCCAGATTCATATTCTATAAAACAACCTCTTGTGCAATTATGCAATGACCAATAAACAACAGTGGAATGATTTAGAGGTAAATCACATAGAAGGCGATCAAAAGATGACGACCAAAGAATTGCCTGGCAACAGCTGACTTCCTCAAACATCATATTTATAGCAACAAGTATCAGCCAATTCATCTGTCCTACATTTACCTGTGTAGAGCGCCACCTTAAGGGCAAAGACTCTTCATTGTAATGCAATGAAACTGAGAGGATGTGTCCTAATTCCATATCACATGCTAACTGTATGTGGCATGCTGCTTTGAAGTCAATATATAAAAAATTCAGCATACTTTATTCTGGCTGGAAATGATGCATATATGTACATATATCAGTCACTATTACTACTGAATGCCACTGCCAGTTAAACTTCACAAAGACAAAGCAAGATACACATTTTTTTGTTTTCAAAAATTCTTCTGGAACTGTCCGCCATTATTCACAATGACATTTTCTCCAGCTGTGAGGAGATCCCCCATATGAGCATGGCACTGTGGAACAACAGCATCCAGTTTTGAGGTACTACTACTTTCTTTAGTGTCTACTAGAGGGAAATGTGTACCTTTTATTTAACAGCCATAGTCACTAGTTATTAGATTATTAAACGTAAAGATCCTTTATGTAATAATTTACATGTATTAGTTGTTTATTTTTTCAATATGTGAATGGAGTGTAACAAAACTTAAAACGAGGCCTTCCCCGACTCTCTCCGTTGCCTTTAACATCCCCGTAGACTGATTCCTGTGTAAAGAAGCTTCCTGTCTTCAGCTCGGCTACTGCACTAACAGAGTGCAACACTACCTAACGTTAGCTCTATGAGACTACTTCATATTTATACAGATGATTTTAAAGTTACACTACATGTATATGAACAGTAATGTCACCTAGTGCCTAATTTAGAGGATGTTATTTTGAATGTTGATGGAGCAACAATGTTAGCGTAGCTCTGATTCATCTGAACTCCATTCAGTTCAGAAAACAAGCATTTTAAAAGTTGTTTGCTTGTCGTCTTGCTGACAGACCTGACAAAGCATGAATTCACTGTTTTGGTCGGTGCTTGGTGGAGCCTACAGAGTTAAAGCACCGGGAAGCTGACTGCAGGTGACTTAACAATCACTGCTGTCACTGTTAACAAGGCTTTTCTGAAGGTTACACACAGAAACTTTGAAGGTCTCTGTTAAAGCTTTATTCACTGTATCATATGTACACTGAAAGACTTTTTGGTTACTCAGTTAAATGCACGTAGTCACCTTCCATCACAGCTAACACACAAAACAAATCAGTTTATAAAATGTGATTTGCTGTTACAAAATAAGCTACACAGTTCTACATCATTTTTTTAAATAAATATATCTCCACTCTAAACCATACAAATATGCTACTTACATGTTAATGCTCCTCAGATGTATATAATAGAATAATATACATAGTAAGATACAGTAAGAGTGTGAAAGGGGGCATTTATTTTAGAGACTTTCAGTATATTTTGCTGATCATCTTTCTTTCGTTTTACTTGATTTAAATATTAAATGCAGGATTAATTTTTATTGGAATGGAGTGTGTTTTTACATTGTGTTAATTAAAGCAAAGGATCACTTGTACTTTTGCAGGTGTCCAAGCTATCGAAACCTCAATCATACTCAGGTGGAACATGAGCCTCTTAAAAAATGAGTTCCCTCACTAGGGGGAGTCCTTGTTTTTCACATAGCTGTCACAACATTCCCCGACATATGATATCCTTGATGATAAGACAGCCATTTTCGGGCGACTGTATTGTATTGTGTCATTATCTGCTCCGTGTCATTGTTTCCTGCGCTGCCCTCAGTTTGACCCCTTCAATAGTTCCCCTGAGCTGTGCTGCAAACTCAGATAGATGGTCCTCTGAAGCCTGGTGAGCTAACACCACTGCCTGCTGACAGAGATAAGAAATCATACACCACAGGGCGAATGCGGACCTCCATCCATCTGAAATGAGAAGCGTTGTCCTCAGCAAAAACACTCTGAACAATATCATTTAACTACAGTGTCAACACACAACTGGAAGGTCTGCGAGGGGCTCAGGAAAATCCAAAAAGGTGTTTGGGTGTTACCAGATGGAAACACCTCTGTGGGGTTTGAAGCTGAGTGTGAGTGATGAATGCTGGGTGTTTTGATGAACCTCCACCATTACTGTTTTCATGTTTTAGTGATAAATTCCTCTGTTTCTGCGGTGATGCATTCGAGGACTGCTCTCTGTGCTGTGGACGGCCGGATCCAGCCGTCTCTCCTGATTGCTCCTGCGCTATCCCCCCAGAGACTCCAGAGGATCAAATTACATCGTCCAGGGCTTGATGAAACCATGGCACATAGCCATCAATCAAATCTGCAACTTTCACATGATTTTACTCCATCATATCTGATGTGATTAAGCCTGTGTGATCAGGAAAGAACAGGAAAGCCGCAGGGAGTCAGCGGCAGGTGTGGGACTGACACGTTTCAGAGTTGGAGATCAGTTGGAGCTTCTGAAAAGCTGATTGCTTTTCTTCAATATCTATAAATGTGACCATCTTTATGCTAAAAAAACAAACCAACAAATCCACACTCAAACAAACTCCCAGACAGGTAAACAAACTAAAACACACTCAAAACCAACACAAGCAAATCGAACAAAAAGTGAATACATACAATACAAAAACTATGAATACCCCACAAATCAATCTCTTAGACAGACATATACACAAACACACAATGCTAAAACACAGAGAAATAACAAAAACACCAATAAACACACACAAATGAAACAGCCAAGTAAAGAAAAACAGAGATAAAACAGAAAAGCAAATAAACACACATAAAGAAGATGCACAAACACCACACCAAACAAGACAAACACACCTACACACAGATGGACACCCAAAGGAGCACAAAACACAAGAGACAGTGGACTCCTGTGATGCCAAAAACACATCTAAGCAGATGAATTCTGCTTGCAGGATATAGCTGTAATTTACCTGCAGGCAGAGTAAAAGTTATTCTAAAGTTATTCTCTGTTATCAGCTCAGTTTCTATGTTTTTTTTTTGGCTTCATTAAGCCAAAGTGAGACAAAGACAAAGTGAATTAGTGTAGTATCGAATGCATATACAATAAAAATGTTAATAATCAATCCTGACTGGACTACATCTTTTAATATCATAATAATAATTTTAATTTTATTTTCATTTCAGCTATAACAGAGACACTGGACACATATGAAATGTGTTCAAAGGGTGCAATCTTTCACATTTCACGAAGTGTTTTCTCACCACAACTCAACCATCTTATTTCTGTGTGTTTTCTCACACTTTTTTTTTATCTATGAAAGACTTGTGCCAGGGGACAATTTGGCATTTCACCATTCTCCTCCAGCCCACAGATGGTTTACAGCCCATCCCAGGATAGTGTCAGTGTTTCTTTCGCCTTACCCCTCATTCCTCAACCCCACACAGGAGATCTTTTCCTTGTGAAAAAAAAAATCTCTGAACAGCAAACACATGATCTGACGTTACTCTTAGATGAAGTAATTGCTGGGTATCTGCACATATCTAGAGAAGATTTCCAGGGATGGATCAGACATGCAAAATGTTTCTCTCACAGGTGTTTTACAAGAGAGGACATGACATGTGAAATAAATGCTGAGAAAATGAATAAAAGATACTTTTACAAGGACGATAGTAGAATTGTAATCCAACCTTTTGTTAGTGATTTTGATGGTCAGTACACTGTAGTGTAGTGTTATCATTCATCACAAATAGTAATAATTAAATAGTCTGGTTTCATTCATGCATTTTGGATATGAGATGAACTGTTGCGCTGTGCTGCAAAGACAACTGTGTGAGTTTTGAGAAAGTGAACTTCTATAGAGAAATGTGACATGTAAAACATTGTAATCACAGCTTTTAGCAGCAGAACTCAGAGTACTCATACAGAGTATGGCATTCTCATTTCAATACATTACTTCCTTGTTAAAAGCCTATCAAAAGGCAGTGAAAGCCACAAAAACAAATGTAATCCACTGTAAATTATAGGCGGCTGAGGCATTAACCTTATGCTGTTTATATACACCGTATATCCTGAAGTCCAATCGCTGCTGAAGTGCCTTTGATTGACGATATGTTCAGTTACACCGCATACGTACTGAGGTCCATTTGAACCATGAAATAAACTGAACAAACTGCATTCGATGACTTAAATCTTTTAACCAAAATGAACAAAAAGATTCAGAAAAGTGACTCATTTTCACTTCTGCAATTCTGCTATGAAATGTGAACTCAAGCTGGACAATTCAGTGAATTTCACTGATTGAACCAGATGTGTTTTTTTTACCCCCAAATTTTATCTGATGCTGTTGTTACTGTCATAAACGACTTTAGTATGCAAGTCCTTTGAAAAACAGAACTGAAAGTAATAAAATAAAAAATGCCCCCCCAGGACCACAGTTCGATGGCTCACTGCGAGTCACTTTATCTGCTGCATCGCTCCTCTACTGTATAGATGTCCGCTAAGCCAGGATGAGCCACAGTTTATCCTCTCACATCAGCTCAATAATTATTCCTTTCCACGCACAGGCCTGGCAGCTCTCCTCCCTCCGTCAATCAATGACAAGTAAGAGCCCTCCGAGCGATGGGACAAAGTGGGCATTGATCTGTGTGGAGTGTGTGTGTGAGGTAAACATGTTGATAACATGCAAGTCCCTTTGTACTGTCTGAAGGATGAAGAAGCATCTGGTCCGGGAACATCAGTCAGAAGGGGTGAAGAAAAAGTTCTCTAAACAATAAATAGCATAAATGAGCAGAATGGTGTTTTTCATTTCAAATTGACTACGATGCAATCAGTGCCATCTACTACATCTTTGATAAAGTGAAGGGAGCATCATTTATTATGGAGCCCTTTAAAAGAAGTTTGGATAATGATTTGTTTACATCCAACCTACAGTCAGAAGAGAAGATAAATATCAATATTGTCCAGTACACAAAGTGCACAAGAAGCAGGAAGAAAATATTCATAAAAGCAAGAAAATACTTTTTCAAAGCTTTTATTTACATGTTGTGTTGGACGAGTTACTGCAGTTTAATGTTGAACTACTCAATGTTTTTCATATTAACAGTAGACCAAATTATGGTTCATTTGTTTAAATACACATTAAAATGACCCATAAGTTTGTGGTTCATAAAGAAGCTCAGCTTCTTTGTGAGTTTTCAGACACTGTGAAGCTGAAGTTAAAGAAAAAAGAAAGAGGATTGAAACTGTTCTGAACAATGAGAGCTCATATTACTTCTCTGTGGGTGTAAAAACATCAGATTGACGTGCTGTCATAAGAGAGCCTATCTCTATCTGCCAGCAGCTCGTCTACACCTCCTCTTCTCTGTCCTCTGTCCTCTCTCTGTCCTCCTTTCACTTGTGTGTGCTCTGTGTCTGTGGACAGTAAAGCTTGTTTCACTCTCCCTCTAATGTTGTCTACTTTTCTGAGGACCTGATTTCAAATAGCTTGATTCCAGGTGTGTGTGTTGCCATCAGAGAAGCTTTTGATTGAAACATGTCAGAGTGGCTGGTCACAGAGATACAGCCAGCCCCCACCACACCACAAGTCCAATGTCTTATTTACAGTGTACATGTTGTTTTCTTCTTCATTTCCACCTGTAAGCCTACATTTACTTTTACACTTTGGTTCATTTCTGAGTTGTGAACATTGCAGCCTCGCCCTCCAGAGTGGACTTTGATGCACTTTGTAAGCACCAACCCATTATTTATTTATTACATTTTCCAAGTTATGTGCTCAGCCTGTGATTATACTTTAGGACTGTGGAGTTGTACAAATGATGTCTTTCATAAAACATTCTAAACTCAAGGTTTTTTCAGGGGCTTTATACAACGTAAATCAGAAATTTTGTATAGAAGCATGAATAAATGCACACATGACACAGAAAGGGCAGGGGGTCTTAAGGAAAATCATTTCCTCAAAGAGTAAAATCCAGTCAGCATCGCTGTGTTTGCAAGGAACTGAGCTGACTGCAATAATCCAAAACTCTTTGAGAGGAGTATGCTGTGCCATCGATGCACATTACACTGAAATATGACCGACATTAGGCCTCGCTTGCTGACTTAACATTCTTTAAAAAAAAAATGCAATCCTGTAAATATGTGCTGTGTGAAGAAAAACAGGACAGAGGAATTTAACAGTGAGAAACAGATGAGCTGACATTGACAGGTAAGTGTACAGTAAGTGTAATGGGGAGGGGGCTGGTGGAGCTGTAGCAAATCCTCCACGGCAAATAGACTTTGTGTAATTACGTTGGTGATTGGAGCGGCGCAGCACTGAAGTGAGGGACATTTATCCTCTCGGTTCCTGGGAAACACACCAAAGTTGTCTTCTCCATTTTGAGCCCAAGTCAATAGATGGACAAATGACAACATTTCCCGTCAAACACCCCACATTAACAGCAGCCTGGCCTCCGTAAGCCGAGAGAAAGAAGTACATGAAGACATTTCTTACTGTACAGGCTGAATTGAGCCTGAGATCCCTGATGAGCTGTCACAGTGGGAAGGATTGAGTTCTTGATTCTTTATCTGAGGAGGTCAGCCCAGACTTTCTGTAGCAGGTCCAGACTTCATACAGATGTAATAAAATTTAAGAGGGACTGGAATAAGACTGTCAGACAGGAATGTCCATTATGAGAAAAGTATTTTCAAAACATCAGTACTGTCGAGCAATTAAGGATGTTTTTCCCTCCTGTAGGCTGAGCCCAGCAGTGATACCAGGTCTATCTTCTTTGGACGTTTGACTCTCAGATCTGACTGCTCTCACTGAATAAACAAATAATAAAAAACGTGCAGCCTGTGCTTGAAGCAAAGCAAGCTGAAATTTTAACACTTTTATGGACACTGAAGACAGAGATCACTTTCATCACAAAATACTATCATGAAGGCACATGTGTGGTGTGTCTCTTAGGGTTTTAGGGCCAGAAAAAAGAAAGGGGACATGGGAATGGGGACATTATGTTATGATGATATATGATGAGGGTGAAATGGCGTATGTCCTCATATAAATTTGCAATTAATCCAAAAAAGAATGAATATGGGGATCCTGACAGTCGTGGTGCCCCAGGGCAGTTGGCTGGTTGGTAATCCAGCCTTGTCAGGTATAGCATTAGGGTGCTAATTAGAGGGACGCCTGACCGCAGGGCACTCTGGCCCACAGAGGGGCTCCAGGGCCTCTCCAGTGCTCCTCCAGAGTGACATTAGTATAAACATCCTGCTGTGAAAGATGGAGGCCACCAATGAGGGCTCAACATAAAAATAAGAGTTTAAAAAGTGCACAGTAGCAATCAGTGCCTCTTCACCTGAAGCTGAAATTCTCCATTCACAGTCTATAAATATATCATAAATGGATGTACTTTGCACAGAAGGATTAACTGAGTCATGCATACCTCAAAAACAACTCTCAAGCCAAACTTTTAAATCCTTGCAGATTACTGTTTTGAAACAAGTTATACACCCTGATAACCAACAGAATCACCACTGCGGTTGATAGAGCCTTTAGTTAAGCTTAAGCAACATAAAGACTGGACACAGGGGTACACAGCTGGCCTGGCTCTGTCCACTTACCACCAAAGACAGTAACACTTATATCTGTCTAATAGGGTTAACTTGAGCTGTTTCTTCTCCCATCCAGTTTTTTTTTTTTTTTTGCTAAAGATAAGCTCATCCACTGCTATTCAGCATGAAGAGGTGTGAGCGGTGTCAAACTCTTGGCAAGCAAATTAACATATTTTCCAGCAGGTTGAATTATTCCTTTACCGTTCATGACAATCAGAGAAATACGTTGATTTATGCATGTTGAATTGACCTTGAACAACCAACTGCAAGCAACCTTGCAGCAATGAAAGTCTCATCCATTTAGTGACAACTTTTCTCTTGCTACTTGTCATAGACTGGGTTAGGTAGCCAGCTAGCCCAGTTCACCACACTTAATCCTGCCTGTAAAGTTGCCCGGGGAAACACTGGGCTCAGCTCCAGACCGACCTGAATCGTTGAAACATTAGAAATGTAGGTGTTCATTTCAAGTACTGGAAGCAGCTGAAAAAAAAAATTCCATGCAGTGTGTGAAAGATTTCTAACTTGATCCAGTGAAAGTTAGCTCCTGGAACCGACGCACTGTATCTTTTTAACAATTTAAGTTTTACTCTCAGGTTAATTTATCTATAGGTAAATTCATCTTATTTACCAGTGACACTTTTATTATGCTGTACAACGAACTCGGAGACACATCACTCCTATCTTTAGCCACAGTCAAAACACTGGGGCATTTAGAAACAAATTTTTCTTTCCGTTTGCACCACACACACACACACACACATACAAAAAAAATCGCTATCCAAGACATGAGGTCAGGAGTGGATTCTCCTTAAAACACAGTGACTATCGATCTGTTGATGTGGGTCAGCTCATCTGCATTTCTCCGCTCTTGCGTCTGCAGCTGTGGGTCCCCGGCGCTGAGAGCTAACAGAGCGAGTGGGTGTGGGAGACTAATTGAGTGTCGAGGCTGTGTGAATAAAGCCACTCTGGTAATCATCTGGCTCAGCAGCAAATGGGAGCGATAAGGAGCGCTGAGTTGATATGGTGTCAAAAAGAGGAGTTTCCCACCCCTCCACAGCCATCACTCTCTCCTTTCTCTGGCTGTCTGCAGAGGAGGGTGCAGATAATATCTTCAGGAAGAGGAATGCACACTCAGCCCTTAGTGCTGATAACAACATCATCTTTTGCCACTGAATGGGCTAAGGAGGGGGGGCCTTGGGGTACATTAAGAAGTCAATGGCAAATACTACAACATCTGAGGTGCTCTGTCTAGGTGGAATAACATGAGGTCCAGTAAGAGCCTTGGACCACAGCTATACATTCTACAGCTACTGTATAGCTATAGCTATAGCTTAATACTAAGAGAAGTTTTATTCAATTTATAAACCCGGTTAGCACTCTTAATTATTTTTTCTCAGGATGTAGTGGAGACCAAAACAGAGAATGAATTTTGGACATACTATGCTGCTGCACATTAGATTAAATTAAATCATGCAGCTTCAAAATGAGCGGAATTGACTATTTGAAATTTTAAGTATGTTAATAATAATAATGTCTGGCTTCCAAATCTCAAATGTAAAATTTAATGGAGCCTTGCAGTGGTTCAGGCAAGAACATGAGTCATTTTCTAGTCACATATAGCAGGTACCCTCCAATCATGTTGGCGGTCCGTATGAAGAACAATGCTGAGTTCTGCGCACTTGCTAGTGTACTGCAGCTCCCTACACCCACATCATCCCTTCTGATTTATCCATAGCTGTGGATTTAGTTTGCTCATGGTCATAGATGTTGTATAGCCCAGGTTTGCGTGCTTAGGGACAGACATTGTCAAGCTTCTTCAGATTTGTTCTTGAGCATCACACAAGCAGAGCCATCACACCAGGCTAACATGCACATTGTTGCTATACATTTAACCTTGAGTGTATTGACTGAACCGGGGAGGATGGCATGATCAGGGATCTTTCCAGAGGGGAATCATTTAAAAACTTTGAAAGGTTTCAAAAAGCAGGTACCAGGTCCAAGTTTATCAGCTCTGATTGTTCAGTAGGCTTCTCAAGACTCCAGCTCAACTTTGTGAATGAGACTGTTTAATAACCTTTGTTGGTGATGCAAAATAGTACAATAAAGTATGTGAGTTATTTAGCTGTCTAACTCAGCTCTCATTAGCAGTTAGTGGGGACATTGTCTCTATGTAAACCTGCTGATGGTTTTATACTGCAGGGCACAACATCACAGCTAATTATTAGTATGCCAGAGTGCCAGCTAATCTGGAGCATTTTTGTTGAATGTGCCACAATGTCATCTGCTCTCTGGGTGGCTGACGTTAGTGAGAGAGAGAAGAGGACAGAACGACTATATTGTATACCTGTTTTCACACCGTAAAATGGAGATGTATTGCTTGTCTTGTACATTTCCTTCAGGCATCAATATGAGGAAGCATCATTGTTGGTGGAAAAGTGAAGCTCTGCGCAATGTCTGTGATGTTTCTGTAAGTAGGTCAGTGCATACTGTTCCAAATATGACGTTGACGTCTTGTAAAAGGATGAAGCTGACAGTATTTTATATTTTTCTTGCTGACGACAGATTTCATGAGAAGCAACAATAAATGTATCCTATGTACCGTGTGTGTTTCCAAAGCCTGATGCTTCTTACGCCTCTGTGCCTTAAGGCTCCATCATCGTCACTTTCAAAACTCAAAAATCACTTATCAGTGAGCACAGGGAAACATGTTCCTTCATTACCATGAAAACAATTCATTTTTACTCAATCCCAAATACAACATCCTGCTGCCTCAAACACTCTCTGGAGCACCAAAAATGAATTAATCCACCACTTAAAAAAGTCCCCAACAAATGCACAATTTCCTCCTTTTTAGGTGATGATGACTAAAAACTACAGTGACCAGCATTTTTAGGAAATTGGCCTCATTTAAAATGGATATTTGCTATCTGTTTTAGAGATTTACATGGCTTGGTGCCATAGAATAGAGTAGAGAAGTCAGAAAGTGTTGAGAGACAACCTATTTTTGCTCTTTCCTATGGGATTCGTTGACAAATATAGACTAACACCATCCTTATCTTGTGCTGTTTGTCCACCATGAATGATGAAGACCACAGTCAGAGGCATTTTACTCACTGAACAGTGAATTTGTAGGTGACTTATGAGGCCCATTGTGGCATGACTGGTTCTTCCACAATGACGGAAGAACCACTATTATTGACTGATGGGAAATGTGGGAATTCTAAGCCAAAACTCGAATAACTTAAAAGTACCAGCTTTTTATTTGCCACAGTTTACAACAGTGTCACAAGGTGTGTCACAAGGAGAAATTCCACTGCAGCTGCATGTGAGAAAACAATAAGCCATTCTTCAGTACCTCTGTGACAACAGCACCATCATCATCATAATAACTCAGGAGGATACTGGATAATTTGTTGTACAGGATTTCAGATGTGTTGGATGATGAATCAACGGGTGGGAGTTGTCATAGTCACCGCACAAGTTCCCCCCAAATGCATTAACATCACTGCTTGTGATGTGACGAGATAATTCACCTTCCTGAGTTTGGTATTGTACTAATGAGGGCTCTAGTTCATGTCCATTTGAAATGCTTCCATTCCCATTCTTTAAAAATATACTTCATTTGCAGAAGTGCAGATTTAAAGCAGTTTTAAGTGAATTATGAACAGGAAGCCAGACTTAAACATGAGCCTAGAATCTTACATCTTAAATGTAATTAAATCAAAATATTAGATTTTAGACCCAGTTATCATTTTATCTTTAAAGGTCTTCCATGAGCAGCAGAACAGTAGTTTGAATAGATGATAAAGTCACTGACAGACGTACTAAATGACATATCTGCATGTGATGGACAGTAGGCACAAACTGTTATATGAAAATGACTCTGATTACTCTGGTTACTGCTGTAACAAAGACTCCACTTACAGTTAAAAACCTGATGAAAAATACTGAGTTTCAGGTTCTATATTCTGTAACCGCCACAAAATAAAACTCATCTGGGTGTAAAAACTGCTCCAACAAACAGCTTGAATCAGCAAATGATACCCATGGGGCTTCTCCATGTGCTGCACATTCACACAATTACAAAATAGCTTTGAACACTGGCTGAATTTCTGTTGAGTGAGTGACTGAGGTTTATTTGATGTAAGAAAGGCAAAGTATCAAGCTTGCCTAAATTAGTCTTAAATTACACCTGTTGTAACTGAAAGTATTCCCTGTATTTATGCTCTTTTCTTTATCTTTAACAATATCTAATAGCAGTAATATGACAGTTTCCCAGTCTACAAATGGCACCTAAACTGAGTTCAGGTGAATTCATCCTCCTGCGCCCCAGCTGACTCCTGCTGAACATGCAGGTCAGAGGTCGTGCAGCCTCATCTGACCATATCTCTGAGCTGGAAGGACTCAGTGCTTCATCCTCAAGGACACTCAAGGGCTGGATGCTTTCTCAGTGGGATGGACACTCAAATAAATGACAGCTGCATTCCCATGTAGTTTAACATTAAGTCAGAAAAGACCATTTATTTATATTTAAAAGCCATCTTTGAGTCCTTTGGGAGAATAGTTTTCCTTGTGTGGAGAAGAAATGAATGTGGGACTCCACTGTGAAATATGACTTCAAGGTTTCCTCTGTCATTAGACAAGTAGGCAGTTAATAGGAAATGCCTTAAAAAATTGCACACATCTGTAGCATAATTTCCCCATTAATTAAACATTTCAAGTCAGATCAAATATCAACTTGGAGCATTATTCTCTCTGCTCAGGATGTATGTAAGTATGAAACACACTCAGAGGGAGCAGTGCTCGTCATTTATAACATATTTCATTACAGTGAAGGTGTTAGATCACTACTATGCCAAAATTCAGAACCCCTCAACGAATCAGGAAGGCATTTTTACATTTTCTGCCAAGTCTGTGCTTTTCTCCAAAAAGTGGCTTCTCTCGCAGACCCCCGCATCTCAAAGGGAGTCCTCCCAGCCCCTCACACAGAGCGGACTGAGGGGTGCTGCCCCGCCGGAGGATCACAGAGGATGAAGTGTGTGTGTGCTGCGGGCGAGCTGGGTTAGACCCCTCACCGCGGCGGCGCGCCCCGCACACACAACAACGCGCTCCGGCTGCGAGCGGCGGCTGCGCGCACAGGTCGGTACCCGGTGCCAAAGGGACTTCACCTCCGCTCCCCGAGAGGAAATACCGGCGGCTCTGCGCTGCGCTCCGCTCCGCTTTTTTTCAGGCAAAGGTTAGGCTGCTGAGGGCGAGGAGCGACTGCTGAGGATACAAGTTTGAGATGAAGGTGCCAGGAGCGGCTGCGGGATGTGGGTAAGTTTGGATGATCAGATTGCTGCCTCGGACGAATGAATGTTTTTGGATGCATGTGCGGTGAAAAAGGAGGCACACGTGTGAAGGTGTGCGGGGTGCGAGCAGGCTGCAGCTCGTCCCAGCCGTCAGCAGCGTCCACCTGACGCCTCTGTGTCGGTGCGACTGGAAGCTGCGGACCCACAAACATCCAGACAACTTCAATCCCAGCATGCCCCCTTTTTTAATTTTTTTCATTTGGTGCTTCTGCTTCTGGACACAGAGGATGAACGTGGGGGAGACAGTCTGGATAATGATGATGGTGATAAAGAGGATGATGATGGTGGTGGTGATGGTGTTTCAGTGTGATGGCACTTACCTGTTGACGCCCACAACTGACCTGTGAGAAATAGTCCAGCTAAGTGCAGCAATGCATTTTGGTCATTTGTTTTTTGCATTTGGTAGAAACGTGCAGAGAACAAACTGTATCCAGCATTAGTGTTTCACATACAATGACAGGACACCGTTCGTGTTATGCTCATTTATTTCATAATATTTCATCTTAGTTTTGAAAAGAAAATGACTGATGTTCCAGAAGGGAGAACTGGTTTTTAATGCAGATATAGTGGTGGTGACAAAATGCATTTATTCATATTCAGCAGCACAGCAAACACTGACTAACAGAAATGCATCTCAGAATGTGGTGTGGGAGCCAATAATGTAATGTAATCCACAAACAGAGAAGATGACGAGAAAAAAGCTGATTGTTTGAGCTCGTCTCCTGCTGCCTCCCCCCCCTCCTGCCGCCGGTGGGGTATGAGGGCTTCATTGGAGGCTCAGCGTACCTGAGAGTCAGTGAGAGGCTCCTCTCCTCCTTC
Source organism: Scortum barcoo (assembly GCA_023238725.1). NCBI lineage: Eukaryota > Metazoa > Chordata > Actinopteri > Centrarchiformes > Terapontidae > Scortum > Scortum barcoo. Next base: position 2,281,360 of record CM041548.1, on the reverse strand, counting down.
AGGCTTTGGCAGTGCCTCTCCTTTTGAAAGCTCATTTCCCATGCTTTTCATGCCTGCAGTTTAAACCCTTTGATGTTTTCTCGCGCTGAACCCTGTGCATTGAAACCGCTCTTGAGTATGTTAATGTTCACTGATTGACTTATGAATCTTTTAATTAACCCACTTGTATGCGCACCACAGCATTGTCCTTGGTGAAATGCCATCAGGGGGAAACGAAGCCATGGCAGAATGACATGCTGTTAGTGGGGATTTCAAAGTCAATGGCAGTTTGTGCTTAAATGATCGCTGGCTTGATATTGTCTGCAACTTATTTCTGTGAGAAATCCTTGCTCTGGATAAAAAAAAGAAAAGAAAAAAAGAAAAAAAAGTAGTTCTTTATACACTGGTGGATCTGGTGATTAAGACTTCAGCTACACTATGCAATATTAATGACTTTGGAAGATATCAAAGGATGAACCTCAGAGATGCAATAGCCTGAAGTAAGCCTACATTAATAATGTGCTTAATTCCATCAGCGATTCAATGTTCCTTCAGTGCTTTCATGTTGAGCCTTGTGCCCAAATCAAAGCATTGTAATTATTCCATACATTTTCATTTTCTCAGGATTTACATTATTCAGATGTGTGCCTGTTTTTTCCCCATTTTTTCCAAGTTTTTCTCACCTCTTTTCCAACCTCAGTATCCACACATTGTTTTGCACAGAAAAACACCCCCTTCACTTTTGTTGCCACGTTTTTTTATTTTTCAAAAGTCAATTGAATCATGGATAACGTGAACTCGCACGACTGCACCCTGTTCGCATGTGGAAGGTGCACGTGAAGTGTGGTTGGTCATGTGATTACCACTAACAGTCAGTAGGTGGCAAAATGCTCTCAGGGATAAGAGGGGATCTATCAAGGCGCTGTGTGACATTCTGAAGGGCAGCCCACTGTAGTCAGAGATGCTCAGCTGAGTTTCAAAGACACCGCTGTTGCTTCTCTGTCTCATCCCATTTAAGTCTTCTGAGGATGAAACTCAGGCCTCTTCAAAAAACAGATTCAACCTTATTATGGAGCTGGAATTTTTTTCACTGCGCTGTCAGAGAGTGTAGGCTTCAAATGACTCAACCGTGCATGAGGAATAAGTGTTGAATTCTAATTTGTGTGGTGTGCCATATACCAGGGTGCACTTTGGGGTTACACTGATGCTCAATTTTAAGGGTGGTTGCTTATACAGTATGATTCAAGGCTGGATTTTCAGCCAGGGGCCAGAGAAATTACAGACCCACTGTGTGTCAGCTTGTTGTGTGAAATTTGATTAATTAGAAATTGATGCTTAAGGTCCGCTTAGCACTTAAATTTGAGTGCAAAAGGATTATGCCAACATTGACAAAAAGCCTTAAAAACACTAATGAACAATGCTTTGAACATCACTCCTGTGACAACTAACGAGACAGTGTGACGCTGTCAAAAGATAAGAAGAACTTGAGATTGTTTTGTCATCTGTTGTTTCTATGGTTAAAAGTAAGCTGTCATGCCTAAATTACAGATTTGTGAAGGAGTTTGCAGCACGAGTGTAAAGACACAGATTAGACAACAGAAATGCAATTGATTGTTAAAGCAAACAAATTGCAATGTAATTGAAGTATAAAGTAAAAGAACTAACATCAAAGAGGTATAAACATTGTGTATATTACAATACCTAACACTGTGATAGACTATTTGTGGTACTACATATCTGCAGAAATAGCTAAAAGTGATTTTTAGAGTCCCACTGATGTAAAAACAAAAACACAGCCATGGTGCTTGTACAATGTATAATAGAAATATAGACATGTAGGACAGATATAAAACACAAATACAATATACTTTTATATCTTAAGCTATTATATTATTATATCAAGCATAACATTTATATATCATCACATCATGTGCACACTAAAAAATCAATAATGTGATATACAAGTATAAAATGTGCATAAAAGCAATTGAAATACTGTGAAATGGTATAAAAATAAATCATTCAAAACTGACATGTGATCGGATCAAAAGCCCTTCCCTCATAAGAAAATAAGTGTGCTGTATGTAGTGTCACATCATTTCCCTCACAGTTCTTTTCCTCTCCTTCTCTCACTACTGTATTTCTGCCCTCTGTTTGCTGAAGAAGCCGTGTTAGCTCCTCGGACGTGCACTGAGGCTAACAGTCTGTGAGGAGGTGACAGCTCCGGCGTGATCCGCGGAGACCCTCCACTCGCCGCCTAAAAAATACAGCCGCGTGCTCAACACGTTCCCCTCCACTCATCTCAACACGAAGGGGAGGAGCAGAGGTGTCGGGAAGCCAAATGTTATGTCAGAGAGAGATTGACTGCAATTGCTTCTAATGATGAATGCATGCTGTAGGCTGTTATTAACTGCGGTACAATGGAATGATTTGGAGACAGCCGCGCTCCCTGCATACTAATATGGAAACCCCAGCAATGTCAGTGGCCCACTCTGGGTAATGGAACCCCAAACGTTGTGTGTTTGCACAGCCGTTTTGCAGTTCATCCTAAACAGGCCGTCCAACAGTGGACATCCAATCATGTTTTTTCCTTCTAAAGCAGAGAGCCAAGCATTGTTCATTGTGTATGTTACAGGAGCTTAATGGCTAATTTGGTCTATCACTGCAAAAAGCTTTTTTCAACCTAAGATGAGTTTAATGTTCTGGGTACGTGGTGAATGGAAGAGCTCAGGGACTTGCTGAGGCCTTAGCAGTTATTGAAGTACATGTTTTTGAAGGAAAATAGTGAGGTTGTAGTGGCTTGCTCGTAGTGGGGGTTGTCAAGGTTTTCATGACCGAGTGCCCACTTAAGAGCCAGCATGTGACGGAGGACCGCAAAGAAAAAGTGCACGTATATAAGTTGAAACTGTTTTATTTGCGCTCTTTACCCATGAACTTGTCTTAAGATTTGTGTTTGGTCTCATAATGGTGTTTACAGAAAAAGTTCTTGAGCATCAACATCATGTGTTTGCAGATTACTTTCTCTGTCCCCTGACCTGAAACCTCCTTTTCTCTTCAACCATACAGCTTAATCTGTAGGTGCAGTAGCTGAGTAGTGTATTAAATGCAGGCACTTGAAAGTGAAGGTATTGAAACGGTTGATTGAGATAAAATGCATGCATTTGTTGGGGGGGTTCCCAAAATGGTTCTGAGGGCCCGGGCTGCACTCTAACTCTCAGTAGTGAAACTCCCAACACTGGAAGCATACATACATATTCTTGCATATCTAAACATTGCTGTAGCAATTTATGTCACAGATGTCTGTATTGCCAGTATTATATGTGCACAGACACATGTAGAGACTATGCCGGCTATTTGGACACCACCAGAACTGTGGTTTGCTTAATATTGTCTCCTACATGTTGCGTTTGTTGAAAAATGACTAAGAGTCTACAGCTGTGCTAGTGGAGCTTTGTGGGGCTTTGAGCTAAATGCCAAGGTCAGCATGCTCACATGCTCTCAATGTCAATGTTACTGCTGCGTGCTGATGTTTTGGTATAATGTTAACCACATTAATCCTCTTGGTGTGTTAGCATATATTTCCCCAATAGCACAAAGACCTGTGTAAAACATAGCCTGATGTCATCAGTATTGCAGGTATTTGGTTAGAAACCAAAGGACTGGACACATTTTGACCTGACCTGATTATTATAATTCATGCTGTGGAGTAATACAAAATGACTCAGACTGTGTGTGTTGTAAATTTCAAGAGGCAATGAAATAATTTTTGAGGTATTTTAGTCTGGCCAACATTGCCAGCGATGCATTAAATTTCGTTATGTGAAAACATAAAGACAAATAAAGATTCTTGATTAGCTTGAAGAATAGACTGGTTATTACCGTCTACTTCATTTACAAATCAGCTCTTACTTGTTTAACAAAAACATTTGTCTAGCAAAAATTACTCCCATTCGCACTACCACTATCACTTTAGATTATTTTGTAGGATGTTGATTGCTGGACTTCTTTTAAAGGGTTAAGGGCTTGAACATGCATGGTGTACAAAAAATGTAACTGACACATAAATTCAAGTTCCAACCCTGAACCTCACAATTAAACTGGGGCTGGGCCTCATTGGAATACTGAACTACACAGGACACACAGGTATATCATTGAAATTTGGGCAAAAGAAAGGTGTTCTTGATATTTACAGGAGCTATGCTTTGGTGCTCACAAATCTCTTATCAAGCTTCCTAATCTCTTTACAGCAACATTTTATCTCATTTTCAGGTTGTAGCCAAAGGTTGGGGACGTTATTTGGACTGCTACTAAAATCTGCAGTGTTTCCGCTCTCCCAGCCATCAACCACAGGAACTAAATTTACAAATAAATAAAACTCAATAGTTTTATTTATTTGTAAATTTAGTTCCTTGCAGATGTTGAAAATAAAATCAATGTGCACTGAACATTAGTAAGGTGATGCAGGTACGAAACAACAAGATGTTCAGCACAGTCCATCCATGCAAAATCAATGCTCTTATACATGGAAATTTTGCTCTTAATATGGATATCACAAAAAGCAGCCGGTGCACTGTTCATCCTGCTATCATATTATCTACTACAAGTGATAGCATAATTAAACATGTACGGTGAGGGAGAGCAGTAAATGAGTAAGATGGACCATGTAATGTGGAGAGTCAGGGAGTGGCGGGGTGGGAAAAGAGAAGACAAGATTATAGAGAAGCCTTTGATGCTGAGTCTGGCTATGGGAATCCTAGTGTGCCTTCAGGGGAAAGCTCCTCTCACACAACATCAATAATGAATGAAAGATATCTTGTTCAGTGGAAGACTGAACTTAACTGGCATACTGATTTGTTACCATGAACCTTATGTAAAAATTGCATCAGTGTGTTTGCTATGCTTCATTAGGCAGATAAGGAGCTGTCGCTGGTGACAGTGGGGGGGATAGTAAGTGGGGTGCTGAAACAATAGTACAGAGAAAGATAACTATGCATCACATTTCCCCAAATTTCATTGTTTTGAATCATTTTCTAACTGCTGAGGTGTTTTCCAGAGCAAATAGTACAACAGTGTGAATCATCATCATGTGAAAATAATCCCAAAAAATTCATATTACAGATACATTTACTAAAAAATAAAAAAGTTTGTTTTAGGAAATAACTGAGCTTTAAAAAAACAAACAAACTATACAGTATGTTGTTTTTGTGACAACACTTTGTGTGTGTGTCTGTGTCACTGACAGAGTAGGAAGGTCAGGAAGATTTAAAGTGAGGGTAGGCAGGGTATTTTAAAAGCACTTACTTATATTTGATGACATTCTCTTTACATCCTGACAGCAACCAATAAATCAAATGCTCTGACGAAAAAGAAAGCATGGTGCCTGTCACTCTTGTACGAGCGTAAGAAGCTCATCCAGTCGTCCCAATTGGACTGTAATGTGATGACTGGACAGGCCAACTGCCTGTCTAACTATGTACCTGCCTACCTGCAGACATTCTGCCCAGACTTTCAAAGTCTAACTTGCTCTTGCTGGTTTCTCCAACATTACCAACCCTAACTGAGAGAGACTCCAAAATAACACCACCCTTTTCCTTTCATATTAAACTGCAAATGCAGAATATTTGCATCATTTTAACCAAGTGCTTAAAGTTACAAAACATTTTTTTTTTACATTTTGGTCAACAGAAGAAAATGTTCCACAGAATCCTGGGATGGGCTCAAAGCCCCCAAAGTTGCATGCTGTTTTTTCTCCATCATCGTCAACATCCACAGCAGCATAGAGATTGTAGAACCACCCACACTCAGGCATGATGCTGGCACACTGCGTTGCTGCATGCCACCTCCCTGTACAGTTTCAACACCACGCAGTTCGTCAAGAGGGCTTATTGATTCTTTAAGCTATTTAACCTGCGGGAGGAACACAGAGTGATTTTAATGAATTAATCACATGCTGAATTCCCTTACAAAACTGTCCATGAAATGATTATGACACAGCCTGCTGTATCTAAGAGAGGAGGCCGAGCCAATGATAATTCGGTGTAATGGTGATGATCAGTGTAGAAGCGCTGACTCTTTCATGTGCTGCACTTCCCACCTCATAACTATTTTAACAGGATGGAGAACCAGGATTTTTCTGTAGCAGAAGTTATTTGAAGGGCATGTTACTCTGCTTTAAATATTGTTTTAATTTGCAATGCAAATGACTCTCATTCTCATCTGAATAATCCTCTTGGTTACCTAACACTCTGGCATATTCATGCAGTGTAACGTGTCTGTCGCAAGCTTGCTGCGGTGGTAAACCACTCGCGCTCAGTTTGTCTGTCCGTGCTCGCTCGGTGCAGCCGGAGCTAAAAGGTCAAACAGCATTTACAGACACATGGTTTGTTTTACACCTTCTCACAGCTCTGAATCAGCGGGGTTTCCAAATTCGGGGCAGGTCACATAGCTGACTGAAGGGAATTTTCTGAAGTTGATGTACGGAATTTTTGGATCAAAGCCAATAATCAATGTCATGTTAAATTCTACATTAGATATTTAATCAAGCAAACTACTACATCATATGTGCATTATAAGAAGTACAACTGCACCACAATGTCACGCTCAAGTATGAACTGTAACACCGGCCCTTTGTCCAAACCTATAGCCTTTCTATAGAAGGGCACTCTGTAAACATTGCATTATAGAGAGAAAAAGAAGAAGAAAAAAAAGGTGAAACATGCAATAGCCTGCCAATTCTCATACAGCCTATCAAAAAAACATAGATGTGTAAACAATATAAACACTAAGTTGTAGTTGGGTTGGAGCGCATCAGTGACTGACTATTATAAAAATAACTGTGTCAGACTCGTCTGTCTGGAGAGCATTAAGAGCAGGTTGATTCACAAAATACTGGAATAACATTCATTCATATTTTTCACTCAAGTTACGATATTTTCAGCCTAACACTGTGTTTTTGCTCACTCCTGTCTTTTCATTCACTGTGCATGCTCAAAGCTGTTAGTATGCATCTTTGGATAGCCTAGTAGCTTTGGAGATCTCTTCCTCCACCACCTTGTGATGCTGTATCTCATAATTTCTCTAACTTTTCAAAACCATCGACCGTCCAGCATTTACACCAACTTCACGTTGTGACTGTCCAGCTGTGTGGAGGTGAGAAAGCAGCCCGCATTTTACATTCTGTACACAACACAACTATTTCAGTCTTTTTTGATGTGAACAACCCGGCAGACCACTACGAGTGTCTTCCAGGAGAGAGAGCTTTGGCCGGCCTCTTACTCTGGTAAAGTTTCTCTAAGGTGGTTTTAGCTCAGTGCTGAACTTTTCCCTGCTGTTGTCGCTGTCTCCACCTGGAAGAGTACAGGTGGTGGTTTTCCTTGCACAGCAGCAAAGTTGCTGTCAAACTTTTTTAAAATGTGGATTTATATTTGACATAATGGTTGCGAAGTGCACTGTAGTAGCTCTAATGGTGACTAACAAAAACAGAGACAAAACCCCACTTTCTCCCTCCATTCGTTCTTTCTCTCACTTCTTTGCCTCCTTCCTCACCCCGCCCCTCCCCCTCTCTTCTGTTTCCCTCTCCCTCATCCCTCACTTCTTACAAGAGTTTCTTTCTTTCTAATTCTGGGCTTTTCTGAGGGTAATTAAACCAAATTCTTTCGAAAATAGTGTTCATATTCACTCCCCGCTCAGCAGCGAGGCCTTTTAATTTGCAGAAAGTAGGCGACCTTAATGAACTACACTTGAGTAAGTCTGGTTAACAACACTCATGCTGCTTAAACTGGGTGCTCAACTCCTTTTTTCCTGCTGAGAGCTGAGTCAAGTAACCAATTATAGTGAATCTGAATCAATTCATCTGAGTTTGATCCTCTGTTCAATTACAACTCGCATGAAGGGTTGACAAGACCTCACACTCCCTCCCCTCCCCACCTTTCCTTTGTTTGTATCCCACTATAAGTATCTGTGCTTTTTCTGTTATCACTTGTGAGTCCTCATCCATCAGCTGAGCACACACTCGGTTGTCTGACACGGCTCACCTTCTTGCAAGAATACATTAAAATATAAAAGACACTCTGGTCGGATCAATTCTCTTTATTTCCAGTACAGACAAAATATATTTTTTCCAAAACAAACTCTTCACTTCATTTTCAAATATTTTCATCTCTACATGTATAGTTGTTTGTCTTTGTGGGCTTTGAATGAGTTTAATATATAGGTGATAGGTGTTTGTGAGCAGAAATGATTTTTAAAACTCTCCTTGACATTCTGTTCAAGGACATTCGCATGTCTACAGTTGTATAGTTTGTACACTCTTGAAACTGCACACTCTGGAAAAACTGCAACAGCAACTGAATTGAGCATCTTGGATATCGGAGTGCTTTGCAACGCACCAATTCCAGTCCTCTGGTAGAGACTGCATCACATTGTCCTTGTGCTGTGGTTCAAATGTCCACTGGAAGCATTTCAGAAGCAGAACACTGATGCCACACCAAACATTTATTTACATAGACAATATTTTGATACCAGTCATATCTTTCTCAGTTAAAAATGGCTGCCCAGGCTGAGTCTGTGACGTCAGGCGTGGTTAACCATCAATCTCAAAATGATTAACATTTTAAGTAGAACAGAGTTAATATATCCCATAGAGCAGAGACTGCTTTATTTGGCAGCAAAATTATTATTATGCATGAGATGCTCTTAATGTAAGTAACAAGTGATGACAGAAATTGAAAATGTCCTGCAATAACTTACTTGTAACCACTTTGCTCCAAAAACTCACAATCACAGGATATTATCAACAGCCAGTGCATAACATCATTTCCATTTCTTTGGATTGTAATTTCCAGCTGATGATATTTGCAGTTGCAGCTCGCGGCAGTGTGTACAGTACAGCATGCAGTGTGTTCCTGTGTTTACTGTTGGTGAGTGATGATTCACCTCTCACTGAACCTTCAGAGTCGATGGTTGCCAGAGTGGCTGCTGGCAAATTTGTTGCCTCACTGTGCCAAGCGTTTGTACCCCTTCACTGTGTCTGGTGAGGGGGGTGTCCCTGGCACCTCGCCGCCCCCCTACCCCTGCACTCCTGAAAGACCACAATGATAAGAGTAGACGGAGGTGGGGGTGGGGGTGGTCCTCTTCAGATTCCCAGTTTGTGCAGCCAGAGCCATTCAGTACGTTTCTGAAAATCCTCCTCAGTGAAGACGAGCAGAGGGAGCACCGGATCAACGAGCATTGTCCTAAATTTGAGGCATCACTCAGGTGGCTCACACGCACAACACTCCAGAGGTTATTCTGAGGAAGTTAGCAGAAATGAAGCCTGGTTTAAAGCAAGGACACAGCTCTGTACACCACCCTGACCTCCAGGAGCCTCTGCTTCCTGCTCACCTTCCCTCCCTCTTCCTGTTGGGACACAGCGTGCTGGCCTTGGCCTGTCAGCTGGTTAAGCCTGTGTAGCTTCAGCATCCCTGTGACAGCTGATACAGAGCAGTCTGACTGCATGGGAACTAACCAAATGAATTCTCCTTGTTTCAATCACCTGCATAAAATGGCTGTCAACAGTTGTAACCAGCCAACATGACGATGTGTTGTTGTAACGTCTGACTTGAAATTGCTCCTCTTACACCGTGTCTGCACGGGAGGTGTAACGTGATCGGCATGTTAGCAGAGCAGGAGCAGCTTCAGTGCTCCGTCTGTGACTACATGGGATGTGTTCAGGCGCAGTATGGAGAGTAGGTCACCTGCAATTTGGCAGCACTCAGAGCACAGTACACAGTCATTGTAGTTTTGTATAAAAAAAAGAAAATACTTTAAGTGTAAAAATATCCTGTGGGTTGATATGCAGCCTGCGTAGAAAGCTGAATTGTTTGAAATAGAAGTGCACCAGTTCTGTCAGCCATGCTTGAGATGGACCTCTGAAACACACAGCTGAAACACTTTCTCCATAACATATCTCTAAAATATGAATTTGAAAGGAAAGTTTAACATTTTTCAAAACTGACTTACGTATTCATAGTTCAGATGAAAAGATAAAATGGCTCTAACCACCTGTAATACTGTTGGTAGCTTCAGTGTGTGTGCAGTGCCTGTACACAGTCTACGTAACTAATGTTCTTGTCTATTCATTTTGAAAGAGCAGGGGCAATGAGAAAACTCCAACACTGAAAACTCCACACGCTGACCAACTCTTACTTCAGAATATTTGGTATACTTTCTCCCTCTCCCTCTCTCCTTCTCTCCCTCCTGAAGCTGTCCATGGTTCTGTTTTCAGTTTTTAAGGCCGACACATCGCCTCAAAAAGACTAATCTTACCTCTAAACATTTGTAGGCCTATCAGCCATACACTGTGTTGTTTTTGCCTGTATATGCATCGTGCTTTTAATACCCCCCGTGGTCCACGCCATCTCGTTGACATAAAACGGCGACGGAATGCTGCGGAGGCCCGGCAGGACAACCCCCAGGTGCCGGAGCTGTGGAATGAACGCATTGATCTGAGGTCTGTGCCGGGGACATTGATGCAGAGAATCCATCTACACCTCAGACCGTCTACTGCACCAGCACCGCAGGGGGCCACTTTCACACACTGTGCTTATTTCGTGTAATGAACAAGGTATATCATTATAAAGTGAAAAAAAAGGAAACAAAAATGGAGTATTATTATGTTGCAGATAACAAAGCATGGAGGAAAGAGACTTTACACCCAGAGTGACAGTCTAGATTGTGGGGGCTTGGAGACGTGTTAGGAGGACACATCCTATTAACTGTGAACAAAAAGGTATACTCTCATGCTGATGAAGTGTTTGGGCTCAGTAAGTAGCAGAGACCAGTACTGAGTCACAGTCCTGCCCCTGAGAATCACTTGGCGGCTCCCTCCTCCCATGGATATCACAGCATTGTACTGAAAATGGTCAGCACACCGTCCTCTGCACTACTTTGCAGATTGGATGCTTATAACTGAGAAGAACCAGAAATGGACCAGAAATGATAGTCGCTAAAATGCACTGTAATGTACATCTATTATTACCAAACATGTCTTGATTGTTTTAACTGAAGTACTATAGAAACATGTGCATTCATTTATTTATTTAATTTTATAGTATATTATAAAAAAAAAAACACTCTATATTGTGTTCTTGGTTATAATTACCATACAAAAAAGGAAGCAGTGCAAAGTGTGTTTAACCTGCCAAGATGAACAGCATCATACTTAAATAATGAAAGTATGACAGCAAGTAAGAACAGTAAATGTAAAGGTGAGGAAGTTCTTAAGAAAAACAATGGGGATTGCTGATTGGTTGTCAGGAACAATGTTATGTACACTGGCAGCATTCATTTGCGTCTGATGATTGGTCGATTGAATTATTTCTGCTCTCCTCCAATCACAGAGGCTCCTCATCACTCTGGTGGAAAGACAGTGAATGAGCACATTTCCCAAAATGTTCAGCTACTCCTTTAACTGAGTGATGGGGATGCTGTCGCTGTGTACCAGTAATGAAGGCTGAGGAACGGTTCAGCATTGGTATACTGTCGGTTTATATTCTCTTCTACTTGGCAAATGCTGCTCCTTATATTATATTCTGAGTTTAATAATTATCATGCACTTACAATGTGATTGTTATGCCTAGTGATTCCACATGAGCATCATTAGGCTTTTTTTTATTGCCAAAATCAAATTTAGTTAGATATTCAGTGGAGGGGGAAGTGTGATCACTAGCAGGAAGCTAGAATTCAAATTAGTTTGGTCTTTTCACTTGCTGTAAATACACATTTCTGGCCCCGGGGAAGACGTCCTGACATTTCCCATTTATTCTAAAAATGAGCAGGAAAGGAAAGGATTCGTCTGTCTTTATGTTTTTTGTCATGAGTGAGCTCAGTGCTGCACTGTTATTCATGTAGAATTAGGAGTTGATGGTGTACAAGTGGCATCTATAAGTGACAAATAATATTCTCTTTGTCAAACTTTACATTATAAGAATTGAATCTGATGCAGTTACTATAAAAACATTGTTATTGTAGAGAAGATGAATTAAGCTGCTTGAATGGAGCAGACATGAAAACACGAAAGACATCTGGTAATAATCAGCAATCAGCAGTAATGCTCGTTGATGGTAATAATTATAGTTTCATGTAGAGTACATTGTTGTTACATGAAACCTTTTTAATTTTAATAATCTGATGTCGCTTTTTTGCACATTTTAACTTAAGTGCATTCATTCTAAGCAGCGTGTGGTCATGCTGTTGATGCATGCAATAATCTGACAGTGCTTTCTGAAGCTTTAACTAAGGAGCGTCTTTTTGAAATAAGTCCCATTTACATGCCGAGCTTTTGTCTGTACTCAGGTACAGGTCTTATTCGGGCTAATCTGCCTACATCAACCTTTGGCTGAGCCTCTCTGTTTTCATGAATAAACCAGTTAACATAATATTCCCTTTGCCCCTGACAGAGCAGTTGTGTCTTCTAGCCAATGCAGGGGAGAGAACAGTGAGAGTGTATGCGTTTTCTATGTGAGAGCGACAAGATGTTCTGTAGCCAGTGTAAGGCGTTCATGTCATGATAATTCATTATCGCAACTGACCACATAACCCTGTTTGTATAGCTAATTAAACTAATTGTTTTAAGTATTGGTCAAGTAACTCATGTGAATTGCAACACTGATTAAATTCAGACCTGATCCAGGATGGTTATATATTGCCTATGACTACAGATATATATCACACTGGATGGCCATGGCAGACATTCAGATTGATATAGGGAGATTTTTTTAAATTTGATGCTGGTCAGAGGAAATGATATAGAAGAGAGTGTTGTTTTTTTAATTAGTATTATTGTTGCTATATTACTTTATAGCACTGAGCATGCCGCTGCTGAGCGACCCCACAGTCCTTTGCTTTGAGTTAGATAATGTTCCGCAGATTGACTTTTATTCTGTAAAGTCATATTTTCTACATTCTTCCCATAACAAAGTTTATGAATGCAGTATGATTAACACAGCACATTGTTTTTTTGTGCTCAGTGTTTTCACATGTGAAAGAGAGAAAAAAAAGAATAATAAGAGACAATAAAGGTGTCTACATACTATAGCCTGCAAAGCTTCAGTTCTCTTGGCTGAAATATGAAAAGAATTACAGTATGTACCTCTGTGATGACCTGAAGTGCGACTTAACTTTGTTCAAGTTAGCAGGCAATCAAAAAGTCTGAAAGTACCTGAAAGTACTTGAACTTACATCTACAGCTTATGTCATGCAATACTGTGTCACTTCTTTCATGTGGAATTTGAAAGTGTGAAGGGGGTTAGGCACTTGGATATTACCTCATTTGTACAATTCATCATGAAGCGAACCCTTTCGCATTATTATTATTGTTATTATAATAAGACATTGATTATAGCCGCTTTAAAACTTGCAGGAAAAACAATTCTCATGCTCCATAAAATCCATACCCCCTGCATAGTGATGCTTCCGAGCCAGAAAATTCCACTTTTACGATTCCATGTATATTTCAGATTTTCCCCATCTGATGTAGTTCAGATTTTAGTGCTGATTCATTTCATGGTCATTCACTTCCATCCATTGTACAGAGGTCAGATAATTGGTATTTTAATGTTATTTTTCTCTTAATTGTTCTACTATTGTAGACTAGTTTGAGACATTCATGCAAGCTACTTTCTCCCTGAAGTGGGAGATTACAGAGTGTGATCATTCCAAACATCCAGTGCTTTCACAGTCGTTGGAGATGTACTCAGTTCCAATATGCTGCCACAGTAATTCTGAGTCACTGCAGACACTCCACATAAATCAGGGGGTAGATTAGTCTATAGGGCTTGCATGCAGACACAAACCAGGTCAGGGAGTCTTTATTCATGTAAAGGTAGACATCAGGTTGTCTGTTTCACCTGTAATCATTATTCTCCAGTAAAATGTGTCATCACAAACGTTACCTTACCTTACATGTTGCATGTTAGGCAACATGCTACCATCGCTTCGCATTTCATTCATCTCACCTCGGGGCTGGTGGAATCCATCACCTCTTCTGAGGCCTCTGACCTGGTCTAGACAGTCCAGTCACGTCTGCGGGCCCTCAGAGCTGTCTTAAACATTGCACAGATCATCTGGTCTCAGCCGCTTTGATCTCACAGAGACGGCCCCGGCTTCTCTGAGGCAAAATCCATACTAAAGCTTTCGGACTCCACAATGCCGAACCAATCTAGTAAATGATGCCGGGATATGAGAAGCCTTTCAAATGGTGGTTTGATTTCCACCTCTTTAGTGAGATGGACTCTGTAGAGGCATCCAAAGAAAGAAAAAAACAGACACTGAGAGTATCGCTGACTGGGCGGCCAACAGAATACAAATGGTTACTTTCATATTTGGCCCTGGAGAAATGTGTTACTCGTGTGCACCAAAGGCACAATGATCTGCTGTGTGCTGGAGAGAACAGCTTTTGACAACAGACACTAGCTTTCTATTTATTTTCCCCAACAGCAATTAGTCTGTGTCCTGGGGAGGATAAGATATGATGTGATTAATGATTGGGTGAAATGTTATTGATCCCTGTGAGGAACTGAGGGTGTTGTAGCAAATTGTCTCATAATAGGGTAAAACAAAGGGAAAACAGATTAAAAAGGATAAACAAAGGAACATATATTCTAATTTATATATGAAAATGTGCTTAATACAGGATAATGATGAAGATAGTTGGGAAAATAACAGTAGAAGAACAAATTGATGTGGATAAATGCAGACAGTAGATACATAAATGTTGTTGTCACAGTAAGTCAATCCTTCTGTACATTAACAGGAATTTGTCCAGCAAAAGCAGATGCAAAACATGTTTCTTTGTTGAGAATGAGATAAGGAATGTAAAAAAAAAAAATAACACCTTTCAAAATGGGAGCCTTGTTGTGTACTTAGCCGTCATGTATGTTTTCTCAAAAATGCAATAATGCAGATTAAATTACGTTAAGTGAGTTGTCCCGTAATGCCATTACAAAAGAAAAGTGCTTAGTGAAGTGACAGCAAAGGCAACAGCTAGCAAAAAATCCAATCAAATCAATCATCAGATAAAGAGGGGGTAACCACGGCTTGGTGTCATGGCAAATGAGTCATGTTTCTTGTTCCTGAACTAGTTTTACGTTTTATTTATGCTGTTAGTGATGAAGTCAAAGATGTTTTGGAGTCCTAGAAAACTATCTATGAACTCACCACTTAACGGACAAACTAAGTGTCTGAATAATGTAATTCAGACTGACTAATTAATTAACTAACCCTATGCCTGACTCCAGCCTCTATCCCCTCCTCCCATGGCAGTGGCACCTCACAAGCAATGTAACAAGCTAAGCAGGGTTGAACCTCAACACAGCCTTTAGGGGAGAGAGGGAATGAGCAAAAATATACAGAGTATGATCAGCTGAAGTCATCATTTCATTCCCCCACCCTGAAGTCTTACCAGCATCTTTTAAATATGATGGATTTTTTTGGAAGAAGATATAATTGGGAAAGTTTTATATTGAATTTTACTTGTGCCCATGCACCACAAACTACGTCCTTGGGGTTTAGTCTGACTTTATCTGACTACAGTTTGACTACAGCAGCAGTGTGATGTTTAAATCAACGCTTCATTTCCTTCAACTAACTAACTTACTTCAGCTTACTCAAAGATTGACTAACTGACTGATTTACTGACTAAGAGTTATAATATGTCTTGTATGCTAATCAGCGTTAGTGTTCCATTGTGTTTACTTAATATTAATATTTAACATGGAGTCTGGATAAACAATGTTTATCCTGTGGTGTTATAAAATCATTTCAGAAGCTGAGTTAACATAGAAACCATTAAATGACATAATTCCTCAAGTAACTGTAAGGATATCTATCTATCTATCTATCTATCTATCTATCTATCTATCAATCTATCTATCTATCTATCTATCTATCTATGATGATAGATGATAGATAGATAGATAGATAGATAGATAGATAGATAGATAGATAGATAGATAGATGAATAGATAGATAGTAAATCAGTAAATCAGTTAGTCAATCTTTGAGTAAGCTGAAGTAAGTTAGCTAGTTGAAGGAAATGAAGCGTTGATTTAAACATCAAACTGCTGCTGCTGTCAAACTGTAGTCAGATAAAGTCAGACTAAACCCCAAGGACGTTGTAGTTTGTGGTGCATGGGCACAAGTAAAATTCAATATAAAACTTTCCCAATTATATCTTCTTCCAAAAAAATCCATCACATTGAAAAGATGCTGGTAAGACCTCAGTGTGGGAATATATATATATATATATATATATATATATATATATATATATATATATATATATATATATATATATATATATATATATATATACATACATATATAAAAACACCTGTCACTCACTATATAAGTTACAGTTCGGATCATACTGTTTGATTGAATCTGTGTGTGTGTGTGTGTGTGTGTGTGTGTGTGTGTGTGTTGTACTGTATACAGTGTGTACTGAAGGCGAGTAAGCTCTTCTGACCTTGCTGCTGTTTCTTCGATTTTCACTACTCACACTGAGTCAGACAAATTTACTGTGTATGCGTACTGATCAAGTCAGGATTGAAATAGAGCTCCCTCTCCCACCCCCATCGCTCCACAGCTTTCCCCTCACACACACACACACAAAACAAAAATGCTGATTAATTTCATGTTTCAGCGGATGATAAATGGTGACCTCTGTTTCGCCTTTGCTGTTGTCATTGTCCCACAGCATGAAGGATGGACACGAGAACACAAACCAATGATCTTTTTCCCATCCAGCCCAATGCCTCTGAGTCTGAATAATTCAATTTGTATCCACCAAAGCTGCATTTGTCATAGCTGGTATGTGCTCTCAGGCTCTTTACCCAGCATGCTTTGCTCTATACACTGTGATTCACCACATTCAGTCCAGGTTTTGAGGGATCAATCCGCACACAGGGAAGCCAGGGTGATGGTATTTCACAGCACTTGCTCAAAAATGAAATGTTACTTCATTCTGCTCACCTACTCAGACATTTCTTCTATCCCACAGTATTTAGACACTGAAATGTTTTCCCCTTCCTTAAACTAAATGGTAAATCTGGGTTGGTACAATGTTTTTAAAAAGTTGAGCATGATGGTTCATTAGTAACCTTGTAAAAAAATACAGATTAACAAAAATGTTTTAGCACAAATACCAATTACAGAACATTTTCTGAAGCATCTCCATGACAACTGAGCCAGCTCTGTCTGCTCATAAAGCCCATGTGATATGGTTGGAGGTTTGAAGTTTTCAGCAAGCGTGGCCTGTATGAAGAATTTTTTTCTTTGGTCTTATTTTCATAGTTCTGGAAATCATTTTTGAGAAGAGTCCATAAATAACCAGTGTCAACAACACAGTAAGAGTCCAAATGGGGGTGAAACCGATAACATGCACATTCCATAACTGCACAGGAAAACTGTGTGCACACAAATACACTGAGTGGGTCAAAGCTGAAGCTTAACTTCTGCAGTGTTGTTATGTTTTCAGATCACAGTACATTACTGCATACCGAGGGAATTATGTTTAGGTTAGAATTTTTTCTGGGGAAGAGCAACAGTTTGGATCCATTTCATAAGCACCAGCATGGTTGTGTTGTTGAAAAAGGAGAAAAGTCTGGAATAGATAGCAAACATACAGATGGAGAGTCTGGAGAACCAAGCAGATCCCTACAGACTGGACTATAGTCAACACCACTGAAGTCCAAAACTGAACTGAACTGAAACTGAAGCTTTGGTCTGAGGAAGGAAATCACCAGTAGTGTAGTATACTCTAATGTAGCTACAGTGCATCCGGAAAGTATTCACAACGCTTCACTTTTTCCACATTTTGTTATGTTACAGCCTTATTCCAAAGTGGATTAAATTCATTTTCTTCCTCAAAGTTCCACCCACAATACCACATAATGACAATGTGAATTTTTTTTTTTGAGGTTTTTGCAAGAAATCACATGTACATAAGTGTTTACAGCCTTTGCTCAATACTTTGTTGATGCACATTTGGCTTCTTTTTGAATATGATGCCACAAGCTTGGCACACCTATCTTTGGGCAGTTTTGCCCATTCCTCTTTGCAGCACCTCTCAGGCTCCAGGAGGTTGGATGGGAAGCGTCAGTGCACAGCCATTTTCAGATCTCTCCAGAGATGTTCAACCGGATTCAAGTCTGGGCTCTGGCTGGGCCACTCAAGGACATTCACAGAGTTGTCCTGAAAGCCACTCCTTTGTTATCTTGGCTGTGTGCTTAGGGTCATTGTCCTGCTGAAAGGATGAACCATCTTGCCACCCCAGTCTGAGGTCAAGAGTGCTCTGGAAGCAGGTTTTAATCCAGGATGTCTTCTGTACATTGCTGCATTCATCTTTCCCTCTATCCTGACTAGTCTCCCAGTTCCTGCCAGCTGAAAAACATCCCCACAGCATGATGCTGCCACCATCATGCTTCACTGTAGGGATGGTATTGGCCTGGTGATGAGCGGTGCCTGGTTTCCTCCAAACATGACGCCTGGCATTAACACCAAAGAGTTCAATCTTTGTCTCCTCAGACCAGAGAATTTTGTTTCTCATGGCCTGAGAGTCCTTCAGGTGCATTTTGGCAAACTCCAGGCGGGCTGCCATGTGCCTTTTACTCAGGAGTGGCTTCCATCTGGCCACTCTGCCATACAGGCCTGATTGGTGGATTACTGCAGAGATGGTTGGCTCTGACCGAGTGACCATCGGGTTCTTGGTCACTCCTCCTGACTGACTAAGGCCCTTTTCTCCCGATTGCTCAGTTTTGCTCAGTTTCAGCTGTGGGACCTTATATAGACAGGTGTGTGCCTTTCCAAATCAAGTCCAATCAACTGAATTTCATGACAGGTGGACTCCAATTAAGCTGTAGAAGCAACATCTCAAGGATGATCAGTGGAAACAGGATGCACCTGAGCTCAATTTTGAGCTTTCATGGCAAAGGCTGTGAATACTTATGTACATGTGATTTCTTAGTTTTTTATTTTTAATAAATTTGCAAAAATCTAAAAAAAAACTTTTTTCACGTTGTCATTATGTGGTGTTGTGTGTAGAATTTTGAGGAAGAAAATGAATTTAATCCATTTTGGAATAAGGCTGTAACATAACAAAATGTGGAAAAAGTGAAGTGTTGTGAATACTTTCCGGATGCACTGTACAATAAAATTAAAACTTGCCAATGTACATGCAGCACAAAATGCATTCAGTTTAAACTCAAACTTGAGACCCTGTTAGAACCATAATGAGTGATGAAATCAGACTGCATCAAACATGAGGAAACAGATTATCTGTTCTCAAATTCCAGTCCCGTAGGATTAGAAAATAATGGTGCATCAGACACAACAGTGTTTAGATCATCTCACTAGGGTAAACACCACCTAGCTTTCTACCCCATTATATCTCTCTTACACACACAGACTCTCTCTACAGGTTCTCACCAACCCCTCTCTTTGTTTGTGCACATATAATTCGACAGTAGTAGTAGTAGTTATGAACACATATCAAACATCACTCTTCACCTTCTATCTCACAGTGGTTGCCTTTAATTTAAACAAGTCTACTCCTCTCGTCTTCTGAGTTGATGTCTGACTTATTGAATTTTGAGGCTCTGCATTATTGCGGGACATTACTGACCAGAGATTTGTCCTCCATGGACAGCCGTCTTTAGCTAAGCACCCAAAGCTTTTTTTGATTTCCTGAATTCTTGTTCTCTGCAGAGCCTTATTGTGAAACAAATCGGAGGGGCTGGGGAGATCAGGGACAAAAAAACACTGATTGGGTCAAGTTTAAGGACTGTAATTGGTGACTCAAGTTGCCAAACCTGAGGCAAGTCATGATCAGAAACTCCACAGGACCAAGACTGAATGACACTTCTTGGGGTCTTGAATTCTGCACTCTTTCTTACAAATGTCTGTGAGTACTAGGGCTTTTATTAGCTTTTCATGAAAGTGGTATTAATTGATTTTTCAGTCACTTAGCACTGTGGTGAATATGTTAGCAAAGAGTGCCCATTTACACATCCAGCATATAGAGCAGTATTATCATTCATGTTTCTGGGCACTCATTGAATGATGTGTCCAATATTTACTCTCCATTTAGTTTTGTTGTAATCTCCTGAGATACAAACTGAGCAGCAAAAGCTTCTGCTCTGTTCACTAGCAAGTTGATAAAACTGCAAAGGGACTGCAGAGTTGAGTGATAATTATCTGAGGGTTCATTAGTACAAGTGACCACTTTAACATTACAAGCAGTCATTCCATCCTTTGTTAATATAAAAGTATTGGGGAGCACAGCTTTAAAGCCTTCATTATTAGCCTTCATATCATTATTTATTAACTGCACAGTGTTTCCTCAGTTTTTGCCAACAGGAAGTGAACTGAAAATTTTGTGGTTTTACAATCGTCCAACTTTTCTTTATATGTCCCCCTCAGCACTTAGCTTCCAGGCTCCTCCTCTGGTCCAGGCCTTCTGTGCTTTTAAAATGAGATATTCATCCCTGTGTGTTTACACAGCTGCTATTTTATGATGAAAGCATGCCTTGGAAAATGGACAGGAGGTTGCATTGCCGAGGTCCCACCTGACGGTCAAGCCAATGAACCTGTCACTTGAAGATTTCAAGGGCTGGCCTCAGGACAGAGCCCACATCTGCTCATGTACCTTTAGCAACACCCCCACACACATCATCAAAACTGTGAGTAACAAGTGGAATGATTACTCCTCCATGCTTTCATAATGTCTGATGAAAGAGGAATGCAATATCCAAATCATTAGGAGTGTACTGCATTACATGTAGCAAGCTCTATTTACTGTTTAAAGCAATGGCAGCAGTTGTGCTGATATGTCCTCAGGGTAAGACTTTTTCAAGTCATTCGGTGCCTTAACACCAATTGTAAGTCTTATCTAGTCTGAAATATTGACCCTTACAACAACTGCTGCAGCTGGTTTTAGCACCTAACTCTGGATTATTTCTGTCACTCATTCATTTTTATAGCACTGGCAATCAAAATGAAGCAATAGCAAAGTGTGTTTAGTAGAGCAGATAGCTCTGATCTGACAGGGTAGCACATTCTACAGCTCTACAAGGAGTAGTTGTCTTTTATGGCCTCTAGAGTAGCTGTGTATACAGCTTGGTTAATTGAGAAAACAGCTCTGTTGTGTAGTGTGGTGTGATTTACCACCTTAGTTGGTCCAACTCCAGCCTCAGCTTTGTTCTGATCTTAGTTTGAAATAGGGCTAAAAAATATCGACTTTCTTTTGTTCATTTATTCTATATACTAAATTTATCATCACCCTCATCTTTTTAAAAACCATAACAACATTCAGTCAAAGATGAATGTATTAGATACTACATTATTTTATAGTTAACATTAGTCAATGTTCACATACTTGAAATTTGCTATGTAATGTTTAACAAACTGACACTTGATGATAATATCGACAGTTATGATGTTTAGCTGCTGAAGCTCACATTAACATGAACTTCGCAGACTGACAGGACAGACAGACCGACAGCTGTGAATCTGTAAGGTGAAAACGTTTAAGGTGATCAGCTTTAAATAACAATATGATTAAAACTTTAACACGATGTTCCATGTCTCTGACAAGTTCTGATTAAAATCACACCTCTTGTGATTGGAAAATTGTGTGCAAGTTTCACATAAAAAAACACTGATTTTTCAGCTCTGCTTTGAGATACAGAATATCCCGTGGTGAGAAATATACTGATTTTTATAAAAGGTTTCAGTTATTCCTTTGTACAATTTACATCCATCATAGGACTCAGCTCAGGTGAAAGGTGTGTATAAAGTGTATATAGTGTAAATGTATGTCACTGAGATTTGGTTTTACATAAAAAGATAAATCACACGATCAGGCCAACTGGAGCCCAGGATATCTGTTTCCACACAGCTGCATGATTGAGTTGTTCTCGGACGTTCTCGCTCTGATTTCACACTGTTGCGGAGAGCCGGGTGCTGCTGATGCTACACTCTGTCTGAATAGGCCATTTGTCTTGGATGATGATTGGTGTCCCATTTAAATGAGCATTAAGGCGTGAGGTTTGCTCAGAGACTCGGGTGGGAGATGGATGACACCCTGGAGGTGGCTGGAACACTTCTCCGCCAGCTTGGATTTGTCAATATGAAGGAACCTGTCAAACTCAATCAATAGGGGCGGGAGGGACTGCTCTTGCCAAGCAATTATAGCTCTGTAATTGATAAATTTCCTATTTTTCATTCCAAATGTCAGACATAGATTTATTTTTACATTGTGGTCAATCTTTCATTTGCTATACAAATGATTAACAAATTACAGGATATTACTAAACAGAAAAATGGCCTCATTTTACTTAGCAGAAGTTGTTTTTTCCAGGATTATAAAGTGAGACGTCAGTGCTCTGGGTCTTTTGGTGTACAGTATAAGGCAGACAGTAGAGGTTAGATAGAATGAAAAAATATCAAGGACTGCTTAAGTCGGCACACTGAATTTTTAATTAAATATATGCTTATGTAAGTTAAAAGAAGCACTTCCCACATTTTAATTTCAAAAGCCTCTGACTTTGTTTCTGATCTCTCCGATGCAAGGACAAGAGAACTGAAAGTTAGATAAGTGCTCCTGGAAAGTTACAGAGACATCTTACTAAAAATGCTCTTCAAGTAGAGAGTGCCAAAGCATGGTGCCAAAAATACATCTTGGTGTAATCAAACAGCACAATCTCCCAACTTTGTGTGCTCTTTGAAATTAGTTAATTTAAATATTACTGTGAAAATTGTATGGAATAAAAAGAGTGTTAGAGGGGTTCACTACAATCATGATGTCATAAACCTGTTGCAGATATGTAGCCACTGAGCTACAATCATCTGACCTCACTATTGGACTGAAGACAAAAGCAGTAATAAAGGGCTAAAACAGAGAGGACTGGGGCTCAGTGTCACAATACCAAACTAGTTCCTGTGATGACAATTTAGTGAATCAATACCAATGTAAATCAGTTTAATTCCATGAATGAGTCAAGAAAAAGAGGTACCTGCTGCTGATGTGTTTGTTGTGGAAGCACTAACCATTAACATAACTAACATAACTACAAGATGAGTGTGATCTGTCATCTAAAAAAAAAAATTACACATCACATTTCATTTTATATAAATCCTGGTTGCAACCCAGAGTTTCGGTTTGCAATTCATTTAGTCCAGAAAGAACAAGGAAAAACTTTGATCCGTGCATATGGAAGCCATCTCTGACATTCCAGCAAGACTGAAGCATGTTTTTAGTAGCAGTTTAAAAAGCCTCATTCATGGCCATGGTGACTAGAGTTTCAAAGACCGTATAGATTCAGTTACTGTTAATATGGGTCTTCCACAGGAGTGAAACACAGGTCAGTGGAGGAAGAGAATGAGGAAGAGACATACAGAGAGAGAAACAGAGAGATTAATGGAAGCTGGGGAAAAAAAGTGAGCGGATATTGTGTGTTTGTGTGTGTGTGTGACAGAGATAAAGTGTTGCACTTTTTATAGGTACATTAATATCACCGTGCCAACTGAGAAATACTGTAAATGCTGTACTTAACTGGAAAAACGGTAATTCTAGCCCTCTGCATAAATGAACGGGAGCTTGTACTAGATATATGATTCAGAATAAAAAAAGTAAATAAGTGAGATGAAGTTCAACATGAGGTAAATAGAAGTTCACAGAAATATCCCACTGTTCCACAACTGGGATTTCTTTCCCCAATCCCTCTGAGGAGTTCTTAGAAATGTATTCACTGTATTTATGAGCATCCTCACCCGGGCAAATTTTCTCACTTGACACATCGAGGACACAGGGGTTTGAAAAAGGAAAAAAACAGCCAAAAAAAACTCAAAAAACAACACCATAAACAAAGGGATTTATGAAAGAGTTTGTGATTTAGAAGTCTTACAAAGCTCTGTGCTAATATTCACTCTAGACCTGCTCTTGAATGAGCTTGTAATGGGAGTGATGAAGTCCTAAAAAGGCAGAAACATCAGGAAACACCCTGACCAGTTGACCAGACTGTCATTTTTTGATAAGTTACATAAGTCTTGATGAGAAAAAATATTTTTACTATGCTTGGAACAATATGCACTGTTGGCCATAAAGTTGGAATAAGAATAATTTTATATTTTTACCTCTTCTCATGAAATGATTGTGACAATGGGATTTATTCTTGATAAACTGTCACTGTGATATGTTTGTAAGAAATAGATCAATAAAGTTTTGAGAAGATATACACTTTATCTATCAAGAATAAATCTCACATTGTCACAATCTTTTCATGAGAAGAGGGTAAAAAAAAATATTTTATTCCAACTTTATGGGCAAGAATGTATTTGATGCAGCTGGATTTTTTTCTTCCAATTTTTTCCAAGCTGAATCCCAGTAAGCCAAAAAAGCTTGAACTGGAAATATGGCACGCCTGTTGGCACACCAGTCATGAATGAATGGCCAGAGTACTTGGGCCAATCCTAGGGGCCGAAATACTCCCAGTTGGAACTCACATTCAGCCCAAGTCTGCAAATCTGGCAAACCCATATATGAAAGCAATGGCTCCACTGGTGCCAGAATTAAGCTGCATTTACTTGCTATATGTACGTTCTTGAGTCACCGCAGTCCTTTTCATCTGAGTTCAATGTTGCTCTCACGTTGCTTGTGTTGCTGAGGGGAAGACAGTGACAAAGGAACCCTGCTAGTGTCGAAATGGGTACATTTTAGACCTCTACACTACCAGGATACCTACCGCTCCTCTTTTCTCCCTTTTGCTTAAGTATGAAAGGTCATTCTTAATGTTGGAAATACTAGAAATAATATTATCTCAAGTTCCACATACGTGCTGTTTCTATACGTTAAACAACATCTCACAATTTTCATCAAGGCAGTTTGGTCACTTGTCGAAACCCCCATCTCCACTGTTGGATGAGTTGAAAATCTATGGAAGAAGTCATAGTGGTAAGTGAAAATCCCAATGAACAGTTGTGTCTAGCTGGCATTCACTGGGTTCTTGTAGGTTGGTGGTTTGATGCCAGAGGAGATCTCAAAATCCTATAAGACCAGGTTAGCTGGTACTTTAAACAACATACAGTTCACCGCCATAGAGCAAGAATGGTCAGATAATAGATCAATGAACATTCTGGCAGCTTTGAGCCAAGCTAACAACAAAGCTCTAGGAATGGCAATGTTACATTCTTTCTACTTTCATAACATGTTTTTTTAGTTTAATTAGTTAGTTTTCTTTGTGTATTTTTTCCTATTTTTTGGGGGGGTGGGCATTTAGCATACCTTGGCCTCTCTTCATGCTAAGATGTTATAAGTTGATCAGTGCTACATTGGCTGATGATCAGAAGCCATTAACCATTATTACTATTGCCAGTATCAATGTCAGTATTATAATTTATACCTTAGCTTTAAAGGGAGACTTTCAGTGTCCCATCAAAACTGACTCATGACAAAATTAAGCTTCTCGGGCATACACTCAACGCACCATTCAACAGCATTCATTCATTGTTTTCACAACATTTTTGGGAAGAAAAAAAAGACAATGAAATATGAAGATACCGAACCATTACAAAAAAATTAGAATTTAGAGATCGCAGAGAAGAATTTTAACAGTAAATGTCCCCAATTTGTATGTGGTGGTTGCTTTGTGCGTTTTGTACACGCAGAACAACTGCTGGTACACCTTATGACTGTTGAATTTGTGTATGTGGATTTCTATTGCATGAGTAGTAAATTAATATCTGCATATGTGAAGTTATATAATTTGCCCATTTTATTGTGCTCATGACATGACGTATGTTGTTGTATGTAATGATACTCATGATCATTTCATTGATAGATACCTCAAAACAGGGACACATAAAACCAAAATAGTAAGCATGGCTAGATACTGCCAGAAGTAGGTGACAAAATGTGTGTTTTTTGTCATTTCGTTGGACTAACTAGCTACAGTTACAACATGAAGAGCAGATCTCCATGTGAGTGCTTTCAGTTTTCAGTTGGCTGAAGAGGCAAACATTTAGAAAAATAAAAGAACTGGAACCCATTAATACTGAATCAATTGCATTTTTCGCTTGTTAACAGTAACTGAGGGGCACAACATGCCCTGTTTAATAAGTCATTTTTGATTGTTTTTGTAATTTGCACCCACACACTTTCAGATTTTCCTTTTATAGTGTCAGTTGTCACTGCATATTAAAACCCCCCACCCCGACATCTCTCACATTTTGCCACACCCACTCACAGCCCATCACGCCCGCTGAATGATCACATCTCTCCATGCACACTCGCCTACATCACTCTGCTAATGTGTTGACTCCATGACACCTTAAATCTGACACTAATGACTAACGCCACCATCAGCAACCTGGTTAATGTTAACTGCACTGCAGTCATCAGAACCATGGATTAAGCCATGGAGTCATACCCCGAGTGGGTTGTACATTTTGTGTATAAATATGCGCTGTGAGGAATATTAGCTACTCTCAGCCCTGTCGTTCTGATTTCATAAAAAGGTAATGAATTGTTAATGGCATGATTACTCTGAAAATAGAATAACTGTGGAAAATGGTCCCAGCATTATGGCTCCCATTGCTTTGGCTCCCCTTATGAAATGAAAGGTTATTCATTATGTGTCAATACTTCCACAGTCCATTTGTCTAGCTGTGATCGAATGAAGAATCTCATTTCAGATTATGAGACCCAATTATTCTGTCTTTGTTTGCCTCTCAGGTCAGTTATCATTGTTAACAAGTGTTTTTTCTCCCCTTTTGTCACGGATGGGTTTCACTTTGAATGTCTCAGCACAATGTTTTGCTCACAGGGTGAAAAAGAATATTGACTTTTATTCAGTGCTTTTTTTAATCAAGGCCTTACAGTTGAAAGGTTTCTTGTCTGATGCTGTGTACAAAGCTGTGCTCTGCCTCTAAGCATGGCTCCCAAACTACAAAGCATATGTGTTGCATAAATGCTTTACTAGGCGTCGAGCGTTGCATGGTGTAGCTCTTACATCACAGGAATGAATCTGTTGAGAAACTCTTACAGAAATATGCTGGTATTACTCTACATTTTTCTTCCTGTCAAAACAGGAAAACAACAGTGTGTTAATGCATCTTGCAATACTTTGACCTTTCCTATCCTGTATATACTTCTCAGCCACAAACAACAAATAACTGACAAATAAGTAGCTTTATCTAAAAAATATTCTGTAATAACCAAAACTGGCATTGTAGTTTTCAGCAAACTTTAATTTACTCAAACAGGAATAAATGGTGTATGTCTTGGATACTATTTTTAGCTATAGAACAATACACATTTTGGTGCGCTAGGGAGAACCGGGATGGTGCATGTTAGACGTACTTGAAATGTACCGCATTGCCAGGGTCCAGTGTGATGAAGGAGCAGGGAGCTGAAGGCTGAATGTCACCGCCTGGCTAGCCTCATTTCACCAGCTTCTGTAAGTCAGTGCAGTCAGGCAGCAATTCTTTCAAGTCCCTTTATGAAAAGGTGGTTTACTATGTGTATACTATGTTCTACCTTCTGCAGGACATGATATTAGAACAGTCTTTTTTTTCTTATTTTTGCAATACTATTCACAAATATAGTAGAGACAGTAAAAATAATGGTACACAGTTTCACATGCAGGTGAGTTGCGGACAAAGTCTGTTGCATTATAAACCTTGTTAAAAGCCTAAATTTACGGCATTTGGGATATTTGGGCTTGTAGGAAAAGACTGTTGTTAGTAGTATAAGTAGTGCAGGGTTGTAAAATTGTAATAACAAACTTGTACTTAGAACTTTATGTCAGGCCAATATACAGTTCCCTATTGACATATCAGCAGGCACAGAGGAACATTAGCATTCATTTGGAGTCATTTCTGGCTTACTGATGAATTCACTGTTTTGCACCTGTACCTAATGATAATGATATTATGATTATTACTTTTAGAACAAAAGTTTGTGAACACCAGTGGTGGTCTGTTGTACTGAGGAATATGCTGCTGTGCATCATGCTTTGGTTAGACAGATAATACTTGTTAGTTAATTTTTGGGTTTTTTTGGTCTTTTCATGGGGTTTGTAGAGAGTAAGAAAAATATCAAATTTTGCCAGGCCTATGCTTTAATACTTGAAGATTTTGTAATGTTTTTGGCATGAAATTCTAATTTAACGATATCAAGGTGGCTACTCATGCCCAGAAATATCAGCATGGCTTTTTAAACCCTTCACTGGTCAAACCCAGTTGAGTACCCTCCAGCCTCTCTCTATCGGTAAGCCGTCTCAGTATGAGCCGTGATGGAAGTGAAGCTGAGAGGCTGACAGCAGAATGCTCACCTGAGCCTCCATTTGTCAGCAGCGTCTTAATATTTCAGAGGCTTCCTCAAACAGCCATCCCCAGCAGTTTCTGCAGGTTCCTCACTGCAGGCAGCTCCAGCAGGGGCTTACTTGGCTTTAATTAGAGAAGGAGGGCCCTTATCACAGGAGCAGCCGCGGCAGCAGCAGCAGCAGCACTGGGTGCCAGGATCCTGCTCTGAATGTTTTATCAGACTGGGCTGCCGGGGAGCACTTGACTAGAGGTGTCAAACAGAATGTGGAAAAGTCCCGAGGCATTGTGTATATCAGCACTGGAAGATGTTTGTACTGGGGACTTTGTTAGGGGTGGGGGTGCGTGGGGTGCTGGCATGCTTCCAATTGCATAGCCGTATTATGGTCACGTTTGCACATGTTTAAGTGTCAGTGCATGTATCAGTAAAGTAGTCTTTACGAACCATGCAGCATTTTCAATTTGGAGCCCCACACTTCACAAAAATAGAAATGGAAACTTGTTTGGCTGCGTGCTTTATCCATTTTTACACGAGGAGGAGGAGACGGCTGCTTAAATATGACCAAAAATTGGCTTATGAAAAATAATTTTTTTTTGCATGTCTCATGAGTTTGTGATTGGATTGAGACAACAGCTATTACATATTTATCCGTTTTAATCTATAATGGCACAAGCTATGAGTCTATCACTGGCTGGTATTTTGTGGGAAAAATTACAGGCAAAGGAGGGTTGAATCAATTATTTAGGCTAAAATGAAAAGTACAAAGGAGCCATATCGGTGCCTGCAGCAAGCTTGGGAAATTAGGTCAGTTTCATAATATTCTAGTGGGATGTAAGCTCTGCAGCTGCTGCACTGAAGGAGAGCTTGGAAACAGAGATGCCTTCCATGGCCGGGGCTGATGAAAATCCACTGCTCAGCTATAAAAATCATTCACATTGATAAGATATGTGCCCAATCACAGAAATTCTATGTCGCTCGTTTGGTTCATTATTAGTTTTCTGCAGGCATGAATGGTATCTTAAGCAGAAATGCAGGGACAGATATGAGAAATGTTGTGCATAGAAGGTCATACTAGCTGAATTTTATTTTATTTATTGTGATCTAACTACTTTCAAATTATGATTCTGCTCTGTTATAGTGAATCATAAAAACACAAAGGAAGTAAGCGGGAAAGAAATTATTCTAAATTTGAACTACAGTTTGAATATGGCATTCAGAATTCACTAGTAGTGGAAAATATGAACTACTTTTTCCTCCTCTACATTTACTTAAAGGTCCAGTGTGTAGGATGTAGGTGGATAATTGGCAGAAATAGAATAAGATATTCATAATTATGCTTCCATTAATGTATAATTACCTGCAACATAGAGGTGTTGTGTTTTCATTAGCCTAGCAACTTAATTTAAAACTTAAAATTTAAGTTAGGAGAGGGTCCTCTTCCCCAGAGCCCACCATGTTTTTATGTTCTATGGCAGAACTAGATATCACTAAATCTGACACACTGCTCCTTTAACAGCTTAAATGGGGGAATTCATATTTCACATGTAAAGATCATGTTCATTTCAATAGAAACATTAAACAAGGTGTGTTGTCTTATGACCTATGTGAGACTCACTCTGGCATCCTTTCTATATAAGAATAATAATACTTATGTACTTTTGCTTACATAGACTTTGAATTGAAATAATTCAAACAAGTTTAATTTGTTCAAACTAGATTTTTTTTTTTAAGGACAGCATCTAAAGAAGTTCTGAGGGTTAATGATCACTCAAAAACTAATCATCAAGGCAGCAATAGATGTCCTCTCTAAGTTTGAGGTCATTCAACATCACAAAGCTGGGCTTAAACAAGTCCTAATCTTTACTAGTTTCCCACCATGGGCTGCCTCTGAGTACTGTGGCCGGAGTTTCAGAAGGACACATTGTGCCAGGGCCTTTCTGGACTCTCTGTCGAGGTTTTAATGAGTGCTCTCAGACTGGATCAAGGCCCCGGGGCTGCAGGGCTCTATCAAAGAGGAGAGGGATTGGAGGCTGATTATACCGCCATCAAGAGCTGGATCTTCCCTAGACTTAAGTCGAGTACTCTGCTGTACGTACCACCAAACTCTTGTGCTCAGTTTCTCAGCTGAACATTACGCTATACCACACAATAAGAGCATGAGCAGAGGATGCTTTAATACAAAGGACAAATGAAAATGAAAAGGACAAAATGAAATCTGTATTAAACTATTTCTCTGTATGTTGTTTTGTCAGCTGTGGTCATGGGTGAGAAAATCCTTTCACAACAAGGGTGAAAAATTGAAACTGAATAGCTGAAGGGATTTCTTCAAAAGCAACGAGTGAGCTTCTTGTACAAAAAATCAGTAACTGTTGAAGACTGGTTGAACCATTCATTGAACAACTATGGGACAAAAGAAAAGATAACTTGTCTCCACATAAATCATCCAACATGAACACACAATGAATAAGTTATAAATGTTCACATTTTTCAAGAAGGAAATTTGTACTATAGCAGTTTCAATTTAACCTAATGCATCAATGAACCCAACAGAAAAATTTTAAAACAAGCAAGTGATGTACTTAACATACAATACAACAATACAGCAATAAATGCCAAAAACTTAGATCAGATGACTAAATGAAATCATGATACCATTTATCTCAAGTCTGTGTGTCCCCTGGATGCATCAAATACCTGTAAATGTTTACAGTACAATAAAATGCAGTCCTCTCAATGACCATGTGTCCATGTGTTTTATTGAGTAAATACGACCAAATCATCAAGTACCATAACAACTTACTGCGGTATTTTTAGTTTTTCCAATTTATTTTCTAATATTTTCATTACTTTTCCCATTACTGACATAGTTTGTAGATTTCTGAATGTAAGTACACAGTAAAGTGCACAGATTTTGCTACATGTCTGCAGTTACCTTTGCTTTTCCTTCACCTCTGCGTTACATCTTTATTGTGTGTAAATGCAGGTTTTATTTGCTGGTGTGGTGTGTAACATTCAGCTTCTGATGGCACATGTGATTGAACTGCTAAACAGCTGTGTTTTCACAGATACTGTATGGTGTAAATACATCCAAACCCAAAGACGAATGATAAGCAGACTCTGACTCTGAACAGAATTATGTGACTCTGGAAATACACTGCTCAAAAAAATAAAGGGAACACTAAAATAACACATCCTAGATCTGAATGAATGAAATATTCTTATTAAATACTTTGTTCTTTACATAGTTGAATGTGCTGACAACAAAATCACACAAAAATTATCAATGGTAAATCAAATTTATTAACCCATGGAGGTCTGGATTTGGAGTCACACTCAAAATTAAAGTGGAAAAACACACTACAGGCTGATCCAACTTTGATGTAATGTCCTTAAAACAAGTCAAAATGAGGCTCAGTAGTGTGTGTGTGACCTCCACGTGCCTGTATGACCTCCCTACAACGCCTGGGCATGCTCCTGATGAGGTGGCGGATGGCGGATGGTCTCCTGAGGGATCTCCTCCCAGACCTATGAGCACCTAAAGCATCCGCCAACTCCTGGACAGTCTGTGGTGCAACGTGGCGTTGGTGGATGGAGCGAGACATGATGTCCCAGATGTGCTCAAGTTGGATTCAGGTCTGGGGAACGGGCGGGCCAGTCCATAGCATCAATGCCTTCATCTTGCAGGAACTGCTGACACACTCCAGCCACATGAGGTCTAGCATTGTCTTGCATTAGGAGGAACCCAGGGCCAACCGCACCAGCATATGGTCTCACAAGGGGTCTGAGGATCTCATCTCTCGGTACCTAATGGCAGTCAGGCTACCTGGCTGAGGCGAGCACATGGAGGGCTGTGCGGCCCCCAAAGAAATGCCACCCCACACCATTACTGACCCACTGCCAAACCGGTCATGCTGGAGGATGTTGCAGGCAGCAGAACGTTCTCCACGGCGTCTCCAGACTCTGTCACGTCTGTCACATGTGCTCAGTGTGAACCTGCTTTCATCTGTGAAGAGCACAGGGCGCCAGTGGCGAATTTGCCAATCTTGGTGTTCTCTGGCAAATGCCAAACGTCCTGCACGGTGTTGGGCTGTAAGCACAACCCCCACCTGTGGACGTCATTCGGGCCCTCATACCACCCTCATGGAGTCTGTTTCTGACCGTTTGAGCAGACACATGCACATTTGTGGCCTGCTGGAGGTCATTTTGCAGGGACTCTGGCAGTGCTCCTCCTGTTCCATCCTTGCACAAAGGCGGAGGTAGCGGTCCTGCTGCTGGGTTGTTGCCCTCCTACGGCCTCCTCCACGTCTCCTGATGTACTGGCCTGTCTCCTGGTAGCGCCTCCATGCTCTGGACACTACGCTGACAGACACAGCAAACCTTCTTGCCACAGCTCGCATTGCATTGATATGCCATCCTGGATGAGCTGCACTACCTGAGCCACTTGTGTGGGTTGTAGACTCCGTCTCATGCTACCACTAGAGTGAAAGCACCGCCAGCATTCAAAAGTGACCAAAACATCAGCCAGAAAGCATAGGAACTGAGAAGTGGTCTGTGGTCACCACCTGCAGAACCACTCCTTTATTGGGGGTGTCTTGCTAATTGCCTATAATTTCCACCTGTTGTCTATTCCATTTGCACAACAGCATGTGAAATTGATTGTCAATCAGTGTTGCTTCCTAAAGTGGACAGTTTGATTTCACAGAAGTGTGATTGACTTGGAGTTACATTGTGTTGTTTAAGTGTTCCCTTTATTTTTCTTTTATTATCAGTGTATATTGAATTAAAAAAAGTTGTTGTTTTGAAGCTGTACTGGGTAACAGAGCTTTGCCAAAGCACAAAATCTACTATAGGCAAAGATAAACATGACTGAAAGTGACAAGTATTATCTGAATCTATGAATAGACAGTGTGTACTGATGTGTATCTGCTGGAATCCAAGCTTACCCAAGGCTGGATTACCAAGATGGCGAGATGGGCGACAGTGCCCGCAGGATTTACTGTGCGACACTTGGCTTTTGGCAGTTTAATTAGATGTAACTTTACACAGCTAAATTACACTATCAGCCAAGGTAGGTTCTGCATTATTAAGTCATTTTGTGCCTTTATCGTGTAGACTGGCTCTGTCTGAAACGTGTGACATTTCTATCATTTTGGTATGTATCATGCTCACTTGATAGATATTTCAGAATCGTGAGGGAGAAAGAGGTAGTCTTTTGGCCCCCAATGAGGTTAAACTTAAAAGAAGCCATTTAGGTAACTGAGATATTGTCACAGAATTTCTGGGTTATAAACATTCATACAAAAAATACATGTGTTCTATATATGTAATTTAGTCAAAGAATTCTGGGTATAAGGTATTAAGAAGTCTTAAATCTTCTCTCTTCCCTGCTGTGTTTTGTATTGTTAGTTATAAAAATGTTTCAGTATGTGATAGCAGACTGGCAGGAGATGATCCACACCTATAATCTAAAAATAGGATTGTTGGGACAATGGATTGTGTTTCAGGAGGAGTTATTGTTACATTCTGCTGGGAAGGAAGTATGAAACAAAAAATGACAGCAAAAAATGTCAGATTATAATCGATCATTTCAGGCTATTGTAAAACTGGTGTCAAATAGCTTTCTATGTGGCATTAACGGGTTACTCCAGACATCCCAGACACTTGTGCCAGCTCAAATACAAATGTGCCATATGCAGCTTTAAGACTGTCTTAAAGTGTTTTATAAGGTGCGTCTGTGTAAGATAAAAATGTCATTTCCAGGCACAAAGAATAAAGTGATGTGTGCTCACTATCTGTCACATCCTAGTAAAATAATCTTGTGAGAAACATGATGAAAACTTGATGAAAGAATGGATTTTTAAGGATATGTTACCCCCAACACATTAACAGTATTGAACAGTATTAAAGTTTTAGGGCCGTCTAGACTTGCCAAGGCTGACCTGGAAACAGTGAGTTAGTGTTCAAGGCCACAGGATCCCATGACTTAGCAGATGGCAGTTTTGGTGGAGGAAGTTCACATCTTTGTTTTTTGTTTGTCTTTCCATTCGGACCCCACAAATCAGTCATGTGCTCCCAGAAGCTCTTTAAAAACCTCAACGCTACATACACAAGCGTCTGCCTCCGCCCTGCAGGACAATGCCTGGCATTGTTTGGATGTTATTCCAGAAGGACCTTGGTAGACAAAGAAACATCCATTTACAGGAGGGGAAATCATTAGCAGATTACACTTGTTATTGCTTTTTAATGAAGGATTGCACAATGGAGCACCATCAGTGTTTGTCCTTATTTTTAAATAGCAAGCCTAAATTATACTGGGCAGCTACAGCATGTCTGCTGCTGATTATGCAGAGCACTGTGTGCATGGAGGCATCAACAATATTCAACCTTCCACTCCAGTATACATGAACTGTACAGTATCTCCGACATCTTGGTTTTTCAGGAGTTATGTTCATTTTTTTCTCTTGGACCAATTTATGCATGTATTGATTTCTCTTGCAGCCTTGACACAGCCCATAATGAGTATCAGTGCCTAGTCTGATCCACATTATGTTAAATGGTGCTGTTATGCTATGCTATTGATGATGTCTCAACAAACTCACTGGCCTTTCACAAGTTTTCCCACTTCTTCTTTCTTCATTTTATGGTTCAGTAAAAGCAGTCAGCAGTTTTCAAATGTGAGGAAGAAGTGTGTTTGTTGCTGCACTATCCATGATGCTGCCATCCGCTGCAGAGAGCTGCCATCACTTTGTTTTTTGAAGCTTTACTTCAGTGTAGCTTCAGTCAGGGCTGTGACCAGGGTTTACGAAATAAGGCTGTTCTGAGTTCAAGTCCCCCAAATGCACCATGCAGTGTTATGTAAATTCAACTTAACTTTGACTTAATTTGTCTACATGCCTCTGTGCACTGCCATGAACAAAATTCTGGTTGGGAAATATTATCACCTTCATTTTTTTTAGTTAAGAGTACAATCTACAAAATGATTTTTTTTGTAAATTACAAAAAGGAAACAACAAACGGATGGTGAGCAACTACACTATTCTGTGCTGTGTATCAGCTGCTCCAACATAAAACTTTGGGGGGAAAAAATCCACAAGCCTACTCTGTGAAAAAAATAACTTTAATTTAAGGTATGAGTCGACCTGATGGATGTTGCAGATTTTTTGAAAGTGAAGCACTCTTGGCTTCCTGACCGAATTGTGTTCCAGTGAGCCACCTCAGTAATGTCGGCGTTGCTATAGGGAGAACAGCACACGAACCAAGACGCAGATTAAAAAAAAAAACATACTCAGTGATGGAATGTAAGTAAGTACATTTACTGTGCTAATCTACTAAAGTGGAGTTTAATACTTTACCTTACTTTACCTCCATTGCATTTATTTGATAACCTCATTACTAGTTGCTTGTTATGTTTCAGATTAATAATACAAATTCTAATCAACAAATAAATTATGATGGATGACTATCGGTTGTCAGTCAAAGCATGCATTAAAAAGAGCTCTACTTAACTAACTGCAACATAAAACAATGATATCTACATTAATGCATCAATGCTTGTACA
Source organism: Scortum barcoo (assembly GCA_023238725.1). Taxonomy (NCBI): domain Eukaryota; kingdom Metazoa; phylum Chordata; class Actinopteri; order Centrarchiformes; family Terapontidae; genus Scortum; species Scortum barcoo. Next base: position 2,245,466 of record CM041548.1, on the reverse strand, counting down.
GTGTGAGTTTAATCCTGAACTTTAAATGACTTACATAAGCAAATGAGATCAACAGAGAGAAAACTGGCAATAATGTTTGTTTCTAATAGTTATTTTTAACGCCTGCCATTGGTTTGCAGTGCTGGGGTTTGTTTTGTCTGAAGTTCCTTCAGCCGCTAACTAAAGGTCTGTCTCCGGCGCTTCTGAGTCTCCTTGCAGCCAGTAGTGAAACAGAGGAAACATGTAAGCTAACATTAAGGAAACACAACCACCTGCGCTGCTTTAAGTAGGATTTTATTTCTACCTATGTAGAACTATTTCTCCACCACTGAATGATGTGAATCCATCACATGTGAACATATGTTCAGGTTCGTGTTTTCAGATGTAATGTCTTAGATTTGACATAAAATATTTAAAAATCACATGTTCCTACATGATGTGCACTTAACACATATGAAGGGCTATTCAAAATGTATTTAACATGAGTCATGCGCTTTTTTGTCGCTATGCTAAATACACAATATTGGATCAGGCTATAATTTACTCACCATATAGGCAGTTTTAAATGAATTCAGACTACATTTGATCTTCATCTGGGTACATTTTCTGTCACAGTGCATGGCTGAGTAAATATTTTACAGTAAGGGTTTTCTGAGGCTTTGTGTTGAATTTATACTATTTTGACATCCATCCTCCACTAAATTTGCCATCCTTCCCACTCATACCTGACACAGCTGCCTTTTTACATGTCAAGTTGATTTCTTATGTGTCTCCTGTGCATAACAGAAGGGGAGAAAAGAGGAGACAGAGCTTTCTTTATTTAACATTCCTCTTCTCATGTCTCCTCATTGCGTCCAACTTCCTGCTGCTTTCTGTGAAAATGGGCAAAATCAATTGTTTCCAGTCAAGTTGGTGAAACGGGGTGTATCGTGCTAGAACAGAGTTTTGGCAGATGACACAAATTTAGCCTTGGCGCCCCTGCATCATTTCCTCTCCCCTCTGTCCTGACACTGCAGCTGAATGACAATAGGACCGGAGGCGTCTCTGTGCTCATTTCTGCCATGCCTGAATAACGACAGAGAGGAAGATCGAACGCCTCTCTGGGCGTCTTGATGCGTTTTCATCCAGGTGTCCCCCAAATACAATCAGCAAGGGCGCAGAGCAGCGAAGTGGCACGTGCCTCTTTCCTCCCCAGGGTTGGAATTTGCATGGAGATAATGTCGATCAAAGCATGCATCCCCTCCTTTTGCTCAATGCATCAATCGCACAACAGTTGGAAAGACTAGCGTGGATCTTAGTTGCTGGTGAAATATTTGTGAAAGACTCGAGGAGAGTGTGACAGAGGACAGAGGGCTTTAAATGCCTCTGTGACATCTCACTGCGCGAGAGGTCACGAGCTAAAAAACACTTGCTTTGATGAAAGATTGCTTTGTGAGGGAGTATACAGACCTCATCTTGCTGCAGTAGCTATGAAACTTGGGATTTTTTTTTATCTCAGTGTTAAATTTTGTGCTGATATTTACAGGTACAGTGACTATGTTATGTATTATCTGGTATTTAAAGAAGATGAAATTTATATTTTTATGAAATGTGAGCGTGAAAAGGATTGCTAGTCGTGATGAATCAGAGAATTATCACATGAATCTGGAGCTACCGTCGGCTTCACAGAGCTCAGTGTCAACTCATTGTTTATCTTTATAATTTGACCCTTTTGATTCACTCTAACTGCTCTTACTCGGCCATTTTTTACTGCATCAGGTGGTGGTGGTGAACATAGTGGTGCATCAAGTAGCTGAAGAGAAACCAAAAGAGAGAGAATATTGCACTTCAAATGAATGAGAACGCTGCTGAATGTGGAAATAAGTGACAATTTGCAGACAGGTTCGCCGTACTGACCTGATGGTATGTCAGAATTTTGTTAAAAAAACAAAACAATTACTGTAGGTTTAATATGAGACTATGTAGCCTTTGATGGAAGAATTAATTTTTTTAAATGTCATTAATTTGATTTAAATGTTAAATATTTTATAAAATACTGTAATAATAAAAAATAATCTTCTTATCGTCTATTAAAACACAAAACATCAAAACAGCTTTTCTTTTACATAAATTGGCAAAATATATAAATGTATAAAATAATTGAGCACAGGGAGTGTGTCAAAATCAATGTGTCCTGGATCAGTGCCTCATCAGTGCCTCATAACATACTTTGAGATTCTTGCAAGCATGAGGCGAGCTGAGATCAGCTGATAAATATCTAAATTTGGACCTCCTGCTTCACCGCCATCACTCTCCCTCTCAATACTGTCCTAATAAATCAGTCATCCACTGATATGCATCTCTCCTCAGACCTCAGACCAGTCCAATCAACCGAGTGGAGCGAGGAGGGGAGAAGGAGCGAGCGTTGGAGTCAGTCAGGTGGATACAGTGGAGCCTGTAGGGCTCGCAGGAATGTGTATGCCGCGTGTCAGTATGAAATTTTAATGATGGCGGGTGGTTGGGCATGAGTGCTGAAACGTCTGTATTAGGAGCTGCAGCGCTTGGCAGGCTGGGAGTCCTTGGAGAGACAGATGAGGCGCTCATCCAGGGGAGGAGAGCTTTGATCAGCTCCTCTTATTTCCATATCGCAATACGCCAACTGCTCTTCCCGCTAAATGAAAGACGACATGGATTATGAGTCACTGGGCTCAAGCAGCAGAGCTGCATGCGCCTGTTTCTTGGACTAAAATGAGAATGATGATCCATTGTGCTGTTTAGTTCATCCTGTGCCAGTGCAGCTTTATTTTCACAAGCATTTGCTTTACCTGCACTATCATGTTCATCCATTGGACACTGTAGAGGCTATTTTAACATGCACGCCTCAAGGTTCTAATTTTACACTCAGTGTACAATGATCTCAATAACTATTTAATAATAAGTGTTAGAAGAGAGGAGCAAAAATATGTATGCTTGTTCCCAGTGGAAATGCACAACAGACACTGAAAGACTAGTTCTTGCAAACTATGAAAAAAATCCAAGCAAAAAAAACATTTCCTGCTCACCTCTTGTATTCAGCCCAAATTATTAGAATTACATCTTTTAAGATATTTGTCTGCCCACACTCCAATTGAGGTAAGCAGAAATACATTTGTGAGCAGCTTTTATGGCCTTTTTCATGTTTCTCATAGTTTTATTATTGTGAAGTTGAATATATTGTGTGAAACAGGTAAAATGAAGATGTTACCATGGAGTCTAAGAAAAAATCTCTGATGTTTTATTAACCAAACAATTAAGGCATTAATCTTCACATAAAAAGATTAATCGCCATTGAACGTAATAGTTAGTTTCAGCCTTTTTATATCTGTTCACTATTTGTTCCGTCTATTCACAGGGACCTCGTTTTTCTTGAGCTATTGAAGTTTTTAAATGACGTTTTTCATTCCTTTGACCTACAAAATATAACCCACTGTCTGCATGGCTGAATAACATGAGTTAGTTAGAGATTTTTATTATTAGAGCCTTTTCAGACAGTCTGTAAGCAGTGATTGTTTCCTGATGCTACAGCAGAGAGGAGCTTGATTTTTTTTTTTTTCATTGAGCATACGCCTCCATATGTTTAGTTTTATCAAAAACAGTGTGGGGCAAGTTACTATAAATAGAATCAATTACTACATTTAAAAAATTCATCACATCAGTTCACTAATCAGCTTAAAAAATGTCTGTATAATTAAACAATGTCGTGTGAGTTATTTGTGTTGAATGAAGAACTGACTCCTTAGCTTTCAGTTTAAGAAAATATAAAGTGAAAGCTAATCTTAAACCAATATTTGTTTGTTTGACTAAACAGTTGTTCAACTTAATACCTAAATGTATTGAGTGTGTTTCCTCAATATCATTGAAATTAACTTGGTTTTACATTTTCAAAAGTCATAGAATATTTGAAAAATGTATGTTATGTAAGCTTCAGATATGTTACAGTGTACTTACCCACTGACAAAAAAATCAGTGTTTTTTTCTCTCCAAATTTTTTGTATCAGTGTGTTCAGCCCTTTCACTACAGTTTGCAGAGAAGGTCATTTTATCATCTTACGAAGTTACAGAAACTGCTTTGATCAAAACATCCTTGACTTGGAGAGAATTTTTGCAATGCCATTTGTCTCTACACAAAACCAAGAGTTTCACCAACTGAGTCGACTCTGTAGGCTTTGACATAGTAATGTTCTGGAAGTAAAGACTGCACGACTGTAGAGCCAAACTCCGAACACCGTTTAACATCATCTCCTGCATTTTTAAAAATAAGCCTCTTCCTCCCTGTATGTGTGCCTCTGTGTCCACAGTGTATATGGAGTGCTTTGGTGTGTATGCAGTATGCAGTGTGCGCGCCTGCTTGTACAGTGTGCTTGTCTGCTTCTTTAGTGCAGCAAACTCTGTGTGTTTGATGAATGGAGCTCTTTTCTCTCTTCTGTGTTATATGTTAATCTCCTTCCCACTGCCTGTTTTTTTTGTTTTGTTTTTTCGCTTTGGCGCTGAGCTGATGCACTATTCCTCAGGGCTCCAGTATGCATTGTGTGCTTCTGGCATCGCAGGATCAGGGGGGAGCAGGGAGAAAGAGAAAGAGAGAGTGGTGACAGCTGTATGACCCCCAGCTTTTTGCTGAAGCAGCAGTTAAGTGGAGATGTTTTCGAAAGCCCCATTTCTCCATCTTTGATCATGGTTATTACTCCTGTGAGCGCGATGTTAATCTGCATCACTTAATGTTGCTTTTGTCTCCTAATAGAATCAGATGGGATGGAGTTGTTTTGGTTCCTAATTTGTCCACGCTCTGACACCTTCAAAGGGTTTTTTTCCAGCGCAGTTATGCCACATCACAGCGTCTCTCCATCCAACCCCGCCCATTCAAACGCTAACTCCACCCGCCCTACTTGGCCCAGTTTTTGCTGCATATCTAATCCATTACACTGTGGGGCTTGTTTGTTTGGCCTACAATGATGGCCAAGATGATCACCAAATGAAGTGTGCTGTCGAGTCAGTGTGAGTCACTCGCTGACAGAATGAAGGGAGCTTATAGGAGCTTTTCTGACTGTTTTCAAATCATAAATGAAGCGTGAAAATGAGTCAACAAACTAAACTTGTAAAAAAAAAAAAAAAACACATGGAATTATCATAAAATGACAAAAATATTCGAATGAGTTCTCCTGACACTGGTGTCCTGCAGATACTCACTTTCAATGCGTGACATCTGTGCAAATGCGAGCGGGGCGAGCTCATTGGATCTCGTGCAGATTATTTGGAAGCCTTTCATTCGACTTGACTGATGTGCTGAACGTCACACACTGCACATGATTAGTGTGCCTCAAGACAACACCAGCAGCTAATGTCATTACTGCGTGACGCTGATGATCAGTAATCTTAATGCCACTGACGTAAATTCAACTGTTAACCTTTCGCAAAACTCACTCACAAAGAAGTCACTTTGATTTCATTACATTAGCTGCTCTGTGGTAACTGAACATAAACTAGTTGGTGTTGAGACTTTACATGAGGCCTTCAAGTACAGTGTGGATATTACACAACACCCTGTGTCTTTTTACTCTTACTGAGTTTCGTCTGTTTTTTTTTCTTCTTCTTCTTTAGTGTCAAAACAAGTATTCTGGTTTTGTAGTGGACCTTGACTTGGGTGGAGCGGATATGATTTCATTCACGACATCCACACTTATAACCAATAGCTGCAGTCATTTATCTCTTTTTTTTTTGTAAAAGATGTATTTGATCATTGAAACTCCAATTACACTAATTGACACTGATTCAATAGGGTGAGGCTGCACCGATGATGAACAGTCTTGTAATTTTTCCTGTCACTCATTCAAAAACTTCTGCCATCAGAATGGTTTAAAACAGCATGAATAAGAATAATAAATAAGAATGAATCCAGACAAAGGGCTGCATAGTGGTGTAGTGGTTAGCACTGTCGCCTCACAGCAAGAGGGTTCTGGGTTCCCCAGGCACACGGGCCCTTCTGTGTGGAGTTTCCTGTGTGGGTTCTCTCTGGGTACTTCCAGCTTCCTCCCACAATCCAAAGACATGCAGGTTAATTGGGGACTCTAAATTGTCCCTTGGTGTGAATGTGAATGTGAGTGGTTGTCTGTCTCTCAAGTGTCAGCCCTGCGACTGACTGGCGTCCAGTCCAGGGTGTACCCCGCCTCTTGCCCAAGATAGCTGGGACAGGCTCCACCCCCCTGTGGTAAGCAGGTATTGAAGAAGAATGAATCCAGACTATTTGTTTTAGGTGGAGTGAACTTAGATGAAGATGTGTTTATGTGAATTGAAAATGTTTCCTCTTCTGGGAAAAATTTCCACTGTGACTCTTAAATGTCCTCTTAATGTCTGAGCTGTCCAACTCCAGACACACAGTCCAGTGGTTACATATGTGTGGATTAAGTGAGGTTATTCGGTCTGAACATATTTATAGTAAGTAGCCTACCACAGTAGCATCTAAGTCCAGTGTCAGGCATAGCAGTGCTTTGAGCTAAATGCTAACACGCCTACAATGACAATGTTTAATGGTCATATTTACTATGACTCTTTATCTTTATCTAATGTCTTAGCATGCTAGTTGACCAACCAAATAGCATCTATAGAGTTGACTCACATTTCTACACATAGTGCACTCTGAATCAGATGATGTTGAGTACTGCCATCACCGTTTGGTCATTCTAAATATTCAGAGCTGTCAAACTCACTGCTCAGTCTCTGGTAGCCCACAGACACAAGACTGACTTTTACATCAGGAGTCCAAACAAGGCTGATATTTTCCCAGCAGCCAAAAATGATGAGATACTGTGTGACAGAAAGTGGCTGCTCATAATCCAGTTCTGATGCGACACTTTCCTCTGTGGACATGAAACTACAATGCGGAGGGAAAAATTGTTCCCAAAAGGCATGTTATAATTAAAAAGTAATCTTGGAAAGTCTCTGTTAGTTCATAGCTCGATTAAATGCGACCCTACATGCACTGTTGAAGCTGAGAGCACTAGAAAGACTTGTGAAAGAAAGTTTCCCAAAATGTCAATAAAAACTTTTTATTTTATCATTTTATCCAATGATAGAGGGGATAAAGTGCTGGTTGCTGTGTATAGTCACAAAAATGTGCCACCGTTTATAGGACAAAGACGACAATTTAAGATAACAATTTAAGCATCTTGAAAAATTACAAGCCAGGCTTCCAGGAAAACCTTTTTTTGATTATTTTGAAACATAACAACTAGAAATACCTCAGGAAATGACACAGACAAGAGACTAAATTGTTCTGCAGAGCTTCTGGTTCTACATCCACTTGATGTTTAGTGCTCTTTGTATCAGTTTATCAGTTTTGCCCCTATACAGACACTCCCAAAACCCCATTTTATAATCCTTTGTCTGCTATAATCGATCAAAATGGTGACCATATGGCAACTGGTATCTAAGCAGCACTTAAGCTCTAAGCATGACCTGTGTGGTGACCTGTGCACCATCTCCATAAATTCTGCTGTCATGTCGGGGCTTTGTCTACCTTTTTCCCCTGAGCATGGATGTAATTTTAAGTATAGCTGTTGTTGAGGCAACTGGAAAGATTGTAAATGAATTCTTTTCAATATTTGTGCCGTACAATCCATAACACTTGAAACACTTGAAAATGTGACTGTGGTATATGTCAATCATTAGCTAGCCTAAATAAAGGGGGAAATAAAGGGCTTTGCCAGAGACGCATTAGTGATATTACAGTGTGGAGGTTAATAGAGGTCACAAATACTGTTAGTTACATGTTCTGATCGGCCTCTGCTTCATTTACTGTGCTGTATGTCACAGAAAATACTCTCAGTGTTAACATGTGGGCAGTAACATACAGTATGATATTTAATGGGGTCCTGCTGGTGTTATTGTGTTACTCACATTAGAATCACATTTGTTGAGTAGGTATAGTTGTAATAGTGTAACCATGATCTGTATATGAGGGGCTTAGACCATTATGTTGACCATGCTGTCTGATCCTTAAGGCAGAATTACATGGCTTCCTGTAAGTGAACATCCATATCCATATATGTTATATGTATACAGACATATGAAACACAAAATAAACAATATATAAATGCAAGTGATACAATAGACAAGAGGCTGACCATAAGCAGTGCACCTCCAACCAGGGATAGTGATACAGGCAATGGAATAAGACCTTTAAAATGAATAGGGGCAAGTAGGACGCAAATAAAACAACTAATTGCAAATTATTTTGAAAACACAAGCCAGGAAATATCTCATTCAAAATGTTCACAGTGCTGGGATTTTATTTGAACTTATTGGTTGTTCTGCACATTTGCAGATAACAGAGTTGCTTTTAAAATCTGTCAAACTGAAGGTTAAATGTTATTACAATGCTATTGTAGCAGCAACATATTGTACTGTATATTGAATGACAACTTGAAAAGTCCAGATTTCTTGCAATGCACATCTCATGTGCAGCTGTAGGATGCGGTGAAGGCACTTTGAGCCTGACTGCTGCATCATTTGGAGTTTAGCTGCACTGGTAAAGCACAGATTTACCACGCCACAGATCCCAGCCTCTAATCCTGAGTGAAACTATTTAATTCCCAGCTGCATGCATCTTATCACAAAACACTGCGCTTGTTTCACTGCCACTCTGTGGCCATGATTTTGAGTGACTTTGAAGGCAACATAGTTTGCTTGGCGTCTTCCCTTATTTTCTGCTGCCTGATGTCTGAGCATCTAAACTCTGTAATGAGCAACATTATGTCACAAAAATGAAATGACTGGGTTGAGGAATCGCAACTAGCTCTCTGACTGTCAAAAACACATTTGTGCCATGAAGCAGTGAATGTTTTTACAGCCATATTTCACACAGACCAGAAGAATGAACAAAGAAATCTACTAAGATTACAGGGAGGTTTTGCAAAGTTGTGTCCAAAGCCAGTTCTCGGCTGTCATAAACAGCCATTAAACTATTCATCAGATTGAATATGCCAAACGCTCACTGTGTCACTACATTTTACAAATACGTTCTCGTTGCAATTTAGCAATATTTTTAACCTCAAGCAATAGAAACTTTAACACTATTCCTAAATTGTAATTTAAATAATAATTTGCATAAAAATACTAGTATTGGAAGCTGGCTACTGTCAACAAGCCAGAGGGACTGAGTTAGGACCAAACAAAAGAGCCTCACTCACAGACAGAAATCATCCAAAACAATAATCCACAAGGAGAGTGAGTAGCAGCATGGAATAAACAAGGATGTTTGTGTATTTATGCATAGATCCTGCAGGGGATTAACAGAAGAAAAAATCTGTATCTCTTACATGTGTTCAAGTGAGACAAACATATGAGAATCATTACATTTTCAAATGATTAGTTTCTGTTATTAACAGAAATGTACCTGTTAACTATGATGTTCAATTAGTGCAGAAAGGGAGGGAACGTTCCTGCACTGCACACACAAACACAGTCCTGAGAGCAAAAGAACAAAGTACTCATAGTGAAGTAAACTGTTAGTGTGTTTCTATTATATCTGATGTTTCTGGATTAATATTACTGCTGTATCAATGAGGATGTTGCATTTTGTTGTTGTAGATGTTTAGTGTGAGCTCATTTGAACGACTCTATATTATGTTAGTTGGTTTATTCTACAGCAGTGCATCATGGTCTATAAAATGATCATATCTTTGTTGCGTCAGTGTCCTGTAAGAACCATGTATCATGAGCCTTGTTTTCAGCTTGCATTTTCCTTTTTTTAATACTTTTTTTAGTTTAAGAAGTGATAGAATTCTCTCAACCCATAAAGTAACATTTATCCTTTATGGATTTAATTTTGGTCCACCAGAATTGGAGATACAACTATGGGTATGAATTATAATTTTGACATGTAAAGTAACTATGTCAGACAAATGTAGTGGAGATGTCTCTACACAAAACCAAGAGTTTCACCAACTGAGTCGACTCTGTAGGCTTTGACATAGTAATGTTCTGGAAGTAAAGACTGCACGACTGTAGAGCCAAACTCCGAACACCGTTTAACATCATCTCCTGCATTTTTAAAAATAAGCCTCTTCCTCCCTGTATGTGTGCCTCTGTGTCCACAGTGTATATGGAGTGCTTTGGTGTGTATGCAGTATGCATACGTTTACCTCTGAGATGTAGTTCAAATTTATTTTTCAAATTTATTTATTTAAAGCCCAAAAATCACAAACATCGTTTGCCTCAGAAGGCTTTACAATCTGTACAGTTGTGACACCCTCTGTCCTTAGACCCTCGAACCGGGTCAGGAAAAACTTTATATGGGAAAAAGAAGAAACCTGAGGAAGAGCCACAGATGAGGGATCCCTCTCCCTGGGACGGACAGACGTGCAATAGATGCCACATGTGCAGAGAGTTGAAAGTAGTTGTGTTGAAAGTGTATAAAGTATAAAGTAACATACATACATACAATATAAATACTTAAATTATTAGAACAGTACTTAAGTAAGTGTACTTATTGTAGTTACAGTTACAACAAATATACAGTTTGTTGTAACTGTACAACATTTGTTGTTATGTTGTGTTTGTTGTTATGTTGTGTTTGTTGCTATGTTATATTATGCTATGTTATGTTATGTTTTCACTGCTTCAGGTCTGAGTAGAAGCACTTTGTTTAAACTTTTATTAGTACTGCTCTGAAGGCCATAGAAAAGAGTGTTTGCCAATCTTCAAGCTATGAGGCTTTAAGTATAAGTTTAAATAACCAAACAAATCAGTTTAAAAAGAGACCCTAACTGTAACACTGATATTTGTTTTCTCTGTTTCCCTGTTGTAAGAAAGTAGTCTTGAACCATGATGACCATGAAGATGTACAGAGCATCTGGTAACAAGGTAACAAGTTACAGCCTTATCAGCGTGTGTTGTGAGTGTTTGAATAAAGAGCTGGACAACACTGTCATTCACGTTTTCACACAGTAAGAATCCTGGGCTCCTGTCCTGTCCTGTCCTAAAATGTCAAAACAGTTTTGCTTTTTGAGAACCTGTGTGCTGTCTGCAGTTTATTGTTTTGCCAAGCCAAAAATAGCAGTAAAGTAGGGACCAATAATTCAACCATTATGTTGTACTCAAGGCTTAAGTGTCCTCTGAGAAAAATACAGCATTGGTTGTCAGTACAAAAAGTAAAACTGGAAATGTAGGTTGTTTTTAATAACACATAAGCTCTTATGGACATTTAAGGAGCTGTCCTCTCTCAGGCAAAGGCGGAAGGAGCGAGATATTGTAATAATACTGCATGGACTTGTATGGTATGTATGGATGTATGGTCAACAACACAAGGCTCACTATGACACTGAACATCACTCTTTGTATGCTGTCCAGAGGTGTACTGGGAAGCAAATTCAGCCCCAGACTTTTGTCAAGACCAACCCACATACTGCCCCCCCCTCTATACTTTTCCTGCTAATATACAATATTAGCACAACAGTAATGCCTCCCTCCCTCGCTGTATATGGGACATTCCAGAATTGGAGGACATTTGCTGTCCCACCCATAAAATTTCAAATAATCCAAGCACAAAACACTAACACATGCACTTGTTGTGTAAATTATACCTGTTCTGAGACTAAATGTAAATATAGTTGTAGGAAAAATGTGTTACAAAATATTTTTAAAATACCAAATAGATCTCAAGCACCCCCTAAAATGACATTTTTCTCTTGTCCCACGTTCTTAATGACAAACTTGCACGTCAAATATAACCATTAAAAAAGTTTTAAATACCCTTTTTTTTGTATGATTTTGTTGATATGTGTCTCTTGTAACTGTTAAAACAATTAATTTAATCATCAACATATTTTAAATAATAGTAACGATGCACTGAAGTTGTGTCCTACAACATGCGCGCAACCCTGTTACCGAAACCTGTTTAGCATGGCAGAAGAAGAAAAACACTGAGTTACGTGACACAGAGGAAATGACATCATCAAGCCGTATGCTGACACCATGGGTAGACCAAAAATAAGTCCTCTCTTCTATCTTTCATATTTTGTGTGTCACTCTAACCAACGCAACCCTGTTAGTCATATTATCAGAATAAGACAAATGAATTCAAAGTTTTCTTTATTTACTAATATAACTAAGTCTGTCCTTGATGCTAACAGTAACATTACATTCCACAGCTAACATCTATTCCTGAAAAGAAAACTAACATTAGCATTGATTTTCTACCCTGTTACTGTAATTAGAGTAACAGGGTTGCATTTCCTTCAGTTCACTCAAAAGGGACAACCCATTATCTATAGTAAAATGAAATGTGTATGTATAATTTAGCATAATTTACTTATTTTAAATGTATTACCATATTTTCTGGAATATAAATTGCTATTTTTTTCTTTTATTGCCACCAGGTAGCATAAGTATGTCAATGTTGCAATAACTACCTGGATGAGATTATTAACTGAACATGAACTCAACTCTTTTTAAGTGTTCATGTTCAGATTATTTACAACAGACATTTTAAAATGTTTTAATTCATTTCTACAGAGTTCTTGCACAACACTGAGTGCTGCTGAAAAGCAGAGACAGTACAGCCAGGCGTGATGCAGATGAACAGAGGAGACAGTGGTACTTAGAAAAAGAGAGTGAAGTGGAGGAAAGATATAGAAACAGGGAAGAAAAAAAAAAGACAAAAAGACCACAGTATGAGAGAAGCAGCTTGCCCAGCGTAAAAAGTGGAGAGAGGCTGAAATTAGTAAAGAAGTAAATTAGTAAAAAAAAAAAAACATGCAAATATTGAAAAGTTGGGCAAGCCAGATTTCAAAAGTTGCTTAAATTAATAGAGGTCAAGTCTTATCTGAAATTAAATGATTATTCAATGTGAATGTGGCTTTCTTTACTTAATGGTAAAGGATTTATTAAACATTTTTTAAAACAATATATACTTTTTCAGGTTCCTGAGTATTCATAACAGGGCGGCACTAACCATAGCACACAACAAATAAAACATCTCATAAAAAGTGTAACTTTGATGCTTGAGCTGGACGAATCACATTATTTGAAGGTTTATTACCTGGTTTTCTTAAATATATGACAGAAAATTATAAAATAAAGGAGTAGATTTTTCAAAGGTTCTGATGCCTAAATTGTCCTCCAATTCTGGAATGACCCATATACTTTGTCCACCAGAAGTTTCCAAAATAAATACATACAAATCTAATGAATATGGGCCAAGGCAATTGTAAAGAAAATCAAAGAAACAGAAACAAAATGTGCAATTGCATTCAGCGACAACTACTATATGTGCAAAGACAAATCACTCTAATATAGCAGAAGCCTCTGTAGTAATGCATATTACGCACACATACCACCCAGTCAGATGGTGCATTGAAGTAAAAAGTGATAGCCCATCACTGGAGGGAGGGACTTGGCAAAGAACCGAGAGCAGTAAAAAAGAGCAACTTAACACCCCGATTTAACTCTCATTTCTACCACCCCGATTCGTTCCACTCGTACAACCTGAAGATTTTTTTTTTAATGAATTAATTGGACTTTATCCCTCCTCCACAGTTCTCCAGCTTCACTGATGGACAACAGGGGGTTAGCTTAGTTAGGCTTCGGCAGAGGTAGCAAGGTGGATGTGAATGTGTTACTAAAGTTGTAAATGAGCCACAAACACCACCGTTTCACTGATCAGCACTCAAAACTACCAGCTTTTAAGTAGCAGAGGTAGTATTTTAACTACTGCTACTTTAAACTGCCTGCTTGCACTCTGCCGACCACTGACGGCTGACGTGCTTATATATCGTAATGTTGCCTTGTGACTTTTGGGGCGGAGTGCTTTGGGGCATATCACAGAGTTTCACCAAGGGTCTAGATGACAGAAAGGTTGATCACTGATTCGCTCACTATAATCTGCTTGTAATGCATCACTGTGCTTCTCAAGTAAAGTGGTACTGGAACAGTTTCTCAGAACATTTCATTGGAGCTCATGAGCAGGCAGAGCTAATTGGATGGTTAGAGCTTAATCAGGACAACAGCGCTATTGAGGACAGGGCTATTCCATGCAAAGCAGACAACAGGATGCTGAGGAGGGAACAGGAAACAAAAGACAGAGCCTGGCGACTGTTGCCAGCGCCGCTCATACAAACAAGGTGATGAGCCGAGCTGGTTGACGGCCTCGGGGTTTGAAGGTAGCTCTCCTAACTTGAGCATATGCACTTGGTGGTGGCAGAAACAGACATGCAAAGTCCAACATGCACTTGAATTAAGTTTCTTTCACCGTTAGGTCTGCTTGCAAGTGCATAAAGCTGACATAAAGAGCTGAGTTTGTAGATCTGACTGTGAAGCAGGAGGAGACAAGGCCCCTTTCCTCTGGAGCCTCGGTGAGAAATGAAACAATATTGTGCCTGGCTCGGGTCCAGGCTCAGCGAGGGGATGGACAGCTCGGGGTGGCTGCAAGTTTATGAAAACAGCAGAGGATGTAGCTGGGATGGCTGGTCTTTAAGTGTTTCTCTTCAAATCTAAAAGGGGGCTTATGTCCCTCAGAGCTGGTGTTAACATGCTGTGCCTCCCTTCTTTATTGGCATCTTATCAGGCACTGTGCTTTCCTGAGCCTCTTTTTATACCAAACCCCACTAATTACACCATTATGTAATGACCCTGTCCTTTGGCCCTGATTAAATGAGAAATATAATGCTCAGCATATTAGATGTCAGAATCCTGATGGAATCACTGTTTGTCTGTCAGCTGCTTGCCACTGAAGAAAGAGAGCATATTTTTCTAGTTATGTTGACGCTGATGATAAAATCATGTATTACATTAAGCATGTTTTCCTTTGAGCTGAAGCTGGAAAATATATGTCATGATTAACTGTTTGCTTCCTTTCTGTGTCATAGCCAAGCAGCGATAAGGCTGACAGGCTGTATGGAGGGGTATTGCTAAAGGCTATAATCCACATTTGGTTCTCTGTAGCGGTTTAAGATTGGCTCAAGCTCTTCTGTCCTCTGATTTTGACTTAGCCTGCATACTGTGGTGTATTTCATGGAAATACAGAAAAAATGTAAGGAAATGGTGCCTGAAAAACTGAGAAATTGGTGTTTTAGCTAAAGCTCTACTCAGCCTGTATAGTGGCTGTTGGAGGAAAGTAAGCAGATGGCAAAAACAGTCATTATTAGTGCAACAGCAAAATCTTTCTTTGGTCTGAAAACAGTTTTAGTGTATTCCCAAAAATGAAAACGGTGAAAGTTTCTTTTTGCTAGTCATGTGTGGTCCATGATGTCCACTTTGACAGAGTGGCTTACCGCAACTTTTGATTAACAAGGTCACAGTAGAGTTACAGTCAGCATCATTTTGTGACATCTGAGGCTGTGCATTACTGGCTCTTGGATGGACTTAGTACTAAAATTACATCAACCTTCCTCTCTGAACACTGTTTTTTTTTTTTTGCATTGTATAGCATCAGAAGGCTGTGAGATAAGCTCATAACTAAACAATTTATTTGATTAAGATTTTTGTTATCTCTACATAAGCTGTGGCACGTTAACTGACACATAACTAAACTGAATACAATGTCCTAACGTGGCTGAGAGCATTCTTTCACCTCCAACCTGCTTGCCCTCCTTCTTAATGCTGTTTACAACAATCACAGAAACCATGTTCTTTGCAGTGTTCAGGCTTGCTGTAGCCCTTTTACTATACAGCATCCATATACTGTACCTGCCGGAGTAGAGGTCCACACATCACACCAGGGACGGAGGACTATGGCTGCTTGTAACGGTATATCCTTCAGAAGGTATCATCACAGCCATACATCTGTATGTGTGTCCTGAGGAGACAGTGGCCAGGGTTGGTTAGTCACACTTAGCATGATTAGGAGCAGCTTTCAGACATTTTCCCAGTGTGCCTCTGTGTGGAGATAATAACACCCAGAGGAACAGTCTCAGTTTGGACGCCTCTCTGAGCCTGTCAGACATGTGCATGTATCTGTATTTGTGGATGTGAGCTCACTGCAAAACATATCCCGCTCCAGCATTCAAAGAGCCATACCACCAATTTTGTATGTTTTTTTAGCGTTAAACCACAAATCATTTTTATCACTGCTGACTTTTTCCAAAGCATACCATAACCTACCAAACAGCAGTTATTTCCTGTCTCCAAAAGCTATGGGAATGACTCCGTTGACTTTAGATTTAGAGAGATGAAACGACTGCCAAGGTGCATATCTGCAAGAGCCACCCAGTCAACAAACTTAAAAGTCTGTTAATTATGCCACTAACAGGGGTGGATTGCATTGTGGAGAAAAACAATCCTAAAATCTGCATTTTATATAAATTTACTTTTTGAGTCAGTTTTGTACTGTATTTCATTTATGAAATACATTACATATATATTTGATATATTTCATTTATGACAGAAAAAACTGTAGTGGGAAACTTCTGGAACTGGTTGTCCCTCCCACTCTGTCATTAAAGGTTATTCTAATTATCTCAATATGGGCTTGCAAATGTATAACAGAAAGCCTGCATTACAAACTGAGTGTCAAGTGTCAAGAAAAACACATTTATTCAACACACTCTCTCTGATGAAAAGATACATTTCTTACTGTTCTTTTCATAATTCTTTTCTGCTCCTCCACTCCTCCACCACTAAATCACTTATTCTTCATGTTAGTAGTAATTTCATGCAGTGTTAATAATCTCTCTATGGCTATTTCTGATCATTCTTTCAATATGGTTAGTTATTGTAAAAAAAGGAGCCAAACAATGGAAGTACAGTATGAGATAATGAGTACTACAGTCTTGATATTTTCTACAGTGCAGGTGTGTGTGCATGGCTTTGTGTTTGTGTGTGACCATGGGTGCATGTGAATTAATCATATGAGTTGTAGTGTAGTATCTTCATTACACCTGATACTCAGAATGGGTTCCAAGACTCCCAGCTGGAGCAGTTCCCCACATGTCTACCCCACTGAAGTTCCCTTCGTGTAGCATGATGAATAATGCACATCGAGGAAGGGAAAAAAGCTTCATAGCTCCTGTATGTATAATGAAGGTAATGTGCTTGTGCAGTTTGCCTGATTAGGTGAAAGCCTGTCATATATCTTGTACCTTAAGGGTGCACAGGCAGCTCACTTTGATTTCCCTGCACCTGAAATGATGCAGAAATGATTTTGCAATTGATCCCGGGGTGACTGATGTACAATCAATTGTTGTCATGCCGTTGTCGAGTCCCTCCAACCTCTGATGGATGACACTGTCGATATCTGTATTGCCATTCAGGTCTATTGACCTTTCTCTGAGGCATGTTAGCATCGCTAGGCCTGGTCATTATGGCTGTGATCCAGATGCCAGGGGTCGGCATCGGGGGAGACTCCATCTATTACCGGGAGCCAAGAGCTGCTAAACGTAGCAGAGAGAGAGAGATAAAAGAGGATGAGATTAGAGACATGCAAGGAATAGAGATAAACACAGCATGTACTGTACAAATACAGATGCACAAAAGAGAGTGTTTGAAGGCTGATACAGATTTCATAGTAAAAAAAATTGTACCTGGTTTAGAAAAAGACACAAGCATATCTAACCGCAGCCTTAGGGGGACGTCTTCCATTTTTCAAAAACAAAGAAAGACCCTACAGCAACTGGACAGGAGGCTGAGGAATGGGAGGTCAGAGTTTTCTGAGGAGCAGCTTCTGGTTGGTTTTAAGCCAGTGTGCACCGCTCCAAACCACCTGAGATAACTTCTGACAATAGACCAGTTGGCTCTCACAGTCTAAACATCCATTGTCCAAGTCCCGTCAGTATTAAAGGTGTCTTAAAAACACTTATTTACCCTCGATATCAAACTTCAAACTGAACTATGCTCATTCATTTTTTTCAGGGGCTTTAGCTTATGATTTAATTGTTGTTAGGATGAAACCAGCATTTATTTCATGGGACTTATGTACAGTATGTGAATGTTTGCATGTAAAAATAAATAAATAAATAAATCACAAAATAACTTTTTGTATTGACATGCAAACATTCGATATTTGAATATACATTTTCAAATGGGAAACTCACAATTAATGTGTAATTGCATATCCAAAGTTGGAAAGAAAAAATGTTAAACCATTTTAAAATGAAACCTTATTTAAAATTGAACACCCACTCATCTTATCAGATTGATTGTGCTCAAGCTGTAACACATAGAGAATACAAGCTAAACTAAGGCTGGAGTGAATAAAATAAACACAAATTATTGAGTGCCCCTCACTCTGTGTACTACAGCAGCACATCTGAGTAGCTTCATTAAACTGTCATTTCTACATGCAACTTGTTGTTTTTAATACCCTCTCTTTTTATTCAGCCTGTGCTCAGTGGCTGCGCTGTTATCAGGTTTCTATGTGCGATGGCAGCAGGAGCTACATTTCTAAATTAAGCCTCATGAATTATTCTTGCACTGCATTGCCTCTTGTTTCTCACTACAATGAAGGGTATGAAAGGTTTTCTTAAAGGAGATTGCTTAGAAGTCGAAAGACCAAAGATGCATCTGCAGAAAACAGTAACTACTGTGTGAATAATACCCGACTGTAGAAGGTATTGTTGCAGTACAAACATCTCACACAGTATTCCCAAAAGAATCCCTCTTCCTCCTCTGCATGAAATCCACCTTCACCTCCATTTTCTTCAACATTTAAAACCGTTAGGGAACACTGTTTACTCCTTCACATGTAGTTATGAAGTTCCAGTGTGTTTAAATCTGGAGCCAAACATTACTTAAAATTATTAGCAGGACTTTGATAAGTTTGATAATGTAGTACATTTCTGGTAAATAATTGCTTCTCCTCGAGCAATATGTCAAACAGGGCCAGGAACAGATGAGCCTTTCATCAAAGTGGCTCATCTATGCAAAACAGAACTCACTATTTTCTGCATTACTGATTATACCATTGCCATGGTACAGCCTGTTCTTAGACTAGAGAGGCTGTTCACTTATTAAGAGCTGGAGAGCATTGTCATGACTGCACTACAAGTACGTAAGATTCACAATACAAACTTTGCTCTGTGAGTGCTTGTCCCTCCATGGTTTCTGCTAATTGATGCTTTTATCGAGAACATCTTGTAAAGTTTCCATGGATCTGTCTATCTGTCCGTCTGTTTACTCTGATTAAATGAGTTTAGTTTTTCTGTCTCATCAGTTTAAGGTAATACTTGCCTTGCACGATGATTATAAGTCTATAAAATGCCTTATTCAAAACAGTCTTAATATTAAAGCAGAAGTTGATAACTTCTAAACTAACTTTTAGTCATATTTGGCACTGGCACTTTTACCTAAGTTTTGCGATTACATCTTAATTGAGGAGAAATCTGATTAGAGGTTTATTCTGATTTGTAACAGCCTGGGTCGGTTTTCACAGTTGGTCATCATTTTCATTTGTAGCAGTAATTCTGAACTCATCATGTTAATAGCTGAGATATGGCAGTGTGACAACATCACTAAAAGGAATGGCAATGGGATAACATCTGTCACAGTTTACAAATGATTTCCTGCTTTAGCTTTGGCCTACTGTACTTACTGCATTTGTGCACAAAACACAGAGACACGCTGTGCCGTAAAGTCATTTTAGTAAAGTGGCCAGTTCTGTCATGTGACAACAGTTGTAAAGTGATAAACACATTTTTCTCAGCATCAAATTGAAAAAGAAAACACCCTGTAATGACTTGAATGTTCTGAATTTAACCCACTAGTTTTACTAATTTTATCCACTACAGTAACATTTGCAAAGTTTTAATGAGACATGTCAGAGTCAAAAATGCAGAAGCACTCTGAAACCTGAGAAACATTTTCAGCATACATGCCCACTGAGCAACTTTCACTGGAATGGACAGGGTGCCATCTTGGAAAACACTGTTCAGTTTTCTCTCTCAGATACAATTCCAGGTACAGTCTCCAATAATATCACCTCCAAATAAACTGTTTTAAATAATCCTGCTAAACTGTTGGCTTTGTTACCACCTGCTCTGAGTGCTCATGCTTCTTGTACATGTTGGGCTTTGTTGTAGTGTTGTGCTAGAGTAGAGTAAAATGTTGTCATACCTGGATGATGAACAGACTACAAAAATAAGACCTAAGTTTACATATACCCAAATTAATTTCCAAATACACTGTGAATCCACATCTTTACAAGAATCCTTCATGCTTCATTTTATTCCAAATATGAAGAGTTTAAGAGAGCTTTGAAGGTAATGGATTCTGTTTCTTAGATTATTCTTACACTATGATGATTTCACCGTGCTGTGTAAAGTGGTAATGTGAGGTGTAAAGAGCTCATGAAATGCTTTCATGATGAACTTCTCTTCATTTTCAAACGTCCCATCCCTGATCCTTTGTTCCACACTGACAGCACTCCACAGCCTTTTCTGACAGACTGAGGTTGTTACTAGAAGGAGAACTTGCTGAATGGGCGCGTGCTTCCTCTGTCCCTCTTGATTAAACTGTTACAGTAATGCACGTGATGACAGCAGTCCCCCCCCACACACACACACACACACACACATACACACACACATACACACATACACACACACACACACACACACACTTACACACAAACACAAATATAATATATAAAACACATAATATTCACCTTCCAACTAAAGTTTGACTTTAAGGGTACATGTGGTAAGAAAACAAACCCAAAAATGTCTCCTTCAGTGTGTGTGCAGCACGGTGTGTCCCTCAGGGGAAGCATGTGCAGAATAGAACAAGCTCCATCATATCCATCAGACCAAGGATGGATGACAGTATAGACCTTTATAACACAATCAGATGTCTCTCTCAAATGTTAAAATGTGCGTCCTATGTTCTACTTTAGCTGGCAGGCGCTCAGACCTTATTACCACAGCTAATGGAGGAGGACAATGGGGGTTATGTTTATCGCTTGCTGGTGTGTGTTTTCTCACCGAAAGGCGTTTAGGTTCCAAACAGAACCATGTATCACCACAAAAGTAATCATGAACCATTGGGGAGAAATTGAGCGAAGGGGACATGAGAGTGGCTGTTGCTTCTCTCAAGTATATGCACTGCTCCCAGCCAAGAAATAGTCCGGCAACACATACACATGATTGGCCCTCACATAACAATGTTTATGTTTATATATATATATATATATATATATATATATATATATATATATATATATATATATATATATATATATATATAAACACATATTCAGGAAACAACATACAACAAGATAGAGTTAGTGTGATTTATATGTGCTCGTAGGTGGATATTGAGACCTTTGGACAGGCTAGCTGTTTCCCCCTGGTTCTAGCCATTCTGCTGGAATGTACACCAGCCGTCGTCTGTACCCTTTGCAAAGCAAGAAATATCCCTTGCTGTCAAAGATCTTTTTGTGTAAGAGCTCTGTAAGAAGTGTATGTGTCAAGACAGCAAATTATGGCATTGTTCTCATGTGCACATGCAAGAGTAAGAGAAATCACATCCACCAATTTTCTCATTAAGGATTTCTCTTTGGTAGTGCAATTTACAAGTCACTGTTGAACAAACTGTCAAACCACTCCTCCTTTACTTCTATCAGGGATCTGCACTGAGATAATATGACCACTAACATTGCTAAATGAAGTGTGAAGTTCTCTGACCACAGATGCAGCCCATAGGCAGATTTATATCACCATTTACAGGCTTTGATAAATAAATAATAAATAATAATTCAATCTCACCCACACCTGCTAATGAACAGGTGGCATTCATTGGTATGAAACAAGTGATTCACACAAGTTTGTGCAGTTTGGTTAATCTAAGTTTGAACACCAGTGTGAGCAAACCATGGAAAAAAGCAGGAGAGATTAAGGATAATAATACAAAATGCTCTTGCACAAGGCTCACTGAATATAATTTACATACTGAAAGAATAGTTACGGCATTAACTGCATTACAGAGATAACAGAGACTGACTGATAGACAATACTTATGATGTGAGGGTGAGGAGAGATAATTTATCATTTTGTATCATTTTGCCAAAATAGCACTAAATTGGGGTTTAATTTATCTTGACTGATGAAATGAGGTTGACATTTAATTAGGTGTCCATATTTAATTGCATTTCTGAGATTTCCACTTATTTATTGCAAATGGTAAATTGTATTCCAAATAATACAGAAAAAAATATGACAATATGTTGCAGCTCTGGGTTGGCAGTAAATAGCAAATTGGTGGTTTGAACCCAGGTTCCACCTATCCACATGGGCAGTGGTGGACAGGAGGAGTGCAGGTTGGCAGGTTCAACTGGCATAAACTGGCAGGATTATTAATGGGCGGGGAAAGTGAAAAAGCAGCACTTGCCCCTCCCTTGTTACCATCAGTAAGGCTTTGCTTTGTGGCCAACAAGACTGTGGTTGTACTAGACAGCTTTCTGTGGTGAGGTGTCTTCCTCCTTGGATTGTTCTGATGATTTTCTACTCATGGCAACAGACCTAAAAAATTCTACAAGTGACAATGATGGTTTGATGATTTGATGTTTTGGATGTAGCAATCCCATTTCTACACATTGGGTTTAAAAACAGTGTATGGACATCATGCTCACCTGTTGGACGCAGATCCCACTCCATCCAGATCATATTTTAACACCATGTCCCTGTCCTTCTCACTCCTCTCACCTCTCCTCTGTCTCTACCTTCCTCAGTAGTATGCAGCGCAGTGGCAAGACACTATCTGATGGTTGTTAATTAGAAAGTGTGGTTACAGATCACTTTAATGGTCCCCTGACTGCAGATTAGAGCATGATGAGTACCATTATATTGTAGCAGTTTATAACTCTGTTACACAGAATTCAGCAGGGGGACTGATCACACCTCAGCACCACCCCGCTCATCTTCATCGGCCAACCGAGTCAGACAGCAGCTACCTTGGTGTAAGGAGTGTGGACGGGGTGGATGCCTGAAGTGAACTGTGGCTGATTTGTAAGGACAAATTCTCCCCTGGGAATATCTTGGAGAATCCTTAGAAGCTGTGAATGATCTGTTTTTGGTTCCTGAACCAAGCTCATAGTGTTACAGTACAGTGGGAGGATTTAAGTATTTTCCTGCTCTGTGAACAAGTAGTCTGTCTTTACAACAAGGTCAAGTACTTGTTGTCACACGTGTAAAAAAACAGCCAGACAATCAAAAATTCCTTGAAAGACACTGATAATTCAAATGAAATCCAGTATTTCTGTTCCCTAGCTGTCTGAACAAGTTCTCTTTAACATGATCGTCATGAGGAAGGTCTGTAGGCATGGATGTAAACAATGGAGGTTTCAAACTTTTGAGAGACAAAAGTCTTATATAACATATTTTGATAAAACTCCTATCTTAAATGTCTGGGACTTTGAAAGCCTGTACACATTTGAAACTTGTCTGGACCAAAGTGGTGGACCACCCAACCACAAACCAAGTAACACTGCCATGCTGAGAGCCATGTCACCAGTTAGGCACCAAGTACACAATTCTGAGGGCATTACACCTTACCTTCCCTAAGGAAAGTGAGAGCAAAAGTACAACAACAAAATGGTGGGATGATAATATGAATTACTTTGTATGTTTATAATTTTTACTATAAACAAGTTATTCGCTAAGTGGGTCATTTTTAATGAATTCACTTTATAATATATTATGTAATCTTATTATTTGCCCTTATATAAAGTGTGTATAAAGGGCAATTATTGAACAGTCAGATTTCAGACAAGCCAATGAGATGTTGTACTGGGATGGACACTTGAGAGGAAGCCCCTGGATACACCTGCAGAAAGACAATGAAGGGAAACTTTGAGGAAGAAAATGAGCAACAGACAAATACAAATTGATAGTTCTACACTAAGCTAATCCCTAAGATTTTATTTATAATCATAAGTATGTCCAGTTTCATTCATCATCTACTGTTGGAAGAGCAAAAGAGATGTAACTAACATGTGATTAATATGTGTGTGTTACAGTGTTAGTGGAAGGAGCCTCTGAGTCAACCTGGGTGACACCAAACTCCACCACCATGCATCTCTGGAGTGCTGAGGTGGTACCGCACCTGCTCCAGACACGCTAACTGCAGCCTGGGTCCACCTGATGGCCTCCCAGCTTGGCCAAGCCTCAGCTCGCTCAGTGCTCAGTGCACCCTTTGCCCATAGCTGTGATGAAGACCGCCAGCCGCACCCAGCCCCGCAGCAGTCCTCCGCTGGTCCAGATGAGGCGCTACACACCTGGGGTGTATCCTTTCCTGTTCCCGTCAATCATCAGCTCCCTGCCACAGCTGCCGCCACCGTCACCGCAGAGACTGCAGATCCAGCAGCCATCCAGCAGTGGCAGCACACCCTCGCCTATTGGTGAGTACTGCTGCTGCACCTGGAACCTTTACATACTGTACTTTAACAGGGAGCTTAGAGGTAGAAGCGCAGCATTGGGGTTAATGAAACTACCTCTCGAATAGAAAGACTTTTTGAGCTTTACCTCAAACTTCCTTCCTTTAAAAGAGGTTTGGTCATTTGTTCATTTTATACATCAAAATAATGTGTTTCTGTAAATGGCTAAAATGTAAGTGGCTGTATTTATATATAAATGGCTTTCCAGGGACTCTTCAGCGTGTGGATGTGACACAACAATGAAGCAGTGTGATGTAACATTGCTGAGAGCTTAGTGGAGGAGGTTGAAATTAATGCATTAGAATGTGCCTGTGTTACAGACTGCAGTTTGAGCTCTGTCTCCTGTCATAAGTCAGCGTTGGTTTCTTCTTCTTCCTCTATCATTCCCCAACCCTTGGTGATTGGTGGTACCTTGCAGCATTGTGTACTGTGCTCCTCACCTCTGCCTGCGGCTAGCAGGTTAAGGCCACATTAGCTGTGACTATCCTGGCAGACCTGAATCTCTGACTGAACAGTTGGCAGTTGAGTTGCACTGTGGCTAATGCTGGCACAAAAACAACAAGATCGAATCTGTAATTCTGCTGCATCAATCTTTATCCTTAAAAAAAAAAAAAAGATTCCATCCTGGGTGCAAAAATGTCATAGAAGTGTAATGTTTCAGGTGGGCCTGCTCTTTTAAAGGTCCATTTTGGTTGCATTGTGGGAAATGTATGTTTCATAATTGTTTAGGCTTGATCCATACTGGGGACTTAAAGCCTCTGCTGTCTCAGTTTTGTTTTTGAGATCATGAGATGAAGTGAACAGAACATGATGATAACACTCACAGACAATAGTGAGGAATCCAGTTAGCTGCGTGGCTCCTGGATTATTGCTTCACTGCCAGTATCCCCTGGTGTCTCCCACTGCTGTAGCAATATTTTGACACACTGTGGCTTGTGTTGCCTAAGCAGAGCACAGGGCTCTGCTGTTTTCAACTTTCAGCTCCACATATTTACTCTCTCTCGTTCCTTTCCCCCCTCTCTCACCTCCCTCTACCGCCTAAAAATCTGCTCTGACATGAAAACCAGCAGGCGGGTTCACCCAGGGGGGATTCTTCTCCCAGTGAGGGGCTCAGGTGTGCAGCTCTGTCTGGCGCTGAACTCTGAAGTGTAAATAGCCACAACACAGAGAGTGAAGCAATTTCAATATTTCTGGATCAACTGCAAAATCTACCTTTTCTCATTCTTCATGGCAAGAGTTAGATAGATGCTGTTTGTTTCTGTTAAGTGATTGTCAATGAACGTCATCACTTCCTGAACAGATGATTCACTTTAAAGGCCCTTTTACGCAGAGCTAATCACAAATAAAGATTTGCATTCAATATTGTCACATCAAAAATATTTACATCTACCTTGATGAAATTTTTTTTGTTAGTTAATAATAGTAAGACCAAATAAAAAAAGGTCGGAGAAGTGAAAAAGGGAAACTGAGAAGAGTGGTGAGTATAAGATGACTCTGTTCTGATTATAATAATTATCCCTGATTTCCCTGAGGCCATAAGGTTGGGAATCACAGTATGCCAGATGATTGTGTCCATACTATATCATAGTTGTTTTGTGTTTAAAAATACCATCACAAGTCAGTTTCTGGAGTTGAAAGCAAGATGAAGAGAATGCCAATACATGAATATGATCTTTGGTAGCTGACTGGGGCAGGGCAGAGCGTGGAAATGAAATATGCAGCAGCATCCACGTAAAACATAAAAGCAATAACAAAAAGTAGATAAAACGAGTGCAGATGCTGCCTTCTCCTTGATCATCCTTTGGGGTGCGAAATTGACAAAAGCAAGAATAACTACGAGGCTGTCTGGTAGAGAGAAGTCTGAATGCATCTGAACTTTGGACATGAAGAAAAAAAACAGATGAAACACACAGTAAGATAATAATCACTGCTGCTGAGTGTGATTTGTGGATTCACACAAATGATCCGGGCTGCCCAGCGTCCCCGGGGACACACTCAAACACTCGTTGTTGTCAGGTCAGCCGCCCGGTTCGCCCTGCCTGCTGTCTTCTACCTCCACAGGGGGATTCACAAAGAAAACTGAACTCCACTGCATACATCACATACCTCCTGGGAACTCCAGCGGCCCAGTCAACATCACTGAGAGGTGTGTGCATGTGTGAGAGATAAACAGAAAAAATAAAGACAAAGCAAATATTATAATCAACACATACATTAATTCATAATTTTGTATTCACACTGCAATTATTTCCTTAATACACAGCAAGATTTCAACAGATATGATCATTTGAAGGCTGACGCTGAGGCCTGTTTGTTTCTTATTTTATTTTTTTAACTGAAATTGTAATCTGGAAGAACAATCAATTCTTAGACTTTTATACTCTGTGGTTCTTTAAAAGGACCATACCCCTAAATGTCTATTTTAAGGACTATAGCATGGTTTTGCCTCTGTAAGTCAGTTTACTGAGAATAATGTACTTGCATAGCATTACAGCTAACTATTACAGAAACCATGTTAATATGTTTCAGCAGTTTGAATTCATTTTTCTGTGTTCCAGGCAGGCATTTGTTTCAATTAATTTTATTGTTATGAGGTAATGTAATGCAGACTTTTCAGCTAGATATGAACTTTGTGTGCTGTGATGGATTAAACAAATCAAGTCAAGAGTATGTACATTTGTTTGCATGTTGTACAAAATGAACAGAAACTTGTGGCTGTCAGGAAGATTGGAAAATTACATCTGTAAGCCTGTATGGCACACATTAAAAATGATCAGCAGAAATGCATAGTATACATGATTTGCAGCTACAGTGGCACATATTGATACACCGAATGTTACATTAAGTATCCTCAAATGTCTTTTCCATACTACAATATCCCATCTGAACTTAATCCACTTATTGTGAAGCTTCATCACACTTACAGTAAACCACATGAAATATTTAAACATAGGAGGGCATTTTTAATCACTACCCAAACAACACTCAATACTTACTTATTATGTAATATTATATTTGTTTATATTATTTTGCATTTTATATAAGTTTACCTATCAATATGTTTAGTATCTTTTGACATTTCATGATGTCTCAGTGCACCAAAATGTATTGAACAGGTAAGAACAAGTTTTTGGACAGGCAGTGAGGCAATGAACTAATAAATATACACATTGTGATGGTTAGGCAGCTTGTGAATGGGTGGGGGGGGGGGCTTGCAAGCTCAAGAGTTCAGCAGTCTCATGGTCTGAGAGATAAAGCTGTCTCTGAAACTGGAGGTGAGGAATGTATGCTGCAGTACTGTCAGCCGGACGTCAGCAGGATGAACAGTCTGTGGCTGGGGTGATTGGTCTTTAATGATCCTGCTGGCCTTTGTCCTACACTGCTGGGTGTAGAGGTCCTCCATGGATGGCGGCTCCGTCCTGGTGATGTGCTGAGCAGTCTTCACCACCACTTATGGTTGAGGGCGGTGCAGCTGCCATACCAGATGGTGATGCAGCCCGTCAGGATCCTCTCTGTGGTGCACCTGTAGAAGTTGCAGAGGATCCTGGAGTCCTGCCTCTGCAGCCTGCGGAGGAAGAAGAGCAGCTGTCTGGTTGTTTTTTTCTGGCTGTGATGGTGTATATCTGGTGAGTCCAGGTCAGGTCAGCTCTTTGCTCAAGATCCCAAAGAACCTGGAGCTGCAGACTCTCTCCACTGTAGTCCCGCTGATGGATAGTGAGCTGTGTTCTTCTTTCTTTGGTTTGCTGACGTTGAGATGGAGGCTGTTGTCCTGGCACCAAGATGTCAGGGCCTCTGACCTCCTCTCTGTAGGCCGTCGCATCATCACCAGTGATCAGGCTGATGACAGTCATGTTGTCAGCGAATCTGATGGTGTTCATGCTGTGGGTGGCTGCGCAGTCATGCTTGAACAGAGAGCACAGTATTGAGCTTCAGGGTGGAGGATGTGGTGCTGCCTCTCTGCACAACCCTGACAGGGGTCTGCCTGTCAGTACCCAGTCACACAGCTGAGCACCAGATCTGAGAGGACAACAAACTGACGTGGGTGCAGAGAGTCAGGCAGGGAGGAGGTGATGAAGGTTTTGACTACCTGCTCAAAGCACTTCATGAAAGTGGAGGTTGGAGTGCTGAGGCTGCTTAGTTTTTATGAGAGGTATTAAACTTTACTGTGGCCTGTACCATGAGTGTTAATAATATAGACATAGGCTATAGACGGCCAAGAACTGTGAAACTGTAAAAAAAATTAATGATGTTTGATATGTACTTTTTTAACATCAAGGATGAGGTCATCTCATTCTCATTACAATATTTGGTCTACTGTGGCCTGTACCTCGAGATATTTCTGCTCTCATAGGATATGATGATACACACGCCACAGGCCATCTGTCAATAAGGGTAAACCAGATAGTAAAGTTTAAACATAAAATCCTAAAAAGGTCTGATTGTAGTCCACTTCTCTGCTCAACACACTCCTGTGAGGCTTGTGGAGTGGTCACTTTCAGAGTCACATCTTCACACTGTGAAGAAGAGTCAGAATTCCACACATCTGAAAGACATCAAAGAAATTTGATTTTGTTTTCTATTTTATTTGATTTCCCAGTTTAATGTGGAGGCCAGGAACAGAAACTACTTCTTTCTTTGATGCCCAGATTGCCGGATTGAATGGAATAACCCAACAAATGACACACAGACCTGACAGCAGTAAGTCGGTATAGAAATGTTGCTCAACAAAACAAAGACCAACCTTAAACCCAGTGCAACCATCATTAGCAGATTCCAAAAACAAAAAAAGCATCACACAAGCATGTCAGCAAGCTGCTTAATGGATGCTGTCATTCACGCACTTCCAGGCTCTCCCCATCTGTCATATCCCCTCCCCATTCTCTCCTCCCATCTGGCCTTGAGTGGGGTGGGGGAGGGGATACCTGTACTTTCAACCTGTCAGTGTCCCACCTGCTCACAACCCCAACAGATTATCAAAGCCTTCATCTGACAGGGAAATGTCGACATGCTCCTCATCTTATATAGAGATGCTTACAGAAACGCTCCTGCCCCATTGAGCAGGAAATGTTTCTTTCTCTACCCTCCATGAAATCCACACTTCAGCATCAGGCCTCAAGCAGAGAGAGTGTCCTGTCAACTCTATGTCAGCATGCTCATATTTGAAGGTAGTGCATAAATGTTTTGAGGTCAATTTGCAGTAAAGCTGCATCGTAGAAAGATGAGGCTTCCTAATGTAAAGGGGAAAAGCAGAATTTTAAGGGTCAGTTCACTCACAAAGAAAAGAATCTTAACGTACTTTCAGTGGTAACAAGACATATGGATAGTTTTGGTTTTACACTGTTTTAAACAAAGAAATAACAAATATTGGTAAATAAAATGGCTTTCTGTTTAAACAGAAATGTTATTCTTATGTACTAATTAATTCTATCTTTGCCTTTTTTCAGTTTCAATCAGTCAATGAAACACTCAATGCTCTCTGCAAATATTTCACATTAAAAGACCATCAGAAAAGAGCAGTGGGAAGTCTTTAATTTTAAATATTATTGGGGATCCAGGTTTAAACCTGGATTGTGAGACTATTGCCCCACCCCCCTTCTGGCAGTAAGAGTAATTACATCAACTCACACTTCTGGAGTTGCTTACTTTGTCACTGCAGTTGCTCCCCCCCTTTCAGCTCTTACAAACCAGTCATTACTGTTTGACCTAAGACTAATCACTACCAACAGTAGCTTAGTGAAATTAAAAAAAATGTCAAAGAAGCTATTTGAATTAATCAATGAAAACAGCATTTCTGTTAAAACTCAAAACAGCAGAGTGATCAGTATGGCACAACTTTGTGATATTGTTTTGAATGATATTTATCATTAAAATAATGGTGGTCCATTATTTTATTTTATTTAGGTATCCTAGCTATATATAATATTAAGAATTGTCTTGCATTTTATTTGAAGTCAGTGGTCTAACTACTGTAACACTGTTAACTTTCTGGTATTCACATAATAATATTAGCCTGGGTATGAATAAATGAAGGCCAGTCCCTAATAAAGGATGGGAAAATATTTGGGTTGGTGCGGGGGGATTTTCCATCCTATCATTGTCCATTATAAAAATTATGTATAAGTTAAAGCTCTAGTTACTCTAGTTGTTCTAATATTCCCTCCTCTTCTGTCACGGTGTATGCCAGTTTGTTTCCACCTCCCCTCAGTGTGGCTTGGTCCTTTTTTAATAAATGTTTCTTCATCTCTCCTCTTCTGTTTACTCATCTTTCGTGTAAACCATCTCTTTGCTTGGTCGTATGGTTGTTATTATTTTCATTATTTTCAAATAAATTACCTATACCTTCTTACCTACCATCCATGTCATACTCACCACTCTGCTGCACTCATTTTTTGTTTGTTGCTAAGCGGCTGTCAGTCAAATTCAATACATCCTGCAGATTTGTGAAGAAGGATTGAAGAAAACAGAAGGATTGAGGCTGATTATTTCACATCTTTAAAACATGTCACTGGATATAAATACTCACCACCATCTTCAGATATACCACTGTATATTCTACACCAGAAAAAACTGGGCAGACTGAACCTTTAATTTAAATTATTGTCATCACACCTCAGTTGCATCTTGGACAAATTGTAGATTTTTTTCCTACAGTGGTTGTTTTCTTTAAGGTGATCATTAACTGGAGGTCACCCTTTTGTCTGCCGTCACATCTTACATTATATGTTAAAAATTGCTGCATGTCACCTTTAAAGGAGCAGACACACTTAAAGTGTGATGTACGAGCTTAGGGAGCAGTGTCAGACAGAATTCATAATGCAGTTACAGAGGGAGGAAGCTTACTCAAATTCTAAATTTCCTTGGGATAAAAGCCATCTGTGCGGCAGTCATTTAGGTCTGAGAGACTCTACATGATATAAATGCATGGACATAGACCGAACACATTGTTTGCTTTAATGCTGTCTCTGTGCAGCTCTAATAACAGACTGATACAGCATGTCTGCACAGCAACCAATCTTAAAAGAGACTCAGCTGTCAGTTTGCTCTCAGACTTGACGACTGCACACTCACACACCTACACATTCGTCTTTTTCCTCCCCAAATTTATCCCCTCCTCTTTTCCTACCCCTTCCTTTGTCTAGCTTTCTCATTTCAAGTCACTGTCTTCCTGACTGTCTGTCAGTGTGTCCCTGTTGTTATTTTAGAATCCATCGCAGGGTATTTAGGTCACATGCGGTTTCTAGCCCTGGCAAAGTATGAATAATGCAGACTTCTCTCATTACACCATGTGCTAACCCTTTGGATTGAAAATCAATGTGCACTCAAGTGGATGGCAAATGAATGGAGCTAACTCAGCCGCTCCGCCAAGAGATGCGAGGAGAGTGAGGGCTACATCTCACAGTGTACGCTAAAGGTTTAACAGCATCTCTATTTTAACAGGTTTCAAGCCTTTACCAAATACAATATGCTTTTCATCTGCTGCCTACAAGAGGCGGCGTGTCTTCATTCACCGAGGGCTGAATGTGATGAGAACAAGGCTTGTGGAACAAAAAAAAAAGAGTAAGGAATAGATTATCGGTCATTGACAATGCATAGAGGAATGTCTGAAAATGAGACCATTGTCAGGGCCGTATGACTGATTGAAGAAGGGGCTGGGAGTTTTTTTTATCCCCACTGTTTCCAACCTTTCAGTGCACTCCCTCCTACAGTTCAACCATAGTTCACATTGCCAGGAGTCTCCTCACCACCCGCCCCCACCCTCCCCATGTAGCACTCAGAGAATCCTATGCATACATGCTGCCACACATTCCACACAGACTAAAACAGTATTTACAACATGATCTACAGTTTGTCTCGGGTTTGGAAAGGTGCTCGAGCTGCTGTAAGCAACACCAGTTACCCACTGTGATCACACTGGCCATAGGGTTTTTTATGGTGAGGGTTTATTTCTTTTTTTTTTTATGGGAGAGACCCCCAACATCTGGCACACATCTGGAGCTGTTTAATAAGAACCTCAGTCTGTCTGACTCTTTACTTTGAGCACATCAATCCCCTTCATTCTCAAGTTGTCTAGAGACTTCAGCCCTCATCTCGTCTCTGGCAAAAGCCAAACGACATTGATACATGAATGATAACAGTCTGTAAGAACCTGCGAGGGGAAATTTTAAAAACGGAGCAAAACTAATTGGGGAAGGCTTCAATTTGGAAATGCATCTTATGGTATTTACTCCCTGAAGCAATAAGCAACCTGATCCAAGCTGTGTTTATTACAGAGCTTACTGTAGTTTATTGATATGATTTCTTTGCCTTGCAGCAGTCAGACCAAGGGCTTTTCTGCACCGTGTTTGTGTCTCCGAGCCATGTGAATCTGCTCGATAAAAAAAGAGACTGTTGCTGGGACTGAATCCAAGCTCATCTTAGATTTCTTAGTCAACAAAAAGACCAGTACAACTCTAAAAGTGATGCTGGTGTTTTGTTAAAGGTAAATATCCAAATGCACATCTTAACATATGGCTTCCCCTGCCTGTGGTCACAGTGCATTTTCCATGGCAGCCGCCTATAAATCAGGAAAATGGCTCCTTTTGTATGTTCATTAATAGGCACAACATGCGTCCATACAAAACCCCAACTATTCTTTGAATAGACTTTGATTGAAAGCCGGCCTTTTTAACAGCAGCATTCTTATTCTTGCCCTGTAGCAGCTTGTCTAGCTGTCCAGGCTCTTATTTATTACCCCTTGAAGATGAGACAATGAAAAAGCAGTTCTCAGAGCTCTGTTTGCATTGAGAGGCCCACAGCACAAAGCAGCCGGAGAGCATCTCATTGTTCGACAGGGCCAGCAGAGATGTGGCTCGTCAAAGATTGCCTCTTTTTTGGTGGAGGTGGGTGGTAAGGGAGTGGAGGAGGTGCTCCGAAACTAACCATGAGGAGTAGATTTCATCACAGGAAGGGGTGTGGGGGCAGGGAGAGTGGGGTGGAGCTGGAGATCCAGGAGTCAAGCACAGGCCAACGGGAACTTTCCAGTGCTAAATTTGGTTCATATCTAGAGGAAGCTTTACTGTACGAAGGTTTGTGCCCTGCAGAGGATGTAAACACTGAAAAGTGGTTGAGGCTTGAGATTTAGATAAATGATCACAGGAAGTGCATCCTGCTGTTGCAACTGAGGTTTTTAGTAGAGCCTTAAGTGGCAATGCAAATAGAACCTGGTAGTCACCACAACATGAGGAGCACAGTCCCGTTTTCTCACTGACTTTCCCTTTATTTGATCTGGAGTCTGAAATGGAAAAAAAGGGGTGGGACATGAGTGGTATTCTTAAGCTACCCACAAAGAAGCTATTTAATGTGTGTCCATGAGTTGTGTGTATGAACCTGCAATTATGAGGCAGAGAGCCCAAGTCTGCACTCAGAGATAAGTTGGATGGATGTTCGCTCTCATTCATAGTGAGCCAATGTGCTTTACTCTGCTAAATGGGCTACGGATACTCCACAACATGCAGCCTGACTCTGAAATACACACAGAGATGGAAAAACATGCAGATATCAATGGAAATGCACAAACGAAACACAGAGTGCACATAAGTGATATACACACACTCACCATATTGTAAGGATAATTCAAATATATTGCATCTTGCGGACTACTCTCATAGTTTTGGACCATCAATCCCATTAGTAATGATAACATTGTACATACTAAATTTATTCCTGAGATCTGGGAACATGGCAACATTGCTACAAATATAAAATAAACCTCCAGACTATGAACATCCATCACATTTTACAGACCGACTGCCTGACTTAACATCACCCCAACGTGCTTACCAAAATTGTGTGTTCACACAGTTACTTTCATTTCACTTCTATTGTTATGGATTTTTCTGGTGTGCTCAGTTTCGGTTTCACCCACAAATAAAGTGGTTTAGTTAATCTCGCTCAGCCGTTGGCTTGTTTTCAACCTGTCTGATCCTCTAATCACTTGTGTTTCTTGCCCTATCAGACTTCACGATATTGCCCCGTGGTGTTATTCCAGATTAAAATGAGGTTGAAAGCTAGTCATAAAGTTTGTCATAAACTGAGCCCCATTGCAGGAAAACATCACTGATATTATGACAAACCCAAAATTACATTTAATGACGTATTTAAAAAATGCCTTTATTCTTGAAACTCTACATGTCAACAATGGTTTGATTAAGATTAGGAAAGAATTGTGCATATTTCTCGAATATGAATGTAATTTTCAGGAACACAGGGTTGAAAAGGACAAATAAGTAAATACAGAGATAATATACCCAGGTGACATTTGGAAGTGTCAAAAAGCACCAGTTTCCACAGACGCTCTGAGCCCTGCTGCCTCTGCTTTGATTCGTCACGCTGTGGCATACACACTGAGCCATTTTGTGTCTGCCGCGGTCGAGCCCTTTGTATAGCCACAGTGCTATATTTAGCCAATGGTCACAACTTAGCTCCTAGCTCATCAATTACATTAGGCTGAGCAGACTCAGCAAGCATGCAGCTACTGGACGAATGCTTGTTGGTATAGCAATATGATGAAGAGATAGCATTATCGGGACTGGAGGGCCATCACATAGAAGATGCTTTCTTCAATCTCTCCATTTGCTACTTGGCTTCAGGTTCCTGGCCTCCACCAGTACTCACAACCCATGAACAGATCCCTCTAATCAAGTGAGTTTGTCTTGGGGAAAGGCCAGCAGACTGTGGAGCCTTTCTTTTTTTGGTTGAGAGCACGAACAAAAGGTTGTTTATGTGTGGAGGCTGTTCTCTCATAGAGGGAGCTGGGTTAGCTGTGTCTGTTTGTGCCGATGCAGGCAGGCAGGCTTTGAAAGGCGCTAAGCCACATACTCCTGGGTTCTGCAAAACAGCGGCAGCAGCACTGTAGAGCTCCAGCAACTGATTAACAACTACTGGATGTATGGAGCTGAGGCAGAAAACAGCCGAGAGAGACAAAAGACGGAGAGAACAAACAGCTCAGTGACAGATTGATGATTTCACTCGCAACAACATTGGACTCTGGTTCAACATCATTTAAAAAAACGCATTAAATGATTTCAACAAGTCATGTCGGACAAGGAAATGGAATACCAAGGAATGATATATTGACTTAGAATAGATTGAAGTTAATTTTGCATGATTTAGAACACCACAATGTTTTATCAGAACGATGTCACAGAGGGAAAAACCTTTCTTGGTCCGTCAAGCTATTTTCGATCTTGGAGATAATAAGTCCCTTTATTCTTCCCTTGAACACTCCCTCCGAAGGACTCTAGATGCCTTAGGCAAAAGACTTGACCCAGCGCCCTGAGTTGGCTCATGAATGGGAAACCTCTAACAGAGAATCTATACAGCTGTCCATTTACTCCACAGGAGTTTAGGCACGAGCCGGGAACCAACCGTTTTTGCTTGTTTCCCAACATAGTGAAAAAAGTAGTATCAAAATGGAGTGCAGTGATGAGCGCAGTTGGCTCAGACGGTAGAGCGCAGCGCGCGCCCATGTATGTATGAGGCCATGAGTCTCGCTGCAGCAGCCCGGCGTGAAATCGTCTCTCTCTCTCTCTCCCACCTTTCCTGTCACTCTTCAGCTGTTGAGTTGAGTCACCAGAACCAATTTTTAGCCCTGGATGGTACCTGGAAAAGGAGAGAAGGAAGAGGTGCAGACAGCTTTGAATAAGAGAGGATGAAAGGATGGAAGAGAGGGTGAATGAATTTGAATAAGGAGGGATAAAGTGGGGAGGTAAATAGATAAACAAGAAAAAGAGGTTGTGTCAAGAAAAAAAGAGACAAAACAGGAGAGGTTAGGTTGACCAAATAAGTAGGCTTGACAGGTGATTAGAAGTGTGGTTGAGGCTTGGTCCTGCTCCGGAGCCTAAAGTAATGAGGTCAACTTCATCTGTTCAAAGAAATTGCTTGTCCATTTGCCCAACTGCAATGGAAACCCCACTACTTACACCTTTCTGATTTCAAACTATAGTTGGTTGTGTTTGGCAATTTTGGAAACTTTTTGAAACAGCAAATCTGATAAGCATGCTAACTTCACACAGCAATTGATCAAGTTTGGAAAGGTATAAAAGTAAGCAGAATTTGAAGTTTTCTTTTTTTCACTCATCAAAGTGTGCACAGATATCTTTTAATTGCATCTCCCCCTCTCTATGACAGCAGGCTTGTGGTCATTTGGAAAATCCTTTTACGTTGCTGGATGACACCTTTTATGACATTAGCTTGTTTGAAGCATACCCCTGCCTTCAGTTCCATAGAAAGATTAGACATTGTTTCATTTTGTTAGAATTTCATCCCCTAAAGTTCTGCCAGTTCAAGAATATATGCAAATGACGTGTGTGTTATCATCATTTTGTTGTAGACAGTTCTACAAAAAGCTAGTAGGAGGGCCTTAAGGAGATCAATGTTATCAAATTACTGTTCTCAAGGTCAACAATGAAGTTGCATGTTCAAAACTAGACAAATTTTCTGTGTAACAATTTTTTTTTTCATTTTTCTTCACTTTACCCATCTTGTTACCCAGCAGATTTATCTGAAATCTCAGGCTGGGAAACTACTGGTCTTACTTACAGAACAAGCTCGATATGTTTGTTTGGGTCATTTGGAATTCAAATGTTCATGTTATAAATTAGGAAGACACATGAAAAAGTGAGCCAAAAAAAAGAATAACAAGAGGAAAATGGAGAATCATAGGAAAGCAGCAATTCTGGAAGACTGGGAGCCAGAGAGGAGAAGAATGAATGCAGCAGAGTAAAAGGTTCAGAGTCGAGGTGGGGGTGAGGGGGTGTCAGGCATCCTTTGGGCAGGGCTCTAGTCCGGGTCAGTGTTGGCCCTCAGGAAGGCCCTTCTGCATTCCTGTCCTCTGGGTGACCCCTCCTCTAGGGCCACAAGACTTATTGGAGTAATCAGCCCCTGTCAGCACCTTGGTTATGCTGCATGGACTCAATCCAATAAATGCGAATGGGATGTGTAATAGCACCTGATGAAAAGTAAGTTTGTTTGAACTGAAAGGAGGATCTCCGAGTTTTTCCCATTTTGTCCGTTTTGTTTTTTTCTCTATGTTTTGCTTTCCCGCCATAGCCCTATTTGTATCAGGAATGGGAAACTACTGCATGCTCAGAAGGCTGGCAGTAAAGGACCAATCAGAGCCTGTTTTCATTGCAAAATCATTGTATAAAAAGGCATGTTAGAGGAGAAAAGAAATCCATTACCGTAGTTTAGCATTTGCTGAGAATGCTGATAAATGTGCTTGTGTGAATAAGTTTGTCTGTCCATGTGTCCATATATCCATCCGACCATCGCCATGTGGACAACTGGAAAGAAAGTTTTTCTGTTCCACCATCAGGCCAACATTTCCACTTGAAAGCAACAAATATCGATAATCGAATGCAAAGACATGGAATTTATTGTGCATGCTCATACCCTCGAGATGATGAACTGTTTCCATTTAGCACTTTGCTGCTGCCAACCTGTAGCCACATTTTTAAAAAAAATTTCATTGCACTGTAGCTCCAAAGGTGTGTTTAAACAGAAAGTGTAGCAATTTTTTACCTTACTTTATTCACACAAATCTGACCTCTTGTCTGTTTGTGCAATTATTGGAACTAAAAAAGCAAATGAACCAACTGTACTGACCTTTCATTTCAGTTTGCATCACATGAAAGCAACATAGAAACATCACTGCAGAAGCAGAGGCTTTACTGGATCTGTTCTGCCACAGTGCACATATAGCACAATACACAATCAGCGTAGAGCCTAAAATAAAAACGTGCCATAGTTTGAGGTTGCAGATGTAATGTGTGAGGTGTTACTGTAATTGTAGACAGTTACACTGATTCAAACAGTATAGCTAAAATGCCTCCATGTAGGCAGTGCTTTACTTTTGGTATTGATATACAATATGCTGATATGAAATATGAAATGTCTGTTATATTCAGTATGATAGAAGCTATGTTTGCTAGTGATTCTTTAGCTAATTTAAACAACAACAATTTATCATTGTTATAGGAAACTTAATCATCCTTACTTGACAATTTGGGCAATAGTAAGAGTTTCTACCATATGCAGGTTGATACAGTGGAGATTCAGGTCATTTATCAAGAGATAGATTTCACATTTCATATAAAGTGATCATAATTCAAACTCAGAGTTGGGTCTGTACAGTACTATATATCTTTTCTAGTATCTCATGCTTGTGCAGAGTGTGTTAGTTACTGTGTTACTGTACTGTGATGTTGGGAGTCCTTTTCCTCAGACTCATGGGGAGAAAACAGCAGAAAAGGAGCATGGCTGAAAAGTATTGATTTTTTTGGCACCGCCCTGCTTAGATTAAGAAATGCCAATACGAGGATTCCACCCCGACTCTGGTTCATGTCGAGTTCACTTGTCATTTTCTATAATTCTGACAAAATCAAGATGCTTAACCGTGATGCAGTTAGCCATGCTGGGCCGCCCTAGGGCTTTCTGATTGAATTAGGCGTCTGTGTTCTGCCATTTGGTACCAGTCTGAAGTATTCCCAACACTTAATGGGGGCAGAAGTTATTTACTGTTTTCAAAGAGGGGATTTGAAAAAATGAACAATGCTGCTGTTCATAAATTCAGCAATTAGGAGTCTCTCAACTTGCGTACAGCTAATGTATCTGTTTACTTTTTCCTAACAAGCCATGGTGTGACGCCTATGCACAAAATACATCAGCAGATTTTTATATGGGATTTAGATTCTTAGACAAGTGCTTGCTTGTTTGGCTGCAACTGCAGTACAGTATACATTCATTACAGTTCCAACCAGCCTGTACAAAATGTACAAGATATTTTAAAGTGCATTGTGGCAAACTACAAAATAGGATTAGGATCACCTCAAGTTTTACCTTAAGTCTTACCTTAACCCTGCCAAGAAAGACACAAACCTACCCCTAACCATGAATTGTTGATTTCATTCAGTCTGTATGATTTAAACAACACAAATGACACTATGTTGATAACAAGTTTTACAATGTTGTTAGCTGTGTTTCTTTAATTATGGACTGAGCCAGGCTAGCTACTTCCCTTGCTTCCATTCTTACATACTTTCCAAAATGTTAACTATTTCTGCTCTGTTCTGTTCTGCTTCATGCAACAGATGGCAGGAAACTGAATTCAGTTTGATTTAATATAGATAACTGGACACTTGCCTTTAAAAAACATTCAGTTAGTTTCCTGCACAATTAGTTGACCATTTTTCTTTCTCTTTGCATTTCACCATGTTTGCGAGTGTGTGAGTTCCAGTGTGTGTGCGTTCGTGTTTGAGATGGCCATCAATAGAAAGAGAGTGGAGGGAGAGATTAGACAACTTTGTGTGCTAATCCCTGTGAAATCACGGGCCCCGGGGGTGAGGTGGGGAGATAGACGAGTGCCTCTCTGATCAGACGGGCTGTGGCTCACCATGTGAAGCTGCCTGAATGCCCAATAATCCCTCCCAGAGCCAAAGAGAAGCCCATCTGACTGATGGGCAGCTCCCCTCACTGCAAACACCAGGCTTCTGCCTCTAAAACAGTTCATCACGGCCAGGACTGGGAAGACTACAGGAGGGTTAAGGAGGTGAGGTTTGAGGTGATGGTTTAGTGGGGAGAGCTGAGGAGAAAGTTGATTTTGCTGTCAAATACCCAGTGTGATCACAGCAGTGTTACTTAGCTTTTATCCACCAGCACTGCTTCTGGATGGATTTAAAACA
Source organism: Scortum barcoo (assembly GCA_023238725.1). Taxonomy (NCBI): domain Eukaryota; kingdom Metazoa; phylum Chordata; class Actinopteri; order Centrarchiformes; family Terapontidae; genus Scortum; species Scortum barcoo. Next base: position 2,205,398 of record CM041548.1, on the reverse strand, counting down.
AAGTCTTACCCATTTTCATAGAACTAAAGATTTGTTACTGTGCTTGTATTATCGTTATCTTCATGTATTTCATTTATTGATTTATCATGGCCAGTTAATGCAAAACAACAATGAAGGAGAAATTCAAATGGAGAAAACAACAGACACATTGGGACAGTCTTTGCTCACAGGCAGTCATGGTCTGGACTCATTTGTACAGAAAAAGAAGCAGAAGTAGTTGCACAAAGAATGAGACCTCTGCACCTTCGCACCCTGCAACAATCACTGCGTGAACTGGTCGTAGTTGTTTTCACCACACCATATGCTGCCAGAACAGCTTCAGTGCTCCTTGGCAGTGATTTTACAAGTCTCTAAAGTCTATATTGGTATCTAACCAATGACCAAGGCATGCTGGGAAATCTAGGTTTGGGAACATCAGACATGCCCACCTTAACATCACAGTACTGGTCATGCTGATTTTCTGACATGTGATCTCAATAAAAGAGAGAGAAAGAGAATGTAATGTGAAAAACGTTATGAGTGCTTAGCACCACAGATGGAGACAAATATAAATATATAAATATATATATAACACATATATGAAAAAGCTGAAAATCGATTACTACATTAACAAATTTCCAAGAAAGCTTTTGCTGCAAAGTAAAGAGACAAACTGTGTTAGACTGATAATGATATTAAACTGCATTATCTTTGGTGCAATGTGGTGAAAAAAATACACCCACACCCTCATAAACATGCATACGGTGACACGAAAATACACACACACACACACACTCACACACTGAGAGGTTTGATTGGAAATGAAAATGATCCGTCAGCCAGTGTTTTGCAGGAGACAGAAAAGTAAACAATGGAGGCAGTCACATTAAGACACTTAGACAGAAGTGTAATTACTGCTTCTCCATCGACCCAAATTTCCAGCAGGGGACCCATTGCTGAGGGTACTTAGGCTGTTAGGAGTAAATGAGCTCACTTTATTGCCTTCTAGTTTGTAATGGGTCTCTCTTCCATACCTCTGGCCAGTGTACATGTCTTTAACCAATCACAATCAGCCCGCACAGTCAATGTTTATTAGCTATTGTCTTGTACAGAGCAGACAATAATATGCACTTGACTTGAAATGCCCTGTCATGGCCATTGGAGGCTTGTGCTTTGGACTATAACTTAACACAGTCCATTCTCCAACTGTGCAGCGGAGAGGTGGAGGTAGTTTAGTGCATCTGTTGATCCATGTCTTGCACTCTTCAGCCATATTAATATATTCATGCTTGTGGATGGGTTTTTATTCATAGGTTTTGCTGGGAACATCTACACGTTGACTGCAAACCACCAATATTCCATGACAGTATTAGTCTTTTATGAACATTGTTATGCGTAGCATTTTACCATAATTTCATTATTTCCGCATGTGGTCTTACACATTTGAGCAACTTATTAAAAATTTTTTTTATTGACCAATGTGAAAGCCAAGACAAATTAGAGCAAAAACAAATAGATAAATGTAATTACTCTCAAATAACAAGACAGACTGGACTTAACCCTAGCCTTTTACATGTGTACATGCTCTTTCATATTGTACATACCATATTATCATATTATATGCTTTAAAGTGGGGGGGGATCAATGCAACGCTGCCATAATGAACCATTAGGAAAGAGAGCGCACAGGTAGATATTTGTGGTGGAAGACACCAAGCCGAGGCAGCAGAGACTCAACTATGGACATGAGACACCTTTACTAAACCACCCAGTGGCAACATGCAATCTCAGCTGGTGCATCAGCTGATCCGGGACAAACTAAGACTGGCGTTGTCTGATGTTTTATATGAATTAGCTCCATTATTAACAATCTTGGAAGGTTCATGTGAAATGAGGTCTTAATTGTAAGACAAGATAAGAAGATGTTACACTTAAGCCATTTAACACCTCTAATTTGACCTCAGCAGAGTGAATGATACACTGCAGTCTGCCCTTGTCCTTGGCAGTATCAGCAGTGTCCCAGATGGTGATGGTCAGTCCTTTCAGAAAAATGCGTTTTTTTGTGATTGTTGCGGGCAAAAATCCATTGATTATGCGGCACGCACGTTTTCTTAAAAAATGCGATGGAATATGCAGGATATTTATGCAATTTTATGCAATGAAATTGCAGGAATTTGCAAAAATTGCGGGAATTTGCAAAAAGTAGCAGGAACTTGCAAAAACTGCGGTTTGATGAATAACGAAAAAAAAGTGATTCCCTCAATACTCACTTCTCACTAGGCTACTACCTTAATGTAAAGAGTCATTTCTAATGACTTCTAATGATCACAGAAAGTTCTGGAATAATTAAGTTCTCATCTTGTTTCAGACCTTAATAAACACATGGCTCAAACTTACAAAACGTTGATGAGTCAAACAAGTTCCGTAGCTTTACAAAAAGAATGATTTATTATTATTATTTGTGTTGGCAAATGAGACTGATTTGCTGACGTCATCATGTCTTCTTCGCGGGGTTTGCAGCTTTCCGATGACGTCACTTCATAACGTTCCCAAGGCAACAGGAGGAAAATGGCTGCTCTTGTGTGACGTAAACGCAACATTTTTCAACTTTCTGCGAAGATATATGTGACTTTTTTTTTGCAACAACGAAAATGCGGGGATTATGAAATCGTGCAAGCCCCGTGCATATTTTGTGCAAGTGCTGAAAAAATGCGGCGTCTTTGAAAAAATGCAGCCCCCGCATATAAATGTGCGGACTTTTGGCTGATTATGCGTTGAATTATGCGATCGCATAATTGTGCAGCTGTTGGTGTACAGTAAGAAGAGTAGAGGGGAAAGAATGCAGCCTTGAGAGGAACCTGTGCTGATGCTCCATGACTCAGAGACATGTTTACCCAGTTTCATGTGCTGCCTCTTGTCAGACAGGATATCTGTGATTCACCTGAAGGAAGAGTCATACACACTGGGAGAGCATGAGGAGGCGGGACAGCACAAGCTCCTCAAATAACTTCATGACTACAGAGGTCAGGCCAATAGTTCTATCGTCATGAAGCCCTGTGGGCCTATGTTGCATACTTAACACAAAGACGTGATTGATATCAAAATTATATGATGCATTTAATCAAAGTTTACAAGTAAGTTCATCTTGGTGATTTGTATAGTCAATACTTTAAAACTTTCACTTGGAGTAAACACTCTTTCAGTGTATCTTTGGACAAGCACACTTTAATAATGCATAAACATCCTACTTCCCTCTATATGAATGTTACAAAACCCAGACAGTTCCCCTTGTCCTGGATCCAGCCTCATGAATTGCTCATTTCTGTTTTTGTCTCTTGTATTTTCTCATTAAGGAAGTAATTTGCATTTGAATTTTGAGATTCACCGAACTAGCATTAATTTGACTTGCTTGAAACAGCTGAGAGAAATCATCAATCTTCATGTAATACAGGAAAGTGTTAAAAAAAAAGCAGCTGTGACAGCAACATAAGTCATGAAATTCCAATAATCATATGATTAACAAGCAAACACATTCATGGAGGTTGAATGGTCTGATTGACTTTTTAACATCTTCATTCATTCATTCATTGTCATTCCACAAATATATGTTGGTACAATAACTGGATGTTCTCTTTATTTCTTACTTTTTTTAATAACTAAAATAATTCACCAAAATTACATTTTTGTCATGCTGCTATATATCACAAAGCAACTACTTAATTTTTTATGACATTCAATATAAAGAGTAGATTCCATGATTTTCCATTACAGTACAATATAATCCTTTTAGAACCACATACTAATTTTCCTAATGGATAATCATGAGATGAAGTAAAATTACATTTAATTTAGTGTCACCGATTATACAGTAGACCCAATTTCGAATCGAATTTGAAATATTGTATGATTTCTGGGCCAGGAACATCTAATCTAGTTCAACAACTTTTGTTGCCAATGTATGAACAGGTAAAAACATAACTTTCTTGGTTACCTATAACAGGATTGATTTCTATAAAGGACTCTGGGAGATTTTTCTGGAAATATCCAAATTATGTGACACTAAGCATGCTCCCAGGTGCTTTGACTGTCTTCCCTACAACACCAACAATGTGCAACACTACCAAAGGATAGTTCTACCAATGATACTTCTTCATATTTATATAGATATGATTTTACAGTTACACAATATGTAGATATCATTTTGCCTTATTTAGATGACATTATTTTGAATGTTGATAGAGCAGCTACCATGTTAGCATAGCTCTAATCAATCCAAACTCGAGCATTTTAAAAGTTTTTCAGTTGTCATCTCGGCACAGTCTTGACACGAGTTCAGACTTTTTACACAACACAGACTCCAGCACATACATCACGTAAGCACAAAAAAAGTTTTATCCATGAAGCCTGTCTGACAAAGCTGGAATGAGACCGACAACCAGGGAAAAACCTTGGTCAAGATATTATGCTGAAACATTAACACATCAATTCAGTGAAATAAGAGTTGTGATGGAAACTATCACTGTTCATGTACCATTAGTGTTATCACCAGTATATTTAGCTGTCTGCCTCTCAGTGAAAGCCAGACAAACAGCAATGATTCCTGTCCATTATGTTTAGTCTCTAGTATGTCACCTCACTGTTTTGAAGCTCATGCCTACATAGTGTGAGTACCTGAGCCAGCGCAAGCAGCAGGACGCTGCCGTTGACTTAACAGCCACTAGTGTCATTGTTAACAAGCATGTTCTGATTCTTACATAGTGCACCTTTAACATTATAGAGGAAAAGCTGGGACTCAAAAACAAGTTATTGGAGGCTTTAAGCAGTCACAATGTCCTTGGCAGAAAAAAAAATGTGCTTCGTACATTTTGTTCTGGTGGGTAGAACCATTTGTCCAAACTGGAATTAAATGATTGTCTTCCTCTGGGTAACATCATTGTGTGCAATATTTTTCAAGGCCCTTTTTTTCCTAAACTCTGTTATGCAATGATGAAGTTCCAAAGTTTTCTAAGTCACAGGGATATCAAATCATTTGTTGTCTTAAGTACCTTTACATTCACAAGCACACAGAAATGACAAACTAAGATCATCTGATCTGGACACATTTCCAATCCCAAGGTAACCAAAAGTTTTCTCTGTATCAAGCAAAAAGGACAGCTTTTCAACTTTTGTTATGAGAGTCATGTGAAAAGGAGAAGCTGGATGACACTGAGCACGATTATCTGCATGTTGGGCTGACATCTCTAAGTGGATGTCTGCACACCACCTGAAGCTCAGCCTCAGTAAGACTGAGCAGCTCTTCTCTCCAGGGGAGACATCTACAGTCCATGAACTCACCATTACCACTGAAAACTCTGTGGAGGACATGGACATGGTCAAATTATAAACCCCAACCATTCCACTATTCTCTGCTACTTGCTAATTTGCAGTATGAGTACAAATCATTACTGCTTTCTCCACGTTTGTTGAACAAACTCTCCAGTGACATCAGGTCAGCAGGAACTCTACATTTCTTCTATTAAATACTAAAACTTTAACTGCACCTTGAACCAATAAAAATAAAACTATTTCTCTTTCTCTTATTGTTTCTAAATTTGCATTGAGAATCATTCAGCATACTTGATGCAATAGATGTACTTACAGGATTCAAGCAATTTTGGGGTTTTGGGTTGCTACACGTTGAATACACTTAATGTAAGTCATCTTGAGCAAATTGACAAAATAATAAGTATAATATATAGTAAGAGCTGTAAAAGAGGTTACCATTCATGCCAAAGAGCCTCAGTGTGCTTTGCTCAATCACAGTTTGCAACCATTTTACAATAATAAAGTAGTTTAGGAGGGAAATAGCTGTCCATAAGAGATCAACTGAACGCATTGAGTCTGTGTTTTCATTATTGTTGAAATGGATTATTGTCTCAGAGTCCTTTGCTGAGTGAGAAGGAAGGGGACACAGAGAGCTCCCCCCTGGGTCAGGGGGCCACAGGGAGCTGGTGAATTGCAGGACTGAAACTGACTTCCGATGTTGTTATGAGACGGTGAATAAGCCAAACACAGACACACAATCAGTGGAAAAGCTCACAGTGCTGTCTCCTGATACTTAGTGAAGTGTATTTTGATTTCAGTTGGACTGGTTTTTTAACGCTAGTTGCCTTATAAGGCAGTGTTTTGATGGTGTTTCCCTTCTTGTGGCCAGTTTCATGTGTTCCATCAGTTTCTAGTGGTAACCCAACAAAAATTGTTGCACCAGGAGAGGCAGAGAAGAAGAAGACCTTAATTAAACAGGCATAAAAGATACACACTATGACAATGAATGTAAACATCAGAACTCCACTCGGTAGCTTTAAGTAAGCGGCACAGGGAAGAATGTTTCTCAGAATTGCACCAAAAACATCTATTTTTTATCCTTTTTTTTTTTTTTTCATGGAGCAAATCAGTTTAAACCAAATTTCAACTGGGATTTTATTCCTATGCATTAAACACTGTGTTGATCACAAAGGAAATGCTAATCAGTATTATTAGTTCATGTTGAGCAAGAGCTTTGAACAGGTCCAGCTCATAATATGCTTTTGGGTAAAGCATAGTGAGTAATTAAAATGTGGAGAGAATGCAAATAAGCTGCTTATCATGCAGAGCCCCTCTGAGAAACTAACATACCAACATAAGAAATGGTTAAATTACAGCTGCGCTTTATTTAGTCTATTTTTGTGTTTTTTAAGATTTAATTTTCTGTAGTTATTCTTTTTTTTATTCAAATATTGTCCAAGATCCCCTCACCTGTCTCATGACATCAGCCATGGTCCACTTAGTAGCTTGTCCTTTGTCCTCTTTCTTTCTCTGATGAAGACTCTGAGAGGTGATTCAAACTAGTAAGCTAACCTTGACTTAATGATTATTAACTGTAGTAACTTTTGTTATAGTTTTTGTCCATTTTTCATAATGGAAAGTAAAAGTCATACAGTGTGACTCAGGTAGTCGAAGTTCGAAGTGAATTATCCAACACAAACTTCACTTGACCTTCACATTCGTACCTTCTGCAGTATTTCAGTGTCAGACTACTTCCTGTTTTTGTGTATCCTTCACATTATCTTTTCCTGATGGGGAAATTGACTTTTTCTCACTTTTTGTACAGGCAGCCAATATTTTTTTAAACCTTGTTCACTGCACAAACTTTTGGGAGACTTGGAGGTTGTTTGTCGAAGTGAGGATAATGTGGTTCTGCTATAAGAGATACAATATATTTTGTCAAATAACAAAATGTAGTTGAAGGATGATAAAAAAAATGTTCAGCTTTTGTGTTTGCTTGTTTGTGATTTTCAGAATAAAGCTTTCCTGTGTCTTCCGTGTCTTTTCAATCTCACTTGCTTATTCTGGCATGAAGCTTTGTTCAGACTGCCAACAGATGAAGAAAAGCTCTTTGAGTGACGGAGTCACACCAGAATAAAATAGCACTTTCTATTGTGAATATTTCTTGAAAATAATGTAGCACATGAACTTGACACAAGCTCATTTACTGAGGAAAAAGAAATTGATTTTGTTGTGTTGGTATAAAAAGAACCTGCTTCAAATCATCAACTGAAGGACAGCCAAGCTTTAACTGTAGTGACAACATGAATCAAAGCTTTAAATATGGATTGATTTGATCCAACAGGTTGTTGATGCTTTGCCTTTTCACACCTCTGCAAATGCTCCACACCAATAGAATATAAACATCTCTAAACCATATATATCAGTGTGCATTTCATTTTTAATAAGATTATTAAATTCTGAAATGGGAAGGTATTTAAATCCATACATACGCGCTCATTATTTGAATATGAAGAATTTATGCTGATGATGAAGACCAAAATTAATCCTTATCTTCAGTTTCACTCTGTGTATCATGTTGCACTACAAAGGCATAATTCTGATGCATGCTTTGGCATGATACACAACCCGAGTGGAAAATATATTTGCTTCTGCCACGCAGCTTCAATTAAATTACCAATAGGCTAAGTGCAAGTGTAACTAAATATAGCTGTTTGAACGGGGTTTGACCTACCAATGAATTGTGAGCACCAAATTCAGCTCTCCTCATAAATATGATATGAAATACGGGTTTCCTGTGGAGAAGAAATGGGAATTAAATGTGTATCTGAAACTGCAGATGAGGTGGTTAAGTTATCCACTTACTGGTCATGTTGAGGCTCAGTACAGAGTGAAAATAGCAGCCGCTGCATGTGTGTCGTCCGCAAAGCTGTCAGGCTTTGCCCGGCCTTATTAAATGATCAGCTACGCTGTGTATTGTCACAGCCTGGTGAGTTTTGGCAGCGGCGGCTACGAGCTGCAGAGCACTGATGCCAAAAAGCGGCTTATCTTGATGGATGGGTTCATTATCACCTTCTAATTACAGGTGGATTTTCAGGTGTATTCATTACCTGCGTTGACCGGGGTTGTGCGTATGTGTGTGTGTGTGCGTGAGCCTAGGGGTTACTGTTACACCGGCTGAACTGCAGGGGGTCAGCTGGTGTGTGTAGGGGGGGTCCAGGGGTTCCTGTTTCAGCTCTGCTGTAGGCTCTGTACAATATTCATGAGCTCTGTGGGGATCAGTGTGCTGTGCAGCTCTCAGGACGCTCTCCCTCTCTAACTGCCTTCTCTACCCCATCAAACACTATTTCAGCACATTTACAACTTTGACTGCTCTATCTGTACCATAAATATGCCGTATATGAAACTCTAACTCTATCCTTTAAAGATTGTATACACACCTAAATTTTTAAGTAGGTTTCTGATGTGGGTTTTCAAGCTGATATTTCTGGCCTCAAGTGGAGAATACTGGGACCCCGTTAAATTTATCTTAGCTGACCTAAGCCGACCCTTTTCTTCTTCTTTGTTTTTTAAAAAAGAAAAATACTCTATCACCAGCATTTTTAAATAAAGCCTCTTACAACTGCAATAACTGATCTTTGTCATCATCACAATCACCTTATAAGTTAAGAAGTTAAAGATGTTAGCAAAGAGTTGCTTATTTAAGCATCCTGCAGTAACAGAGCAATATTATAATTAATTTGAGTCATGTGTCCACTAAGTTCTTTTTTAAAACTCCAAAAATACTAATCACATAATGTGACTCTAGTATCTCTCTGTAAAACCAAAGTCCAAAGAACCACCCAGGTTCCAGTTGGGCAGGCCATTTTTCCCAGTCATGCCCTTCCAAGTTTCTCCATGTCCACGTGAACTTTAAAGTCCCAGCAAAGATAGAATCCCCTAGGTGTATCCTATTTAGGACACTATCCAAAGACTCTAACAAGGCCGGATACTCCAAACTGTTGTTCGGCACATAGGCACGAATAGCTATCAGAGCCTTTGTCTCAGCTACTTGTAGAAGCATAGAGGTGAACTTGTCATTCTTTAGAGAGAAGGCCAACACAGTGATGCTCAGCTGGGGGTTTTTGAGGATCCCCACACCCACCTGGCACCTCTCACCCCAGGCAATTCTGGAAAAAGAAGCCCGGACCCTCTCCAGGAGTTTGGTTCCAGACACAGTGTTACGGGTAGAGATGAGTCTAGTTGATATCTAGTTGATACCGCTCCACCTCCTCCACTAGTTCTGCTTCCTTTCATACACATACTCTACTAAAACTACTCTGTGACACCAGGGATCAGCATGCCTAGGTCTTTAGGTCTGTGCCCAGATGACAATGCACACGACCACAATGCCTATCCCAGCAGATGGTGGGCCCACAGGCCAGTGTCTGTATGTACTTCTTGGGTCCGGGCTGTACATGACTGGGCCCAGGGCCTAGACACTCGCTGATGAGCTCCCCTCCCAGGTCTGGCTCCAGGTCAGAGGATTCCCTTTTCTGCATGAGGTGCTGCAGCTTCTTCCAGACCAGTTCATGTTGGTTTGTGAGTCTCTTTTAGTGTGGCCCCTCACCTCTGCCTTTGGGAGATCCTACCAGGAGCTATTTCCCTTCAATACAGCTCCAAGGGTACAGCTCCAACCAACTTAGTCTTATTTTGGGCAGAGATTTACAATGCAGAGCATGCAAAAATCATACGAACAGTCCAACAGGTTCTCTTGTAGTCACCAAGGGGGGTATGTGCTTTGCTTTTTCCTTGTGAAATACTGATGAGTCTTTATATTTTGGGGCCTCTGAAAATGTGAATATAGATGTGATATAAACCACCTATTTTTCCTAAACTGGTAAAAATCATTTTGTTATTCAAACCTCACTAAACTCTATGGGACTTTAGTGTAGAGGACAGAGGTTTTACTATTTACAGAGGATTTGGTATTCTTTGTATTTCATTCTATGTATCTGACATGCAATGATTGGCGACAGTAGATTTCCAGATCTCAGCTATTATGTGTGGGAGGACAGTTATGTTCAATTCTACAAAAACTGGAATCAGATTCAATTTCCTTTAAGCACAAGGCAGTGTTCATTAATGGAATAATTCTATGTGTGATCCACAAATCAAAGGAAAACATTAATTAAATAATTAATTTAATATTAAATGTTTAATATTAAATTAAATATTCAGTTTAGTTGGACAAGATGTACCTCACCCGATCGAAATTCATCTTGAAAAAAATCAACTCAGCAACTTAGCAATTCAGCTAACCAATCAACTAAAACACAATGTGCCTCAAAATGACAAGTATACTTCTGTATCTGAGATCTAACAGTTAACAAGCATGTGTTTTACCAATGCAGGACAGTGAACACTGATGGTGAAGTTTATGGATCCAGGCTGTTTGTTAGCTAACAAGCATAACTGATCAGTTGTGTGTTGAGTTTGCAGTGAACTTTTATTCAAAAACTCAACTACCATTTAACTTTAGAGAATGTCAGTGGCTGTGGCTGCTGGTGGCTGTGTGTGGTGTCTGCCAAACAAACCCTGCACAACAGAATAAAAAATAATTGTTTCAGACACCATGGTCCAGCACTTTTGTCCGGATTAAAATATCTCAGGGATGTCATGAAATTTTGTACAAACAAATTAAATCACCATGACTTTTTGTGCAGAAATTAATGTCTCCTCAGGATGAATTGTAGCCTTGGTAATCTCCTGACTTTTTATCCAATGATCATCAGATTAAAACTTGAATTTGTCCAATACTTTGGTACCTGCAAAACTACTGTAATGATACTCCCATGAGCCTCTGCTGTCTTTTGGGTTTAGTGCTAATTAACAATGTTAGCATGATCAAACTGTGCTTGTGAACACTGTAAACATTACCTACCAAATATCAGCATGGTAACATTTTCATTGCTAGCACATAGCTCCATGCTGTGCCTCAGTCCAGCCTCACTGAGCTGCCTGCTTGGCAGTGCTCTCTTATTTGTATTGTTTGCATGAGTTTCTCACATTCCACAGCCTTGAATTCAATACTGCTCTCTTTCATGGAGAATGGAGTGCGTGAAACTGCTGCCATTTGTGATTGAGTTTCAGTAAGTTAATCTGAGAGACAACGTGGCAAAACAATATCAAAATGTGTTTAAAATCTCTCATACTGCAACCACCATATGTCTAATCCCATGTTTAGTGCATCCCGAACAATTGCTGCAAAAAATACCACTTCCACAAAATCATCACAAAATACTTTAAGTGAACTGAAGCCACCAAATGAACAACGATCATGTTTTTCTTCTTAGTAATATATGAGCTAAAAGTCTGTTTGGGATGTGCATACATGAGAGACTTGGGAGTGGTGGTGGATTGGTAAAAAATGTAATTTTTGGCTCATTTTGTGCCCCCTAGGGTCCCCTAGAGGATTTATCCAGCCCTGGACGTAGCCTTGACATGTGAATTTTCATCCACACCTGTAATTTGAACATTTTCATCTGAGACCTGTTTTCTCCTTTCCCCAGCTGATAGTCATATGTGGTACTCTGGAAACTAAAGTCTAAAGTTAGAGGTGATGTTAGCTTTACTGCTCCAAACAACAGAATTAGACAGATCTCACTGCAAATTTTACTGACTGGCACCACTAAAAGTGTTCACCTCTTTCATAATGCTGATTGGAAACACTGACCAGCTGGCAGGTGATTTATTTATGTCTGTTCACCTGTAGTTGTCCTCATATGTCATTATACATGTAAATATCATGTGAATCATATGTAAGAGGTTGAATGTTTAATGGAGCTTTTTTTCCTCTACTGCGCATATCTGTGCGTAATATGTGTCGAGTCAGTCACTACTTTTCTAAAAAGAGTAGATGATGAAATAGCAGAGTCACTGTATGTGAATATAATGAAATTCCCTTAAATGATGAGTCTTTGGCAACTCATGCTGCTGCAAATCAGTGTGCAGCTCCAATACTCTCAGTCAGGAACTTTCCCAACATATTATCATTTTATTCTGCAACATCTGCAGCTGGAGCTTTGCACTTCAGATGTTACAGCTGCAAACTTATATTAAGCTTAAATACAAAATCAGTGATGGAGGTTTTTTTCACACTTTATGAAATATACAACTTAAATAGAGAGACAGCAGACTGCATTGTGTCTCTATCAACATGAGAAAGGAGCACTTTCTGGACCAAAGTATGCTAATGAGCCAATATTTTTTTATAAACAACCTATTTTTATTCAATTAAGTGAATGATCATATGGATTATTTAGTAAACTTAGTTATAAGAATTAACTTGTAATTATTTAAGTTTTAAACTGCTCTGCCTATCAGAACTATAGCATTTAATCTGACAAACATATAAATAATTTACCAATTAAAATATATTTAATTTATGTAATTATGTAATTCATTATGATATAGACATGCAGTATATCTAGATAGATACATTTCTCTCTCTCTCTCTATATATATATATATATATATATATATATATATATGTGTGTGTGTGTGTGTGTGTGTGTGTACATATCTATATATATATATATATATATATATATATATATATATATATATGTACACACACACACAGCCATAAGTCATCCAAATCAGTGATTACAGCAAATGCAACATGCTATTAACGTTTCTTATTTTCCCCTTTATGAGTTATGCAGAATGTAATGCAGTCTGATGAAGAAGTGCAGAAGTGTATGTGTAACTCCGATGATCAGTTTTCATATTGTTATACAGCCATCCAGAAATGACATTTCAGAGTTTATGTAGCAATTTTGCGCATTTGACTCCTTTCCTTGTTTTTTTCCCCATCATATATTGGTATTAAAATAATGATACAGACTGACTTAACACATTTTTCTTGTAAGGTGTGGTAGGCTACATCTGTATAAGGTGCAACAAAAAACTGGCAGAAATGTAAAAACAGAGTCCCGATCTTGTGCGTAAGTGTCATGTAATTCTTGTTGTTTTACCAAGACTCGGTGTCATTTTAATGAAGACCAAACGCCAAACAGGAAGCTCGAGAAATGTCAAATTAAAATTTCCATCAGAAAAAAACGTAAAAATGACACCTTCCTTTAAAATGACACCTCTCTGTCCTCACTACTGATCACACTGACGAGAAAATGTCATGTGAGCCATCAGTGATCAGACAGATCCATTAGATTAGATACAGATTTTCTTTCTAACTCTAGTGCAAATAAAATATAGTTATGTGATGAGTGTGTAAGTCAGTCGGATGGGTGCTGGACATGCTCATGTGTCTGTGCAGGAGCGCGCACTAACAGAGCGCATGAAGACTTCTTCAGCTTAAAATTTAAAAAAAAGAAGCTCGTATCAAGTTTTGGTGACTGCCGTGTATTTTTCCAAAAGCCAAAAAAAAAAGAAAAAAGAAAAAAATCTCTTTATTATTTCTCCCTGCGTTTCTTCTCTCCGCCTTGTTCCGCGCTGCGGAGCCGCAGTGATGTCAGCCCGCCCGGGTCATTTGAAGGTCAGCAGCTCGGGAGGGTTCATACAAAGTTCAGCCGCATATATTAGGCAATTCAATCTTTCATTCTCTGTGGCAAAACTAGTTGGAAATGAGAGGCACGGGGGGACTGAGGAGCCATTCGTCATCGGAGAGCAGAACTGATGCTTTTAGGCGCCGTCCGCGTTATTTTTGATAAAGAAAGATCCTCCGGTTCTGCCGCTGCCTCCTCCGCCGTCGGTAACCGGGACGGGCTCGTCCAGAGACCGCACGCCGGGATCTTGTCCCTGTGATCATGGGGGAGTCCCGCTCGGACGGACACCGAGCCGCCTCACGGATCATGTGCGTTTAGGAGAGGCGGCGGAGCGCTCGGTCCACAATAATTCATGATCCCGGTGCGGGACGGAGGAGACGAAGAGGAGCGAGATCTGCCGTGCCAAGTGCCAAGAAGAAGGAGAAGGAGAAGAAGAGGAGGAGGAGGAGGAGGAGGGGGGAAGCGGCGGAGTTTGATGGAGTTGTGCGCGCTTATGTCGCTGCTTTTTATCCATAACGCACAAGAGTAGCCGAGCGACGCGCCGTCACCATGTTTGACTGCATGGACGTGCTGGCCGTGAGTCCCGGACAGATGCTGGATTTCTACACGTCCAGCCCGTCTTCGTGCATGCTGCAGGAGAAGGCTCTGAAGGCGTGCATCAGCGGACTGGCGCACAGAGAGTGGCAGCACCGCCGGAGCGCACACTGTAGGTCCAACTTCTGCTCATCTCTGCTCGTTGTTGCTGCTGTGCTTCTTCCTCCCTCAGAGCCGTGAGGGGGGATGAGGCTGAGCCCAGTCCACTACAAGTTACCACAAAGGGCCTGATAGTTAGTGTGGAGACGGTGATCAGAGGAGGGAGAGTGTCTTTGACTCAGATCAGGTCAGACAAATGAGACAGACCTGCAGGGAAACTCTTAAAATCAGAGCTCAGTAATTCTTTGTTTGGAGCAGCTCTGTGGTGTGATAAAGTGTCATTTTCTGGTGCTTGATTGATAAAAAAAAACTAGTTTGTGTTTGATGTTGGAGTCAGTGAAAGAAGCCAGCTCGTCCCAAACGTCATATTTCTCTGTCACCGTGCTGTCATAAATATAGGTGGTGGACGCAGGCCGGGCTGCTGATCAGTGGAGCTGAGAGAGCAGCGGGCTGCAGGAATGCACAGAGTAAACACAGGCGGCGTTTCCACACCTCCTCCGCGGCCGCACATGACAGGAGGGGCGGCCTGACGAGCTGCCACCTGCGCTCCTGACACTGATTTAGACAAACGAGCCCGCCGACTTTTCAGCGAGATTACGGGCTGCTATCGGAGCCCGTCAGCCCGGGCAGGCTGATGGATGGACTGCTGCTGGTTTTTGTGCAGCAGACTGAGGGGATGTTTGAGGGCAGCTGCATTCCTGCAACTGACTGCTGCTTTGGCAAAAAGTAGAGGGAGACAGAAAATATTTGTGTGGTTTTAATAAAATGAGGCTTTAAAGGACATAATGATAAAACAGTACTTATTAGTACTTAATAATCAGAGGAACACAGTGCAGGGTGGTGGTTAGTTTGTAGGGCAGCTGCACTTTCATGACATGATGAGAAGTTAGAATTAGTCCTATAAGAGACATGCATTGAACGAGGAGCGTACAGGTGTACCCTACCTGTCCTAAATGTTGTGTAAAATATGTCATCCTCCTCACATGTGGATCACTTTCCTCCACTGACCCTGCGCTTATGAGGCACTTGTCAGTGTTTGTTTTTTCACTGTTGCCCCACTGCTGCTCTGTGATTTATCTTCCTCTGATAATGACCAGCCTCCAGCTGTCATTCCTCAGGAAGTGTTTGCTCAAGGGCACTCAGTCAAAAAGAAGCTCGTATCAGCGGAGGGAAAGTGCAGTGGCCGCTGCCACCTTTGACCCGAGCTGCCTCACACTCCGCTCCACTGTGGGTCAGTCTGATGAGGAGATCTCAGACAGAACTGTTTAAGAGACGACAGAAAACCGCAACTGGTCAACAAATCAGTCAACAGATTGTTTTCTCGATGAATGATTTTTTCTCAAAAATATCAGAAAATAGTGAAACATGCCTGGCACAAATTCCTAGAGTGCCAGGTACCACTGCTTAACAATGGGAAAACCCAAAATATATTTAAATGATCATTGAAAGGGACAAAGAAAGCAAGAACAGCTTCACAAATAGCATGTTTGCTTGTAAAATGCTTTACGGTATTTAAATGATTAGTAAAAAAACAGCCAGTAGGTGAATTTTTTGTTAGTCCACACTGATGAATCATCTCAGCATGTCAGCTTCTGGGACCAATGAACATTCAGCAGATTTTATAATAATCAAGATGTTAAACTTGTGCATTAAAATAATACAGTGATGGGAAAGTTATTTCTTTAACTTAAAAGTGTTTATTTACATCAACAAAGTTCACTAAATGTATAAAAATACATCTGAGAAATCTGACATATTTTCAAACTAAAGAAAATATAATTGCGTCTTGTAAAAGAAATGCCAACTCTCATTTTGCCCACATAATTATTCTATCCTGCGTTACATCAGAGGCTCTCAAACAGGGCCATAGTAAGGACTGACTGAGGTGATGAGTCTCCCAATGCACCGCTTCATGTTCTCAGAAAATTAGGAAGTGACACAAAAAAGAAGGTCTTCTTTTTATTTCTTGTTATTTGGATAGTGTTCAGTTGTTCAATTATTCTGTTAAACTGCGTTGTTAGAGATAAAATTCCTCATGTGAATTTTGCCTTCTCCATACTCATTTTTACATAGAATTTTAGATTCTTATTTTTATTTCATAATGTTCAAGTTTAATCCTTGGATATCTAAGCGGTAAAAATCAGCCTATTCTCATATTTATTATTGATCGCTTATTCTTCATACAAATAGAGTCAAGTAGAAATTAGTGGAAAATCGTTTTTCTACCTATTAAAATACTTGTCAATATAACCTAAGGTGTCTTTAAATCCTTAAATGGAACAGTCCAGTTAAATAAAAGCTTAAATGATTAAAAATTCTCATTAACATATTAACAGGCTGAGGAGAATATAATAACAATTAGGGTCAACTTCAGTAGTTTTTCTCTCTTTAAACAGATTTATTTCAGCACATTCACCTTCACCTTGATATGGAAGGTTTACGAGGTGCTGTTTCTCCGTGGAAGTTCGGCAGAATTACAGAAATGACCCCTGCCTGGGTCTGAACAGTAGCAGAGCAGCTTCCTAAATGTGTGGACAGACTTAAAAAAGAAGCTGCTACAGAGGTGGCTCTTTAACAGGGTGGTGGAGAGGATTTTAACAATACGGAGGGTCAAGACCAAGGCCCTCCACGCGCCCCTCACCCCGCTCAGAACATTTTACCCAGACACAAAAACGAAGGTCTCCACATTTTCTTCTTCTTCTGTATTTACATAAAGTTCAGGAGGAGTGGCAAGAGAAAATACTGGTGCACAAAGCCTTGTTTCCTAGACAAAATTAAACATAGTGTCTCTAAACACACTGAAATCAGCCAATAAAAGACCACCATGTGTACATTTTAAATTGTAAGAATTAATGAGAATAATAGCAACCCCCCCACAGGTTGGTAAAAATAACTCAGATCCCCATAAAAAAGGACGTCCTCAGTAGCTGCAGCCCTGAACACTCTGTCACTGCTTCACACTGCAGAGCCAGTGTGATTGTATTTTTTTTAATTAATTATCTTACTGCAGTTGTCATAAAATTTCATTTAAATAAAAATAAAGCTTGTATTGTCTCTCGGGGCATTTAACATTATGTTTGGGATACATTTGTTAACCATCAGGTTATTTTCCAAAAGCCACCAAATAACAGAAACAGGACTTTTAAAACAAGATTCGAGCACTAAAAGAGACAAAAGAAGCTACTGTTCCTTTTCTTTTCACATTTTCTCACGATAGACTTGCCCTGGGCCCGTAAAGCTGCACGTTGGCCTTTTGTGCTGTCAGACGGGACACCCCTGCCCTTTTCCTGTTTGAATAAGGCGCTGTTTAAATTAGACTTTGATTTGAGAAAGCCTCTCCCAGGGTCATTGAAATGTTGGTTTATTAATTTATTTGTTCAGGATAATGGAAACCCTCCTGGGTGTTAATTAGCCGCATTGACAACGAGCCGACCATTAATGCACTTCCTCTTTCCAGTTTAGATGTTAATTAAGGATGATCAAGGACCTTCTTTACACAGATAAAATGGGCTTTGCGTCTGAGGAACCGCTGCACATGATACCCAAAAGACACAAATGAATTTCACATTGAGCCATTTTATATCTCATCAAAACAAATCCACAAGCTATCAGACAAATAAGTTTAAGTGTGATCGTCCATAAACGCCGCTGCTATTGTGACTTAAAAAGACAGAGTGTGATGTTCCAGCGTGATATGTGTTGTACAGCTGATGGGCGTTATGGGATAATTGGGGCCTTTTTGTCTTCAAGGCTGAAGTGCCTCTGATATGGACATGAAAGGCCATTAGCACAGCTTGCACACCAAGCTAATTTGGTGGGTGTGTGAAATGAAAGGCGGATGGGGGGAAATAAAAAGCGATGTACAACGGTGAAATTAAAGGGGAGCTCTCTGATGCCAGGCATGTTTAATCGACAAGATTAGGACAGTGTGAGGGTCCTGCCAGGGTTACACTGACGCTGTCTATCTGCAGTGTTACTGGCTTTTTAATAAATATCAAATGCCACGTCTGCTATGGGCTCCAGCTTGACCACAGCTGCAGAAAAGTCACATTTTCGTGTTTTGTTCTTTTGTTCATTTCAGCACTCATGTTTCATAGAGGCCTGACTTTAAACTGTTTTTTTTTTAATCTGGTGAACCTTACATCCTCATGAGGAGTTAATTGCTGGTTCTTTTGCACCCTTGTAAAATGAAAACACTGGATTTTTTTGGCATGAATGCAAGGCGAGTTTATTTCTACAGCACCTCTCAACATTAAGGCAATTCTCAGTGCTTTACAAAAAACATAAATGTGTGAGGACAAGATATGGAAATATGAAAAGATAAATATAGAAAGGGTTTGAAAAATATATATCAATAAATAAAGTAGAAAATAAGGTAATAATGTGAAAAACCTAATAAACAGAATTATAGTCAAAATTATAGTCCAGTGTAAGATATGAATAAATAGCACCAGTTTTCCTTTAATGGTAACAAAACATTTAATAAATGGTTTATAGGACTCTACAATGTACTTTTAAATAGATATAAAGATATTTGTTGGTGTTTTTAAAGTACGTGTCTGTCAACAATTATAACTTCTCGTATGAAGATTTTATATTGTCACAACTGTCTTTTACTCTTTTGTCATTAATTATCTATTCATACAGCAGCCTTCAGTAATGGGCGTCCACAAGAGCAGAGAAATACATTAACAAACAATCCATTTATAGCTGCTTAAAACTACAGTACAGTGTTATAGAGCATTTATTAAATGTTTATAGGCTGCCCATGAATTATAAAGGGGGGTAAACTAAAGTTGTGTCCTATAATTAAAGTTAAGCAAAGAAAAATAAATAAAGTTAAGAAAAGTTTTAAACCTCAATGTAAAAGATAGACGATCAGACTTCCAGCTTTCTGGGAGTTTGTCCCAGTGGGAAGTCAGTGCTGAAGACAGTAAGCAGACGTGACCCAGACCAGCTGAGAGGTGTGGACGAGGAAGAAGTTAGCAGCAGATCAGAAATATATTTTGTTCAGCACTTTCTAAACCTGTGACACGCAGGAAACCGGTGCAAAGATCTGAGAACAGGATCGCTCCGCCTTCTTGGTCTTAGTGAGGACTGTGCAGAGACACGCCTACAGTGGGCGAACCTCCTGAGGATAAAAGCATGGACAAGTTTTTCTTGCTGTCTGGATGAGGCGTGTGTCCTTTAATGCTCACTATATTTCACACCAGGCTGATTTTAGAATTGTCTTAATGTGTATATTAAAATTTCTATTATAACGGATTCAGGATACAATTTCCTTCTTTGGTATTGATGTAATTTTTAATATAAAAAAATACCAGGCAAAGTTGTAAAACTGGCCTAAGACTCAACAGGCTTAAATAGTTACTGTGCTAAAATGCATTTTTACAGTGGAGTTGGTCTAATTACCATTTCCACACTCAAAAATTCGAACTCAAAAATTAATAAAAATGAACTCTAAATATATGTATCTGTATATCTATATATTAAGATTGTAAATGGCAGCATGAAATAATAACAATAATAATACTGGAATAATGAAAAATATTCACTCACATAAGCAAAAATAAAACTACAAGAGGCAGATTTATGTTAATTAATACTGAATAATAATTTTCTCAGTTTGATCAGCTTTTATATAAAATGATTCTCTACAGTTCTGTGTCAGAAGCGACCTCACAGTATTTTTCTATTTTCTTTCTAAGTCTGTGTGTCCCTCAGCTGTCACGTTCCTATTTTTTTTCCCTCATTCACCACACCCACCCCAGAGCTCCCAGCTCCCATTCTTCTGACTGACGGTGTCTGACAGAGCCGACACCAGAATCCAGTTCCATCTTAAAGTGCTGGCTGGGAGAGAATAAAATCATACGGGCTCTGTGCTTTTAAGGCCACAAATTCCTGCAGATTAAAAAGAAACCTCTCTCATTTCCACAACCTTATTTCTTCCCCCACGTTCCTTCCATCCCTGACTTTCTCCCCTGTCGTCTGCTTTTATGGCTGTCTTAGTTTCTCGGTCACTTTTCATGAAAAGCTTTGAAGCTGCCTGCACCTGTTGTGTGCGGCGCTGCTGCGGCTGCTGCGGCTTCCCGTCAATGTGTAGTTTGACCTCGGCACGGCAGTCACCGCGAGGTCGCTGCGGGGTCACAGAGGGGGTCAAAACAGAGGGGTTGGGGGAGGGTTTGGTCACATGACTGCCTGGTAATCTCTAAACCCAAACAACAGTCACCTAATAACACGCTGTCAGTATGCAAAATGTGGATATCAAGTTTTTTTCTTTCTGTCAAATGTAGAATAGATTTCAAAGCCCTGATGAAAAGCAGATCCATTCCTCTCCCCACCGCTCTCCTCTTCCATTTCCCTGCCAGACATGAAGTCAAATGACTGTTCCTCACTGTTATTTTCTTTTCCTTGAGTGTTTAAAGCTCTTCTAAATATCCCTTTCTGTAAAACGCACTGCAGAACCGCACAAAGCTGCTTCTAATTTGGTGTACTTTGGATGAACTTTGACCATTTCCTCTGACTGGGCCTGCTGTATGTGAGCTATGCACTCGACGCTCCTGCAGAGAAAACCTGGAGGAAAAACACTTCCAGACTGGACGGAGTGTCAGCTGAGCTGAGGACGAAGAACAGGAGGAGGAGGAGACGGGCTGGATCCACCAACTGGGAGTAATATTCCTCTAATCCTCCAGGCTATGCCCACTGCTCCACACCCAAATCACCACAGCTTTCTCCTTAACACAAACCAAACACAGAGATACCCCGAGGAGCTGCAGGAAATGCTTCTCTTTCTCTGCCCCTCTCCTCTTTTTGCACTTGTTCTCCCCTCGCCCCTGTTTCTGGCGATCTGTCATCATTTGTCCGGTTTAATTCAATCACCACAATTTACGACTCCCGCTTTTAATTGATTTTTTTATTTAGATTAAAATTAAGTCTTAGATTTTAAGCGTACATCGTGCAGAAAAGCAGCTTTGTCCTAATTTCGAACGTGGCATCATTGTGTTAAATTGCCTGTGTGCAGCGACAGACTTTGCTTCAGGTTCTTTGCCATCTGTTGGTCATGTAGACCATGTGGGGAGAGTTTTACATGTCAGTGGTTTCCAGACTGGGGGAACTGGATATTGAGATGTGGAGGGCACAGATAAATAGATGACGCTGCAGCTCTGCCGATTATTTCTATATTAACTACAAATAACGTTGCATCGTGCCTCACACCGCTCATTTTGTGCTGAACCACTGTTGGATTTTTCTATCTGACTGTGGTGCCTTCTGTATATTTTTTTAGGGCTGCTGCCAACAGCCTGTGAACAATTTACCAGTAATGACCATTTTCTATTGCATTAGATTTGTGTCTCAATTCTGAGCCCGCAATGGCACATTTTGTGCGCAGTGTGTTTGCACACACGTACATTGTATTTTGTAGAGGAATCATTATAACACAAAGAATAATTTAATTCAAGCAAAAGAAATCCACTCCGTGCTTCATGTTTGCTAGTATTTATAGAACATATGCACACAATAATAACTACTCTTCTGGTTTTACTCAGAGGATGCTCACAAATGTACAAAATGTGAGTTTTTCATTACAAATTCAGTCTTATTTTTCACCTATTATTTTTCTATGTAAGTTATTATTTTTTAATTTAAGTTATTATTTTTCAATTTATGTTTTGCCATTACTACTGGTAATAATAATATTGTACTCCCCATGTTAATGTCTTAGATTTAGGACATTTAGACAAGAAGTCACAGTCAAGTTGAGATAAATCAAAGTCAAATGCAGCTTTGGCTGAACTGTGTTCACGAGTTACAGTCAGAGGATAATTGTAATTCTGAAATGAAATTGGAGCCCAAACAGAGAAGGGTCTTTACATCAGTGAGTGTGTATGAATATGAATTTAACTTTTGTTTAGAGGAACACTTGTTTACATTTGCTAGAGGAACACTGCGTAATTTGTTCATTCAAAAGGTATTTTTTAAGGTCTCATTTAATTATAGAAACAGCAGTGAGTGTCTCTAATGGCATATGATTGACTTTAACCGTTAAACTCACACCAGTGCCTTTATCAGATAAAGACACAAGTAGATTATCAGATCATGTCTTAATGTTATCAGTCAAAAAGAATTAGAATCTGAGAGCTCTTTTCGGGTCACTCGTGCTTTCATCAGCTGTGTTTCACTGAGCTCACCTCTCATACTGACTGGCCGATAATAAATGATTACTAAGGGCGCCAGTATCGGCCCCGAATATCAGTTTGCTCCTAGTGTCAGGAGGATCAGTCCCAGTGGACGGGCCAATCAGAGGAACTGTTTTCTCTAGTCTTTCCTCTCATTCTGTCTGCAGCCTCCAGCAGGGAGTGTGTGCTTTCCTGTTTGACCCCAGCAGCAGGTTCAGCCAGAGGCTAAAAGTTCAGCCGCCGTGGCAGCCACAGATTTTTCTCTGCCTGCTCTTAAAGCCAGACTTGTGGTGTGCGCTTGTCTGTCACCAGCCTTTATTCCTCTAATGGAGCTTTCTGTGTATGTTAACATGTAGGGAAGTCGACTCAAAGTTTAATCACGCAGAAAATGGAAAAAGGCTCCTGTGCACCTGATAGGGCCCATACACCACCATACAGGTAGTAATTGACCACCCCCTCCTTCCGCCTCTTCACACGCACACACACACACATACTCACACACACTCTCTAAGGGGTGTAATGAATCTACGTTTATGCGTCCCATCTGTCTGCAGGTGGTCACGCTGCCTCCCAGACGCAGCCATGAGTTTCAAATAGGCAGCAGGGCTGAATTGTTGCCGTTGCCTCTCCTCAGTGTGGGACTACCCAGCCGTCACAAATGCTCCAAAGGCATATCAGTAGCAAAAGTATTTTTCCTCTAGATGTATGTTAAAGTGTGCCACACCACCTGGGGAAGGCTAATATACATTGTTTTTGTGCTCCAGTAGTCACACATCCTCATCATCATCTCAGGTGAACACCTTGTTTCAGCTCTTACATGTGTGATCTGTGATATTACTGTGTGGTTCCTCTGTAGAGAAGGGAGAAAAGGAAGAATTGAACACACAATGAATTATGAGATCAGAAATTTTACACTGTTATACTAAATGAGTGATGGAGGACAGCACACAAGTAAAGTGCTGACAGAACCACGTCGTGTACGGGAATCATGTTTTAGACATTGTTTATGTATCAATATTTATGTTACAACAGTAGGCCATACCTAACAATACCACATTTATATGAAGGTTAAATATATATTTAATATATCATAATACTTTATAATCTTGAAGATTTTCATGCCATTGTCTTTTGCGGCACTTATGATGATAATCAGTAAGTACAGGTGTGTTTTTGGACCTCTCTTTGGGTTCAGTTTCGTTGTCTGTGGTCATCAATCTTTGTTCTTTGTGTTTTTTTGGTCATAGTAACCGTCTACTAATGAAAGAGCGCTGCTTCACACCCAGGTGGGTTGAAGAGCGAGTCTGTCACATTAGCAGCTTTGTTAAAAGCTCATCTGCGCGCCACTTGTGATTTTTCCAGGAAAGTCAGCACAGGCACATGGGACTTAATACTGTAAATGCTGCAGGCTTTTATCAGCGGGCCATAGGCTCAATCAACATCATGTTGCATCATTTGCCGACTTAACAGACATTTATTTCAATGAAAATTGTGATTGTGATCATGAGACACTTTAAATGTAAATAAAGCCTTTGGTTATGTGAACAAATACTATAGAAAAACAAGTCGAACAAGTTGTCTCAAGTACCAAAGCTCCAGTCCAGCTTGTATTTGCACTTGTATTTGTTACATATTTGCACAGATGCACAAAATGTATCCGCATATACCCCCCCCCACCCCCCACCCCTTTTCCCCTCTCCCCAGCTTTGTGTGTCAGACTACTGGTCTGCCTGCAGTTCGGTGTCTCAGCATACATCTGTTTTATGTGAGAGCTGCTTCTGAACGTTCTCTGCCAGCAACAGAGGGAAACCATTCGGAGCATTTGGAGCAATGAGATGACCTCACTTCAATGAAAACAAATGTCTGTCTGTCCATCCTCATCAATGAAACCAGGTCGCACTGCAGTTTTTACAAAGAATGGAGATAACATGGCTGACTTCGCCCACTGATGTTGTTCACTCTCAGATGATTAGCACTTGGAATTCAGACCAGCAAACTTTTCTAAATCCTATCGCAGCACCATTATGTCAGCTTTATGCAAGTCTATTTAAAGATTCTGCAGAACCTTTAAAGCAGTGGCGCAGTCACTGTTTCATAATGAGTCACAGGCTTCTCCTTGCTGCCCAAACTGCTCCTCAAACCCAGATAAGAGCGAGAATCGATAGATTTATGAAACATCTGATTCTAATTAACCTTGGTGGTCATCTTACTTTCTTCTCCCTTATTGCAGCGGTAACATTTATCCTCACGTACAGGCCCGTATGTGCCACAGACGTGTTAAGTCTTCCCTGGAGCCACTGAAGTTGCCAAATGCAAAGCTGCAAATTCAACATTCACAAAAAGTCACACAGGGTGACTGTAGCGGAAGATTAGATTAAACCGCCAGGGAATTCCATGCAAGGACGAGGGTCCAGTAATTATAAGAGCTTGTCCCTTACCATCAGTAATTGAGTTTACTCTGATGAAGTACGGAAGAAAGTAATCTAATCAGCAGAGATGCTGGAGAGACTGTTCTCCATTTTCTCTGCAGACAGGTTGTGTGTATGTGGACAGCGGTTTGTTCTCTGCATAGATTCAAAGTCTGGTACATTTTCACTTCGACATGCTAAGTGTTAGGATTCCTGAAGTAATGGTAGTGCTTTTGTAACTGCAAATTACGAGCACATCTCCCAGAATCATTTCAACATTTTTGTGAGCCTGGTTTTAACCAAAGAATTTTATTTCCCATGTGTCTTTGCCAGAAAGCTTTAGCTTGGTTGGTGCCACAGGAGAAGCACTCGCATACTGCTCCATGCTGTAAAATGTTCAACAGATTTAAAACAAAGTCTTACCTGTATTTAATGTATTTACAGCCTCCTTATTTGTATGCAATACATTTTAGCTGGACTTTAGATGCATTGTACAACAGTTAGTGAACTAACAGTACCCTGTGGACCTTTAGATAGCAGCAGTGCTATGAAACTATGTTTTGAACATGTGCAATGTGATGAATGTGCACAACAAAGGTTTCGTGTTATTCTACTGATCGACTGATCGACACACCACATCAACACAGACAGTGAGGTGGAGCATTGCTTGGAAGCAGTGTATGATTTGGAGAAAACTGTAGTCATGAATCAGTCATTTAAAAACAAGCTTCTACAATTTTCTTTCCTCTCTTGTTTGCATTCCCCCGCAGCCATTGAGACGCAGAGCACCAGTTCTGAGGAGCTCGTCCCCAGCCCACCGTCCCCACCGCCCCCTCCCAGAATCTACAAGCCCTGCTTCGTCTGCCAGGACAAGTCCTCTGGATACCATTATGGTGTCAGTGCTTGCGAGGGCTGCAAGGTAAGACTGCCGTACCCCCTCAGACTAATGCTGGGTGCAGACACACAAAATCTGATGATACCCAGACCTGACAGTCACAGGGCATCGTGAACAAAATGGGTGTTTACTGTGACAGTTTATCATTATATCACGTGTAGCGTATGACAGCATACAACAACCAACACTGATCTGGGACACCTCACAGCATCCCAACAGAAAGACTAAACTTTTTGTTGCCTTTCATGACATGTTCCACGTCATTGACATATAGGAGCAAAGACACTCCTCTGTAAACATGACATAGCAAAGGAGTAACAATGTTATATATAAAATATATAGAAATATTTTGTAGTCCGACCCAGAATAACTTTTCTCTCTGTTACACTGAGACAGAGGGACGTTTTCACTCTGTGCAGTTTGCAGTAAGTCAGTAAGTGGTTTCCACGCAGCTCAATTAATTTAACATTTTGAGAGTCAAGTGCCTCAGTGAAGCTAAGAACTTTGTTTTTCTTCAAGGTTTCTTTGTACTTTTTTCATCTTTCATGCATGGTTTTCCTTCAGGTGCTGCAGTTTCCTTCTGCTGTCAAAAGACAGGGGCGTATTGGTAAATCTACACTGGAGCCTGGCCTCTAAATAAATTGTTGTGTCAAACTCCTATTTCCTCGTGCAACAATAACCTTTGAGAGTCAGCATGGACAAAAAGTCCTGAAAGTTGCAATGGACTCATAACAGCTACTGAACTCACTTTTTGAACACATGTAATACAGTACATTACATGATGTAGGACAATTAAAGGCTCCAGAAAAGGTTGTTTTGTCAGTTGTTGTCAAACAATCTAAAGGTTTATTTATTTAATTGTAAAATTTCAATGTCACATTATCAATATTAGATGGTAAATTTTGATCAGATTGGTAGGCCAAAATCCACTATCAGTCAGACTGTACTCTAAAGACTAAACTAAATAGAAGTCGCTACAAGTGTAAATGAAGTAATACTGAGTTATGTTATCAAATCTTTGAATTAATTACACACAGAACTTTACGTTTATTTGACTTGCATTCAAAAATGAATAAGAGTCTGTAACAAAAAACAGAAACACAGAAAAATAGTCTTAGTTGTTTGGTGTCAAACCAAAAAGAAAACCCCACATGTTGTCACATACCTCATGGAGTAATGATATGTTTTGTTTTTATTTGTGCAGGTTTTGATATGCATTGAGCACCACAAACTTATTTCCACTTACCATTTTATTGCCATATGTGCAGAAAACTGTAATATAGTAATACCAAAACTAACTGCAGGACTGAACCAACAAGAGGTAAGTGAGTGAGAGTTCAGAGGAGAGTGAACTGTTCCTTTAAGACGTGACAGTACCTCCTCTCAGTCTCAGCCCAACATCTGCCCTGCCAGCGTTTGTCTGTCTTCTCCCATTTACAGTACAGCAGCTGCTGCTAGGCAACAACTCACGCCCACATGCACACGGATATATGTGTGAAAAAAATTCACTAAGTATACGGTACCTTTAAAAACAACAATAATTCTGTAATGTTTTATATGTAAAAGATCTGAAAATGAAAAAGTAAAACTTTACTTTACTTGTGGGAACAGTAGTGGAGTACAATAATATCCTCTTGAGAATTGCACATATATTCCTCACAGACAGCGCGTATAATTCTGTCCCTGGCGATGCCGTTTTCTCTCATGCAGCCAGAATGCAGTGTGATGTCCTTTCTCCTCCCCGCCTCTGTAATTGAAGCAGTGGTATGCCAGGAATCCTTTGGAGTTTTTGGCCCAGAGGGAGGTGGTGATCAGCTCACTCACTAGGCTCTGGGTCAAACCAAGTTCTCAATGGACTCCCATGCCGTTTATGTGCCAACATAAACCTCATCGTAAACGCCCGTCACGACCCCTGACCCCGCTGCGCTGGCCTTCGGTTAAGGGAAACCCACTATAAAAAAATAATGGAATTTGTCTGCGCTGTTCATGAATTATATAGTGTAGGATGTACAAAACAGCTTAGTTTAGGCACGTACACACAGAGAGAGATAAGTGAAGAATAATCATCACATCCCTGGATCACATGACTGTGGGACTGAGCACCCTGAGTGCAGATTGTGCTTCCTTAATGACAGATGCAGCAGGTGAATAGTGAAATCACTATTCTCACTAATCACTAGTCCTTCTGAGAACACAGACAATATGGCAGTTTCATCCACTAGCTGATGTAAAAATAGTTCAATTCATGCCAGTATGGTCTTGATTTTTGTAACATCTTGGACTCAAGAGGATTAAGCAGCGGATTATAGTTTTTTTTTTTTCCCTGTGTTGTATTTCTGTCTCCATAGCAAAGGCATTGTTGTCTGCGGTGCGAGGGGCAAGCCCCTTCTATTGGGTAGATGCAACCAAGCATGCTGTACAGCTGTAGCCTTTTAGCCAGCAAGAAGAGCCTTTTACTGCCCAGTGAATGTGCCAATTAGAGCCACAAATAGACTCAAAGACAGACAGATAGAGTGTGTGCTTTGTAGGCTATGTCAATGCGCGTGTAAAGCACTTTTGAAAGAAAACTCATGCACATTTACATGCATGCATTTTTGCAGCAAAATGACAAGTTCACAGGTCTACATCAATAAGCGTGATGTTTTTATATACACCATCAAACAATATCAATAATATCTGAAGACGTGCAGTTCTTATAAAAATAATTTTTCTGTCATTAGTTTACTTTACTTCTGATAACTAAAAATGACATAATTCAAATCAAACTGATTTATATATTTCAGTATTTCATTGGACAAATAAGTGAATTAATGATGCAGCTGTCAAATTGTAAATGGTCTTTACTTTTTTTGGTGGTAATGTTGGCGGCACTAAACAAAGCATACAATTCACACTCAGAATCCAGTCACTCATATAAAATGGCCAATAGTAAATACAGTGCATCTCATAGTATATAGGGGGTGTGTTCTCCCTATATAAGTCAATTAAATCCATTATCAGGGTGATAGAGTCCTTTCTATTGTCAACAAGTCCAAGGTCTTTAACTAGTTCTAAATGTTAAAACAGTTCAACTTGTTTCTATTCCATTAGTGTTGTTTGCTTGACTGACAGGGAATCCAGTGTTTTTATTTTATCTGGTCTTTCTTCCAAAAGAAGATCAGACTTTTTTTTTCAAATATCTGAGTAATCATTAAAAAAGAGAAAACAGCAAAACTTTGTTTTTTGAGAAACTGGAACCAGCTAATGATATAATTTATTTTTGATGACTTAAGACTTTAACAACCATTTTAATAATCAATTATTATTTTTCTGTCAATCCACTTATTATTATCCAACAAGCAAAGCAGGAATAACAGCATTAATACCATAGTTTTTGCAGTGTTTGATTCCAGCACGATTGAGTCAGTGTGTTGCCCTGCCTCGGCAGATTTGCTGCGTGGACAGAGCTGATTTGAATTGTTAAAACAGGGTGCAGGCATATGGGCCTCCAGAAGCACATGCATATGCAACAGATGACAGTTTCATCTGTGTTGACCCAAAGTCAAGAAATCCTCCAAAGTCAAGGAAGCCTTCACATTCACTCACACTACACTTCCTGGTCATTTGACATTTTAACAGTGTCCTTCTGAAAACTCCAGATAAAAACTCCCAGGTACCACTGGGACATCTCCTGTTAACCTCATCTGAACATGATGTTTGTGCCATACGCTGTAAGTGACTCCCTCTGCTAATTATTCTCCTGATGCACACATGAAAAAAAGTTAGTTACATTCTAGCCTCCATCTTGTTATATTAATTCAAAATTCAAATTTATTTATTTAGAGCCCAAAATCACAAACATTGTTTGCCTCGGAGGGCTTTACAATCTGTACAGTTGTGACACCCTCTGTCCTTAGACCCTCGAACCGAGTCAGGAAAAACTTCAAAAAACCCTTTATGGGAAAAAGAAGAAACCTGAGGAAGAGCCACAGATGAGGGATCCCTCTCCCTGGGACGGACAGACGTGCAATAGATGCCACATGTACAGAGAACATCATCAATCATATTATGGAATTATACATGAGTCGTAATAAACTGTAGCTATACTGAGTTCATTGGTTTAGTCCATGTGTGAAGGTATCACAGGTAATGGAAATGAGTCTGTGAGTCCAGGTGCATCTCTAGATGTCCTCATATGGAGCTCTGGGCCACTCGACCTTCTCTCCACAGCACAGACACAGATCATGTCCCCACCAGGCCAGTGAACCTCAGACAGATGGACCACAACCAGAATCAGTGAGGAACCTGCAAGACTGGAGAGAACAAAGAGGACCGGGGCTCCGGCAGTAACATGCACTTTACAGGACATAAGAGTATTCACATTAACCGTTTTGACACTTTAGCCAATTTAACTACTTTAACCAGTTTAGCCACTTTAACCAGTTTCTAAAAGTGACTCCAGTTTGCACTACTACCATAATATGAGTAAAGGAAGCAGAGGAAGAGGGAGAGGTGCCCGATGCATCATGGGAGCCCCCCGGCAGTCTAAACCTATAGCAGCATAACTAAGGGCGAGCCTGTGCCCACCCTAACTATAAGCTTTATCAAAAAGGAAGGTTTTAAGTCTATTCTTAAACACTGACACTGTGTCTGCCTCTCGGACCCAGACTGGGAGCTGGTTCCAGAGAACAGGGGCCTGATAGCTGAAGGCTCTGCCCCCTAGACTACTTCTGGAAACCCTGGGAACTACAAGTAAGCCTGCGTTTTGGGAGCGCAGCGCTCTAGTCGGTTGATAAGGAGTTATCAATTCATTAAGATATGATGGTGCCAGACCATGCAGAGCCTTATATGTGAGGAGAAGGATTTTAAAATCCACTCTAAATTTTACAGGGAGCCAATGCAGAGAAGCCAATACTGGAGTAATATGGTCTCTTTTCCTGGTTCTAGTCAGCACCCGAGCAGCGGCATTCTGGACCAGCTGTAGAGTCTTTAACGACTTGTTTGGGCAGCCTGATAAAAGTGAATTACAATAATCCAGCCTGGAAGAGACAAATGCATGGACTAATTTTTCAGCATCGCTTTGGGACAAAAAGTGCCGAATTTTTGCGATGTTGCGCAGGTGGTAAAAAGCAGACCTTGAAATATGCTTAATATGGGTGTCAAAGGACATATCCTGATCAAATAAAACCCCGAGGTTCCTTACAGTGGTGCCGGAGGCCCAGTTAATGCCATCCAACAAGGCTATCATAGGAGAAAGCGTGTTCCTCAGGTGTTTCGGACCTAATAGGATCACTTCAGTTTTATCTGAGTTCAACAACAGGAAATTTCTGGTCATCCAAGCCTTTATATCTTTAAGGCAGGCCATGGAGTTTCAGGAGCTGATCAGTTTTGTGTGGCTCCACTGATAAATATAATTGGGTGTCATCAGCATAACAATGGAAATCTATGGAGTGCCTCCTGATGATATTGCCAAGGGGCAGCATATACAAAATAAACAGAATTGGACCAAGCACTGAACCTTGTGGAACTCCATGACAGACTTTAGTATGCACAGAGGATTCATTATTAATATGGACAAACTGAGACCGATCTGATAAGTATGATCTGAACCAGTTTAATGCAGACCCTTTAATACCAAGCAGTTTTTCCATTCTCAGCAACAGGATGTGATGGTCAACTGTATCAAAGGCAGCACTAAGGTCTAACAGGACAAGTACAGACAGAAGCCCTCTATCTGATGCTGTCAACAGGTCATTGGTGACTTTCACAAGTGCTGTTTCTGTGCTATGGTGAGCTCTAAATCCTGACTGAAAAACTTCAAAAAGACTATTACTGTGGAGATAATTACATAACTGGCTTGGCAACGGCTTTCTCTAGAATCTTAGATATTAGGCTGCTGAAGCACAAGGAAGCGCTGGCTATCTGATATCTCTCTACAGCACAGTAAGGCCTGTTGAAATTTTAAAGCCCCTTTTGCACATCCGCTTTGTTCCCTAAATGTTTTGGCAGTGAGCAGGTCAGACCCGGTAACATTTACATTACACCTCAAGCATGCTGCAGATCTGAACCGAATGTCATCAGCAAAAAGGTCACAAGGTTAAATAACACATAATAAAGCTTCGCAACGTGATATGTACATATTACCAGTGGATCAAATGCAGCAGTAGCAAAGAGTTGGGGTTTTTTTTGTGAAAAACCCCTCAGAAACCAACTTTACAGTACGGACAGACAAAGCTGGTGAAAGCTGGTCTTTCATTCACCAATTGGACAGACACAGGACACCAAATGAATGATAATGTTCTCTGTAACATGTGGATGTATAAATAGGTGACTTTAACATACGAACTTATGATGTTGGCAAAAATGTTTACAAAACAGAGAAACCAATAAATAAATTAATGAATTAAGCACCATTTAGTGCATGTCTTGTTCAACTTCTTAAGAGCACTGTGATAAACCGAGCACTTAATTATTATCTCATACACCAAGGCAATAAAATCAGTTAAATGAACTGTGAAACACTGTTGAAGAGATTCTTCTTGTATCAAGAGAAAGTTTGCAACCACAATAATCAAAGCAGCCCTCTTTCTCTATTTTTCCATTAGTTTAACCTGATGAAATCATGAATATCCAACAAAACACTTCATACACAGCATGTGAGCAAGATGGTGATTGTTATATATTACAAGATGTTAATGCTGGGAGTCATTTGTAAGCGTCTGCACTGTTGGATGTTGCAAAATGGGCAAAGTGAATTTCCTGATAAATGATGAAATTAGCAAGAACATGCATCAAGGTCTTCACTAGTGAGCGAAGGGGTAAGAGTCCAGCGCACTCAGGTTGCATACAGTACATAAAAACATAGAGTATTTCAGTAAATGTTCCAACCCAGCACTGTTTTCCTGCACCACTGCTCCCTCCTAACACTGGGTGCCAAACATATATATTGATATATATATAGAGAGAGAGAGAGCATTGTGGCTCTATCTGCAGTGCTCATGTCTGTTTGATAAAGCCATAACAAACCTTAACATAAAGTATTTTTATTTCAAAAAGACAAAAATGAATGCATCAGTCCCTACGCTGCCATTAGTGTGTGAGTATGTGCACAAATGACTGAATGAGCAGCAGAAATCTTGCAAAGCGCTTTGGAGAAGAGAAATACACAAATGCAGCCATTTATTATTTCTTTACTAGTTTAAGAAATAGATTAATCTAATGCTGCACAGTGCCAGAAAAATAATTATATGTCATTTTTTAATATTATGAGCCTCATGATTTTATGTTCACCTCAATTGTAATGAGGTCAAACAGGAATCTTAGAGACAGATATCTTAAAAACTATACAAATAAAACTATCTGAAGAACTAGATATGAAGTAATGTTAAGGGATAGAATGGATGCAGAGCAGTTTAGAAAATGATGTCTTAACATTGTTTTGCATAAGCCCTGAAATGCCCATAAAAGAAAGACGGCTTGAGTCTGTACGCGTGTCGCCGGCACTGACAGGCCTTTAGGGACCGAGACAAAACTTTGAGCCGTGAACACTCCTCCCCCTCTCTCTTTTACTTGTTGGGTCCTGAGGCGTTGACACAGCGGGATTAGTTTGATGGAACTGGTTTGACAAGTGGGAGACCATAACCTCTTTGAATAAAACACAATTCAGAGTGCTCACACTGGAAAAGAAACACTCCTCTATCTGAACCCCCAGCCCTCTCTGCTCTCCCTCTGTTTTTCTACCTCAGACCCACAGACAGGGCTGGAGTGGATGAATATGAATAAACCTGACTAGTTTCACCTCCAAATCTGATTTCTTAACAAACCAGAAGTCTCTTGATAGAATGTGCCATTATTCTCTGACACCAGGGGCCTGACGTATAAATAAAAGGCATGTATGAAAAGTGACCCACAATCCACACAGATAACAGCATTGATAAGTATATTGTACAGGGTGAACTCCCACAGCTGCTTTAAATCAGGCATATTGTACGCTCACTTTCATGATCCGAGCTGAGTATTAAAAGAATGAGAATGAAACTGTTAATTTCTTTAAGAAGAAAATCACAGATCTTAACAGATGTTCATATATGATCATTTTTTTGTATGCATATTAAAATAGCTCATCATTATGGGAAATTAGCCTATAAGCGTGTATCCTCAGTGTTGAACGAGTCCTTTGTCTTTCTATAAGTGTAACTACATCCTAGCACTATTTCCCACTACATGGAGCCACTTCAGTCAGACACTTAAGTCAAGGAATTGACCATTTTTAGCAAAGGGCTGTACAGTTGAATTGGGTGTAAATGGTTCTGCTCTTTGAGAGAGGACTTCTTCTGGGACAGCTAATCCCATTTAACAAACACAGCACAGCAATAGTGAGAAGTGTATGATTATAATGGCTTTTCTGTACATCTGCATGAATATGCAACTGATGAATAATCCAGTGATTGTGAAGCAGCTGATGCCAATCAGCTAATGGCAGAGCGACTTCAGTCCTCCATGCAGGATTTTGTCACTTCATTACAAGAATTGAGACAAGTGAAGTAGTGGATGGGAATAGTGGCGAAGTTGGTGGCTAAATCGAGCTTTTGTTCCGTTTCTGTTAAATCACTACTTCTGTTTTGATCACCGTATACAGAAGGACTAGCGTAGACATTTCAAACATGTTTTAACATCTTATTGTTTCCATTCATTTTTAATACAGTAGCTACCTTGTTGTTGTAACCTTTACAGAGAGCTGAGCCAACAAGACAACAAGACAAAGTATAAACATTCAGCATGTATATATCAGTGTGAGAATATATGACTGAATCGGTGGACAAAAATGATAAAAATTTAAACTCTTAAAGCAGTTCCACTTCTCCTTATTTTAATTTTTTTTTTATGTTTTTGAAGTCCAGTTCATATAAACAAGTTGATTCAAAAATAATTTTTTATTTATCCAAGAGAAAAAATTCTGAAACAAAACAAGACATAAAATGAACTCATAAAAACTGGGTTTGGAGATGTGCTACTTGTTCTGTAAATGATCTCATTGTATAAGATGGAATCTTTTGGAACAGCTCTCCGTTGTCAGAAAAGCACAGATGGTAATATACCGTAAAATGATGCGGTGGTGCACATAATGTTAGAAAGGTGTGACTATCCACTAAGTTGGCCTGAGCAGGTGGCAGTGCAAGTAAATACAATTTATTGAAAACAGGGAGGGTGCTTCTGTACCCAAAATATGCAAATATCACGGTGCATTTATTTAGGTCTTTTAATTTTGATCATTGTTCCTTCCCCAGGCCTTTGTATGCCCCTATAGCTTATGGCTGTCCTACCCAGCAGCTCTGAGCCTGTCAGAGTATGATCATGGTCAGAAGCCACTTTCACAAAGACACTTTAGACTGGTCTGTAGTGTTAGGCCACTCTTCATTTTGATCTTCTTGATTTTCATCTTAGATGAGTTAAATGCAAATTGGACAATATCACAAAAAATACAGACTGACTTACTTTTTAGGCTGAACCGAGAGTCATGTTTTCATGCTGACCAGACTTTCTGTTATAAAAATTTAAAAGTTTTTTTTTTTTTTTCAATGTCAGCACTCTATCTCACAGACATTTTGTATATCATGTCTTTCTCATGTAATTTTGACATTTTCACATGAGTTACGGACGTGAGGACAAAGTCTGGTGACCTTTGTCAGGTGACCTTGTGTGGTTAGGTTTAAGCAGTAAAACTATTTGGTAGGTATAGGAAAAGATCAGGCTTTGGGTTAAAATAAGTATGTTAATTACATAAGTTACAACTTTATATAACTATGTGAGCTATCTGAAGTCTGACTCCTGGTTTGATTTAAGTTATACCGTCATCAAAGTCAGTCTCTGTGAAAGTGGCCAGGTCACGTCACGAGCCTTAGGTTGAATTGATTTAGAGATAAATCCAGATAACAGGTCAGTTGCGATGTTGAGTTCTGCAGGTGGGTATGTGTTTGCAAAACTGATCCTGACCTTTACAATAAAAAATATCATTTAAGTAACACGTCTCGTTCTTTTGCTGATTATAGACTGAAGAATTGTGTAGTGTTAATTTGTTGTAGGCTGTCTGTTTTGGAAGTACTGCGCACAGCGTGAACACCCCCCCCCTCCTCCCACGCCCCAATTGTCAGAGGGTATTTTGCATTCTGGTTTTGAGATATCCTGCTGACTAACAAACACAAGAACAGGACTAAAAATAAAGCCTCTTTGGTATAACAATGCATAATTCAGGAGTTTATAAATCTGGTAACAAGATTTTATATGCATATTTCTGATTGTGTGGATTTTTTGATCTGCACTCACATATTTACCATGAGTTTTACATATCTGGTTTTAGGTTTTGTTAGGTTATGTAGGTTTAACCAGTGTTGAATACGCATCATTTGCATAAAAATACCTTAAGAATTTAAATAGATTTTCTTGGTGGTTGTTTGCAGTACGTCAATTACTCGTGGTTATCCTTCCTGTTATTTCCCACCACACCCTCTACACACACTTGGCCCAGCAGCACCCTCCTCACATCTCATAACCCTCCTCCTCCCATGTGCTTTTCATATCTTTATTTACTCCCCGCTGTCCGCCACTGTTGCAGGCGGGCGATGATGAAGAGCCCAGATGAGCTGACAGTTTACTGCAGAGATAGAGAGTGAAAAGAGGACATGGATCTGCCGGGCCCTTTCGCTGTCTGCATTCTGCCTGTCACCATAATCTATACAGCTCCCCCTGGAGCTAACACACACTCCATAATGTGATTTGTCAACGTTGTACAACATAAAAGAAGCCCAAGCACTAATAGAGAGAGAAAAATCAAACGAAGAGGGTCAGCGCTGCAGAAGTGTGACGGGAAATAGATATTATTGTTACGCCACAACATCTTTCTCCTCTCCCTGCAGTGCAGGTTCTGCCGTTCAAATGGTGACACTGCCTTGTGTCTTTTTCAGTCATCAGCACGGCCACTTAAAAGGAGAGAGCTGATTTTTGTTTGTGCTTTGTATAGTTCCTTGAGTGTACTTATGTTTGGACAAAGCTCAGGCTGTTGAGGATGTGTGTGAAGTGAAGCAACAGTGTGTGAAGTGTTCTCTCACGTACTGCTGTGAAGGGTGATTTGCAGTTTGACGAATGAATTCTTTCTACTGTTTGTCAGGAGAATTAGCATTCGCCTGCTCTAACAGGTTTCCGAGCTGTGAACAATGGTGCTGTAGTCCTGCTGGGTTTATGTGCCAGTTTGTCATTAAACACACCCTGTGGACTTTTTATTTTCACCAAATTTGCTAACTTGGTGGATTTTTGTAAAATATGGATAAGATGCATGTCAACAATGCATTTATGGAGAAACTACAGAATTTTTCTTTTTTAATCAGAATTTGGAGTTAATTTCTATATTATTTTTATATTCCTTATTATACTTCTTCTTCTTCTTCTTCTTCTTCTTCTTCTTCTTCTTATTATTATTATTATTATTATTATTATTATTATTATTATTATTATGTCAGTGTTCAGGTTCATATGACCACCCAAAACTCAGCCACTTTGTTGAAGGATTCGTTTAATATTTGATTTTCACTCTTTAACATTCTTTCTGAGATTTGGATGATCGATATCATGGTGCTGGTGCTTATCAGGCCCACTAATGCAGACAATGGTGACAAATTCCATTTAACTAAACTTTTATTTTAAATTTTTCACACTCAATATTGTAGTAAAAAATTTAAACTAAGTAAAAAAAATTATTATAAGTATAAGTATAATTTAGAAGCAGATTTACAAACTTAAATTGTCAGATACAGAAAAAAACACAATTTAGAGAACTGAGTTAAAAGGAAAAGTGGAGTGGAAAAAAAAACAAATGTAACAACAATGTACTTCCTATCAACTCAGGATTGCAGCTTTTTTGACAGATTATCAAAAGTAAATAGATACTAAGATTGAAACAGTACCTGTGCTGTCAGATTGCACTAATATTACCTGTTGAAAACAAAACACAGAAGAGCCCCATACCCAGTGTGCTAGACAACAGCCAGTTCCTAAATGTAAAGGTGCTTCTGGTTGTGTGGGGGAAGAAAATGATCTAAAAGGCCTCCCTAGTCCTAAAGCCACTAGTTAACAGTTCACAAACCATTTAGTTAATCCAAGTTGACAATAGCGTTGACTATAATAGATCAAGAAAACAAGCGGCACAGAGGGGGGGCTGCTCAGGTGAAATCACAGCCAGATCACAAAACGGAGAAAAAAACAGCCTGATTTGAGGTGAACTGGATACAATGACAGTAAATGATGACAGTGGTCTATTTAAATAGGAAGATCTGGACTGACTAAGATTAATTTATGTTACAGTACTTCTACTGACAATGACAAAGGCTGTAACAGAAATAGCTTTTCATAAACCAGTTTTCATGGTCAACAATGGCAGTGAAATAGGGTTTGATCTAAATTCTGATCTCCAGTCACGTGTTTTAAATATTCCATTAAATGGAAATTCAGTTTCTGTCAGACTGATTCTCAGGTTTAAGCGCTCGGAATGGACTCCACACTTCAGACATAGTGAAATTGGCTGCACTTTGTAAGACAAAATGTGAAATCCTGTCAAGTTGCCGTGTTAGCTGATATTACAGCGCAAACAGCATTTGCTGTGGTTCATTTGATTTCTTAAATATAATTTCAGGATCTGGACTGTAAAACTGTGAAAAGCTTGCTTGTAAAATACAGTGATACATATTGCATCTTCCTCTCATTATCTTTGAACTCTCACTTGGAGCTGGATGTCACTGTCCTCTCCTTGTTTTCACTCCTAATAGAGTGTGAATGAGAGGGATTAGGGACAGACACAGCTTAAGTTTGTGAGGCTTAGAGCTCAGTTAAAACCACATGCAGGATCTAACATATTCTTTAGATGTGGGCCTGAAAGGAGCGTTGGGAGTTGTTGGAGCTGATAGGAGTGTGGGTGTGTCTGATCCAACCTGTCGTCTGCTTGGATTTTGGGGTCCATCCCAGGCCGGGATGTGTCTTACAAAAATGAGTTGAGTAGTAATAATAATGACATCATTTTCAAAGTTTTACCCTACCAGATCTTAAAAGTAACCCACTGAAGAAGTTAGGCCAAAACGTAACAGTGGTGTGTCGCAGCAGTGTTAGTCCAGACTGTGTGTGCTGGATGGACGGGTCAACAACAGGTCTGACTCTGTGTGGTGCATCTCACTGCGTAAGTGAGAAGAATGGAGGGCTGCCATCGTGGAGAGAGAGAGCTTAAAGATGGCTTCTGATCGCTCCGGGGGCCCCTGCCAGGTTAGAGGCCGAAAGACGAGTGCTGAATGGAGAGCGGCAACCTGGAGAATAGGGCCACAGTGGGGCGTCCGTGGAGGACTGGGTGACCTGAAACCTCCTCATTCTGTTCGCCGTCGTCTTTTTATGCCTCTCGCTTGGTCTCCGGTTCTCTGTCTCTGCAGCTATTCAGAGCAGGTTGGGTGAGTCACACAGCTCCTCTGTTCAGGCCTCTCACGAACTATCTCCCCCTTTTTTCTTCCTCCTCTTGTTCTCCTCCCCTTTTTTTTGCGCTCTCCCGTCTACTTTCCCCTTATTCGCCTCCCAGTCTCTACTGTATCTCCTGGTCCATCTATGCACTTTGGGTGCTCGGATGGACAGATAAGCACTGATTGGGTTTCGGGGGCAGGGGGTGTGATGTAGAGAGGAGGAGGAATGGAGGAGAAGAGTGAAGTCTGAGAGATCTGTCTCTTGTTTTCTGTGTTGTAGCTGTTGACTGCCGCTCTGTTTGTGCCTTATCTGTTGAGGTTTCACGTTTGCCACAGTAACAATGCAGGTCTTTGTGCAGTCCGGGCTCCGTTTTGTCCCGTTGTTCTGCTTCTTCAGTTGATACATCAGGTGAACCACAACATCACTGTTGTCCCTATTTTGTGTTTTCAAAATGTCAACTTTTGGCTTCAAGAGAACCCACTTGGCACAGATACTCAGTCACTTGATGTGTTCACTGGAGAAAGAGTTGTGTCTGGAATGCCTTCGAAAAAACAAATCTTGTTATTGCAAACTTGTTGACTTTTAGGAGCTCAGAAAAACTTGTTGCATTTTATAGTTCATAGACTTAGAAAGTCAGAAAGAAAGTCAACGGACTTAGAAAACACTGCATGCACACAAAGTTTATGCAGCCACTCAATAAAAGCATTTAAAAAACATTTTTTTACACAAAATAAACACGAACCGGTCTTCAGTGGCTGACCTGTAGCTTCTGTAATCTTATCGTATGTTAGCTTTACATAGAGTCATAAATAAATACACAGACTGTGCTGACAGTGAAAAATGAACACAACATACAAACATACAAAGTCCCTGCCCTCTGCCTGTATTTTATTATTTTTGCTGTGTTTGGGACATTTCTGTGCAGTGGTGTGTATCCTCCAGCCAATAACAGTGGTCAGCGTGTGAGAGGTGGGACTTATAAAAACTTTGTGACCACTTGCCAGATCATAAGCAAGAGGACAAGCCAACTTTGAATGTTGCATTTGCAAACAGCAACCAACAAACTCTTCTCCTTATACCTTTAAGGACTTTAATTCATTTTATTTATTGTAATTATTCAAGCAAAACTGTGAAAGAATATCAGTTTGTTTCAACTAGTCACCATTGGTAGACATATGCAACCACTCACATATTGTTTGGTTTTAAAAGTTGTTTTGAGGGGTCCCAAGCTAAAAAGGTTTAGAGCCACCTATTCAAAATAAAAGAACTCAAATCATTCATTTATTCCTGCAGTTTTATTTTTTTCCAATCCTTTATAGTGTATTTATGACGTGTATCACAAAAAAGTGGAGTTACAAATGTTCTTATCACAGCAGTTTGTTTAATGTCCTAAAATGGGACAGGAACATGTTAGAAAACCAGCTTTACTCTTTCCTCTCTATAACTCTTTTTTTTTTGCCCACACCCACTCTGCCAGCCCAGTCCCCTTCCTGAACTCTGCCGTGTCTTTCCAGTGAACTGCAGGTGTAAGTAATAGCCTGGACTGGATAAACTGGATAAATATCAGCCCCCTCCACCCCTCCTTCCTACTCGCTACTCTACCTCTCCTCATTTTTCTGGAACCCCCAGGGTCTCCAGTGTCCTCTCCACTTTCCACAGCAGTGATAAGATGTCGACACGATTAAGAGCGAAAGCTAATCCGCCGCTCTGCCTCTCTCCCCTTGGCTGTACTGAATGCTCAGGCAACACAAAACGCAGCGGCCAAGTCCAAAGAGGCGGACAGCCAGGCGATGGCAGGAACAGGGAGAGGGAGAGGAGAGAGAGAGAGAGAGAGAGAGAGGAGGAGACCAGGTGGACAAGGGGTTGGATTGTAACTAAATAATTAATGGGCGGCACTTTCGTTTTTTAATCTGTAAATGAGAAGGCCTAAGATGGCGGGGCCGTCGCTCTGACACCCTATCCCTGGCCCATTAAGATAACAAGATGTTGGATAATGATCTCGGTTAAGGTGCAGTTTATCAGACCAGGGGGAAGTGGCCTCATCTCCCAGGTGGCTGGGCCCGTGTCCCCTCATGGCCTGACATTACATCTCAACATGGCCTTATCTACAGGGTAGCATGCAGAGAGTTGTGGGATGAAAAGCAGTATAAACATTAACACAGAGAGCATTGATTATTGCTGTCAAGTGAAAGCCTTTGATAATATAGTGTACAGTACATCAATTTGATATCACAGGACATCATTTATATTGTCAGTTGTGGTCATAAAGATTTTATTAGCTCCTAAAACTCTTCAAAGATTCAAGAGTGTGACTAATGTATTTCTTAAATAAGTTATACATGACTAAGAACTGATTTAAAGCCTTTTTAATTCAGTGCTCATGTTAATCTATTAGGATTGGGTGAAATCCTCTATTATAGGGATAGACTGGGATATACATATGTATATGGTGATACAGTACATTTTGTAAAAAAGCCAATTAAGAGTTTTGGGCTAATCCAGTGAATGAAGTATTTCACAAAAAAAGATTTTTTGTTTAATTCTGCACAATTTGTACTAGCCTAAAACAATCAGTAATATTACAGACAAACTTAATATCCCTGGAAATTGTCATTTTTGGCTGACCTCATCTTTGTGAGGTGATATATGCTGTAGAAACAGTAAAACCCAGCAATCATGTCATGGTGTATGTTGTCATATCACCCAAACCTAAAGTCTAGCACATCATCACGTGCTTCTTCATAGGCTGAGATTTGAGATTTTTATCCAACTAAAATAAAGCTGTTGTTCTTTGTTCATGAAAAGTTGAACCACAAGATTTTTAACCGGGATATATATGTGTGGACACTAAGCTTGGACATTTGTGAATTCATGTTGAATGTGAGACATCAGAAACCATCTTTCAGAAAGTGCCCCAGAACAGCATGTTTGCATTCAAAGTGACACAGTCCTCTTTGAATTATGATGGAAGCAAAGGAGGAACAAAGGTCCCCACTTGTCAGTCTAAATCGTATGAATATATACAGTATATGTAGTATACATAGTTGATTGTGTTTATTATTCTTGGTTTCTACAGAGATCTGAGTATTTGTGTTCCATGGCCTTCTTTTATATTCCTACCTAAAAAGAAACAATGAGAAAGACTGTACTCAAACCTTCTCTTCTATATCTCTTTTCTGAAGACATTTCTGAAGATAGCTATATGGCAGCTTCAATGAAAAAACATTAAGATAACCTTGAATAAGTTTAACTGTATTCAGGATACAGATGCTGAAGAAGGACAAACTGCGTTTCACAGCTCTGCCCTCCTCTGCATCCTTGTGTTCGAGATGTGATTCATTTTCAGTGTGTCCCCCGCAGCTGAAATCTCTGATCCTATCA
Source organism: Scortum barcoo (assembly GCA_023238725.1). Lineage (NCBI taxonomy): Eukaryota > Metazoa > Chordata > Actinopteri > Centrarchiformes > Terapontidae > Scortum > Scortum barcoo. The sequence goes on along the minus strand of CM041548.1, from coordinate 2,162,549 downwards.
TTTATTTAGCCCAGCAGCAGCCCCCCCCCCCTCCTACCCGAAACTCGCATACACATACACTCTGCTCTGCCTAGGTAAACACCTTTGTACAACACTTGGCTCAAGGGTGTCCTTTGGTTGCACATTTATAGGCTTCAAATGAGTAAACCCATAGGACACGCACTGGCAAATATCAGAGCAGTCTACAGTCTCAGGTCAACACTGTGGCGGCGGAGAGGAACGGAAAGAGCGGAGGAAGACAGAGGGGACAGACAAAGAGAGAAAATACAGATGAGCAAATAAACAGGGAGTTAAAGAACAAAAAAATCAAGGCAACAGAGCAGATGTGATGATTGTGTGAGTCTCCGTGATGACTGTGTGAGTGTCAGTGTCAGACTCCGGCGTATCCCTGGAGGCTTGTAGAGATAAAGTGCTCTGAGTCGTGGCATCTGTTCGCTACTGCTGCTGAGAAACCGCTGGATACACAATGTTACACAACCATCCCCTTCTACACACACATTATCCACACAGTCACAGCCTGCATACAGCATACACGCTTACATACAACAATGGCTTGTCTTGTGATACATGCCGGTTAAAATATTAGGACGCACAGAGAGACAATCGTGGGGATGTAACAGAGACCTAAAGTGACTTTAATGGATGTGGATGAAATCAAGCTGGGACGACTCAAGTGTCCACACAGGTAAATTTTCATGGGACCCTTTAAGAGTAAATGTCCAGTCAGAGCTTAGCAACCCAAACTAGACATGGCAGGTCTGTCCGTGTCTTGTACTCTTTTCCATGCTCTACTATGTTCACCAGCTAGTCACTCATCCTGTCTATTTATATTAAATTGGTTTACCAAAGCTATTTTTTTTTAAATAAAAGCTGCTTGGTGTTGCTGGAAATGACTTTGTGAGAGTGGTGAGGCTGAACCAGACAGTTTAAAAATCAAAACAGTGAGGTGATAGAAAACACTCCACAGCACTGAGGGGTCAGCAGTCAGGTGATCATTCTCTGTTGGTTTATCACATTTCACACTGTAGTCATCCTTTGTCAATATAAAAATACTGATTGGTGCAGCTTTTAACCCTGTAAAGCCTGAACCATGAAATAATAGCCAGAAAATTCTAATTTTTCCAAAACTGGAGTGTTTATTGAACCTTCTGACCAAAGAAAATCAATTTGCATATATGATTTTTAATTTGTATAATTTTTGCTACGGCATTTTTATTTATTTTTTATTTTCCAGCAATTTGATTGTATACATCATGTTTTTCAGGAAAAAAAATATCACACTGATGATGTAGAGGTCTCAAAAACTCATGTATCAAATATGATACACTTGGTGTTAACCAGTTAATTAATGCCTGGAATTGAAGGGTTTGTGCACCCAAATTATGAGATTTTGTCACTTACCTTTACTGGTATCTAGGTGAGCAGAGTTTTCGATTTGATTCAAAATCTCAAGGCAGATCTCACCTGGTGCCTCTGAGGAGCTTCTTAAGCACCTCAGAGATTCTTTCAGAGACGATGAGGCTTCCTCGAGTCTTCAAACTCAGCCTTTTCCACAGAGGATCTGTCGGCTGGGTTAAGGAGTTCTGAAAGTTCTCTTTACTCAGAAAATTTGCTTTTATTAATGCTCCTCAAAGGCTAGGTAACTTACTCAGCACAAGCTCATCGTGGCTGTCTTTCAGAGCAGCTGGCTTAATTACTGCCTGCCAGCAAACTTGGTTCCTAACCTGACAATAAGTAAACCATGTTCCATGATGCTTCTGTGAAGCAGTTTGTACTCTGACAGAGCACAGAGACAGTGCAGGCTATTATGATAGCTGCTTTTATATTGGACTGTGACACAGGAAAGTTTAAATCAGAAGCTGTGCAGCTCAGGCCATGAACTGTCGACAAAAGCATTCCCCAAATAGCTGAAGCTCACAAAATGCAAATCCAGTCTGCAGTGAGTGCACAACACACAAACTGTAGCAGCTCCAGCTCCAGTATAACCCCCAGCACACTGTACAGCACTTATCACACACACGTAGATTCCCAAGGCTAAGTGACCTGTATGCTCTCAGGTTTGAATGACATAAGTACCGGAGTAGCCTTGGGTGCTGCACCCAACCTTAACACACTTATATGGAAGCTGATGGCGATGCAGGCCGCTTCCATTGTCATCCATCAGACCCCACAGGTAATGTCCACGAACACACTCAGCTTACAACAGCCAGGATAAAGGCCTCTATTAAGAAAATGAATAATACCAACTGAGGGGAGGTGACCTCGGACTGGTCACGTGTCATCAAGACTGAGCCACAATTGGCTGCTTTTGGTTAGTGTCTATGCTATGGAGGGGGCGGTCCGAAGGTTGACGGATGCTCGAGGCCGAGGCGAGATGGGCTACAGAGTCAGCCGTTTCAGTCCTATGATCTAATCTGTTACCCATCATGCATTCTGCCTCACTAATGAAAAGGCAAGGTCCCATCCGTCACAGGCAGCTATGGTAAATGGAATTTACCCCCCCCCCCATTCGGAACGAAGCTCCTCAGGCACAAATGCCCGCAAACATGTGCAAAAGGGCCTGGATGATGGACGAGCATTGCACAGCACCCCAGAGCAATGGCAAATTAATATCAAGAGGAGAAAAATCTGTGAAGCCTCACGTCGCCGTTAGATGCTCCTCTGCTTTCTGTCGCTTTGCTCAGCAACAACCCTAGCCGAGCTTGGATTGGCCTCTGTTTCTGTGTACCAAGACTTTCGGGGAGGATCCACATTGTCTTCATTATCACTCTCCTTCAAGCAGGCAGCCCAGTGTCACACCACATGATTAAATTTGGTCTGAGATGAAGACGGCTCGAAAGGGTCGTTTCTGGCATCACACAAGCGTAACAGCTAGAGAATGAAGTTCAAAATGTGTGCATACTGTGTTGGCCTTGTGCAGATTCTTGATGGAAGGCATCATGCTGATGAGGTATTCCAAAGCTGGGAAATAACAACAAATGTTCAAAAAGGCACAGTAAGCCTTGTGACAGTAAGCTGCTAAAATTTTGTGTCCATATATATACAAATAACACTGTTTTCCATTTCTGTACAATAAAAAAGAACATTTTAATATGTAAAAAGTAATCAAAGTATTGCTGCAGAGAACACTGTTCATATAGTAGCAAGATCCTCTTGTGGCAAAATATACTTCACATGAGTAGATTTAAAAAAAGAAAAGTGAGAAAATGCTAATATGGTGCAATGAATTTTTGCATTGCAGTGCTGAACATATTAGCCAGTCTCGACCCTTTTGTTTAACTCGGCTCAAAATGAATTAGATAAATTCCCATTTTCCCTTTATCATACAAAGAATTGCAAGGAAGCTAAATGTTTTTGCTCTTCAGTCTCACCCAGTATTTCAGGCCCTTATATTGAGGTGTGGAGGTGTATATTACCACCCTCTTCCAAACCTCTTAATCACTGTCCAAATCTCAGGTTTCTCAATGAATAATGAAGTGACATTGAAATGGCAATTCAATCTGTTTTTGAAGCTCACATATTACCAAACAAATTTTCCATTAATCCCCTGATTAGCTGGCAATTGGTGATTTGATTTACTTAATTACTTAAAACCATAATGTGTGTGCTGTTGTGCTGCAGTGTTTCTGTGAGCCAGCCCTGCACATGAGCCCTTTGGTATGGCTTCATAATTATACATCATACACTATGATATTATTAAATTCAAGGACATTCAGTCTTCCATTCCAGTTGTGGTATTCACTGTTCAAAAAGTGATTATCATGGCGACATCGCTTCAGATTTCTTGGCCTTTGTGACAATCTAGAAGTAAAAGCGTAATCAAAAAAGCGTTTATCACTAAAACACAGAATGACCCCAATTAGGATCCCTTACTTACCTGCTGAACCACTGAAATACAATGAAAGCATTCTTTTGAATGAAAAGTTTCTTTGGTCTTCCACACGCGCTCAATGTCACCTTGTCAAGTTCAGATGTGGTGCTAACCGCCCACAGCTGAACCAAAGTCCTCTGTTATTCTTCTGTACTGCGCCAGCAGCCTCACTGTTTGATACCCCGAGCTTCTTCACTCTCTGTTCCCACTAGTACTCTGTTTCTGAGCTTAAATCCAGCATTTGAAAGTCCACAGAGCTCTCAGTGGGGACACACAGACTCTCTTTTCTCTCAGCCCTAATGGCAGTGAAAAGCCAAAACATCTAGCACATTGTTATACAGGCCGTCGTGACATTATGATATCCAGTGGCAGGAGAATAACAATGGAGCTGTGTGGATGTTTTAGAAAATAGGCGGCTTCTGAAGATTAGAAGCTAATTTGGGTTAACCCCTCTTTGTCCGCGTGTCTGTCTCCTCAGGGTTTTTTCCGCCGAAGCATCCAGAAGAACATGGTGTACACGTGTCACAGAGACAAGAACTGCATCATCAACAAGGTGACGAGGAACCGCTGTCAGTACTGCCGTCTGCAGAAGTGCTTTGGAGTGGGAATGTCCAAAGAGTGTGAGTTTCCAACCCAATTTACACAGTGGGCTGACATGGAAATAAATGAGATACTGTCATGGGTTTGAAGAAGGGGCAGGGGGGTTCAACCCAAAAAATGATAAAAATAAAAAAAAGGAATCATTGCTGAAATGAAAATGACTACTGCAGACATAAATACATCTGTCCATGTATATATCCATGTATGTAAACTGTTTAAATATTAGTACAGTACAATACCTCTCCATATCAATAACAAACTAATTATTATTTATTTATTTATACTTTAGTTGGTGAACATTTTTACTCTTTTTTTTATTTTTACAAAATATGCCTCCTTGTTGAATTACTGTACAAAGTTTTTTTTTAAAACTGGACATTAGTGTGATCATTGTAGACATCATTTATTATCTGGATTATTTCAAGGTACATTGTCAGTAAGTTCATTCACCGCAGAGCCTTGATACTGTTACCATCTTGTGAAAAGTAAAAGGCTGCCTTTGTTGAATAGCTGACACTGAATGAAGAGATGAATGGAGAATTCACTCTACACACACATTTTTGATGCACCACTTTATTCGCCATACCTCTGTATTGATATGCCCATGTCTGACAATACAAATGATAGGAGGTTATTAAAACAATTTCATCATGATAAGGTGGTGCATTTTGTCAGGCTGTTGGCAAAAACTTATAACTTAAAAAAATAAGTAACTTAAGAAACTTACTTAAAAAAATAGACATTCTCAGAGGGGGAAAAAGTGATTTATTTTGTTTCACCAGATGAGCTTTCTTGCAATAGTCCTGCATTCCAAAACACACAGTTAATTAAGAAAGGACACATTAAATCATGGCACACATTAAAGGTCACATTAAATGGAGCTACCAGGTAAAAGAAGACTGAAGAGACAAGAACGTCAAAATGTAGAGTAATTTTTTTTTTAATCGGCAGAATAAGAAGGCCATCCAGTTTGAACGGAGAGGCCTTTCTCACAGCAGACATTTTGACATGTCACAGTAAGAAAAGAACAGGTTAAAATAATAAATATATAATAGCTGAATTCCATTTAACTGCCTCAGTTTCAGGGTCCTCGTGTTGTTCATTCTGCCTCACTGTCATGGCTCACTGGGGCTCTTGAACAGAACAGAGCCATTGTTAATGTTATTAGTGACACCTGTGCTTTTCCTGCTGTGATATGTCAGGATCTGTGCGGTGAAAAGGACATTTTTTCACCCAAATGTTATGTCTCCACACATTCAGATGATTGTTATATTTCCTGTAGCATGAAGACAGTATACAGCATTATTTACAGTACACACTTCCAGTAATGCATTGTGAGGAGACAAATTGATATTAAACGAAAATGATCTTCACATTAGTGAAATAAACTACTGTAGTAGTACTGTAGGAAACATTGTAGCACACTTAGAGCACATGCAAGAGATGCTTTTAAATGATATTTTTCTTAAAACCTTAAGACCTCCGTTTTCATCATAAAGTTTTGATCTGATTTTCACTTTATTTTTAACATAAACAAATCAATACTAACACATTCTAAGATTTTCTTCTTAAAATAGGAACATAACAAGATTTGCTGATAACATTGAGCCTCTAGGCAACGTTCTGGTTGACCAACATTTACAAGGTAGTTCAAAAAGCAGCTTTACTGGACAAATGGCATTCACAGTGGATATCCTGAGATATAAGATGATCCAAAATTACAACAAAATACAGCTGCTGTTTGCCATAGTTGCCACAGAGATTTGTGACACAGTTCCAAATCCTGTAACCCTCACAGTGAAAGCAACGTCCAGTCAGCATGGACCTTCTGGAGTCGATGTTCAGAGCAGGAGACAAAGGGTACCGCCCCTTCACCTCCATCCATGAATATAGGAAAGGAAATAGTCCCCTTTCTCATCAGTGGCTCCGTGGGGGGGTTTAGCTTGAGGATATCAAGACATCATCTTTTCCATGACTCCTTTGCTGAGGTGTGAAACAGCATAAGAGAAAGGAATGGTCCTCCCCTGTGACTAATGGAGCATGAAGTGGACCTGAGCTATAAATGCTGATGCAATCAAAGGATGCCAACAACCTGTGAAATACAAACTGTTCCTATGGATGACAATGGAGCAGGGGGAACATGAGGGCAACTGACAGCAAACCACTGGGTTTCCTAATTACAGAGTGTCTAAAAGCATCATATTTATTTCATTCAGATTCTGTATCCTTTTCTGTATTCATCTGTTCATCAGATAATTTCTCAGGTCCCACTCTGTGGCTGTTTGACAAAACTCGGTGAATGATGCAACTCCCCAGCTCTGGCTGAAATACAGGCCAGTATAGGGAACATGCGAAAGTCTGAATAGTGTATGAGTCAGATCAGGTCTGTTACTGTAAGGATCGCTCCACTGTAAAAGCTCCAACTCTGATAATTGATCTCCACATCATACTGATAACAATGAAACAGTTAGTGATAATCCAGGGCAACTGTTTTGACCAGGTGAGATCTTATCTGACACATACGATGCTGTCCACTCATATTAATTGATAACCTTTCTCACATTTTACCCTGCATCGTTTTATGCCTCAGGCCATGTGATTGCCTTGCAAACTACTGTATATTTATTAGAAGATTGCAGGCCCTTTTTGCTGATGATATCGGGAATCCTCTAGGCCATGAATACACACATTGTCATGGCAGCCTGGTCAGTGGTCGCCAAGATATGTGGACCAAAATGTTGGACAGAATGACTGATACTCCCATCCTTATGAGGTTTTCAGATTGCATGCAAATGGCAGCAGAATTCTTGTATCATTCTCCACAGCCATTCTACCCGCCATACACACATTGGTGCTGATAACATCACTAAATGAATGCCACTCTGTGAATGTGTAAATTAGGCAACTGTTTGCAAACGTATTCACATACCAGTCTTAAAAAGAAGATAGTGCGTTAGTCCTGCTTTTACTGCTGAAAGCTTATATTTGTACCAGTAGTTATTTCATAATAAAAGTTGGTTGTTTGGGCTTTAGTCTGGGGCCTGAGTCAGAAGATAGAACTGAAGATCTGCTTTTGGACACTAGACTCATGCTATCATGTGCCTCTGGAGATAACTGAACTGCTGCTTAGACTGTAACACAAAAGGAGCCTTGTGTGTGTGTGTGTGTTTGTGTGTGTGTGTGTGTGTGTGTGCAGAATCGAGTGTGTGCTGCACCAGCAGGTATGTGATTGAATGCGTCATTACACAAGTTGTGTCTTTGTATTTGCTCAGTGGGAAGCGATCATGAGTCTCATAAGGTCATGAGTTCTGATGTGATCCATTATTAATCTGGTGAAACTGCAGAGAAAGTAAACTGTTTTAGACATGCACTGAGTGTGTGTGTGAGTGTTGTTCAGTTCCATGGGCCTCAAATGTTAAGTGAAAAGAGAGGATCACACAAACTTGTTATCAGGTTTTCATTGGAAAGAACAGCCCAGCAGTTTGGACATCTGTGTCCTCGGTGTGGTAAATTGTTTCCCTGTGTGTCTGCAGCTGCTGAGGAAACTGAAGCTTGTTTCAGTGGATGGTAGTATAGACCATATGCCTTCAGCACTTACGAAGTGCTGTGAATTGTTTCAACTTTTAACCTCCTGTCTACACAGTTGTGTTGTGGAGTTGTGGACGTCTGTTCCATGTGATCACCTTTATCTGCATTATATCACATATCTGATTTTTGTTTACCTGGCATTATCTGACGTAGGAAGTGATGCACGTACAGAGCTGGACTATAATCAAAGACTGACTAACATCCACTGCTGTTTATAGAGAGGCACTAATCAGATCTGTTCTTCTGCACAGCTTCAGCTGCTCATGTCACTGATACAATAGTCAAGATGAGTGGTCAGAGTATGTGTGGGTATTTGACTGTGGGCATTAAAAACACGTGCTAATACAGTATTTCTTCATCCAAAACACACAGCCACAGTGGAGACTGTGAAGTTATGACACTCAGTCCAGTCTTCCATTGTTACCTTATTAGTGTGGAGACGCCTCTGAAGCAGCAGTGAGACCATCGTAAGACATCTCTCATCACTTTTACATTGTGAATGTGCCACTCTCATCCTCTTCCTGCTCCAAGGTCACATTTTCACAGCACAGGTTTCCCATCTGACAACTCCTCTCCCCTGCACCCCCCCCCTTTGTCTCATCAGGACCATTAGCTTAAACTCAACGCTCCGGTGACAGCGAAGAATTATCATTGTTGCTCGACACCCACCTGGTTAGTGTTAGGGAGCTGCCATGTTAAGTGCTGTGGCAAGCGGCCCGGGCTGCACCACGTGGGCTCCAGATAGATAGTGTTTATTTACCGCTGCATCTGTTTGCTCAAAGAGACACTGTGCAGAGCTTGGCAGCACGCAGATGGCTGGACGGCGGCTTCTCAAAACGGCTGCTGTCCACGCCTGCTGCCGCGGAGCCGCACAACATCCCAATAAAGCGGCCGAGCGGAAAAAAAAAATCGCCACGCTGCACCAGGGAGCTGGAAAAAAGGAATACAGAGGAGGACAAACGACAGAGGGGGGGACATTGCTCATTGACTAAAGGAGAGGGAGATGAGTGTCTTTGAAACTCGAGGGATGGGAGGGTGGCAGCAGGCATCACTGTGAAGAGTGTGTTTAACAGCATGTCTGAACTCCACTCAATGACCCTTCATCCCTTGGTCTAACACTCTGGAGAGCACTTCATAAACACTCCACACTCGCTCATTCATAGCGCTCCCTCAAAGCCTGGCAAAGTGACTGTGTCCTAGTAAATGCCTCACACGTGCATTTTTCAGCTTTTAGTTTTGAATCGAAACTGGATGGTTAGTGGAGTGGGTGTAGAGTGGGTGTTGCGCATATGTTTTCACGGTAGAGACCCCATTTTCAAGACCGTCATTTCAATAGAGTTCGGTTGTTTCCACCAGTGAGGCCAGAGAGGGGAAACGTTTCTCTGTTTATATTGTGTGTGTGTATTTGAATCGGACTGATATTTAGAGAACATTTAACCTTTAACAAGCATCAGTTTATTACATTTTGGTTGTGATGGGAAAATCTGACATCTAGGCCTTCATTTTCATATTCTCATTATTGAATGGAAACAAAAAAATTAAAATGCTCGTATAAACCCACTGCTCACTACAAGACAGGAGACAGACAACTAGCAGCTTCATGAGTAAAAAGGCAGTCAGTTTCATAAGGCTATATGACATGGGCCCATTCACACTTGGTATTAATACGTGATCAGTATCTGGATACATTTTCTCAATAATGACATCTGATCCGCAGGCCTCTGTATTTACACCTGATATTCCTACCTGTTATCTCAGGTGAAGGGAAAAATGCCACGGACAGATGTTTATTGCTTCTAAATGAGTTCTTGTGAGAGAAGCCACTGCTGCTACCTGTTGATTGTTTTTTTTTTTAAATGTGTTCACGCTGTACAGATTGTATTTACACTTGGCCAAGATCCAGTCACAATGTCAGCCTGACCACCGATCGTAGTGCATACATTAAACCTGCATGTCTTCTTTATGCTGGTAACATATCCTGACACAGATTGCATTTTGAGCCCCTTAGCCTAGTTTAGATTCATGGCCCGAGAAGTCACAGATTTTTAGTCATAAAGAGGAGTTCAAGCCATGCGGACACTTACCAATAAAAGTACAGATACTTTCAATGTTAAATTCGGAAGTAGTTATCACAGACACTACATAAAGATGAGACCCTGCCCTGCATGGGTTTCCCCTGCCCCTTTTGTCGGTAATAAAAAGCCATACATTTTCATGGCCTCTTGTCCGATATATCATTTGGATGTATCTGCTCATGCTCACAGTAATTTGCTTGGAGTGCAGTGGTAATTGATTGCCCTGGGTGGCTGGTTTGGGGGGGGGGGTGGGGTGTTCACTTGCCACGTCGCTGTCTTCCTAAATCACATCTCGTGGCTCGCCAGCCTGAGCGTGGACCACAACCCCCTCGCCAGACACACTTTGTCATCACACTATAACAAATCACACACACATGTGAACAGATTGTGCACCATCCCCCTTTCTATACCATTAATCTGTACCATCCCCCCTTCCATGGGACAGCATTTTTCACTCTCTTTTTTCTGTGTTAGGCTGTGTACAAGTGACAGACTCCTGGTCTGTCTGGTTTTTCCCTTACCCCACCATGACTGTCTGTCCTCTGTTGCTGAAGTTACTAACCCACTGACAGCAGCATTTCTGCAGCATTTGACAGAGTCTTTGCTAAACATTATGATCAGGATATATAGATGGATTTTTGGCTTCTTTTTATCTTTTTATCTTATTATCAGTCACTAAGATAAATATATTAGGTTCGATGTGGAAGGGTCTGGTTATGCTCAAAAAGAACTAGTTGTCTGACCTTGTTAGAAAGCAAACATGTTTATGGTGGTTTTGAACAGCCACAGTCTCAATCAGAGCAAAAAAAAACAGCAATCATAGAAAGAGGGAAAATGCAATGTTGTTTAACTAGGGGGAAAATTAATTAATTTCTGATCTCCACACATGGCTGAATACGTGGCTTTTTGACCTACCTTTAGAACCACTCAGATATGTCATACTGACAGAAGTGGCACAGTCAGATGTGCCAGTCATGATGTACATCAAGAAAAACAATATGAGGGGGTGTTTTGACACACTTACAGTATGGTTTAAGTACATATAAACATTAAACAATAATAATAATAATAATAATAAGAGCCATTTAGTCCATCACGACACTGAAATTTTTGTGAGAGTTCTGTATATTCTTTTTAAGTGAGGATTTGTGAATAATGACCCAATTAGTCATATCCATGCTTACAAAGTTTATCACATCAGCTGTGCATTCAGTGAAAAAAACAAATACAAGAACATTACATATGAAAACAACAATTTCATAAATTACCGATTGTGATTCATTTATAACCACATTTCAAGTGTTATTTTATAGGCATATGTAATTCTTAGACACCATTTCACATATTACAACTGTGTATGTGAGACAGTATTTCATGTACGAGTTTGTACAGTAAGCATATGTGGTTTTTGGGTTTCACATTTGCACTGAAGAGACGTATGGTAGGTCTTTCTCGATCCAGCTCGATCATTGGCTTTTCTCTGCAGAGCAGCAGATAGTTCAAGGCCCAATGCTCTCTATCCTCTGTCAGTCAAACCCCTTCCACTGCCCCCACTCTGACACTATGAACCAAGCTGACAGACAAGGTAAGGTTAAATAACTGGTTTCATGTAGCATCTTTGAGGATTATTGTTGCAAGGTATGAAGCAGGAAATACCATTAAAGTATGATGGTAACACTCTGGTCCAGTCGCCCAGTCTGTGATCTCTGTTGTCTTTAAATAATTTGTTTAGTTACATTTAGTCATTGTTAGTGTTCATCTGAATCCCATTTCAGTCTCAGTCTCTAATGAAACAATTACCCTTGTCACTGTTGAAGTTTGCTTTAATAACTGTATAATCACAGTTGATGTAGTGGAAAGTCTACATATACATACTCCAATATAATAGACATTTAGGTCAGACATGTAGGTCAAATTGTATAGAGTGATTAATGTCAGGACATTACTGCTGCCTCTCAGCGGTGACAGTAATCAGCATGGGGCCATGTCTGACCAAAGCCATTCTCTGAAACAGATAATTATATTGAGCCTTCTTTCATTCTGATTCATCGAGATGGTCCGATGATGTGGAGACAGAGCATGAGATGAGAGATGTGGGTGTAACATGTCCTATTTGTCAAAGTTAAACAAATATGTACAGCATATGGACTCCCAGACTGTGACTGATTCAGTTCTAAGAATATGTATTTGAAAGCACTGACATACTTTGACATGATTCCAGCTGTATGAATGATATTTGTGTATCTTTAATGACTTGTGTTCATGCAATTAGGGCTTAATGCCTGACTATGGGATAAGCACTAGAATCTGTCAATATCATAACCCCTCTGACCACCTGACACTCTGATCGTGGTCTTGATGGTGCTGCTGGTCAGATGTTACTATTAGCATCAGGAGCTGTGGGCAGCTGCAGCTTTTTAAGTCAGTCCCAACATTTTGGGAAATATTCAAAACAGAGTCCAGTGAGAAGATGACCATGGACGTGTTTAGCCCTGCTCTGCACAAATACGTAAAAACAGTTATCCTAGTTCTTTGGTAAAGTGAAAAAAACCTAGGTGTAAGCACTGAAGTGTAATAACTGGTTGAGCATGTCGCTGTCAGGGGTCAAGAATTCCTGCACTGTTCAACACACTCTATAGCAATTTATTGATTTACCCCTAATCACATCAGTACATGAGATTAGTGTAGCCAATATAGATTACATTAAGCGAAAAATACTTAACATATATCAGTCCAGCAGACTGGTAAATGCGTGTGGTATAGACTTGTGCATGATGTTCATGATGTTAATGAGCCAAACTGAATTCTTTTCATTCCCTAGAAATATCTTACATCTGAATTCATCGATTGTCTTGGCCACTCATTTGAAGTGGCCTAATGTTTGTGTCCACCTGATGTATGTGAGTCCAGTGTTCACCCTCTCATTGGCCTTTATTGGCTCTGTTTCCCTCTTGGTCAACTCTGGGGAAAAATACCTGGCTCTTTGGCCCAACACCAGCTAGCTGTTAACTGTGTCCTGTCAGGTGCTGGGTAGACGGTGTACAGTAAGTGTTTTTACTGCAAATCTCTCTGCTGTCTGACACCTGCAGTGTTAGAGAGACTGCTACTGATTTGTAGTTTATGAAGCTCTAAGCTACTCTTCATTGGAAGTGAATCTAAAAGGACAAAACTACAATACAAGCTATTCAGGAAAACCAGTTCGTTACACTAAGAGAAAATAGGAAAAAACACAACATAGCAGTTTACAAAATCCTGTAATGTTTCGCTAGAGTTGAGAAAAAAGTTTCGCTACATGGTTTGTAAAATAGAGAGGTGACATTATGACGACAGCAGGCCTCTGTTTCTCCATTCTTTATTTTTCATATTTCAAGACACATAACTAAAGGAACTAGAAAGTGATTTTAGTTCCGATTTTAAGTTTAAGAATCATGACTATGTGAGCAGGGAACAGCAGCACCTTGAACGTCATGAAATTTACCAAGGTCTCCTCAAAAGTTTTTTTCACCAAATTTTTTGCTGCAATCTTTAGCTGCAGTCTAAAACCTTTTATACAAGATAAACAAAGAATGTCAGTGTTTATTTAGACATATGAAGTGAGCCACTCACAACATACTGAATACATACTGTGATGCTGAAGATTTTTAGTTAATAGCCTTGCTGGATTATTACAAATATTGGAGATTTCTGATAGCTTCGATATCTTCTGCTTGGTGAAAAAAAAGTCTCTAGAAACCTACGGGAAAAATGTCTCTAAAGGCACCATCTCTGACAGTCACATTGAAATATAATACAATAATAATTGGCAGGCACGAAAGCCAAAATAACTAGCTAAAAGAGGGTAAAAAGTTCAACAGAGCTGTTAGTTGGGTGGTAGCTTTCTGTGGGTTTGTGACTCACATTACACATAGCCATTTGATGCATCATTGTCATAAAAATGTATGTGTAATAGTTCTAACTTATTTGAATAATTCAACCATATGATTGCATAAGAAGGGAGCGTCCTTTAAATGTACAAGTATGGTAACCTCAAAGGATTGAAGGCTTTCTTGCAGATTCCGTAACGCCTTGAAGTGCAACACAGCCACATGCCACTACTGCGTTTGCACCAGGAATAAACCCCAACCCACGCTCAGCCCCCACTTTTGCTATTCAACCATCTTAGTGCAGTATGGGATCACAAGGTTGCTTCAATGCATGAACATAAAGGGTTTTATTGTAAAGTAGGGCAGAGAATGTGACCGTTGTGTTGTCAGCCAAGGAAGGTCCCTTGAGTGTCTCAGCCCCGACAATGGGCCCGGCTCTTTCTCTCCAACTTGACTCCTTATTATTTTAAAGCAGCTGATCAGAGACATGTGATGTTGGGATGATCACGCTGTGTGTTGAGTAATAAACCTGGTCAGTTTGCTTGAGTCTCCTGCTGTGCAAGACTTCAAAGACCTGCACCTAATGAAGCAAAGGACTCTGTGGACTCTCAGGGTGCACTTTACACACAACAAGCACAACAACCTGGGCTTTGTTGTAGTTCCTGCCCGTTTGGTACACTGGGACTTTCTCCTAAGGGTCTCTGCACTGGTTAATTAGTTTGTTTTTTTCCAGCTGCATGTAGTGCATTATTCTATACAAGGCACAGTATCCTCTTATTGTCTAGCTGTCATAACGCATATGAGAGAAAATCTAGGTTGATAAATAAAAGATGATATGCTCATCTACATTGCCTTTAATTGCTATCATACAGTCACAGCAATATTAAAAAGTACCATATGGGCGTGATCAGTGAAATCTGCTGTGTGTCCTTGATGCTTAAAAAACACATTGAAGGGATTTCTTTCCTCATAAAACGTAACATAAAACGAGGAATTAAAAATATACATTATTTATATCCGAGTTTGATCTGAGAAGATGCTTGTATGCATGCTAGTAAAAAAACTCTACAAAGAACCTGTAATCTTTATGAGCAGTAGCAAGCATGTTGGTTTCACCTCTCAGGCCAGGCTGCCCTAACCTTGAGACTGGTGAAGCTTGTTGGGGGTGTACACAGTCTGACAGGAAGCTCTGTAGATTCGACCCAGGCCTCAAGAAACTACTTAAGGGAGGGTCCATCTGGACATTATGAGTATCATTACAGTAACAATGTAATTTTATTAAAATTTAAAGTGAAAATCAGTCAAAGCTAAGACTTTTACAGTGCACCTGAGACTAGAATGGACTGAAATTATACTTGAGTGTTTTGCTTATTTAATTTTAGATATTTTTGGGGGGATAGTGTATAATACAGAAATATGGGCTATTTTTCAATCTATAATGTAATTGTAACTGGTGATGGAAAATAGTTTTTATGTAATGTACTTAAGTAAAAGAACAATACCACACCATACAAGTAATCCATTACAAGTCAAAGTCCTGCATTCAAAATCTAAAGTAGAAGAACAGATAGAAAGTGACTCTAGGTATTAAAAGTAAAAGTATATGGTAGAGTAATCATGATATGGAATGACTCCTGTCAGTGTCATGTTTAAATGAATAGGTATTAAGCATTAACCTGTAAGTAACAGATTTATATAATTTATGTAACTTTTAATCTATAACAGTGTAACATATTTTATAAACTGAAATCACAGGCTTGTTAGATATTAATCTTCAAAGTAACTAGTTATTGTAGCTGTTAGCTGACAGAGTAAAAAGTGTAAAAAAATAAATAAAAATGTAGTGGGTAGAAGTACAAAGTAGCATTAATTGAAATCACTCGAGTAAAGTACAAGTAACTATAAATTGTACTCCAGTATTCATTTTGGCCCTCTTTAAAAACCATACCAACACTAATGCCAGATTACTTACCCAGAGAAACCACATAAAAATCCCTAAATATTAACAGGTCAAGTTAATTAATTGAGAATGGACACAAATATCACACAAGCCATTTGTGAGGCACTTGAGTTTTCACAGACACTTTTGTTTTTTCCCTCTCTGAGACGTTGCCAGTGGCACTAAGCTGACAGAGACTGTAGAGCTGACAGAGCAAACTAGAAACTTTCTGTCCTCATATAAGGTCTGAGCGTATAACTTGAGAACTTGCTGCATCTCTTAAAAGTAACCAGAAAAATGCTGACTAGCAACAAAGTTCTGTTGTTCCTCAAGTTGTCTTTTATTTTGTTTCAGTCCACCAACCTCCACAGTTGCTTTGATGACCGCGTCATCCATTTGCAAGTCATTGTTGACGCTAATCCTAATCCTTTGTTCTCCTTCAGCTGTTCGAAATGACCGGAATAAGAAGAAGAAGGAGAGCCCAAAGCCGGAGCTGGCAGAGAGCTACGAGCTGACAGCCGAGCTGGAGACCATCATTGAAAAGATTCGTAAGGCCCATCAAGAAACCTTCCCCTCCCTCTGCCAGCTTGGCAAATACACCACGGTGAGTTCACTGTCCTATGGTGCCTGAAAAAAGACGTTTCTGCGAGTAAACATCAGTAGATCAATAAAAGTGTTCAACTTTGGTTGCACCACTTTTTGAATCATAAAAAAAACACAGCTGCAATGTTTCTCGGTCTCCGTGACCCTGTTTAGCTGATGGCGCAGTACGCTGCTTTGATCCAGTCTTGCAAAGCACCAGGAGTTCAGAGCTCATAATGATAATCAATCTCTTGTACTGTACTCTAAATCCCAGTCTAATGCAGTTTGAAAGCTGAGATGTACACCGCTGACTGTCCAGGCAAATCCTCACCAACACTTCTTCTTCCTCTTCTTCTCTCAATAGCCATTGATTGGACATTAAGTGTGATGGAAAGACAATAAAAAGCATGCATCATAGTAGCACTGTGCAGCTAACACATCACGACTCCTCACAGCTGCCTCTGGTGAGACGAATCTGAGATGGTATCAGGGTTTGTTTACCCCAGTTTTATAGGCTGCAACAGCGAGAGGAGAAATTAAGAAAGAGATGTCAGAACTGGAAGACGCTGCAGCTGCCAACATCAAACCCGCATCAGGGAAATGTTTGCCAGCCAGGCAGCTGCCCATCAGTCTGGTTCATGCAGGCACCAACTCAAGCCTCTAGTTTTTGACATGTCTGAAAAGTGGAATAAATGCAGCTAATCCAACTGGCGTCATTATCTGCTTCCGTAAAGCGAATGTGGTGCAGAAGCGGCAGATTTGTGCGCTGATGTGCGACGGAGCTAAGCTGGATGTCGAGAAGCCTTGTCAGGGTTTGTGAGGGCTTTATTACCCTTGTCATCTCCCTGAAAACGTCATGGTTAAGAGATCTGTACCGTCCCTGAACCTCCCTCAAACCCTCAAACAAAGGCCCCAGTGCTAAACTAACAACCCATGAAAGGCCAGATAGCGAGGGGATGCTAATTCACGCTGGACCTTGAAGAAGAATCCCATCAGTTGGACACATCAGGCCCTTGTCTGTCCAGTCTCGAAGCGGCCGACCCCATATGGGAGGGATCGCACATTCCCGTCATCTGAGTGACAACAAGCTTCTCTTCACCCTGAGGGACAGTTCTGCACTTGTCATGACTCACTGTAAAAGTTGGAGGTCATACAAATGTCGAAAAAACCTCTAGAGCGAGTTCTCGACGCTGTAAACCCTTGTTCGAGTTTTGTGATGCTTTGACAGGCAAATGGCTGGAGCTGCAGGACGGCTGATGGCTTGATAGCGAGCAGCGATAGTGGCGCTTTGATTGACACGTAGGCATGGCAGCACTGAAAAGAGAGCTGACGGCTTCTAAAGTGTTTGTTTTTAAGATGACTTACATGTAGATTACAGTCGGCGGGAATGAGCTGTGATTGACACTGGCGCTCCACAAACAGCGGGCGGGGGGATTGTACGTTTAATGATTTGGTGGTGCTAGTTTGGAAATCTCATGACACTTGTCAATCATGTAAAATACTGTTTATACTAAAATAAACAAATCCACTGAGCAGCCATAATGTGCAGTAATGTCTCTCTTGTTGCAGTGATGAAAATCATTCAGTCACTGACAATAAAGTTTGCAGCAGAGACGCGTAAGAGATGCTTGACTGGAGCAGACTGGCATACAGTACAGCTATTAGCTTTCTGCTGTGTGCAGCTGCACGCTGCTGCCGTTTCAGTGTACAGTAAGCTTCCATCTCTATAACTCTTTATTTCCCCCCTTTCAATCCCAACACAAAGCTCCTAATCGCTGTAACCCCTCTCTACTCCACCCTTATCCCATTCCCTCTCCCATGAGACACTTCCTGATTTTACTAAATAAACAGTCTGCATTGAGGCAAAAGCCACAGCTGGAAATGGTGGGACATAATAGCAAAAATCTTGCTCCCTGGTTATGATATAAGCCAGTGTTTGCTGTTTGTTGGAGTGGCAGTCGGACCTCAGATAAAGCCTTAATCTGGATCAGTGGTAATTATGCTTGCTCACAGACTGTGAGAAGTTCCTCATTATTACAAGCGATTGGATCCTGATGCGCCTTTTGAGTCCTCCTTGTCGGAAACAGAAGAGGAGCTTGCGCGCCCCTAGATTAGGTTAAAGCTCCAATTATGTGGTGAAATATTCAAATCCTAGTCTGCAGTGATTTAGGAGTTCATTGCTGGGTTAGCGGAGATAGCTGCGCGAGTGAGAGGGCTTAGCTCGACAATGAATAACGCTTCATTGACAGTGATGGTGATGAAAAACGAGCCTGGCAGTTTCAAAGACAAAATAAAACATTAGCGCTTGGTGGGGCCCCGGCAGCTGCTGCTGTATAGTACACGGCCCAGTCTGGAGATATTAGCCACATTACAGTTTGTCCGCCATCGCTATTTGTCACAGGTGCTGGCTGCTTTTACTGCCTTTTCCCTTTCTGCATCTGTACACACGAGCCCGCTGATGTACTGCAGAGCGTTCATTTCTACACTGCCAGCTTCTTTTCTAATGTTGCAACTTGTCTAATTTGTTTGGATAAATGTTCTTAAATGAAATTAGAATTCCCCGGCAACTTCCTCGTTTCGCTCTATTGAATTATGGGACTTGTGTAATTGACTGAGATTGCAGGGGGGTTGAAAAAAAAAATCCAACTGCGAATTATCTCACCCTCCTCCCTCCTCACCTCTCCCTTCTTCTTCCCTTTCCCTCTCCACCCAGAGGGAAGAGCAAGATAAGTTGCTTTAATATCAGCCACCTCCACCCCCCCTCCCTCCCCTCACCCCCAACATATGTGCATTGTGCAAACACACACACTCTCTCTCTCTCACACACACACACAGCCACACACACTCTTGTCTCAGCACCTCCTCCTTCCCCATCAAATCGGACGTCAATCAGTGGAATGTGCGTCCGTAGTGCTGTTGTGTCGACTGCAGCTCGTTGTCTGTGATTTAAGCACGGCCCTAATGTGCCTCTCACTTAACCTCAGATCATATTTAATGATCTCTCTCTCTCTCTCTCTCTCCTCTCCCTCTCTTTCTCCCTTTATCTCCCTCTCTCTCTCGGGTGGCCACACAATAGATTGTTTGCTCGTGACAGTGTCTGGCGGCCGCACTGCTAACTGCCTCACAGTAACAACCTCAGGGGGATTGATGTGCTGTGAGCAGAGGGCCGCTCCAGCTGTCTCCACAGTCGCTTCAGTGGGCTGCCGGGGCTGAAGGGCGCTGCTGTATTTAAGCCCTCTCACAGTTGAAGAGCTCCCGGGGCTGGGCTTAGACTGATGTTGAAGTTGGCGAACATATTGAGTATATATTGGATTTCCACTAAAGGATGTCATATTAGTTGGTTGGATTTTCCTCCTGCTTTTTTTTCTTCAGCAGCTTCGGGGGTGAAGGGGTCCCTGACCATGATCAGTAGTCTGAGCTCTGCTGTCCAGAGACCACATCATCTGTATTTCTTTTGGGAACTTTGAGGGTTTTGGTACAAAATTCAAATGGTGTCATCGAGGCTGAATGTACTACAATTTAAAACTCAAATATTGTTATGTACTATATAAGCTGATTCTAGTTCCAGGACCAGAGTGTTTAAATTTTACTGCCTTTACAATACATGAATATAGGAGTCAGTGTTTCTGCATCCAAATATATAAAGCAATAAAAAGTTTGCTTTCAGGCAATAGAAT
This sequence comes from Scortum barcoo, assembly GCA_023238725.1. Lineage (NCBI taxonomy): Eukaryota > Metazoa > Chordata > Actinopteri > Centrarchiformes > Terapontidae > Scortum > Scortum barcoo. The sequence goes on along the minus strand of CM041548.1, from coordinate 2,142,354 downwards.
TTTAACATTAATGCAGTTGTCTATGCAAAAGGTTCAAGCGGAATTGAAACTAAATTTAGAGATCTTAAGGAGTGTGTTGGGGGAACTTACACTCAATAACTTAACAGTACATAGTGTAGTAGTACTACAGCGATCAATGTCATGTAACTATCTACATGGTTTTACAAGAGCTGTTAATTCATGCAGAAAAACTGCTCCTGCACAGGCTCCGCTTCAGGGTTTACACTGAAGACAAGTAAACAGAAGAGGAGCAATGAAGAAAAACAAGTGAAAAAGAAAGAATTAGAACAAGTGACACTGAAGTGAGACGCTTTGAAGGCGAGCTGGCACACACTGTAGAGAAGTGGAAGTAGTACTCACTCTAATTTTCAAAATAAGAGTACTTTCTCCTAATCTTGCTGCCTGGCACTGTCTATCACCAAATGAGGTAACGTAATGGTGATCGAGCCTATGGCCCACCGATGACAGCCTGCAGTATTTGCAGTATTACAGCCTGTGGAGAGCAGTGCACAGTTCGACTTTTAACAGGACTTTTAACACAACAGACTCACTGTTCAGCTCACCTGTGTGTGAAGCAGTGTGCTGTTTTTTTCCTGTCTCTGCTAGCACTGTGAGTAAACACCTACTATGGACGAACAAACAAAGAAAAGGTTGATGACTAAAACTGAATTCACTGATTATCGCCATAGGTGCTGCGAAAGACAACAAAATGAAAATTTTGCTTCTGATGGTCACCCAGACTATTGAATCTCTGCAAATGCACTTTTTCCGCAGCATTTATCAAATAATTCATTGGCTGAACAGAGCCATGTAACAACTGAAATACTGTTTTTATTGACTGGGTCATTTTAATTGCTTGTACTTTGATTGTTGCTAAGCTACTGTCAATACAACTCAACGCTTCGAGGTACAGATATTTTCACAATAAAAGCCCCCCAGCATCCTAATCCCTCCTTTTATGTTTTTAAACATGAAACATCTGCAGGAGGAGTCAAGTTTTATGGACTGTAGTTCAACACAGCAGAGTGGAAGCAGCTGGAATGAATTAGTGGATGAGAGCAGTGTGTTAAAAAGAGAAGTGTAAAAGTACATTACATTAACCATATGAGCTATTAGAGAGCAAATAATTCCCAATCAATGTTTTTACCCAGCCAGTATTTCTTCACATTGGCCTCGCCCCAACTTTTATTTGAATGTGAGCTTTTAATTGAGAAATAAGGGAGACTTAAAGTGATATATTCAGAATTTCAGCGATGCATCCTCTGTGTTCTAAATGATTATCTGATTGTTATCAGCTGTTATCGCATTAGGCAGGCTTTAAAGGGTCAGTTCAGATCATTCAGGGTTCAACTTTTTACTCTCAGAGTACTGCTCGTGTGTCAGAAGATTAAGAAGAAAGAGAAGCAGGTGAAATATCTGACTAATGCTGGATCCAGCATTGAGGTGTAAAATCCAGCGGTATAAAATTCAAATGCCAACAGGATTGGGATCAGATCGTGTGTTGAAGACGTGATAATGAATGTACTTAGTCTGGGTTCCAGTTGTTGGGCTGATTAGGGTTCCAGAGATTTTTCTTCCCTGACAAGACTGAAACACGGAGAGACCAATTATATATGAATAGATTATACAACACCCCTGTGACCAGCTTTAACAGACATCTTAGAGTCTCTTTTCTTAGCCGTACTCTTGTTAAAGCGACAGGGTAGACATGTGTCTCCCTTGGTTTGACTGTTAAAAGTTAAAAACTTGAAAATCTGAATTTTAGATTGACGTGTCAGCTTGAATGGAAATACTTTAAATGCTTCATGTGACCGACTTCATTTTGGTTGTTTATGCTGAATAAACAGCCTAAGTGTCCAAGGAGTTAGGTATTTATGATCTGACAGTAATAGGCTATGCAGTCAATTACAGCTGCACAAAGGCTTTTTTTTCCATCCGAAGCCTGTGAATCTGTGTGTACTCTCACGTACAATGTTTCTTCAGGTTTGGGCAAAGCACAAAAGCACTTCTATTTATTTTTTAAATATTCATCTATGTGTTATTTAGTTCTTTATTTTGTTGTTTACAGCTCTGTATGCAGGCTCCAGCCCCGTTATATAACAGAAAAATCCAAAAGACAATGACAGCTGAGATAGGCTTCAGCACCCCCTGTGACCCCGTGTGTCAGGATAAAGCAGGTTATAGAAAATGAATGGATGGATGGATAGAAGCAGCGGACACACAAAACAACACATATACTACAAGAGAAAAATGACTGAGCCTGACTGATACACAGTCGTTGCTGATAACTGACACTGCAGTGAAGACACCAAAGATATGTATGAGGTCATTTAGAAACAGCATCTACATGTTATAGTTTGTCTACCAAAGAGCACTGTCATTTTTTTCTCACTGTACACTGTACTTGTCAGTGCTTATCACAAATCTTGGTCATATTTTAAAATTATTTAAAAAAAGTATATATAAATACTGTAAACGTTCATCATTAGCTGCATATTTTGTAGATTTGTGAGAAAATAATCTTTCTATCTTTTTCCAGAGGAGTCTTCATCAGCTGATAGAGTTTGACCCAGCTGTGGACCTTCAGTCACCTGATAACAGGTGGTCAGATATGGTGTGGGGGACATCTGTTCAGTGATGGTCTGAGTCATCTCCATGACGACTGGGTAGACTCTGTCTGCTGATGAAGACCAACTACATGCTTTTATTATAACTAAGATTATTGGTTTATTAAGATTATGATTTAAGATTTTTTTTTTTTGTCAAACTAGAATTTTGGAGATCAAGAATAAATTGTTGCTTTAAAATTAGCAGATTTTTATAATTATGCTTATAATCAGCCATGAAAATATGGTATGGACTGTGCTCTGTTTGTACTGTAAATGTAGATTTGATGACACATTACGATACTGGGTTTATTCTGAACATAAACCAATGTCTGGGAGATCAGTTGGCCCTAAACGTAATGATATTGATGTTACCAGAAATTGTTTGATCACTTTGAGGATCTTCATAATCATCCTCAGGTTAGAGTTTTAATTTGCCAGTAAGTCTGATTTATGACTAAATACCTGCAGTACTAATGACACTCCCGTCAGCCTCTGATGCTTTTTGTGTGTTCAGAGCTAATAAGCAAACGTTAGTACGCTATCACACTAAACTAAGGCAAAAATGATACCTGCTGAACATCAGCATGTTCGCATTGTCAGTGTGAGCATGTTAGCAGATTGTAGAAATGGGGAAATACTGTTGTCTGTGTGATTTTGAACAGAAAGTCAGAAAAGGTCAAAAGCAAAAAAAAAAAAAAACACAGATGTACCAGTTTAAAAGGTCAGAGCAACCACAAGTCCAAGCTGTACTGTGAAGTAAGACCTGTCCCTCCTCAGTGTGTTTGTGCTGGTGTGTGTCGCCTCCTCCTTTGTGAGTGTGTGTGCTCTGCCCTTGCTACATGTAGAGACTCACTCATGTAGAACAGATGGGCTATTCCATGTAAACCATCAGAAAACAAACAAATGATCATCAGATGCTGCATCCCCACTATCAACCAGCACACCACAGCTTTCCCCTCGCTGCACCCAAACAATTCCCCAACTGCTGCTCATTCTCCCCCCTGTCTGTCTGTCTGTCCACCATAGTATCCTCTGCTCTGATGGCCTTTTCTTTCATTCCTTTTTCCTCCTCTCCTCCTGGCTGTTTTATGTCATTTCAAACTCAGAAGCTCTGTTCAGTGTTCACTCAAAAACGCTGTTTTGAAATTAAGGTCAAGCTGATATATCAGTTTGAATAAAGAACTGGAAAAATTTCATTAGCCTGAGCTATTAGTGTGGATGTCCTATCATGGTCTGGCTGCTGTTACTGAGGCTTTCCATCCCCGGACAGACTAAAACACTCAGGGAAACATTTGAACGCCTGAATGGAAAATCAGTCTCTTCATTACTCCACCTTTGGCTCCTAGAGAATTATCATTATTTTTCACTATTTCCCAATGCTGTATAGATGACACAGTTGAATATTCTGGATAAATTGGAAGAGGGACCAACAGAATAATCAATAATTGAAAAAAATTACTACCTGTTGCTGCAGACCACCATTAAGGGTAACTAGACATTTTTTCTCAACCATTGCAGTTACCTTTCTTATGCCTCCTCTCAGACAAGTTGTTTATATTAATGGAGCTTAAAAATAAAGGAGAACATTGGTGTAGGAGATAAAAATGATCCGGTTTTGGCAAAGAGAGACAGAAAATGGGAGAGAGACCTTCCTTGTAGAATGTGGTGCTGACAGGAGTTGATTCCAGCTTCATTTGTTTCAAAAAGGTTATTAAGAAGATGGTACTGATGTTTTTGGAATTAACTTCTATTTGTTTATTGTATTGACAATAAAATGACAAGAAAAAGTAAAGTACTGCCAGGAGTCTGCTCAAAATTGCAAAAAACACACCTGGAATTAAAGGATAATTCTAGTTTATGACAACTTATTTTCATAGTTTTGGTAATCATTTATATTGGAGATATTAACATTATACAGTATATATTATTATATACACAGTGACTCACCTAGAATCCAGCTTGGTAAGAAACATGAGAAATGATAAGATCAAACAGGGCTTAAATGGAGACCCAGAGCCAAAACCAATATATTTTTCTTATTAATCTTTCAAAGAAGAAGTGACGTACTTGCTGCTGTGTGTCAGGATAAAGCGGGAATAGAAAATGGATGGATGCATGATGATGATGTACTTGCTTTGAGCCAACAGAAAGATGTTTTTAGCCAGTATGTCAAAACTAGCTTCACATTTCCACGATAAACACAGCTGGTAAACCACTTTAGTTGGGAGACATTTAGCTCATTTGGCTAAACGGAAGGTTTGTTTTCTCTGTCTGATGATCTGTCTGATTGTCTTTCTGGACTCGGTGTTCTTTGCAGTAGTGTGACTTTGTTACCAGATCTCGGCAACTAACCTGAAAAGCACAGTGTTATCAGAAGGGAGATGATGATCAAAACTACCTAAATGAAAGCAAATAATAAATTAACAGAGAAAATGCTATTGTGAGTTGCTGAATGTTTTGTGTTGGCAAAGAACCAAAATAATAATCAGAAAGAACATATCAGAGGTTGATGACACCAGCTGTCATCCGATTTTTAAGCCATAGATCAACAAACTAATGCATCAGTTACACTTTACTTAACATGTCACCTCCCATGAGTAAAAAACTCACAGGCTTCATGCAACAGCCTCTCCTCCGTCCCCCCTCCCACAATGCCTCTCCGCTCTCACATACTTAACTTTCCTCCATTTCATCATTTCTTCTCTTTCTTTTCCCTCTCTGGCATCTTATAGCACTTTTACTTCCACTTTTTCCTCTCTCCGCACATTGCAATCTGTGGCTATGTCTTCATTACTCCCTGGCTTCCACCCATCTCCACTCCCCGCCAGTGTTTGTGTAGGTTCTGGACCGTATAGCTGTATTAATGGCACCTCTTGCTTCAAACCGCTCTGTGCTTCCTGTCACAGCTCTGTTTCTGCATCCCATCATTGCCAAAGCATCCCACTGACACTGTTACGCTCATTATCGCAGAGCCCAGCCGCCCGGCTCAGCTCAGCATATTCACAACAACAATCCTGCCAGTGTTGTTGAGAGCTCAGGTCTTATGGAGCCTATTTACTGTATGTAAGTGTGACACATATAGAGCAGAATGAAGAGGGAGCACTGAGGAGATCATTAACAGCAGTCTGTGCAATGACGAAAGTAGCTGCCTCCTCACCTGGCGCCTCACTCTCTGCTTGTGTGTGTGTGTGTCTGTGTTGCAGAACTCGAGTGCAGACCACCGTGTGAGGCTGGACCTGGGCCTGTGGGACAAGTTCAGCGAGCTGGCCACTAAGTGCATTATCAAGATCGTGGAATTTGCCAAACGAGTGCCTGGCTTCACGGGGCTGACCATCGCGGACCAGATCACGCTCCTGAAAGCTGCTTGCCTGGACATTCTGGTGGGTGTTGTGGTGCTTTTATTTTGGAGGAACAAACTCGATGTTTAGGAAATGAGATGCGACCTTCTGCAGTTAAAGTGGACGCAGTGTGGTGCATTTTTTGTTGGTAGCGAGCACAGCAGCCTTTGTCATGCTGCAGTCAGCTTAACAGGTCTTGTAGCCAACCAAAACATGTTTTCCAACAAGCTACTAACTTAGCAAGCACTCACATTATTATATTATTTTGAGTTTGCAGTTTGTGAAATATACTTAAAGATTCCCCCCTTAAAGAATCTATAATACATGTTACAGTTTTACACAAAAAAAGTTTAATTACCTTGTTAAAAGATATTTAAATGACATCTACTTCTTTTCCCTCATTGAAAAATCCAGAATATACACTATGCAAATATTAAGGATTTCACTGAAAACTTCATTGTCAGTTGTCATCTCAGTCTCCCAACAACAATATGTTGTCAAACTGCCACTTCAGCGTAAAAAACAGAAAAGGCCTTCTCTAGAGCCAGTGTTTGGTTTGTCTCTTCTGGGCTACTGTAGAAAGTACTGTGGAAGAGGACCTGCTCCCTGTATAGATTCATTCTAAACTCACAAAAACACAATTCTACATTAATGAAAACATAATCATGAATATTATATCCCATTTCTGCCAGTAGATCCACCTAAATCTTACACACTGGACTTCAATTAATAAGAACTTCATAGATAAAGAAGAAGTTAGAATAGTTCTCCTGCTTTTAACAGTAGTATAAGTTGGAAAAAAGTGTGAGTATGAATTTAAGTATTACAGACATAAAATTCCTTGCTCACCATTAACTTCTGAAATGCTGTTTTTTTATTATTATTTATATATAATTTCTATTGATGATTTTAATAATTCTTAAAGCTATAAATGCTAGTAAGCAGACTGCTCAGGTTTACTGTTATTTCCCCGAGGTCAAAAATGAATTTCCATGCTCACTTTTCTCTTGATTCCTTGTTACAAACTGAATTAGTTACACACGATGACATACATTTATGCTCCAGTGGATTTCCAAATGGATTCTCCAAACTTGGCATGCATCATCTCTGATCGAGCTAAAATTGGATAGTGAAATTTGGCTGATGCTCATAGAGATGGGAAGAGCTCAGCTTCATCGCTAATGTTGACAAAGTGCTTTCTAAGAGTACGATTGTGACTTTGTACAGCCATGCTCGCACACATGCACACACATTTATATATGTTTGTGAACTGTGCACAGTGTTCAGTCTATGTGTTTCTTTTTATGTAGTTTGTTCGTTTTGAGTTTCCCGTTAACAGAGTAACTCCAAGATCCACACTTTCTATGCTTCTTCAGTATAGCTGAAATTATTAGTAATGAGCAGGAGCTAAAAACCCTCAGAGAACTGTTCACAGCAGTGACATAACACCGTTATATAAGCACACCTTTTTACCAGACAGGGAGTTGTCTACTGCAGTGTACTCTAATATTTACCTTCTTACCTCCCTGTTGTTCCTGGGTATGTAAGGACCCATGAATTCATTTAGAGTGTGTTGTGAGTCAATAGCCTCAGATCTCTGGGGGGTCAGTGGGCTTAACCTCAAACCCAGCTCCCATTAGACCAATTCTCAAACCTTATTGGATGACCTACTCAGTTGGCCAATGGGAGCCAGGAAGAGACGATTAATTGATCATGCAAGTCAATGAAATTCTTAATGAGGAGAAGCCGTTTGTAGATTGAGATTAGATTACACACACAGAGAAACATTTTTCAGCCTCTAATCTTTTTTTGGGACAGTTGTCTTTTTTTTTTTTTATTCTGGGAAGTCTCTCGCTCTGCGTTTGTTAATGATGCCGTGTGTTCTTTATGGAGTGCAGATGTGGGAATGCCTGCAGAGTCGACCGGCTGCGGCGGCTGAATGTTTGTTTGTTATTTAGGAGTTGTGAAGTGGAGCGATGTACTGTACTAATGTAGCTACAGTAATGAGATGGAAAAAGGCAAATGGCTGTCTCTCTTCCTCTTCTGTCTCCCTCATGCATGCTTGGTCGTTGTGGGTTTCGGGGAGGGGGGGCGGGGGCATGATTTGATTAGCCTTCGTTGCTCGGAGGGAGAGGAAGGAAAAGAAAGTGGGAAGAAAGTGATGACAGGCTTGTTATGTGTCATATGCTTATAATATGTGACCTGGACTACTATTCAGAGTTGAACTCTCCAGTACAAGTAAAGCAATATGAGTAGTTTTAGTGTCAGCCTATTACTATATGTGGCAAAAAAAAACATCAACAACTACCTGCCAGGAACTCTAAAGCTCACTTTGGACAGAGGCAGGCTAGCTGTTTCCCCCCGCCTCCAGCCTTTATGCTAAGCTAAGATAATTGTCTTCTGGCTCTTGCTTCATATGAAGTGTACACACACGCTCAGACTGTCTCTTGCTTGTTCTCATTTTTAGACTGAACTAAGCAGAAAGTTAAAACCCAGACCACAGGTTGAACAAAGGCCTGTGATGGAGCGAGCAGCTGCCGCCCAGCTTGTCAGCAACAAGGAAAAGCAGCCATCTCTCTGTATAGAGATAATAATAGAAACACCTTCTCTCTTAAGCTTCCACACATGCTGTCTTATATTTGGAGAGTTTTTCTTTCTCTTCTTCTCTTCACCTCTTTATGAGTAGCAAAAACGTTAAAGCCTGTGTAATGTCAGCACATGCTCAGCCCATGCTTTGACAGACAGTTCAGTTATCTAACAGCGTGTGTCTGTGACTCATCATCGTTATGTAGCTTATTGACTCTTTGAGGAAAGTTAGAGAGGGGCACATGAATGAGCCGCTGCTCTGGTGGGTGTGACGCGAGCTCCACGTGTTAAACTCCACACAGACACATTAGGAGGTATGTGTTTGAGTCTGTTTGTCTTCCAGTCACTGCATTGACACAAATCTACCATTATTACACTGACAAAAGCAGAAACATGACTCATTTTCATCTTCAAGTTTTCAAGTCATTTCATTCATTCATGGAAATGATTGCCACTTATAAGTTTGGAAAACGCATTTAGAAAAGCAGACCTGCTTTTTCTGTATGTTTGTTGATGTTAGCTGAGCTTTTGTGTGCTGTGTAGACAATAAGCTACAATATGCAAATACAGCTGTTGTTGTAGCTGCACTTTATGTTTAATGCACTTATGTTTTACTGTTTTATCGACTCCATTTCTAAAAGAAGAACCTTTTAGAAAAGGCTCTCCCTATATTTCCTGCCTGCAGCTTCACTGTCTGTCAAATAAAGGCGCCGTAAAAAGAATTTTAAAAGAAGAAAGGATTATAAATTTTAACTAATGTTAATAAAACATTCACTAATTCTTTATAGCTCATATATAAACCATGCAAACAACTGGATTAAATCTTACTTACCACTGGTGTATTTAAAAAATATTAGCAAGTTATTTATTAGTTATTAATAAAGCCAGTAGGTGCAACTTTTTTAAAATAATAAGTACTCCATGCAGCCTGCTCATAAGACACATGAAAAATGAAAGAGGCAGTGGTACAGGATAAAGGGTGATCTGCATTTTGGTGAGGGAATGTAACATCCATGATTTATGCATGAAGATGCATATTTATGTGAGGTGTAAATGCAAAGTAGCAAATCATATCCAGACACAACCTGGATAAATGAATGCTGATAAAACTAAGCATTAGTTTGCTCTACATGAAGTATTTGTTATTCGGTGTGTGTTTGTTTTAACTGGTTCACTTTCAATGGCAGTGCCATGTAATAGATGGAGTTTGGAGTTTGTATTGACTAAGTCATACTTGTCAGATGTGACAAAGCAGTGAAGTGAACTCCCAGGGACACAGAGGTGAGAAGTTGAAGGCCGGCTGTGATGACTTTCTGGCTCCCACTCAGCCATCAACATCCGCTCCCCAATACATTTCTATGGTGAAGGGCGTAGATATTGTGCACAAGGGCTGGGTGAGGGAGTGTCAGAGGAAAGATCAAACACTATGTGTGTATATGTGTGTGTGTGTCTAAGCGCAGGCCTGGCCAGCCGGTGCGAGTCACCGCCAGTAGCCATGTTTTATTCTGTTTCATGTTGCAGACACGCCTGCCACTCACTGTCAGAGCCAGCCCACTCAAATAGCTTCAAAGGCTACTGTAGGCTTCACATCCACCATGAGTTGCTTCATTAGGTGTACGTGCACACACACAAACACACACATGCGGTGCAGCAGGGAACCTAAAGGTTATTCTCTTTGAGTGTGTGGAAGGTCATTGTTTTGGTTGTGCTTGTTGTCTTTGCTGCTCTTTATTGGAAACTTGACAGACCTTCTTCAGTCACATACACACATTCACATACAGCCCACATACAACCTGCCTGGTAAGCAGGTTATTATCAGTCATGGTGGGATTAGAGTGATGTATCAGGTCAGTACTAGTCTAAAAATGAAAACCAAACAGCACTTAAGGCATGCCAGATGGTTAAACCTGCAGGAATGTCCAATTTTATTTGTCATTATTTAACTCTGATTAAAGGTGTGGTCCACCCAAATTACACACTGGGACAAAAAAAACATTTTCAAAACACATCACCTGATATATTGTCACCATATAAGCCTGTTAATGCTCCACAGCAGCTAGTTTCTTACTTTGTCTCTCTGCTGTATGTTGCTGGATAAGAAAACCAGTTGGAAAACCAAAAACAGTGAGCTCAAAGAGGCAAAAAATCTCTGTAAAGCTGAGGGGAATTATACAGTTGACGATAATAATGCACAAAAATCTAGATTAGGGTATGTAAATTTAAAAAATACATGTTTTATGTTGTACTCACCTTAAACAAGTTTTGAAAGCAAAGACCTGGACAAAACAGAAGTCTTTAAGTAGATAGGTTACTGATTTTATACATTTTTTTATCATTTAGAAGAACAACTTTTAGGCTGTATAATGTAATGTAATGTATAGCAGGTCATAGAGTTACTCTTTTCATTTGACTTGACCAGTCTGTGATCAACAAACACATTTACAATTTTAATAAAATGAAGGGAAAACTACAGTTTAGGCTTTTTGTGGAGCGTTTTAGTGTCCAAATGAAAGTATTGAATTTGTGAACATTTAAAAATGATAAATGTGAATTAAAACATGACAGTGTTTGAAATGCTAAGGTAAAACATGAATGAAATGCTGAGGTAAACACCAACCATGTCAGTTATTGCATTAGCAACAGCTCAACTTAAGGGTGGTCAAAGTCAAACTCTATAAATCTATAACTGTATACTTCCTGTCCACTAAATCCCTGCTGACTAATCCCCTCCCCGCCTTCCTTCCCTCGCTGTCAGATCCTGCGCATCTGTACGAGGTACACCCCAGACCAGGACACTATGACCTTTTCGGACGGGCTGACCCTCAACCGGACGCGGAGCGCAGATGCACAACGCCGGCTTCGGCCCGCTCACTGACTTGGTGTTCACTTTTGCCAACCAGCTGCTGCCCATCGAGATGGACGACACGGAGACAGGCCTCCTCAGCGCCATCTGTCTCATCTCCGGAGGTGGGCGAGCCAGGGCAGAGCAATAGGCATTTAGTGAGGGGAGGGGAAGGGACAGCAGGAAAGTCGAACAAGATAACAATATCACTCACAGAGAAAAGGAAGGACACAAATATCGGTGTAAAGCACTGCTTCCTTAGCAATACTCCAGACCCATCATCATGTTCCTTATGTGTATAAGCTGGAAAAATGATGGTCCCTTTATCTATTGTATGTAAAGTCCAGCTCTAAAGTCCACTTTTTACAGGTAAGAATTGTTGTCAAAGTGATCAAATCACATTTCAAAGTATATAAAAGGGGCCTTTGAGGATGTAGCAGAAATGCACTTTAAGCCTGCTGGGCGTGGCAGCGTACCCATTTGATTGACAGCTGAGCTGGAATGGGTAGAGAAAGAGAGGCGAAGTAAGCAAACTTATGTTAGTAGTGGTGGAAGAATAAGGACTGTATCAGTTAGTATCTAAAACGACAGATGTTGACTTTCGCTGGTCCATTTTTAAGAACTTTAATGTGGTACAGCTGACTAGTTAATTAGCTGTCTAACCTTGCAAACCTAACCTAGCAGTGCACTTTTACCACATTCATGTTTGTTTTGTAGCTTGTTCAACAAGCTCAGATGCAACACAAGACACATATCAATGCTAGACAGATAATAACTTTTGTAAAGTATCAGGATTCTGTAGCTTCAGCCAAGAAACTCCAGTGTCTGTCTGCACAATCCAACAACACTCTTTCATTTACCTAAACATTTTTTGCAGCCTGATTACATCATATATTTAGCCTAAATTCTGATGTCAAGATATAAACAGAGTTGATAGTATTGTTTTGGAGTATATCAAGTGGAAAGATGAAACGTATCCACTCCACAGTCAAACCATGCCTGACTGCTCTCCATTCAACAGTCAGACCATGTTGATTCCTACAGTTAAATATTGAGTGGAGCTGCAGCCCAGTTTGGGATGAAAGTACACCAGCCTCCACAGGAGTCTGAAACCAGGTCAACCACAGGTTGCTTTTGGTGAGGCAGCACTATGCTGACTGCCAAACAGTGGAGAGAGAGGAGAAGGGAGAGGGCTGACGTACAGGTATGTCACAGCAGCATCAGTTGGCTGAGTGGATTGTTTGAAGTGACCTCCCAGAGGAAGTGAGCCTGCTCTGGTTGTTTTCCACCAAGATACCCGAGGCATGACAAACTCTCACATGTCAGGCTGCACACACATTAACACACAAAGTTTTACTGTACATCCACTGAAAGTTACGCAGCTTCAGTTCTCATTATCACTGTCCTTTCTCGCCTCTATCCGTCATTTTCCCCGTGCTCAGGCTCCATACTGCCAACAGTATATATTTATATACCCAATCCCCAGAGCCTTAGCAAATTTTACAGGCTCTTGCATAATCCATGGACAGTGTGAGACACCTCTGATTGCATCTGTAATCACACAACTTGGCTGCAGGTCCAGCAGCTGCTGATTTCAGTGCACACACTGCCACCTTATGGCCTGATGGGGCAGTGTGAGCGTTTAAGAACAGACAAAACCTGTCTGTGTGTCCTACATGACATTTGCAAAAAAGTGCATTTGTGTATAATATCTAAAATAATATTACACTCCTATAAAACTTTATTAAAGGTCACGACTTGGAAAACTGAGAGAACAACATGATTTTATTGTCTACTTTGTTTAAAACAGAATTGCAACAAATAATTATTTTATTATTAATTTATCTGCTTATTTTTTTTATTCTTTATTATTTAAAAATGGAAAATATTCCCATCCCAATTTCTCATATGTCAGTTGTCTTCAGCTGTCTTGTTTAATCCAGCCAGTAGTCAAATACGCCACCCCACATTCAAGTTACAATCATATGAGAGTGTGAAAAGTGGCCTCATCTTCATGATGAATGCACAAGCACTCTGAGTCAAAGGAACCTACCTGCTAAAAGGTCCAACACATTTTTAGATCAGACATTTGAACCAGAGTCTCTATTCAGAGAGCAGAGGCACTGGGGCATTTGGCTTCAGCCATTCTTATAATCACTGTGTGCAGTAAAGTGCTCTCTGAATAAATGCACAGATTTGAATACCACAGTGGCTTCCTGCTGTTTGAGACTTTAAAACCTCACTTATCAGAGCTTAACAGTGCTACTCAAAGAAAGGATTCAAATTAGTTTTCTGCGCTAGTTATCTAATTGTAACCATCTCTGCATATCTCCTCTGCAGCAAATGAGTTGACAAAATGAGATAAACTCTTGCTTCTTAATCAAGCCAGACGTCATGCCGCGGTGCGTGTATTAGCCTACAGCTTGTCTGAATCAGATAAAACCAAGAGCCAATATATGTGTGTGTGTGTGTGTGTGTGTGTTTCAGATCGTCAGGACCTAGAGGAGCCCTCCAAGGTGGACCAGCTCCAGGAGCCTCTCCTGGAAGCTCTGAAGATCTACGTGAGGAAGCGTCGGCCCAGCAAACCGCACATGTTCCCTAAAACCCTGATGAAGATCACAGACCTGCGCAGTATCAGTGCTAAAGGTAGGAAGGACACTTATGTCCAGTGACTGCGGTCAAAAATCACAATAATATGGAGGCAGTGGAGGCACAGGCCACTGCATAAAGTGGACGTGGACTCTCTGTAGATCTGTTAAGTGTGAGGAGCAGCTGGTTTCAGAATTTCTTTCCACACTTCGAATTTCCATTTTGCATGTCCTCCCTGTGGGGGTCTTCCTCTCACAGCCCAAAGACATGAGGCTTAGGTTATTGTCAGCTCTGAGTGTGAGTGGTTGTCTGTCTCCGTGTGTCAGCTCTGTGACTGACTGACAGCCTAACCAGGATGTGCCCCGCCCCTCATCTATAGTCAGCTGGGATCAGCATGGATGGAAGTCTCCCAGATAGTGTAACAGTCATATCGGTTATGGTGTGGCCACCATAATAATTTCAACTTTATTTCTGAGAAATCAGTTTATCTAGCAGTGTGGTGTGGCAGATGGCTCTAAATACCGCAAGACCCAAAGGTGTTGACCACCAAGCCTGGCTTCTTCTATGGAGAAGAAGCCAGGCCTAAATCAGTGCAGTGTAGAATGCAAAATGTTAGCTGAAAACAGAACTGATTTAAGATGCAGACCAGTTTTCTTACAGAGCTGTAGTTTACTTCTCAAGTTTTTATGTACACAAGTTTGTACCTTCAACTTCTAACACAGTTGTTCATCCTTTGGACTGAGCAAGAAAGCTCTGGTGAACTAACTTTACACTCCCCAACCAGCACTGACACAGAGGAGGTTAATGATGGAGAAAGTGGAACATCCAGCAGCTAAAGAGCCGAAAATGTATGTCAGGAGTTGGTTGAGACCCAAACAGAGCTAAAGGTGATGGACTACTGCACTCACCAGGAGACCAGACACACTCTACATGAATGTTAACTACATTAACATGTCCAGATTGTTTTTCAGTTCAGAGCAGGATTCCTGATAAGAAGTGAGCACATTTCCTCACTTTAACTTCTCTCAACTGGCTGACTGTAGGACCTTATTGATTTGAACTCTGCTGCTAACTTTTAAATCTGGACCGGCTCATAGGCTGAGCCTTTAACCTTGTGTGAGCCTGAGTGTACTTCCAGATCCTCAAAGGCCCTCCTGCCCCTCTGCAGACTGGGGCCCCTTGACTTTGAAATAATCTGTCTGAAGTTATTGTAGATGTTCCTACACTTTATCCTCTTTGTATCTTTCTTTAAATCCCATCTTTTAAACTTCTTATGTTGCATAGGTTTTATCTGGTTGCATTGCCAGCTTAAGTTCTTACTGATCTTTGTACTGTTTGTACTGGTTTTATTTGTCTCCTAATCCTTTGTTTTTTTAAGCAGCATCTATTCTAAGTTTAAGTCTTTGGTGTTATTGTTTTGGACCTGTTCTTTTCTTTACTTGGTGTCCTCTACAGCAGCTTAATGTTACTTTTAAAGTGCACAATATAAATGAACTGAGGTAAAGTTGATTTAGAGGTTCCTGCAGCAGAAAGTTTTATTTTGTTATTATTTTTCACAAGAGGTCATTCAGAAATGTGTTAAAACAGCAATGAAACCTGCCTTGACATGGAGAGGGCTCAGTTATCGTCCTAAACGTGAAATGAGTATGGCTGTGGTATGTGAGTGGCTGTGTATGGGGGCACATTGTAAAGTATGTCACATGTAACACCAACATGTCACCTACGATCCAGTTTTAATTTTCCTTTTTTGCCCTCCTCGTGGTCTTTCAGGAGCAGAGCGGGTCATCTCCCTGAAGATGGAGATACCGGGTTCCATGCCGCCGCTCATCCAGGAGATGCTGGAGAACTCGGAGGGCCAAGACGGCCAGAGCAGCAGCAGTAACAGCAGCAGTAGCAGCACTTCGGCTGAGGTGGGGGCCAGCCCCAGCAGTAAGGGCAGCCCCAACGAGGAGGCGGCTGCCGTTGAGTCGCCAGAGTCCTTGGACAACGAGGGGGCTACGGCCACACCGCCCGGTGACGAGCCCTAGGGTGCAGAGTCCTAGGGTGCCTCTGAAACTCTCTGACATTCCTTTGCACAGAAAAGGAACAACTGGGCAAGGCGCCGACCCCCCCATAACCCCTCTACCCCAGCTCCTATGCTTGGTATTACGTTATCTTTAGATCCTCGCCCTATTTTTCTCCCCCAGTCCCCCGAAATTCCTTCTTTAAAAAGAAAACGTCAACACGGAGGCCTCAAAGGATCAGTGCTTTGTGTATAATTCTGAATTGAGCTCTTATTTGGCGTGGTGTCTCTGGGACAGGGACTGTGACAGGGAGGGCCCTCGCAAAACCGCCAGAGATGATACTCCTCAGGTCTCCTGTGTAAATTCTTATCTGCATGACGGGAGTTTGATAAGTGGTTTTACTCCTCTCTCTCTCTCTCTCTCTCTCTCTCTCTCTCTCTCTGTCCTCATCTCTTTTCATCTCTTGTATTGTTGGCATACGTACATTGTACATACCATTGTATGGTTAGATCTCTGTTTCTATGATGAATTTTGTGGTGCTTTTTTCATTGTCTTAAATATTATCTTTGAGGCGATACATCAAGGTTTAAAGCAGGACTAATTGTAAGTCCTTCAAAAAGTTATTTAGAATGTTACTGCATATAGTTATTATGGAAGTCTAATATTTTATATTTGTTCCTATATTTAAAGCAGTTTTTGTCTTTTATAACACTTATAGGTTCATGTCTCTACATGAATGAGTGTACATCCACACCGCCAGAATGCAAAGCTTCTCTCCATACTGACAGCCAAGTCTGTTCAACTGTTTCCTCAAAGGAGGGAAGCACGACAGCAGAAGCCTTTGATACATACTCATCAGATTGACCGAGTCTGTTCAACTCTCAGTCTCGACATGAACCGCCGAGGCCCGACGTATGAGATTAGATTTGGAATAAGCCAGTCTATGAAATCAACTCATTTGGTGGCTGTATCTCCTCAGCAAATCCGTTTACCCCACTGTCAAAACAAATTGTGAAAATGAGGCCGCTGATAGATGCCAGAGATTTTTCTGCAGCAGGCTGTAATCACACAGGACGCTTTTTGTATCCGTTTCCCCGTTACCCTATACTTCAACTGGACCATGAGTCAACTTAAACTATGTCGCACTTTATTATTATTGTCTGGTTGGTTCAGAGGTTTAACAAGTCTAAAAGCAAGCAGTTAGCAAGCAGGGCCACCATTCACCTCCTGTTGTCTGGTGTAAATAAAGTCTATGGAACTTTTGCTGAACGCCGACCCGAGAGACACTTAGGGAGAGAGGTAAATGCTTAAACACACACAAGTGAAAAAGTAGCACAAACAGAAGAAAGTCATTGAACTGTCATCTCATTTACATTTACAGTTACAAGAGTCTAACTTTAGCCTCCATAGGTGAACAAGACTACGGCAGTGAAGGCCCTGAGTGTGCTGAAGTTGAGGTTGTTGTTGTGGTTATCATTTGTATCAGTTCTTCTCATATAGTTTTTACCACAGTGAAGTCTGCGAAAACAACAACAACAACATAGCTTCACTTTTGATTTGTCATCCAAATAAGCCTGACTTACCTCTCTGACCATCTGACTTCTTTGTAGCAATGTTACATTGTTGTGCAGGTTCCAGAAACTAACTTATTACTGTTATTACCGTCAGGAATTATGGCCCAAAATGAAAAAGATATGAACCAAGTTCTGTCAAAAGCATCCTCCAAATTTAAAAGAAAACTACAATTTATTACAACTCGGGTTTCGTCTTGGCTTCAGGGACTAAGAGTACAGGGCCCTCATGTGACAGCGGCCCACAAAGACAGTAGAATGAATAGCTGTGTGTGTGTCGAGGGGCCTATAGACAATACGTATGTACAGGGTTATAGTAACACTGGGCTCACCAATGTAATTGCTAAGATCTCATAAGGCATAAGTTGCTAAAAATAGGTCCAACAGGGCAGCAAACACCCAGACAATTAGTTTGAAACAAAGCCCCACATTAGCCTAATTTATTTTGACGAGAAAACAAAACACAAGCCAGCCTCCTGATTAACATGGACCTTAGTCATTGCATTAGCCTCATAACAGGTGCTCTGACTTCTGGTTTTGCTTTCAAAACTGTTGACTTGTTTACAACCAGTCTGATCATCTGACGTATTCGACCTCGGACCTATTTCTATTTCTAGTAATGTCACCGTGCTCCAAGCTCTCAGCTCTTACTTTGGTGAATACAGCGTTCTCATAACAGATAGAGTTTTTTTGGTTTGTTTTTTTGCTTTAGGTCACACTGTTTAACTAAGGTTATGTGTTTGAGCCTTCAGTCTGATCACAGCCTGTGGCAGCTTTGACTTCAACTTGACTTGCATGTCAGCCTAATGAGTGTGTATCCACCGCTAACAGTATGTACAACCAACCGGGCTCTACACATGCACATGGGCTCTGTTATGGCCTTATGCGCCGAGCTCCTGAACCCACTTTACTCTCTCTTTTCAGAAGTGTCTTGTTTGAACCGATGAAACACGGGGGCCATGCAATCCTTAAAACACACTGATGACGATTGTACACTAATGTAGAAAGCACACGGTGGGGCGGGATCCACAAATCCTCTCCGAACGTTCGCCTCGCTCTTCAGACTTGACAGTGTAAGCTACATTTAATGATGCAAAAGGAGATTCCAGATGACCTTTCAACCCCCCGAGAAGTGCACTCGAGCAAAGGTTCTCTTCGGACAGCAGATCCAACTGAGCTCTTAATCTCATTGGCAGGGAAGTAGGCGGTGTGTCTTACACTGGACACTGGTCCCGCTGAAATTAAACGATGACCCTAGAAAGTTGATTTTCTCCACAGCTGAGGTCACACATGATACTGAACAATGAGACATAAACTCCATTATATCCTTTAGGACCCAGATCCAAATTCAAAAATTCTAATTTATTTATTTAAAGCCCAAAATCACAAACATTGTTTGCCTCTGAGGGCTTTACAATCTGTACAGTTGTGACACCCTCTGTCCTTAGTTAAACATGGATTGTAATAATAAATAAATTAAAAAATAAACTGTAGATATACTGAGTTCATGGGTTTAGTCCAATCCCTTAGATCCCTCACGACCCTGCTGTCCCTGCTGGCTGAATAACAGCTCCATTTAATCTGAGATCAACCAACAGCATGGGGGACAAACTAACTGTAGCACTTAAACTTGTTGGACCTTTGACACGTAGCTGTGGTACTGAACTATTTAAAGGCTTATAGCAGAACCTCCGCAACCCAAAGGGGAATCCAAAGTTCAACTTTTGAAGAAATTAAGCACAAGAGTTACATACATCACAGAGAATACCGATATGGAACTGTTTTGGAAACGCTTTCACTCTGCTGCTGGAGAAAAAGATGTGTTTCTTCATTTTCTGAAATGTTGCAAAAAGTGCTGTATCTTTGGAGCACTGCAGAGGTCTCAGTCTTAGTTTTTACCACTGAGTGTGAATGACACTGTATAAGAAAGTATCTGTGCCAGCAGGTTTTGGATTTGGATCTGAAAGTGTTCATTTCCACTGGATATCGATAATTTGCTTGTATTGACTCTGCACAGGTGGGAAACTAAATTTAATTTGAGCGACCTTATGGATTGAACTGATAATTTGATTATCAGTTGAACTTGTGTTTAACAAATCTGAATTCTTTATGATTCAACTCAATTTTGAAATTCTTACTACTTGGTGACAGCAGTTGACAGAATAATCTTAAGGTCCACTTACTTGTGTTCTGGGGCATTCAACCATATCATAACTCTCCTCCATATCAGACCTCCCATCCATGTTGGCTAAAAGAACAGTTGCACATTTTGGCATATGTGTTTGCCAGTGTCAATTAAACTAGCTTAGCTTAGCATGATTGTCATGATCTTTCAGTTGAGAAGCTGTGTGATCAGCATGTATCACATCTTCAAAACAATGTGAACTCAAGGTCAACTTGCTCGCTCGCTCTGGAGCTCGGGGTCACGTCCCACAGTCTTCATCCGATGGGCTGTCTGAGATCAACTGTCCAAGCTGAAAATACATTATGCAATTATAACGTTTGATAACAAATGCAAATTCAAAACCTGACACCTTGTTTGTGGCACAGATATCTTCCCATACACGTCCCCATTCATGCTCTCAGTGTTTGCAAAGATACTGACTGTGTATGAAACTGTTGCAGCGCCTAGATGAGTCACTCAGCTTCTCGCATTTGATCTGAACCAGTAAAGTAAGACAACCCTTCAGGGCAGTGAAGGGCTCTGGGTCTCCGCAGCACATAATAAAAACCCATCTGCATTCCATCCCTGCTCAGAAATACATATCATAAGGGAAACCAGAGGTGTTTCAGTTTTTTCTTTTAACGTGTTTGAATGTGAATAATGTCCTGGAGTCTGTCAAAAGAATGATATGCAGTGTTAAGGAATACTTACTTCTATCTCAGTGTAACATAGAAAATGCTCTCCCTTGGTTCTCTCTCTGTCTTGCTCTCCTGGTGAGAGATGAAGGGAGGCATCTTGGTGTTTTTCTTTTTTTTTTTTTTTTTTTGAAGCTGGAAAACCTTCACAGCCGAAGAATGTCCACATCCACCCCTGAAGCATCGGGCCAGCCGCCAGGCACCTGACCGCAGCCGGGACTGTTATCTGTTCCTTTAGGAAACAACTTCACAATGCTGAATTACTCTTGTTCGTTTCTGTTGAATGTTGTACCGACGTAACTGTAATACTATACTATCTAGCTCACTGCAGAGATGTTATATAAATGGTGTGTGCTTTGCATTCCAATTGGCAGCTCTGTGGAAAGACGCTCTGTTATTTGTCCTTGGGAACTTTAACTCACATCCGAGTGTAAAATAAGGAGGAGGAACTGGAACTTGGTGGTCGTACACAACACACACACGCTCGTGTATGATTTGGGACGATGACAAAGTGAAGGCCATCAATGGGAGAAGTTGACGACCAAGTCACCTCAGCGCCCGACACTGTCGATATGATCTGTTTCTGTTCCATGTCAAACAACAGAGCTGCCCCCCCCCTCAACCAGGAAGCCAATCAGCTGTCTTCAATCAATCTAACCCAATCAATCGACAGCTTTTTGGTTAACAGGTCATCTAATGAACTAGAGTTTGACTGATATGGGGTTTGAAAACTGATGGACAGTCATTGATTTTATGATCAGCTGTAGTGAATATTATGTGCCAATAATCAGTCCAAGGACAAAAATGACCCTCAGATACTTTTAAGTTGAATGCATAAAGTGTGCCCATGTCCCTCGACCTGCTTCGTCTGTTAGGTTTCCCAGAATGCCTTTCAGCAACACCCAGACAACCACCCTCCATGGGGAGTATCTTAAAGCTGCACTTTTTTTTATGTTAACAATGGATGGAATTGAACAACAGGACATAAATACAGCATTAACTTCTAGACAACTAGCCACTAAACGTATTGAAATTTGTATAAAAAAACAGCACTACAGGTTTAAAAAGTCAGTATCAGCCCCACGTATTGGTCTAACCCTAAATAACACCTTACCCAGGACCCAGAAAACATGACTGTGAACCTCAGTATCAATCATTAACAGTAGCTCTGTTGTTGTCCGTCCTGGAGATGTTCTTGGTCGACATTGCAAACTGTCCACAGTCGCCTTTTTTTCCATCGGTATGCGAAAATCTCACCACCAATCATATGCAGTGTTGTATAGTCGTGTTAATATGAGACATGGTGGTCACATCTTACTGGGCGTGAGGTGGAAGGGGCGGGGCTCGCTGTGGGCGTCTCCCATCAGCTGCTGCTGCCGGCCCGTAGGGTGAAGTCGACCCCAGGAGCTGCTCTGAGGTTTGAGCTTCAATCTGTGTCAGCTCTCCATTTTAAATATTGTCTTTGTTTGTACATTAACATATGCTTTTTATGTTCATATACTGTTTAACTTTACCATGAACTGTCCTGGCAAAGTAATAAAATATATTTATTTTAAAATACTTGAGTGCGAGCAGATGTATTGTCACATCTAAACCCAGGTTAACACCCTGACATACAGTCTATGTGTAGTGTTCACAGTCGTAACCAGTACCAACTCATCTGATGATATGACTTTTACTGTCCAGTTTTAATGGATAATATTTGTTATTATCACTATCTGCTAGGCCAGATTGGGACACTGAGTCTACTGTGAAAATTTACTACATTTCCAATTCATTATGTTTTGTAAGGCTATGTGTGTACTGCTTTTAAAGAGGTGCTCAGTTAGACTTATCTTTAATATGAATGCTCTCTTTTGTCCATCAATGGATCCTGTTGAAATGTGGCTCCACTTGTTCCTCTCAGCTGATTGGTGACACTTTGTGATCTATCCATCCACCATCCACAAAAGCCTAATATACTTTCTATTAAATCCAACTGCCTTCCCCTTTATAACCGACAGCCTGTTGGTTTACATTGAGATTGACACTGCCTGCAGGAAATACATCACACAAAGGCAGTAATGATTCCATTTCACGGGGCCTTTAACTATATAACCTCAGTGTGTGTAACAGCATTTTTTAAAGAATTTGTGTGGTTCTTCTGTGTAATAAAATTGCTCAGTCATGAAAGAATCAGGCTAGTGAAACCACAGACATTTCATTGTTTACTTTCAACTTCATGTTCAAAAAGTTACATAGTATTTTAACAATTAAAATGTGCTAAAGCACAGCGTTCTAAACTTCTAAAAGCCGCTTCGGACAAATACAGACCATTTCAATGAGCATAAAAAAAGAAACCTGTATATGTATAATAAAAAGTGTAAAACACCTACACGTTAAAAATCATTGAACATCACCATTAATGAAAATAAAATGAAACAGGAAATGTACAAAAGTCTGTGGGAACACAGAGGGAGGAGGAAACTTCCATACGAGCCATACGAGTGTGGTTGAAAGTGACCAGAGGTGGTTTTAATCAAACATGTCGTCATCGTCGTCGTCTTCATCGTTGTCCGACTCGTCAAAGTACTTCACTTCCTTCTTGGAGCGGCCCGGTCGGTCACGGGAAAGAGCGTTCATCACACTCACGCTGTTGCTGTCATCGTCCTCGTCGTCTGATGGAGGTTTCTGAAGGCTTCTGCACAGGAAGACAAACAGTTTATTATAGTCACCGTTTAGGATCTTAATGCATCAAACAGTCCAACAAAGGTTGTTGGCTGAGATCAAAACAGCTGCATATTTAGGTAAGTAAAAGTAGTAATATAAAATAAAAATACATATTTACAATCAAGTCATGCAATGAAAACATCCCATACTTTAAGTACCAAACACAGAAGCACTCATATGTTAGGATGTATTATATCATTAGACTGTTACAGCAGGAGCATTAATGTGTAAGCAGTGCTGCTGAAATAGTTTCAGGTGAAGCTAATTTCAACTGCTTTCAACTGTAACAGTGTGTCATATTTTATAAGCTGATCACGTGTTTTTGTTTGAGGAAGTATAGAGTCACAAAATAAGTGTAGCTAAGTCCACCATTTCCTTTTGAACTGTAGTAGAGTTGAAGTATAAGCAAGCATGAGATGGAAATACTCAAGCAAATGTATGTGTGAAGAACTGAGTAACAAGAACTGAACGCTCCAATTAAATATTTGATCATATTTGTAATCTCTATTCTTTGATCAGACAGATTCCTGATTTAAAAGCCGTTTTTCTCAGGCTGCTGTGTTCAGACAGTAATCATTTGTTTTATCAAATTACAGACAGGATTTTGTAGAAAATATTCTCAAATATTCCTCATAAAAGAAAGAAGAAAGTAGAACACAGAAAGAAGATGAACTGACAAATCAACCAGACGGATAGATCGGCCGATCTGTCAGACGCCAAGTACAAAGTACAGATGACGAAATGTTGGTCATTGGTCATTTAGAAATAAGGTACTCACTCTGCCGGCAGGTTTAGCCGCTTTCTTCATTGGACTGTAATCATCTTCAGAGCCAGAGCCCTTCCTCTTCCTCCCCCGGCCTTTACCTGCACAAAGCCCACGTGAACAAAACGTGACCAAAACATTCACCATCAGCAGTGCATTTTATTCATTTATTCATTTTTGGCAAGGAAACACAGAGTCTGCGCTGTACCTTTAAGAGCTGGTGCTGGCTTCTTGGATCCCGTGTCAGAGTCAGAGTCCCAGATGGATTTATCTGGTTTCTTTGCTTTTGGTGCTGGTGGCTTCTTGGGTTTGGGAGCTGCCTCAGAGGGCTTCTTAGCTGCTACAGATCAAACAAAAACCAGACAATTAAATACTACTTACACATGGTGAGTCTACCATTTATCTCTCTGTGATGGATCACTGAATTCATGAAGTCAGTGATCTCTTACAAAACCATCCCCTCTCTCCTCTTGTTAAAGTGTTGGCTAATGCTGCATCAGAGCTCCCTCTGATGGACACACTGAGTCATTACCTTTCTTTGCTGGCGATAGTTTGTCAAATGCAGAGGTGCTGGAGTAAGTGGAGAACACTCCCCTGTCTTCGTCACTGTCAGACTTGGACCCATCTATAAGACAAACACAACATTCACCTGCTGTACAGATCACTCCTGCGTGGATACATCTCTGGCTGCGTTAACATTTTGTAAAGCAAATCATTCAAATGTGCACATTTCCTTCTGGCCCATAGCATTCTGAAGACTAAAAACAAAAGGATTCTTTAATATTGTGGGTGGAAGAACATTCACATTTGCTTTCTTTGCAGTTCAGATGTAACATACTGTGTCTTTTATACAAACAAACTAATCAGATGCTGTTTCTTTTATAAAACACTGAGAAGTAATTTTCACTTTTTACTTTATAGATCAAACATCGATAATTAACAGATTAATCAATAATGAAAATAATTGTTTGCTGCAGCCCTTAGTGGTATAGAAAAATATTGTCACATGGAAGTAATACTCATATCACCATACCTTACACTACAGTATGTTTTAAACTCACCACTGTCCAGGCTTTTTTCAGAGAAGGCTGACTTGGACGAGAAGATACTGGTTGTCTCCTTCTTTTTAGCTACAGGTGCAGACCTTCGGAAAAGCAGAAACAACAGATTCAATAATTGTTTTCTGCAAATTTAAAGGAAACTTTTACTAGATAGCACATGGTAGAGCGATAATGAGAAATAAAAAGGGAAAGAAGGGGGTGACATGCAACGAGGGTCCCTGGTTAGGCTTGAACATTTGAGATGTTACAGTTACGTGGGAAGTGTCTTGGACACCCCAAAGACTGTCTGAAAACTGCCCCTTCTATAAACAGTCTATCTCAACCATGAGCTCTTGACCGCGGTTTAAATCTTACGTGGTCTTTTGTTTGGCTGGAGAGTAGGAGTCTTCGTCATCATCGTCGTCATCATTGTGGTCGTTGTATCGCTCCTTGGTCTCAGAGGAAGTGAAGTCATCTTTAAACGACCTCACTGGAGAAGAAGCCACATCGTCATCACCGTTCTCCTCTTCATCCGCCTCCTCCTCCTCTGAGAAGTCAAACGTGTATTTTGGCTTGGAAGCTGAAAGGCAAGAGCAGAGTCTGTGTCAAACCGCATTATTACTGCTATGGATTCTGGTGCCTCGTACAATAGTTATTCGCCTTGCGCCTGGGTTGCATCAGACTGCGCCCTCAGACACTCAAAGCCGACAGAGGCTGATCAGGCTGACATACCCAGTTCACAAGTTAGTTTGGCCTCAGGCTGCTTGAAGTGGATTGAAATTAATTTCCTACCAGCCCCTCTGTAAGCAGCTACCTGATCCTGACAGCAGGTAATATCAAAGACACACATATTGTATATATTAAAAGAAAGACAAAGGCTGGACAAATACATCACGGATTCTGTAACAGTTAAACAAGCAAACAAAAGTCTCAAATGACGAATAAATGAATGTTACTTTCATTTATTCAAATTATTTGCCAATTCTGTTCTTGTTGATATGGAAGAGTCAAAGAATCTTGTTCTCCTTTACAAGTGAGGGACTGGAACGTTTTTTAAAGGCTGTTTTAATACAACATTTGGATATCATTTGTATGTTTTGATTTTTGATTTTTGTCATAGTATTAATTTCTCCAGGATATAAACTATATTTATACTTCAATAATATACTATCAATATTACTAACAGTTATAATGGGAAAATAAAAAACAACTCTGGATGGGGAACATTGCCTGACAACACAAACAGCCAATCACATAAAAGACATGATGGTCTGTCTGATAAATCCTAGAGCCTACTCCAGCGTGTTCCTTCACACAGTAATGGCAATTCAACAGTAAAGTTTCACTCAGCTACCAAGACTTTGATACCAGCTCGAACAGTCTTTCTGTTGACTAATTTTATACTGTACACTTACAAACACACATAACACTGAGACTCTGTAAAAAGGACATCCTTATTAAAAAATACATGATGAAATAAGGACACACAGCATGCATCATGCTCAGTCCTACGTGGGAGTAAAGTTGGTCCCTCCTGCAGCCCATCAGAATATATGCACGTCACCAACAGAACGGCAGTAGATACTCAATTTCTCAAATGACCTAAAAGCACAATCTGGCAACAGTGACAGTGGACATATTTACCTGATGCCCTCTGGGACTTGTTCTCTCTGGGGACGATGGGCTGACTGTCCTCCAGGTCGCTGTCTGACTTTGACTCGTCATCAGACCAGGGGTTTCTCTTCTTCACCTTCTTAACAGAAGCACCTTTGGGTCCTGGAGGTTTTCTCACTCTGGGAGCTCCTGCAACACAGTAAACAAGATTACCAGACTGCTTGTAGACTGTCAGTATTCTCACTTAGGACTGAGGAGCGCCTGGCTGTTCAATAATGGATTACAGTTGTCTCACTGCACTGCAAAGCATCAAAGAGGCCCGGGGTAATAGCTACTTTCAAAACACAGTATACGTAGGAGACAGAACCGTCTCTGGATAGTCAGAGTTAACAAATATCTGTCGGTCTTTGCTGATAGGTAATTTATCTGAAGCTTTTAGTCACACACCAAGGCCAAATCATTTCTTATAGCCCTCAGCTCCAACCTTCAAAACGTTCCATCCAAAAGTTAAAAACATTTTTAATTCAGAATTGCATGGTTGAAGTTTTCAGTCTAGCACTGACCAGGCTCTTTCTTCTCTTTCTTCACACGTGGAGCTTTTGGTTTGGCCACAGCGTTTTCTCCAGTTCCTCCCTCACCACCCAAACCTTCGTCATCAAACTCCAATTTCACTGCCGGATCTGCGTCACCCTGAGAGAACAACACAACATGTCACACTCCTGGATTCTTCAGATCACTCTTTTCATTTTAGTATTACACAGGCAGTTGTTACCTTCTTCTTTTTGGTCAGTTTCTTGGCTGCGTCGGATTTAATTGGCTGAGTTGGAGGCTCCACCCTGCGGCCAAATGGAGAGGGCATGGTCTCCTCCAGGTTCATCTTCTTCACTTTTGGTTTGCCCACCTTCCCCTTCACCAGTTTGATGGCCTTTCCTGAACTCTGCTCCTCTCGCTCCTGGGCCTCCAGTTTCTGACAGACAAAACACGATTTTTAAGTTACAGAACTTTTAAGTTTCTAAACAGTACTGAAAAAGCATCTGAGTGGCCAGCACAAACAAATGAAGCCCAGTTCCTCATAAAAGCCAGGTTCGAGGGAAAAAAAAAAAAAAAAAAAAAAACACACAGAGAAGGTGGAATTACCTGCACTGTAATAGCTCATTGATTAATTCAGTATAGACATTTCCATAACATCAATTCCATCAGTACAACAGAGTCCTGTCATATTCCACCACTCAGTTAATTTTTTATTAAGTAGTAGTTATTTGTTCCAATCTACTTTTTTCCCCCAAGCAATGTTAGACTGTCAATAACACTCAACATTTCTTGAAGACATTTCAAAATAACAGCCATTAGTGCAGTGAGTATTTCATCTGAGTGACAGTAATTTAACAGAATAGTGTGACTTTCCGGTGGACAGTAAGATGAGAAGATTGATATCAGTTTCATGTCTGTCCATTAAACATAAAGCTACAACCTGTCGCCTCTTAGCGTAACATAGCACAAACACCAGACACAACAGGGAAACCGCTAGCTTGGCTCTGTTCAATGTGTTATATATTTGTGAGAGATCTTTACAAACAGATAAGAGTGGTGAGTATGACGTGACAGTGGGTCACAGTCAATGATAATTAAGTTATCAAGTATGCCTCTGCACAGCATAGCAAGTCTTGCCTGCTAACACAACAATTAATAGATATAAAACACAAAACTTACATCCAGCTCCTCAATGAACACTGCCAAGTCCTCCTTCCACAGATCCTCTGGTTGTTTTTTCTGGAGATCATTCAGCTCTGCCCTCTGCACATGAACACACATTCACTTAGTGAACTGAAAGACTTCATACACTAAATCTGAAGTCTGGTACGGCATCATAGTCAACTAAATGGGAATGAGACACCCAACTCCAGACCAATGAATAAATGCAAAAAAAAAAAAAAAAAAGCTACAATAACCACGTCCTGACAGGCATAAACACGTGAATGATGAGGTTAAAAGTGATAGGTTATAGATAATAGATTAATATAATACCTTCTGGTCCCTCTGTTTGAGCAGCTCATCCACCTTCTCTTTAGTCAGGCACCACAGAGGCATGTTGAGGATGTAGTTGAAGTTTGGCCCTGAAGAGGAGCCGGAGTCCACTGAGCTGTCGCTCTCGTTTCCATCACGGTAATCTTCTTCCTGAGCCTGACAGAGAAAAAAAAGAATGTTATACAACTGAAATGAACCCATGCATGCACTCATATACTTGTACAGTACTCATGTACTGACATGCTGTAATGAATAACCTTTGGAGTGGTGCAACAGAAGCTCCCTCTTGTGTCTGAGAGAGTTTGAGAGTACTACTACTACTTATGGGTGTAATGAATTTTTACTTGGCCATGTTGCTCCTGCGTAAATTTGTGCAGATGTGCCGTATGTCCAAGCCATCATAACAGTACCTTTTCCTGAGCCTTGGACCAAGCAGCCACTGGGTCGGACTCATAGCCTTTCTGGACCAACATGCGGATCAGATCACGCTTGGATTTGTTCTCTGTTAGGAGAATAAAAATAAGTGTTAGAAAAGAAAACAAATTCAACCACTCACTGTCAAATAAGAATTTAATTTATGACTTTCAGCATTCTTACCGATTGAAATTTTCCCCTCAATCTTCTCCAGTACAAAGCGTGCCTGGTTGGACAGTTTGGCGGCCTCGGCTCCCAGGCTGCCCAGTGACCAATCCTTCCTCAGTTTGTAATAGTGCAGGCGGAGCTCAAAGAACTCCTTGAGAATGTCCTGGACTGAATCGTACCTTTTTAGACAACCCATGTGGTCAAACAGTACCTGAGGATTAAGTGGTTTAAACATCAGTTAATTACACTCCACTGGCAAAGCCATCCGTATTTCAAAACAGAAGACAAGTGCACATTACCATGGAGTTACAGGTAAGGCTGGACTGCAGCTTGAAGACTTTGTGAAGGCCAACTGCCTCGGCCTGGGCCAGTTTCTCCTCAGACATGCGAACCACAAACTTGACTGTGGTATCTGTGTGGTATTCCTTATAATCAGTGATGAGGGCTGGTGTTTTGTCAGTGCCCTGCAGCATGGGCTCTAGCACAGACTCCTTATAGGCCTGCACACAAGGAAGAAACATTCAATTCAATGCATATGCACCACCATTTACCAAACATCTCATTTTTTGTTTTTTGTTGTATCCTATTACTATTATGAAATATCTCATATCTTCACATGAAGACCAGTTATCTTCTATCTCAGAAGAAAAAAAAAACACTGTTACTCCAGTGGCTGAATTGTACCTGAGTCCATGTCCGAACAGGAAGCTCTGTGATCTCAATGGTGTTTCTGTCTATGACTGACACCTCTCCACTGACCAGGTACTGGTTCTGACCCAGTTCATGGATGAGCCCCTTAAAGTTTTTGTAGCTGGGAAGCTGTTTGGGAACAGAAGGAATTAGTATGTGGCCTGCACTACACCACAAGCAACAAGGCATGAGCGTCCATGAGCAATCAGGAAAGCACAGCTAATCTGTGTGCTGCTACCATGCTAATGAGTCAAGAAAATACGGTGAGGGCTGCCAAAAGGTTTCCTCTGTTTGGTTTCCACAACAATTTTAGAAGAAAAATCTAGTTGGGAAAAACATTCAGGCCCTATATGCTGTAATATGGTATATGCTAAACTCACTGAGTGTGTCTGTGATCAAACTTAGAATTGAATATTTAGGGAAGAATATCAACAAACAGGTATGTAATTACATCAACATGACAAACTGACATTGAACCGTTGGTTGGTGATCAACGGTGTGACACAAATAGATACAATGAGATAAAGTTGCTAGTTGAGTAGGTGTTGAGTAAGTGTTAATAAGTCAATATGAGAAGTTTAAGATATCAACATATCACTAAGTCAAACTGGCACACATGGAAATCTTAGTCTTAGTACCATTGGCAGGGGGTCCTGGTGGTTGAGCATGCGGTTGATGTTGTTGACAATCTCTCTGGGGTTATAGTTGGGGATCTTACATGCCCACCCTGTCCCGATACCCTCGGCACCATTCACCAGCACCAGTGGAATAATGGGAATGTACCACTCGGGTTCCACCTTCTGGTTGTCATCGTACAGGAATTTGAGCAGGTTGGAATCCACTGCTGGGAACAGCAGCTTGGCTAGAGGACTGTGGGAAACAAGACCACCATTATGAGACTTATTTTACAGGTTGTATATAAGTTTTAAACAATAAACTAATTCTGTAAGAAAAAAAACATGTTGTCACAAAGAGGCATAAAGAAGAATGTGTGGAATTTAAGTAACATAAATATTGGTTCCATAAACTGGCATAGACAAAAGAATCCCACTATTCTGCTCACAGTTGCTTTACCTGAGCATGGTGAAGATGTAACGAGGGCTGGCAGCGTCTTTGCCTCCATTGATACGAGTACCAAACTGGCCCAGTGGCTGCAGGATGTTCACGTTGTTGCTGCCCACAAAGTTCTGGGCCAAGTTCACAATGGTCATCATGAGAGCTTGCTAAAGACGCAAACAGGAAATGGGCGATCAGTAACAGTGAATAAACTAGAGAGTCACTTAAATCACTCTACACACTAGCTCATACAAGTGGTTTGGCAGATTCAAGTTTGAGGTTGTTTAAATACTAGCAAACACACAACCCCATTTTATGATCTCTTAAACAGATATCACGTTTTCAGTTTTAAATGTCTGTCACAAAGCAAGCATGACAGAGAAAGACAAAAACAATCAAGTCACTTCAAGAATTACCATTTTACACTGGGTGGAACAATGGATAGTTAACAACTCATCTTCCCCAGTGTTATAATGACATGTCTGGAAAACAGTGAGTTGAGTGTACCTCTCCGTGATGGTAGGCAGACATCTCTGCTACTGAACCAGCCAGCTGCGCTACCTTCACCTCCCTCTTGTCATTCCTCTTCAGGCAGGTGAACAGCACCTTCCTCTGGCCTGGCTTCAAACCTGCAAACAAAACACACATCCCATCAGAAACACATCACCATTCTTCCAGAGTCAGAACAGATCGTGATGGCTGTAATCATAATAATTATTTTATAATTCATTATAAAAGAAGCAAACCAAGCAGAGATAGAGTGAGTATACAAACCGTCAACCAAGGAAGGAATAGATCTCTCATTGTCAGAGTTGGAGAAGAGAATCAGCTCTTTGTTGATGAAGTCATTGTAGGAGAGGTGCCTGGCCTGATTTCCATAAAGGTATTGCTAAAAATAAAAATGAATAGACATATGTCAGTCAGTTGTATAATGTTTAATCAGTGGGGTTTTAAATTTGTTCTAGCACAGGAGTTTTCTGAGAGTTTAACAAACTGTCTTATGCAAGACGGCGCTGCAGATGGCAACCTCAGTCCTGCACTCTCTGGTGCTTACTCTGTTTTTATTCATTCGTTCAATTTTCAGCTCTCCCTTTCTGATCACATTCAGCAGGTAGGAACCTTTAAACCTCTGACTATCCACTAGTTAAACTGTTTTTCATGAACCAGACAGTTTTAAACAGCTGTTAGTTAGAAGAGCAGCAGCTCTCTATGGGATCTATAGAAGGGGGAAGCGAGTTGGGAGCGCTCGTGGATTTTTAACTGTGTTTCCATCAATCCATCTGGTGAATGTCCGCTCTCTAGCCAACAAGATGGATGAACCCTTGCTTAGTGAGCACATCCCGGACACAGCACTCCAAGCAGGGAAATAGAGGGGCTTTTTAGGAATCATGCAGGCCTCAGTTAACGGAGTAAACCTCAGCCATGAGCAACCAAACTACAGGCAGCATATTAACCATCGCACCAGGGATAAAGAGATACTGGACCATTGTTATACCGTTATAAAGGACACCTATCACTCTGTCTCAGCTTTGGCACTCTGATCACTTTCTGGTTCATGTCAGCCTGACCTAGAGACAGAAACTAAAATCTGCTAAGACACAAAGGATAGACCAATGAGGCCAAGGCAATTTCCAGGCCTGCTTTGACTGCACTGATCGCAGACACAGACCTGGATGAACTCACTGACACTGTACACCATATTTTATGACTGTGTGTGTTGACTAATACCTTGCACATACAATAACAAACTCTGGTTTACTGCAAAACTCAGGCAGCTTCATCAGGCCAAGAAGGAGGCCTGCAGAAGTGGAGAGAGAATATTGTACAACCAGGCCAGAAACACAATGACAAATGAGATCAGAGTATCAAACAGGAGCTACAGTGAAAAGCAGAGAAACTGGGTTTAAGGCAGCAACTTAGCAGCATTGGTGTGGAAAAGCCTACAGGACATCAACTATCACAGGAAAGCACTCCGCACATTATGAAGGCCCATCTACTGACTAGGGATCTGAATGTGTTTTACTGAAGGTTTGATAAGACCTCTCTGACTCAGATACCACCTATCTGGACCGCCTGCCACCACCTCATCCTTCCACAGTGACAGCCCCCATCTGCACTCAGGATCTGCTGATCCAGTTTTACCGTGAAATAATCCAGTCTGTTCGCTTCACATCCATCAGTCTGGTTTGGATTGGCCACCAAACAGGACAGGAACAGTCTGCCCTCCATTCAGGACTTATTCATCTCCAGAGTTAGGAAATGGGTAGAAAACATCACCTCATATCCATTATAGCCTTGACTCAACATATAACTCCATCCCTTTGATCGGTGCAAGAGAGCACCGTACGCCAAGACAAGTAGACACAAGGACAGGTAACACTCATCAGTGTCAATAACCCCTTAACAAACCATCCATTTATATTTCACTCCACTTAAAATACGCATGATATTCTTACAGGTTAGAAAAAACTACAAAAAAAAGTTTTCTAAAGACTTTAGAAAGAACTACATCATGCATGTGTGCGCATACTTGGCCGGTAAAGTGGATTCTGTGTCTTTTGGGGACATTTTCAGTTCAAAAAGATATCGGAGGAAAACCATACAAATGATAAAATTTCACCTATTCAGTTTGTGAACGTCTGTCCAAAGAATTCCCACAATAGGAGCAGCTCATTAAAAAACAAAAAAAACACTTCACATACACAGATCTTACTTTTTTCTCTCATCACTGCCTCACACAAACTAAGCCACAAACCTCTGGCAAGCCGTGCATCCTCCTCTGGCGTCTGTCCTCCATGAAGTTGGTCAGCCACTCCTTCCTGTCATCCGTCTTTTTCTTGCTGAAGGCCTAGAGCAAAACAACCCCAACATTGCAGCTTAGACTCCATTACTACATACTTAATATTTTTTGGTATGGATCATACTGTGTTTGAAGCAGACAGTATCTAAGTACTAACCACCTGCTTGTATCGGGACACCTCTACACTTATTTTTAAGTTGACCGTTCCTGATTGGAATCATAATTTGCCAATTTCAGACTGCACTTCATTAAAGCATAGTTACTTACTGTACTTGGTAACAGGGTGTTTGATTGTGCATTATACTGGAAGCTAGTTTTTATAATTCTGCTTCCCTAGAGAACAAGTGTAGCATTAAACTCACCAGAGTAATGGCAGCATCATCCTCTGCACCGCTGTATCTGAATGTGATGCGATGCTTCTCCATTTCAGCAAAGTATTCCTTTGCCTCTTTGCTTGTACTTGTACCCAAACCTGGTACAAAAATGTAATATCTTTAAGTCAAACAATTTTTCAAACACAACAGACTAGAATCTAAATATCTTCATTTGCATTACAATAATATATTTAAATACTTGAATAGCAAACCTTTGTAGTACTTTATATGCCAGGTTTTATAGTTCTCTGTTTGTTTCTTCCACTCATCAAACTCTGGAATGCTGTAGAAGGCCAGCTCCTGCTTGTTCTTGGTCGCCTGCAGACAAAAAATTCCAGCTTTACTGTGCATTTGTGTGTATTTTTCATCATGTCTACAAATATTTCATGCAAACATCTGATGCAAACAATCCCTTAACAGAGTGTTCCACCAATTTAGCATATTGCTCTTATAAAATATATTTTCTTTTATGTTCCACACAATCTTCTTCCTTGACACAACATGGTGTCTACATCACCCACAATGCGACTCTGCCACTGACTGACACTGTCTGTCATTGATGCAAGTGTGTTATGCCAGTAGGAGCTATAGAAGCCTTGAGCTGCCAGCCTCAAATGGAGATGACAAGCAAACTACAGAGGTCGGGTTCACTTCTCTGTAACTTTCTAACTAGGACTTTTTCCATTTTCAAACTTGTCGACTCTTCCCACCACACACAGCTCCCTATGTGGACACGAAAGGGTTTTTCCACGTATGCAGTGGTACCCACTCAACACCTGGAGGCAGATGAGTCTTCCTTTAATAGAACAGTGCTGAGAAACTTCACATACTGCAGCTTCAAGCTGCTTCATCTGCATATTTGACAATTATGGACAGAAGGTCTGGTGCACTTCATAATCTGTCATACTAAATCCAGTATTACCTGCATTATTATTATTATTATTATTATTACCTGCGTTTAGTAGTGCTTGTTATCAGGTGTATTGTGATGGTAATATAAAGTGTGAGGTTGTGTCTCTCTTACTTTAACAATGGGTGTGATAAACTCCTCCAGGAATGTGTGTTTCAACAGGGATGGCCAGTTGTGGTGGAAGAAGTTGATGAGCAGACCTTTGATATGGGACCCGTCTTGATCCTGGGACAAGATGAGAAATGTTACAACTGCTGGTTAAACTGCTATTTGTTATACCACAGCTGTGTGAGTGTCAGCAAGGCAGGTCACCTGATCTGTCATGATCATAATCCTGCCGTAGCGCAGGCTCCTCAGTGACTCTGGGTCGTCATAACTTTTCTTGTACTGGAGGCCGACAATTTTGATGATGTTGTTAATCTCAGCATTTTCCATGATCTGTTGACAAAAAAAGGCTATGTCAGATGCAAGGCAGAACAGTTTTTTTAAAGCAGTATTTTTATATGTATTTTGACCCAGTTAATTATGTGAAAAGGAAGCAGATTATTCCCACTGAGAATAAATCAGTCCCAGCTGATTTCAACTGCTTTCAGATCTTTGATTTGGCAAAACCAAACAATGCTGGCTCATGTAAATTGTGGGCAGGTTCCTCCAGCAAAGGATCTGAGTGTGACACAGACTAACTGTACACCACCTCTTCAGCAGGAAATGAGTGTTTAAGTAAATGTGCAGATGGTAAGAAAAGCACAACATTTAAAATGAGGCCAGACATTTTTCAGGGGTTAAAACAACAAACCACTGTTCATAGGATGGTGAATATCTGACATAGAAAAGACACGTCAATGTTGGATCTGCAAGTGTGCACCTTTTTACATATCAACAAATAATGATCCTACAGTACACTGACATCAAGGACCTAATAAGGATACAGGCCAGGCTATCCCTCTAGAACACCTTCATGACATCTTCATTTACGTTCTCTCATCTTCCCTGCGCTATGTTATGTCAGGACCTTCAACAATAGTTATTTGAAAGTCTATAAGATGGAAATTCTGCTCTGTACTTACTGGACAAGAAGAAAACGTTTTGAAGTTATTTCATAACTACTTTACTGGAAACAGCCATCGAAACGACTGGGTCACAGAAGTAATGTAGTAATACTTGTGTGGTACACAGCAAATTTACTGCTAAATTTGTCAGTGCGTGTTTAGTGAGCTTTGACCTGTGACTCTGCTCCTCTTTCCTGGTGTACTTTATCAATTTTTAACATGTGCTGTCCTGGCATTTGATTTCAAGATTTCAAGAATTTATTGTCATTACACAACAATTTACATTAGCAATCATTGGTAATTAAATTCCTTACATCTCAGGCTCCCCAAATGATGCTAAAAAAATATTAACAAGAATAGAGACACTCAACCAAAAATAGATTAATCAATAAAAATATAAAATAAAATTTAAAATAAATAATATACTAGAGTAATAAAATAAATAAAGACCTTATAAATTATACAATTAAAATATACACTAAGTAATATACAACTAAACAGATATACAATAATATATATACACAATAGAAAAAAAAAAGGTGGGGAACTCTGTAGGATGGTTGCTGACATACCAAAGTGCTGACTGACAGAATTAAATCTCAGTCCCACTCAGTCTAACATGACTCACCTCTGCAATATTCCTGTAAGCTAAATGTAGTTACTACAAATCTTACCATTGCATCTTCACATGATGTTTCTTTTATTTTGTCCACAATCTGTGGAAGAAATATCGTAATTATTCAGTCTTATACCTGCTTGTGTGTCGCCTCTCGCACGTTTAGGATTTTTCCTCTCAGTGGGAACACTCCATAGCGATCACGACCGATGACTCCTAGTCCGGAGACAGCCAGAGACTTAGCTGAGTCTCCCTCAGTGAGGATGAGAGTGCATTCAGAGGAGTGTTTGCCACCTGGGACATGGAGAAGATTACCATTAATTAACGTATCACACAAAAGGACTTTGTGTGATTTTGAGCTGTCCTAGTAGGAAAAGCACAGACCATACTTACAACTCAATTCAAGAGAGATACTATATTATAGAGATACTTCACCATTATTAGAGAATTTATGGCATATTCAGTAATCCAAAATTCAACCTCCAACAGTGTAAATTACCCCTATATTATATACTAATTTCAGTTATACCCATAATCCGCAAATAACCCGCCTCTTGAGCAAAGCTTCATAACCAATGTGTACTGGCAACAGATTAAACACATTGATAAATGATCACACCGATAACACACCTGCATCATTGGCGTCGTCTAGCTTGGGGATGCCTTTGATCTTGCTGTGCTTCACAGAGGAGCACTTCTTATTCAGCTGTGTCTGAGCTTTGAACTTCACCCAGTTGAGTATACTCTCAACAATCCCACAGTTGGTTGCCTGTGGGTGACAAGAGACAAAATCCATTCACTGATGCTCAGCAATTCTAAATGACAAACCAAGTGAGGGGATGAAAGCGAATAAGAAGTGTCCTTACGGCTCTGACAAACTTGTCTGACAGAAGGCACTTGGACCCAAAGCTCTTAGTCTGGAGTGTCATATTCTCCTTGGTCTGGGAGTCAAAGCTGGGGTTCTCGATCAGTGCGTTCACAAACACCCAGATGTGGTTCTTCACCTGAGGCACAAATGAGAGGAAGGTCAATCAGTTTTCAGCACACATCTGCAGTGAAACATGCAATTGAGTTAGAAATATTGTGTGAAATCATCTGTAACCGTACCTGGAAGGGTTTGACTGACACTCCTGCCTTGTTCTTCTTCTTCACCACTTCAATAAGTTTGGACACTATTTGGTCCACCACATAGTCAATGTGTCTGCCACCCTGAAACATACACACCTTCAGTGTTAGAAACTCATTTTCACTCTTTGCTTCCCCGTTTACTGAAGGTTTACTTGACATTTAGATACCTTGGTAGTGGCAATGCTGTTAACAAAGCTGATTTGCTGGAATCCCTTCTCGCTCAGGGTGAGGCAAACCTCCCACCGCTCGTTCACAGTCTCGTTCACCACCTTCAGGGCCACGCCCGTCTCATCCAATTTGTCCTTCACATACAGATCCACATAGCTGCGGAATCCATTTATCTTTAGTGACAGAAAGGACAGATGCATGTTGGAATCAGTAAGTAATATTCACCTTTGTGATATCATTTAAAAAAAAAATCACAACTGTTCAACACATTGACATGAGTAAGTAATAAGTCCTGTACGGGTCAAAGAAATCATGACAACAGTCATGAATTTGCATTAGCAGAAAACAGAATCCGCTTGGAGATGTATTAATCACTGGTTATGTGAGTGTGTCTTTTTTTTAATCCACACAGTACTCTGTATCTAAAATAGATGGAAAACCACATTCAGAAAACCATTTTCAGATAGCAAAGACACCAAAAAACAGCGATCTCTGAATCAGGATAACAGCACATAATACAATTTTCAGCATCAGGAGCTGTAAATTACAAAAAACCTCAAACCTGGTTAATATTTCTGGTGGCTGTAATGACATTTAAACCTCTACTGAGTTTGTCTTTACCAATGACCAAGTCTGTCACAGTCAAAATCCCACATAAGTACCACAAATACATCATGTGTCATGAGATGAAGGAGACTTACAGGTAATTTTTTCCCGTTCAGTGTGACTTTAACCCCCCTGCAGGAGCCAGCTACATCATATGCTCTGCGAGTAAGAAGTGCTACAATATCCTTGTCCAGTTTCTCCATCTTAAACTTGGAAAGGTCTGGCTGGAACGTCACGCAGGTGAAATCGTCTCCGTCAAAGAACTTGATCTTGGGCTCAGAAGTCTTGGACATGTTGTTCTGCCATGTCTGGGAATGATAAAACATATTAACATACACACATACCTGCCATTGCCTCAGATAGTATCCACTGTTAGATTATTTATTTTATTACTGGAGATATAATAAACTATGTTTATCCTCTTAAACTCACACCACCATTACAGTATGAGTGTATTAAGCCCATTTCCCAAACAACTACTATATGAAACCCCCAGTGACTTCACAATTGTGCCCATATAACCCTGGAGGGTGCAACACAAAAGGTGATAATATACACAACCTTACCCCAGATATGACCACATGTCAAACCCTATAAAACAGCAGTTACTTCATTCAAAGATCAGATGACATTGGTTAGATTATTACTGTCTGTAAACAAACAAGACCATCACCCTGGGGTGACTATAATTGAACTGAGTTGTAGAGGAGCACATTAGCAGCTTCTACAGCCTGTAAACAAACATTTTCTGTGTTTACTGTATTCAAACTACAGAGCTGAAATATGCACAAAGAGGAGACAATGAAAATAAAAACATGCTGATTTTTTCCAAAGACTTGTTTATCTTGTAGTGTAATGGAGAAGATTACAGTTTACAAAAGAGGTAAAGATACTCTTTGTGAAGGCAATTTGAGTTATAGGTATTTAAATTAAGTATGAGCATGATCAATCCTAGTGTCATTATATCAAACTATCAAAGCACGAGCAGAGACCTCCTCACCTGTTTGAAACTGTGTCTGTATTCCTTGCAGGCAGTTTCCACTGTGAACTTGGTACTGAAGATATTGCAGAGTTTAGCACCGTACCCATTCCTTCCACCTGTAGCCAGACAAACAGTCAGCATTTCACACAGCTATTGGCTCAGTTCACCTTCCTGAGGTGACTTCAGTAACCACTGATAAAGATGTTGGCTCCTCATGGCTCCTCTCACCTGTGACCTTTTTCTCATCATCATCATAGTTGCTGGAGGTGAGCAGGTGACCAAAAATGAGAGCTGGGACGTACATCTTCTCATCCTTGTGCTCCACCACAGGTATTCCTTTACCATTATTCCAGATAGAAACGGTGTTGGACTCACTGAAGCAGAATAAATGGCTTGAATGAGTTACAGGAGTCATATCCATAGTACATGGACACAGACAATCTGAAATCTATTCATGTTTAGGATCAGGTATTGAACTTCAGTACTTGTAGGGTTCAGACTAAAGTGTATCACTACAGAGATCAAAAAGTCTTAAGTGCTGACACCTAGCAGCCACCACAGTTGAGAGTTTCTGATAATAATAATAATAATAATATAGTAATAATAATTATGCAGATTTAGAACGTATTTTTTAAGTCTTATAAGTTCCTGTGTGGCTTCTTTGCAAATAAAGACAGATCGAGGGACCCTGGAGCGATTAACTGTCAGAGCTATGAGGGAGGGTTGGATTGTCAGTGGTTGTTATCTAAATGCATCTTTGAATATGTAAAGGGGTCGTGTCAAGCAAAAAGTGAGCGTAAAGTTGGTCTTTAACATCTGTCCGTGCCCCCCACCTCTGATATGATACGACGCAGTGAGGTTTTTGGCGTTTAATGAGCTCACCCACAAACAGGCTGAGAGAGCTGTGTAGAGGGGCATTAACATCTCTATAAAACCACATTAGCAGCAGAGACCTGAGTGCGGCAGGGCTAATGGCATCATTTATACAGCAGGGGACATTAGAGAGAGCAGCTCGGCTGAAGGACACACTGCTGTTTAAGCAGTCAGACGTGAATGCAGTTGGAAGGCTGGAGGTGAACCGCATATAAAACAAGAGCTCGGTGAATTTCAGCACAGCCTCATTATATTCTAGTTTCACCTGGTTCCACGTCTCAAACTTCCTTCATCTACTGCATGTGTTCACAAGCCCTCATTATATTTCACCACGAGGACAATAGACATCTGAAGACATGCAAAACCAAGCGTCAAGCTGGACCATCTATGACCATAAAAACTTACTTAAGAATCTGTGAGAAGAGAGAGCATTTCCCTTACAACGGGAGCTGTCAAAATCCAACATGTGGAGGTGATATACTGTATTGAGACAAAGCCCCAGCACCTACTTAGTACACTCTTTTGGGTAATTATATTTAGAGACAGTGGACTCACGGATCGATGGTGATCTTAATGGCAGTCATGTTCTTGTCCCTTTGTTTGTTGTCTGCTGCATTGACTGCGAAGGAAAAAACATCAAAACAAAAAACGTTATGCATACAAACACACACTAAACACCAACAGACTAATAAAAATGATAACTGAATAAGTTGTCAATCAAGCAGAGTCTGTGCACACCTACATCATCCCTAAAAAGAAGTGTAATTCTGTGACATTAGCGAAAACGTGTGTGGGCAAAACACGGGTGTGTAGAGGCTTTAGAAATGTATTGTCCAACATCTGCCGGTTAAACAAACCTCTTTTTTGGGGCCTTATTTTAAATTAAATTACATTTAACTATTTGACTAAATAAGCTCCACTCAAGGTCCGACCACATCTCACAGTCCTCATTAATGGGTGAACAAACTGTTGTGAAAAACAGTGAATGGGGCTGAAATCTCTAGAGAACCCTACTGAGCATGATTACTTGGTGAAATATTAATTTTCTCACTCATATGTTTAACAGTTCCTTTTAATCACACCTCACATGAAAAGCAAACAACTTCACATAAAACAGCAATGCTGGAGATTGTGTGGGTACTACAGCTGAAAAGATTAGCTGATTGATCAATCAACAATCCAATCAACAACAATCAACCAATCAACAGGAAATTAACTAACAACAATTTCGATAACCTACTCAGTTTTCATTTGACATACTTTTCTTCCAGTGTTGGGGTCTGAGTGTAAATTGGACAAAACAAGCAATTAGAAGTCGTCAGCTCAGGCTATGTGACCTTCTAATGGGCGCTTGGCCCAGTATTTCAGTTGTACATTTAATAGACAATCCATTGATTAATTAAAGATAATCAACACATTAAAAAGTAATAAAATAAAATCATCCGTTGCAGCTCTGGTTGGTACACTGATGCTTATCATTCCAAACATCTCCTGTTTTTAGGGGAATGTGTGTTTAACCTAATGGGAGATAACAGGTTACAAGCTCATTACTGACAGTAAGATGCTGTATGTTGGACTTATGACAGAAGAAGTTCTAAAAGCAAAAAGTATAATAAAACAAACACGCTGGCATTCACACCAGAATATTTAAATGATAACTATTTGCACTGAGAGTGATTCTTCCTGTGCCCCCTGTGTAATTACATGGATACAGCAGTCATATCCAGACAATCAAACAGTTTCACTAATCAAACACCTTTATGAACACACAGGCTGAGAGGAGCCGAGAGTGCAGAGATGAGAGAATCAACACTCCCCTGTGGTGAGCAGTGTTGAGCAGCATCATTTAAAAACAGATTACACTGGTGCACTTTACCAGCAGAGGCGTCAAGCACAGCATTACTCCCACATTTT
Organism: Scortum barcoo; assembly: GCA_023238725.1. NCBI lineage: Eukaryota > Metazoa > Chordata > Actinopteri > Centrarchiformes > Terapontidae > Scortum > Scortum barcoo. The sequence continues at coordinate 2,100,058 of CM041548.1, read as the reverse complement.
ACTCAGCCATTACGAAACAGACAGACTGTACAACTGCTTTATTAACCTTTATTTAGCAGAGCAAAGCTGACTAAGCATGCTTGTACTTTACCAGGGAACATAAATTCTCATCCAGCAGCCAGCAGCTTTGACCGTGAGCGGCCACAAACACTGAAATGATTTCTCAGTCAACTTTTCATTTTCTCATGTGTCTGTTCAGGCTGGAAACATTGCACACAAAGACGAGCTCACAGAAGGAAACTAATCTCCACTTATGGTCCAAGATCAATTTTCGCTGAGCAGTGCCAATACTGAGATTCAGTGAATGATACAGACATTTTAAATATGTTATGTAAAGTATATTAGTGAGTAGTATTATATTAGTATTATATAAGTAATAAGCCTTCAATATCCTAGTTATAGGAGGACTATCTCAAATAAAAAAACTTTTATTTTAACTGTGCAGATCAGAGTACCAAATGAAGATGAACAGTGTGGATTTACTCACCAAGAATTTCATCAAAGATTTTGTACAGTCCAGGAACGTAGGTGATTTCCCTCTGGTTCATACCTATGTCTTCATCAAAAACCCACATTGGCTGACAAAAAGATAAGAATAATTTTAAGCCCAGAGCAGACAACACATTAGTAACAATGACCAGAATGAAAATGGAAATAAGGAGATAGATTAATCATATATTATAATAATCATGTGTGAGCTTATTAACAGGAACAGACCAACATGTTTTAAGTCTGATGGAGTTTTGATTACTAATGTTGATACCAACATACAGCATATATGGACTGGGGATACCATAAACAATTATTCATTATTAATTCATCTATTGTTTCTAATCTATAGCTTTAACAATAATAATAATTCTCATTTGACAAGCTGGAACAAGCATTGACATTTAAAATGATAAATTACTTCAGTGATCAGAATTGGTTATTGGTTAATGGTTGCTGTAGTCAAGACAGTGACAGCTTTTTACACAGAAATCTGTCTTAAGGCAGGTCCATGTTGTTTTTGTTCACACATGGCAGGACAGTTACGGTTAAAGCTGTAGTGGTCATACTATATTTAGCATGTGAAACTAGATGAGAAAGGAAGTTACATGTTGCATGACACATTACAACATGCTGCTGCATCTGTGGCTCCAGAATCTGTGATGAAGAGGGATGTTTTTAGTGACTGAGGTCTCTGTGACCTCATAATTGGTTGCATGCAAAAACATAATGTGTATGAACAGATTTTTTTCTGTCATGTGTTCGTCTACTAGCTAGACTGGTGCAAGCCTAACACATGCCACATGTTCATGTTTGAGTGACAGATAGCACCTAATACCTGGGATGACCACATCATTTCTGTCTTTCAGGTATCTATTTATAAGGCAATTGAAATGCCTAAAAGTTGTTATGGCCCAAAATGTATCTTCAGAAGAGGAAAAATAAAGATGTTTAGTTTGTCACAGCAGTAAATCCTCACAGCAGAGTCCTCTGCCTGACTTCCAGATATATGAGACACAGACACATCAGTAACAAACACTTCATTACATGTCAAACTGAACTCCAGTGAACTACATCCTACTAGTAATACTACTAAGTGCCAACAGAGACTCCCAAAGGTTGAAGGAGTAACTGAAGGGTTGACCTGCTTTATGTGACTACTTTTCATCACACCTAAGCAGCGCAGAAAATGTTAAAATAAAATTTCTCAGTAGGAGGATTGCCAGAGCACCTTTTATAAACAGATGTCCACAGGTTCTCCTCTACCATAATGACAACTTGTCAAATAAGTAGTGTCTCTGAATTACAATATATGTCTCCCCCTGAAGTCAATAATGGAGGGAGGTTTGCTCTGGACTCACCTGGGTGATGGGCTCCACAGATCCGATGTATGTGTCTGGACGGAGAAGAATGTGCTCAAGTTGAGTCTTCTTCTGGTAAACTCGCTCCACAGACAACTTGGAGCCTGCCTTGTCTTTCTTGGCCCCTTCCATCTTCCCGGTGTCACCTCTGCCATTCGCAGCCTCCTGTTTGCCACAATTGTTTTTCTTAGTACACACATAACTGGTAAAAACCCACTTCCTGAAGAAGTGGCTCTGCTGCACTGTACTGCTGACAGCAGATGATCAGTGTTCACCGCCACAGGGAGAACGCCCAACTCCTCTCGTGTCATTTTGGTGTCAACAAGTCAACAAGCTACTGCCTCCTACAATGTAACTGGAGGACAGGGGCTCTCATATTGTGTTATACTGAGCTTTAAATCTTCTCATCCCAAACTATTTGTTAAAGCTAGATATCAAGTTCTAACTGTTGGTGATCATAAAGTATTAGATTTTTGCAATATTAATAAAAGGAATAAAAATGATACAAAATTATTTTAAAAATATGTACATGTGTAACATTTAATATTTCATTTTCCAGACCAAAAAAGAAAACCTTTTGTCCTACAGAGCAAAAAATGTCTGTTTTCATTTTTTTAAAAACAGTTTAGATATGAGGATGCGTCACAACTTGCACCAGATCAAAAACATTTCATAAATCCTAAAATTTCCAGAATTTTTCTTCAAAGGTTCCAATCCTTTACAGTCCTACTATTCTACATATAGAAGTGGGTTTAAATGTACTCTACCGATGCTATAGTGAAGTATACAGAATATAATCTGTGACACCGGCTGTGACACAGTTTAATGTGAGATCAGTAGATGTGACGGCTGTATGAAAGGAGTGCGACCGTCTCCTTCCTTGCATTACTTGTGGTATAATGAAAAGCAGATAAACAACTACTTGTTAATGCACACTGAGGGGGCGATGTCATGTTTGTAGTGTCATTATATTAATGAAGTTGCTGATAAATAATTCATAATAGATCACTGTTCACCACAACACGAAACCTGGTGGTTAAAGTGCTGCTGATAGTGTAGTGAATGAGTGTGTGTGAGTGTGTGCAGGAGTGGGGGGGGTATCTGGGTCAACATACAGCTAACTATTCTCGTATGGAGAGTCGACCCTACGGGGCGTTTCAGACCCCTGCTCTGCCCAGTGGCACCAACACACACCTCTTAATACACTTCAACACTTCCACAAGTTGAACAGGTTGAGCTGAACATGCAGTGATTCACTCAGATCAGCAGCTCATCTGAACACACTGGGCTGACTCGCATTGATCCAACACTGGGAACTATGCGAGACTCAAACCATTCATAATGTGTGCACTGCAATATGCAGTGCACACATATGGTTGGAGGTTTGGTTAAATCGTACATTAATTACGAGTGAATAATGTAACTTTCTGCTCTGAGCCAAGTTTCCTTCGTTTCGCTGGATTCAGTCTTTGTTTTGAAGACGCCAACTACACACTCCTTAGAGATCAAGAGATAAGATGCTATGGCGGCTCAGTGCCTACATGTTGTTGATAATATTTTATTAAACCCAGTCCTTAATCAGTGTAGAGCCTTTATAGAGTTAACCCGTCCAGAAGTTAGAGCCCGCAGCTGACTGACCGGTGGGACACATTCAGGAGGACAACACACAATGTAGACCTGCTGAGGGGATTTAAATGCTAGCTAAAGCTTTTAGCGACCCGGCGCACTCGGCTAAGGTGAGCCCAACACTTTAAGTTGTTACAAAAGCACTATATATATGATAAAACACTAAATTAGCGAGTTGTATGCCAAAGTAACTTACCATCCAAGCCAGCCCCCCGCTTCCTGCTGCGCCGTTAGACATCTTCCTTTGTGATCCTAATGTTTTTGTGAAGCAGCTCGCAAAATGTCTTCAATTCCGCTCGAATTAAAAGTCCGCCTGCATAACAAATGTCTCAGTTGCTGAAAGGTGCCCAAACCTGTTTATCTCCCATGTTGGGTCTCCGTCTGCCTTAAAGATAATCCTCTGACTGTACCAAAACAAGCGGAGGACCGGAGTGTATCGCGGCTATTGTTAAAATCGACAAGCGGAGCCACAGCAGGCCTAAACTTCCAACAAAGATGCTAACCGCGCTGCTTGCTACAAAATAAATACTGTACAAAACGCACGCATTAAATAGGCTTACAATTCCATGTGAAAACTCGACAGAATAAAACAGGAGTTTGACTGAAGTCTCCTCAAAACGATATGCTTAAATACTTTTCATTTACAAATAACACGAATATTAGCTAGCAGCCGCATACGCTGTCCGGCTCCTCCATCTGCAGGATAGACGGCGAATCGCCTCGCAGACAAACTGGCCAATCAGGCAGCTGCTTTTGAAAGGCACCGGTACTTCGACCAATAGGAAAAGTCATCATTTAGTGACGCATGGTGTTGTCTCAACGCTAGATGGCGGCAAAGCGCGCTCAAGCCTACAATCATGTAGAGAGAAGACAGAGTGTCATGAAATATATTCAGTACCTTGTCATAGCTTTGTACTACACCGGACTACCAGACTGCAAAAATATCTTTATTATACCACCATACATTATCCACCACTCAGCCCTTTCCCGTACATGAATTTGCTCCATTTATAATAACACATATGGATGGAACTGGTTATGGCAAGGTGCACAAATGCCACAGCCCAGCACTAAATGAGACAATCACCAATAATTACTGTTTATTACAGCTGAACCGGAGCAACCTGAGCTGACAAGGGCATCAGCCATTGTTTGCTTCATGGTTCGGCTACATGCATCACAAATTACAAGACACATTCACAGTGGAGACAAATATTAAAAAAAAAACTACAGCTAAAATTCTCAACAGGTACACTGCAGACTGCATGGCTCATAGGTTAATTGGCCCTTGGTCAGATAAAAAAAATAAATTAAATGTGTGACTTTTGTAGTCTGCAATAAAAAACTCATGTCTTCATTCATCTATCATGAGGCCAACCGATTCAATCATACTGGAGGACTGACACACATTTAATTATTGTAGTGACCTGTCTGTCTTGCTGTTAAGCATCTTCTAAATGGACAAGAATTTCAAATGAAGACTCCTCTGTCTCCTTCAAGCTTTGTCTGAATAGCTGAGAGTGCTGCCACGACGTCTCCCCTTCTCCACCACTGAGTTCCGCTACAACAACGAACTCTAAGGAGCCAGACAGATTCTGGAACGACTGCAACTTCCCATCTGAAGGTTCAAACACAGGAGAGGGATCATGTAACACAATTACATTTGGAGTATTTTATCACTATATCTATTACGTAACCATACCTCCAGAGAACTCTGTAGTAATCTGGCCTGCCTGCAAGTGCCAGCAGACTTTTCCAGACTGGAACGTTTGGCTACTGGCCATAATGGAGACAGACTTTATCTTCATTCCCACTGGAGCAAAGTCAAACTTCCAAGTGATTCTTCCCATAGAGGAGCCTTCTGTTCGAGCTATGTACACCTGAAGAAAGACACGGGACCTGGTCATCACACCTGCTCATTGTTATATAAAACAAAGACTATACTATAAACAGTTTTGGTCTGTGAAAGAAAGGTGCTGTATCCAGACACCCACTCATGTCTCAAAGTGGTTCTCGCTATCTCATTAAAATAAACAATGACTCCAACTTTCATAATGTAAATTTTGTAAAGTGCAGTTTCATAAAGTGCAATTTTTTATGAAAAAAGGGCACTCTGCCAATTTCTCACACCTGTTTACGTATTATGGGGGTATGTGAAAACAACTGTAATATGTTTCTATGGCTCAACCTTGCCATCTTCAATCTTCACCAGTCCATGTTGCCTACCTATGGGCAGCATGGCTCTGGGGATGGCAATGTCAGTTGGCTTGGACGGTCTACACTTTGGATTAGACTGAAATATCTCAACAACTACTCTGGCATTACCAGCAGGTCGACATTTTTGGCATTTAGTGAAATATGTTGATCCCTACTGGATTGGTTAACATGAAATTTGGTACAGACATTTATGATGCTCAAAAGATGAATCCTAATGAATTTAGCAACCCCCTAACTTTTCTTTTAGTGCCACCAGCAGATCCTGGGAAATATCCCTGCATCTAATGAATGGATTGGCCCACTATTTTGTACAGACATTAATATTCTCAACAGGATAAATCCTAATCACATTGATAATGTTCTGACAATTAATTTAGTGCAACTTTCTGGTCAACACTTTTATTTAATTTATCAGATATTTTGGTTTATTATTGAATACCTTCAAAACTAATTATATCCCCATCAGCTTCAGCTGTATCTTGTGAAAGATATAATAAAACGTACCATCTGCCAGTCATTCTCCACCTTCCTGAAGACTGACTCCTTCTTCCACACACACTGATCCCAGTTCTGAATGAGCTCAGAGTTGTTGGACACTCTACAGTACTGGTCTTTGGTGGCACTGTAGCGAATATGCAGTAACCTGTCACTCTTCTCTTTCTTAGTAGGTGTAAACACATAACCAGCAGCCTGAGAAAAAACACACACAGACACACACTCTCTCCTTTAGTCATATACTGATTTGAATCAGACATCCAGCTATGATACATGAAGCTATTAAAATATATAGAATACAATTCTGGTAGCTGGTGACCACAGTGCTCATCTACTTGCATGTGGTGCAGCTGTGATTACATATTTATTGTACTAATACTGTCAATGTGAAAGACAAAGCAAAGACAAAACATGATATATACTGTACCTGTGTGGAGGTCCCTGTATCAGCTCCCCTTGTCTCCCCCCGTGCTATCCTCCAAGCCAAAGAACCAGAGTTGCGTCCGCCCAGCTCTCCTGGTTTTGGTTTCTTTGGAGAAATGAACTCCACCAGCTCAACAAGCAGCCTCTCTGTCAGATCCTTCTTTCGTCCTGGACTTAGGGACTGTTGCCTCTTCAGGATCAGAGCAGGTGGTTGGTGCTTTACATCAGACTCACCACAGAAATAAGTCTTATATGCATGGTTAAAGGGGTTAAGACCTACCGAGGCATTGAGCCCGTTAATGGTGTGCAGCAGCCAGGCCTCCTGAACCCTGGTCCTTCTTGACAAAACCTCTGGATGTTTACAGGAATACCTCCAGGTCACATCAACCACCTCACATCAACCACCTGCATCAACATACACACATACATACTGAAGAGCACGAACTGTGTTGATCCGGGAAGATAATTTATGTCTAAACTAAAGTAAACATCACACAGCTCATACAGATACAGAATAAGACAAACCATCCGCGTACCAAAACACCACAATATGATTTACACCTACCCTCTTATTTTCCTTACTATCATGAAACAGATGTACTTTTTTCACTTGAATCAAAAGAAAACATTCACTGAAAAGAAATGCTAGGAAATCTTTAAGCAGCTTCCTGATGAGTTTTTCACCACGAGTGATGCTACGAATCAATGTTTTTAAGTGTGGGTCACAGTTTTGTTTGTTCTCGTGCACACACATGTGAATGCTCATGGGAGATACACATTCCTGCCAATGGTTTCACAGTACCACACCAACATACAGATGACAGTGACATGCCAAGATGTGCAGCAGTGTATCAACAAAGGCACACAGAGAGAATTCAAGAAAGGATTCAACATGTTTGTTCGACCTCTGTGGTGTTTTCTGAAGAGAAACACCTGCCAGAATAAAAGTCCAATATGCATTTCTGTACCTTTTATTAAAGATGTAAGTGCCAAAGAAATTAAGCTTTTCTGACAGGCATTTATTAAAAACTGAAACGTTTGGTCATCAACAACTCTCATGAAAAGACCAAAACTGTGGAGGCAAAGCCTGAAATAGCCTCTTCATCTATGCAATACAACTCTATTGTTGTTCAAACACTAGCATGACATATGTGTATTAATGTGTAGCCCCCAACAAATGCACCATTCACTCCTGTCTGACTAAGTTTGCTAAACACTACACCGTCCAAGTGTTTTAGGAAAGCCTTTTTAAAAGATTTACATCTTCTACATGAGCCAGTGGGTTTGGGACAGAGTGCAACAGACAGTGTAGGGAAGTCACAAAATATTGAGAGATTGAATAACACATTGTTGGGTTTGATCCATGTTGACAGGAAGTAAAACATATTTTCTATTTTATTTGCTGTGTCATAAATCCCATCTAGCATCTTTATCCTTTAACAAGATGCTCCTGTTGATGTGGTGTTAATTTGACAGTAGTTTTAAAGGACCCCAGAAAAGTTAGTAGCATGTAGTCTCTGACCTGGTCCTTAGAGAAAGCCAGAATGTAGGCCAGTTTCTTCCCCCAGCCAACCTCGTATAGTAGAGGCTTATCACAGGTGTTCTCACACGAGTCACAGTGCAGCCAACGACGCTGATAGGGTGAATATATCTCTGTCCACACATGGTCTGAGACAAGACAGAGAGAACAGCTGATTTTCTCTTAGCCTTTCATACAAGTCATGATGTTCACTACAAATGTTCTGATCAAGTATGAGAGTGTAACATTTTGTGGTGTTGGGAATGTACCGACATGTTCCTAATATATCAAACTCATGTGTGATGCTAGTATCTTTTTAATCACAGAATATTTAAATTTGTTTGTGTTTCACACAGAATTCTTCTGTGAAATTGTACGTCGACCATACGCACTACGATGTTTCAATGTTTATTGTTGACCTTGTGAATAGATAAAGAATAACTAAAGAATACTACTGAAACTCTGCACTGAAACTTGGCCAACTAATTCTCCTGTTATGTTAAATAGTAGCTCTTTCAGCCAAAGTAAGGCAGGTTTCACTGCAGGCCAAGAGCTCCAGTTATATAAATAATAATATAACTGAGTTCATGATTTTGAAAAATACAGTGTGCAAAAAATCTCAACTCATGGTCCACTTACTAGTTTTTAAGAGCTTTCAACCAACTATTTTTCTTATTGCTCTGCTGATTGATTGGTTTTCTATCAAATTCCAGAAAAGGCTAATAAATGGACTTGAGTTTAGATTTTATCAAATACCAAATCATCTTTCAATGTGTCAAACACTGCTGCCGTTCTTTGAGGAGCAGAGAATTAAATTAGTAATGTAAAATCCACATCTTCCACTCATGTACACACCTGTACTGTCCCAGATGTATCTGGCTTCAAGGCCCATAGCTCTGCAGCACAGTGTGAAACAGTTAGCCCACTCCCCACAGCGCCCTCTCCTGGTTTCAAGAAGTTTCTCAGGATTGTTATACCTGATGTAAACAATACAAAGAAAACAGGCATGCAAAATTTACATCAATGAAAACAATCAACAACAACAATTATTGCTCATGTGTTTGGACAAATGTTTTCATACTGTTAATAACAGGAAAATGTTTTGCATCTTACCAATTTAGATAAATGTCTGAGATTTAACAGTTAAAAGTACATGCAGGACATATCACACATAACAAATAACTCATTGTGCAGCTTGATTCTACTTATAACGTTACTTCAAAGACGAAACTTCCTCATTGCAGTAGTAAGATCCAGACAAAAGGTCACACAAACACAGACCTTGGGAACCTGGTGGAGAGCTGGCAGCTCTGACAGTAGTGGTTCTCTACTCGCTGGGCTCCCCAATGGAGGTCATCAGTGGTTGGACTAAGGGAGCTGGTGTTCTGGGTCGGGCCTCCACAGCGGCTGCAAGGCAGACAGTCCACCCAGGAGAAGAAGTCCTGTTTGAACCATCTGAGCAACTCCAGCACCAGGAAGTCTTCTATTCCAAGTTTACATTCTACAAACAGGAAAGCAAGTCAGTTGGTCTGTCTGAGTCACTGTTTAAAGGAACCAGCACATCTTTATTTGTGTGCGGTATGATCCAGATATAACTTCACCTGGATCTGCCTCTTTTGCCTCCTTCAGCTTGTGCTCAGCAGCAGAGGACAGCTGCTGGTGAGGGATGTGGCTCCTGGCCTTCTGCTGCAGCTCAGGATTTTCATACAGCATCACGTGTTGAAAGTTTGACTGAAGAGTCACAAAGAAGCTCATACTGCTCTCCTGTCAGATGTGACAGAAAAGAAGACAATTTAGCGGTTAACTACAGGAGGTATACATAATATACTTTCTACAGAGACTGTATGAAGATTATTTTGGTGGAGCCGGGGGACTGTTTAATAAAAAATTTTAAAAAACCCTCCCCAATATCTTAAAATAATATTGCTAAATCCATAATTTACAATGATTTCATACTAGAGACTACAACAGAAATAAACGTTTTTTGATACCCTATTTTTGCTACGTTCATTTATTGCTGTCACTGAAATGTCAGAATTGGTAACATCTTAATTTCTGCATGTAAAACAGGGACATTTACCAAGGATGATGGCTGTTGTAGAGGCAGTGCAACTGGCTGGCTAGAGGCAGCAGTGGAGCTCTCCGGTGCTGCAGCAGGGGCTGCAGCAGCCGGAGTGCTGGGTGGTCCAGGCTGTCCTCCACGCAGCCTCCGATCCCGTTCTGCTGCGATGGATTCCCTGATGAATTTCAGCTGTTCCACTGATGCAGACTTAGGGAACACCAGGTGGGTCTCAGCCTGAAAAAAAAGGTGCAAAGGTTATAATATTAGTTAGACCAGTGACAAATGGCCAAATAGACCATTGGCAATGAAGCAACTTGTACAACAGCAATAGTGGATTTACAGTAGGCACCTGGCAGTGATTTATTAATTACCTCCTCAAATCCCATCTCAAAGAGACATTCCACAGCACCTCTGATGGGCAAAACCTTAGTGGAGAAAGTAGGATTGCCTATGCGGATCGATCTGTACTTTTCTTCATTGGGATACCTGTTGGGAGGTGACATCATGCATGGAACTGGAGCTGTTCTCAAGGCTTATCAGATTATTACGTACAAGCAAATTATGTGTTCATAAACAAGAAATATATAAGCACAATTAATTAACAGGCATCATAACTGGTGTTGGTGTTTACTATACACATAGTACAGTACATGCACATGGCAGTAAGATTTGTTGTCCTTGTTGTTAGCTGTTACAGTGTGTCTATCCTGTGTAAATACAGGAAGGAGGAAAAGGGTGTGACATCTTTTTCGACAAATGCACAAAAAGTGAGCATGTTCTCACATTCATAGTTCATAAGAGTCTGCTAGTGTGCAAACATTAACTTAATAACACGTGTCGACTTTAACTGGATATATCTGCTTCACTTCTCAGACATTTTGAACAGTCTTTGATTATAGAGACTTTAACTAAAACTGCTTCCTGGTGAGTCACTTAGCATTTCGACTTAAACATAGCAGTTTATGAATGACACCACGACGTGCTAACACACAAGGACAAATAATAATTTTTTTTAAAGGTTGTATCTGAGTAGTTCGATGCTGTGTGTTAAGTACAGCTCGGTTATCTTGACCAGGTGTTGGATGGAGCATTTCTGAAACAGCAGCTGAGCTCAACACATTCAACACACCCCGCTGATAAATTTACAAGCTTACCTTAAAATGTTGTCCGCGTATGTGAGTAACAACTTGGCAGCGTCTAGAAATTCTTCGTTTGAATTCTCACACAGTGTTGTGACTGCTGCTGACGCAGACATGCTGATATTTGATGATTTGGTTTCGAAACTTAGAGTCTTCTCACTTCAGACACCGATGCTAACAGTTTTAGCTAACAGATGTTTTAGGTCCTCCGTGTAGCTGACCTATCAACGCCTGAATACGTACTTTATACGTACATTAAAAATATCCCATATAATTGTATTTCATGATAATTGTGCTTAATAAAGCACTGGTATATGCGCCGCTGCTCTAAAGGTTTCATTTGATTTTCATATTTAATTGTTAAGCTAAGCTGGCGTTCTGAACTGCTACCTAAATGAGCCCCATGCAGGTTGAAGGATGAACTCGTCTCTGTGTGTTTGAGTGTGTTGAGTGTTTGAACAGCCAACTTTGAAGCCGTGCTTTGCCGGGTAGGTGACAGACTTTAGTTCAGTCACGTCTGGAGGATATTTCACCTTTAGTTTTGTACATACATCTCACTGACATCACCAAAGAAGTATTCACCAAGGCTACATGCTAGCAGTGTCACAGTAAACACAGATACCAGCATGTGTGCATTATCAGTATCCTGTTGGACTAAACTCCAGCTGAGACCACAGAACATGAGGCCACTTCTTCCAAAGACACTCTATGTCTGTCCAAAGCAGGACTCCAGACATAACAGCTCCGCACAGCTCAGAAGGAGGGTTGTTATTACTGGCATAGGGTTGGTGTGTCCTTTGGGGACAGGGACTGCACTGGTCTGGGACCGCCTCATTAAAGGCCAGAGTGGGATTGTTGCTCTGGACTCAGAGGAGTACAGTACTGTTCCCTGTAAAGTGGCTGCACTGGTACCCAGAGGGGATGAACCAGGTCAGCTTAAGGAGGAAAGGTTTGCCTCTCGAGGGGAGATCAACAGCATGTCATCAGCCACTGTCATGGCCCTTGGGGCTGCTCAGCTGGCTCTGGAGGACTCAGGGTGGTACCCCAAAACCCCAGAAGAACAGGTCAGCACTGGGGTGGCTGTTGGCATGGGCATGGTGTCGCTGGATGAAATCGCTCGCACCTCTGCTGCTTTCCAAGAAAAGGGCTACAACAAAGTGAGTCCCTTCTTTGTGCCTCGCATCCTTGTTAACATGGCTGCAGGGCACATAAGCATCAAACACAAACTGAAGGGTCCCAACCATGCAGTGTCCACAGCATGCACCACAGGTGCACATGCCATAGGCGATGCTGCCAGGTTCATTGCCCATGGCGATGCAGTTGCTATGGTTACTGGGGGAACAGAATCCTGCGTGGGGCCTCTGTCTATAGCAGGCTTTGCCAGGGCACGTGCCCTCGCCACCAAATGGAATGATAATCCCACACAGGCGTCAAGACCCTTTCACCCAGAGAGAGAGGGCTTTGTGATGGGCGAAGGAACAGCAGTGCTCCTTCTGGAGGAGCTGAACCATGCGGTGAAAAGAGGAGCCAGGATCTACGCAGAGGTCCTGGGTTATGGACTCTCAGGGGACGCCAGCCACATCACCGCACCCACTGCAGATGGAGATGGTGCATTCAGGTAACTCATTTTAATTTTTCCTTTTTTAAAGGGGCAAATACTATCTTTTGTTTTGTGTTGTCTTGTTTTTTTAAGCATATGAGAGCCAGCATTTTTTTTTACGTTTTTACATCAAATATTTTTTTAAAAATATTTGATGTAAAAATATAAAACACATCTCTGCAACACATTTTTTTTTCATACTTTGCTCCAATATTTGCTTCCAGTGTTTCTTGAGTCAAAGTCTAATTATCCTTCAACTGTGCAACCACTGTCTTTACGTCTTTACAGATGCATGTCTGCGGCCCTCAGAGATGCTGGCGTCTCACCCACAGATGTGACATATGTGAACGCTCACGCTACATCCACTCCTCTGGGTGATGCAGCTGAAAATGCGGCCATCAAGAGACTCTTCCAGCCGAGCACAGAGACCCTGGCTGTGTCCTCCACCAAGGGAGCCACAGGACATCTGCTCGGGGCCGCGGGGGCCCTGGAGGCAGCGTTCACTGCTTTGGCCTGTTACCACGGGGTCCTGCCCCCGACCCTCAACCTGGACCGCACCGAGCCAGAGTTTGACCTGAATTATGTTCCCTGCTCAGCACAGCCATGGCGGACCCAAGGCAGACGGGTCGCTCTCACAAACTCATTTGGATTTGGTGGCACCAACGCCTCACTGTGTTTTGCCAGCATCTGATGAGCAGTCTGTATTATTTACCTGTGGTGTGATGGAGTTTCACTGACTGAACATCTTTCAGTAGAATTGATCAGTAATATTACTGGTTGTTTGTAGCATATCCTTATGAACAGAAAGAAATCTAAAATTTCAATTGCAGGCTTTAAACTGAAACAATTAAAAATTCAATCCATGAACTGAGATGAGATTATCTGTGATCCAGCATATATATGGTCCATTCAGTGAATGAAGACTTTGGAATGTGGCTGATAGATCTGGATCCCAATAAGTGGCCCTGTGAGTTTAGTTCTGATAAAGCTACTGCACACAATGAAGTTATTAACAGCTTTAATTGTTATATATTTTAATACATTTTAATTAATAAATAAAATGTGGAACTGAAAATACTCTACTTTTACTTGAGAAAAAACGTAAACGTAAAAAGTATTGCCAGTAGAATGAAAAATGTAAATGTGAAAATACAAAAGCTTTTGCGAAAAAAAATAGACTCTATCTAATTATTTGTATCTGACATTAGCAGCATTGTACAGTTTTAATATACAGTTAAGGAGTTTAATTTAGTCATTCTTAATTTGGGGCCAGAAGATAAATCTGAGGGTCGTACCATGATGAATGGGGGGAGGAAGAAAAGCAAACGTCTGATACACAAATCTCAGATCTTTTTCTTTGTGAAACATTCGATCATCTGACCGCTTTGTGCTTCAAACAGTAATTTAAAGGGTAGAGAAGAAATATCTCTCTGGTTTAGCTGCTAAAAACTCGTATATTTGAAACAGACATTCTCTGTCTTCCAGCAGGTGGCACTGACTCACAGTAAGTCATGCACGGGGCTTTCAGGGACATTTCCTGTACAGTTTACATTTTGGGCACCCAGTAGACAACAGGAAAATTAACATCACCACATTTATAAGCATCTAAACTGACTAAAGTCAAACATCAGGGCATGGTACTGTTCATGTTACTCCAACCTGCTCTCAGAGCAATCATGAAATTTCGAGGCATTTGGAAGAGAAATAAAAATGGAGAGACACAGTAGGCTTTTAGATCCATTACAGAGAGGAAATCATCCAGTAGAAGAAATTGATATTAATAATTGTATCAAGACGATGGCTGCCATTGATTGTCTGCTGTTAGTTTCCTGTATCCAGCCTGTGTTTCTTTAAACAGGAATCCAGACTCCAGATAGCTTGGGCAATTTATTGCAATTAGGAAATAAGTGGTGCTGCAGGTGTGTGCAGCTGACTTTAATAACATCCTAATACAAGCATGATCTCACAGTTGTGGCTTTTGTGTTCACTTATGAAGGCACTTTGCAAACCAAGACCTCTCACTGTGTTGTTCTCCTTTGGATTCCACCTGGTTTGGCCTTTTACTTCAGTGTTGAGAAAACAACAGAGATCACCAGAGGAGAGAGGAGGTAAGGGAATAAGGGAGGTTAATTGGGGACAAAGTGCCATTATGTGAGGGTTGAAATGAGAGTAACAGGGTAAACAGTCCTTTAAGGGAACAAGGACATTTTTCCAAATTGTAACCTGTCTTCAAAGTTTGAATTGACTATTATTCTGCCCTTTTGTACAATTGAAGAAACACACAGTTCTTGTCTGGCATCCTGGGGGAGATGTGTAATGACTATGAAAGGACAGTGAGGGACCATTTAAACCATTTTAACCTCTTAAATGATGGTTGAGGAGAAGAGAAACTGGTTTTACAATATAACAAGCAGGCCGACATTAAACAACACCAAAGCCTCACTGGCAGCTCCTACAGACCGCAATGTCCATTACACCCCACAGTACAATGTGGATGGAATCAACACCATACCATTTAGTGGTTCTTGCAGTCTGGAAGGAATAGCTTGACATATAAATAAAATACACAATAAGGAGATTGATACAAATCTCATGTATATTAGCCAGGAGACTATTAGCTCAACAGGGCACCCTTAAGTAACTATTTATTATTTTTTCCTTTTATGCTATTAATGCAACAGTTCTTGTTGCAATGCAGCAGAATGACCTTCCTGGAATAAAAACATGGTGCACATATACTGCACTCCAAGGCTACGGCCATTCATTTGAATGAAAATTGCTTGCTCAGTCCATGCAGTAACCCCACAAAGTTTGCTTCAGTATTATGCAGCTCACTGCACATGCTTTCAGCAGGCTTTCAGATCAAAGGTTTATTATTGTGTAATGAAAATAAATTAAAAGAAATGGAAACACTTCCAATAAGGTTTAATTCACCTGTATGTCGCATGTCCAAGTAAGGGTTTTTATTGCAGCTTCTTCACCTCATTGTCAAGATAAACCTTATGGATCTATTACTAGACTGGACTTTCTGGATTGTATTTCATCTTTTCACCAGTACAGGAAGCAACACAAACACACCAGTGCAGCCCCTTGAGTTTTTTTCTTTTTAAACTGCTGTTTTCAGAGGGAACACAAGAGAACGGGTAGTGAAGAAAAAAGGTCATGTTTGTCCTAAGGATGACACCAGAGGGAAACCTCCAAAATAGAAATGTTCATCACAAGAGCATTTCTGGATGATGTTTAGAGGCCCCATGGTCCAACGTTTATTGTGTGGGGACTGGATTAACACAAAGGAATTCAGACATATGTATCATGTAACCTCAACATCGACTGAAATAAGGAAGGTCTTGAAAATAGATTTTGACCTCGTCAAAAAGCATGACCCATCCTAAAGTCCACACTCCCAGAATCCCACAGTTACAATGACTCAAATCACCAAACACCTGGCTCTTACCCACTTGGTCCAGTTAGTAATCCAGCATTGCCTCTGGGAAGTATGAATGCCCTAAGTGAATGTTATGACAATTTGCTGATTAAACTGAAGTATTTCTTGTGTATAAGAGGAGACCTTGGCCTTGATGTGATGGTTGAGGCATCACCAGGAATATTAGAATTTATCCTCATGAATATCTACAGCCAATGTCATGTAACAAGCCAGACAGTTTAGCAGATAACCTGTCATGGAAAAACGTGCCATTGGAAAAATTTCACCTGTTCGTGTTATTACAACAGAAATCAAAGACTCATTATGATTCATCTTTTGGGGACCATGAACATCCCAAATGTCATGGTAATCTGGCCACAAAAGGAAATATCCTGAATTGAACCAAAGTTTCAGATAAAATGATGGACTCAGTCTAATCATGCTCTTACAATGTTCCTTTGATGTGCTGCTGTGCTGATGCTTTTTAAGTAGTGAATGATGCCACATTTGGCCAATCCCTGTTCCTGAAAACTTCGTTTTATGTTCTATATATGGCAAGCTTGAAACTCTTGCTCTGTATTCCGCTTGATGAATAATTGTACTGTCCTGACTGAATTTAATAGCATGATGTAAAGCTGGACCCAGTTGATGAATTGCCGTACTGGGGAATGTCTTTGCCGACCCATTTTTAGAGATTACGTTTTATTAACTCTTCTGGATGTCACATCCAGCTAATGAATAGATCAATTATTCATCTATTTTTTAATGTGAAATAATCTGACACAGATAAATGAGACATGTTTTTTTTCATGGGTTAGAAAGGAAAGCCCAGGATGTAATGGGGAATATTTTGGCCTAAGGACTTTTACATCACTCTCTGTCCAACTCAGGTTTCTTAACTTAAAGCACAGTATGTGTGTTCTTGTTTTTCAGCAGTTTCTTACTCTCTGCTTTGCATTATTGCAGCAAGAGCTAAAATGCACTATTGTTTTATTGTATTTTGAGTTGTAAATTCTAACCACTGTACCATTACATGGACAGGATTTCCTCCTTTTACATTAAATGTGAATAGATATATAGTTTGTTGAAGTATTAAATGTACAGACTCAGGGATGAAGGTTTTGCAGCAGCACTGCATCATGATTCCTGCCTTTCCCCCAGCCCTGTGTACTCTGAGAGCTAAGTGGAACCATTCCACCACTCGATATCAATAGAGCCTTTACTGGGCAGGAGCTATCGATTCCTATTGCCCTTATGACGATGATTTGGTTCATGTTATTCCTTCTTCTCCTCTTTTATTTTCCTTTTTTACATCCCTGCCTTCTAATTAGGAGATATCCAAGCTGAATTATGATCACCATGGCAACAGAGTCAGCATGCATTCCCTTTGATATCACCCTGTCCCACATGGAGCACAGCTTATCACCATGTTCTAAAATTAGACCTCCTCTCTCTCTCTGTGGCACACACTGGATAGCCTTGATTCCTCTGCTATGACCAGGTCCAGTGTTAGCCTTTTGTTCAGTTATGGAATTTCACCCTAATTCACCCAGGATGATATGATAGTACTCTTTGTTAACCACATTTTAGTGTAGCTGAATTTATAGACATCCTATTACTTAAAGCAACGCCCAGGCTGGGACACACCAAAGGGCTCTTGAGGTAAATCTGAGGCGTCACAACATTAATAATTAAGAATAAGTCTCTAAATTTTGGTGTTCTTTTTTTATATTTTTTACATTTCTGTCACATTGTCTCCAGGGCTCAAAAACAAGTTGAGTTTACTTTGTTTTAAAAAGGCTGGAAATTACTTTCTTTCACATACTGCTGTTGACCTTTTCCCAAAGAATCCAACATATCTCGGCTCCGTCAGGGTGACATCTGAGGTTGATTCTGGTTTCCCTAAATATAAACTCACTCATTGTGTTACAAAAAAATATAAAAGGCAGTCAGGTGTTCATCTTTTCCAGGCACTGGTGAGAGGATGAAATATGATCTAGGAAGGCCCATTTGAGTATACTCTCTGGTTTCAGTTTCTGAAAGAGAATTTGCTGTTTTATCGATATAAATTGAGTAACTTTGAATTATGGAATGTTGGTCAGGCAAAAAAATAAAATCATATTTAAAGAAGTTACATTGTGTTCTGTAAAACTTTAATGGGCTGTTTTGACTATTTTCTAACATTTAATCATTAATTTAGAAAGTGAGTTAGTTTTTGGTCCTTTTGCATTGCATTGTAGACACATTGTAAGAATATTGTGAGTACCATTAAAATGAGTGCATGCAAATCTAAATCATATTTATCATTGATCAGTTGTAATGTAATCATTTGTAATATATTGTCACAACATTGAATATTTGAAATAAGAAACAACAATGGGTATCATGCTGATCTCCACGCTGCACAGGAAAAGACAAAACATTTGATGGAAACACTCTAAAATTCCCATGGATCATTGGATCCAAAGGTGTGCTTAAGACATCACAGGTCTCTTTTATGGTTTCCCATAGAATCTCTTAAAATACTTGTGCCCAAAAGTGTCAGTGTTCATCTGGTGGATGCAGTGAAAAAAGACATTAATGGCTGGATTCACTTGTTTGAGCGCCCTGGGGCTAAATTTGGTGTTGGATCCATATTTACCACATCTCACACCCACAATTAGTGCAGTGCATTAAGCAAAGTACCCTTTTCAACCTTATCTTTTGTCTAAACACCAGAGGCCAAAATATTAAAATATTCTGGAATAACACTACACGGTCTCAGCACAGGCTTTGTGTCAAATATTACCTTGATTGTAGAAAAAAAGACGTACATTTCAAATGATCAAAACTACAACAGTGAACCGAATACATTTGGGGCCCCAGGGGCAGCTGGGAGGTGGACCTTTTATGTGTACATGCAAACATCTAAAGCAGGCATGTTGTCACCACAGCAGTAAAACAGCAAGTCACTGATGTCACACTGCCATGTGATCTGTACACAAAACAGAGGCCACATTCTCCAAAGACCAAGCATTATGACAGCTTGACTGCAAATGCACTTCAAATGAAGCTACAGTTACAAAGATATGTGAAGGTCAGTCCTATAGTCAGCCATTATAGCAATAAACAGTGGGTCCGAACAGACAGGAGGGGTCAAGGATGATGCAAACGGTCACACAGTTGTTGCATCAGATTTCCCTTGAAGGTGAAAACAGCACTGGTGTCGGTGGTGCTCTGCTTCTCACTGATATCTGCTCTTCAGCTCTTGTTTTGAATGAAATGTCAGGAGGAGAGGGGGCGTGACTGCTGATTGACACATGTATAGTTAACCAGCCTCCTCAACAAAAAGAAATGTTTATGATCTCTTCACAAAGCTGGGTAATAATAACCGACTCTGGTCCTGTAATCATCCCTTTTTGTATCCAAACGCATCTACAGTCTTTTCCTCTGCTGAATCCCTTTTTTCCACACTGGAGACAAGTCAGCAGATGGGAGGACTAACTTCTCCAAAGGTATTACTATAAATTAACATTCATTAAAATCTGAATAAGTTATTTTGCATCAGAAAGTGTACACCAGCTGCCTTCACTCCGGCTCTCAGGCTTTGAGTATGTGTGAAAACTACTCAAATAAGAACACAAAGTCAGATTTTACATGAAGGATGTGTCCTCACAGTTGAACCCAAAAAGTATTAGCACCATGGTGTAAAAGAAAGAGTACTTACAATTCTGTGTTTTGAGCCCTTTATCTCTGCTTTTAACAGGAGTGAAAACCACATCAGCATCCCTCTAAATACTTTACTGTGCTGCTCTTAATAAGATGACAATATGTCAGTGACTAATAAGGAAAAAACAGGACCACAAATATTTGTAGTAGTGACTGCACACTCTGCCCATTAGAGGAAGCATGAGCCAAAGCTTGAAAATGTGAGAGGGGTAGTGTGTAGTGATGAACCTACAGTATCACCTGAATCTGCAGCTTCACTCAGCTTTATGGAGCTTCAGAGACATTATGGGTTTCTCCAACAACAAGGAAGTGTCCAACTTTTTTTTTTAATCAATGTTGATAAATCAGATTGTAAAATGCAATGTACAATGAAAAAATCAACTGGTTTAGTGATCACTTGTTAACAGCATTACCGGTGATGATTAGCATTAACATGGTTATCTTAGTTGGCACCAAACGTTAAAGGACTTGCTGGAATTGGCTCAGCTCTGTTTGACTTATGAAGAACAATAATGATTATGGGCAGCTTGTGAAAAGCCAAATGTCATTTCAGTTCATTAAAAGCAGGCTGCAATGTTTTTCCTACTTAAATTATGATTTGGTTCTGTGATAAAAGCATGGTTAAACATTACATGGGTTCATATTGTTCTTTCATTCCTGTAACCATAGTTCCATCTAATTAAACCTGGCTTAGCCAGTCACTTGTTTTTCTTTTTGTGCTCATATAAAACCACAGAAGGGGTCTGAGGGGAAAGAATGTTCCCAGCAGCACACGGTAACCCCAGTGATGTCTATTACTCAAGTATGTAACATTATTACATTGTAATATATGTAAAATATATGTAAAAACATCAAAAATATATAAAATCAGCATATGCATGGAACAGTTCCGTAGTCAGATTTCTCCTCTATCCCCCTACCTTATTTTGGAAGTATGGATTACTGATTATGGTTTGAAACCAGATTTCTATTTTACATGACATTCAAGAAATCAGATTGCTACAGACAGTTGACTGTAACCTGCTTACTAAGTGCACGTAAGTGCACTGACTGTTTAGTTCATTTTTTGATGGTGGAGATGATGTCAGAAATGCTGATAAATTGAAATGCAAAATTAAACTGTGCTGATTATATATTTATGTATTTAAGTGGTGAATTTGAAGGGCTGTGTAGTCGGGTAACAGCAAGTCATTCTCCCTTTAGTGTCCTTTACTCTTCCCACCCAGTAAAGGGCATTATGCTTGGTCTCCAGGGTAAATTCTCTGCCAACGAAGTAATATTTGAGAAAGTAAAGGGGCCACTTACAGGCGAGTGCTGTTGTTTGTTGCTGTTAATGACAAGGCCAAGTACTCTGTCTCAATCTTGATGGTAGCACACTTGGAGACATTGATGCTCAGATCAGGAGATTTAGCATCCAATATATCAACAACACTGGCTATTAATGCAAATAGCAGGTAAAAGACACAATCCATGTGCACACTGGGGGAAAGTAAAGGGCAAGAATGCAAAAGTGAAAACACAATAGAAGGATTTTTGAGCAACATTACCAGTATGATGAGTGTGTGTGAGTCGGCAGCTTGACTTATCACGCTTATGGTTTGATGTGCAGGTGTGTGGGCAGGAGTGAATCAGCATGAAAGAGGAAATGCAGGGAGGGGCAAAGGCCACTGCCGGTCATGTGAGGACTGGCAGGAGAGTGTGGAGTAAGAGGAGAGTTAGTAGTGGAGATACATGATGAATGGAAGGAAAAGTGTTTAACCATGAGTTATATGGAGACTCAATTTGTGACCAAAATATCACAGAAGTCAAAGTAGAGATACAAGCAACACACAGCTACACATTAAGTGCCCTCCACCAGTGACATAGGAAGGATACAGATCATTTAGTTGAGTAAAAATAAAGTAAGTAAAGTAAAGTAAAAGGACTAATACCTAAAGAAATGCTCCACTACATTGAATATGTTAGTTTTGTAAAAGTCATTGTACTATAAGTATAATTGAGAGAATGTATGTTAAGTATTAAAGGTTACTATCATAATGTTTTTTCAACCACCAGCAAAATGATTCAAAATAAATTAAAATGATTAAAATATTTCAAATGAGAAGCAGCAAATCTTCACACTTGTGAAGTTGGAACAATGAAATGTTTTCGCATGAAAAATGACTTAAACAAATCAGTAGTCTCACATAAACTTTCTGTCAATCAACTCATTGATTAGTTGACTGATTGTTTCAGCTCAGTACAATATTTCACTCTGAAAAGTGGTGAAGTAAAAGGCATAGAAGAAAAGACTCATCAGATTTGTACTTACGTGCTGGACTCAAAGTACTTCCATTCCACTGCTACATCTACAGAAACATACAGAGGGCCACACAAGATCGAGCACTGTGTTCGTGACACAGGGTTAACCACTGATATTTC
The DNA here is from genome assembly GCA_023238725.1 of Scortum barcoo. Taxonomy (NCBI): domain Eukaryota; kingdom Metazoa; phylum Chordata; class Actinopteri; order Centrarchiformes; family Terapontidae; genus Scortum; species Scortum barcoo. The sequence goes on along the minus strand of CM041548.1, from coordinate 2,077,574 downwards.
ACTGACTTGTGAGCAATTTGTAGCTGAAATACATCTTTTTTTCATGATCTTAAAACTTAACAGGACCAATAGCTGACATACCTTCTCTACCTTATTACCACAAGCTATTCTCCCTCTGAAAGCAGAGCTACACTATTGAAATGTGCACAAATGATGTTTTAAGAGATTCTGCACCCAGTAAAACCAAAAATTGTCTGAAGTATGAATATGATAAACTGAAAAGCCCTTTGGCTTTCTGGAGTCACATAATTGCTCCTCATTCATTCTTTCCCAGCAATGCTTGTGCTTCCTACACAGTCTCTTTACCTCACAGGTTGTTGTATGTCATTACAATGGCAGTTACAATCCTAATGACAGTCACATGAGCTGTTTACATGCTGTAATCATATTTGGTGATTATCAGTCATTATAAAGCACCATTTGTACAGTAATTAGCCAATTGAGGAGAGTACTGCATTCTGGATTTAGTCCTTGTAATTATCTTCCAAAAGAGAATAGTTTGCTGGGCACAATTATAGTCAAGGACTGCAGCAATCTCTTTGCATAATGTGATGAGTCTCTCCAGCCTGGTTAGAAAAAAAAATCAAGTCATCAGAGAAGCACTGAGAGTTCCACTTTTATTATCACAGAGATCATCCAGGTAATACACCGTACATCACGGAATTTAAAGGCTTATTCTGTTGCATCTGTTGGCATAATGAAGAAATTAAAATTACTCATTCATTCATACATGTTCTATAGCGTTGTATGCTTATTCAGGGTTATTCACTGTTCACCCCTTCACCATCTGATATCTGCTATCCAGAAAGTCTGACAACTTCAGATCTCTTAGTGCCATTTTTGTGACAAAACCAACTATGCAATGAAAGTATTTTATAGAAAGCAGCAATATAACCAGTAAAAATACCAGTACTGATACTGATGACGTCTCTCTGACCTTAAAGGAACAGTTTGGGGAAATATTACTCCAAGGACAAATGTTTGGTTCTAAATTTGGTAGAGACATTTTTGCCAAATGGCAAAAAGATTTGTTGCAGCAAAGGCAGCGGTGCTTCATCATGGAGCTATATCAATGTTTAAAGAAAGATCTATCTTTAAATTATTTACACTTTAACACTTCCACTTCATGTATTCATGTTTTTCATTTTTCAGTTTACTCATATTCCACACATCTCATTCTTTTAAACAGCATTACAGTAGCCTTTATTAGTACAGAAACAAACCTGGCAACTCTGCAAAACCTTTTTGGTACTTCTATGTGATGGTCGGTTAATAGAAATATTGTTAGGGGTACTTCAGTTGCACCCTCTATATCGTCCATACCCAATTGTATGCTTATGCTGTCCAACATCATAGAATATAAAATTCAGTGTAGAAGACTGGTGGAAGTATATTAATGTTAATGATTTCTGAATAGTAAAATTATTCTCCCATACAGCTTTGAAAGAATAATTCATTTCCATCGTACAGAAACAGATGATGTTGTCAGATGAATGTTTGAGCCATATCATTAAGGGTAAAGATTACCATCTGTTCATCTGAAAGCAGCTGTGGATGAGGCATTGCCATAGATTTTCTCACTCTCATATATTCATCCTTTCCTCGGGGACTACCTATTTGTCTTGTCATTACAGAATACTGATAAAACACTGCCTACTGCCCGCACAATAAACTTCCCTTATGAACAGTATAGATCTGTAAAACACTGCCTAATTAACCCAAACAGGCCTTTCTCCTGCAGACCATGAAGCCTGTAATGGCTAATAGTAATTTTGTATGGCATGCTCGATATGAGATATTACCAAGAAACATGTTCCTTATCTTCTTGATAGATTATTTGATTACAGGGAGTAGAAGGACGGATAAGAAGCTTCTACCATCTGCTTCTCTTCGAATATGGAAGAACACAGTCTCATGAGATGATGCAGAACTGTTAAATGCCAGCTGTCTGGCTGCAGTGCCTGTCTCAGCCATTGTGTGCCTATATAACTTTGCAGCACATTTGAATGGAGCTTGTACCACAAAAGCAAGATGAGGTATGATGTCCCCTTTCTTTGAAATGTACTCATGAGAATGACAATGGCCTTTTAACAGTGTGTTGATATTCATAAGACAGTGTTCTGAAAATGTTGGAGCAGCACCATTGTAGTGTGAATGTTTAGACAGCCTCCATGAGCTGTCAGGAATTCAACAGACGCTTCTCACACTGCACAGATGGAAACGTTTCTCAAAACACAGTGCCACAAGCCAATATCACCAACACAAATTGTGTCTTCATTCAATCCATTGCTTTTACTTTTTTGTTCATTTTTCAGAAACACTTCCATAATCCTGAAAGCCTATTTCTTATTCTAGTTTTATATATCCCTGTTATTTATTTCTTTTGCTTTCTATACTTACCTGTACTTTCTGCTGTTATTGTGCTGCAACAGAATTTTCTCTGCGGGGGATAATAAAGGTTTATCTTATCTTAATTATCATACATTATATTGCATTGCAAGGAGCAGTCGATTTAACAAGTCTTATACCATCAGTAGTATATTAAAACAACACAGAACAAGAGATATTGGTGCATTGCTGTTGAGAAAATGACTATTTAACTACTGAATTTATTTACTGAAACACATAAATATGCAACAGGGATGGATCAAATATCATAACTCTGTCTGTCTATTAAGTTTGCTGGGCCAGAAGATTCTAGCACTTTACAATGAGAATGCTCATCTGATGACGGGAATGTCAAGGGGGTTCACCACAATCATTAGTGTTCATCTCGTGGGTATCGTCAATATTAATAGCCAGTTTAATGGCAATCCAGCCATGTAGTACTCAAGATTTCTTTCTTTGTATCAGCATGTTGAACAGACAGGCCAACTGCCTGGCAATTGCCATCTTTTTGGTCAAGGAGCTGTAAGTTAATCCTGCAAAGGTTTGAATAGATTTGTAATTGCCCTGAAGCAAAGGAATGAGAGTTATATGAGCTATTCAAGGTTCACTGGAGATATTACCGTTCTGTGTACAGCATGTTCAGTATAGAAGGAACGTTGAACAGAATAATAACCATGAAGTTGAATCCATCCATTTAGTGTGTTACCAAGATAACTAATGTCATAAATTGACTGACTGAGGCCATTAGTTAAGATTACACTCTGCAAACATGTCTTATCTGCTTCAACAAAACAATGCATGTTAGCTTGCCTTGTAACTTATAAAAATAATGCAAATTAATATTAAATTAATGTGACAATCACATTAAATTTCTTTTACACAAGTAATTGTTGTTTTGGTACAGCCCCACTAGGCTGCCAACAGCAGAAGAACCACAAGGATGATGGACAAAGCTGGTGGGCGGACTAACATGAGCCTGCATTTTCATTCTCTCAGTAAGGTTGCTGGGTTGGTACCTTTTCAGATGATAGATGGTGTTTCCCCTCTTGATTGACGCTGACATGTGACCTATTTTGCAGACCCTGTTAATTTGTGCTTCGTTGCTTTTGAGATATCCAAACTACTTCCATATAATTAAGGTTGCGTAGCCCCAGTGGCCTAATGGATAAGGCACTGGCCTCCTAAGCCAGGGATTGCGGGTTCGAGCAGAGTGGCGCAGCAGAAGCGTGCTGGGCCCATAACCCAGAGGTTGATGGATCGAAACCATTCTCTGCTAGCAGTGTTTTAGGGGTGGCAGTAGCTCAGTCTGTGGGGACTTGGCTTGGGAACCAGAGGGGGCGCTTCAAGGGGGCAGCCCCTTCACTCTGGCATCTCTCTGCCAGTTTGCATGTGCATGTGTGTGTATTGCCTATGCCTATATGTATGTGTATATGTAAAAATGTAAAGAAATAGTGTAAATGTAAATTTCCCCATGAGGGGACTAATAAAGGGTCGTCTTCTTCTTTTTGTCAAAGATTTTCTCAGCTCTGCAGGATGATGTGAGTTCACTTTTACTATCACCTCCCCTCTGTCCCGCTCATTTAGTTTCCTCTTTTCCAGATGACATCCATTTTACACTTTGCGGTAGCTTAAACAATGCTTTGCAGTAGGATATGGGCATGAACTTTGATATGCAAGCCAAAATCTGCAGACTGATCTAATGATATTGTGTTTACTTCTGCTGTGTACTAGGTACTGCTGTGTTACGTTTATCCATTCTGAGTTTATCACTGTTGATGTAAATTCATTTTGAAACCTGCATCGACATTGTTTTATCTCCCTGCCCTACATTCATCTCTCATTTGCACTTGAGAAACTTCCACATTGCGTACTTGACATTGTGACATTGTACTTGACATTGTGTCCTGAATACATGTCTCAACAAGACAGGGTGAAGACAAGTGAACAAATCCTGCAGAGAGGACCAACACTATTTATGGACTCTCAGACCAAACATTGACCTCAATCACTTGGGTATGTTAAGACATGCAAATTTGGTTTAGATCATAAAAAGCTGGAATTCATCTGAAATTATGATAATTTCACAAAATGTTTCTTAAGAACAAATGTTGCATATTCAGTACCAGGGTTGAGTATTAATCAGTATCGTCATGGTTTATAAATGAGACAGCCGTGCCTGTGTGAGGAAGTAGTTCATTATGAAGCTAAAATGGTCATTTTGATGATGATATCCACTTGTTCTGAGAGCCAGCAGCAGAGTTATGTGTCAGCAACAGGACAAGGAGCTAAACCCACAGCCCACCTCTGATATTTTTTTTTTCTCCCTTCTTTATTTTGCAAATGAGTCAGAAATATCATTCTCTCTTTTTTCATTTCATGTTTCCTCCTCTGGCTCGTGTAATTGCGTTTATGTGCAAATATCTAGGATGGACAATTTGGTGAACAACATTTATTTTGTCCCTTAAGGATAGGTATCAATCCATTTTCTATACCTCTTTCATGCCCAGAGTGTTAAATGTAACAAATAAAGCCCTGATAAACATGATCACACCAGCAATTTCAGAAAAACTCAATTCACTTGAATGGGGCTGGTTAAATAGTTCTTTTAATGGGGGTGAAGTAAGTCTGGTCCTTTAATATGCCTTTTGCTCATCTTTCTTTAGAAGTATTTGGTCATAAAGAGAATACCTCAGCTTGGCAGCAGCTGCAGAGATGAGTAGTTGTGTGTAGGTTGTTAACCAGCCCTCCAACACTTGACTGAATAACCCGCTGGACAATCAATGCATGGTCTTTGAAAATGAAAACAATACCAATCACTTGAGTTGACATCGTAAGTTTCCTTTATCTCCTTGAGATGAAATATTAAAAAGTAGTGAAAAAATATAATCGGCTTATCCAGAGGTAGGCCAAATAGGGTAGGGCCTTCTTGGAGGATGTTCCTCAGTTCCTTGAGTAGGTCAGCTGTTTCTCTACAGTCTCCAGAAGTCTTTCCTTTTTTCACAGCCCTCAAAGGCCCTTGGACTTTTGAGATGAAGCATTTTTCCTTGTCAGTGGCATCAGCAGACATCAGGAGGAGGTCCTCCATTCAGTTTTTTTGGGCGGAGCTTTTATCTTAGTTATCTCCTTCAGTCCTCTTCTCAGACATGAAGAGGTCCTCTTCATGTCTTTGGTCACTAAGATGTGATACTTCTGCTGGGCAGCAGCTACAGAATACAGTAGCTTCTTTGTGTATACTATGTTGAGAAACCCTCCAACACTCTGGTCTCACACTGGTCATGAATAACCCACTAGACAACACACTTCCTCAACAGTGGCTTGATCATGTGAGTTTTACGGCGCCCCCATAAATGGCACCGCTCTATGTTGTTGGATAAATGTTTATGATATAATTCATCCAAGCCTCCACTTTCTGGCCATGCAATTACTATTTCAAGCACTTTTCAAAACACTGAGAACACTGTTTTAAAATTCAAGCATTTTCAAGGATTTGTTTATGAAAATAGTCGGCAGCACTGATGATAGATTGAGTAAAGGGACAGTACGGGGAATCTGGAAAGAAACAGTGTCTTCACAGTGTATTCACTGTTGAAAGATGTTGATATTGTGCTAAAATTGAGCAAATTATCTTCTCTATTTATATTGTTAATTTACTCTCTTTAAAACTAGCACCATTGCAACATTATATGTAAAACCTACACTACATCTTGTGTAGTGTAGGTAGTGTCAAACTGGCGGACAATTATGTAACACGTTTTGTCCAGCTCAATATTCAAGTGAACATCTACATTTACACATGCATGCTCACATGCATCCATTTTACTATATACATTGTAAAGGGACTATGCTGAGACTTCTTTCTCCTCAAACACAGGCGCAGGGTTTCTGAGTAGATTACATATGCCCGAGCAGCACCTGGAACAGATTGACAGTACAGCATTGTAAGCTCTCATACACTTCAGTGCTGAATAGACTGAATAGTCTGTCCTCTTCATCCTAATCCTGGGTATATCCTGCATATATAACAGTAGAAAATTCAGTGCTAATGTCGCTACTTTACCTCTGTCTCCCTTAGAATGACACAACTGATGCATTCATCAGCAGGGTGAAATCTTTTCTTTGTGTCTCCTGGAGTCGTTACAAATCACTATATGATATGACAATAATTAAGGTTTGGTTCAGTTTTGGCATATAAACCACTTAAGTAAGTACTTTGATAAGGGTTATATGCTTCTTCATGGATTCTTACTGTAAGCTTATAAAAGCCTCTCACAACCATAAAAAAATAAAATACCAAAAATGTGCTGTCATATAGTATGTTGTATATATATATTAGTTGCATATTGGACCGCCATTGCTGCAGAGTTCTGCTGGTAAGTCCAGGTGTTACACTGAGATTTAAAGAAACTTTCCCCCTCAGCAGATGAATGCTGTGAGGGAATGTTCCTTCTTTATTCCAAAGGTAACATGGCACAGCAGTTTACTGGGTCACATTCAGGTCAGTTGCAAACCCTAAAAGCAGAAGGTCATGTCCTAACTCTGTCAGTGCAATAGCTTAGATCTCTGTCTCGTACGGTAAGAGGGACTGTCAAGTGCAGCTGTTTTGATAAAGATGGCTCTGTTTCCTAGGAGACCAAGGTCATAGGAAGAGATACTGCACTGCCTCAGACTCCACACTGACAGACAGTCCCCATTTTGACATTTTAATTGAGTGTGACCCTAATTTACATTTATGTTTATGATCCAGTAGAGTGTTCTTACATCTATCGCTGGATGAGGAATAACCTTATGTAATTTAATTAATACTCGAAACCAGAGAGGAAACTTGACAATTGGGTTGGCAATACATTGTTCATCTCTTTTCTCCTTGAGAAGCTTCAATAAATGCTTCTGCACAGGACCTCCAGGTCTTCTGACACTTCTCTAAGAATATCATTGTAGTTTCAAACACTGCATGCACACAGTTCTGTATCAAAACGTCCAAGTGAATGAATAAATAATAGAAACAAAAAGAAAAACTTTGGGAGCAGCTTTTTAGTAAATGTGCCAACAAAATAAAAATATCCCAGGCCAAGTAAAAGTCCTGGAAGTCCCCCTTAGTCTGGAAAAAGTCAATTAGTGTTCCACAAGTTAGGAATACTTAATCACACACAGCTCTGGTGTTTGAGGCAGAGGTGTGACTACAAGAGGTTAGTATTATATATCCTATCCTTCCATATATCCATTTCCACATCTTCATTTTCCACCCTCTACAGAGACTCCAACAATGACTCAGTAGCACGAAAATGATAATGTAATGAGACGGTGAATAGAACATAGCTGCTGGGTGAACTGCGGCTTCTCCTGCACACACACACACACACACACACACACACAATGTTGTAGACCAGATCAGAATGAGTTTATTGACATCAGAATTCAGCTTACAAAGGCAAAGGGAATCACATTTACATTTCTATTACTTTGTAATTTGCATTTATCTTATCAGATGGTTTCACATTTAATCTCATACTCCCTCATACTCCTCCACTGTGTGTTGCTACACCAGACAAGAAGCTAAAAAAGGTATGAACATACAGAGTATAATTAGAAATGAGTAGAAACGAGTGTGTAGCGTGCTATATCAGTTCCTCTACAATAAATCCTTTACACAGAAATCTTTCACCATTAATATCAGTACAGTACAGTGTTTGTGTTGCTCAGGAGGTTCCCTAAACTGTCTCACCAATAACAAAAGTCTCCATTTGTACCTTAAATGTTTCATGTTGTACAATTATAATCTTCAGTTGAAAGACAAAATGCCCCCCCAAGACTGAATGAGTGCCATCCAATTTATGTCTAATGATTTGCCAGGAAATGTGTGTGAGGAGGTGGGATTAAGATGTAGATGGAAGACAGATGTATTTTATACTGCAGAGAGTCATCACAATTAGGTTCATGTTTCCTTGCTTTGCCCCTGAGTTAATAACAAGTTCTTTGTTGATTGTTGTTCAATATTTTGACAGTTCATAATTTCCAGTCACTATAATGCTGGCTCTCAGTGCAGGCTTATTTTATTCTGTTATGTAACTAATGTTTCAGAATCTTTTGCAATGTGCCAACATGACACTGAATACTAGAAATTGTGTGATGTGTTATCAGCTTTTTTATGTCAATCAATACAATGAGTATCTATTTTGGATTAAGCTGATTCTTCACATTTGATTTAGTTTGGTATTTTAGAGATGAAAAGCAAAAGCACTCAGCTCAGTATTTTGTCAACTTAAATTCTTGCAATACTTGCCATTTGACAGTGTGCCGACCTCTCTGTGGGGTTTTTCAGGCAAAGCCACAGTGTGTTGCACATGGTGTGCGAGCATGTCAAGTGTTATTAATGTCGGACTGGTGAAGGGAGAAGGAAGACCACAGCTGCAGCTGTCAGTGCAGGCAATGTGGAGGTTATTACACCAAATATCAGGGGAAACAGCCTGCCCTGCTCGCCATGAGAGTCTGTCAGTCCTGACCCAGCCGAGAGGATACACATGCTCGCTGTAGTGTCTATATTTAACCCTGTCTACTAAAGAGTGCTGGGAGTAGTTATGATTTATTGTTCAATTAAAGACAGTCTATTTTGATCAACACAATTTTACATAATGGGTTAATTATTTAAATCCCCCACCAAGAGGAGGTCATATTTTCACCTTTCTCTGTTTGCCTTTATTGACCCTGGAGCTTGTTTGTTGTGCACATTCACACTCCTCATTGTTTGATTTTGGTGACCTGACTTGCACCACCTGCAGGTCAAAGTTTGCCCATTTTTACTGTAGCTATTCTCAGTCATTGACAGAACACCATGATATAAAGAAAATGTACAGATTAGTTGTGGATATAATCAGGCAGCTGAACACCTTCCTTTTGCTGACGGCCTGTGATATGGAAGTACGCTCCAGGTGGGGTCAGTCCTCTGTGACATCACTGCTGTACAGTCTGGTGTTGAGCTACACTTTGTGGAAAAGTTCTACATTTTCCAGAAGATGGTTATAAGTGTGCTTTCCAAGGCTGAGATGAGATGATCAATATAAATCCCATTACTGTGTGTTATGTATAAAACTGGAGTCAGCACATGGTCAGCCTTGGTTAACATAAAGAGTGGAGGCAGGCGGTCTGACTCTGTCCAAAGTTACTGTAAAAATCACCTAATTAACACTAAAGCTCACCAAGTGACATATATGTCATAATCTTTACTTAAACAGGAGTGTAAAGACGTCATTGTGTGTTTGCAGACGGAGGCTCAGTGACTGTGTGCAGTGCTCACTGACCGTCTGGAATCCCACCCAGTTCTTTTATCTTTAATTTCATTTTCCAAGCTTTGGGTTAAATGACAAAAACAAATGTATTGTTTTGCATATAAAGCAGGCAATGATTTAGTCTCACTTCTCTGTTTTATAGTAAAGGGACCTGAACGTTTGATTCTGTGCTAAATGAGTCTCTTCTCTTCTGCACTCTTCTTCAACCAGTTATCATCCATGATGTGCATTAAGTCTTCAAACAAAAGTGTTAAGGCTTGCCTCCAAATATAAACTGAAAATTTCCCCCCTGGAAGTCTATTTTAGTTTTTCTTGCAGATCAAAACGTGACCCAGAGAATCCACTGTATTTCAGTGCTGTGAAGTGTTAATGAACTGTAAATGACAGAGAAGGTGTTCCTCATTTCTTTCATACTGATGTTAGGCTGAGGATAAATGTGAGAGCCTTCCCAGAGGGACGAGATGAGAAAATCAGAGGGTGAACTGGTTGGATAATCATGTCCTCTTCATATTTAATTGCTGTATGAAGACAGGCCATTTATAGCGCCTTTATCAGCAGGGTAAGTTTAGCTGCAGTACATGTGTATATATCCTGTATGTCTGCCTTCACTTGGTGCTGGTGTCAATGTCGCATCTTACTGGATGCCTCCATTCAACAGCTCTTATCGTTCTAACACATCAGTTAGGAGGCATGCTTAATCACTGACATTTTGTTCTGCTTCAGTGCTGTTGCCTCTGGCTTTTACTTAACAAAGACCCTCCCTCTCTAAACATCATGTTATGCTGAGTCAAATGCCAATGAATGTACCACATTTCACCATTATAAAAATATCTTAGGGTTTGACGTACAGACTCCAACTGCTGCAATGCTCATTACAGACCATAATATGAATATGGAACTGAAGGTACAGTGTATGGATGTTTTTGTGTTTCTTTCACACAGCCTTACTCGTAGCGGATCCAAAAATGTAAAATGTGTCCTTTGTGTGGCTAAACTAGACCCAAGGGCTCATTAAAGAATAATTAAAGCCATAATTATGTCATATTGTTCAGACCACAATGATGAGCGGCCGACTCAGCCTGCTCAGCATCCTAGTTGTAATTCCAAGTAGGAGATACTTGAAATTATTAATAGGTACGTTATCTCCTACTTGGCAGAGAAAATGAGCAATTATCAACAAACCAGTCAGAAAATGCTTTGTATCGGTTTCTCTTGTTAACTAACTACTACAGATGAGCAACACAACCAAAAAAAACTTCATTGGAATTTATTGGAAGTCGTCTTTCCCTGCTCTGCCTATTCTGTAGACAGTGCCTGAATGCAGCATAAGAACACATAACATGACAATGTGGGCCTTATTTCAACTTTGTCCCCTACAAGTTATATTTATATATTAGCAAAATGTTTTCCTCAGTACTTCATAGTGACAAATGTTATTGCTGGATTATGTTATGAGGCAGCTTTCTAACTGAGTGTTGATGTGCCACATTTACTTTTGCGCTGTAGTCACAGGAAGGTTAGTTATAGCGCAAAGCAGGTCTGCGGTTAAATTTAGGAAACAAAAACACTTGGTCACACTGGTCAAGGTAAGAGAAGGACTGTGGTTTTGCTCAAATGTTAATGTATACATTTACATAGGCTTTTAAGTCACTGCATTAACCTGAGACCATGATCTGATGACCATGATTTTTTTAACCTTAAGCAAGTCCTTTGACAGCCAAAATGTAAATATCTCTGCATACAGAGTTCACATTTGGGCCAGTGCTGATGAAAAACTAATAGTGGATCTTCTTCTTCACCATATTAACTTTAGGGTTCAGTGTATGGTGATCATGAGCATCCGCAACAAATGCTATAGAAATCATTCCCTCAGGTTGAAAATAAGGAAAATATTTTATTCAGTTGTAGTGATCAACAAACGATCAGAGGGACTGTAGGAAATGTGGATATCTGGCAAGGGACTGTGAAAATATCTTTGCTCAAAGCAATCAACAGACAGATGGATGGACAGAATGAGCAGTGGATCAATGGAGGAAGATAAAGAAGGCAAGTGGGTCTATTCGAGCTTAACAAATAAAATGCATCTATAAATGAAAGTGGACTAATGAATGAATTTCTGTCCCTCTTATCTTGAAGAGCTATAAAAGCGAGGACATACTGTCTCCAATCGGCGCCAGTTAAAGAAATCCCTCCATCTGTGCTCCGCTGTCAAACACTCCACCAGCCCTCTGCACGTATTGACCACTAACCCACTACATCGGAGCGGCTGACCTTTCCATGAGAGCATCACTGATCGATAAAACGTTATTTGATGGTTATGTTGATGTTCAAAGAAACAGTGAGGGGCAATTGTATCGTCAGAATTCAATACAATAATGATTCATGAATGATTTATGAGTGGCTCATATTCATTTGTTAAATTCTTGGACTCTGTATCACGGCCAGAGTGTTTCTTCTGTCAGGCTTCTGTGCATGTGTAAATATTTGTACGATTACATGGCTGAAAATTGTAAATGAAAACATGAGTCATTCTGTGACATTTGAACAGGAATCATTGTTTATGCTTCACACCAGGTGAACGGCATAATGAGCTGTGTATTGAGCAGATAAAAGCCTCCTAAGCATTTATTATGCTTCTCTTCCCTCTGGCTCCATATACAGCATATAATTATCTCCCAGCTACAGGAAGACGGACCACTTAGAGAAGACAGGAACAAATCATCAACTTGTTTCCTGTAAATTACATAGAATGAATCTGTATTTTGTACCTCTAAATGTCAGTGGGAACACTGAAGGAATCTTGGGAGCTCAGAGGAAATGGGTGTTGGCCCTCACACTCTGGGATAATGACTCATCTTGTGCTAATGAACCTTTTGGAGATGCACTTGTCATAATAAATGAGCAATACAGCTGAGCAGAGTCAGTTCCTCGTGACAACAGAGTTGCCAAGGAATTTAAAAGACAAGCATCATCACAACATGCGAGCCGCCTCATCATCCCCATTTCAACTCAAGACTGAACCAGAGTAATCATGATCATATCAATATTTAAGCTATAATCACAACAATAAGAACAAGAAAGATAATTTAGCCTAAATCCTCCCATTGTGTTTACTTAAGAAAATTGCAGGGATGGATAAGAGGAGATAAGATAAGATAAGATAAGATAAGATAAGATAAGATAAGATAAGATAAGATAAGATAGAGAAACTAACGTTATTAATCCCACATCAGGGAGGTTCACTTGTTACCGCAGTTCAATGGTGAGACAAATATGAAAAGAAGTACAAAACATAGATAAAATATAGAAGATAAAAATTACATAAATAAATAATTTGCACATGACATAAGTTAGTTATAAGTTGAACTTGAGCAGAGCTATCGTCATATCTAATTTGGTTAACTAAAGCTACTTAATAATAATTATAATATAATTATCATTATTTATAATAATAATTATAATAATTATTATTAATTATTATAATAATTATCAATACTCATGACACTTAACAAATTCAGATTCAAAGCACTAAAAACAATAGCTTTCACAGGTGAGCTAACATTGCAAGGAATATTATATTTTTGTTTTGTTGGCTTCAGTAGAGAATCAGTGGTAATGTTTGAAAAATCATTCCTTTTTACTGTTACAGCACAACATTATTTTTAGTTTCAGTTAATGATACAAAAGGTAGCTAATAAAAAGTAAAATATTTCTTGAATCACACTGTAAACAGAGTGAGCAACTTTCAGGTGTTCTTTTATCTCCAGTGTTTGTGTAAGTGTGCACAGTGTATGAACACGAATATGTTAAGATGTATATATGAAAGCAATCTCCCCTGACGTTCGCCTCTAATTAAATTATAGTTATGATAACCAACCACAATGAAATGTACAAAACATGTGGAGGAATTATATCTGCTGCAGTGCAGACTGTTAGCTAATGTAATTTCAAAGATAAAAAAACAGTTAAATGTTGAATTAAAGTTTATTTAGTTTTATGGAATGAGTCAATGACCACTTGGTTTCCATGGCAACTACCATGCTAGAGTCCACCAACTGAGCCTCATGTCAATGTCACTGTATCGAGAAAGGTCAGTCTTTCTGTTTGTGGGTTTAAGTGGTTTTTTAGAGCTACACAGAGATGGGTCACACTGTCTTTTCTCTTCTTGTTTTACAGTTACACAGAGGTTCTTCCTGTTCCCAGTCCATCACCCAGTCAGCCATGATTTTCCAGAATATCCCAAAGCCACCTGTTCTGTTCTTAAAAGCTCTGTAGCTCTGTAGCTGATGGATGTGTAAATAAGCATCTGTTTAGCAAGGTTGAAATATTAAATTAAGTCTTTTTTTTACTTCTATTTTGAGAGCATACTGCTGTAGTAACTAAAAAGTGTGACTTGAATGAATTGAATATGAAATTCTCTGAAATTGTCTGAATGATCTGAAATTGTCACTTACTGGAGACAGATGGAGAGGCAAACATTCACAATCAACACAAACTCTGCACGAGCAGTTGTGTGGCTCCGTCCAAGCCACGCTGCCTTTTTCAGCACACACACACACAGAAAGGACAGCTGGTCGACTGTGAGGAGATATTCACTGATTCTGACAAGTTTATTGGATTAAAATAGCAGTCTACACCTTTAGAGTCCTTTAAAGTCTTTAAAGTGGGCCCCACTTTATTTTATTTCTCGGCTCTGTCTTGAAGATGGTCAGATGGATCCACATCTAGCTTTAAGACTATTATTATTTTAGTTTTGTATGTATACTGTAAATTAAGTTGTGTTTAATGAAAATACAACCACGAATCTGGAGGTATGAGTCAATGACCATACCTCTCATACCTCAGTATTCCAGGAGTATCACACACGATTCATAGTGTGGAAAGAATAGTGGGTTAATGGGGTCCCAGTATCTCTTCTCACTATCTTTTCTAGCAGGTCATCCCAGCAATCAGTGCTTTAAGTTATTCATATAATTTAGCTGAAGCTACATACATACATACATACATACATACATATGCTACATTTTGTACACAACCCCTGTATGATGAGACAATAACACAAAAACACTTTATAGAGATCACCCGCTCCACCCAGAAATGTTCTCAGGTAAACATAATTTAACATCTAGTACTGTGCTGTTTAGATCATAGAAGTGTGTGTTATAGTGTTATATGGGTGACCAATACTGTGCATGGAGCAAACATGGAGTAAAGCCACATGATCACCACCACAAGTCCACCAGAGGAATGAGCAGACGTACTCGTAAGAAAATGACATGCCTGACCGTGACATTAGGGGAAAAGTTCAAAATTCAGTATGTGCATGTCAACAGTAAATGTCATGCCATGCAATTTTGAAGATGTGTTGGTCAAACAGACGGACAAACAGACAGATGGGCATATGGAGGTGGAAAAAAATATCTCTGCTGCTTGCTGCACTGTACTGTATGATTACAGTTATTACATCAGAGGTGAACAGCTTGGCTGATACCTGAATCGCTGTACATGTTTGCATTTTCCCCCGTTAGTTTGGACTGAGGCTGGAGAATGATTGGCTGCCAGCCACACAGACGTGGCCTGAATTAGTAGCAATGTGTGTTGCTGTGACCTGGCTCCCTGTGGGTCAGCGTGACCTGCTAAAACACGGGGACAGTTTTTTGGGGGGAAATGCCATTCTTACCATAAAACTATAACTCTAGTATTCTACAACAGTTTCACATTAGTCTTTATGAATAAAGCTGAGATGTTACATTCTATTCATCAAATTATTCTGTATACATAAAGAGTATTGATATATTTTTTTATTTGTCTGTAATCTCTGGTTTGTTACAGGGCCCCTGCAGCGGTGGATCCCTTAAAATAATCCTCCCACTCCAACAGCGACCACAACATAACAACAATAACAATATTCATATAATAATTTAAACCAAAGGATGAACACAAAAACTGTCCTTTGGAAATTCATGTTCATTAACAAACACACATATGCAAGAAGTCATTCATTTTGTCTACTCTCTACATTGTGAACAGCACAGCTGCATCAAGATGCTGCATTTAGCCACAACAATACCAGGATACCCGATGATTCTGCTTTCAAAATAAAAGCTGATTTTGCAGAATGAATAAATGGTTGAAATATGAAATGTCATGGGTGAAATCTGTTAAGTGATGGATAAATATTTGAAATATATTAAACATAATAGATTAATGTTAGAAATATGCTAAATCTCCTATGCTGAGAAAATATATGATGTAAAATGGAATTTGAGGAATTATGATAAGAATACAACACAAGTAAATAAGACTTTTCCTCTTGAAAGGAGGACAGTGTCCACAATCTGCTCTCTTCATTGGGGTTATTGGGATGTTTTTGAGGATTTGTTTGACTTTTGTATTCCAAATACTGAGTGTTTCAGTATTTTACAGTCAGAGAAGATGAGCCAGTGAACGAGGAGAAAGTCATCCTGTGGTTTGGCTGACACACACAGAGGGTGTCTTCATGGAGGACGTCTCCCTCCAAACGCTCCAGGACCTTTGATGGTGGGTCAGATGGAAACCCACCAGAGGCCCAAAGGATGCGTCCCAACAAAAGGAAGCTGGATGATGTCAGTGCAGTGTGCAGTAAACAACACACACAAACACATTTTCTTCTGTACTGAAGTCCAGAGAGGACGAGAAGAAAGTTCAATGTGGAGGCTGAAAGAGAGTCACACTGTCTGCAGAGAAGCTCAGAAGGTCCAACTTTATTAACACAGTCCTACAAGACAGAGACACAAAGGGAGGAAACACAAAGAGAGATGCTCACAGACACAGGCAGGTTCCTTAAGTTATTGGAAACCACTGGACATATTTGGAATCTGGAGGGAGGTTGAAATGAGCTTTATTGTTCACAGACACTGAGCACAGTGCTGTCCAAATGAAAGGAGGACACAGAGAGGACAGAGGACAGATGGAGGTAGGCTCTCTTATGACAACACGTCAATCTGCTGTTCTCAAATGATGGTCACGGAGGTCATTGTTTGACAACAGGGGAACAGACAGACTTGTGATAGCTGCCACCACAGCCTGCCCCCCACATCCCTCGATGTGGGATTAATAAAGTTTTATCTTATCTCTTAAACTCAACACAGAGGCAAAGGAACCCCACTGACGAGGAACAGCAGAGTCCTGGAGCTCATTAAGCTGCTGTCAACTGTTTCAGAGAAAAAATAAATGTCACATGTTCTTCTCTTCAATAATTTGTCCATCCATAATTTTCTTTTAGCATTTACAGTTTCCAATATTTATTTATTATTTATTTTAAAATCAGAACCAGAGGGTCCCTCCAAGTATTGTTCAAGATGTGAAGAGGTTAACAGTAAAAATAATAATTAATTACATCTTTTAAAATAGTGTCTGTGTAAAATGTCTGCTTATGACAGCTTTGTTATGAAGGTCTCTAGCCTCTACTGTTATAGTAAATACAAGTACTAAGCAAACTAAGCAATGGGTGAAAAATTACATTAGATAAAGAAGTTTTATTCTGCACTTTTTCACCTATGAGGTAAGAATATATATTTACCAGTTTCATCATTTTTGCTGTATTTTGCTGTATACTTTTTTAGTTACAACCATCCACTTCATTTTTTCCTGGGACATATCTATATTTATCACAAAACTGTAACCAAATTGTCTTTATATCCTGACAGTAGTGCAGACAGACAATCTGCGAAAAAAAATCAAGAATCCACCTGGCCCAGGTCAAAAGGACCAATCAGAGCAGACTATCTGATGTAGCATCAATAATCGCTGCTCCATCAAAAGCTGTATCTTCAGTGGGCGGGCTCAGTGGTGGACAAACAACCATCGAACAACGAAGCAATGAGAAAAACAGCTCATCTCCCTTCTGTCAACAACAGATTGCAAGCCAAGGACGAGACAAGACAGAAGAAGAGCAATGACGAAAAGTGAGTTAAAAAGAAAGAATTAAATCGTGCAAAACTGCGTGCAGGGGTTTTGGAGATGAGCTGGAGCGTGCCTAGAGACAGGGGAGGGAGCTGGACATTTTACTGCAGCAAATTTTCAAGTTAAGTCCACTCTCTTAATCGCACTGACTGCATCTTATTCCCAAGTTAAACAGGTCGATCCAGTCCAGTCCCAGGGCTGGTTTCCTTCTTCTTTTCCAGTTTGGTAATGCTTTCGGTCGGCTGAGCTTGAATTTTGACACTCTGATTGATTGAAGGTCCATCTTCCACATGACAGAGGAGCTGAGCAGCCTCACACCAGCCGAGGTTTAGGCTGAAAGCCGAGACCGGAAGTGGCGTTGCCTCTCACACCCAGGGTCTTCACAGAGAGAACCCCTCCCTTCCTCCCCATTCACTCCTGTGCGGGCTTTATCCTGAAAGGTAAAGATGCCAGTTGACAGCGCCGGTCCGTCAGTGCGCGGGCTGTCTGTCCTCTCTGCCTGTCTCACCTGCCGCCTGTGAGATGCCCCTGCGCGCTCCAGCAGCTGATGCCTGCAGGTGAGGGGGCTGGTGTCGCCTGTTGCTCCTCTGCCTGTCTGTGCTGTGTTGGTGCTGTCTGTGCCGTGCCGTGCCGTGCCGTGCCTGCCTTCATTAGTTGTTGCAGGGTGGGATTGTTTCTGATACGTCTCGTCTGTCGGTCTCACTCCGGGTGGTCGTTTCGTGTTGTACGCCACGGTTCGCTCTGGCTTTTGTCACAACTGGACAACACTGAGCTTTGATTTGGTGTCGGCAGCTGCGAATGGCTGGTGCGTGATGTTTTCACAGGGAACGTCCTGCCAGACGCCATTTAAAAAACACACCTATTTAATGTTTCTTTGGTTATTACCGGAGTGACTGTAAAGGTTGAATATAACTAAAGGTGAATCCAAAGTGTTTAGAGCCGGGTATTCATTCGGAGTGCGAAGAACACACAATCAGCTGTTAGTTTTTCGTAAAATCCCAACTTTCTCCCTGCTTGCTGCAGTTTCTTGCCGTTTTCCTCGGATGAAATGCGCGGCGGAGGGCGGTAGCGACCAGTGCCAACCATTTTTAAAAGTTCAAATGATGTGGGAGTGATCGCTACTGGGTGTGTTCAGTGTGTGCCGAAATATCATGTCGCTCCTATAGATTCAGAATCCGGGTCTCATTTGGCAACAAGTGTCACGGTCGCTTGCCAGCAGGGAGACGTGTGTTAAATAGCTCAATTATTCATCGGAGTTTTGCGTGACGTTCTTTCCATTTGTGAGGCGTATCGCGGAGTGGGGGGGGCGATAACATTACACGTGTGTGTGCAGCTGACAGTTACCAGACAGATGGCAGGCTGTTTGCAGTAGTGCTGAGGCGGGCAGGTCTGTCTGCCACATGTGAGGCAACAGCTGGATCCTCCGGGGATCCTCGGTGTGTCCCTGCCGTCCACGCAGGGCTAAGCTGCCCCCCTCGGGCCGAGTCCTCTCACATCTGGTCCACCGCGCTCCTGATGGACGAGGTAAAGCCCGCAGCAGTGATGGAGTCCTGTTTCATGTGTGTGTTCAAGTTTGCATTGAAATGAATAGGCAGTGCTGTAATATGTGTGGATCTGCTAAGTTAAAGGGTTAAAGGCAGTCTGTGCAGGTTCATATCAGGACTGCTGGGCTGAGTGTTTGCAGGCCAGCCCAGGACTGTGGCTCATCATTATGTTCACCAGCAAGGGTTTTCTTGTTTGATCAGTCACTTGTTTGGTCTCGGAAACAGAAATCACAGATTTTCACTCCCGAGCTGTGTTTTATCTGACAGACATGCAGCATAACAATATAGAAACTAGAAATAATGTATTTAAAACTCAACATCTGAAGAGGAAATGCAATTAATCTCTGGATTGAACTAACTGAACTGGATCTAGAGAATGTTTGGCATTTTGCTGCTTAAAGGACTTCAGTGATAAATGAGTTATCCACATACTCGCAGATGATTTTTTTTGCCTGTAGGAAAAAAAAAAGATGTTTCAGCTGTTTGCCCACATACATGTGATACATCACATGTGATACAGTCTGTGCAGCAACATATTCACAGTGGAATAGATGAATTGATTGTTCGCAGGTGAAGAAGGTCAAATGCTCGGCGAGAGGCTCATTTACGTGCTCTTTGATCACATATCTGAATCCTGAAATCTTTAATATATCTTTAGCTCATATTCTCTTCAGATGGAGCAGCTTTTTACACTGATGCACTGAGCATTATGTTACATTTTGGTAAACATAAAACAAGGTCCAAATGTTTTATATTCACCAAAGTAAGGTATGGTTTAATGTCAGTGTCCTGTTTTAGGCTACTCTTTGCTATTTTTCATTTCTGTTTTTCATTGAAAAGCTGATAATGAAGTTTGTGTGTTAGTTACAAGCAGATTCAGTCATATCAGTATATATCCTCAGTGTTATGGACCTTTTTAAAAAGCCACCTCACTTATGAAAAATAATAATAATAATAGTAATATCATAAATGTTTCCACAGCCAGCAGCAGGGTGAGGTCGTCTGCTCTTAACAAACACTAACAAATTAAACAATGTAGCTGTATTTAATGAGGCCAGAAATGGTCTAATTGGAGACACTGTGATCTCTGACTACTGAACACATTGATAACGACAAATACAGCCACCACCTGCTGCTTTTCTGGTCACGGTTATTTATCAGCTGCTGCCATGGTAAATTGTACATTTAAACAGAACCATAGCCAGAAACACAAGCTTTTTTTTTCCCCCAAATGAATTTTGATAATAACAATGTTAACTCAGAAATTCTGGATTATTTACAGTGACTTCAGTTCATATATGCTGTCCTCCTATTGACATGGATGAGCTGTGGCTTTTTCAAATTACATTAATTGATTTTTTGCTTTCATTTGGCCACTTGAGGGAAGCAGAACTAGCTGTAAACAGTGGTATTATCACCATATGAAATTGTTGTGGCAAATTAATAATTACCCACCTTTTAACTCTGCTTTTGGTCTACTGAGAAATATATGTGGCTCCTTAGCTGTTTCACTGTGTTCACTCATAGGTACCTCTGCTGTTTTAGTGATGGGCAGATAGAGAGTGGTGGTTTTTTTAGATAATTCCCTGTGGGTTTGTCACGATGAGCGACTCTTTCACATCGCACAGCCATCACAGTGATCTTTTTAACTATTGTTGACCTCAATACCACTAAACTTATCAGCCTTTTTCCTTAAATGCTGCAGTGCAGTCACAGATATCACCTGATATTTTAGCCTGTTAGCTCCCACACAGCATGTAATTCCTCATTCTCAGAGGCGTGGAGGTCTGACCTTTCACAGTCTAACCTGTAATAGCGGTGAAGTAGCTTTGCTGTGAGGTTTTGGAGGTTGTACCATGTCAGCCCTGCCAACCTCGCCTTGTAACTCATCCTGCTGAAAAAAAAACAGTGCTGGGCAGAGGTACAGTAAGTCCTTTTCACCAGCAGGCAAATGATTCTTTGATTGCGAGGGGCTCCTCCTTTCTCGGGGAACAGCACAAATATTCTGATTGCAGACAGTTCTGATGCAGGTAGAGACCGCCCAAAGCTCTGAGCGGAGCTGAGGGTTTGACAGAATAAGGTGATAATTCTCTGTGGGCTCGTCACTACAAGCATTACTTGTTTTATATTATACATTTCATCCATTGATAAAATAACAATGTTGATTAAAGTGGCTTTAATATTACGTTGTCCAGTCACCAGTGTTTTGTAGGATTGTAATATTGATAAAGTAGCTGGTTGGGGTGACATGATTATATTATTTCAACTGTTTTTTGATAAAGAGCATCTTGTGCCATCATTTTTTGACAACAGGTTGTCATGGCTGCAGTTCTGACAGCCACTAGATACTCCTTCCAATTAGTTGCTGGCTGCATTGAAGTGAATTTGAAACCCCCCCTGAAGCTCTGTTAGGAAATGTTCAGTCAGTCAGTTTTCTCCACAGGAAGTTAGAGTACAAATAGATAATGCCACATTTTGTGACGTGTCATGGAGATAATTTGAAATTATTGTTTCATCCAGTCAGATAACCAGGATTGAAATACAATTTAAGGAAAGCATTGATTTAATGATCTGCGTGTCAAAAGGCATCTATGTCCAAGTTAGAACAGGACTCCAGTGAAAGTTGTTCAGATGTTAAGGTTACATAGTGATCCATATTTTGATGTGCCGTCAAAACCTTCTCATTGAAATAAAGTCATGAAAATTCTGACAGTGGCTAAGGCCTCAGTATGCTTCAGAGGAGCTGCTTGTGGGATCATCTGTGTGTTCCCCTTTCCAGTGGTGGAATAAAAGGGGTGCTCTGTCACACTGTATTTGTAAGTTTATGAAGTGCACTGAACTCACAAGTGCTCCTCTTTTCATTCGTCACACAACCACCATGACCACATATCCTAGAAGGTATACTCATGTACTACTGATTGAGATTGTTCCTGAAGGAAGCGTAATATCTGCCTGGAATGATCACTGGCAAGAGTTTTTTCAAGTAAAGGACTTACCAGGTATGTAGGAAGGCAGGTGGGGTGCTGGATGGGGTGTTCAGGACTTTGACACTAGAGACCAGGTTGGAGCTCTGCACGTGGTTTGATGTAGGAAAGGAAAACACTGATTCATTTGAAGGAAATAGTGTTGGTTTTATTAAATATTGACAAAATGACCGTGTCCTGCTTCAAGTCACTGCTGAGTTTCTGAACCTAAGCCGAATGCTGTGAGTGCACATACATAACCATGAAAATGTTCACTGTGCTGTATAGTTTATATTGCAGGGAAAAGTGAAATATGTTGCTATTTAACATTTCAAAAATACATTCAGCATTCAACATTTTGCTGGAAAGAACACACTACTATCTTAGGTCTACCTATGTAGCGTTACGGAGTCCTGTAACTATTCAAATCTTAAACAGAGTAAGTCGGGTTTTGACATCCCTTGTTAGCTTTGTTAATTACTCTCAACAGCACTGACCTGTCACGGTGAATGGGACATTTCATTCTTTTTCTCATTCCATCGCTGAATCAGGAGGTTTCATAACTAAGGTCTAGAATCCTTGAAATACTGGGAAAAAAAACTTGAACCCTTGAAGAGGCGTTGCTCAAGAACCTCTGACCTGACACAGGAGATATCTACCTACCTTCCAAAAACTTTCAATTTCAGAGTATTATACAAATCCCCATGTGAAGGGAATCCACTGGCAACACTCCTGTATTCAATTTGGGACTTAACCAAAAGCTAGAATAGAGGATTTCAGATACTGAAACATGGATTAGTCTTAAATACAGCAGACGTTTTAGCTCTAGCATTGTGCAGATGAGACGTGATGGGGTGAGACCAGTTCAGGAGGGAAAAGGAGAGAGCAGACCTTTCTCCATATCAAATTAAGAATAACCTCTCTCAGCCGGCACAGCCCAGTATTTTTAATGCCTAATATCAAATGCAGAGTGATAAAACCGAGGAAACAGAGGTTACGGAGGTCACACTCTCACACTGGGCTGGGTTTTGAAGTTTCCCCGACTACATCCTTCCTGTTCCACAGCAGGCTGTTTGAATGTTTAATGTACATACATGCCTAATGCCATAAAGTACATTCTGAAGGACAAAAGACCTGATTCCTAAGTAAACACAACATTCGTAATTTTTTCTTGCCTTCCAAAACAACCAGTATGACTGTTGAAATGATTCATATGAGCTTTCTCTATAAATAAGTTTAGTTTACCAGCAAACAGCACTGTAGAGTCAACAGTTTCTGGTTTTAGAGGGAGTTACATGCTGGAACTATGTATCGGCAAACAGCCGGGTACAGTGACTGTGTGCAGCTTCCCAGAGTCTTGTCAGCAAAAAAAGTTGCCAGGTTCGGCACCATTTCTCTTCTAGAGAGACCAAATTCTGTGCTGAATGATCAAACCTAGCAAAGCACACGGGCCTGGTTTTCATTTCAACATGGCAGGACACATACAAAGCAGGAGGTCAGGGTGTCCTCCACTTGAAGTTTTGAGCATCAGACAATGTATCTCCTGTATTCTGGTTAATGTTTATGCAGCAGTTTGTGCCTTGTGATAGTGGGAGGAAGCTGGCTTGTGGAGTTTTACCTAAAAACACAATTAATAGTAAAGGTTCAGTGACAATGATGGCATTGTCGCAATGAACTTTAATTAATCAGTCTGATTGGTGAGCAGCGGACCACAGTGTCCCAGCTCTTCATCCAGTCGTTGGAAAATTCAATCCAAAACTTTTTTGGTTGCATTATTTTTCAACTAAAATAATAAAAATATAAAAAGCAGTCCTTGAGTATCATGCCATCATGAACTTCCATAGAATTACTCCAAAAACAACTTACCCCCACCTCCTATAATCTGTGCACTGTGTGCATCTCATTCAGATTCCTATAAAGTATGGTGCGCACAGCAAATTACACATGGCACCAACATGTGCCAAGAAACCAAGCAGGGCTCTTTTGCTGGAATACTACCTTACTACCTTCAATTAATCTGTGATAATTTGAATAGAATCACACAACTGGACATGACTTTATTTAGTAATACGCACCCTGAGAGTACAATATAAACTTTAAAAAAATGTTTTAGGATTAGATTGTGTCACAAAGCTCCCCGCAAGACAGCATCACAAGATTAGCTAGATTTCTTATTAGCAGTACAATCACATGAAAAAAAGCTAAACAGATGCTAAAATGTGACATCTCATTCTTTTTCTGTCTGCAATGAGTTGGACATGTGTCTGTCCACCTTATTACTTTTTGTCAACCCTACCCTGTATGTAGCTCTCAGACACAGGCCCACTGAAGATGGAAATCCATTGGTCACAAATAACTAGTTTTATTTTTTTTAAAAGACATCAGGGGTCAGCTTGTCACTGTAGTTTTTAACAAAGCTTACAGAATAGTGCATTTGTTGGGAACAGTTGTCAGCTGCAGATGAATCCACACTTTGGACTCTAGTGGGAAGCAGGATGTTATACGGGGGAATTGAGTCAACCGGTGTGTGTGCTCATGGTAATGAAGGAAGATGTTCCCCATTGCCCATGTCAGGGTGCTGCTTATATTTTATGTTCAAGCTTGTGTTTGTAATAGTTTTTAAAGTGAGCTCTATGACACAGAGAAATGAGATGTATCGAGCTCTGGATACACACACAGCACTTGTTAATAGTGTACATTCATTGTTGATTTAGGCCTCTTCATGACATTTTTTGACACTGAAAAATATAGATTATCACCATCGATATGCAACACGTGAGCACAAAAGAAATCTATGAGCCTTGAGCTGTTTTAGACCTTATTCTAAAACAGACAGACAGAAATAAGACTTCACACAAGAGCATATTCATGTCATCTGAAAGGCCCCTTAAGCTAATGGCTCCAAATGCCATCTGACAGCTCAATGTTTTGGGTTTTTTTGTCACGCTGGCTGTGTGGCTCTGAGGATGGAAATGTTTTGTCAGTCCATCACTTTGGCTCAGACTGAATTATCTCAAAAACAATCAGATGGATTTCCCTGACATTTTGTACACACATCTATGCTGCCCTGAAGATGAATCCTAATGACGTTAGTGATTCCCTGACTTTTCTTTTAGCGCCACCGGCAAGTCAGAAATGTAGCCTATCCTGTGAAAAATGTCACGGAGATGTATTGGCACAATGTTTTGCACAGACATTCATGGTTCCTAGAGGATACATTTTTATGACATTGTTGATTTTGTTCCCAAAGTGCCATAACACTGACATTTGTCATTTTGAGTGTGATGTCCCGACAATTATTGGATAGATTGTCATGAAATTTGGCACACCCATGCTTTTTCTACTGGGATCATTCATGATAAATAATTAATAATTGTGATTGTGCTGACATTAACTTAAGTCATAAATCTTATTCTCCTGGTTGATTTGACAGCGCCCATTGTTACCAGTTACCATGGTAACAGCAGGTGTTATTCAGTAATACAGGTCTTTTGAAAAATATAAACATTCAACAGTGACCATTCAACCTTGACCTATTGGTAACATTATAGGCACTCCAATACCGGCATATTGACAGTAAGGAAACAAGAATCAGTCAGTGATGCTCTATCCTAAGACTCTGACCTGTTGATAATTCCTGAACAGATGGTTTACACAGGCAGCACGATGGACGGACACATGTGAAGGCAAAGCAGAGCTAAAGCACTTTGGCCACATGCTTGAATCCTGTATTCTCTACACGTGTGGTCACATATCCACAGTGATAAACTCTAGAATTAGTCATTACTTTGTCAAGGTCTGAATAAGCAACGATAACTGTGACTGTGTGGGGAGGACTCGCAGTCCAGTCTATGTTTGTCTTGTTCCCCTCGTCGACACATTCGGATGACGCCATCGTAAATAGCATGTTTGAATTGTTTCCACAGACAGATCAGACTGAACAATGTCCGCATTCAGTTCGACACTAATCGTTGTCCATTGACCTCGAGTAACCCAGCTGAGCAGATTATTATACTGCAAGTATAACTGGTGCACTGCCAAAACGTTCTGGAGGGTCGTGAGACGTACAGAACTGAGAACATACTGAACTCAGTGTTCTATACTGAATGCTTTGAGTTGAATACACATACAGTTACACTCCCAGTACTAACCTGACAAATACAGTGTGTTTCTGTGTGTCCTTTGACTGCGTCACGATAAAAGCCAACCCATGTTTCACCAAAAAACACTGTTCATCTGAACTAGCATCAGTAGGAAATGTTGGATTTACATTAGCAGTAACTTATTACATCTGACACTTTGAATCTCTAGTGCACTGAAGCACTGTGAATCCAGCAAGGGAATGGTGGACTCTGCCACAAACGATGAAAACTGCAATACAGAGACGTAATTATAGTATGTAAATACACTGAATGGCTATTGTTGAACACTGCCGACCATAAATATCAAAATATCAATATCAAAAACAGGGTTTGGTGAAATGAGGACAGGGGCTGTAGACTCATGTTGTTCCAAAAAAACTGCAGCTGATGTCACTTCTATATCCAAATACAGCAAAACAGCCACAGTATTCACGAATAGACTTAAAAATAATTCATGGGTATAGAACATACTGCAGTCTTAAAAGAAACCTTGAAAGTCTCAACAAAAGCCTCACCATTATATTTGAATTGTATTGTGAGATATTATTAAAGATATTTTGGCTATTTGGTCCACTCCCTGTGTATCCACTTACAGGCATTGTTCTTCCCATTGTGCATTTCTGATGAACAAACTGGTCGCGGTGAGCTAATATATGAGGTGGTTTTAATGAACAGTAATAATGAGGCCACATGTCAGAAGACCAGGCCTCCCATGAGCACAGTGCAGGTTTAATAGATCAGCACAAAGCCTGTTTCTATACAACAACAGGTTGTGCCTCTCGTGGCAGAGCAGCAGCTGGATAAACAGCTTGATGTGGGCCTGGTTGCTGCCACTGGTCCTCACGGTGCTGCAGAAAACAGACGATCCTTCGCCTCTTCACTTCCTCATAGGCTGTTGTTAGACACTATTTCATTGTCCTGTGCCAGGACAGAAAAAATGAGTGGTAGATAGCCGTCTATTCCCTGAGATATGGTAAAGAAAAAGCATGGCATCTTTTCATCCTCCTCAAGGTCTCTAAAAATTAAGTGCATGTCTTACACTTTACAAAGTGGGGGAAAAAAATCATGTAAAGGTTGTTTTTCAGTTTGTGAATCTCATTTTGTGTACCAAACAATTCCTGGAAAACGGCTACCAGGCTCGAAGAACAGTAATTGTTAAAGCTTTCATGAAACAACAAAATGGGCATTTATTATGTCGGAACAGCAGTGAATACAAGCCTAGAATAGTTGAACACATACAGTATGTGCCTCTTTTTGTGGCCCACAGTATGAAGGACAGTGTTGGTACTGAGTGTGACCACAGGTTATAGTGCTGTCGTCTCTTTATGCTGTCTTGTGATGCTGCTATAAGACTGTCAATCACTCTCACAATAAGATGTGTCTAAGAGCAGTGTGTGGTGTTTTTAGAATTTGTCACCTTTGTAAAGAACCTCATAAATCATATTATTTCCTTATAAATCATGAATGATGAATGATGTTGAGGAAATACAATATATCACTTATTCTGTGACCCACGCACTTCATTACTCACATTGCTGCATCTGAATCAAAGACATGAATAACCAGATTATGATATAATTACAACCAGCTAATATAAACATTACATCCCAAATACTGTATGAACCAGGATCACAACCATACCTGGGATATTGTGCATGTCTGTGCACAGATGTGACCTCAACTGTAGACATGTAGTATGTAATCAGTTAAACTAAAGATATAATGATTAAGTTTTAATGATCTACACCCTAACAATGAACCAAAGGATGACCTGAGTTGATCTACAGACTTGAGATTGGGGCAAATCCTGTTATTTTTAGCCTAGGTATCAGCTACGAAGACAGATGCCAGATCCCAGTTTGCTCTGGGAGTGACAGCTGTCAAAAACACCCACTTGTGTTCTGATAAAATACTACAAAATATTTTAGGAAACCATCAGGGGAAGAAGTTATTGACAGACGAGGCTATGTTGTTGATGTGTTGTTGACGACAAGAAAGAAAATCAAAGAAATTGTGTGTTGAAGTTGAGTAAAGCTGGATTGATTAAATTATTTGGCAATGAAAAGATCAATCCCCTTGGCACAAATGGATACCTGGCCTAGAGTAGAAAGGGCTGATCCAGCTCAGTGTCAAGACCAGCCATGAAAAATTCAATATGTATAGCCACAAGCAGCAATGAACATGTTCCAAGCAGATGGCAAGCATTTGTTGTGACTACAATGAGCATTTGAAAACACAGCATATGCATGAATCTTCACACTGTTGGCAAGTAGGACTTTGTTACCTGGGGATTCAAACACTGGACCTTTGTATCCCCAGAGAAGATGAATTACTCACTGTGCCACCAGAAAGAGATCCGCGGTTGCATATAGCTGGTTATGTTTTTCATTGCTGGTTACCATTGTTATTGTAAGTCCAGGAATCACCAAAGTTATTACAGATTATCTTTGGGGGAATATTAAACGTGTGTTTCATTGAAGTCCACCCAGTAGTTGTTAAGAAACCTGCAGGTGGTGTGAGGTCATCAGGATTTATTGTCTGGTAACCGTGAATGCCTGTGTAAAGTTTTGGGACATTCCGTGTATTACATGTTCAGATAGTGTCCACTGGATTATAGAAAATTAGGATTTATCCTCTGAGCACCATGAATGTCTCTGTAGCATAAATGCATCAGTCTGGGGGTTATGTAACTTCATAACTGTTACATAACAGTACTTGTTCATACCCACAAATCTTTACAAAATTCAATCCATATCTGTTGAGATTTTTCGGTCTGGACCAAAGAATGGTTGGCATGTGTTGGCATTAGATTTGTCTCCTAATTTAAATGACCAGCATGGTAAAATAACTAAGTGCAGAGCCCATAATTGTAAAGCTTTTTCAATAAAGTTCTATTTTTCTAAACAGAAACAGATTTTGGTTAGTACAGAATATGCTGTTCATATAACCCTTTGAAAACAAAGTATTTCTTTTAGCTTTTAGTGTCAACAAGTCATCAAGTCAAGTAACACCCTGGACAAAACTGTCTGTTCCTTTTTGGTTTGAGCTTAAGGTCTTGACCCAGCAAAAGCCCAAGACAGCTTTAAAAATCTGAATAACAGAGTTTCAGACCAGCACAGGCAGATTTTGATGGATCAGTATCTGATGTAGAAATATAAGGGAAATCTGATGCTTTATTTACCAAACTCTGCTGTATTTCTTAACTCTGCTGTGTTTTGTCCACACTGTCTGTCTCTGCCTGTTTTACCATAGCTGGTCACTATATTGCAGCATCCTGCTACATATGCCAGTGAAAATTAGATTTTGTGAATATGAAAAATTATTTGTGAGGTTGCCAAATTGCATGGATTCAATTAGCTCAGACACCAATTACCATTAGCAAAGCACAGTGTGGAAAACATTAAACAAGCCAGCATTTTTAGCCAGTACTGACCATCACTTTCACAGGTTGATCTGACAATCGTTGCCGGCAACAGGTCATCAGCTATCGCTAATTAAGGTTATTTCCACGAGTAACCTGATCACAGTTCAACATTAAACTTGTTTGTTGTTTGGTTTGTGTGTAGCCAAAGATTGTTTATAAGGAAAGAAGCTCTGTAACACTTCTGTACAATCTCAAGTGTTTCTCCAACATGTCATGTCTCTCTAGCTGATTGCATCACATCAATCTTTCATTCACATCATATCAATAATTTAAGCTTAGAAAAATTTTTGAACTAGGACCTCAAATATTTCAGATTTAGAGGGATTACAGCTTTTGTTTCAATGTGTCAGATATATATTTAATGATCATTTCAGTAAATACAAGTGTTGGTGTTGGATTCAAGGATTAAAGGACTTGGATTGGAATTAGGGCCAAAAAAACCTGATTGGAACGTCCCTTGAAATACATGGGCTGCTGTCAAATTGTCAGCAATCACATCAAGATTACACAGGTATCAAAATTTGAAGAGCCCATTATGGTGGTAATGACAAACATAACAACAAATAAAATGTAACAGTAAATCAAATGCAGGAACCTTTTTTGTTCACCCTGTCTTTCTGTTTGTTCTTGTTTCAGACCTCAAGGCAGCATGATAACACCTGTTCACACTTCAGTATCTCCAGTGGGCAGACAGTGAAGACCGGTCGCCACTATGAGATGTGTGTAAGGGACCAGTGGAGGTGTTGTGGCCCCAGGCGGGATGCTGCTGACAGCTGGTCAGTATGACTCTGCTGGACTTGTGGCTGTCGCGCTCCATCCCCATGTGCCTGCTCCTTCAGAGCCTTGTCCTCATGGCCCTTTGCTTCCCCTCGGCCAGCATGTGTCCAAAGGGCTGTATCTGCCAACGCGACCCCCACCTCCACGGCCTCAACGTTACCTGCAGTCAGTCCCGCCTCAAAGAGATCCCCAGCCTCCCGGTGGACACTGTCCTGCTGAGGCTGGACCAC
Source organism: Scortum barcoo (assembly GCA_023238725.1). Classification (NCBI taxonomy): domain Eukaryota; kingdom Metazoa; phylum Chordata; class Actinopteri; order Centrarchiformes; family Terapontidae; genus Scortum; species Scortum barcoo. The sequence goes on along the minus strand of CM041548.1, from coordinate 2,046,879 downwards.
AACCAGATAGGGGCCGTGCCCGATCAAGCCTTCCATGGACTCAGGCTTTTGAGGGAGCTCAACCTTTCATACAATGCAGTGGAGACTTTAGGGGAAGGTGCCTTCAGTGGCATAGAGGCAACATTGCAGGTGCTGGACCTCTCCCACAACCGCATCACTAGCGTACACAAGGATGCCTTTGCTCGCCTCAAGGCCCGCGTCATTGTGGACGATAACCCCTGGCATTGTGACTGCGCCCTCCAGCAGGCCATCGGCGGAATGGCCCACAACCACGAGGCTGCCGCCCGGGTCCTCTGCAGGAGCTCGGAGCTTCGTGACCAAGAGGGACGACCTTTCTTGGCGGTGGACACTGACCTCTGTAACCTGGCCAAAAGGACCACAGACTATGCTATGCTGGTGACCATGTTTGGTTGGTTTGCCATGGTCATTTCATATGTGGTGTATTATGTCCGTCAGAACCAAGAGGATGCCCGACGCCACCTGGAGTACCTCAAGTCTCTCCCCAGCAAGCCCAAGAAACCTGACGAAGCTGACGACATAAGCACTGTTGTCTGACAGCAGTTTCATAGTGACTGTGTCCCACACAATCCTAATGAACACCAAAATATTTATGTAACAGGACCCACATTTATAGTGTTTACTATTTTAAACTTTTAGGTGATGTGAGCATCAAATCTGCTGAGAAATATTTGTATTTTGGAAATTTTGTCGTATGTCTTTACCAGGGTTTGTTCATGACTGATGATAGGAGAAGGAAGGCCACAGAGTCAAATAATATAACACCAACATTGTCTTTTCTACAAAAATTGTATTTGGACCTATGAAAATTTAAATCTCAGGTTTAAATATTCACATGATGATAATGGCTTTTTTAGATAAAAGTTTGAATTGAATATCTGATTAAAAAAAGAGAAATATTTATAAAACGTGACACCCTAAATTTCATTCCCCAGAGCTCTCTTTTAGTGTGTCAAAGCCCATGATAAAATGTTTATTCAGTTTTACAAACACTCGCTACACCAACTGCATCTTTCATACGCCTTAAAATTAAATGTAAATTAAATCCTATCTTCCTGCTTGCCTTGCATTGTGGTGGTCTGTTTTTACACAGACAAATCATGATTAATCATAACAAATCATAATTAATACAAATCTGATAGTAAGATATGTAAGATTTAACAGAGACATTTAGTCACATTGTGGCTATGGGGAACACTATCTATGTCAGTCTATCACTGTCAAGACAAAATAATTAAAGTTCAATTTTAAGAATAAAATACTCACTCAAAATGATGAGACAGTAAGTGAAAATTTGACTTCACATCCTCTCACCTACCAGGATTATTTTCAGATAACTGTGTCTCTGTGATGCAGTATTTTCATTGGCATAATGAATTCATTCTCATAGCTAGGCTGCTGCTGATTTCAGTTCTTTGGAGTCTACAGCTTCTCCTTGTTGCAGTGGGAGAGTAATGTTTATTATAAGGTACAAAGATTTTCCAATACAAATACAAAGGCAAAGTAGTCTACTTTTAGCAGGGAGTGAAGTGGAGAGAACGTTTAACATTAGGTGAAACACTACTGCCTTTGTCCACAGGGACCGCCAAAACCAACACAAAATAAAAAGTTCAGTAGAGATTCTTTAAAGAATGTAGTTCGCCAAAATTAGAAAAAAAACAAAACTTATATTTGATTGCATAGCATGTGGTCATGGTTCAAACAAATTAATCCATTCCAACATTAATGCACTCTGTGGAGGAAAAATGTGGTGTAAATAGCCCCGAGCATGCATTATTTTTCGAGACTGCATTGTGGGTTACTTTTTACATACAAAAAAATTTTAATTATCCTAAGCCTAATGCCAATGACAATGACAATGATGATTTGCGTTTTGGATTGAGAATAAGGCTTTTTAGCTGAAATGGCATGGCAAGTTGGTAGCTCCAGCATAACATTAGATTTTATCTTTGAGAAGTTGACAATGTTTATGAGGAAATCAGGCATGGAGCCTAACTTATTGTTATTGACCATGGTAGCCTATTGGAGCCATCATCATTGCAAAAAAAAAAAAAAAAAAAAGCTCAGTTTTTGTTTAATGAGATATTCTCATTATAATGTAATTCTTTTCATGTTATGACATGTTATCACTTAAAATGACATTGTTTCTCATTATTATTACATACCAAAGTATTTGGTTTTAATAAGGAACATTTACTGTTGTCAGAACAAATCACTTTATCTTGTCATATCTGTTTCGTTACAACAACATGCAAATGCAAAAGCAACAAAATGGAAACAGGAAACCTTTGTCATTATAACTACATATCAGCTTTGCTCATTAATACTACTTCCATATTATGTTAAAAAGATACAGACAATGCCTGAAAAGAAGACATTACCCTACATGGGTTCATTGCTACATATTAAACTATTTTGTAGCTACACAACCAACCATGACATGTTGGTACTAAAATGCCACTAAAAAATGTGTTTTCAATGACCAACTACCAACCCAGGTGGAAGAAGCTCAGAGTTGATCTGAAAGTAAACATGCTCACCTGAATCGCCTTCATTTATTAGCGTGCACTCACAGCAGTCAAGCTTTACAAGCAATAGTGTATGATTTACGCAAGTTTTCCCCCCAAAGTATGCCTCTCAGGCAACATACAAGCTGCCCTACCATCTTGGGTTTGATGGGGCTATAGACAACTTGTACAGGCAGTACTCAGGGCTGACCAATGTCCGCCAAGTTCTAGGTTAATAAAATGTTTTAGCTATTTTCATTTACAGGTAATTGTCCTAGAACAACTCTAGAACTTATCAGTCAAATACAATGCAGTAAAGACTGTTCTTTGTAGTAAAGATTAAAGTAAAGATCCCCTCTTTCCTTCTCCCTGTGACTGACTGGCGACCAGTCCAGGGTGTGCCCCTGCCTTTCGCCCAATGACAGCTGGGATAGGCTCCAGCATCCCTGCGACCTTTGTGAGACAGGATAAGCGGTACAGAAAATGGATAGATGGATCGTTCAAGGTTCTGACATTAGTGTGTTTTTTTGTGATATGAAATCAAATAGTAATGTAGTAGTAATGAGAAAGTCTCCTAATAAGTGATGTAACAAAACAAGTTTCTTGTTAAAACTTAATCATTGATAATTTGGTATGTAGTATTAACATGAACTATATGTCATGGTGGCAACAATCAGTTGCAATTACATAAAGATGCACATGGCCAAGTTTTGAAAGGACGTCCTGGTAATACATCAACCAACAATCAAACAATCAAGCCAGAGACATTTTAGTAGATATTTGTAAATTATGTGTAAGAAAATTCTTTGATTTTGCAGCTTACCAAGATTAATATTCATTCTATTGAACTGATTTCTCTGCCTTGCAATGACAGACTTTTCAGCTAAACTCTTAAATGTTATCAAAGTAATGTTGCACTTATCAAATGTACATGTTACACAATGTAATTGTTTCAGTTTACCCATAGACCTAATCCTACAAAAAGCATCCATACGGGGTTGCATGTTTTAATTCTGTGCCTGTGTTTAATCTTATTTTGGAGTACTTAAATTTCACAATACAATACAATATAATGCAGAAGTCTTAATTTGAACATCTGCATGTCCCTGTGTTGGAACCAGACAGTACATTTCATAAGACCTAAGTTTATGGTGCTATGTATTGCAATTTTTAGGTCCTTATTAGTTCAGCATTTCAGATTCCCTGTTCTCTCTTTAGAGTTAACACTGAATGCTTAATGCTTCTGAAACTGCTGGAGTAATGTGCAAGTGTACTCTGAGGCGTGTCAGCAGACCGTCCCTGCTGAGTGTGGTTACAGGTGCAACAAAGCACATGTCTGAGTAGATCCAACCACACCCAGCAGTGATGCTGAATGTGGTCAAAGGCTTGAAAGTTTCAGTTGGATAGAGTTGTGAAAAACTGTAAAATTAAATAACACTATATGGCAAGAAGGCAAAGAGCATCAAAGCAATTTTAGACCAAATGCGTCATAATCAAGTCATATCCCATTTCAGTGGTTCCTCCAAATCTGGCCAAGAGCTTCTCTTGATACAGTTATCCACAAGAAAATTGTATCCACTATATCCAGTGGCTCTGAATATGAATCCAGGCTTCCTGAATTACTATGGCTGGAAACTACAGTATATGGTTGATATATGGAGACATCATAATAGAAAGAACTATTAGATTGTAGATATAACATTTTTAGTTTTTTTAATTTTTAAAAAGGGTCCCCTGATTTGAATGAATAAGACAGTTTATTCTTTACCTAAACTTCCTAGCTTTATCCAGAGCTTTTGACCTGATCTCTAGTCATTGTCTTCTTCAAATGGAGTTTGCTCAGTTGTCATGCAATTGGCTACATTGTCATCAGGTGATCTAAGTATAGAATTTCTATCATGTGACAACAGGCTTTATTGGTACAATCAGTAAGACCCAACATAAAACAAAGGTAGATGCTGCTATCGCTGCTAGTCATTGGGGACTGCAGGAAACTTCTCAGTGGGATCTAGGCTACTAGAGTCTCTGAGGTCAAAGGGAGTCAGCACTTACCACAAACCATACAGCACTTTAAGGTCTATACTGCTACACTCTAAAGACACAATCCACCATACAGGACATCCTAACAGCCGCAAGGAACACTACATTGGTGAAATAGCAAGGACACTGATTAAAAGACTCCATCACCAGAACTGATCACAGCATTGACTGGGAAGTGATAAAACTCATTGTCCAGAAATCAATATATGTATGAAAGTTCAAGAAAGACTATGACATCCACACTGGACAATTTGGCACCTTGTGATTTATTGCCAATGTCAACAATCAGTTGCAGTACAGAAAATAATGTGCCCTTTAGGTAGCATGTTGGAAAGTAAATGTCCAATGGTCATGCAGACGCTACTCTACATCAAAGAAAAAGGGAAATAGCGTCCTGTTGAGGACCTTCTTTCACAATTTTATTAGCCATAACTGCAATTTTGTATTGTAGAAATAGTGAGAACATTGGCACAAGATGTCAAAAATTGTCCATGTAGCCCAAGTATTCCAGAGTTTGGCAGGATTGCATGACAAATAGCATAGCATGAAATTTCTTCACATAATGACAAATTGTCACTGTGACAACAGAGCAAACTCCCTGTCCAGATGAAGACCATGAGATGTGGTTTAACATTCTGGAAAAAAAGCTGTCAAGCAGACCTTGAGTTGAGATTATTTTGTCAAAGAATTTGTATGATTAGTAGTGTCTTACTTGATGTTTTGGAATCTAAGGTTTCTGGTAATGGTTTAACATCTGTGGATAGGCTGTTGCAGGTGTGGTATTTTTTATGTTTGTGAAGTCTCTGTTTGTTCCTGTTGTCTTTAGTCAGTTGTTGTCAATCAGAGTCAGCTTTATATATCTGGACTGATCAGAAGTAAGCACAAGACTTAATATCACTTTCAGTGGACTCTCCTTGTTGGTGTTTCGTGGTTACTCCAATCCTTCCAGTCGATGCTGTTACTGGGAATTGTTACCGTTTGCCTTCACTCCATTTTATTCCTACCAGGCCCTTTCAAGGGGAGGACAGATTTCTCATACATGGGGATGGCAGACTATATGATCATCTCAGTCATGACAAATCAACACAAACATCCCCATTCAAGCCAAGCTGCCAATGCATGCATCATTTCCCTTTAATAACACTGTGTACAGTAATGTTCCCAGCAGCGGGTGAAGAGAAAATTGATGCTGTCATTTTCTCAAATGGCTTCCTTGCAATCACAGCCGCTGCAGCTCACTAAAACATAGGAGCAGAGAAAACCAATGAAAGGCACATGAAAGATAAGATTTAAATGTAAAGGTACAGGAAATTACATTCTCACCAAAAAAAATCCATTTCATAAATACTTTAACTAATACCTAAAGAAAACACTAAAGAAATCCTGCATATGATTGATAACATGTTGGAAACTGGGTGTTGCCGGTATCTTGTGAAATTTCCTTTCCGTTCACGTTTCAATTGTTTGTCACAGAATTTGTACAATAATGGTTGTGAAAATGACGTCTTAGGGGATATGCAAAGAAAATACGTAGGTAGAGAACACTAGGATCACATGTAAATAGGAACGTTGATGTTGTGTGAAATACTTGAAATCCCTTTAATTAGTTGTTCTTGAATGTGCTACACCCCTCAGCCTTGTCTTGTAGAGGCAAACTCATACTCCTCATGACAGGATCAGGATAGGATATAAGATGCATGTACAATGTCATGAAGCACAGTGTAGCCAAGGACCGGAGAGTATTTCTAAGTGCCTGAATACTTCTCTCACCATTGTTTTTTTTTTTCTTCTTCTCTCTCCACATCTGGTCTTGGTCTTTGTTCTGAACACATAAGCCTCTCTTAGTTTAGGATTTGTCGTTTCAGGTTTATTTTGCAAGTTAGAAAAAAAATGGGATCAACCATGCTGATGTAAAGAGCTGTTAAACTGAATTATACTGTACCATATCACAGTTTTCCGTGCACAGGCAGGGTGTGATAGACTTACTCACACAGTTGAGAATGAAAATGTTAGCACTAACTATCATGGTTGTGTTGTAATGGCATGACATACAGAAAATGAAATAAAGGAGGTATGCATTGGTTCATGGTAAACTTTCTTCTATTTCTTGAGAATACAGCATTTTGAGCATTTAATAATGAATGTGTTACAGTAATATGCTAGCTTTTACATACATACATTCCTTGGGGAAAAATGCATTGGTAACAACAGTTTGCGTGGTTGGTCACAAAGGCGGCTCAGCTGCACAAATTAAACGTGTAAATGTACTTGAAAAGTTCAGATGTCCGGTCAGATGCTGGTGTGATCCTCACTCTACACTCAGTACACTCAGCGCAGCAAACACAATAAATGGCCCTTTTCACACCCACTTTACTTGAATCTGAACAGCTCTGGAAACTTTCTGCTGACTGCTGGTACTTTTTCTACACACATGACAAACATGCCAGACCAGCCCCATGCATACAAGCACAAGGCCACCGTCCTTAAATGGGAACGATCAGCTGGTAACACATGTAGTTCACTGTGTGAGTTGACATGAATCAATCAACACACCATAAAAAAAAAAAAATTCAGAATCCCAAAATTGAAAATTAATACCTTCCCAGTAAACCTATGATAATATAATAATGTTTTGGGTCCAACCCTAGTAGTTTATACTTAATAGCTGTTGGTGTTTCTGATATATGTAGTTGACCCCCTAAATAGGCCCAGAACCTTTGCTTATTTTGTAAATTACTTTTTGGGGAAATAAAAGCCCTTTTTAAATATCCAAACCTGCCGGTTCACATCTGAAAGCAACAGTTCTGTGGCACAATACAGGTTCGGCTCCAGCATTTTTGGAGCCCTAGGTGAAATCTGCTCTGAGCTGTGAAATATCTTCACACCGACCTGCTGTGGCCACTGTGTAAAGATGAATTGGTTCTAGAAGGTCTATATGCATTATCCAGCTTGTTGCATATCAATCATGCTTTAAAATATGCCAGGAATATGCATGGGGTACTACTATATTATAGTATTACTACTATAGGGTATAAGTCACTCTAGTCTTTGTTGGTGTTTTTGGTTGTTGGCATGTTACTGGTGGACATCTTGACAAGGGCGAGACATCTATGTGCAAGGATTATTAAACTACATGTAACCAAAGCAGCAATACTGAAACATTTTCACCATTTAAAGAGCCATTTTTTGTTGTACACCATTTGAGACAAACCTTTCACATTTGGACAAGTGTTTTCAAATGCAGTAAAATAACTTTTTCAATTTGAAACAGACATGACAAGCGCTGTGAAAGGTACTGTAGTGTTTAGAATTATGGGATGTTTACAGCTTGCAAGCATTCATGTCAGCTGACAACTCAAGGTGGCTGTGTCATTACCTGGAGCGACAGACTAAGGCTGACATGAGGCATCTGTTTGTTTTAGGCAGGTTAATTTAGTTATATTGGAGTTATATGGAAATATCCCATGGTAAAGTCCACATGGATGTTTACATGAATAGTGTTTACAAGTCTGAAAGTATTTTTCCTTCTGAATAGTGTCTCCCTGTGTTGGGTCAGGTCACAAATAAAGAGAAGCTGGGGGTATAAGCCAAGGATAAAATGAATATACTCACAGAATTATTTAAAAGCTACAAAGTTTGAATAAAACGATACTCAGTCTGGTGTTGGAAACAGTGACCTTCACAGACATTAAAATGTGCAATGTGTTCTTGTATATAACAAGAAGTCCAACTAAACTTTCTCTAGTATTCAGTTTGCCATTTAGGTAAGAAATGTTCCAAATATTTAGTCCTTACTTTACCTCTAATTTCCTCTGGAATGAAGCACGTAAACTTCTCTCCTCAGCCAAGAAGATAAGGGCTTGCATTCACCTCTCAAGAGAAATTTCACTCCTGTGTTTTAATTTTCTTGTGCCTCATCACAGGAAACAGAACATGCTCCTATCTTTTCTTAATTGCACTTCAAAATAATATTTTATATAAAGCCTGGACATTAACTTGATATTTTACATGAGTACAAGAACAATCGCTTGTCATTTTCTCCAGGTCCACTGGGATCTGTTTATCTTCATGGACACTCTAACTCAGTCTTTGAAAGCCTCATCTGAAAGTAAGAAGTGGAAATTAAACAAAAGACTAATTTTTCAGACAGAATGAGAACAAGAAATAGAGCATGACTGTTAAAGCTTCTGTTCACCCCCTAAAATAGAAAATATTATAATATCTGTATGTCCCAAACTTTACGCATACATACATCTTACATCCCTGCAAGTCATTTGATGGAGGCAGCTGCTTGTTTGGTGTAGAATTTCACAATACAAGCAGTTCCCAGCTCAAGACAGCCATGTGAGCCAAAACTGAATGTTTAAAACTGTCACTAAGGTGTAGTCAGTCCCAATCACACTGACTCTTATGATTCATACAGATGTGTGGGGAAAATGGCTAAGCTGTTTTAGAGGGCTGACATACGCCATTAATGTTAGGTCCATGACACTGTAATATTACATTTGGAGAGATATTTTGCTTTGTTTCGTTTACTGTAATAGGCTGATGTCAGCCTCTTTATTATATGATTTATTATAACAGACACTCACTGTCACTTTGGGTGATTTAAAGTAGACTGATTTGGCAGGAGATATGGACTTTTACATTTTAGCTGAGACGGCAGCATGGCCATGGATGGCACTGTCGGTCTGTCAGTTCACCACTTTGGTCCAGACTGAAATATCCGTTCTTACTAAATGTTATTACAGGATGCTACCACACATTTGATTTGTAGTGGTAACCAATGTAACAGAAGCAGTGACAGCAATAATGAAACTGACAGTAATGGCTGAAGTTGTCCGCCTCTCTGTACTTCTCTTCAGCCCATCTTCACTTTGTGTTATCCTTAACATGTCGACCAGTTGCCCTCAGACCTGATCCCTGATCATTCCAGATCTTAATGCTCCTATCTGCCCGGTAATACGTCATTCTCCTCACATGAGCTTTCCTGCCCATCTCTCCACCTGCTCCTCATTCCCTCATCAGCCACTCTGCATTTTATATCAGCTAGACCCAAACCTTTACTGTCAACCTGTTACCTGCCTGTAAGCTGTTTTCATCATTGAAACACTGAAATAATGCTCCTGTCTTGACCACATTTGGTTCCTTCCTCTATTTTTTACTCCCCCATACAACTGCTGTGACAGTGGCAGTATTAGTAATATTATTTTTAGTATATAATATGATTAATAGTACTAGTTGTAATAATAGCAAAACTAGTATTCGTAGCTATAAAAGACATAGTAATAGAGACTAGTTGTAGAAATTGGTTTAGGGAGTTAGTGCCATATAAATATTGCTTTCAGGGGTTATTGAAGTGAAGTAATCACAAAATAGTTGTAACGTCTTGGCTAAGAAGCAGTTACATATGAAAAATACATTAACATCACTGAAAAAAGATCAGTATACAGTATATTTGCATAACATATTTGTCACCATCCTCATACAGTGCTTTACATCAGAACATCAGTCAAATTATGCTAATTATTCCAAACTATTACATAATGATATATAGTATATGCAATGCTGTTCAAGTCAATACATCACCCACCAACCCCACCGGGCCTCCATCCGTCAGTGTGGCTGGTGACAGCTGTACAGTGACAGATTGAAACTGAGTCTGAATCTGCTGTAAGGTAATTACTTTACACCCATTGCCTGTTTCTTTACTATGATTAAAGTTAATGTTCTTTAGATTTTTTCTTTAGATGCTATAGTTTCAACAGAATAACCCTCCCTGGTTACATGAAGGGTGTGAAATCTTTGCTCAGTAGGGGACCAAAATTCACCATTGTGTGTTCATGACGTGTTACATTGCAGTGTAAAATATAATATCAGAAATCATTCCAAACATGCAAGTAATACCCTGCCTGAATAGAAGAAGCATTAGATAAAACAATAAACTGTATGAGTATATCAAATGCTATGAAGTGTCCATAGATAAGACTAAAAAATAAACATGCAACATGTCAACATGCAGTTTTGATACCGAGGATCTATGGAGCACTGGGGAAGAACTTCCTTCTGAAAGGGCCTGTTGATACTTAATGGCACAATATGGTCTGCTTAATGGCAGGCAGGGCAGTCTACAGAGTGGGCAGTGAGGTCTGCAAAGGCGTCTTTATAATGCAGAGAAAGCCAGACAGCACTTTGAAGCTGGATCTCTTCTACACTCTGGGGGTCAGTGTCAACCACTCTCCTCATGTGGCAGAACTCTTTCAAAGGATTTGAGTTGGTGTGGCCTGTAACATCATTGTGTGTGCTAAACACCAGCTGTCCCTCTCCATAAAAACTGGCTAGAAAACTGCTACCCAAGACAAAATTTTTCTCTGGACTAATATTATAGTGCTCACTAACGTGATATTAGTTAAAACTACAAACATTAAACACACAGTGACTTCATGCACAGATTTTTAGACAACCAAGAGTTGCCAAACTAGAAGTGGACAAAAGAGACGCTTAACGACCATAAAAAGACACTTAATGACTACAAGTCGTTTGTGGTAACTTTCTGTGGTGTCTTGCGTCTATGTGGGAGGAGACACAGGTTTGTGCCCACGGACTGTTGTCTAGTAATCCATCCATTGTACTGAAAGAAGATCGTGGATAAAGCCCAAAGCAGAATGAATATCCGTCAAGAAGCCTTTTCCTCAGTATGCATTTCAATTTGTACAGAAAAGGCTAAAAAATTGGAAACAGGATCTACATTTATTTGTGACAGTGGGTAGACCAATATAAGGACTGTGAACTGTGCAGATTGAAAATTCAAGCTGAGTAAACACAAAGAGTGAACTTCAGGTGAAATTTACAAAACTGTGGGTCTGCACCAAATCCTGGACAAACAGGATTACAGAAGAACACTTCTTTGTTGATTGCACACCACACAATTTTTCTGCATATTTCCAATTTTTTTGTATTTTAGCATTTATTAGCATTTCTCAGTTACACAATAAGAAACAAAACCTTCTTTCAAAAGCAACTGGCCGAAACTGTGACTGACTCGGTCCAGTCAGTCATTACACCAATAATCAGCCCAAAAAGCGTAATGTAAAATGATAATAAAACAGATATTACCAAATAATCAGATTTTATGACCTCAGTTTCTGCATCAGTTCAAATGGTGATACAAGTACAATCAGACTTCCTGTGATGGAAGTCAGTAATGTCTTTTTTACATTAGCTCTATTCCATCCGGCAGCAGTCCAATTAACATAATCTGATCATGAGTACAGATAGAATATACTTATAAGTGATGTCATGCAGCCAACCCAGTCCTTCAAACTGTGTAACAAAATGTTGTTTCTCATTGTCTTTAAAAACAACCAACATTATTACTGGGATTTTTTTTATGTCCCAATCATTGTGTAACAGAGCTTTCCAAACCCACAAATTACCATCATGACTGTTTACTTTTTCTTAATTACTTTTACATGGAAAGGTTAAGGAGAGATTGTGGTTTGGGTTATCACAACCACTTCATTAGCTTACGTTACCTTTGCTGTCATAGTTAAAGGCATTAGAACTTCAAAGTCAAAGTCAAAGTCAGGGATGTGGTAGGTAGGAAACAGATGATGGGTGTCCCCTGTTTGCTGAACTGTAATGGAGACTTTAGTTGTCATCACAAGAATGAAGTTTGGAATTTTGATCACATGAGGTGACTTTGTGCAAAGAAAACTGGGCAGCCATATACAGTCCCCACAAGCCCCCCCTTCCCATTTGAATACATTCATTGTCACCCCTCAACAAATAACCTCAACAAGTGAACACATGTATCTGTAGCAATCAAAAATGAGGTATTTGTAACACATTTATTAGTTCTCACAATCTTAAGTCTCATCATATTTAATCATTTCAAGTAATATGAAATGATACATTGTTCTGATGCTGCTGCAGGTGTATTTCAGTCAAAACACTTAAGTGACCTTATGTTTCGAAAGAAGTGCTGCACATTACAAGCATCTTTAAAAATCTGTTATGTTGTACAGTGTGATACTTACAACACCACTTACTACATAATGTACAATAAAATGGACTGCTTGATGTTATTATTGCACATCTCTAGTCTGAAGTGACTTTTAGTAGTTACTTTATAAGCTCATCTTCTCCAACATCTTCAGTAACACAAGGAGATAGTAATGGATCTGCAGCTGACTCACTCTCTGTGGCTGCCTTTCAAACTTTAAACAATGCTGATTAATTTGTCAGCAAGCTAACTCTTATACTATTAAACACAGCTGATAAGTTGTGTGTCAACAGCTCTGTACTTTGTGGTTTTTCTTTCTTGGCTCTTCTTTCTGTTCTTTCTTGGTTATCTGATTTTACTTTTAAATGATCTGACCTAATGACTTACTTCAAAGTTTTCTTGAAGTCCTCAGAATCAGCATTGGCAAATTTGAAGACAAATGTTCATGTGATATTGTTTACTTATAATGCTACTTGTAATTTTGTTTTTTGTTTTTTTTTTACTTTTTGAGAGCCCTCCATGAGTTTGGACCCTGGGTACTTAATTCCACTATTCCCCTCACTACACACCCATGGCTAAGTGGTAATGCATGATGAAGGCCATGAGAAGTGACAGAGGAAGTCCATGAAGAGGCCTTTAAACCAATAGGTTTTTGGGAAACCATTTCCAGGATCAAGAATGAATCCTTAAATGCACTTTTTGCCTATTCAGGGTAAATGAGAAGTGCAACTTAAACAGTGAAAGGACTGAAGGGATGCTGCTGTTGATCTGATGTGTGGCCTTCTTCAGCATTTACCATTTATCAAGTCATTGGTTCTGTTGCAGTCTGCCTCTCTGCACTGTCAGATAACACATTTAGCAGAGCGCCTGGTCTGCCTTACAAAGGGACAATATGGACCATCTGGAAATGTTTTTATGTTGATGATGTAATGATGCAAGCAGTTTCCTCTCACGCAGTCATTACCTCCCGGCCAGATTACTCAGTTCTGACAATGATGTCTCCATAATTATTCAATTTAGGATAGAACTCAGAAAATATTATCATAATGCACAAGCAGTTTAATTAAAGCATTGGTTTTAATTTGCTGCTGCTTATTGGGATGACAAACTAATTCTTCCCATGTTGTGAAGCCACACAGGCAGTCCTATTGCTACAATTCTTCATTTTCTTTTCATTTATAATACAAGCCTAATGTGTTGTTGGGCTGAGATTTTTGAGACAAATATTGCACAAACCTAATTATTGCACAGTGCTAAATACCTTAGAACATTACCTCGAAGCTACATTAATCAGTTTTGAAAACCAGGAGGCAGAAAAATATCAAAGCAAGCAGGAGGTTAAGTCGTTATGGCTAACCTGGCAGATGCCTTCTTTCACACTTAGCAACCATGGAACAATTAGCATTTGAAATTGTATTGAATCCTGATTAAAATTCAGTGTCGATTATTGACTCTACTGTTCCTTCAGGTTTGGCCTCCAGCAATTTTGACCCTATCTCATTAGCCAATAACCCCAATAAATGTGCTTGCTGCTTGGTCCTGGACAGGTACAATGAGTGCTTCGTAAACGTTGTAAAAAAAGCGGGGCAAGAGGGTGCTAGGCTACAAGCTAACCCATACAGACCGGCTCTTCCCAGTCTCTTCCTCACAACACAACGCCAGGTCACTCGTCAACAAAATGGACGAGATGAAGCTGAGGATGATCGTCTCTTCACAGGTCGACAGCTGTGTGGCGATCGTTCCCGAGACCTGGCAGGATAACAACATCCCAGACGTGGCAGTGGAGCTAGCGGGGCGCTCTCTCTTCTCCGGGCGGACAGGACTGCAGCCTCAGAGAAACACAGAGGTGGAGGTTTAGCTCTGTACATTCATAACGCCTGGTGTACAGCCACATGAACATCATCAGAACATACTGTTCTCCTGATCTGGAATATCTGGCAGTGAAATGCAGACCATTTAAGACAGCTAGTGAGCTCTGTTCTATCCTGATTGTAGCCATCTACATATCACCACGAGCTAATGCTAAATTAGCATTGGAGGAGCTGTACTGCATGATCAGTCTGCAGATGAACAACAATCCAGAGGCGGCTGTGATCATGGCCGGAGACTTTAACCACGTCGAGTTAAAGGCAGTTTTCCCCAAATTCCATCGTTACATAAACTTTCCAACGAGGGACAATAATACCTTGGATCAAGTTTACTGTAACATCCCTGGAGCATACAAGGCTGTTGCAGCTCCACACCTGGGCATGTCGGACCACATCTCTGTGAATCTGATCCCTGTCTATAAACCTCTGATCTGCAGGTACAAGACCAACCACCAGAACTGTACAGGTTTGGACTGAGGAGGCGTCTTCAGCATTACAGGACTGCTTTGAGTGCACTGACTGGGAAGTGTTCAAGGAGGGCACAGATCTGGATGGATACACGTCATCGGTTCTGTCCCTACCTAAAATTCTGTACTGATGCTGTTCTACCCACAAAGACCATCAAGGTTTTCCCAAATCAAAAACCATGTCTGGACAGCACAGTGAAGCCCCTGCTAACTACCTAAAGCCCGTGACGCTGCCTACAGGTCAGGTGACAGGTCTGACACAAGCAGGACAAAGCTGACAATTGCTGAAAAAGCCTGAAAAATTGCCTGGCATCAAGCTAGCAAAAATCAGGTCAAGCAAAATCAAAAACGTATTGCACATCGAGGAGCATTTTGAAAACAACAACCCACATAGTATGTGGAGAGGCATCAAGCATCAAGACTATAAGCGCAGTGATCAGCTGGTTGGTTAGATTCCACGATTCCTCTCTCCCCGACACCCTGAACACATTCTACGCCCGCTTTGACACACCTGGCAGCAGAGAGAGTGTTCACCTTCCCCGGCTGGAAGAACTGCATCAGTCCTGCAGCTGCACCAAGTGAGCTCTTCCATGAAAGGGAATCAACATCAGGAAAGCTGAAGGACCAGATAAGGTGTCTGGTCGCACTCTGAAAATTGTGTGCAGACCAACTGGCAGGAGTTTTTCTGGACATTTTCAACCTGTCCCTGCAGCTTGCTACAGTTCCTGTCAGCCTCAAAACCTCCATCATTGTGCCTGTGCCTAAAAAATCTGCTGTCACCTGCCTAAATGACTACCGCCCTGTTGCTCTTACTCCGGTCATCATGAAGTGCTTTGAGAGGATCGTCCTAAAGCACATCAAAAACATCATCCCTGCTGGTCTGGATCAATATCAGTTCACATACAGGGAGAACAGGTCAACAGAGGATGCAGTCTCCATTGCACTTCACACAGCCCTGATCCCATCTGCAGCTTCCTAACACCTACGTGAGGATGTTATTTGTGGACTTCAGTTCAGCCTTCAAGCACAGTGATCCCGGACAAGCTGATACTGAAGCTCCTACAAACTGGGACTGCCCTCATCGCTGTGCACCACCATTAGATCAGGGACTTCCTCACCAACAGGCCTCAGGTGGTGAGAATCGGGGACAACACATCCTCTACACTGGTCCTGAACACAGGCACACCACAGGGCTGCGTGCTCAGCCCAGCCCTCTTCACTCTCTTCACCAGTGACTGTTCTGCCATCCACTCCACAAACACCATCGTAAAGTTTGCAGACGACACCACCATAGTGGGCCTCATATTCGGACAATGATGAGACCCACTACAGAGAGGAGATCCAGCACCTTACTCAGTGGTGCTCAAACAACAACCTTGTTCTGAACACCAGCAAGACCAAGGAGGTCATAGTGGACTACAGGAGGTCCAGGAGGACAGAGCACGCTCCTCTCCTCATCCACGGGGAAGCAGTTGAGCGTGTCAACAATATCAAGTTCCTGGGCATCCACATCACATCTGACCTGACCTGGTCCATGAACACAGCTCACCTGGTAAAAAGAAGGCTCAACAAAGACTCTTCTTCCTCAGGAAGCTGAAACGTGCTGGACTCTCCCCTCAGCTCCTGACAAACTTCTACAGGGCCACAATAGAGAGCATCCTCTGCCTCAGTGCAACAGTGTGGTATGGCAGCTGCACTGCACAAGACCGAAAAGGACTTAGCCCGGGTGGTGAAAACAGCACAGGGGATTGTGGGAAGTCCTCTTCCAGACCTGGACTCAATATACACGCTGGCCGGATCCAGAAGAAGGCCCGACATATTGCCACCGACCCTACCCACCTGGGCAATCCCTCCGGAAAGCGGTACAGAAACTTAAAGACCAAAAACGACCAGACTGAAAACCACTGTAAATGACTGCTACAACTTTAAATCTTTAGACATTTATGTACATATGACATATTTTTACATATATTTACGTTTAAAGCTGGAAGTCACCAATCTTAATTTCGTTATGTTAAAACATGATGACAATAAAGATTCTTAATTCTTCTTGATTCTTGTTTTTTGTTTTTGTTTTCTCAAGCTCTTTACAGTGGTGGACGAGAGTGACTGAAATACAGCAATACAGTAATGTTACATTTGAGAGAGAAAGAGAAAAACACTAAAAAGCTCAGACAAGAAACCAGTTACAGGTGAACAAGCAGCCTCATTCCTGATGACAGGATCAACCTGTCCAAGACTGTCTGAGGAAACACTTAATGCTACTATGCACGAAGGGTTTTCCAGCTTTAAAAAAACCCTTAAATTGACCTTTGTAAAAATAACATATCTTTGTAGTCCTGCTCTCTTTTTCCTTCAAACTCGACACTGCACTTCACTGGGTCCTCAGCAATGCACCTGCAAAGTGTAAGGAAAGTTGGATGTATGGTGGTCAAGATAATCAAAAGACAGACAGACAGAGATTCAGATTATAGTTGGATAATCTTTGAGCTCATCGCTACAACTTCTTTCACATATAAAAAATTCAGAATTAATCACACAGCATTCCCTCAAATTAATGAATACTGTGTAATTAGAATATTCAGTTTTGGTGGCAGTTTTTTAGATTTGAATGAAAGTGATCTTACAACCCAAACATCTAGCAAAAAACAAAATCTCACATTAGCATATATCTTTCAGTGTGTGCGATGAATTCTGACATCAGACTTTCATAAACCAAAAATTGCTTCTTGTTCACACCTAGGATTTTGCATCTCCCTGACATAAATTATGGCACACACTCCATGCTGCTCTCTTAAAGTTGGTGTCAGTGTTACGTAAAGCCGAGTTGATGCCTGCCCTGTGGAAACATTTGTGTCAGTCTTGAGAAGTTGAGGCCACAGGAACTCCCACAATGCTTCTGCTTTTACCTCTGCCACTACTGTAGTTGTTTTTAACACTACAAACATGCGTTCTCCTGCATATGAGGTCACAGCTCTTGTTCTTGCATGCTGTACAGTATGTGGGCTGACCTGGAGGAGCCTGCGCGCAGCACGCCTGTGAAGACAATCTGTTTTTAGTCACTTTCACACCTGATGACTGTCGACACGCACTTGTTTCTCTCACTCCTTTAACATTCATTTCCTCAACACCCCCGAGGCCCAAGGTAAACTGGAAGGTGCGAAACCTCATTAGGTAAAAAAAAACAGAAAAACACTGGCTCACAGTTGTATTACCTCGCTGCACTTTGCAATGGAAAACATGGCAATTTGTGTAATTGCTCAATGGCATGTAGCAGAAGGAGCAAAGTTATTTCCCCTCTTTCTGTGCTGTGTTAATAAGGTGATGTTCAGAGGATGTGTAGATGTCACCAACATGGGAGTGATTCACCTCCTGACCCTTGGGGGAATCAGACTGTGCTCATTTTATGTTTCCACAACAATCAAAGTAATCTTGTGCCGCACAGGCAATATAGCAATGGCATTTCAGCACTGAAACCTAGTGAAGACACATAAGTGATAAAAGAGAACATGAGAAATGTGCAACAAAGTTTCAAAAATCTGGATCTCTGAAGAAAGGTGCGTTTCCCTATTGGTGAGTCTCCAGCTGATTCATGGACCGAGTAATCAAAGACGACTTCCACTGAAAGCCTCTTTGTTTAGCTCGTGCATTGTGAAAAGTGGATGCCTCATGCTATTATCTTGAAAGTTTATTTATTTGCTACTGTCTCACAAAATATCTTGCAGCCTCCTCTCGTGTAGGACTGAGTAGGTGGTTTCAAAGAAGTCCCACTCTTTCAGCAAACCTCACCGAGCCCTGGTGTGCTTCTTTAGTTTTGAGAGTGGAGGGAGTCATGGGAAAAATGCCAGCTTCTCTGAAATCTAAAACAGCATATAAAAACAAGCAGAGGTTGGTGAAAGACCAGGTTTTGACAGTTTTCTGACAGTTATCACCTGAACAGGACTCCTGTTTCTATCTGTGACTTGCTGAGTTGAAGTTTTACTGTGTTAGTCATCAGCTTTACTGCATACTTAAGACTACACCTGTAAGTGCAGTCAATGGCACTTTACCACAGAATAATGTGACTACTGTATGTCTTACTATAATTACTGTGTCTGCATGGTCTCATATGTTCAAATCATATTAAATGTACGTATACTTAATATGTATATTGCTAATACCAGACTAAGGACAAACATCGAAGGCTATCTTAGGCTATAAAAGCTGTGTTATTTGACATTATATGTACTGTATATACTGACATATGTGAACACACTCAAATGGCACTAGTATTATACTCATGTATCAATGTATATACCTATGTCAGTATACAGTATACATACTAAGATATCACTGTACACAATTAAATGTCAGTACATACACTCATATGTAAATATATACTCTCGTATGTCATTATATAAACTCATATGTCAGTATATATAATAAAAATTGAGCTTATCAAAAGTTCAGTAAGTCACACCAGCACTCTCTCTCCTCTCTTCTACCGTTTTGTTCACCACTTACTCTCAGCTGTCTCTCATTCTTTCTCATTTTCCTTCCTTTCATCCTTTTTTTTTTCTGCTCCCCACCTCAGCTCCCTCCCATTCATTCAATCAGTAAACAGAGCACATTCTCTTTTTTTCTCAGTGCATGTGGGAGTCAGTAACTATCCTGTGTGCTCTGTGTAAACCATTCAGCTATTCATGTTTCCTGTGGCCTGCAGCCCATGTGGTTGTGGTTCTTTCACTAAACACCCGACTCTGTTCCTCATCCAATTTTCAGTGGGAAAAATCAAACTTCACCTGCTGATGGGCATCTTCCTCATTACAGGCCTCGCAATTAGCCTGGAATACCAATAAAATGAAATCATGTTTAATTTGAAATGCAACCCTTCCTAATATAGCTGTGGCTCACGTTCAACCATATTTCTTATTTTATACGATTACGCAACTGATGATAGATGATGATGATGTTTTTAGAACATGCATGAACATACCTCCGGTGTGTACACAAGCACAGGCGGAGTTCTCTCACTTGAACATTGCTCACATTGCAGTGGAGACCAGCACCATGTGGCAACAGATGGGGCAACGGAGCTCTGCTTATCACATATGAACAAAGAAAAGAAAAGACTTTGCACACACACAATCACCACATGCAGCCCTCCCATCTGTTCTCCTCTCTGCTCATATGTGATTTTTCAGATCTTTGTGGAGGCTGATAAATGGAAATGCCACTCAGTAGATCTTGATTGTAATGTCTAGAGAAAAACATATAATTCCAACCCTGGGGTTGGAAAATTTTCTCTTTTCAGTAATTGGACACTCCCACACTGAAGCACATCAGCCTGGAGATAAAACTGAAGAGGAGGAAAAGACTATAAATCTCCCCAAAGAATGGATACGTTCAATTATGTTTTAAAGAAGTCTTGACCAGGCCCACTGCAGGTTTTTTGTGTGTTCAATAGCTTGGAGTGCTTGGTATCTATGCTCTTCTATGGAAGTTTTTATGTGAACTGAATCCCCAAGTGGATGGGAAAAGCTTGTGTCTGTAGTAGCAGCACAGCTCATGGCTCTATGCTGCAGTGGTTGGGAGATGAAACAGAAATACACTTTCAGATGGAAATAAATGACGACAATGAGGTTTTTTTTATGTCAAACTTGCAGGAACATCAAAGGGAGCAATGCCAGTGGAATATGAAGCCAGATATAAGCTGTGGTGACAAATGTATTCACCCCACGCTGGGGTAAAAAAAAGATTTCAAGCAAAGTATATGGAATATACAATGTAATGTTAAAATACTATCTCAGGAAAATGTTTTATATCTGCATTATAAGAGGAGTCATTACAACAGATCACAATGCTTTACAGAGATGTTGATAAGGAGGCACCATGCTACTAATGGATTATTACAGCATAGAACAAAAACTGAAATAATAATGCATTTGTGAGATTTTCTCTTGTAAACATAATTTGAAATGTATCGTAATGTATTGGTAGTTATACTAAAACTGTTTCAGATCTTTTATCTGTCATTATAAGTGCTTTTGTATTCTCTCTATCCTAAAGAAAGACACACACACGCTTAATTGAAGTTTTCAGCTACCATGAATCTGGCTCACTGAGTTAGATCACAAGGAAACCTAAGCTGATTCATGGCAGGTTAACTTCAGAGGATCAGATTAATACATGTCAGCAGCCTGACTACTGACTAATCAGCTCACTGGAGAAGTTCTGTCACCTGCAGGATCCTTCAGGGTCCTGACAGTGACTACATTTCTTGAGTGTCCAATCAAGTGGTGAGTGATGAAGAGCAATAGAGTCATTTGGATCAGTAGAATCACTTTGCTGTTGCAGGCTTTTCATGTCCACTCCGACATTAAAACAGAGCTCATGAAAAACTGAGGATGCTGCAGAAATACATAATTAATGACAATTACAGCGTCATTTTAGCTGCAAGTTTTTCTCACTCAGAATGACATGAGGTGACTTGGTGATTATAATCATGAATAAATACTATATTCACTGTCATCTAAGAAAATCCACACATTGTTACTTTAATCATATCCCAGTAAAGGAGCAATGGTACATTTAGTCAGCCATTTGTCTTTCCCCCCCCTCTCCTCTGCTTTGGGAGAAAGATAAGACAAGATATGAAACTTCATACACATCGCATAATTATGGTTATTACACTACTTTTTTTTATAAACTTGCTCTCTATTATTTTATTGAGATGCAGCATGGTACGTTCATGTGTAACGCTTTGTGCCTTTTCTTACCTGCCAGCAAGGAACTTCACTGGGAGCATAATGTAAAGAAAAGTCCACACTATCCCTACCTGAGCCCACCGCCTCAGCCTAAAAAGTGTTGAGACAAAGACGTGATCCCTCACTGGCTCACTGGTACAACTGACCTTTCACATAGCAGTGATAGTAGTGATGGCTGCCTTCCACTCAGATGCACTCTTTACAGAGCCCTAGCCCATGGTTAACAGGCACACGTAACTATAAAAGATCATTTGTTCATCTTTTAGTTACACTTGTTTACTTTATGCCAGGTGATGCTGTTGTATGCTAAATTGCTTGTATGGAGCACCAAAACCAAGAATCTACTGCTAACATATTTTCATCACTTAACAGTTATGTTGATTGGTATGGAAACTGATTAGATATACTTCACTGCGGTGAGTGCATTTTTCTTAAAATGTCTTATATAACAACAAGATCCAGGTAATGGAGTATCCTGCTTCACCAATAAGTAACAAAATGTCACTGAATGATACGAATTCTTAGACATAAATTATAAAACTATTACCCCACACTGCTCAACTAATTTCTTTTTAGATATTTTTTGTGAATTTTTTATTACGATTTCTTCTTGACCTCTGCTTTTCATTGTTTGATGCCCTTGATTTTTGAATCTGTGAAATTAAGCAGAGAAATCTAATTAATTCTCCCAGTTTCACCATAAAGGCACTTTATTCATAGTCTTTTCTTTGGTGTAATAAAAAGACTAGCTTACTGTCTGTGTGGCCCCTATAAAAAATGAATGGAATATGAAGTCCCCGTGCCTGTCTCTTGAGCTTGTGTATATTAAAATGTTCAGTAAAGTGAAAGGACTGTTCCTACAGGCCTCCAGCTTTCCTTGGTCTGCTCTGGGAGGAAGAGCCCACTTTCTTCTCCCTCTTAATGAGCTGCTGCTAGAGATGACAGGCAGGCTCCTCCACCAGCACCAATCATTAGTCTCTCACACACACCGACTACACTGCATGCCCATGTAGCTCATGCGTGAGCGCATATGCACACCTGCTCCCAGAGCACCCCGCTACAAAGGGACAGTAAATAGATACAGTGCATAAAATGAGCACTGAGCAAACCCACATCGACTTGGCAAAGGGATAATTGTTTGCTGCTGAACGGAGATAAATAGTGTTGATGAAAAACAGAGGGAAGCTGCCATTTGTTTCAACATTTTGCTACTTCTAAATAAAAGACCAGAAAAAATAGAGCATTTGCATGAGTTGAGTAATTTAACAATATATTAGCACAGCAGGCAGATATATGATATACCATTCCATAGCCCGAGCCAATCATATCCAAATGACTTCTGTGATGAAAAGAAATTAAAATTGTGTATAGATGCTTTATAATAATTCCACTTCTTCAATATGAAATTTGATTTGTGAAAATCATAGATGGCTTTGTTATGTGCAGTCATTTTGTCTCAGTGCTGGTATGAAATATCATGCTGCTTCATCATGCTGGTTGCTCCATGCACTGCACATTTCCATTCTTCGTAATTCCTCATCACATCAATTTTGGGCTTCTCAGCAAAATAATCAAGCATGAGATCAGTGTTTCCTTATGTAACGATGTCATTATTCACAAGATAAACCTGGCTCACACTTGTTGTATTGTTTTACCCACACTGACACCTTGTGTGTACATTATGCCATAACTCGAGGACTAAGCAGCAGGGCAGCAGCAGAGCTCGCTGTCATCGCATACAGCACATACAGCCATACTAGTGGCTGTATGGCTGTATGGCTAGTGATGGAAAATAACATGCTGAATCACTGAAATGCAGTTACACAAGGTTGCATGAGTGCCTAATAGAAATCCAATAATATGTCACACTGACAGAAGCCACTCTGCCACATAAGGGTGCATTTTTCTGTTCAGTGATCAGTGATTACAACGTGATTTACAAAAGCCAAATGAAATAAGAAGAAAAATCAAGTGAAAAAGGATCACAAGGATAAAATGAGGAAACGTAACAGTAATATTTGTAATATTTGTATATATATATATATATACATATATATATATATATATATATATATATATATATATATATATATATATATACTGTATATATTACCTGTATTTATATATATATATATATATATATATATATATATATATATATATATATATATATATATATATATATATATATATATATATATATATATATATATATATATATATATATATATATATATATATATATATATATATATATATATATATATACGTGTGTGTGTGTGTGTGTGTGTGTGTGTGTATATACATATATATACACATACATACATATACAGACAGTAAAGATGAGTAATATGTTAATATGTGACTGCCACATTCTGCACAACGTGGAGTGTGTGAATTCATATCTATGCCAGTTAAAGGAAATGTAAGCATGTATGATGGATTTAATATCCATGAACATACATACATACCAACACACATACATATATATATATATATATATTTACATATAAATTTGCTGGTTGTATATGGGAAGATTAATTAATTAAAATCACATGTACGTGCCCATCAAACATATGAGCCCACAATATTTGCCGGTAGTGGTGACAAATATTTGTCCATCTTTTTAAGGCCATTAGTGTTATCTGTGTGGACCATGAACACAACAGCTCAATCAGCTGCACACAGTGATAACAATGAGCAGCACAGAGACACAGGTGGCCCATGTAAAGATTTGCAACATGCTCGTTCTCCTCTTTGCCACACTGTGATTTCACAGCCAGAGCCTGTCGTGTATGTATATGCAGCTCAGTCAGGCTGTTTAGGCTCTGTGCATTGATTCTACTGATGCTGTGCGTAGGCTGGTCCATGTCTGCTATGCTTTTTATTATTTTTTCCCCAGAATCCTGTGCAGCTGTATATCCACTGTGTCTTGCTGTCCACCCTTGTTTCTTTCTTTCTTCCTTTGCTGTAAGTAATCAAATTAGAAAGAAAATTCACATGTAATTTTAGCCACAATAGCAGCATGTCAGTCAGTCCAGCAGGTCCAGAGTGACATTTCCCATCAAATATTAGATGGACTGATGCATTCCCATCAGCAGTTAGACTGATTAACCCTAGAACACTAACGTCGGGTGATTTTCATCCACATGCGATTGTAGTCTTTATAGTTTTTATAAGGTCCCCCATGATACCTTTTTTTTATCAGACGTTGCATAGGGGAAAGAAAACAATGTATGTATTGTTGAATATATTTTGATGAGAAGTATTTCTTATATCGGGTAAAATATACCCAATCGTTAGAGATGGTCACTAACTGATACGTTAGTGTTCTAGGGTTAATGGCTCACTGCCACACACACACACACACACACACACAGTCATTTTAGCCTATACCATATTTCAATTACATCTTTCTACACTGTATGAAATCATTTAACACCAGTATTATTGTTTTTTGTCAAACCGTCTGCCATCACGTATCCTGAATCCTTTTTATCATAAATATGATTAATGTAAGGAAAGCTGATAAGCCCCCTAATCACTCTTAGATTTGATTTGCCCAAGTAAAATAGTACACAAAGTCAAAATGGAAAATCACATAAAGCAAGAAGGAGTGTTATTTCTGTTTATAAACCAGTTATACTCCAGGTACATAACATCAAATATTATCCTGAGTTTGAAATAAAAAGCCTGAAACCTGAACAGCCTGAAGTGACATCTGGAAAAATGAATTGTATCTAATGCAAAAAGCCTCTAGATGGCACTGCTGACTGTCTCATCTCCCATGAGACTGAAGGAGTGCACAGTACTTCTTTACTCTCTAATCAGTGTGTGTTTGTACGCAGCAGTCTGTGTGTGGTGTGTACTCACTGTGTGTGACTTATTCAGACTCCTTCATTAGTTTTTAACAGACAAGTGTAGACATTTCCCAATCTTTTGTAAGTCTTTATTTATCACATGCTACTCGAATGTAGTTGGGTTTTAAGTAATATATACAGATAGTATTAGCATAATATTATTAGCATAATAATAATATTACTAGCATCTGTATAGGTATTTTAAGTCATTGCAGTGTGAGGGTGTAACTGTTGGAAGTGGTATTATTTGGCTCTATCCAAATCTCGCGATGCGTCGCAGCCGGTATTCTCTAAGGGGAGCGTACGCATTTTGCGTTGACATTCTCGCGTCAATCACATGCCATTACGTCCAATAATGTGCGTATCCCTCTAGGTAGGACTGCCACCGCTTCACACAGAGGAGAGCTGAGCTTGAGAGAGGGAATGTCAGGCGGAGAAACACTGGTCCGTGAAGCAGACGGGAACGGCGGTATAATGGGTGAGTTTGGTCTATGTTTTGTGGTTATATCCTGCTCTGTTTCCGTGTGTGAAGTTGACCCAAGACTACTGTTAACTTTTCTTCAACGAACAGTGTCCGTGGAGGCTGACCGAGGTGCGTGGAAACAAAGTTGGAAAGCTTTCGGGAGCAGTCAGTCAGTGTTGAAGATTAGCCTAGCCCCGGGTCACTGCTCCCACACACAAATGTCACAAATAAAGCTCACCGTTTCACGTCTCTTTGTGTTTTCAGGTAGCGTAGCTCGGTACTTTGTTGTTGGAGGCGTTGTGGTCTTCCGGTTCTTTTTGGTGTAAAAGTAAAACTTTACACCGCATTTTATCACTAAAGTTAACCTCGCTCACAGTGGTCGCTGCCGCCCACCATGCCGTATTGTTAACTTTAAGTTGTTGTTGAACTGATGTGAGTTGAAGATGAAGTTGTATAAAAGTTGGAGTCCCCGCTCTCTTTCTGTCGCTCGGTGTTTTCGACGTACGCCGAATTGAAAAGTGCATCCTAGTGAGTGTTTCCGTGGTTTATAATGTGCAGACACGACGTTTTGTTGGTAGTAACGATTAACACATTGCGCCGTCTTATCGTTTTCTGAATGGAGTTTGGCCTGGATCTCTCCGAATGACATTTAATGTTCTCACAGTCTCATCAATTTGATACGTGTGTCGTCGTTGGGTCTATACGTGACTGGCATTTCCTGTCTTTTTGTCATGAGTGACTAAAGTTAGTCATGCAGTAATGCCTGCTGGTTACAGGAGGAGTGTAGAGCCTCCACTGATGTGTTGTTCATCGGGGACATGAGCTACAGGTTGGTGTCCTCCTCCCAGCTCGTGAACACAGCTCCGTCTGTGACACCGAAAGCACAAAACCAGCCAGCTACACTGAGTCCAAATGTGATGTCAGTTAGATCACTATTTACTCTATATTATCATCCATTCATCCACAACCACAGAAATATTTCTAAATTTAACAATTGCATGTGGATCAATGTAGTCATTGGTTTCATCAGTGCTCCAGTGTGTGGGTGGTTACCACTGTTATATAGTGACATGTTTTGGTGTAACATTCGTGCTTATCAGGGTTAAGCCCACTACAGTCTGAAATCTACTGCCATGTGGTATCTCCATGACAAAGTCGCACCATACAGTTGGTGAGCTTTACCTGGCTGTCCGCAGGAGAGGAGGAAGCACACATGCAGAAATGACATGTTTGTGGGTATCATGGGAATGAAATTGGTGTATCTTGCAGTCAGAGCCAAGTGGCATGTCGTCTGTGCTGTTTGCATAGTGGCAGTGACATAGCACAGATGGGCAGGTCAGGCATTCAGCCAGACAGACAGAGTGTCAGATGGTGAGGCAGTCAAATACCGGTGCTAAGTCTGTGATGACTGAAGTGTGTGTGTGTATATGGGTGGGTCTATGCGTGTGTGTGTGTGCTCTCAGTTTGTTCAGGTGTTAGTGGAATAGAGTTCTGTCTTTTCATTTCAAGGACATAAATAGAGAATACATCATTACCCTTCCTCTGAACACAGTGAGAGCATCCACTATGACCTATATCGGGTTAGTAAGTGTGCAGTCACCGCAGGTCGAAATAAAATGGCCTCTTTACAGTCATCAAGAAAGATTCACATCTGTTTTGGACATTTGTTTTTCATGCTTGTGGTCTGGCTTTGACTGAGTGTAGTTATCATTCAGTGAATATAGATGAAAGCTTAGGCTCAGGTGCGTGTATTCACTTTACATTCAGACAAAAATGACCACGATGATGGGTTATTTCAAGTCAAGTCAAGCCAAGTTGTATCAGCAGAGGTTTGGAAGAATAACACTGTATGAGCAACCTGAGCCCTCTGAAGGATGTGGAAAGGGGTTTGTCAGAACGTGCTGGTATCCTCTCAGCCGTTAGACTCATACTGAATTTTCAGAGTCCTGGCTCTGGGCTACCCCCCTGTAACCCCAGTTTCCTGGAGGCTCACCACATCGTTTCCGGTAGTTTAGCAAACAGCAATGTGCACCATGCATTTTTCTGTGTCTTACTGTCTCTTTGCGTGCCTGCAGTGATTTCATCTGTCAGTGTCACCGTTGGAGCATAAGCTGGAGACCCAGATGCCACCTTTGACAATGCTGTCTTTACTATTTGATAAGTGCTGCTGTAAAACAAGCCCTGTCTTCCTTTGGTTAACACCTCTCAAAATGTCAGCAAGCGGTAAAACATCTGGTTGCCTTCTACATCGACTTTGAGTAGTGCCACTGTAATCACCACAAACAAGTTGCCTCAGTTCTATAATGACAGCAAAGAACCAAACAGAACAGTGAGACAACTCATCTGCTAGTAACTGAACGTTGATCCAAAAACTGAAAATTCAGCAAGCTGTTTTCTCTTGCTGTCATTTGTGTGCATGTGTGGTTACAGTTTGGCTGAGAACCTGCTGCCTAGCTCGGCGTACGTGACACCTCCTCTGCAGATAACAGCACCTTACCCACAAAGCATCAGAACGCAGCCGCTGATGCTTTTTGTGTAACAAATGTGAAAGTACACAGTTTGACATGCAGACGTAATTTTCAGTGCAATGTAAATGTAGGCCAGAGTTTTTCACTTAAATGTCAGTAGTTGTTTAGTGTGTGTTCACCTTAGAGTTGAGCTTATGTTGGCAGCTGTTTCCACATTGTTACGGGCCGAATGTCTGACTGCTCTGCTGTCCGTCAACGGTTTCAAACACAGGAAGCAGAGGGGAGAGGGTAAGGGGATGTAAGCCAGTAGGCCAGTGGTCTGTCAGGAGGTATGTATGTGTGTGTGTGTGTGAGAGAGAAAGAGAGACAATATGTGCAGTTACAGTGAGACCAGTGTGACGAGTGGAGCATGAATTGTCTTAAGCGCTCAGATTAAATTGACAGCTCCTATAAACACTCGTGAAATAACTGCTGATGATGCTGTACAGTGGCTCTGCTGTAGGTCTGATTTTGTTCACCCACAGTGCTGTCGTGGTGCACTAACAGTCTGTTTCACTGAACTTCCTTAAATCAGACTCCTGTGATACAAAGGGATTCCTGCAGAAACTTGTTTCATGCCTATTGTGCAGTCTACTGGCTGTGTGGTTGATGTGCTAATGAATTAATTCAGCTGTAAATCTCTTGTATGTTTGGAGAATTATTTCTCTCACATATTAGCTAACTGTTACTGATTGAACATATCCCAACTGGAAAAATACTTATTTTTCCTGACCACAGCTGATGCAAGTTGTTTTTAGACCAATTTATCAGTTGTATTGACTGATGCATACATGGTGATTGACTGACAGTCATCTGATCCATGTTGACAGCAGTATATCAGAACATATGCACAAACATTGAGCAAACTAATGGAGTCTAACACAACAGTCCTGCCTTCATGAAGGTTTTACTTGTCAGCTTTTGTTTGTTTTAGAGAAGTGGTGATTCAGCTGTGTGGTTGTTGTAGAGGATGTAGTTTGTGGTGTGGACAAATGAGGTGGACAAAGTGATAGAAACAGCTGTTAGTATAACAGGTAGTTAGTTGTTTTGGTTGGTCTTACTTAATTGTACTCCTCTTCAGAATCATAACTAAGACAGATACTGTAGGGTATCATCACTTTGGATTCAGTGTGATTATATTCAATGTCCATTGCAAACAAATGTTCACAAAATCTGCTCTCAAATTAAAGACAAAGACTATTTCTAACATTAAAACTTACCTGAGAATAATCATGCTTTCCACTTTGCTTCAGTATGATAGTGATCCAGTGATAGTTTAAGTCATTTGAAATGTTTATAACAGTCATTTTAGTGTCCTTTTATTGATTTCTTTCTATGGTTCTCTTTTCTCTGGTTTTGTTCTTGCCTGATGGACCTGATGTCTTTGACTGCTGCCTTCCCGTGTCAATCTTTTTTCATCTGGACAACCTATTTTGTCTCCAACCCAGCTGTAAGTACTCTTCATGTTTCTCTTCAGCCTGCAGGGTCTCTGGGCAATACAGACTGTAATAGAGATGGCTCATATAAAAGTCATTGTTCACCAAATGCTCATAATTGCTGCTTTTTTTTAGCACATAGTCTATTTTTCAAATTCATACACACCTCCAGCCTAAATGAGTTAATCGTTTTTAAAATATTATTAATTTTAAATCATTTGAATGTAAACCTTCAAAATGATTAAGAGGTGTTTGGTGACATAAAAAGCGTCCATGGCATTGTTATATATCTCATTGTGAAGGAGCACTCATGACCTTAAAAACAGTAGTTTGACCAAGAAAGATCTTAACTCAAGGGACCATTTACTAGCTTTTCCAGGAGCTTTGAACCACATCTCACATCCTCAATGGACCTGTCACTGAGCAAACTGGGCAAACTCCATACTGAGGAAGACCCTGGAAAAAGATTTTTTTGTCAGATGTTGTATTTTTGTCTCACAAGAGGTTTGAATATTTTGTTACATCCCCGCTAGATAATAACTTGCCTCTTTGCACTGTACATCCATTTAGAATTAGACCAGTTCATCTTTATTTAAATATGCTCAATCAGATATGAACCATTTATGACGGCACCGTTTATTTATTTTGTTTTTGTGGCACCAAAGTATTAATGGTGATCTTAAAAGATTCTTGTCTGGCTAATGGAGAAAGGTATCAGCTCTGTTTATTTTTTTGGTCCACAGCAACAGAAGAACCTGGAGGGCTATGTGGGATTTGCAAATCTCCCCAATCAAGTATACAGAAAATCTGTGAAGAGAGGATTTGAGTTCACGCTCATGGTTGTGGGTGAGTTATTCTCATTAAGCACCTTCTTACATCCTCTCTCCTCAGTCTGTCACACAGTCAGGTATTCATCTGCAGATGAACGTTTGCTTGTTCAAGTGTGAAGATCTTAAAGGATGTTGATACACCTACATGCAGTAAATCTGTGTTAGTACTTGTAACTCCTTCTGTACATGTTCATGTGTCGTGCAGTATTGAGTTTCACAGAAACATCATGGCTGAAAGCGCTAGCAGCTGGCTGCCCAAACTCATTAGATATGGTTTTAGTTGAGGAGGATAACTTGCGTGTAAAACAAGACTCTGGGAAACCATATTTAAAACAAGTGTTTGCCATTTTGCAGTGCAGGCAGCCCACTGCTGCTGCATGTGTGCATTTGTGCTTGTGTGTGTGGCTTGTGTCTCTTGGATTGTGTGGTGGGAGGAGGTTTCCTGTCATTCCATTCATGCAGCCAAAGTCGAAGCTCGAGCAGCTGATTCAAACGGAGGCGCACCCATACAACCCTTCCTTTTTCTCCTACACGTTGTTCAGAGGTACCTGAGCAGGAAACTGCTCCGAATGCCTGCATGATGTCACATCCTGATCCCTGGGTTCATAGCTTTAAGTGCCTATCTGCCTCCAGGGCTAAAGAGCAGGTCCCCATGGCAATCATATTACCCTCCTCCCTTCTGGCTTCGTTCATGAAGTCACGCCCTGGAGTTTCCCCCTGCTGTGCACTCTCAGGAGAGAGGCTGTTATGTGGCAATTTTGTGTGCAGCATGTAATTAGAATAGCAGGGTAATTGGCAAAGTCAAGTGCTCGTCATGCTGGACTAGATGAAGCATCAGATAGTGTGTGCTTTCCTCGTTTTTTTTTTTTTGGGGTTGATGGGAGTGTTATAAAACGCAGTTCCCCACTGGGGACCCACCGGTTATGGAATTTATGGGATATGGTGGAATTTCTAAACACACATTTCAGACAGAGACAGCTAAGAAGGAAAGGAGTTTGTTACTCGTTTTTACTGTATTTTAGTGCTTACATAATTAGACATTACAGCAGAAATAATGACATTTTATTATCCAAAGGAAACCAGGCCGCCTACACCTTCTGGAAAGTATGAACACACCAGGAATTAAATTTTTTTTTTTTTTTTTTTTTTTTTATGGGCATATGCCATATACACAAATGGTACACACCCAGTGTCCACCCATCATTGAGCTTGTTGGGAATTATTATTAAGAGACTGCCAAGGGAATCTGTCAGTGCCTACACACTAAAATGAACTAATTATATACAGATACATGCGTACAATTAAAAAAAATGCTAATTACTAGACATACTATTAGGCAATAGTTTTCAAGGGAAAGCTCACTGGCTGGAAGTAATCAGAAAGTTTGAGAATGCTGTTGAATAAGGATTAAACAGGTGATTCAACGTTTTTTAATAGGTGAAAAATGTATGAAAATGCTCAATTGGATCAAATCTTCAGGCTTTTCCTTCTACGTTGTAGTTAGTGTCATGAAGTCCAAAATAATTTAAGAGCTCAATTCACCTGGTGACTGCCTTTACAGTCTGTAAATGAAATAATCCATAAATTCACATTTAAGACAGTTATATTTCTTTCATATTTGTTAACTGAACGTCCTGTACAATAGATTTAGTACAGTGTTTTATATTGGTTTGAATTCAAATTTTCATTGGCTGTAACATCTCTTGTTAAATTCCCTCCACCTTAAAATTATATCAGTTCTCTTAAATCTCATTTGTGCAGTCTAGATTTGAGTTTGTCTAAAAGATGATTTCTACAGGAGTCTATAAACTAAAGAAGAATTTGTGCATTTTTAGAAATACTCTATGATATATATTGTTTAGACTAGAGGTTCTGAAGAAAATGTCTGTTTGAGAAACCTGTTGTAGATTTTAAAAAGTGTCTTAATTGGAACTAAATTAGTAAGTTTGATAAATAAAGTTGCGTTTTTTAAATGTAAGTGGCTCTGTTTATGGCGTAAAGTTTAGTGTTGGTGTGGATGTTGTGGGGGGGAGCTATTATCAGACAAGTGAAAGTGGGCCAGAGCCATTTGTTGGTCAAAGTCAATATTTGTCAGTGATTTGCACATTGGCGAGAACTGACCTTAATGTTGGTCACTGCACCCGGAGCTCATTGTGTTTGGTCCTAGGTGACAGTGTTAAGTGAGCTCTGTTGTATCCCTTTTGGAAAGAATGCCCTCACATAAACAAGAGGGCTTTTTAAGGGAAGGAGACGAAATCTGACATAGGCGGAAGGAAATTGATGGCTTTGCCAACAGATATATGTGTAGCACTTTTGTCATGCTATAGACTTGTTAAACTTTTACTGTCTCCTGCCCCTTTTGAAGGGAAAGTCCCATTCATAACCACATAGTAGTGTAGAGAAGATGACTGCTTTCAAATGTTGGCATTGAAAATGCAGAATTTCCCTTTCACAAACGAACAGACCACTTTTCATTTCACCTGCACATTATTAGCCCAGTGTCTTCAAAGCCCTGCCAGATGAATTAACCTAGCGAGCTCCTTCTCACAAGCCAAACTTTTCCCGTTTCCCCTCCACCAGCCTCTTGTATGCAATGGGAAGTGCCTTTGAATAAACCCCCACGGTTTACACAGCTGCTGGAAATTTCCTTTAAAGGAAGCATTTTGGCTGCTGAACGAGCCGAGCAGCGAGCCGGCAGGCCTCAGCTTGGCGGGCCAGCTCGTTGAGAGTGGTCTTCGCCTGGTGCTGCAGTTAGGATGCCCAGTTCTAATGACAGTGAGTGGATTCTTTATATATCCCAGTTCAATTATCCGGCATGGATGGTTTTAATTCTCGAAGTCTTCATCCATTTTTTTCAAATTTGTGAAGCTCCTTCATTATATATGTGCTGAGTGATGCAAAGACCCATATACAGGCCAAGTGAGCCCTCAGTAGTATCCTGGTCCCATCACAAAATTCAATCAGTTGATTCACTTTCATTACAATTGCTGGCTATTTGAACATTCCTTTGCTGTGTCCTTATACTATTAGTAGAAAGTAAGCATTTCATATTCTAATTTTCTAAAACCTTACTGTACCTTACTGTGACATCTGATCTAAAAATGACCCCCCTAAATGTCATTGAGTCAGGTCATCAACTGAGTAGTCTTTCTTTTTTCTGTCATGTACTTAGAACAACACAGGATAACAGCATGGCAGGCAGCAAAGGTTTTCAAAGGCAGTCTTGTCTCAAAATTACCTAACTGGAAAACCTAACTGTAATGGAAATAAGAAGAAGGCTGATGGAAAGGGAGGGCAGGGCAGAGCAGCACAGTCTACTCTCAGCTCAGCTGCTGAATGTGATTGGGGTCAGCTGAGGTACTCCAGAATAAGAGGAGACGCTGCTTCCTCAACTGCTGTCCAACGGTGTCATCGCCACTTTGCTGACATTAATGTAGGCAGTGATGGAGAGGCGCTCGGCAGGTCGGTTAGATTTTATAACTGAATTATAATCTGGAAACACATTTTATTCAGTGTGTGAAACTGGTCAGGTTCAGTATATGAAAAAAAACCCTGAAGTAAAGCCACAACAGCAGACTGGACATGTAGGTTGTTCTAGAAGTTTGTTTTGGGATGGCTGCTCTTTGGATGCATTTTCTGTGCCTCCTCCCTCCCTCCAAGTATTTAATGCATAGATCCAAACTGGAGAAAAAAATTGACATTCTCCCTCCTAAAAAGATATGGAATATATAGAACTAACAGCATAACTTGTGATCTATCTGCAAGGCTTTTTTAAAACTGTTGTCTTAAATTGACTGCATATTGTAGAGAGGGAGAAATGTAGGAAAAATAAAAGGAGAAAATAGAGGGGGTGACATACAAGCAAGTTCCCAGCTGAACTCAAGGACATTGTAGTGCACATTCTTCGGCCCGCCAGTACTCCTTACAGGGCACATCTTAACCAGCAGTAAACCTATTTCAAATACATTTTTCACTTAGAGAAAACTCGAATTTAGCATGACACTGTTGCCGAGATTACATGCCGAGACATGCCAAGATTACCAAAGTTCACAAGTGTTACTGAAATGGAAAGAGGACAGTGGACATGTATGGCTCCACAACTTAGCTTACTGTGTTTGCTGCCATTTCCTTTTTTATTTACTTTTTGCAGTTCACTCCCTCATGTCGTTGAATATGACAACCAGTTTTGGTAAGTTGTGAGTTAAGGGTCATACTTCATATATTGAGTTGGTCTAGGGTGGTAAATGTTTTTCAGCTAGTTGCAGCCAGTTGTCGTCTAAACACATGTATAATGGTTCAGTTTTGTGGAAGATTCATGTTCCCCACCCATCCAAACAAGCAGCCACAGCTCTGACCAACCATGATCAGCGTCTGCAGTCAACCCACCACCATCATAACTCTAAATTTGAAGAGCTCAGCTGTGTTGTAACCAAAGCTCCTCATCTCCCTGCTCCTCACACTGGGCCGAGGCTTGGACCTGGATCTCACTGGGTCTCTTTGGTCCTGCTGCTGTTAGCTTCACTAATTCAAGCTGACATTTTTATCACACGAATTTCACCCACAGTTTGCACAAAACCACAACCTCTCCCTGGTACCCATCAGCCTTCAGTGTGTAACACTTCTCCATTCCCTTTCAGCCTTGAAGAAATGTTTACAGCGGCCTTGCATGTTTCATCACAGACCAGCTACAATCGGTGAAACATTTCTGTTGAGATTGCAAGATAAATGTGACTCTGCCCTCCTTAGGAAAATATTTATCACGCTGAGTGTGTTGAGTGAAGGATCCTTTTGTGCGATGTTTCCTTCATCTCGCAGTCCCCTCCCTCTTCATCGAGCGCTGAGTGGCTGAGTTATTGGCAGCAGTGGCCCATGCCCACTAGTAATGGTCAAGAGCAGCTATTTGGCTGCAGTGCTCGCCCATCGTATGACTGCCTCTTCTCACACTGAGCCTTTTGTTCAGCAGCTCCTTGTTGCCTTCCACTCACCCCGATCTTAACAGGCACACTGCTGATGGTATTAGATTACCGCAGTCAGGCCCTCCAGGTCCTTGCAGATTTTTTTGTGATTATTGCAGCTCCAAAAGCTCAAACAAATAGCACAAAATCCAGTTCCCTTCACAACTTCTCAGAGTTGACATCTTGAAATTCTTATGTAGTTATGTACGTCAAAGAGTCCTAACCTCCAAATATTATATTTATAGTGACATAAAACAGGGTAAAGCAGCAAATAATTGCATTTGATAAACTGGAAGCAGTGAATGGTTTGCGTTTCTGCTTGACAAATGAATGATTTATTTGTTTATTAAAACTGGTCCAGATTATTTTCATGTGATTATTCAGGTTTAGCTGTCCCAAAAACTGCTTGCTGTGTAGTCAGCTGTGAACAGTAGCGTATCTGGCTAACTATCGTGCAACCTATAGCAGCTACCTAATGTTCATTACCTAATGCTAGTGTCACTCCCAAAGCCAAGATATCACATATAATTAGATAACTACATTATAATGTGGGGATACAGGTGGCATTAGAAAAAGCTCAGTTCAGCACATTTATTGTGTCATTCCGATCCAGTATGTTACTGTGTATTAGAGTTTAGGGTAACATTAATGGTTCTAGTTTTCTCTCATTGGTGCAGTGACTAGTCTGTGCAGCTAGCCAGCCAGAAGTTAAACACACCTTTCTAAAAGGGAACAAAATGTTTTGTTTTTTGTAAGTGGGGATAATTGAACTGCACATCCTAACTGCAGGGCTGAATAGCTTCTGAAAATTTAATACTGGTGTGATACAATAAACAGTTGATACCAAATCAATAATTTTTCTGATACATTGTTTTGAGAAAATTCACTTTTTTGTTTATAACAAAAGCAGCCATTTAAATGTTGTAGCAAGTAGCAATACAAGAACTTTGACTAAATGATAAACAGTTTACATTTGGCAGAATTATGATTTAAATCAGAAACTGTTTGATTCAAGAGTAAGCAAATAACATAATGAATGTGGACAGACCTGTGATGGCTTGATTTCACTTTCAGTTCTTGCCAGTTTTCTGTCTAAACTAACAAAGTATTGAGAATTGTTACCCAGCCATACCTGGCACAGGCTCTAGATTCAAAGGACAGGTAAAAGTATGTGTTGGTTTATTTAGTGCTCTTATAAAGCTTTGTTTCACAGAGTCCTTGTCTTAGAAATCTTTGAAAAGGAACTGGTGAGTAATATGTTATTGTAGCTCATATAAGGAATAAGATTAATTAACAATAATAAATAATAAGAATTCAAATGAAAGAATGGACCTGCATGAGGACAATGAGCCTCTGTGTGACTCTATAAAAAGAGTGACTTAAAGTGTGTGGCTGCTTTTTCTTCTTGCCTCGGATCTCTTGAGTACAATAGAGTGGAATCTGCTTTTGATTTCTGTTTTCACTCCTTTTGTTAGAGGGAAAATTCATGATGACTGCGGCGGTTGAAAATCTTCCTTCCCCTCTCCTCCCTTCCCATGATTCCCTGATTAGATTCCTGAAATACAGACAGGAAAAGAATTTGGGAGGACAGAACATCCACCCTATCTGTCTCCTCCTTCGTCTCGTGTTAACGCTTGCCTGTTTAAAAAGACGGGGGTTAAAGGGAGCCATTTCCTGTACTGAAAACGTTTTAAAGCTAAAACACGAAAAGAATGTCAAACAGTGAAAGACTGCATTTTCTAATGGAGCTGATAAACATCTGGAGATTGTTTCATGTTGCGCCTCAGTCTGGCATGAAAAAGAGGATTAGAAAACAAGTATAGCGTGAAATGCATCTCTGGAGTTCACTCCCACCCACTCACTTTGGCTCTGTCTTTGTCTTTCAGGGGAATCCGGGCTGGGGAAGTCGACGATGATCAACTCACTCTTTCTGACAGACCTGTACTCCTCCGAATACCCAGGTCCTTCGCATAGAATTAAAAAAACTGTGCAGGTAATAGTCCACACCTTTCTTATCTTCAAGTACCATCGCCACTAATTGATCTTTAATCCCATAAAGGACCAAAGGTTTGTTTGTATATTAAAACTTCACCTTCACCCCTTCACCTTGACACTGGACAGTTATGGTGTCAGAGCCTGAGGCTGCTATAAGACAGGTGTGCCCTAAACTTTTTTTCTTCTCTCAGCATTGCAAGCATCAACTAAATAGTTTCTGTGTGAGATCTTGTTTTGTGAGGCTGCTCCTCCAAGCTGTTGCCACCCATGTGTTTGTGTTGGACAGTGAAACGGGTTCATCTGCTTTAACAAAGAGAAGCAAACATGTCATAATTTCAAATTGGGCAATGTAATGAGATTGTTGTTACGTTCAACAGTTGTAACCCTTCCCAGCACGTTTTAGTAGTTAACTATAATAGCAGGAATTTAAAAAATGTTGTTTTTAGATTTGATAATGTAAATAAAGATGTGTTAATAGTCATGATCAAAGATTTTTGATCTAAAATTTGTCTACATAACGTCATATGACTTCTTAATATTCTGTTTGTTTATTTAAGTTCACAAAAGCTGAAAATTAGTGTTACAGCTATGTAATACAAATTGTAAGACTAAACACTGTATTGAAATAAAAATTCCCCAGTGTTATTAGCCTTCAAAATTTGTCTCAGTATATATGGCTTAAGTAATACATGATAAGTAATTACTGAATAAAACATCCTCAAACAGCAGTACTGAATAACATTAAACCTTCTTTATGTCATTCACTGCTTACTATGCTGGACCAGAAGCACCAGCCTGGGTCCAGCTGTGTGGTTGTCTGGAGAAAGACGGCCCACCAGTGCCCAACACTGCCCACCAGCAGTGTTTGGGAAGGCCAACTTGCCGTCCTCCACAGAAGTTCTTTTATGTGTGCTGGAGTATAGATGTATAGATGAAATGCACAAGAGACAGCATGACATTTTAAAATAACAGCAGATAGATGAGATGCGGTGAAGAAGGCTGTTGTATTGATTGATACTGTTGATGTGTGGATGTGTGTGGGCTTCCTCTAACGCTGTGAATGAATGCAGTTTTGCTACAGTCGCACTGCATCCTGTGAATGAGAAAAGCAGGTCGCAGGCGAAAGGATGAGAGGAAGTTAGTTTAGTTTTTCATTAATCAGATAACTTATTGATTTATCTGAACAGTTAACTGTCGTGCTGAAAGCGAAAGCGGGCATACGGTACGTGCATACAGTTGTGGAGTGAGGCGTAAGGGAGCTGGAGTGCCTGTGT
This sequence comes from Scortum barcoo, assembly GCA_023238725.1. Taxonomy (NCBI): domain Eukaryota; kingdom Metazoa; phylum Chordata; class Actinopteri; order Centrarchiformes; family Terapontidae; genus Scortum; species Scortum barcoo. The sequence continues at coordinate 2,007,908 of CM041548.1, read as the reverse complement.
CTTATGTAAACAGCTTCATGGAAAGGCATGCCTGTGCCAGCTGTGACAGTAGAGGGTTTAGTCTAGCTGAGATGACCACTGGCTATGCTTGATTGGATATGAACATCTCTGTAAACACAACATGTTTACTTTTGCCTGCTCCACAAGACTCAAAGTAAACATACAGTAGGGAAAATATTGCCAAAAAAGGGCACTGTCTTGAAAGCCAGGCATCTCTCATAGTTGGGTTGCTTTAAATTATAATTATAAATGATAAAGATTCACGATAGAAAGGTCATTGCCTTTATATCCATGGTGCAAATTTTCGGACATATCAGAAAAACAAAATGAGGGGAATAAGAGCTAGGCTACAGCTAACTTATCTCCATGGCAACATTATACGTCCTGTTTGCGTAACCCAAAGTATGATGGGAGCCCTGGGGAGAAAATATATGTTTATATATTTCATATTTTTGGACATTACTCATAGCCATCAAAATAACTGTGAAATTTTAGTCACTACATATCTTTTCATATCTTTTAATTTTCATAAGATCTGCTCTAGAATATGTAGGGACTCTACTATAAGCCCATAAAGTGACAGTGAAACAAAGAGCCGAGACGTCTTTTACATCTTTTTCAAATGTAAATGCAGCTATACTGTAATGCAAGCAGGTTGGTGACTCTAACTGATATCTGATAAGTTTGAAAAGAGACCCTTACTGAGCCCAAATATTTAGTAACCTATTAGAAATTACTTCAAAGATGCTACAGTTGTCTTAATTTAACATCTTATATTGAAGCTGTCTGCTGATTGCCACTGTTTTCCGGTAAGTCAGTGATAGTAGATCTGATACACCTCATTAAAGTGTGCACTGCACAAAACATCCAAACATCCTGCGATGACGGATTGATAAAGGAGGCACGTGCCTTAGTATACTGCACACTGCCCCTCCCCATTCCAAGACTCAAAGCTTTCTGTTATATGACAACAGCATGACTGTCCAACGGCCTCTGTAGATTTGTCATCATGTTATGATACACTGGTTAAGTATTCTTAAATCATAACGTGGTGCTTGAAAGATTAATTTTGTATGCAGTTTAAGCTTGTCTCTTGATTGGTGCAACCCAAACACTGCAGAGTAACCCCTAGTTTAAAAGCATAGTTTGACCAACCCCTTACAGTAAGGTATGGGCGAGTTTCTAACATCAAAAGCAGTGTGCGCTGATGGTGCTAATTAAGTCACCCACCACGTTTGTCCATGTCAGATGTCAGGCAGTCAGCTGAACTGATCAATTGAACAACAGGTTTTTTTTCCCAGGCACCATTACTTTAGGCAGAGAAGGGCTATGTTTAACTCTGTTAACTGAATTTTGTCTTTGACTTTAAAATGGATAATTAATTTGCTGTGATCATGTAAAAGCTTATCGAAATTGTTGTAAGGATAGAGTACCGGTACAGGAGTCGTTGTCTAAGGTGGTACTCGTTAAGTTTCTTGTCTTAAGCTCCACTTCTGTTACTTAGCACTTAATGCTGTCACAGCTCATGCTACTACCAAGCTGTTCAGCCGCTGAATGCTCCACTATGTTCACCAGCTAGTCCTGTTTGGTGCCGAGCAGGCAGTGTTCAATGTGTGTAGTGGGTTCATCTGAACATTTTTTCCCTTTCATTTCCCTAGATATTTAATTCACTGTTTTGATTCACATTTGATTTACAAGTATTGATTAAAGGCTCAGATAACCTAATTTGTCAATCAGCTTCCTCACACTCGCTGTGTTTTGGTTATTTCATTTGAGAGATTTTTGTGTGTAGTAATTTACTGTTATGAAAGAATACTTAAGAATTGAAAGGAATATAACATGTATATATAACATGCCAATATAACAATATATCAGGGTCAGTTTATAGCAAGATAAAGTGACTGTACATGTACTTCCAAAGCTCAAAAGACAGGGTTTACTGTTACATCACATTTTAAAGATTAAAGATTCAAAATTAATAGAAGAAAAGCTATTGTCTCAATATCTGTCTCAAAGTAATTCCGAACTCTACCCAGTCTTACTTAACGCTTTACTGTTGAATTTTCCCAACCACACATCTATTTACAATAGCAAACATTACTGCTTTCATGAGCTCACTGTAGGTTGTTAGGTAGTTAATCATGTTAAGTCAAGAAATAACACACATAAAAGCTGCAGGTTCGACTGTGCCAAGAATGACGCTGCTATCTAGAGTGATACTGAAGGTGTCAGGTATGTGGTTTGTTCCCTGAGTCTGCAGCCTCTGATTGCGTTTGCAGTGACAGTGCAGACATTACAGGTTTGGCAGTTTCCTCAAATAGTGCGCACAGCTGCATAGTTTCATTTGAGCTTGCTTTTGAAGGGTGAAAGGTGATACTGTTGGTGATAAAGTGCTGCAGCAGGCTTCTCTCTCCTGTCCACTGCCTGTAGTAAGGTTTGTAAGTCTTCAGTTTGGGCTTGTGTACATTTGTTTAGCTGCATGATATGGATCTTCCTGTCATCTGTTCCTTGTGATCTACTACTTTACTCCAAATCTCTTCTAATCCCTGGCAACACACAGGGGGGCTCTGTCTGCCCTCACCCCCCTGTTCCCTCTAATTTGTTTACCTGCCCGTAACACCTCCTCAGTTTTTATTAAAAGTTGAAATGAGATTTAGACAGTGTGTGTTTGTGCCTCTGTTGGCTCCCAGACTGAACGTTTGAGGACTTCTCAAGGTTTCCAGAGCTGAAATATATGCTTCAAATAAAATGTGCCATATGTGTGTATTGCTTGTTGTTGATCCCTGCAAGGACCAAGATAATAAATATGGAGATCAGAGAGCTCCGCTTATTCTCTCTCCAGGAACCACAAACTAATTTCATTTCAAATAATTGTGGCCACTTTTTCTCGCAGTCACGCCAAAGAATGTGACGATCCCCAGAGGAATGCTTTGTGTAATAGGATCCAATTCATTATTTAAAAAAAGAGGAAGATGACCAGGCTGGCGGATAGAGCGTGTGTTCACTGTTAGAGGTGAAATGCCAGGCTGAACCTGTTGTTTCTGATTATTAAGGCTTCATGAGGCTGGAGAGCAAACAAGGACAGGCACTTGGTGATTAGCCAGCAAAATGCCTTATGCACTGAGCTCAGTCTTGTCCTGCCAATGCACAGACATGCCTTGCTTTTTTTATCAGACACTTGCTCCAGCTTCAGTGGAATTTTAGAGATTAAAATAACAAGATAATCTGATGAAGTAGATGTTTCAAATAAAGGATAGGCTCTCTCTCTGCCAACACTGTCTTTGAAAGATTGTGTCTATTCATCTAGATCATTATGTTTTGCCAGGAATAGTGGTTTCAGCCTCACTATTAGTGATGACATCACTTTTTAAGGCCTAGCAACAGCTCACTTTCAAATTTCAATGCACATTAAAGGTATACCCAGTAGGAGTTGTCTGTTGCTGTTTGAAAACACAACATTGAAGGTTGGCACCTCCCATCTTGAATACTGTTATCAGCTGGAGGCTACGAACCACAAAGGCTGATACCCAGAATTGTCCTCAACACGGTAAAATAATACAATGGGACTTCTAGTGGGTCATAAGTGATGATTATTATTTATATGAGTCTATACATCATTTTTAGGAAAATCCTACTCATTCTGCGTTTTAAGTATTCTAGCTTACTGAAGTACATCAAAGATCCAAGGTGTAATAAATATATAATAAAGTTTAAAAAGTTAAAAGTTTTTTTATTTAGTAACATGATTGAAAATATAACCTTTACTTCTATGACTACATATATTGCTGATTTAAGTGTATGGTTGTGGAGAAATAGATGACACTTCTCTGCCTTTAGCCCTGAAACAAGATGCGCTGTCTGTCTCATGGCTATTAACACTGAGCAGAGCATTCACAAACTCTAACAGTCTGTGAAAGCAATTATTGGTCAACTGTTCAACCTGACAGATCAAAGTTAAGCAGAGGTTGACGCTGAACAGAGAGGCTGTTGGCTGGGGATCACATCGAAACAGGAAACACATTCTATCGTGTAGGCAGCAACGGAAATGATAGAGAAATAGAGCGAATATTCACAGGACGGAAGTGTAGAAGTTCACCCAGACTTCATCATTCGTAGTTTGTTTTGGCACTGCACTCTACATTCTCAGTATGTTACCATTAAATAAGCTTGCAGTCCTGTGATCCAGTAAAGCAGTGTGAGCGACAGCAGTAGTGGCGTCTTACATCGCTGTCCTTGTGCAACGTGGTGTAACCTAGTGTTGTTCCTTTTTCCCATGAGCTCACTCTCTGTGGGCAGCTTGTCTGGTTAATAGGCATGTCTGTAGCTTGACTCATCCTGTTATGCCACAGAAACAGAGAGACACTGCAGTATCCTTCAGTGTGTGGACTCAGCAGTGGTACACGTTTAACTTAATGTGTGTTGTATAGCACCTTTGCTGACTATCCCAGATACAGCATTTCACCCACTTGGTTATTATAAGACTGCAACATGTTCTTGTCTTCGTCAGCATGTCCAGATCTGCATAGACATTTCAAGCATCATCCTCGTTCAGTCACATGCTTATAAAGGTATTTAAAATACTATGGATTCTTCTCACGGTAACTTCTTCTCCTAAAGAGTCACATAGACCCAGTAGAGCAGAATTCATTTACACACTAGCTTCTATATGAAAGAATGAACATTTAGCATTGAATGGCATTTAGAAAAGCTTTAAAAGTTACTTGGTCAGTTGAACTTACAGTCACTATAGGATTAGTGTCTGTGTGGTCAGTTCAGCCTCCCAGTAGCAACTGTGGAGGTCAGAGGTCACTTTAAAGACAGACACCGTGATGGATTTCAGTACATGACAGATGCCAGTAAGTGGTAGGTAGGGGTCACAAGGGCAAGTGTTTGCTGTAAAAACTTTGTTGGAAATCTTGGAAGCAGGAAGAGATGCTTAAGGACAGCCAACCTGTAGCCAAGCAGTAGTAACATGGTGTAGAGAGTATGGTGTTGGAGGAAGAAGAGGTCACACTCACTGTTCTCTGTCCGAAAAGCACAAGTCTTACTAATAAGATAACAGTAAGTACATTTCATAAGGAATCTAGTTTTAGTTCAAGGATAAGCCACTACAGTCTGTGCTAGGTTACTGGTGTGGCTTATTAACACACTTAAAACAGAGCCATGATTTTTCTGTTACACGTGTGTGTGAGTTAGTGTATTTGTTCCCAATAACTCAGATTGTCAGTTACAGTTTGTCCACAGTGCTGTACAAACATGTAAGCTTTGAATGGGCAGTGATGCAACAGATGACATCATGTGTTTGACTCTGAGGCTTCTGGACTGATGATCAGAATCATTTATGTTTAGGACCTCTAGACCTCCATATCCACATATCTATATCACCCATGACTGCACCCAAACAGAAAGTCTGGACACAAATTATTCATTTAGTGAAGCAACCATGCTGCCTGCTGTTAAAGTTCTTCTTTGAAGAGGTTTGTTGTGTTGTGCCAACCTGGTTTTGCTGTCTAACCAACATGCGGTGCAGTGAGAGTGCAGCCCAGCCCATCAGTGAACACTGTGGGCATTCTGCGCTGCTACTTAACTATAAGCTATCGGCATAGTTAAACTGAAGTTAAACTCAAATGTGGGGAAACTATTTGCTTTCTTAAAGTCTACTCTACTACACAAAGATGTCGCAGAACTCATCATTCACATGTCAAGTCATCATCTTAAATAAGTATAAGAGTAAAATCATTTGCCACACTATTATACTAATACTGTTTTGTCTGCTGTGTGGACCTGTCTTGAGTGTTTCTCATCACTCACTCAGAGTCTTAAAACTCTGTGTCTCCAATGGCAGTACATCAGACAATCATCTGGTTCAGATGTAGTGATTAAATCAAAGTTAATCTGCTGATCACGAGTTCTGCCCCGACCCCATGCTGATCAAAGCCTGGCCACTCTGGCCTTTCTGATGTGTTCAGAGGCAGCTTTGTTCACCACGATCTTCATCTGATGCTTTGCACTGATCTCAGATTGCATGCTGAGTGGTTGCAAAACAGTTTTTGGCTCACAACAGTTTATTGGTTTTCAGAGCTGTTTAAGTTCTGTAGTCCATATAAGTACATTAAGTTAGTAAGAAGACAGCTGAGGTGAATGCCCAAGCCTCCTTAGCAACAGTATTTGATATTTCATGTCCTTTCAATTTTTCTGTTTCAGTTTTGGTATTTTGAGCCTCTTCAACAAATGTGGCTGCAGAAGCTGGTAAACCCACCATCGTGCAGAGGGTAGATTTAAAAGCTGTTCTCATGTTGTTATTTCAGGGCTGCCAACATGAGAACTTTTTATGTGTTTTTGTTGGCATTTTGGTTTTACAAACATGGTTGGCTCTTTTCTCTCACACAGAACCTCAACCAAGTGTCGAGGGAATTGACTGTATTGTGAAAGGATGTAAAACATTGTAAACAAGTAAATAAACAGTAATTGACCATCTGACTCACACTTGTTTAAAACACAGTGTAATTTTATAATGATTTCAAATTTCTCGACTGAGTTGTGTTGCCACTCTTGGCCACTGCAGGTGGAGCAGTCCAAGGTTCTGGTGAAGGAAGGAGGAGTGCAGCTTCTGCTCACCATTGTTGACACCCCCGGCTTTGGTGATGCAGTTGACAACAGTAACTGGTGAGCTTAGCCATCTATCAATGGTCAAAATAAGTAACTATAATACACTATAATTATATCTCTGTACCTGACATTGATGTGAATCATGTGTCCTGTATGTATCCTCAGCTGGCAGCCAGTCACTGATTACATCGACAGTAAGTTTGAGGATTACCTCAATGCAGAGTCCCGGGTCAACAGACGGCTGATGCCGGACAACAGAGTGCAGTGTTGTCTGTATTTCATCGCTCCATCTGGACATGGGTAGGTACTGCAGGGATCCTACTGATCATGTAATGTCTAGAAAAACATGGAATTTTTAAAGGTAAATTAACATCCAAAGGAAATAGCCCAAATTTTCCTAGAAGAACCTGTCAGAAAGGTACGAGGTCAATGACTTGCAGTATGAGGCTGTTTTAAGGAGATTTTTCCCTCACCTTATTGGGAGACATAAGCAACAGAGCTGCAGATTTCAGCTGCTGTGTTTCAGTGTGGCTCCTCTGCTGCCTCATTCTGTGGCCAACAGTTAAGTAGTTAAAATTTGGCCGACTCTGCCTGTGGCCTCCTACCAGGCTACCAAGCAGGAATAACATTGGTGTAATCTGTCCTGGGCTCACTGACCTGGAGACCCCATTCATCCCATCTGTGTCTTGGCTCTGGCCACTGCCAAACAAACACGCGCACACATTCACACACAGAGACTCACACAGTTGGCTTGGCTGTTTTCACACACTAGGCCACACTGTGCTCCCTCCAACAAAAGGTGGTTTTTGCTGTTGAGCCTATTGGCCCACAGTGACCCAGTGTGGGTTTCTGACCGCAGCCTTGTTGGCTCTCTTGGCAAATGAAAAGCACTATATGGACCCATTCATTTTCGACACCTGCCCTGAAGTATGTGTATGTGTGTCTGTGTGACTGTGTGTGAGAAATTCAGAAATTCACAGCATAGACTACAGGGAGTGAAAAGCTTATTTGCAGTTAGTTCATTAATATAGTAGCATTTGATTTTGAAATCCTCAAAGTGCCCATGAATGTCAATTTTGTTTTTTTTTGGCATATATTAATCTGTGTGCATGGATAACCTGATGTATGTTGATTGTGTTCCACTTGTGTGTGGTGCTGTGAGACTCTTTTCAGGACTTCCCATCCACAGTGAATGTGAGAAATGTATGGATTATAAAATACATTTGTTTAAATACAAGTTACAAAAGTGTATACGAAACAGTAACCCTAAACATTTGAGGTCTGTATGAATACTGAGTCCTCCATCTGAAGAAGTGTAGTCACACTTGGGGAGAAGTATTCAGAAGTGCATCTGTCATCACTCACCTCATGTACACTGAACAAATACTAAAGAGCTGTTTTCACTTGTCACTTAGATTGAAGGTTGTCCTGTGATTTTAAAACCTTTTTTCCAAGAATTCTTGGAAATTATTCTAAATTGTTCTATATTTGTTGGATAATGTGGTCACATGTTTTTCTTAAGCGAGCAGTTCCTGTTGAAATGATGCCATCTTTGAATCACTACTTAATATCATTTGATCCTCTGTTTGCCAACATGTCCGCCATGACCAGTTGTATGTCACAGTGGTTACATGGGAGCACATGACCATCTTTATAGAGCTAATCATGGCAGTGAAGGACTATTCACAGCTGTGTGTATACTGCAGCCATGGGTAGCCATTGGATTTGGTCATTTGGACACTATAGTACAAATACTTTGTCTACATAGAGCCTTATGTGCTGACACAAACACACATACAATCCTAAAACATTATAATATCGTTTGAAAGAGGATTCCAAACAGACAGATTTACATTGCTGTCTGGTCCCTCCAGATTTTCAGGTTGAGGTCAGTCAAGCCATGAAGCATGACTTTCAGCCTTGTGTGTGACAGCACCCAGCCCTGCAGCTCTACCCTGGGCCATACACCGACACTCCTTAACTTTAAACTCTCCTTTACTTCCTTCCCAGGCTGAAGCCCCTTGATATTGAATTCATGAAACGGTTACATGAAAAAGTAAACATCATCCCGCTCATCGCCAAAGCAGACACAATGACTCCTGAGGAGTGTCAACAGTTCAAGAAACAGGTGTGTGTGTCACTTTTGACTGAATGTGCATGTTTCTGTTTGGCTAGCTTATGATTTCATTTGGCTTCTTGTAACATTTGTGTGTCTTGCACGAGTACTGTGTTAGGTCCTTAACATTGCAGAGCAAATTACGTGATTTTATAAATGAAATGATCCAAAGTGAATGGAAACCTTTTACTGTGGACAACTTATCTTTCTATCTCCCTCATGAATCTTTGATATTGTATTGGTACCAGTGTCACTGTAAAGGTCCACTTCCTCTCCCTGAGTCCAATTAATTTATTTGATTATACATCAAATAAACAAGCCCCATAAATAGAATTCAGGAAGTTCGAGTTTCTGTGAATGTTTTAGACTGGTGGTGTTGTGCTGTTTACTCTCTCCCAATGTGGTACTTCAGGATCCAAGTACAGCACACCGTACTGATGCACAGGTACTTCATCAATACAGTGATACTATCTGTGCACATGTCACAGTCTTCTGTTCATGCGTGTCTGCTGAATGAACAGATAGGTTCCTCCTCCTGTGTGTATTGACTAATCTCCAGTGTTACTATTGATGTTTTTGGACCCGTGTGTCCCACATACAGCTAATTCTTCCACATCACCTCTCGTGCTGTTTTTCCATTTCACTCTGCCTCTCCCTGTTTCCTCTCTGCTCTGTGCAGATCATGAAAGAAATCCAGGAGCACAAAATCAAAATCTACGAGTTCCCGGAGACAGATGATGAGGAGGAGATGAAGATGGTCAGGAAAATCAAGGTCTGTTCTCCTAAAGCAAACCTCCATGAAATCTTAAATAAAACTGTGTTCTTTTGTTGCACTGAACATTTTTTAATACAGTGTCTTTGGGTTTATGTCGTTCATACTACGTCTCTGTGTATGTCACGGCATAGCCACAGCCTGCAGAGTATTTTTAGCCATTATGCGTGAGCTATGCAACAGTTGTGTCCCCTCCCTCCACTCTGCAGGATCGCTTACCCTTGGCCGTAGTCGGTAGCAACACCATTATCGAGGTCAATGGAAAGCGAGTGCGTGGGAGGCAGTACCCCTGGGGTGTGGCTGAAGGTGAGAGGTCAAAGGTCAACTGGTCCTAGCCTGTAAATTGATCAACTAAGTGAAGTCTGCCTTTCTCTCTCACACACACATGCACATGCTAACACACCAATATTTCCACCATTTTATTGGATTATTGAGCAGGCATCATGTGTAGATGGTTTGCAAAGGTACACAGTCCATGTGCTCTTGTTTTGCTCTCATTCCAACATTTAGCGCGTGAGCACACACACACAGACACACACTGAGTGACCACAGCACACACTGTGATAGTAGACCAGAAAGAGACTGCATCAGCTACTGGACCAAATATTTTAGATTTTTTTTAGAACGTGATCAAAGCTAATTTGTATATGTTTTTGAATTCATGCAAAGTAAAATCAAAGTGAAGTCAGAATAATTTATTTAGAGCTTCCTTATGCTGAACATAGTACAAACAAACTGCCGTTTTGCAAAATCTTCATTAGCACATTGTACATTTCTTCATGATAGTTATCCTCATTTTATCAAATGGCTGAAATGTGTTTTGCATGCAAACCATAAAGCCACAAAGAAGAAAACAAACTGGTAAATTGGCCAATGCACAACTTTAAAAGTAGAAAAATGACTGTGTTTCTGTGTTCTGTGTTTATACTGATGGTGAAAGCAGAGATGTGGATAAATCATGGTCTGCAGTTGCCCCTTCTGACAGGTGAAGGTAGTGTGTGTGAATGTGAAAGTTACTCTGTCTCAAAGCACTGAAGTGTACATATGAAACTCCTGTGTGGAGTAGTAAATTAAACCCAGCAGGAAATACTTGCAGGCTTATTGTTTAAGTCATCAATCAGAAGAATTGCAACAGTTAATAAAAACTGGAAACACATGAAAAGTGGAATGTCGTCCAGGAAACAAGGAGAGTACCCATGACTGTTTAATATATTTGATAGCTGATGTAGAAACATGAGGATTGAATGAGTGCATTAAACATGTTCCTCAAGGATACACACACTGTGTTGGTGAGAAACGCTGAATACAGAATTGTGATTACTCCACAGGGTCCGTTTTTATACATGTGTATCTAATCTGTTTTATAAAATGTCAGTTCATGTCATTGTCATATTTTGTATGAACTGCTTCAGAGACAATTGGCTGTGCAAGTACTTACCACGACCAGAGAACATTTAAACTTCTGAAGAAAAACAAAAGTTAGCTATCTGATAATATGATTTAAAAAAACCGTGACATACATGAGGCACCAGTGGGAAACTAGACCTTTTTCTCTTTAGCACAGGATGTGAGAGCCCCATTTGACCTGACACAGGAAGTTACTGTCACATTGTGGTGAGACGTATGAAAGATGACAACATATTCAGCTCAAAGTGATGAGGACACGGACAGAGTGTATCTGTAGCCAGTGAATTAGAGGCAGTGAGGATCATATGCATTCTGTTGTTGTCGTCTCAGAAAAAAACGACAACAACAGCTAAAGAGCAGAGTACAGTACGGCCTAGATGATGACTTATAGGAAAGCTGCTATGAAACTTGATTGCTACCAGTGTCGTCCATGGGGAGTGAGTCTTGGAATACCACAAATGTTTTTGGCTCCATGTCAGCGTAAATATGGAGAGAGGGCGGGTGAGAGTGAGAGCAAGGGCCCTGAGAAGCTCTGCAAGTGACGGTACCACAGCAGTCCAGAGAAACCTCAGAGGACTGTGGTGAACTTTACTGTAAGAGGGACGCAAACAGCAGCACACAGTGCCACTTGCTGATGGCTCCTGGTACTGCAGCCATCCACATTACTGCTGCTGCAGGGCCTCAAAAACCCTGAGTGAATTATCTGTGGAGCCCCAAATACCAGTGAGAAAACATGTAACTGAATACATCAATAAATAATCCTGTAAGTCAGATAAATAGTCAGAAAGTCCCTTAACATAAGGAAAATGTAAACATAATAAGGATAAGTGATGCTAGGGATTAGATAAAAGATTTAATGTGTGCGGAGACCAAAAAGAAGAAAAACTGAGTTAAATATTAATAGATAAATACCAGAGTCAAATAAATCAAGTTTAAATATAAAGTGTTATATTGCTTTGCACACTTGACTTTAATTAACTTTCTTATTTATTTTATTATTATTATTCTTATTTATTATTATTTATTATTTATTGATTCAGTTACATTTCTGACTAGTCTGATAATTTACTCTTTTGAGCTTTTATGAGCTCTGTTCTTACATATAGTAGATGAAAGTATGAAAACAAAGGATGAAGTTTCTCTGTTGAATGTACACCACATAATATGAAAATATGGCCTTTGTATAATACCATATACAATACTATAAATGTGACTAATTACAAGAGCAAGAAATGAGGAAATGGAACACAGCAGCCACATAATGCATGTTGTTCATCATTGTTTTTCTGCATATTCTCATATGATCATTTAGCCAGATTGCCATTATCTTGATATCTTAATAATTACACTTGAATTTCATGCTGCATATATTCGACTTTTTGGTATATTTTAATTGTTTCCTCTCACTGAGGCACTCAGTCATGTCCCTCTACTATGTTGCGTAAGACTTAATGCTTTAATTCACTTACAGGACTCATTACAACTTTGGTTTTATTTTTGTAGCTCTCGCCCTTGGTTCTGTTTGGTTATGTTAATGTTACACTCACCAAAACCATTGCTATTGAGATCTCAGAACGTTGCAACGTCACTAAAGAGAAATTCACTAAGACGAGAAATGCAACCAGTCTGACAGACTTCAAACAAAGCTCCAAATTAAATTTGGTTAAAACATTAATTAAAATTAATTAAATTAAATTTCCCTGAGGGAGTCATCCCAAAGGGATCAATAAAGTCGAGTCTGAGTCTGAGTCTAAGTTATCTGGAAGAGAAAAGGGGCCATACTTACCGAGTTGTGAGCACACACAGTTTTCCTGCGCAATGACAAATTATAGTTTGATTTACCTCCAAATAAAATGCTCCAGATAATCTGTCTGAACTGTTGGTTTGTCGCCTCATCAATCCTATTTTTAGTAATGCTGCCACATTCCAAGATCTCAGCAACCACTCAGCAACAGCGTTATTATAATCAATAAAACTGATGGCTAGAGCTTCGAAAATAAAAACCTACTTATGATAAATTGTAATTTTTCTTTTCATATGATTACATTTTCTGCTGGATTTGCTATATTGTCTGTTTTTACTCTGTTTATTCATAGAAATTAATTGTGTTCATGTGTTACAATGTTAAATGACTTCATCTCATTGTATCTAAACAACTGTGTTTCTCTCTTCTTACAGTGGAAAATGGAGAACACTGCGACTTTACAATCCTCCGGAACATGCTCATCAGGTGAGATAAAAACACATCATCTCCTTTTGAGTACAGGACAGTCATGGACCTAATGCCTCACATGATCCTGTGGAAAATGGATCCCTGGTGTCTGCATTTTAAACATTGGAGTCAATGTAAAAAATAGTAAAGACTATATCTAATTATGAGTCTATGCGAACCTTGAACCTTGAGCCGGTACCTCGCAAAGATGTATGTTGTCCTTCAGTTTTACATTCAGATACCTTCAGCTCTATGTGTTTGAAGGTGAAGATTCAGTTAAAGTCCAGTTTTCATTCTGTCTTTAATCTGAGTTCTGTTACATGTTTATATTAGTGCATATTTAAGCAAAAGTATATTAAAGGTTCTGAAGAATTGGTTAATAATAAAAGTGCTCTTTATCCACACTTTCCTTCTAGGACTCACATGCAGGACTTGAAGGATGTGACAAACAATGTCCACTATGAAAACTACCGTAGCAGGAAACTTGCTGCAGTCACCTACAACGGTGCTGACAACAATAAGAACAAGGGACAGCTGACCAAGTAAGTTTATCTTTACAGTTTGCGCACAAGTTTGCTACTTGTGTTGCTGAAATGAACTTCAGTAGCTGATGAGTAACTCATAATGGTGCTGATTTGAGCAGCTCACTGTGTTACCGTGGAGGAAAACCGCAGTTCAGAGGTCAAAGTCTGCAGCTACTGACCCACAGGTTCGAGTTGGCAGCTTTCACTTAAGCGGTCCAAACCTTTAAAGCCATTCCTGACCCAAACAAGTCAGCGCTAACCTCTCACTAACTGGCCACCAATATCACTTGTGTCTAATGCAGCAGTACTAACTGAAGCACCATCTCACTCTTAATCCACTGACTCCAGCTGTCAGTAATCACCAGCACACTCTCACAAGCCAATGCATGGTTTATGGCAGCATGCTAAGTGTCTGTGCATTTGTTTGTTTTTAGACCTGAGACGGCTGAAGGCATGTAAGTGTTACTTCACTTCTTCATAACCTCCCCAAAGAATGCATTTACACTCCTATCTCTGTCCATTTCTCTTTTTTTCACCTGCCATGCTTTAAATATTTATACCTGTTTGAATGAAACACTGAAAAATGATGTGAAATTTAGTGACATGACCTCTGTTATATATCTAGTTAGTGCCATTCTCTAAAGCCTTTTGGCAGTCATCTGGCTTGGCTGCTTGCTTTGCAGTTTAATAACCACTGCTGAAGAACTGACTGTGCAGCTACTGTGCAAATAATGGCTAAATATTTTACAGCCACTGCCTGATTAATCTAATAATGTCATATTGTATAAACTACAGTTATGAAGTGTACTGTTCACAATCTATCCTACTTGGCTAAAGGGGCTACAGAGCTGTTCAACAAACTGAGCAAGCAAAACTACCGTTACTGACAGCTAATTTAAATCCACTAATACAGACAGTGTGGGTCATTTAAATTCACTTTCACAACAAAAAAATCAGTGACTTTTAAGAAAAGCTATGTTTTATTTTCGTTGCTCTATCACATTAGTGACAGATAACCCACCCAAAAAAGGCACAGTGGCTTTGAACTTGAATGTTTGCAAAATGTAACCTCAGTCTCAGTTTTGGCATAGTGGTGTTGAGACAGTATGATATTTACTGTGTTGACCAATTAAGGTTTATTAGTTACAGCTTTTTAGCATGCTAATTGACAGTGTGTTTTTCTATCAGGGTCTTTTCTCATAACTGTTCTCTCGACAAGCCCCTTTCTCCTCCCCACTATAACCTTCCCTTGAAGCCATCTGTGACAGAAAGCTTCCAGGGAAGGGAAGCAAGCCAGGCCTCCCTCCTTCTCTTATCCTGCCTCTTCTGTTTTTCATCACTCTACAGTTAGGAAGGCCTTTGGGGGTGGGAGTGAGGCATTTCTGCTTAACACTGAAAAGTATTGTCCACCTGGGATGTTACATGTGAGCACCATGTGCCTGTCACTCTGTATGAACACTGGCCTGTCTCTACAGGAGTCCTCTAGCCCAGATGGAGGAGGAGCGACGGGACCACGTGTCCAAGATGAAGAAGATGGAACAAGAAATGGAACAGGTGTTTGAAATGAAGGTCAAAGAGAAGCTTCAGAAGCTCAGGGACTCTGAGGCCGAGGTAAACCAGTGTTTTTTTGTACATTCATTAGTTTGTGTTCCTTTGTAAATGCTTGGCTAACCTCTGACCGTACCTCTGTGTCCCTGCAGCTCCAGAGGCGTCACGAGCAAATGAAAAAGAACCTGGAGGCCCAGCACAAAGAACTGGAAGAGAAACGTCGCCAACACGAGGAGGAGAAGGCCAACTGGGAGGCCCAGCAGAGAATTCTGGAACAGCAGAAACTAGATGCCTCCAGGTAAACACACCGTCACACATGATGAGGAACAATTAGGCTGAAGGGAAGGGTGTGTGGACTGAAGTCATCTGCAGAGTGAGGTCCACTGGCAACTCTGAGGGGAGGGGTCTTTTCATTGGGTTAGGGTTAGGGTTATGTGTGATAGCAATTATCTATTACTATTTATAAAAATTGTGTCAGTGTGCATCTATTGCAGGACAGTCTTAACAGGATTTAGACAGACAGTCTTAACCTCAGCATAGACAAAATACTCAGGTTGTCTGCTGTCTGCTGCTGTAGATCCTGTGGATTTGCTTGTGACGTTCTTACTTTGCCTGCTGACTCAGTGACAACATGTCTGGAGTTGAGAACACGCACATTATCTGTATCACGGTTACGAGTCTTAATTACAGCATGAATTACATTATGCTGTTAACATTGAACACAAGGGACCAGGTTATTCATACATGCTTGTTTGACAGGAGAGAGTCAGATGGTGTCCTACAGAGTCAGTCTGCAGTCTTCTCTCAGTATCAGGTGTTCAGTGTGAGCAGTGGGTTTTTTTAGTTTCATAATGTAATGCAGGTATTGCACTGCCAAAACAGACAAAGTAGACAGAAGACCTGAAATTTATTTCAAAATATTTCTTCCTCCTTTTGAGCCTCCAGCAGTGCTGCTTTTTAAGTCAATTTAAGATGTAATAATGAGAAATACCTCAAATGTAATGTGTGGATACAGGTTTGACATGAAACAGGCAAACTTTGCTTGAATACTTGTTGAGTTTGTAAGATTTGTTTTGGTAGGAGACGCTCTGATGAGGGCACTTTCAGGACTGATACTCAGCGTACTATAAAAGTTTTTAGAGTGCTGATCACCAGTTGGGACCTGGGAGTAAGCTTTTTTACAGAAGGCTCCAAAGTAAGAGATTCTTTCAATAGCAACGCCTTTTACTTAGACTTTAAAGGGCAAGTTGAATGCACAAGGAGGGGATATAAGATGACTTTTTACAAACAAGGGCTCAATGAATAAGTACCAATGGGTATTACATCTCTCTGATAGGGAAAGTCAAACAGTTTCATCACATAGAGTATATTTGTGAATGTGGTTGACTATGATGGTGATTTCATATGTCTATCATTGTAATACATTGTAATATATACAAAGAACAAACTTTTAAGTTAGTGAGGATTCTTCCATCAGTCTGTAAAAATCATGTTTTAACTGTTGTTTTGTTTTACAGGACCTTGGAAAAGAACAAAAAGAAGAAGATCTTTTAATACCTCTGGAGGTCTTTCTTGATGTTACAGTGTATTATTTTTGCCAACCTGCCAGCCTTGATTGTCAGAACATCTGTCGATCAACTACATCCGCTGTTTGACCATATTACTGTGTAATAATCAAGTGAAAGCCAGAGGGCAGTATTGTCTGGACTCTGACTTTAACCAGTCGCTCTTCACTCATCCTCATGTTCCTCCTTAAAGAACTATTATTATCTCTGTATTGATTCAGTGTACAGTCCTGTTTTGGGTCACTGCTCACAGAAAAACAAGTATATTCATAGAAAACACAATTAGTGTGCTTCCTTCATGACAAACTGGAGAGCCGAGTTCAGAGTTTGGTCATTCTTTCCTCTTTTCTTCTTTTACTTTGGGAATGTTGGATGCTGCACTGCTCCGTGCTACATCCTTTTAATGCCAAAAACAAACAAAGAGGTCAGCCTTTCACTTCCTGCACATGGGCAGACAGAGTTAGGCTGAAGCTCACCTCAGGCACTGTTTTTTACATATATATATACTGTATGTATCTTTCGGTTCACTTATTTAGGCATCACATTTAATTTCCTCCCAAGATGTTATGCTCTTCCATCTCCTGTACTGTACATTGTATAATCATAAACTGCAGTGTTTACCTTCCAACATGTGTAACATTTTCTTACTTTTTATTCATTTCTTTTTTTCCTCTTTTTTTTTTTGTATTGGCCCTGGAGTAGGAATTGTGTTCATTTTGTTTCCAGTATCATAGCCAACGTTTTCCAGCCCTGCTCTTGGAAACCAAATATGTATTCTTGACTTCACTCCTGCTGAGTGTAACAATGTACAGAAACTGCTCTTGAAGTGTTTTTATATTTGAACTTCTTGTGCAGATTCTATATAAGAGGAATTCCAACAGATTTAAATCTTTCCATGGGCAGGATGTGGAAAGCTTGTGTTGGATGATGATGGATGGGAAAGCTGGAGCTGAGATGCAAAAGTCAAACAGCGGTCAACTTAATAACTGTACCAAGCTGGCTTTCTTTACATCATGTTTAGCACTGTTGGTGTACTGCATCTGTATTTTGTAATGTCTTGTTTTATTGTACAGAGTCACATAATAAAACTGTGATGGGGAAAAAAACAGATGATCTTTGTAAGTGTTTGAAAAATATACATGGTGTGACCAAGTATGCAGATTCCTGAACATTACACCCATATGTTATCGCTGAACGTGTTATTCTAAACCCACGGACGTGTGCTGCTATTACAGCTTCCACTCTGCTGGTGTCAAGCTTTCCTCCAGATGTTGGAACCTAGCTGCAGGGATGAGCTCTCATTCAGCCACAACAGCTTTAGTGAGCTCCAACACTGGTGTGAGGTGAAAGGCCTGGCTCACAGTCAGCGTTCCAGTTCACCTCTAAGGTGCTGAATGGGACTGAGGTCAGGGCTCGATACAGGCCAACTACTTGGGTTGAACCGGGAAAGGTCCTTCTCCTTTATTGGAAGTAATGGTCCAAACAGTGGTTGTGTCCCAATTCTAAACTGCATACTCATTCTAAGCAGGTTTAGAGCATGCACTGTGTTCACATTGGAAAAGTGGCTAAATACAGTATACTCAAAACTGACAGTATGCAAACTAAGAAACACCTGAGTGTGCTGTTGGTGTTCTATCTATGCACAAAGGACATGCTCACAGTTGGGGGAAAACATAACAAACAGTAAGTTATGTTGATTTTCTGTGTACTATGTGCAAAGACGGTGTACTATACAACGGTGTTGTTGACACTTTCTATATACAAGTAGTTTGTAGTACGGTATTGGAAGCAGCATGAGAAAATTGACCCCAGACCAAAAGTATGTGGAGTGATATCCACACACTTTCAGTCATATCATGTAAAAAAGGAGCAGGTAGCTGTTAGAAGCACTGAATGTTTCTTGAAGTGTTCGAAAACAGCAAACACAGCAAAGACACATGTACATTATGATCTTTAGGCATTAAACAATAGATCTGAAGGCATTTCTGTTGAGATTTAAAGGATTTTCACTTCCAGCAGGTGGCAGCACAAGATCACATTGAATTTCCTCTTGTGTTTGGTTGAGGGATTTTCCAGGCCTGAGGTCAGTCCTATCAGTGTCTCTCTGAACTTTAGCCATGACCCAGGTTTTGTCGAGATGTGCTTAAAACCCTAATTGGGTTAAGTAAAGGATTCACTGTCAGCTTGTATTGTCATAGCCTTTCACCCACTGAAAATATCTTCCTTTCCAACCTCCTGGACACCGTCATAGTGCATCAACAAGTCAGATTAGAGGCTTTACCAGCAACGCAGGCCACCTCAGTCTCAGAGTCACTGAGGTGATAGCTACCAACTTGGCACAAATGACACTGAATGTTTTAGTCTAATCATGTTTAATTTGATTGTTTTAATGGTTTTAAATCCTTGAGAACAAAGGTATCTCTTCAGGCGCTGCCAGCAGTCATTCAGGAGGTTCTAGGGATTGTTGAGGATATTCCAGGGATCGCTGAGGGCCTAGAGGATTCAAGGTGTTGAAGGATTCACATTGGTTACAGAATTCTTCAGTTCCCTCAGTTCTTGTGGCAGTCTGGGAGGCTCTTCAGGGGACTCTAGAGGTGGGTTGTGTCATTTCTTTAGGAGTGACAGAATGCTACAGAAGGTTTCTGGATTCACTGAGGGTCAGGGTGCAGGTGCACACAATTGGATTTTAAGGGTTCTTGGGGGTTTCTTGGATTCTCTGTCTTGAAGGAGCTCCTTGAGTTTTTGTAGGAGTTCTAGGGCCTCGAAAGGGCCTCTAGGGACTCTTGACATATTTCATAAGACTTTGAGGGGTTCCAAGGATTCTTGGGGAGCTCCCAAAGTAGTTTATAACAAGAGTTAAAGTACTTTGGGTTTTTTTCAGGGCGTGCAGGGTTTTAGCGTTCATGAGAGTATTCCAGATTATTGGGGTGTGTGACAAGAATTCATGTGAATCTTGATGCATTCAAGGGATTCTTGAGGAGGTTTTGTGGGTAACCAAAGAGATATCAGGGTTCTTAAGAGGGTACTTGAGGGGTTCAAAAGTGGGTTAAACATACAGTAAATTCATTTGTAACATTCCTTTAGACCAGGCCT
The DNA here is from genome assembly GCA_023238725.1 of Scortum barcoo. Taxonomy (NCBI): domain Eukaryota; kingdom Metazoa; phylum Chordata; class Actinopteri; order Centrarchiformes; family Terapontidae; genus Scortum; species Scortum barcoo. The sequence continues at coordinate 1,988,062 of CM041548.1, read as the reverse complement.
TACAACACATCATTTTCTCTAGTAATCATTAACCTTGTCATGCCCATTTGTGATAATGGCACCCAGGACAGAGTCCTAGAAGACAAACAAAAAATAATAAAATAACAAGTGTCAGACCTCCTTTCTTCACACACTCCCCATCAGGTTTGTTTGTTTAGTTTAGTTTGTGTGGTGCTGGTACAACAGTTTTGATACAGTGTGGCAACCTCTTCTTAAAAACACAAATTATTACTGTCTGCGGATACATGCTCATATTATATAATAGATTGTGGAGACTAATTATCTTTTGAGAGGCACCCAAAAGGTTACAGCATGAGAATGAAACAGAAAAAAATGAAATACTATCCTCAATGTTACATTACAAAAGTGAAGTTGCTCATCTTCAGTATCTGACATGATGTTGTTATTTTTTACCAAAAGACTAGACTAGAGATGTTAAGTTTTTTCTTCAGTATGCTGTCCTGATGAAATTTGTTACATTCAGACCATTCTGGGACACTCCCTGCTGAGACTTATTTCACAGGAATTGTGTTGCTAGGAAACAGCATGGGTCCAGGTTCACTTCCTGTCCACTGTTGACTCTAGCAAGCACAACCGCAGGAGATGAGTGTGGGCCCCCGACAGCAATATATTGATCAGTTCCACAGTACAGTGTCCAATCAATCAGCTGACATCACATCCATGTTAGATTTGATCATTTCTCATTTAAAAAAAAAACTGTATTTGCTCAGTTTATTGATGTAACCTCACATCTGTGTTTCCGTCCAGCTTATTCAAACAAAACCTGGACCCGCTGGACTCCTAGCTTGTCGCGTGGAGCGTAAAACACACACACTGCTGCGCTGTAGCATCACCCCATACCTACTGGTCTGCTTTGGCCTCTCTTGCTGATTGGCTGATTGTGGCCTCTGGTCACTTGGGTGAAGACAACTTCGGTCAATTACAGAGGTTTTTACCAACCCCATGTGTCATTCCACATGACCAGACAGGAAGTGATCACATACCTGTGGTTGAATAACTCACCATACCCTCCTGTACTTTCAGCGTGCCTTACCTCCTTCCTGCCACAGTCCCCCCTCCATTTTCAGGTGGATCAGAGTTGGTTCATGTTTGGTTAATTGCTGTTCTGACACTGACCTGGTTCACTAAGAGCTGCAGTGTTTCTGGGTTAGCTCCAGCCCTGGGCACAGTGATAAGACTGCAGGAAATGAGTTGCAGAGGCTGCCGACACTCTCTCTCCGAATCTGTTTTTATACACCCCAGACAAGGTATATTATTCAGGCAGAAAGGTAACAGCACGTGGAACAGGAGAATAATCAGCTCTGTAACTAGTTTTTTATTACCAGTGTCAGCACAGGATTGTAGGATAACATTTAAAGCTCTAGCTCCAAAATATCTCTTTAATTGAGAGTGTATAAGCCCCTGATCACCATGTAGATAGTCATAGGACATTGAATTTGTTCTTTAAAACATAATAGTCTTGCTGCTCTGTGGCTATTACAACATCTAAAGGTGACAATAATTACCAGGCCAGACTAGAAATACATTTTAAATATAATAATTTTAAATATTAAATATAAATAAAATGCTGATGCTTAGCAGGTTATGTTCACATTCACCATATTAGTTAAGCATGGCAGTATGCTAACATGTGCTAATTAGCAATAAATACAAAATACAGCACAGATTAATTCATTAGTTTTTTAAGTATTTATTTATGAACAAAAGTCTTGAAAGAATTTAGGGTTGGACTTGATAAATCAGAGGATCACCAAAGTTACAATTCATCCTTTGGGAGCATCTGGTCCCACAGCTGTCAAGACATCTCACCCAAAACCACATATGGAGGAATAGAGGAAAAGTCAGGGTCACCAAAGTCAGAAGGATTCACCCTCTGGAAACTGTGAATATCTGTAGCAAAGTTTGAATAGACAAGAAGATATTTCACTGTTACGTTTTCCAACTTAAAACTTTGACCTGCTGGTGATGCTAGAGAAAAAAATCAAGGGATGACCAGCATGATCAGGATTCATCCTCTGGAGACCATGAAAATACACATTTCCAGGTTTGGTCTGTACGGTGATGCAAGATTTGAGTGTGACGTCAGTTGTTGTTGCCTTGGCTGCTTGTACACACAGCCAAGGGAATCAATGCCTCCCACCGCTCCATCAAGGGAAGATCTGGGCTGACGGGGTCCATAACACAAATGGATGTATGGTGTAAACCTGTCCTCCAACATGGATAATGCCAAAAACCTGATCTAGCTTTGGTGTCAAGGATGATAACTTGATGTGGAGGGGAGAAACTTGATGTCAACATGTTTGGTAACTACAGGGAGGCTGATGGACCATTCAGAGCCATCATCCAAAATGAGAATGAAGTTTCTTGTCTTTGCTATGCAGCACAATTGGAACAAACTTCAAGATGACTTGAGTCAATCTGTTAGCATGCTTATGGTAGAATTCTGGAGCTGGGGTGTTGACTATTATGCATGTGCTGTCAGTCAAAGGAATGGTGTCATGGAGACGTGGATCTTGTTGAAGGCTGCACAAGGCATTTTCCATGTACACACATACGGAGAATCACCCTACACACTCCTATAACATTTCCAACAAACTTTATTTTCCTTCAACCACTATCTCTGCGATGTTAAATTAATAGAGAGCTACTAAAAAGGTATTCTTTCATATTACAGAAAGAACTAACATTCTTGGTTAGTTGACAGAGATAGTGGTCTCCATGTTGGGTTGAGACTCCTAAGCAAAATACACCGTGGCTTGCCTGACATTCTCCTTTGGGGGTTGCTTAGGCCTGTTCTTCATGACTCCTCTCCTGTCAGAGTGTGTAGAGAAGCTCTCTGAGTGTGTGTGAGCATGTGTGCTGACCTGCAGCCATATTGAGAGGGCTTTAAAGGTATAAGTATGTTGAACTCCACCACCAAGGAATGCCCTGCAGCCAAAAATCCAGTGACTCTAAGATGCTGGAGAAAAGATGAGAAATTATGTAAAATCAAGCCAGCGAGAAAGATTAATGAGACTGTGAAGTTAAGATCTTGAGCCACTATTGGATCTTGGGGACTTCATTCACTTAATTTCATTATATGCTGACTAAGTATGAGTTACTGATGATGGACACATTTTTGGTATTTTGTTACTATTGTGTCTGGTACAATATCTCTGAAATGTATCGCACATTAATCTGAAAAAATTCATGGGAGGACTATTGTCTACTATTGTTATTGTTTTTGGTTTACATTTCTGTCTGTTTTTTTGTTTCTTTCATTGTTTAGTGTGAAAAAAGGTGGGGGGGGGAGGCCCTGCTGAAAGCATTTCTCACTGAAGTTGGCTGCAAGAGACCTGGAAGTTACCTGAGGCTCTGCTTGTGAATGAGGTGGGGCAACAGAAGTCAAAGCACTGAATGAAGCTTCTCTAAGCTTCCTTACAACATGTTGTTGGTGAGAGACTCAGAGTCTGATTTTTCAGAGTCTGAGTCGCCAATTAACCTGCATGTCTTTTGGATTGTGGGAGGAAGCTGGAGTACCCAGAGAGAACCCACACAGGCACAGGGAGAACATGCAAACTCCACACAAAAGAGCCTGTGTCAACCGGTGATTGAAGCTGCAAATCCAGAAGCTTTTGTGTAGAGGCTTGGTAATCCTCATCTATTCTCTAGATCTCTCAATCCAGCTCAATGTATCAATGTTGGTCATGGTTGAATGGTTTAAGATCTGCAAAGAGAGAACTAAAATATTAATATTTAATCAATCTCAACAGAAATTATGAATGATAAAAAAAATCTAATATAATAGAATATATAATACAGGTAGGATGGGAGCATACAGAGCCTCTTGTTAAAGTGATTGCAAGTTGATTGACTGTTGTTGGCTCTGGAAAGAAGGCATAGTGGAGCCTCTTCTGGGGGCTCTTGTATATTCACTGCAATTTTCACAGGGAACTGGCTTTTCTTTTTTGATATCTTGTATACAGTTTCCATGGTTTGACACTAGAAAGGAGCAGTCCAAAACTGGAATCTTGCCTTGCCTTGGAAAAGGTGCCTTGTAAATCTCACGTCAAACTGTGTAATCGTAATACATAAAAAAGGAAAGGTAAGGATCAAAACCAAAAACTAGACTAATTTTAAGTATTAGTAAAACCCTGATAAAGACAAAGCTATGGATCATGTTCATTTGTTTTTTATCATCTCAAACCCAAGCACAAATTTACTTGACAGTTGTTTTTTTTATTTTATTTTATTGAATCATACCTGCATTTATGATCTCCTGCTTTCTCCATGTTGCATAAGAGCTGAGGTCAAGCAGAGTATTTCTGCCATGGGACATCCTGGCTGTAAATAGAGCTGGGAGGTGCACAGTGGCTTATCCTTTCACTACCAGAGGAGCCTGGCATACAGCTGACAGCCTGCTCCACACTTTCTATCTGGGAGGGAGACCTATGTCACTGATTACTATTTGAACATTGCTCATTTGATAAAGTAAACAGAGGGCCATGTGACAGAATTTGAATTGGTGAGTTTGGTAAGTTCTTCATATGCAGCTGTCTGTGGAGAGAAAACAGGGCAACCATGAAAACTATAATCAGAATAATGATCCTACATTCTCTCAGTGTGGAAAAGCAATGTGATACAACAGTTGGCAGAATTTAGTTTGGGGTCCCTTGAACCCTCTTAAGAACCCATGTGAGTGTAACAAGAACCACTGTAACCTTATAAATGACCCCAGAAATCTACAGACCCTTAAACAAGCTCTTTATGACACCAGCACCAAACTATTTAAGAACCCCAGGATGCACCTCAAGAATCCCTAGAGCAACCCCTGTGATCTTCTATGATCTTCTTTTGGCCCCTGCAAGCACATCAGTGCCCCCTGAAAGCCATGGGAAACCAGTCAGAAATCCCCAGAAACCCACTAAAGGACTACTGTTGTCCTCCTTAGAACCTCAAGGTGCTCCTCAAGAATGCCTGTAATCTTCTTAAGTCCCTAAGAAGATTACACCTGATAGCTCTGCTAGAATCTCTAAAGCTCCTTTTAGTACTTTACAGAACCCCCTCAAAGATTCTTCCACCTCCTAAAACTTTCACTACATTTGTGAAACCTCTCAAGAACCCATTGAATAGCTGAAAACCCTCCTCCTTTTAACTTACTTCCCAAAACCCATCTCACATTGTTGAAGCCCATCAGGAGTCCCTAGAACCACTCAAGAACCTCAGAAGGTCCATAAGATACCACATTATTCCATCAAGAGTTACGTTACATCTGTGATCTTACAGGGACCCCAAGAACCCCTTGAAACTTTCAAGAACCAATGGGACTCTTAAATCTACTTCCCTTAAAATCTGTAAAGAATCACTGGAACACCCCAGGAACTCCTGGTGGCCTCTGAATTGCTCTTTGAAAATAGCTGGTGTGGCATATTTACAATAACTTTTAATACATTAGCATGAAATAACGACTTCTTAGCACTGACATCAACAATAGTGCAGATTATTCTTTCATTCCAGAGTGGGTGCATATATACCTGTCCCTTTGTGAGTGTGTACCTTATTTCCATTTGGAAAGAATACATTTAAAGCCATGAATGAGGAGCTTTTCAATACAATGACAGAAGAAAGGAAGCATACGATCAATGGATAATTACAGGCTTTGTTGATAAAGAAGGTAACCAAAGCATGTGTCTTATCTGGATTTATAATGCTATGCTAATTCAATCATGCAGGATGAGAGCAGAAGGAGCCAGAGAGATAATTACCCCCCTCCACTGATTGAGGCCACAGCAAAACAATGACTGCTTGGATCACTTGCTGCTACTCCTTCATTTCATGATCATATACATCTGAGGTTTTCATTTTAAAACATCTGTATTTTAACAGAACAGCATCCTTGAAAGTTTCTAAAAACCAAGACCTCAAACCCAAGAAAATATGATATATAAAGAGAGAGAGATTTGATCTAGCTCACATACAGCACATATTGGCAGAAGTTCACCTCTGTCAAACATCTACCAAAATCATGATTTTAATCTGCAGGATAATGGGTGTGTGAGTCAGTGTGCTTCATTTCAAAGTAGAGTTCAGAACTTTAAAGATTTAGTGATAATCTTTACGAACACTGATATGCAAACTGAGCATTGAATAAATCAAAGTAATCAATAATTATCTTTTTTGAAAGGCAGCTAATGAATATTTTAACACCTTGTCATACTACTTTTCTGTAGACGTACTTGCTGTGCTGCATCAGAAGACCAGGCATTATTATTGAGTGATCAATTATTAACCACCATTAAACCAAATGTGACTCTGAATGATGCCTTCATGTATGCACTCAGCTCCTCTCCCCCAGTGACAGCAAACATTTGGCTGTCAGACCTGCAGTCACGCCTCCTGCCGCTGATGACGAAGGAAGCAGTGAAGCACACATGACAGGAGGCGAGAGGCTTTGGTTTCAAAATAAAAGCCGGGTTGATGTCAGCTGTGGGCGCCTAACAGCTGCAGACACTGGACTGATACGAGGACCGAAACTGGACTGGGGAAGTAAATGAGCACACAAATGTGTGTTGATAAAAAATGAAAAACAATAAACACATAAATATAGTGTTTTTAAAATTATTATTTTAAAAGTGTAGAAACTACAGATTAAATGAACACATTTATCTTTTTTTTTTACAGGATTTTTGTTTATACACTTTAATGTGTATTAAGATACACATTTCATTACACATATTCATGTATGTCCTCCCACACTTTATTTAAACTAACTGGCATGCTTCGCCTCTTACGTTGGCTACTTTTATTTTGAAGGTTAAGGCTGAGTGTTCCGGTGTAGTCTGCTCCGAGCTCGTGTGACTTGACGCCTCGCGCTGATGTGATCACTGTCTGTCAGATGAGTATGCGTGGAGGCCGACCTGTGGCCGGACACTCAGCAGTCTGTTGGAGGGCAAAGGTTTTACTGAACCAGCGGACACACTCTCTGTCTGCAGCATGTATCCGGGCTGAGGACGCCTGCTGTGTGGTGCGTATGTCTGCGATCAGTCCACTGGAGGTGTGTGTGTGTGTGTGTGTGTGTGTGTGTGTGTGTGTGTCGGGCTGTGTAATCAGTGGGACCGTCCCTCTCTGCTCTCCGTCTTTCAGCCTGTCCTCTGTCCCAGCCTCGGTGACCCTCCGGAGCCATGGGGGGCAGTCTGGGCTGCCACCGCTCCATCCCCAAAGACCCCACAGACTTCAGCTGCGGGAAACGCAAATTCAGCGCGGCGTGCAACTTCGGCCACATCCTGGTGAACCAGGAGCGGCTCAACATCAACACGGCCACCGAGGAGGAGCTCATGACTCTGCCGGGGGTCAACCGGACCGTGGCGCAGAACATCGTGGAGTACCGGGACTGTATCGGGGGCTTTAAGAAGGTGGAGGACCTGGCTCTGGTGAGCGGGATCGGCGCCACCAAGCTGGAGGTGATCAAACTGGAGATCTGCGTGTCCAGCAGGACCAGCTCGTCCCAGCACTCCCCGTCCTCCCTGCGCAAAGACCTGGACCACCAGCCGTGCACCGGGATGAACATTAACACGGCCACCCCGGCGCAGCTCATGAGCATCCGCTGCATCACGGAGAAGATCGCCAAGAACATCGTGGCGTACCGGGCCGAGCACGGCCCCTTCAAGAGCATCGAGGACCTGGTGAGGGTCAACCACGTCAACAGCTCCCTGCTTGACAAAATCCGCTTCCAGGTGTTCGTGGAGCGCTCCAGGGCGCCGTCCACCAACACCAACGGGGGGCTGACCTGCACCACCAAGTCCCACCCCAGCCCCACCTCGTTCAGCCTCATGAGCGACGATCTGGACCTCCCGCCGGGGGGACCGACCCAGATCATCTCTGTGCGGCCCAACGTGGAGCCCCCGGCCGGCCTGCGGGACGGGAAGCCTGTGGTGCGCCTCGGGACCTGGAGCCTGCAGGGCTGCTCCTGTGATAAGGCCAACAACCCGGGGGTCAAAGAGGTGGTGTGCATGACCCTGCTGGAGAATGAGTGAGTAAAACCTACAGACCCCTACCGCATGATCAGGTAGAGGGATGTGAGAGGGATCAGAGTACTCTACACAACTCAATCAATATTGTAGTTAGATTATACATGTGAAAACAGCATCATATATATAATGAAATACTTCTATTATTATAATATTTACAATATAATGTATGATAAAACACCTCTATAATATTTAGAATATCAGATATGATCAAATACATCTATGATTCCAACATTTACGATATAATATATGTGATAAAATACTTTTATCTGATATTTCTACCAAAAACAGTCTAGTGTTTGCAGTTTGGCTCAAAATGTATTATTTTATCACAACTTGTTTACTGTTTAGCATAAACTTTCTAAACTTGAAAAAAACTAAAACTAAAAACATTTTTCAGCCGATATCATCCACTAACCCTAAACTGATTTCATTTCTCAGAGGTGCTGACTGTAAACCAACAGTGCTTGTAAAACAGCTGGTACAACAGTGCAGATTAAATCTGATATGGCTATAGAAATGTTATCTAAAGCGTGGCTTACATCTGCCCATAAACACGTGGCCAACAGCTGTCAGTCTACAGTCATGTTGTGCTGGTCGTCTCTGATACGGTTCCTCAAAGTCAGCAAGTGAGAAAGTTTCTGTCACAGGTGATGCTGTGACTTTGCAGTAGTTTAGATACTTTCGAAGGTTTTGGTTCGGTAGAAGAATCCTTATAAACTGGTAAGTAGATGGTCACACTATAGTCAAAGTGAAACTTAAGAGGAACCTCAGATTTACTGAGGAATCTGTGTCACTAAAGCACAATATAAGCCTGGGTCATTGCTTCATCTCAGCCTTGTGTTGCAGACTTCTTGTCATTTATACTGTGGTCACATGGTGACAGTTCTTAAATAAAGATATGTTGAATTAAATTGCCTTAAACTAACAGACACTCCCAAAGCCTGCGAGCAGGTTGTTTTATTCTAACACGCTTGAGTGTTGGTTGGTTTATGATGGTAACCTGAACATGACACCTTACACACGCACTAAGGATGGGAGAGGGGACAGCAGGGGCCCATGAACACATTTTAACTCTGTGGGTCCACTGGCAGAAACAAACTTTAATGACCTTTTAGACCTTTATAAAAAAACAGTTAAAACATGCCACAAAAAAAAAACACAAAAAGAAAAACTGAACACATATTACTTAATGGTATGCTTAATTTTAATGTCACAAGATGAGCAGACTTTAAAGTGTTCAGTTGTGCATGTTTTGGGTCAGGGTTCAAAGCTGGCTTAATGAACAGATCCTTTTATACTCAGTAAGCTACAGCCGACACATGACGCAACTGTTTCCCTACAGTTATTTTACTCCGACTTAATTGGCCAAAGTCTGGGCCGCCTGAGAATCATTATTCCTAGTGAGAGCTGCTCATGAAGGCATCGTTGTGACAATAACAACATCTGCAGTGCCTCATACAGCCACTTTATTCCGGTCAAATGCACACAAAAGGCAAGAAGAGGTGACGTGTGAATGTCACAGAACAGAGTCAAGTTTCCATCAGAAGCTGTCCACGAGGCAACAGTCCAACAATATCAAAGCAGTAAGTTTCTGGGCCATCCAGTTCTAATGTAAGTGGGACAAGCTGCAAGCCTGATGCAACATCCCAGATTCTCTGATTCACAGCATTGTTGTCCGACAAGGTCTCACTTGTAAAGAAAATGAATGAGGAGCGGTGAGAGCTCCGCACTGTGTAGACCACCAGGTAAAGTGACCCTGAGAGACACATTTGTGCACATAGCAGGAACACGGGCCCCTGTGAATCCAGGTTAATCTGCCCAGATAAAGTCTGACAGTGGTGTTTCACTGTCAATGAGTAACCCGATTAATTCAATGGGATTCTACGTGTCTTTGTTTGATGACAAGCTGCTCAGCTCATTCTGTTTAAAAGCTCTGTTAGCTCCAGCCTGATGGCTCAGCAGGGACTGACAAACAACATATTGACTTTTTTCTGCTCACACCACCATTTGCCGTGTTCTTGTTATTCTTTGTTCATAAGACATAACACACACACACACACACACACAGAGCAGGGCGTGATCAGACTTTCTCAATGTCTGTTGGCACCAGGTTACACTGACTGGGTGTGCCAGATGAAGCGCCTGGAGTACCCCGACCTGCATGGAAGGGTGGAGAAGAGGGAGGGAAGGAGGAAGGTGGGGGGGCGGGGAGGGGGCGTCGATGCCAGTAAGATTTATATCCTCTGCAGTGCAGCTTTCATATGATCAGCCTCGCTCCTAAACATTCAGTTCCCTGTGACATGAAAAGGCCTCTGTACCAAACAAGTTACTTTACTTCACAAACTCCACCGAACATGACTGAAGACTTTTGCTGAATCGTCCGCCTCCGTTCATCATTAATTCATACGTGTATATAAAAGTGGGTCTTATTGTGATTTCAGTTTCTAAAGCTGGTTTTCATGCAGTCCTGACAAGCTCTTTAAGATCGTAACAGTGTGCGGGTCAGAGTCTTATTGGTCATGTTCTCAGGTCAGTTGGCTCGGGCCTGTTTGGCACACTGAGCAGAATCGACTCTGCAGAATGTGATTCTGCTTAGAGCCCCATCCTACATCACATCAAATTACCATCTGGCATCAAGTTGGCTCAGTACATACAATGAACAGGTCTGCTGTCTGATCATGACTCTTCTTTTACTTAATAGTTGGCTATTACAAAGCTTTTCTGTGGAGGCACCACTTTTGCTATCACTCTTTGGATATGTTACATATCAGTTCAGAAATTACACCCCAAATAATGTGTGTTTTCATACTTATTCAGGGGTCTTCCTGGTCACTGTGAAGTGCTGAGCAGCTACTTAGTTCAGCCTAAGTTGGGCCGGATCAGAGGCTGTTTGATTCAACATGATGAAGTGTGAGTGGCTACACATATTTAGTGCCATTTCATCTCATTATTTTCTTCTTTCACAAGCAAAAGACTAGTTGCTGACAACTCCAAAGCTAAACAGCAATCATACCCCTAAGAGGATCTAACAATACAGTCACAGATACATTTTTTTAATCAGACATATTCTCAGTTTCTATTTTGAACATATTGACAGTAATGTTCAGGTACTTTGGCAGCAGAGAGAAAGTGGTCAGCTTGTTCTTTGTCTCCCCGCTGTGTTCTTTGGAGTAAAAATGTGAGTGTCAGGATCCTTAAAGGCTCGGCATGCTTCAGCAGGTGTAAGGTCTGCTCCTTCTGTCTGCACGGCGTTGCATCCCTGATCTTGTTCCAAGAGCTCCATCTTTGGCATGTCTTTGGTGTGTTGACACACACTGAGTTGCACAAGCGCAGACAGCAGCACACACTTCCCCACTCTCTCTTCTCGAGAATGAGTTTGCTTGAACACATGACAGATGATGGAAGATTGTGTGAAGAATAGGGGGAAAAAGAGAGAGAGACCTCCACACCTCCACAGACGTGGCTAATCGCTGCATGAGGCGGACACAACTGATGCTGTCTGTTTCAGGGAGTCACAAAACTGGCTGCTGCTTAACAGGCACTTTCATTGCACACTGAGGCCTTGACGCCTCTGACGAGCTACAGGCTGGCTGATAATGAAGGTCACACAAAATGTTCCATTAGTTGAGGTGTGTTCCAGGTGTGATGTTTTTATTTTTTTTTTGCCGTTAATCGGATGGCAATCATCCTTGTTATTAAGACATCCATAAAGCAGCACCACGCCCAGTGCAAAGGGTAAAGTCTGCACATGACAGATCCATTTAAACAAGGAGCGCCTGACGTGTGTTTTGTTTGGAGCTGTCTGATTACCTTTAGCGCCATCTTAGATAGTCCTCCGTATCTGCCTGCAATAACAATTCCGCCCACCCTCGTATAAATCTCCAGCACTTCCCTCACTCTTCCTGTGTTCCCAAGACGTGGCTAACAACCCTGATGATGATATTGTAGGGATCATTGTTATGGAGGGGGAGGAGGCTGGAGGGGCGATACAGTGTGTTTGCACAGTGCTTGGGCTCTGCTGTGTGAGCAATCACAAGATCTAGGCTGAGTTTACACACTTCCTGGCTTTCCTCCAGGCGCAAGCAGAGAGCTACCAGAGTTCAATGAACTCCCGCTTACCAAAGGTTGCGAGGCAAACTGAGCTCAGCCGCCACAGCCTCCCCGGCCTGCTGATGTTAGTAATCAGCCAGCCATTAGTCAGCCTCACACACTGGGCTGAAGGGAAGTGAAAGAGGTAGCTCTTAAAAGCAGGGTTAATATGGGTCATGGTGTAGATGGGAACCGACAGGGACAGACTTGATTCAGAGTAAATGTGGCTGCAGCGGTGAAAAGCTGTGTCGCTGTCAGATCGGCTCCAGGGATTCTCTCTGTCTACATGACAGTTTGTAGGAGAACCTTTCTGTTTCCACAGTGCTCAGTCAGGCTTTATTGAGCTCCATCAGTTTGTGGTTCCTTTGGTGTGTCACAGGCTGAAAGTGTAATGTCTTGTGTATCTTGCAGTGCTGTGCAACTTCCAAGCCGTGAGGAAATAATTTTATGCAACAAACACCCATCTCTCTCTCTCTCTCTCTCTGCCCAGACTGCGAAGGCTGCACGAGAGTGTGATCGCTTATATTCATCCAGGTTACCATCACACCTACCTGACACTTTCACTGCACACAGGAAGTGAAGAATCAAAAGATAAAATCCAGTTGAAGCAGCGAGGAAGTGATTTGTCCAACGAGCGCTGGGCTCATCAATATTATGTCTTTTGTCATCTCTTTGGTCTCCAGGCCTGTAAACGTATAGCGCATAGTGTGCACTTCACTGACATGGCTTTGTGATGACTTAAACTCTCCACCACATATTTTCTCCTGCACCATAAAATATTGTTTTTACATTTTGTGTTCTGTACAGATTAAACTAGAGACAGTGTGTTGATGAGTGTTACTGTGTGTACAGGAGGCTCTCATTATGTGGCCCAATGTAAGTTTTTTGTCAGATTCCCTGTTTCCCGAGTGTCTCCAACTGAAATGGAGAGCACAAAGTTAGTATGATTCACAAGGTTGAAGCCACAAGGTTACTCAAGGCCTTTTTGACTTTTTTCATCACGACGTGGAGTCATGAGGGTTTGTTTTCTGCTGTGCTGTGTCTGTGTGCGACCCCTGACCTCGCTGACAGGACAGATGATGATAGGGGCCGGCCGGCTGACATCATACACAGAGCGGAGAGTTCCTGCCAAAGGCTCGCTGGACTTTCTCAGAACAGCAGGGTGAAAATGGAAAAGACAGAGACAGAGCTCTACATCCTCACTGAGCCTGTGGTCTCTCTGGGTTAGCGTGACATTGGCTGAAATCGCAGCCCGTGAGGAGGGGAAACCTTTAAGGAGCACTCACTTTCCTGCCTTTCACGTCTCATGTCTCCACCATTCCTTCATGTTGTTGCCAGAGGTGGCTAACAGATGACAGCCTGGCCTGAGTGGTTTACACTGCAGCCAGTAAAGCCAATTATACGGTAATGAGCTGCCGGTGATATTCCTGCTCTTTGAGTGACAGGCACACAGATGGCAGCTGCTGTCGTCGCTCTTGTGTTAATGATATTACCGTCTAATCAGATCTGCTCCTGCTCTTCGTGTAGCTCATTGTAACTGAGAACTTCAAGCTCACAAAACCACTAGACAGTCTGTGAACGGCTGCGTCTGCACAGAGCCTTTCATTTCTCCTTTTGCACAGTTTAGCCCATTTGAGTTCAAGTCCAGCTGATTTTCAGTAAGCCTTCTCATCTCTTATCTGTCTGTACAAAGACCCGTCTTGTGTTGCACATCAGCTTCAACCGGGTGAAAAGTGCACTGTGAACGTCACTTTGCAGGCTGCACAGGAAGTCCGAAGAAAACTTACCTGTTGGAGCTCTCAGTTTCTCTGTTACATGGGTGGTCCCCAAAGATCTTTTATTCTTTATTAAATAACAACAGTAAATGTGACACTGGTGTGATTTTTCAGTGTGACTAAATGAGATGTAGTTACCTGCACTTTGTTTCATGTGAAAGGTGCAGGAGTCTCTTCTGCTTGAAGTGTTTCTTCAGTGGAAAGCTCAGCATTAATAATATCACCAGTCAGTGCAGGTCAGGTTTGGCTTGTGTGCTCCATAAAGGGTGGAGTCTAGGTGGGGTTGCAAAAAAACGTAACATGCGAAGACCACAATCTTGTATTGTTGTCGTGTTCTGCTTTGTTTGTACAACTACAGTTCAGATTTTTCTAAAATGCACATTTCAGAGTCAGTACCAAAAATGAATTAGTCCTGCTTTTTATAGTGCGCCATGTTTAAAGATTTCCTGTCAGTTCCGTTTCTTCGTGCTGTGCTGTTTGAGTGCTTCACTTGATGAAATAATCATGATAGCATTTTTATGGTTTTCTTTCAGATGTTTCTCCTGTTGTAATCTAGTATCGGTGGAGAAACAGAGAAGTGGGTTGGTTCCTGCTTGAAGAGTTTTGCATTGGCAAATGTCCGCTGACGAAAGAAAAGAAATAATTCAACATATTGGCAAACATGCTTATATGCTTTTGTGACAAGAGTGAGGGTAGAAGGACACCAGTCTCAGAAGTACAGAGGCGGATGTAGATCGCCTAGCTTAGCACAAAGGCTGGAAGGAGGGGAAGCTTCATACAAAGCTCAATACTGTTCGATAAAGCAAATAAGCAAGCAAGTGCATATCCCCAAATGTAAAAGTATATCATTAACTCTGAGAAAAACTAGCTCCAAGAATGCTGCTGGAATGTCATACAGTCATTATCCATTAACTATGATCTCACTTGTTTACAGTTATTAAACCAAGGAAGCAGTTCATTTGAAGCTAGTATTGAATAAGCAGGTCTGCACAGAGACCCTTCTATTCTTTGATACCACAGAATACATTTTCACCTACAGCACAGTCGCTTCCAGCCAAGTGACTCAGAGACTGCACATCTCTGCTCGCATGCGTGAGGCTGCAAATCTGCCTGTGGACTGCAGCGCACACAAGCACAGTCAGATGATGTACCAAACATCTGTGGTCTGTACAGAAGCTCTGGATTATGAGATAGGCAGGCACAGAGCGTGGCAGCAGGGCCACACACTCTTTTAATCCCTCAGCAGACCGACAGATCGGTCAGAAACATGCACAAACGTTCACATTTTCAGCAACGTTCGTGCACAGTACTTGGATCTCATGGATCTGCTAAAGGAGTGAGGCTGAGACCAGCAGGGGTGCTGAGGTCATGAGGACGGGGTGCTGCAAAGGAGGTCTGTGCTGAGCTGACGCAGGATGTTGGGTGCTCATGTGGAAATTTCCATTGGCGCAGCATTTTATTGTGGGTGGACAGTGAGTTAGGGGCATTGCCCAGCAAGCATTGCCAGCCCGGAGTCACCGGAGCCAATACAGCGCTCCCAACTCTGTTTCTTTAGCTGAACAGAGCTGAACTGGGCCTATTTGTCTCCCGCAGCAGCAAATCAAACTGACCTACTCTTGTCACTCATAAGCTAAATGCAACTTCACTTTAATCAGCGAGATTGAGACAAAAGACACATTATCTTAGAAGAACAGGAGAGAGTGAGGAGGATTATAGGTCAGTGTAAAATACAAAGATTGACACTTGATCTGAAAAACAAACTTGGGTTTGAGGAGGAGTTTCAAAGAGGAGTTTCATGGTGAAAAGACATGTTGAAGTATCAGAACAAAACTTTTTAAAGCACAGGAGTTTGATCTACTTCTCTGCTGTCTTTATGTCAGTATGTTGTAAACGCTCATATTTTAGCCAAAATGTGGCTGAATAAACAGCCTGAACTGTTGCTTGTGTCATTTGCAACCAAGTAATTGTTAATAACAATATTAAAGCTGTACTGTTGTAATTCTAATGGAGAGACAGTTATATTTTCACATCCTAATCTGGTTTTGGTATGAAACCTTATAAAAACCTCATTGAATAAAATAAAAGTAGCTGCAGGAAAAATATCCAAGCAAGCTGAAAGATACAGAGCTACCACCACACCACTGCCCCACTGTAGGTGCTGTGCAGGTAGTGTACACTGAGCTAAGTTTAGTCACTCTAAGAATCTAAAACAGCTAAATATTCTGTTGACCTGCCAAGCTGGACATTTCTCTGCCGGTTCATCGCTGCAAGTGACCTTTCACATGAACTTGCACAAAGTATTTTGATTCAGTGTCAGATGTCAGATTAATGCTGCTTCACTGGCATTAAAAAGTGTTTGAGGTTGTATGTTGATTTGCAAACAATCCTTAATACTTACTTCATACAAATGTGAGAAATGCAAATTGTAATATTTATTTAATTTGTATGTTAATAGAGACAGTTTCCATCATTTTAACTTCATCCTCCTGCAGAAGCTAAATCAAGTCACATAAAATAATTTCAGATGTCTTCTTTTCTTAAATGTATTTTATGATGCAACTTTGTAGAACTGGCTCACAACAAAATCTCATTTTTGCATGTATACATTGCAAGTCACTGTAGTAGATGTCTGGAAGTCAATATGGAACCATAGCTTTAGTAAATTATGCTGATTTATTTATTTCTGTATATTCATATCTGTATGTCTTGGTTCATGAAAAGTTGAGATGCTGGATATCAAAGATTTTTACGTCACGGTCACCACATACAAGGCCACAGGCTACAGAGTCCATAGAGGAAGTATCTATACCTCACATGGTCATTACCATCTGTGTTAGCACCCCACCAGGCTGTGTGCTCTTTAAACGTGTCTGTGGGGGACTGCAGCCTGGAGCCCTTTCCTCATTCAGGACTAGTAAATCCTCAGAGGGATTATTTATGTTCAAGGTCATCTCCATTGCTGTCGTTCGTTACTTTGCCTTGTCGTCACTGATTATGTAACCTTGTGTCTGCCCTCAGATTTGCTTTAATCTGACAAATGTTGAAGCAGACACTCTATTTTGCATCATCACGTCCTGTTTGTGTCTGCACAGCAGCCGTAGATATTGGGCCCAGAAATTCACTGCACTGATGGTGAGCTCTGTTGTCATGGTGACACAGAAGGTTACGGAGTTTATCTGCAACCCCTGTTTGCATTTTTGAACTTAAGTGTGTCCCTGTACTTATTTTGATTTCTTCTTGTGTATTTTTTGCATCGGGATTATCTCTTATAGACACAGCACATTTTAATGCCCTCTGAAGGCCTGAATGCACAGTCAAAGCGCGCGCTGCATCAGTGACTCAGCATTATCCTTCATGTCCTGATGACATGGCTCAGCCTCAGGTCAGCTCAGGTAGTGCTGGGATTGAATCCCTGCCAGTGGAAACGTGAGGATCAGGATCTCAGCCAGCGGGAGCGAAGCAGGGTTTCTGTGAGAGTTTCTTTCATTGTGCAGAGCGATCACACATACAGGAGAGGAAAGGGGTATTGTCTCTGTGACTGCAGGCCTGTTTGTTCTGAAAACAGGATCTGTGGACTCGCGGCTCACAAAGGCGACAAACTTTCTGCTTGTGATCTCACAGTAAGGCTGCTCAGTCTGGGTGGGGCAGGATGGGGGAGCAGTAGAAACCATTGGATTTGCAGGAAAAGTGAAATACGGATTATTGATACTGGTGGTCCATTTGTGGTATTGTTACGTAAAGAGCTAGTGTACCATTTGCTGTGGCCTCGATACAGCATGGCTTCTTCACTGCTCCTCTGAATGTGTCTTACGCCAGCATTACAAACTAAAACTGTATGCACATCTTGCTTTTACTGTTAGAAGAATAAAGGACATGTTTTTTATTTCACATGAGGGTCAATGACAGTTTACTTGTAGCCAGCGATGGATTTTAGATACAAATCTGCAGGTAGCATTAATATTTAATAGGTTTATTTTTTGCAAAAAGAAATTTTATGTACACAGTTGAACATGGTGCCCTCTAACACAGACAGTAACATTTACATTCAGTGTTGCTAACTAAAACATGCCTGATCATGGAAAACAAGGCTACAGAAACAAAACAGGGAGAACTCCCTGAAACACAGCAAGATTTATATAATAAAAGGATGAACCCAAAGGATGAATCCTTGTGATTTTAATGACTGCATTACTTGTATAACCACCCTCGAGACAAATATTTACATTTTTATTCCTTTTACCGTTGTAAGACCTGCTGTACAGTCAGATCTGCAGAGTCATCAAATTTAAACAAAAAAAATTCTCACATAGCTAGAATCTGTGAATGTAGCTGCAGTAAGCTCTCCTCAAAGTCCTGATTACACCTTGCACTGCTTACTGTTTTTTGTCAGCGTGCAGTGATAATACACCAGCTGAAGGAACAAATGGCCTTTAATGATATGTCAGAGAGTCTGTCCTCACACATCTCTTCAAACTTCTTTGGTACCATTCAAACAAACTGGTGTGTTGATCCATTTAGCTCAGTACATTTAGGTTTGGTGTGAATGCTGTCAGTCAAAGTCTGATGTGGCCCAAACAGTCAGATAGGGTCCAGAAATCCAAAGAGCAGCAGACACTGACAGTGTATGATACACACCAAGTCACCCGTGTCTGCAGTCTTCTACGCTGACAACTTATCACAGATTATCTCAGGCTGATCCGTGTTGACGCATCAGGACACACCGCTGTCCTGTTTAAAGCATCAGGTTTGATACGGTTTAATCCAGTCTGAACATTTCTGCATATCCACAGTAAAACTACATACACACACACAAAACTTCCTGAACTCTCTGCCACTTTTCCTGTTTGACCTGAATACTGCATAACTGAATGTGCTCTTGAAAGCCCCGCGACCTTTGCAGCATGACATGTACATTCATGTGGAGGCTTTGTGTCGTAACTCCTCCGTGTTCTCCGTCATAAGTGCCAACTGTTCACATTACACATGCTGCTGGTGCTGGTCACTGAGTGGATGTGAGTCAGTCTGGAGTGTGAACAGAGCTCCTGTAATGCCCAACAACAGCAGCAGCGGCAGCACTTCACTAATAGAAAAGTCTGTTATGTAATGTCAAATTCTGTGTGGCTGATTTGGGATTAGTAGGTCAGAGGTGAACGAGGTTCATTTCATTGTGTTGCACCAAAGGGAGTTTAGCATATGGTACTGCAGACTGAGCTGTGGGTGTGTGTGTGGGTGTGTGTACGTATTAGAATAATGTCTTGTGTAACCCAATGAAGCGGCAGTTTTTCTCCTTGGCTCTAATATAATAATACTCTAGAAGATTGTGAGTGTCAACTAGCAGGATCAGAACTTATTTGATTCCCTTCTTATTACTTTATAAGACTTTCTCCATGTGCTGAGGCCCTTCGTAAAAGATATTAATCCAAATGAAATACTGAGGAATGCTTTGCTTACTTTTGTCGCAAATTGCATTGCAGAGCAGTTCCTCTTCGGAGTCAAGTGAAAGCAGGAGGGAGAGCGCTGGTGCCTCTCAGAAATTGATTGCTTTTTATTGTGCTGACTGTTGGTCTGGAAAATAATTTTAAAGGTAAACAGATAAATGTTTATTGGGCTGTAAAGGCCCCTCCTTCACAGTGCAATAACGTGTTGGCAGATAGAATGAAGGACACCAGTCCAAACTCCCTCACTAAGAGTTAGTCAGATGTTTTCAGGTCGCTGCCAGTTTGAAAGGAAATGTGCTGCTGAGGATCCAGTTTTGCAAGTGCCATTTGTGTCTGTGGTGTCAACACTATCTGACTCTCTCTGCTACAGAGTATATCATCACTGTGTGCGTGATAACAGGATAAAGCACTGCTTTTAGCATTATGAAACATTACATCACTCAAAATACAACATTTCCACTGTGTTCACTGTTAGCAGAGCAAATGTGAAAGGTATGGCAAACCAGTGGTTACAGACCCTGAGGACTGATTTAACATCCATCCATCCATCTATCTTCTAAATCTGCTTATCCTGAGCATACACATACGCAGGGATTGCTGGAGCCTGTCCCAGCTATCTTTGGGCGAGAGGCAGGGTACACCCTGGACTGGACGCCAGTCAGTCGCAGGGCTGACTGATTTAACAGTGTTTCTAAAATTTATGGCCTTAATTGTTACCTTAAAGGTCCAGTTGACTCCAACTACAACACACTGTTTCTTCAATGGAAAGTACCTCCTCTGCTAGATGACAGTAAGGCCTGTGGAGTCAGTGACAGATACATGTTAAAAGCAGATTAGACCAATCCACATCTATCTGGCTAAATAGTACAAGTAAGTGAGAAAATGTCTCTATTTCAAGTGATGATCCAGAAGACCCTCATTGTTTCTAGTTTCCATCTCTAAAAGTAAGCACTCATTGCAGTTGTGTTTCAGCTCCAGATTTCCCAGAAACCATCTATGAATCAAACAGTGTGGGTGGTACTGACATGTCTTCTCTTGAACTGTATGAATTTGAATGATGTTTGGGAATACTGGAATTTGGGAAATATGACGTTTTCTAGTTCTTTGTGTTGGTTGAAACTAAAGGCTGGAGGACAGGTTAAAAAGCTAACTTGAAGATAATTAAATGGGTTATTGAAGGATTTATTTAAGCATGTATAAATACAAACAGGATGTTTCACTAAGTCAGTCTCACTGTGTACCTTCTGAAAAAGGAAATAACTCAGTTGGACTGAATGAAACAAAACAAACCCTGCTCATTTCACACAACAACACAAAAACTGCTCCACTTTTTCAGTGGGACTGTGGTGTGATTTGACAAATAAAAACTCATCAGATGCTAAAATGACTTACAATTTTACTTAAAAAATTACTTGCAATTTTACTTTGTAAATCATTTTTAATTACTTACAATTACAATTTTACAGGCAAACAAAATAAACCCAGTGAAACTATTTGTGAATGTCAGTTGCTTAGTGTGGATTTATATGGAGTGAAGATGTGAATATGTTAATGTAACACGTATCCTCTTTTTCTTCTTCCAGCATAAAGTTACTGGCAGTGCAGGACCTACTGGAGCGGGAGGCTCTTGATAAGGTAAAGTGGAGTTGTGCACCCCACTGTTCTCTGCCTGGGTCACACTGGTTGATTGGGAGGACTGCTTCTGTGCGTGCTGAAGGCTGCCTTCATTTGTAGCATTGTAAATGAGATGAGTCACCACTCAGGCAAACACACTCAGAAACTCTCAGTGTTTCCCATTTATTTAATGTGCTGCTGTTATGCAAATGTAACCCCTTTCCTTCCACTCTGTCTGTCTGTCTGTGTCTGTGTGTGTGTGTGTGTGTGTGTGTGTGTGTGTGTCTGTCTGTCTCTAGAGTGTAAATGTCTTCTATTTCTAGGGTTTGAACTGTGTTAGTGCTCTCCTGTGCTGTCTATAAATATGACAGTGGTTGCTGTGGGCAGGAGGGCGTCCTCTTCAGCAGTGTCAGTAATCACGACACATTGGATTGATCTCTGATTCTCATTATTTTGTATCTCATTATGTTTGTACTCCACCATATTAGACCTGTTCACCCCACTGCTCACACTTATCTAATCAGAGGAAATTCCTTACACATATTTGTTTCATATTTAGAGCAACTCTAAATATGAAATAGAAGGTAGCTGAACTTTGCACATCCTCTCATTGTAGAGATATACACAGATGCTTCACAGAGCTCAATGCGAGCTTCATTTATTGGCTCCCTGTCTGTCTGTTGTGTTGAGATGGTATCAGTCTCATGTTTGTGTGTTGGCTACTTTGAGTGTGGTGCTGGAGGATGTGGTTAACCTAGTTTAGCATGTCTAGTCTACCCTCTAAAAGTACATCTGCCAAAATCTCCAATAGTAACTAATTAACGTGTAATTTGTTTAGTCAGTACAAAAAAATCTAAGTAAAAATATCACTTTTTTAGGTGTGGTAACTGTTTCCTGGCTAACAAACACCAGAGATACAACAAACCAAACAAGACAACAGTATATTATTATATAATAAGTATATTTTCTATTAAGTGTGGCAAATGCCTTCTGCGTTTCTATATTATTATCAATATTACATCTATACTGACCCAGTTCTAATCAAATGATGAGTCTAATGCTGCCCGCCCTCTGACCTCACTGTTTTTCACTCTCACTGTGTCCATAACAGTGGATAATGCAACAGTTAAGAGGCCACAATAGCCTCCACTGTTCTGTTTACACAGATTCACTCTGCCCGCGAGACCAAGGACTTCCTATTGCAGTGATTATATTAAAATGAGCTGAATTTGCAGCTAAATTGTATCATATGAAATACTGGTTTTGTACATTTTGGGACCGCAGTGAAAACACTGGATAACTTCACAGACAGAAGCACAAATACATGAAGTATGCAGAAATGTAGGGCGCCTGCATTAATGCACCGGTGTCAGTGTATCTCAAATGTCTAAAAATATGTGTATAAAATGTCAGAGTTCAACAGTCTACTCTCAGCAGGAGGATGTGTTCCTGCTCAGCCTACACACTTACTTGCACACACGAAATGTCACTTTCTGTATTGGCTACCAGATGGATCCTTGGCAGAGAAATGAGAGCTCATCGGACTGGGAAGTAGGTCTGCAGCAGAGTATTTTGGAGGGAGGGAGGGAGGTGGTGGGAGGATGAGTTACCTCTGGACAAGTGGTAGCCCACATTGCAGTGTTTTCACTCCTGCCATCCACCCACACTGATTTTCTGCCTGTTTTCCCATCTCTTCTGTCTTGTCTTAGTCATTAGCACCCTCCCTTTTCATCTTCTATCCCTGCAGAGTGAATGAGAAATGTTCACCTCACTCAGAGCAGTGCAGCTTTTCAAAATATATTTTATGCCTTATTTTTACAATTTATATACATATAGTGTATACATAAAGCACAGCATGTGCTGCATTCCACTGTAAAGAGCACAGGGCTATAGTTAGGTTTTAGCTATAGTTAGAGGCTGCGCTCTGTGATAGTGCGTTGTATTAACTCCTAGAATCAGATAAAAAGCACCTCCTTCACTCAAAGCTGAATTAAGAATTGTATTATTGCAAAGTCTCTTCTTCCTCTTTTGTAGTCCATCAATATCTGCACAATCGCATGCAGAATATCACTGATGTAGCATCTGTGGCATCAACCATAGTCCTTTGTCTGTTTTGAAGGCCGGGTTCCAACGTAGCTTCTTTCGTGTCGGTTACTGAAGCCACAAAATCTAAATTAGCAGAAGTTGTGGAGCTGACCTGTGACAGTCAGGCTGTAACAGTCTGAACAGACTCCCAAAGGTCATACGTTACATTACTCTGACACAAAGTAAACTGTGGGTCATGATGATTTATAACATCATAAAAATGTGGCATAACCTCCACTGCATCCCTGTGGTAACTGTCCATTTAGCGTAAGAAGATTTACCAACACCCACGAGAGCATCTGACTGTAACTTTAGTGGAGACGTGTTGTGATTAGTCACACAGAGTGTGTGTGCCACTTTTAGCTTTTGTTTTCTGTTTTGTTTCTAAGGAACCCTCTGTCTGTGGTCAGATTTAAAACTGATGATTAATCATACTGAAACATCTTATTGGTTACTATCAAACAGCCTTTGAGTAAATACAGTAACTAACATACAGTCATAAGTGGCCTAGCTTTCCTCCTTATAGATACTTCAAAACACAGATCTCACACACTCTCCTTGTTGTTTTGTGTTTTGTGGATGCTGGCAGTCCCACGCAGTAATCTGGCAGTCCTCTGAAGGTTCAGCGAGTTCACCGCTGTTTGCTCCTAAATTTGTCCATGTGTCCATCTTAACTAACTATCCTGTGATTCGGCTCTTGCTGCCTTTTAGAGATGCAGATACGGCAAACAATGACTTAAAGGGGCACTCCAGTGATTTAGTGTTACACTTAAATGAAGTGTGACGAAAGACAAATAAGTGAGCGGTCAAAGTGGGTGCAGCGGAGACTAAGATACCCTGACTTGAACTCCTCACCTTCAGTTTGTAACACAGGCTGCCTGCTTTTGTTTCAGCTTCCAGTCCAAAGTGAGATAACAAGTAAGATGAGACTAAGAGTAATGGTGTGGAGGTTTGTGTCTGCTATCTGCACTGCTGATTAGCACTCAGTCTAGTAATCAGATAATTAAATCACTGGCAGTGAGAAATGAGCCTGTTCCTCAGCGTGCTTCCTGTACCTGGATCTAGTCGTGGTGTCATGGAGCTCTCCTGCTCTACCAGGCGATTCCTCCGGGCCTGGGCTC
Organism: Scortum barcoo; assembly: GCA_023238725.1. Taxonomy (NCBI): domain Eukaryota; kingdom Metazoa; phylum Chordata; class Actinopteri; order Centrarchiformes; family Terapontidae; genus Scortum; species Scortum barcoo. Next base: position 1,963,910 of record CM041548.1, on the reverse strand, counting down.
GATGCCAGGGCCCTGACTGTGTGCTGTGCCTGCACTTTGGTCCTCACATGCTGAATTATGAGGGTGTTTTGTGTTTTGGCAAAGTTAAACTTGTGAGCACTTCATCCTTGTACACTTTACAGGCTGAATGTCCCCAGGGGACTACAACTCTCGGGACTTTCTCATTTCTTGGCAGTGTGAAATTGCTTTATTATTAATTTTATTACTTACTCAACGATGGGCCAGTGAAAACTGCTGGTGTATGTGACTGCAGCCACAGAGATGTGTGGCAGCACTGTGAGATGACCTGACTCTGAAACAGCACTTCAGTGTTGGTTAGTGTCATCCAGCTTTGTGCTGCTCTGCTGAACTGTCATGGCTTTGTCTCAGCCCCTATGAGGACCAAGTGTGTGCAGTTTGAACCTGCACTTTGATGCCTTGTCATCTGGCACATCTCATCATATGACTTTCTTTTTTGATGTCCACCATAAATATGTGAAGCACGTCATAATTTTATGCACATGTAGTGGCTGAATTCAAGTCCCTGTGTGTCACTCAGCTGCTCATAATTTGATCAAGTGCTAATTTGTTAAGCACAATTACACTATAGCAGGATTAAAACTCTGACCCTGTGTCACTGTTTATTTTGCACCACCAACGCAAACTTTTAGTCCCTTCAGATTTTTGTCATTAATGTAGTGTAATATGAACAGGTGTTAGGCCAAGGACAATGTAATGTAAATGGGCTGCCTGGATTTGATGTGGTTTTGTTTTAAATTAAGCTGCAGATGAACAGGTATTCCTCAGATTGCTCCTTTTTTTCCTGTTGAACAGCAGCTCACAGCTTTGCCACATGTAAATTTGTGCGAGACTTTTAATATTATTTTATTTAATATTCAGATGTTGCAGATTGTCACTTTGAATATTAATAGGTGTCATGTCATGTGGGCCTCTAACAGAGAAGTCAAGAATGTGTGTGCGTGCACTAGGTAGGGTTCCTCTGACTCTCCCGGTGTCCCACAGGGAGCCTCTCAGGTTAAATTTAGAGTTAGCGGCAGGTCAGCCAGAGCGGCAACCTGAGACTTCATCAGCAACTCCTTCCATTTCTTTCCTTTCCCACACCACGTTACCTTTGCCTGTTACGCCTCCACCACTGTAGTCCTCTCTCAGTCACGTCAACATGAGAGGCTTCCTCTTTCTCACTCTGTTTCCTTATTCGCTGTGAGAGGAGATGAGGCTATTTGAGTCCACTGAACTCTGTGTTGTTTCTCAGTCAGACTGTTAAGCAAAACATGTTTTTGCTGACGAGCAGTTAATCTGCCCTCCAGCGTGAAAATGAAGTACAACGCTCCACGTGAAATGCACTTTGTCATGTATTTCAGACAGAGTGGAAGCAGACGCAGAGAAAAAGTCGTGTTAGCATTTCATTATCATTCTCGTCATTATTATCAACTCGCAGTGTCCTTGGTGCCGGCAAGGTGTCGTATAATGTGCAGCTCTGAATTTTAGCCATACAACAACATTGCTGCTAGTATTTATCAGACAGAGCTGCTCTGACAGATACAGGTAAGGGCCCTTTGGTTATACTTTTGTATCATCACCATCTTATTACTGAAACACTCTATCCCATTGCTTCTGCTTTAATTCATTTTCTCCTGCTTGTGTCCTATTATGATTCTAAAATAAGCCTGAATTTTTATCAAGGTCTTTTTTGCTAACACTAAGAAATGTCTTACCTGGCTATTACCAACCTGTGATGTAAAATACTCCCATCTTTTTTATGGCACAGCCAGATAAAATAATATGAAACATATACATTCAAATGTACATTTGATATTGAAATGTAACCTAGATTTAAACTGATTTTTGAAGTTGGTGTGTAGAAGCTAGTGTATCTTATCAATCTTTGTATAGTGCTGACAACACTTCCTCTCTCTGACTTGTGTTGCAGTTCTGTGTGGAGTTGAACCAAGGAACTCTGGCCAGTGTGCGGAGGTGGAAATGGCCACGAGGGCTGTGGAAAAGTGTTGTGTGTGAAAAACCCACCGGACGGTCCAGCAAGGTACGACAGGCACCTTTAACCACTATGTTTAAAGACCTTTGGCAGATGATGCCTGCAAGGACCCAAATCTGTCACACCCAAACTTTTGCAAACGTCCACAAATGTTGTGTGTGAGTGAATGTTGGAGATCAATAGCAACAACAGGTTTGGTTTTCAAAGGTATCAGCCAGTCTGGTAAGTCTAAGCCTTGGAGGGTTATTCAACTCCAAGAGGTTTCTCCAGTATCTGCTCTGGCATCAGGAAGACACTGAGTAAAGTTATTGTTCAGAGTTTATTCACAGCGGAAACCAGCCAGCAGATGAACCCTTGATATGAACTGGAGCCGGGTGAGCTGCGTGTCAGTGGCTTCAGCCATGTAAGACGGTTGAAGCAACAACAAGGGGTTTTAAAATGCTACGGCTCTGCTTGTTCACTCTGACGGCATGATAGCATGAAATTTTGGTTTTCATTGGTCAGTGTGGCCTTTACATATATTTATTAGATTTTTTATAATTAAACACAAGTTTTAGGCCAAAAGAAATTTTACAGAACTACTTAAGTCCAAAAAGATTTTTTTATTTCATACATTGTGTTGTCTGACCACATCAGAAATCAGAAAGTCTTTTTAGTTGTTGGTTTTGTTGCTGAAATGAAAACTGAAAGTTTACCAGAGTTTTTGGTTCATTTCATTCTATTCAATCATGCAGTAGGCACACGGGCACCTTTTAAAGTGTACAGAATATAACTGTACAGTAAATCAATAAATATCAATATAATATATATAAATATATAAATACCAATCAATAAAATGTAAATGTAAACACTTTACAGACTTTACTTTGTGTCTTTGTCTCATAACCTCTAATATCTGATATCTGATTGATCTTGTTAGCTGACCTTTCATCTAAAGATGTCTGACATTAGGCCATCTGATACTGTATACTGCTGCAGCTGCTACTTCAGCCTTAAATTCAGTGTATTGTGTTGCAATAAAATGCGCCAGCTACACTCCTAACACACACACCTTACATTCCACTAAGCAGACAGATCGTTCACTGCAGACTTTGAGATACAGTGAGCTACATATTAATAAATCACAAGCTGAGGCTAGTTGAGTGAAATGTCTGACTCCAATTCCCATGATCCTCTTTTCCTAGGGAGTGAGCTACTCAGGCTTTCTGTGGGACAGTTCGTCTGGTATCGAGCTGAAGGATGCTACTCTCCTGGAGCCTCCTGTTGTCAATGGCAACGGGAATCATAGCTACCCTCGACTCTATCTGGCGCACTTTTTGGTAAGTAATGACTGTATGCTTAATTTTTTAAAAAAGAGAGAGAGAGAGAAATGGTGAACGGTGTTTAAATTCCACACAACAGTGTCTCTGTAAATAAAAATTCAACCAAATTATTGGAACATAACAGCAGATGGAGTTGGAGACGGCCCAGCAGAATAGGAGTGAGTTGCCAACTGGATTCTGACTTTTTCCCATTAGGTTGGTTCATATGAGCTGACAGTGGTGAACGTCCACATGCAGGCCATGGCTGCATCAGGAGAGTCCAACGGCAAGAACCACAACACAGACGAAGCCAAGTGTCAGCGCCTTTCCCCCAGCCTCCAGGAAACACTGAAAGGTCAGTCTGTCAGGTTAGACCAGTAAAAGCCACCTCCTCTACACATCACACCAAACGTCAGAACCTGTGGATGGACTCACACTATTTGCCCGTCATGTCTTCTGTGTCCTTAATCTCAGCGTGAAGGTGAATTATGAGAATTTCATTCTGTTCTCATCTGTTCTCTTCCTGCCTTTCTCTGCAGGTGAGAAGGAGCTGGTGGTGCTGGGAGATTTTGGCTGCCCTCCTCAGAGCTCGGACCTGGACATATTGAAAAAGGAGAAGCTCTGCGCCCTGGTACCATTCAACCAGTTCACCAATATCAGCACCCGGTCCCCACAGGGCACCCGCTGTCTGGACAACATCTGGCTGAGCCGCTCCCTCAAGAAGATCTATTCTGGTAGGTGCACTGTTCCTGTTCCTCAGACTTTATAATTCCTCCCCCTTCTGCCGCAGGGAAACAAAACATGAACATATACATACATACATACATACATAGATACATACATACATAAGACTGTAAATAATGTGCAATATTATCTGTCCATAACATGTGCAATATTTTTTCTCTTCTTTTTTTATGTGCAATGGTCTATTATGTGCACTGACATAGTTTGATAGTTATTCATTACAATATTTTATTATGTGCAATATCTTCCTGTGCAGTATCTTTTCTTGGGAAACAGTTGCAAATGGTCCAAACTTGCTTCATTCTCTTGTTATGCAGTTACTCCTGTGTACTTTTCTTTATCTTGTTACTTTACACACATCTTGACACTTTATGTTTGTATTTCTCATTTTTACTCTTTAGACATTTCATTATTTAACTGCTAACCTTTGTATTTGTACTTTTACTAACACTGTACTCTGGCAAAGCAATTTACTTCAGGATAAATAAAGTTGATCTTATCTTGCCCCATCATCTAAGTTGCACGCAGTCCCACTTGTCTGCTGACTTCCCATCTCCTTATGTCATCTCCTCCATTAGGCCACTGTATGGTAGTGCGGGAAGGGAGGGCCTGACTAACCCTTGGATCCCGGACAACTGGTCGTGGGGCGGCGTGGCGTCGGATCACTGCCCTGTGGTGGCTGAGTTTTACGCAGATGTATCCCCTAAGGAGCTGAGCAGGCCTGGTATGGCCGTGGTGGACAGAGGGGACATTATGCCCAAACATGAGCGGTGACAACATCCACACTCACAGAAAAGACAGCGGTAGAGGACATCAGACATTGTCCTGCCAGGATCCTGCTTCATCTTGGTTGGCCCCGGAGAAAAGAGTTCCTGATGAATGTGAAGAAGTGCCAAGATTGCCTTTTGGGTTTCAGTTATCAATGTATAATAGTAACTGGTAAGTGATAGAGCCATACAAATGTTCAGGCAAAATATATATAATGTACTTTAAAAAGAAATGTGCCAAACATTTTCTATATGTATATAAAATAAAGAGAAGTTAATAGATGTTCCAGCTGTGTCTACACTCTCATTAATGCAAATTTGTACAGTATCTAATCAAATCATGCAAATGGCCCGGCTCTTCAGAGGCTGTGTTGTAACTCTCCTCTATTCTATCGGTTGAGAGGATGATAACCTCTCAGCTGTAGAGCTCATCAGGGCTGTGCTAAATTATGTAAGCCTCTGGATGCACGTGTGAGCTGCCGTCTTCCTCTGTGATGGAAATGGAATGCCAGGTCAGAGTGCCATCAGAAGACACCGCTGCTGCATCGACTGCTCGTAAACCAGCTCCACAGGGAGGATTCTACAGGGAGGAGTGTTTTATTAATCCCTTTATTCCATTTTAAAGGGGGCAAAACCAGAGTTTCTCACTGAATTGTTGTTTTTCAAATATCAGTGACTGATCACAGGTATGAATAGACCCACAATACAACACCAACAGCTGACAAGAACATATTCCAAGAAAACCTCTGAGAGAATATACAGAATTTGTTGGCCATTTTGAACTGATAGAGAATCCAGATATCTACTGGGTGCTATAGGAGCGGGTCAAATGAGCTATAGGGTGCTATAGGAGCGGGTCAAATGAGCTATAGGGTGCTATAGGAGCGAGGGTCAAATGATCTGTGTACAGGTGACTTCACGTTTGGTTGAAAGAGAGGTAATCATGGCATTCAGCTGCACACATACCTGCTGCCCCACTTCTACTGTGTGTCATGTGACGTGGTCACCTGATTGAGAACAAATTGGTTTGTAATTTGGCCACTTGAAGAACAAGATGCAAGCTTTGGTCTCCATCACCTCCTGAAAAAAATGCTCCACTATGTTGACCAGCTGGTCTCTAATGGTGTCTGTCTGGTGCTGATTTGGTCATGTAGAGTGGGTTCATCAGAGCCACTACATAAGAGAGAGCTGCCTCTTTGTCACCGTGAGCCACATCTTTTATGTTTTCACATGATCATTTTTTTCACCCCACCTGCTCTGTCTCTCTCTATTGCTCGCTCTAGTCCCTGTATTCTTTGTGGACCAGTTGCCTTCAGAGTTTTCTGTCCTTTACCAGTCACCCAATTTTGATCCTCCCTGCACACTTGTCCCCACTGAGCCCCACATATCCCTTAGTCCCTTGTTTGTCCCCACAGTATGTGTCAGCCTCAGAGCCAGCTCAGTCAGATAATCTATGCTGCTTCCTTGCCCAAGCTTTCCAGTCCTTCCTACCTGTCAGAGTCCTGTCCCTGTTCTGACAACCTGCCCATCTGTTACCCATGTCCTTGCTCCTGAGGCCCTCTAGTGGGTTATTCTAGTCATAGCTCTTCTAGCAGCTTGCAAACATTACAGGCATTGTTTTAACATTATAACTGAATATTGTTTTTTTTTTTCCTGTTCTACATTTGGATAAAATTACTTTATCTTTTTATATTTGACATATATATGCTGGCATATTTTGACACATCTTTAAATAAATAATAAGTTTAATACATGTATAACAGTCAAAATATTGATTAATGTTATAGAAAAATAGAGGAAATTGAGCCATATTTAAAAACCCATGTACATGAGGAGCATTGCATATTTTGGTTTGATATATTTTCTATCTAGAACATGTTTACACATCAAAACCACCACATGGTGTGTAGTGGCTGATGGATGTTTCGGGGAACAACTGTTAGTCTCTGATACTTTAAAATGGCCAGAAATATTCATTTAAAATCAATTTCAACAAACCATCGTTTGAATCATTTCTGACTGACTTGTGTGTCTGTTAAATAAAATACTGAATGTCTGTGGTTCTGTTCTTACTGCTGATATCAACAGGTCAGTGTGTTTGCATTAGGCTACATTACATTAGGCTATAGTAGAAGTATGAGTAGAAGTGCTCAGTGGGTGATTCTAACATTGTGTGTTGTTGTCCAGTATGCACCTACCCTACACCCAGACAGCTACCTTTCTATCAAAAGAGAGATGCTTCCTCTGGGTGGGTATATTTTCTACATGAAATTCAAATGCATTTAAAAATACAAAATCCAATAAAGTTCAAAGATCTGTATCTGTTTATCTGTCTGTGTCTCCACTTTGACTCATACATACTTTTAGTGTTCTTAAAAGATTTCATACTTACAAGAAGTTACGATCCACATTTGAGTGTTGGGATTTATTTGTGCTCTATTTAAAAAAAGATCTGAACTTCCTCTGGCTTTGTGGTGTTTTCCTGCTTGACAAACTTTGTTTTCAGTACCAACCTGAAGTCTGTGTGTGACGTACAGAGCTGGAGTCTGACTTAGTGGAGCTGTAGCACAGTGCTGGGTGGATGGATAAACTGCTATTAGTGAAGAATTACTCCGCATAAATGTGCTGGTAGGTGAAGTTTAACTCTACACAATTTAACACCCTGTCCATATGACATTTCCCTCTCAGCAGTTTTGCCATCAACATAACAAGGCATTAGAAAACTGTGAAACAAACAGGCAAATGCATTTTTTGTATGCCTGTCAGAAGATTAGTGTCAATGTGGTAAATTAACTAACCATTAACCAGTTTTCTAGTTCTTAACAATAAATAAAAATAATACATACTAGAAAATCTAGGAAATAAGTCACAGGCAAGTGAGCACCCAGGATCTTTCTTATCCAAGGGGGACTTCCTTGGCCACACCATCACACTGTACAAGAGATTATCCTGGTGAGGACATGAAGAGCTATTGTATGATGCATTTGAAACAGGACTAACCAAAATGCAACATTTCAGTTGTACAAAACTCACACTTTGTGCAGTTTAGCCCATCTTCCTAAAAACTGTGGACTGGACATCCTGACAGGCTGGAGTTTGTGCAAACTACACAAACATAGTAATAAACCTTGATGAAAAATGATGAGATGCAATGTAAAACAAATGTAAAAGGCAGACTCACTGAATCATGAGACCTACTATGGTAGGCTGAGCTGAGGCTGAGTCTGGGACACAGACTCCCTGTTGTTATGTAATATGATGTCATGTTGAAAAGACAAAACTGCTTTTTTCTCTGAATGTTTGCTCTCATGCCTTGTAAAAATATCAATCCTGCATTAACTTCTAATGATCATTTTCAGTAAAGGTTAAGTTTACATGAAGAAAAATATTCCACCTGCAAGTTGCTCTTTAAAGTTGTTTATTTGGTATTCATTACACTGAATCCTTAATGTAATTAATGTACAATTTGTCTGAACACATTTCTTATTTTAAACCTTTGTTTTTTCTTTTACTGTACACATGTATTATTGATCATTTTGATCTTTTGAGAATGGTTTTACATAAAATACACACTTTTTTTCAAGATATTCAATTAGTCTTTGACTTCTAATTTATGCTGTGTGTGTGTGTGTGTGTGTGTGCAGATCATAGACATGGAATGTTCTAACCACCTTTGATGCTGCATTCTGTTCTATAGTCACTTCATTAACTGAGGAGAAACACTGACAGATCTACACAGACCTTCACCAGGACTACGGAGAGCTACTACTGAGAGGACAAAGTACCGTTTTCTACATCAGCAGATACATCATCGGACAACATGGATCAAGAATTTCAAGAGGTAAGAAAATCTAGCTCTGAATCACACAGAGAGAGAGAGAGAGAGAGAGAGAGAGAGAGAGTGCTACACACAAGTTTAGGACATTTGACAACACTTTGATTTTGAGCTCTCAAATGCATCAAGTCACAGATTTCTTTCTGGTGTGTCTGAATGTGGACAGCTTGCAGATTTCATTAAAACATACTTGAATTGTGCACCACACTAAGGAACATGACTATTAAATTGTAATTTCAGCTTCGGAACGTGGAATTTTTACAGTGTTATATTAGTGTGTGAAATATGCTTGTTTTTTTTTTCTTTCTAGATTTTATCGGACGACGAGGGAGAATTTAGGTGCAGCGATTTGGACTTGCCGCTCTCCATGGCAGGCGTCATTGGACCGCTGATCAACCAAACTATTAATGGCTTCACCTTTGAGTAAGTGTTAGTTAAAATTCATCATGAAAACCAGCTGCACATATATGTATGTGTATATATATATATATATGTGTGTGTGTGTGTGTGTGTGTATATATATATATATATATATATATATATGTGTGTGTGTGTGTGTGTGTGTGTGTATATATATATATATATATATATATATATATATATATATATGTGTGTGTGTGTGTGTGTGTGTGTGTATATATATATATATATATATATAGTGTTATGCTACTAATATGTTTGGATTTTTTTTAATCATTCTGAATCTTTTCTTCTTTTCTTCCAGACAGTGGATCATGTTAGCAGATGGCAACATCAACTCCATTACATTACGTCAGCTCTCTGACATGTGTAATGAGCTTCAAGAGGAGATCTGCTTCAAGATCATACAAACTGCTGCATCTGACATGCAAATAAAGATGTATAGGCAGACTAGAGAGGAGGGGATCAACAAGACCAGAAACCCTCGTAGCACTCTGCAGGGGAGGAGGAATTACCTGAGGCTGACAACAGAAGATATTGAAGCCAGCCTGGGGGATTGTTTCAACTGGTGTTTCGGTAAAGCGCTAAGAGTACAGCAGAAGGTCACCAAAGACTCAGAAGCATTAATGGAATTATTCTTAGTAAACGTGAAGAAGAGGACAAACCGCAGGCTGTGTGCTTTAGGGCGCTCATTTGCTAGCGAGTTAGAGGACTGCGATGAGTGGAATGCGTTTTTTGGACCTATTGAAAGAGAAACAGCCAGTGAATCGGACACTACAGAAATGGTTAATTGTATCCGCAGTATATTGATGGATTTGGTCATAAAGCCCAGTGTGACACCTGACAGTGACGTAAATCTGGACAGTGATTCGTCGGAGGATGTCAGTCCAGACCTGGAGCCGGACAAAGAAGAGTGCGATGAGGACCTTGATACAGACGCTGCATTAAAAACTGACCCAAGCCCTGAAGAACTAGACCTGGAGCCGGACGAAGAGGAGAGTGATGAGGACCTTGACACAGAGGCTGCATTAGAAACTGACCCAAGCCCTGAAGAACTAGACCTGGAGGCAGACATCGAAAAGTGTGATTCAGAGGCTTCTTCAATAATCATCCCTAGCCCTGAGGAGAAAGAACGACACCTGAAGCCAGATGACGAGGAATTTGACTTGGAGTCTGAATTAATAATCAACCTTAGCTCAGAACAGGCAGAAAAATACAAGCTGACTGACATTGTAGAGTTTAATCCAGACGATGCTGAAGAAATCAACCCTATCCCAGCAGGCCAAGAACCATACGAGGTGACAGACGTTATGGAGTTTGATCCAGACGACGACGAAGAGATCGACCACTTCCTAGAACAGCAAGAACCATTCAAGGTGGATGACATTGCCAAGTTTTACCCAGATGATGAGGAACACATCGACGCCAGCCCAAAGCAGCAAGACCCAAACCTCCCAGGCTGTCACCTGCCACAGCAAGATGAGACCTTTCTTGCTGTGTTTCTGAAGAACTTTCTCGAGCACGTCGCCTACACCACCACAACATCGGCATTCAACAAGAACTTTAATGGGATGTTGGAACGTCTGAGGAAAAGAACTGAGAAAGAAAAGATCTCCTCTGTCGCACAGAATATTGAATATCTCCACATCCTCATCTTCAACAAACTCTGTCAGATATTTGGATCACCAAGGCTTCTTCAGGCTGCCATGCTTTCAAGGCTTGAGGAATTTGAAGATGCGCTCACCAGGACATTAATAGCACAGCTGCGCAAGACCCCAAAAAAACCCAGCTTCCTAACCAAGTTGAGGAGATTCTTCTGCAGAAAGACTTGCAAAGTTGTTCCAGCCAGTGAGATGAAAACATCAGCGTCTCACAGTCAAGTCACCAAAGAACAAAGTCGACAGAAGACTTCCACCATCAGGAGGCTGTTCTCCTCTACACTCAGAATCCTGAGAAAGCCATACAATTTTGGTGTCGTCCTGTGATAACAGTTATCCCTAACCCTAGCCCTAAACCCTTCCTTCCCCCACCCTGAAACCCACCAACCCTACTCTCCCACTCCCCCATCCCTTCCCCTTTTCTTACTCCCCACAACCCTGTTCAATGTGAAACAATAAATAAAACAATAAAAAAAAATAGAGTTCTTGGAACATTTGTTAAGATGAAGGAATCTGCAGAAAATCCAAAAAGCCACTAGATGGTGACAAATAAGTGTCATTGTTTGTGTGCACTCTGTTCACATTGTGACAAACACAAGCTGAACTCTCAAAGGAACATCACACCCTAGAGGTGGAGCAGCTTTGATTTAATGTACAAAGGTCCAGATGAAGAAAGTCAATGTTTTTAGTGTGCAATAGATATTTCTTCTTCAGATTCAAATTATTTATTGTTATGTGCACAGTTAGTGCAAAAGTTCAAAATACAGGAATATAAGTTCAAATGTAACAATAAAATTAAATATAAAATTTGAATATAATACTGTGGAAGGCAGGTGTATAGCAGTGATAAAATGAATAACCTGTAATGTGGACATTGTACTTTACAAATATACTGTGTCGTAAATATCTTAAGAAAAAATTCTGCTCACACATTCTGCTCAGGGAACTCTCCTCATTGATCCCTGATACTGAGATGAGCTCCTGATACTTACACACGTGGACAAAATAATTAACTAATGAAAATCAGACATTGCTTTTAATTGTGGTTCAGTGGAATCATTTTAAAAAACAAACTAATGATGGTACCCTTATCTTAATATTTTGTTGCTCAATCTTTTGAGGAAATCACTGCAATCAAGCGATTTCTGCAACTCTCAATGAGACTTCTGCACTGTCTCTCGACAGGTATTTTGGCCCACTCCTCGTGAGCAAACTGCCCCAGCAGTCTTAGGTTTGAAGGGTGCCTTCTCCAGACTGCATGTTTCAGCTCCTTCCACAGACGTTCAATAGGATTTAGATCAGGGCTCACAGAAGGCCACTTCAGAATAGTCCAATGTTTTATTCTTAGCCATTCTTGGGTGTTAGTTGTGTGTATTGGGTCATTATCCTGTTGGAGGACCCATGACCTGTGACTGAGACCAAGCTTTCTGACACTGGGCAGCACATTTCACTCCAGAATGCCTCCATAGTCTTGAGATTTCATTGTACCCTGCACATATTCAAGACACCCTGTGCCAGATGCAGCAAAGCAGCCCCAGAACATAACCGAGCCTCCTCCATGTTTCACAGTAGGTACAGTGTTCTTTTCTTTGTATGCTTCATTTTTCTGTCTGTGAACATAGAGCTGATGTGAGTGGCCAAAAAGCTCCACTTTTGTCTCATCTGTCCAAAGGACATTGTCTCAGGAGCTTTGTGGCTTGTTAATATGGATTTTGGCAAATTCCAGTCTCACTTTTTTATGATTTGCTTTCGACAGTGGTGTCCTCCTAGGTTGTCTTCCATTAAGTCCACTTTGGCTCAAACAGCGACAGATGGTACGATCTGACACTGATGTATCTTGACCTTGGATGTATCTTGACCTCTAATCTCTTTGGAAGTTGTTCTGGGCTCTTTGGTTACCATTCGTATTATCCGTCTCTTAAATTTGTAATCAATTTTCCTCTTGCAGCCAGATTGGCTCCCGTGGACCTGAAACTTCTGAATAATATGTGCAACTGTTGTCACAGGAACATCAAGCTGCTTGAAGATGGTCTTATAGCCTTTACAATTAACACGCTTGTCTATAATGTTCTTCCTAATCTCCTGAGACAACTCTCTCCATAGCTTTCTGTGGTCCATGTTCAGTGTGGTACACATTATGATACCAAACAGCACAGTGACTACTTTTCACCCTTTAAATAGGTAGACTGACTGATTACAAGTCTGAAGACATCTGTGATGCTAAATATAGGACACACCTTAGTTTAACATATCCCTATGCAGTCCTTCCAGAAAAATGCAGAGTTTTATTGTTGTTTATTATGAAATTGCGGGAATTTGCAAATACTGCGGGAAAAAAAGTGATTCCCCCAACACTGTTCTCACTAGGCTACTACCTTAATGTAAAGAGTCATTTCTAATGACTTCTAATGATCACAGAAAGTTCTGGAATAATTAAGTTCTCATCTTGTTTCAGACCTTAATAAACACATGGCTCAAACTTACAAAACGTTGATGAGTCAAACAAGTTCCGTAGCTTTACAAAAAGAATGATTTATTATTATTATTTTTGTTGGCAAATGAGACTGATTTGCTGACGTCATCATGTCTTCTTCGCGGGGTTTGCAGCTTTCCGATGACGTCACTTCATAACGTTCCCAAGGCAACAGGAGGAAAATGGCTGCTCTTGTGTGACGTAAACGCAACATTTTTCAACTTTCTGCGAAGATATATGTGACTTTTTTGCAACGAAAATGCGGGGATTATGAAATCAGTGTGCAAGCAAGCCCCGCATATTTCGCGCATTTTGCGCGGAAATCGGCGATTTATGCAGCGTTTAAAAAAATGCAGCCCCCGCATAAACAAAATGTGCGGACTTTTGGCTGATTATGCGTTGAATTATGCGATCACATACTCGCGTTTTTCTGGAGGGACTGATTATGATCAAATTATTTTCAATCTTTTCTAGGGGTACCATCATTTTTGTCCTGGCCAGTTTCATTAGTTTGTTTTTTAAAATGATTTTGTTGAACCACAATTGAAAAACAATGTCTGATATTCATTAGTTAATTTTCAGTACATTTTTATTTATTATTACTTTTGTCAGTTTCAAGTTATTTCAATGACCATTGGGGTTTTCTTTCTTCAACTGAAGGGTACCAACAATTTTGTCCACGTGTGTATATACTTCTGTATATTCTGTCAGCTTCCAGCAGTGGTGAAGAGGCTCTGTTACAGCCGCAGTACTCTGCCAGCTCAACAGTTGGTATGACAAGTGTGACAGCTAGCCAGCAGAGCCAAATAGATATTTTTTCCAGAGTTGGTGGAGATAATATTGGACTTAGTCCTTGTGTGGTCGAAAAACACTACTCAAAATGCACCATACGCAATATCAAGTGACACATTCACTTGGGATCCAAAAAAAAAAAAAACTATTTAGTAATGCTTCCTGTTATGTACATTTCTTGGAGAGATCATATAACTTGGAAAAATAAGATTTTCCCTGCAGTTATAGCATGCTTCATGTTTTAAACCATTAGAAACCAGGATATCCCCAAATTATTATCAGTAAATTCCTTCCAGGAAACTTCAGGAAACATTCAATGAAGTATCATGCTTTCATATAGATAGCTGCTTTCATTTTGGAAGTTGTCATGCAAAAATCCAAAACCTGCTGTTGGAGAGTATGGAGAGAATACAATTGCTGCAGCCCTTTAGTGTGATTGAAAGAAGTGCATATTTTAAAAGATTAAAATTGACTGGTTTAAAATATTCTGTGACCTGCAGGAGATGTAGTCAGTATTTATATTTTCTATTGTGTAAATGTTAAAAAAAGATTCAGGGCTGTTTTTGAGGCAGTGGAACAACCACAGGGGAATTGAGAAAGGGGAGTTTTAAAATGTATCCATTTGTATTTTTTTCTCATGTGAGATATGCTTTTAACATTTTGGTTATTGGTAAGTGGGGAATAAACTTGCATCATCTCATGCTATATGTATGTACATATGTGGAATTAGTATGGCATATCATAAACAACCAGGGTGGTACTGGTCACTCCTTCATGTACAAAAATATAGAAGCAAACAACATCACATCCAGCTGTTATGAATGCCATTGTAACATTCTCTTTTGTGGTCAAATGTAACAACAACAAAAAACATTTTTCAGGAGTACACTTTATTTGAAGTTTCTCTCTATGAACGTCTCAAAATTCAAATAGAAAACATCACATAGAAATGCCATGTTACCAAACTGTACCATTTAAAGGGTCTTTGAGGATGCAGAGTAGTGCTCCTGATATATAGGTCATTCTTGGTATTAACACAAAAACTCATCAAGTATCACAGTAAAATCACGAGGCATTTGGTTTGTTTTGTGAAACATGAATATATCAGTCTAAATGACACCAACATAATAACTGCACATATAGCAGTTGAAAAGGTAGATTGAAGGTAACAAAGTGCAAATAGTCTAACAGGGCTTCAGGTCAGTGCACTTGGACCACCAGGGTTTCATGGAGTATAATGAGGAACACACCATCAAAATGTCATATACAGTATTACAAGTAACTTTCACACTTGAGGGACTTTCTCTTTTCAGCAAATGTTCAACAGCACTGAAGGGCTCAGCTTTAATTACCAGGCATGTGACAATACTGATGGAGCACTTACAAGGTTATCTGTCCTGCTCTCATCAGTAAGACAGAGCTGCTGTGAACATCCTGCTTTTACCATTGTTCTCTTGAACATCAACTCTGTTTTTAATGCCTTAAATCTGTACAAGAAAAATAGTGACCATAAATAGTAGTAATATAGGAAGCAAAGTGCAAGAAAGCCATCATCTTCACCAAAGAGACAGATATAAAACACTGGGTAAGTACACTTAGATCAGATATATATTACTAGATCGATGACTTTTTAAAGGCTTATGCTATAACTAAGGGTTATCAGTATGTCCAAATTGAACCATATTCAAATAGTAAATAAACATTTAGGTATTTTTCAAGAATTCCATTGTTTTAAGGTTGAAATAGATTTTGGAGCAGCATTTAGATGAGAACCTGATGGATATATTGTCACGTCCCATATCACGGGCTAATTTAGCTTATCACAGATACATCAGTATCAGGGCTGTCACTTGATTTGTTTGACTGAACTGAAATGAATTATTTATTTGACCTAATGCTAAAATACACTGCAGAATAAATGTCTTTCATAGTGCCTTTGTTTCCCCAAGGAGCAACAAGCCACCGTTATTGTGAGGCAGCTGCATTTGACAAGTCAGCAAGCAGCTTTACAGATGAGCAGATCTTCCACCTACTGAATTTGAAAATATTTCCTCACACTGCGTCTCAGATGGCTCGTTGCAATGTTGGTTGCAATGTTTTCTCCGGTGTATGTTAGCAAACAGAACTACAATACCCTAGTTTACAGGGCATGCAAAAGGTCAAAGTGACATTTTAAATATTGTAAAAGACACCATCTTTTATGCTTTTATCCCACAGTCGAACAGTGCTTTAAATTTTAAATAAAATATGTATGTATGTTGGCCAGTAAATAACAAGAAACTGAAGTACAGAGATCTGTTAGACATGTTAAAAGAAAATAAAAACATTGTTTGTTTGCTTCCAGCAGCAGTGAAGTGTGTTTTTCAACTGTAAAATCTCTCTGTACATATCTTTGTCACAGCTCTTTAATAACTGAATTTAAAGGTCCTTATCAGATACATTTGTTCATGTGAATGTTAAAAAGCAAACAAAAAAAACAAGGCTGACACCTGATTTTAAGTCTCAAATATCACTATAATTGTTGTAATAATCGTTCAGATTCTAATGTAGCTCACCATATGGTATCTTGAAAACCATGCTAATGTAGCTACAGAGAAAATATTCATGAAAAACTGAGACTGGGTGTTGCACCACAAACTGAAGTGTAAGAACTGAGTATCAGAAACTGTCAAGTAAACAAAAGTTGGCACTAAGTGCTTGGTAATTGTTATATAAAAGTAAAGTAAGGTATTTAAAAAGTCTCAGTCCAGGAACTATATTGGCACTGGTAAAGAAAATGTTTAAACTATATCCAGCCCTAAACACTGTAGCATCCAGATGTTTAATGATAGTAGTATCATATTAAGTGTATGTATACTGTCTAACACAACTCTACACTACATGCAATACAATATGCTGCACGAGTCACACACTCTGCTTTCATGCTCGGTTAAGGTGTTGCTGTTGAGGCATGCGGGCCATGTGCTGGCAGTGGTTAGACAGCTTTTTTTAGGTGTGATCAGGTTTGTGTTGTAGTGTGGAATGGGCTCAGATAATGGTCTTGAGCTCCTCGTCAGTCAGCTGGTTGACAACCATGATTTTTGTAAGCTGCTCAGCATACCTCACTTGGTCCTGCATGAAGTGTGGGATGCGGACATTCTCCATCTGAGCCAGCGTTTTCAGGCGGTCTACATCTTCAAATGACACCTGGTTCATCAAACAGACTGAATTAATAACCTGCTGCAATGCAACAAAAAAAAAAAAGAAATTATGATGAATCATCAAAACCAGTATAGAAATGCAACCACTATAATTATTGGCTTCATTCACTGAAACAAGTATGAAGCCATGCAAGCATCTCTGTAATTTAGTGGTGATTTGAGTGCAGTGCTAATGTCAGCATGCTAACATGCTCACGTGTTAACGTGCTGATGTTCAGCAGGTTATGATTACTGTTAGTGTTAGCATGCTATATATGCTTTAACACACAGCACAGCTAAGGCTGATGAGATTTTAGATTTTATTAGTTAGCAGGTATTTGGTCATAAATCAAGCTGGTTTGTTTCATGGACAAACTGACATTCTGACCAAATGAGGGTGCTACAGGAAAGTTAGCAGAAACCAGTTTTTAGCATCCGTACCAAATCTCATCGTACCATATCTCCCAATTGTAATGGAGATATTTCAGTCTAGACTAGAAGAATGGACTGACTCCTCAGCTCTGCCCTCCCTAGAGCCTACAGAAATGGCTAAAAATACCTTTAAATAAAAATATAAAACGTGAAAAAGTGAGTATTAATCTAGATTGTCACACTTTACTCATGAGGTTTTTGATTATCACATTCTTTGATTCTTTGAGTATTCCACCTTCAGACATTGGTGTTATTAAAAACATCACTTCTTACATCATGTTCCCTCCACAGACAGGTTGTTATATAAGCCTTGTTCAGCCTTGCTTTCCATTCAGACTTATTTCATGTGACTGAATGTCATAAAGGACATTCTTCTGCTGTTACTTTCTCCTTAAGTGGTGGAGAACACCATCAGAAACATGATGCCACTGACTGGAAAACCAAAAAACACAGCAGGACCTGATGGCCCAAAAACCAAGGCAAGAGGCTTTCATAGGGATTATAAGTGAAGTCAGATAAAGAATCTTTTCACGTTCTGACGGGACACTAAACACAACCTTATCTGCTACTGCTGATACAGAGAACACATTACTGCTGTGTGCTGGAGCTGAGGACTTTCAAGAGGAAGCCAGAGAAGGTGCATTGGTGCAATGACAGCAGTTATGCAGACGCTGTAGGCCTGACGGTGAAAGAAGTTAGTTGAGGAAGTTGGAGCATTTGATTAGGATACTTCGTGGACACCTTGGCTGAATCCAAATGTCCAGACACGCTGCACTTGCAGAGAAGTGACCACAAGCTGACTTTTTCATGGATTTCCAGAAAACATCATGGTACATATCACAGGTAGTGCAGGTCTACAAGTCTGGAGGGTAGCCATTTTGATTCAGCCAATGACTGTGGTTAAAGAGGAGGAATTAGTGGCAGGGAGGAGCAGCCACCTGGTGTATGTCTGATGAACCTGCTTGATTCCAGTTGTGAATGACAGCACCGAAACATCTAATAAAAAGACTCACCTTTGTGAATTAGTCAACTGACTAACCACCAGCCAGAGATAGTTTAGCTTCCTTACCTTTCCTAAAGCCATCAGCAGTGGAAAGTTGATCTTGTCTCTGTATCTCAGGATCTTCAGAATACCATCCAGATAAACCTGGTCTTTACTGAAGCACCCTGCCATGTGAGTGGACAGAAAGTAAGTTCGACAAGCATGAATTTTAAAAGGATAATATTAAAATTTATAATAATATAATATTTATTAATATAATATTAAGAACGTTATTCAGCAGAATCCATTATGCTTTGTGTGACTCAACATTAAATGACCTGGCTGTGCCGTATCAGTCTGGCCTCTCTTGGCTCGGACACAGTAGTCCCAGCGGGTGTTGGGGTCTTGGACGAAGCGTCCCAGATTTTGGAAGAGCTGAGAAAAGGACATGTGGCTGGCCTGGTAGACGGTGTAGTACAGCAGGGCAGCACGCCACAATGTGGGATCTTTCCTGAATAGGACACTGTGGATGCTGGCCAGGCCCTCCTCTGTGGGGTTCAGAGGCTTTAGGTTGTGCTTCTTCCTACCCACACTGCTGCTCCATGGCTGGTGGCAGTTGTTAATGCCACGGAAATAATGTGTGCCTGGTAAGCACAGACAATGTCTATTTATATTGTTGCAGAGTTCAAATTCAAGCCAACTTATATTGCTAAATCAATCGACTTGATCTGTACAATGTTCTACAGATAAAGTGTATCGATGCCATTAATTTTATTATAAAACACAAGTCCTGTAAAAGAACTTCTGTACCCACCAATTTCATGCCTCAGCATGCCTTCCAGCCAGTGTTCTCGGGCAGTGGAGGTGTTAATGGTCAGTGTGGGTCTGCTGTTCACTACCGTCATGGAGGCTCTTGACAGGAGGTCATCTGTCACCTGGACTACAATCTTTGAACACACATAGAACAGTTGTTTGGAGTATTTTCCTTTAACCTGGCTTATCCCTTCCACCTTAATTAACATAACATGATTAACATTAGTGATATACAGTATTTATTAGTGTTAGTGCCATTGGACACCAAAAACGCTATAATGTTAGCACAGGTATTGCATGGCTATTGCATTGCCTTGCATTACATGGTAAATCTGTTCAATTTTTGGAATAACCTATTTGTAACTGAAGAATGAGGGTGTGAAAATGGTGTGGTTGCATCTACTGCTACCCCTGCTATCTGCAGCCACTAATGTGACTCTGCCCACACTAAAGAGAGGAAATTCTGTACTTGTGGTCTGACCACTCCCATTGTGACCCAGACCCCTAAAAGACACAAAATATGGGCTTAACATAACATTGGCTAACATAACATTGCATAAATGGACATAATGGATCTAATGTAAAATATGATGGACACAATCACTGAACTTTGAAATGAACCATATACACTTACCTGTATGTCAGTTGAATATTGTACATACATAGCTATATGCCATTGCTCTTACATATCTGTAGTCCTCACAGTTAGTGAACACAGTTAACCAATTTACATCTCACTTATAATCATTATACTTTATTTAGTTTTTTGTGTATATTTTCAATCCCTCCCATTTTGTATTGCAACTGCTGCACAATAATTTGTAAATAAATAAATTTAAATAACAAATGAAAATAGCAGACATTGCATGTGTCGTAATTTGGGCTGTATTGGGCTGAATTTCGATGTCTGCCAGTGTGGAGGGGGGAGTCACCTTTAATACCATTCACTCCCTTTTATGTTCTTTCAACTGTCTAGTATCTCTGAACCCATTAAGACTTCAGTTAGCATACACACAAGGTGTGTGTACATGTGGTGTAATGTGCTCAGTTGAACATTATTAACTAGATGATGTAACATGTATTTCTTGATGGTTACATAAACACAGCTCTACACAAGCAAACCCCAGGATGACTTCAGTGAAGTGGCGGCTTTTTGCAAGGTCTCGTTTCTCCCTGGAGCTCATTCGCTTTGATGCCCTCCCGTGTGCATCTCCTTCATCATCATGAAAGCCCAAGACACATGTCCTCTTACCTCCCCCATGCAGCCTTCCTTCTCCATGTATTTCTTAATGTTGTGCCAAATGCGACTCTTAGTGAGGAGGTTGCCACCAGTGACCTGTTCAAACTTCTCATAGCTGCCATATCGCTGCAGAGCAAGCTCCATGATATGCACTGCCTGCAAGAGACGAGACACTTAATGTAAAAGCTTCTCATGACTAATCATAATGTGTCTGACACCTTCTGCAAAATTGTTTTTACAGACCAACTACTACACTATCAAAAACATTTTACAATATATTGACAAATAGTAATGCTTTAAATCAACAACCAATCTTGATATGGATCCCACAGATATGTTTCTGTGAGCGAGACCCATTAGTACATCTTACAGTTGTCTAAAATGATCAGAGCTTTCTGTTTCTAAATGACCTCACATCGAGTTTGGCATTTCTGCTCTGTAGTTTCTTGTTACTTATTGGCAAACATACACTAATATCAGTATATCTGCAATAATCACATCCAAATCTAGATTGCTGAGAACTTCCTTCAGCTTAAGGAGCCTTCATATCCACTCACCTTGATTACTTTAACTATTTGCATTTGGAGAGATTGTAGCAACATTACACATGTGCTCACATTCAGATTTACTTTCAAATAGTGGTTTACATTATCTGGATACAATGTTGGTTTGTTTACAACCTGATCATGTGACCACACATGTTTCTTGTCCTGTCAATGACTGTACAATGATAACAGTGCTATCATAACTGATTATAGATTTATTACACACTAACCATCTAACATCTTGTCAGCAAGCTGTGGAGGAGACAATGTTGAAAAAGGCTGGTGGGTTTGACTTTTTCTAGGTACTGTCTTGCTTTTTAAGAAACACTGTGTTTAGCTCTTTTATTCTGAATTAAGTCGAGTGTGTTATTAAGTGGCTGCTCCACATTTCCATACGTTAGTATTCAGTATTACAGAGTAGTATACAGAGTAGTAATGTTAATTTTTGCCAATAAATGCCATAAATATCACACTGTAAGAAAAATGTAATTCAAGTAACAGTCCACTTCAAAAGTTCAATGCTGAGAAAGACAAGGTGATAAACTAGGGCATACTCTAGGAAAAAAAACACATGAGCATCCTCCGCAGGATCATTTTACTGCATTTCCGGCTGAGCTCACACACTCCTTCCCTGTCTAACTATCAGTGAACTTGTGTTACTAAAACAGTACACCGCAGGGCTTTTCCTGTTCACTAGAAACATCCCATCTCAAACCTGTATACATTTATTTGTGCGGTGATTAATCAGAGCAGAAATTTGAATCTTGTGTTCTTATGTAGCTCCAGTGCTGCTCACCAGATGTACTCATGCTGCCGATCTTGATTTAAGACACCCACTGAGGGGCCTTTAAACAAATCTTCCAGTCTTTGCTAAACAGGTTTGGTGCATTTGTTTCCTGAACTTATTCATCCCAGCCACTGTCTACTTTCCCTCAGACAACAGACTCACACTGGATCAGCTCTGATTAGCCCTGATGCCAAACAGCTTTGGCAGCAAGTCTCTGTGGTCACAGTATCCAACCTGACTGCTGATCTCAGCCAGCTCAGCAGTGACCTCATGCACAAGGGATACTGTTGTAGATGTGATGAATGACCTGTCACTGCCCCGGGACCAAAATTGGTGGAGCATTACACTTACTTTCTCTATGCAACTTTTACTTTTACCTTCTGATATTTTCAGAGAACAGGGGTTTCTAAAACATTACATTTCAACTGTACTATTGTACTATTGTTTATTATAACCATGTAGTTGGTAGTGGTGAAGAGTTTTACCCTCTGGAAATTTTGCCCAGATGCAAAGAACAAAGTTTTTGGTCTCCACCAAGTATCATAAATATGCTCCTGTCACTCCTGTCACTTGAGGTACTGAATGCTCCCCTGTATTCACCAGCCAGTCGCTTACTTTGTCTGTCAGCCATTTGATGCTAGACCCATAGTGTACAATGGGTTTCTCAGCTGCTGGAAACTAGATATATCAGAGTGCTGAGAGAGAATCTAAACAGTTGACAAAAACCCCACTTTTCCCATTTTTATTATAAAATAATTGGTTATTAGTGTAAAATCTGGTGGAGATACTGGAGTGGAGTTATTCTATTTGAATTATTTTTCAGGATGTTTGTTGTGAGTAGTCTAACTACAAATGCTGGAATCCATCTATAAAATATTCACCATGCATACCTTTTTAATATGTTTGATATAAATTCCCTACAGGCTGGAAGGATTAGTCATTACTACTTATTATAAGCCACCTATTGCTTCTTCTATCCCAAAAATGTGCATGTTGTGGATGTTTGCTATAGTTGTTGGAACTCTGTTAACTGTTAACAAAGTGCACTTGATTGGAAGCCTGCCAAGAAACACAATATTAAGCATTGACCGAATGAACCAAGACAAAGGAATAAAATAGTTTCAAACACAAACACACCCTTACCGTTGTCAGGAAGCGATCTGAGGCATTGTTATGTCGTAACAAGACAAGTGGAGAGATGGGGTTACTGTACTCAAACTGTGGATTGTAGTTGAAGTCAGACTTGAAAAACTTGGCCTTCTCTTTCTCAACATTAGACGGCTTAATGGCTGTAAGGATGCAAAGCTTCTTGGCATTTTCCACTTCCCGTGTGATTGCTGCCTTGTGCAAGGAGGGAAGTTTAGTGTGGGGGGAAGTGGGGATGCACATCTTCCTGTGCTGTGGAACTGTGCGAGGGGTTAGGCCCATGGTGCTGCCCACTACTGCAATGTTTCGTGCTGGTTTAGGGAGGTTGGAGTTGCTGCCTGAGAGAACACGATTGGTTTGTGCAGGTTTACCGCCACCTTCTACCGCACGTAGCTTCTTCGTAGCCATACCTGTGCAGTTTCTTTTACTAAATGAGGCTCCACATTTTACTGATGTTTTTGGCCTCTTGCACAGGGACTGCTTTGGGCTCTTCTTCTGCTCCTCCTCAGCCTTCAGCAGGAGGTTGTAACTGCTAGAACCAGTGCCGAAAAGGTCTTGGAGGGCAGCTGAAGAGATCTTCTCCAGGTAGACTTGACTCGGGCTCAGGGCCTTGTCAGCAGAGTTTAAGATATACTTTTGGGACATTTCTACTTCTGGCCAATGGAGTCTTTCTGAAAGAAGTAAGAGATCAGTAAGGGAGGACAGAGAATCTGTTTACTCTAATGCTGCTTACTTTAGAATCACCTTCACGTGCAGACCTTTTATAAATAGCTTTATAGACAAATCCTCTTATCAAGGCAGAATAAAATTAGATCTATTTCCATGCCAAGCTTAAAAAACAAGATACTAAATAAATGGATACTCTAACTTATAATCAGTGAGATGAACTATATTTTGACATCTCTGTAAGCAAAGTAACAACTATCTTGCACAAATTTTTCTTGCTGTTTCCTACAGTCACAATGATGTGGTCAAATAACCTTTTGAAATTTGACTTGTCTTGGACTTGTGTTATGTCAGCAGTCGATGCCTATACACCATTCAGTTTCATAAGGGGGCAGGGCTCTGCGATGTCCAGTAAGGTGACCTGGAACATTGTCACAGTAAGAGTCAGCGCTCTGTTCGGACAGGAGCACTGAGGCAGAATTTATGCACGCACTGACAGCACCAACTAATGGCCCAGCAGCACAGTAATCACTGGACCAGGGAAAAGTACAAATTGGAGATTCACTGGCATGCTCAGCCACCCAGTCAAATACTATTACCTAACACATCAGCTGAGTGTCACATCATTCAGTGCAATTGTAGCCTGCACCATCACATCCTACTGTAGGCAATAAATAGTCACCAAAACAGCATCCTGGCTTGTCAGTACAGGTGTGTAAACGTTTGATAAAGTTCATCTAAGACCTCTTCAAGCCAGTTACCATGTATGTAATCTATATTATGACAGCAAACACACTGTGGAAACTGAATGTAATTTGACTGCATAACAAAATAATCAATGCTCCAGCATCTCAGTCTCATTTATCACATTAATCAAAGCACTAATGCTGACTCAAAGCAGATGATTAGCAGTACTTGGCATGATTCAGCACCGAGTAGGCTCTCCAGAAATCTGCTTTTCACACTGCCCTGAGTCTTTCCAACGCAAATGCGTGGGACACACGCTCTACAAAATACACTGTAAGTTATATATAATACAATATGATCGGAGAATAATAATGGAATGAATGCTTTCCTCAAATATATTCTATAATATAATAATTCAATAATAATAACAACAACAATAATAATAGTACTGTATTATATTTTGTTTCTGATATATTATTAATTCGTTATGTAGACTAGCTCCCGAGTTACATATAGTACAGGAAAATAAGAGAAAAGCAACATTACCTGTCACTTTTATTGACTCCAGCATCCTCTGTTAAGGTTTCCGTGTTGTTCAACCTCAAATATCACAGTGCTGCTCGAGGAAGAAACGTTACTTAGCAAGTTACAGAGCTAAATTAGCTAATGTTGTCCAAACAGAGGCGAAACGATGAAAGCGAGTTACCCGAAGTGAGTTTGTGTCATGACACGCAGAAATATTTTAAACCATTTTAATGGCAGACAGCTGAGCTGACATTAAATATCCCGCCTACACTGAACCCCGACCAAAGTGACTACGAAGAGCCGAGCTGTCTGTGCGGCTGAGGCTCTGAATCACTGATCTGTTGCTATGGTTTCGTTAGGAACTACGCAATACACGCCGGTGGTCATGGGAAATGAAGTCCCTCTGAGGATAGGTTTATACACGTTAAAGAAAACATCAGAGCTTGGTTTTAAATTGACGTAGAGTCATACATAATTTATAATTAAGCCCTAATTATTTTTAATGGATTAAAGTGAATACTCCTTTGATTCCAACTCAGACATTTCTTGCAATCACAGAAGACGTCCTGATTGTAGTTTCCTATGGACTGATTGAATATATGGTTTGATTTATAGACAGTTAATGGTTGCACTCATAGACTGCTGCACCACACAGTAACTTTAATATAATGTAATCAACAACTAAAAATCAACAAATATATGTAAAATAACTTTAAGGATCACGAGTTGATGAAGCTGAAGAGTGTGACTCAGTGTTTGAGGAAAAGTGGGCTAATGAGATTCCAGTGACACATGACTTTGCCCCACTTTAACACTGTAACTGATTCCTTAACAGTAAAAGGCTTGTAACTATATATTTTTTACATTGCAGGGACTGGCTAAGCTCTAAATTCCTGCTTATATTCAATATGGGTGCCCATTCTAAACATCTCCATGCCCCAAATATCTTAATAATAATAATAATCATAATAATAATAAGATACAGCTCCTTTGTTTTGACATCCTAAAGGGATTACTCATTTTACAGTTTTAACAATAAAACTTTATGTGCAGTGATACTGCACATGCGTCCGTAAACTGGTCTTTGTGAGCATCTCCCTCCAGAAATGTAATATTAATAATATTACATTAAAAAAAAGGCCATAATATGATAAGTATGTCCTCTGAAATAGAAAAACAAACATGTTGTTGTTATCTCTGGGATTTAGGTGAAATTGAATTTTAGGTGTTTTGTGTTGTTTACAGTTTAAAGGTGAAAATATAAAACATAATTATACTTCATACATAAAATAAATCACGGATATGAGTTAAATTCTGGTTTGCACTACAGTAATGAAAGAAGTCTTCTGTTCAATACGAATCTGTGCATTAGGTCAGCGTATGTTTTAACGTTAACTGTTTGTTTTGAGCATTTGAACACACACGTCTGACTCATTACAACATGTGAGCTGCATCATTAAATGTGTTACGTGGTTGAGTATGTATGACAGCTTGTTTCCGCGCTCCTACCCTGTGATTGGCTGAACGAGTGTAAAGGTTGGCTCCTTTGTCTCTGATTGGCTCTCGGGCGGTTGGTTTAACTGTTGGAGTCTGCGCAGTAGGAGCAGCGCTGAAATTCAAATTTGAAAAGTTGTTTTCTTCAGAGAGGAGTCGAGAGGAGAAGCAGTGAGAAGCAGTGAGCCTCACCCTGTCCTGTTTGTGCCCACATGGTGGTGTACAATACTGTTAGACTACTTAGTGTTTGAAATTTAGCTAGAGTGGGGATACACTGTCCAAAATGGATCCGTTTACTGAGGTGAGTCGGTGACTTGACTGAACTAACTAACCAACGTTGGCGTTAGTAGTTAGCTCTCTGAGTTAGCTGCGTTAACGTTACCTACTAATGCTAACCAAACTAACCTAGCATCTCCTGTTTTTCAAATGTCATTAACACGTTTTAGTTACAGCATGAGGCTGAGTCGTTTATTTCCATGATACTTTAACGATAACTTAACGTTACCGTACAGAAATGTATTGTTACACATGTAATAAGATGCGTGAAAACATATCACGTGTTGTTTCTTTGTTTTGTCAGTCGTCGGAAACCTCAGCCTAAAAACAACTACTTGACTATACCATAAGCTTCTAAAACAGTGTATGCAGTTATTTTTATGTTTGACTAATTAGTAATATTCACATTTATGTGCTTTATCAAGTGTGAAACACATGAAAATCCTTAAAACGTAACGTCATTCAAATGAAACGACTCTACCTCCATTTAAGGAAAAAGTATGTGTCAAAACTGGAAATAGTCCAACACTTTGCCCTCTCTAATTTAGTGGATGCACTCAAATTGTTGTTTCAAGCTAAATCTAGATATGAATTATTTGCTAATCTTTTTTTTTGCTACTCGAGTATCTTAGCCAGTAGAGTTTGAAATTTCAGATCCAGTAACCTCCAGCAGGAGTGGCTAACTCCTGAGGAATGCTGCTAAATGTGACTTGAGGTTTTCCAAACCGCCTGGAGAAACTGTTGGGGCAGTGCAGCTGCAGGAATGTGTTGGGGCTTGCACAGTTTAGATACAGCACAGTAAATCAGATGTGTGACAAGCTGTGTGTGAGGCCAAGAATGTCATGCAAAGAAAAGAGGAAGAAGGGCAAGCAAACAGAGATCCTTTTATCTCGAGTGGAGGAGGACCGTTTAGTGTACTTTAGGCTGTTACAGTGTGTTACTGGTTAAAGTAGCCCATTTAGAGACAAATAAAGTGCTGTGCATTGTTCCATATATTTGCATGTACAGATATTGAGCAGTTATCTGGTAAAATTGAGAAGCATATTTTACATTTGAAAAAAGGCACAGACTAATTGAAAGTCTCACAGCAATAAGAGTGTGACTATAAAGAGGTCTGAGTCACAGCATAGACAGACTCGCTCACAAACTATGCTGCAGTGCTAAAATGTACATACAGTTAGGCGGTGGGGAAAGTGTCCAACTTACTGCAGGTATGTGTAATTTCCTCTTAAAAGCAGATCAACTTAAGGGGAAATCTTTTTTTTTCCCTCTCTCCCTGTTTCCACAAGAAGGGAAGTCATCCTGGTGAATAGTTCAGTTGACGGAAACAGTTTATTGGATCGCAAGTATCTTTTCTCCGACTCTGATAAAGAACAGTTTCAGTGCCAGTGTTTGGCCTCAACTTGTATTCATGTCAGGTTGGAGAATGGTTGGTTGAAACAAGCTCCCCAACTGCAACATTTATTTACTGACTTAGCTCAGATAAAGAAATACTTTATTTAATCTAAAAGTAAAATCAACATAAAAAGTTTATTATTCATGTCAATTTGAAGTGGTAAGGCATGTAAGGTTCTTGGTGGACATTTATTTAAAATGGGAAGTGTGGTGTGCTTGCAAAGAAACCTGTGTATCATTAAAGAAAGGACCCACAGTTTGGATAGTGACTGCCTCTCTGCAAAGCATTCAGTGTTGCACTAACGAGAGAGGTGACAAATAGTTGTGTCAAGGGTGATTTCCAAAACTATTCATCAGATATGTCCCTCTGAAGAACCATACTGGACTCTTAACTACATCAGTGTACCTGGATGTTTGTGAAGAGAGAGTTTTAAGATATTTTCTTATAATTGTCCCCAGAGAAGAACTTAATTTCTAAGTTCATTATGTGAGCCTCCAGAACATAAATACATTTTAAAATGAATATATTATGGGGTACATAGTGTGTTGTAATTTGTGAGTTATGGTTTGAACTACTGCTATGGCAGAGGTGACAAAATTTGGCTTAGTGTCCTGTACCTGCAGCCTGATGAGAGTAGAGTTAAAAATGGGCTGAGAGGGATGTCCTGGGTTATGTACTATAGTGAGCGCCCCCCAAGTGATGGCTGTGTTACTGAGATCTGAGAGGTTGTGTGTTGGAAGGCACTGCGTGTAAGACAAAAAGTGAACCATTGTATAATGAATTTTTTGTGTCTGTCCATCCTCTGTATGTACGAAGTAGTTATTGGAGTGACAATTATGTTTTTTTTTTTTTTTGTCAAACCAGAAACTGTTGGAGCGGACCCGGGCTCGCAGAGAAAACCTTCAGAAGAAAATGGCAGAGAGACCAAATGCAGCAAATAGACAGATGGTCAAAAGACCCAGAGAGCCACTGGCTGACACAAATGGTGTGATCAGTGAGCCAGTCATTGATAAAGGTATGGATACATTTGTTGGAATGCTGTCTGTTGAGACTTGTCCTGTTAGTTTGACCACTGAGATGTCGCTCTATGTTTATATTTCCTCATCACTTCTTTGCAGTTCCACAGATGTCCTCCAAGCCATCTCCCTCCAAGCGTAGGTGCTCAGAGGAAAATGCCCAGCATGCAGCCGGTGAGGAGAATCAGGAGCCAGTGATGACACGAGATGTGGCACCTATACTCCCAGATCCTGTGACTGACAAGAAACCCCCGGTGGGGCCTGCCAGTCTTCGACCTACATCCTCCTTGGAGAAGACTACCACCCGGCCTGCTGTCCACTCAGAGGCAGGCCAAATGAAAACTGCACAGCCGGAGGATATGGCTGTCTCCCCTTCTCCTGATCTTCCAAGCAGCAGAAAAGCAGAGGTTGTGCCTGTAAGCTCAGTGCTGCAGAGGAGCAAGGAGAACCTGGCAGAAGATCCAGCCCCATCTGCTGCTGGCATGAAATCTCGTCTGCTGAGGCTAGCAGAGCAAAGAAAATGTTGGGATGGCGATGGTAAGGATATTTTGACTATTTGAGATTATTTATTTCCTTTTAGTATTTAAAGACACAATCCATGATCAAGGCAAGGCATGATCACAATACCAAAACACAGGGTTAGAATCTGCTATGATTGACTCACAGGGCTTTTAGTAGGAGAATTAACAGTAAACCAAAACCAGTCAAAAGGTATTATGGCTGTGAAATAGGAATGCTGTTCTTTTTCATTTAAAGCATGACAGCTCTGTACAGAAGAGCATTTCTTTAGAACACTGGTTGAAAACTTTGGGACAGTTATGTAACAAAATTAATTCAGGCAGGGTTGATTATTCAATGTTATGATGGCTAGCAGATGTGTCAAAATAAAAATGCTCCACTGTTTTGTCTGTAGTTGTTCCGTATGCTTCTTGATGTCACTTGGGCTGCTCACTTGGTGTTTCAGGAATTTAGAGTTTGCAAATGCCAATTGTCCATGGTGTGGTGTCCACTCTTTCAAATGTCTGATAGTCTGAGTCATATGCTTTGTACCTGCCCTCAATCAAACATATTAATACCTTTTCAGGCACCTCTGAAGCTCCAGAGTGTACTCCCCTGTCCATGTTGAAGAGACAAGCTGAGGTTCCACCTGCTGTCATCCCCAGTGTGTCCTCAGAAACTCCACTGGGGAGGAAAGGCAGACTGGCCAACCTCGCTGCCACCATTGGATCCTGGGAAGATGACCTAAGCCATGCTAACATTCCCAGTGTGAATGTAAAAGAGAAGCCTGGTGCAACTGTTCCCAAGTTAGCAGTCAGAGATGCTACTTTGGCTGCCAGTACTAAACCAAGTGCTGCCTTTTCAATTGCAAGCAGCAAGTCTACACCCAGCTCTAATCAGGTGTGTTACTGGTATTGTTTGTGAGATATATCAGTTAATTGAATATCTCTGGGTTTTTGGACTGTTGCTCTGACAAAACATCTGACAACATCATCCAGCAAAACACTGCATTGATCTCCCTGGTAACTGAGTCAATATGCCCCCACCAACATAGACACTTTGTTTTGTTTTTTTCTTTTTAATCTCAGTGCTCGGTTAGTCAACCTCATTCCTGTTGTTTTTGAACATGCTTTACAAAAAAAGACACTATTCTTTATCTTCAGCAGGTAGTGACGTCTAGCAGGGTGATTCCCCCAAGCCCTCAGAAGGCTGACATTCCTGCAGCCAGGCAAGCGCTTAACTCAGTAACCAGTCCTAAAAAGAGTTCCAACCAGGGGATGACCTTCCCATTAAGTCCTCAGAAGAGCTCCATCCAGGGACTGGTCATCCCATCCAGTCCCCAGAAGGCCGGCCCCTCCTCCTCAACATCAGTGCCTCAAAGTCCCCTGAAAAATCAGGCATTCTCACGGGGTCTCAACCTCGCCCCCAGCCCGCAGAAACCAGAACTCCGTGCCAAGCCCACCATTGCTGGCCCCTCTGTGCCCCAGGAAAAGGCCAGTGCTGGAGCACCTGGTGAGTCATATTGAAGTTTATTTTGGAATTATTTTATAAAATTGGATACAGAACCAGTTCTTCAACGTGAGTCTTTTTGTGTATATTCTGATGTAGAAGGCAAAACAGATGTGACATGTCAGAGGTACTTAATAACTTGGATATTGTTACAAAAATACCATGTCAGTTCAGTTTATGGCATTGTGTGTCCATAAAAGAGAGTATTGATCCACACAAAAATTGCCTTTTACCCATAGCTACATAAAATTAATAAAGGTCACATTTTGCACAGGAGCACCTTCCTGAGTGCTTCTTTGTTATGGCGATCTGGGATGTTTATAGGGAGGATTATGAACTTTATGATATTGTTGGTTTTGTGGTCAAATGTGGCTAATTACCCCCAAGTTTATATTTATAGCAAGCCTCGTATTTCAATCATCTGCACAAACCAGTAATGTTACAACAGGTGTCGTATGTAGTGTTGTATGTTATGGTTTGTTTCACACATATGAAAGAATATGGGATATTGTTGTCCTTAATCACAAACAGGTGTAAAATCCTTCCTGGAGCGCTTTGGAGAAAGGTGCCAGGAGCGTAGCAATCAGAGCTCACCAGCAGGGGGCACCACTAATGCCAAGACTCCCTGTGTTACTCCGTCATCAGTCACGCCAAACACCAGACTGGTACAGGAGAGACTCAGAGCTGCCCAGGCTGCAAACACAAGCACTGCTGATCTCACTCAGAGGCAGAAGCTGGTGGGTTAATATTAGATACACTGTAGTGTGTCCTGTTATTGTTGTAGTAATTAAGTTTAGTACAATAGCAAAAGGAGATTAAACACCCCTCAACCCATCATTTCAGGAGCGAGAGTCTGAGCTGGCTCAGATTCGCAGTCGTTTTCAGAAGGGGAACAATATGTGGAAAAACAAAGAAGAAGCAGCAGAAACCAATAAAAACACAGACGTCAAGGTTGGCCAACCAACATCTGAAACACAAATGACAGTAGTTTGATATCTTACAAAATTATCACGTTTTTCATAACGTGCAAGATTATATTTAATAAAAATACATTTTTAGGAACAGCTTTACAAGACTGTGGAGGCTGAAGTTCTTCCATGTGGGCCACAGGATGAGCCCACAGCACCCTCTGCTGATGCACCCTCTGCTGATACACCCACAAAGTGCACTCCTCCAGGTACTCCATAATGTTTTAGATTAAACATTTTTATTTGGTTGTGTTCAGACATCTGAGTGATAGCTTACTAGCACTGGCAGTTATTACATTCATTAGGCTGTGTCACACACATTTCCCTTGATTTAAAGTGTATTTTTACAACTGGTAAAAGCTGTAAGGTGTACATATTGTAAAAAGTTAGTAATTGTCATCACAGTATGCTTTCCTGACTGAAAATCCATTATTTTCCATTTTTTATCTTGAACATGCCCAACTCTGAAATTCTAATTATTTTGAAGATTTTTCAGCCAGTAGAGGGTTAGGTGACTGACAGAATAATAACTTAATTTATATAACACTTTATAAAGACATTAAAAACAACAGAAAATATCATAACAAATCATAGTAGG
Organism: Scortum barcoo; assembly: GCA_023238725.1. Classification (NCBI taxonomy): domain Eukaryota; kingdom Metazoa; phylum Chordata; class Actinopteri; order Centrarchiformes; family Terapontidae; genus Scortum; species Scortum barcoo. Next base: position 1,931,170 of record CM041548.1, on the reverse strand, counting down.
ATAGATCCAGCAATAATGTGTGTGAGTGTTTTGAGAGAGCCAGTTTGAGCTCTAAGAGCAACAAAACATAAAGCAATAAAAAGAGTTGGGCCATTGTCAGCTGCTAAAAGAATATCATGAAGAACACCAAGAGCTTCTGTCTCGGTACTATGACCCACCCTAAAACCTGACTGAAATTTATCACAGAGCCTGTTGCCATTCATATGACCCATACGCTGCCTAGTAACAGTTTCTACCAAGACCTTAGCTAGAATTTTCAGTTTAACTTGAACTAAACCAGTTTGAGAGTTTACAAGCATTGGTAGATAATTCGGTCTGCACGTGCCTGTATGATAAAGTGGGAAAATGTCATAATTTTTAACACTGATTATCTTAACTAGCAGGTCATGGGTTGGTGGTCTCACCTCCAGCCTCAACATCCAGTCCCCTGAGAGTGGTCACCTATACTTTAAAGAAACCAGCTGATGAAACCCCAGAAGAAGAGGTGGTCACGGAAACGGAGATGAACGTGGATCAGTCCATCAACTCTGCAGTTATCAATGAGCTGTTTGATGGAATCCTGGAGCAGAGTGGAGATCAGAACGGGGAGGAGGAGGAGGAGGAGGAGGAGGAAGATGCTTTGAATATCTCCTCCATGTCCCTCCTCACTCCACTTGCAGAGACTGTGGCTGCTGTGGTGAAGAGTCCAGAGAGAAGAATGATGGTAGGCACCAACACTAACATGTATTTCTTGTCAGGGTGAGAAAAATATGGCAACAAACAGCTTAACAATAACCTTTTCTTCATGTCTTTGTGCAGACATCAACTCCTGCCAGCTCATTCATCGTAAAGAACAACACTCCAGACAATATGACTAAACCTAGCAAGTTCCAGAGAGCTAACATGATGCGAACTGCCTCCTCAGACAGCATTGAGACCTTGGATGAGGACCACAAACTACCATACAGGTACCACATAGCAGTTTGATTGAAGTTGGCTGTCCTCGCTGTTGCACTAAATCTATATCTTACATGTATCTGTTTGGTTCTGTGCACGTTAGCATTGATGCGTATAGGTCCACCAGGGTGAAAGAGAATGAGAGACCCAACGTGAAACAGGTGATTGTGAGAAAAGAGGACCTTTCTCACCGAGCGGAGGAACCCAGAAGATCCAGTCTCTTCAGTATCAAACAGAAGATGAAGGTTTGGAAGAAAATTCTTTAAACTTTGATTCACGCCAGGTTTAGGTGTGAGTGTAAAGTATTTGTGCCCTTTTGCTGAAAATGTACATAACTGTAGCAGCAGAATGTGCCAGAAACACTGTGGGGAGAAAAAAAACCTTTGAAAAAAGTTTCAAACTTTGTATATCATGTATAGGCTGAGCTTTACCATCATTTTGCTGTATCTTTCAATAGATTCTGACCAATGAGATGAACCTGCAGCAGACGGTTATTCATCAGGCCAGTCAGGCACTCAACTGCTGCACAGACGAGGAACATGGCAAAGGATCCCAGGTGGAGGCTGAGGCAGAAAGGCTGCTGCTGGTGGCAAGTGAGTTCATCCAGACAGTTGACAGATACTCTGCAATTTGCATATGGTCTTAGAAGTTATTTAGCTTTTATTATAAAACATGGAGCTGTGCTTGTGAATGATTTTCTTTAAAAACAAACTTAAAGGGTTCATTTTGGGGTTGTACCCTAAAACTCCCAGTGGTAGTATCAAAACTTGACTTTCATTCCCTTTCACTTTCTTAGCGGAGAGGAGGGAAGCGTTGAAGGCAGAGTTGGACCGTCTGAAAGGAGACCCAGCAGGCCAGAAAAAGGCCCCTGCAGCCCCAGAACCTACTACCTCTGCCTCCAAAGGCTCCATCATCCTGCAGGAGTTCCGCCTGCCTCTCAAGGCAGACTTTGTTTGTTCCACTGCTAACAAGCCAGGTAGACTCATAAAGCATTTAACCACAGTTCGTTAACACACCACTGTTGTTCAGCACTTTTTTCTCAGTATTTAACATATAGTATACATCACCATTTGTCTTAAAAGTGGTCTTAGAATAGACTGCAGTGAAAACTACAGTATTTCTCTTACTTGATTCTGGTTTTTGCTTTCCTTTTTGTTTGTGTAAATTTGTGAGGCAATTTCCACATTTAGTCCAGATAGAAATTTCAAGGAACCTTTATTTGGATTTAGTCACTGTTTTAGCATTTATTATAGTGATGGATAGTTATCACTGTCTTTCTGTCTTTTTGATTATTTCAGAGTCAACCAAACATTCCTTCTTCATCATGATTCGTGCTGGAGCAGAGAACACTGTGGCCACACCGTTAGCCAGCACACACCGTGGCCTCAGTGGGGACACCCTGGCCTTCCCTACCAAGTTCACCATGTAAATCCCTCACTGCTCATACAAATACATATCCTGTCTATACTGAACAGGTCACTGAACAAGTCAAACAGTTGATACTAATAAAACACAAAGATCAGATTCTATGTATCAAATCTATGTGATTATGTTGATCTTGATGGTTGAAAAATGGAAAAAAATACCCCTCTCCCTCTTCACTTTTAGATCTGATGTCTGCAGTGACTTTGAAATTAACATTGAGGTCTATTGCCTGGTGAGTGTCTTACAAAATGGTTTACAGATATGAAAGTAGTGATGCACATGCACTGAATTTCAAATAGTCTTTTAGTTTTAGCACAAATGAACTGTTAAAGTCAGGGAAGCCACATTCTGCAGTTTATTTACAGCTCTGTTGGTTTCATGACTTTTGAATCCACAAGTGGCCCCAAAGATAAGAAGTGTTTTGTAACCAGTAGAAACTGGCTGGCTCACTCATACAAATAACCCTCACTGAGTATCTGCAGGTACTGATACTGTTCAGATACAATGTATTTTCTTCATAATGTCTGCTGATTTGTTTTCATATATCTAAGATTATAATGACAATGTTGATTGTTAAATGATCAGCTGCTTAAATACCATAAGTGGATAAATGCACAGTTAAAACAATACATTGAGGTCAACATACCAACACTGATTTCTAACTGTCAAGAGTTTAAACCTCACTTTTTCAATGACAGAAAAAGGTCAGTCATCGAGCACATTAAAGTCCATAAAAAGTCTTATCTCATCTCTTCTGCGTTATATTTTTCTTCTAGTTGTTTCTGCATAGTTGCACAGCTCTTGTTAGCCTGTGGCTTTTGGTTTATGTTGACATTGTTGACATGTAAAGCATATTTTAGATGACAAGCACATAATTGTTTTTAATGTAGCGCTATGTAGAATTAGTGCCTACTACAGTCTTGTGCTTTAACTGATGACATCCTCAGGTGCAGAAGCGTGAGGTCTTCAGTGACAAGAAGAAGAAACCCAGCAAGTCAAAGGTAAACCCCCACTTCGTTGTTTTTCAGCCAATCAAAGATGGAACTTGCTTTCATACTTAAAAACAGTGTATGTGTGTGTGTCCAGATAATATGGAGACAGGTTCATGAGGCCCATGATTTGTGTATGTCGGTATGAACCATTTCTATATCAGATCCCTCACATGCTGGTGGTTGTGCACTGTTTGGGCAGATGGAGTCTAAGGAATATCACTACAAAACAGTTCCTCTACACAACTTTGGGTGGTTATTTCACTTAACCCTCATGTTGTCTTCTGGTCAAATTTGACCGATGTAAAAGTTTTGTCTCTGAAAAATGTACTTAATTTGATCAGACTGACCTTAGATTCCATGACTTTGTCCACAAAGAGGATTTCAACACACAAAATAAATTGTATTAATTTAAATACAATTTTGTGTGTTTTATTCAACTTTTGTACACTCTTAAAAATGACCGGTCATTAGAAATGAATGGGGGAGACAACAATTAGTGTATAAAAGTGAGCTCAGGTACATTCTCATTTGTCAGATGGACATACGCGCACACACACGCATGCATGTGTACATGTGCATACACACACACACACACACACACACACACTTTGGGTTCCCTGGCAACCACTACACAAACCTTTGCCCAGTAGAGTTTCTCTCCCACAGGAGCAACACCTGTTGGCAGCTCTCACAGACAGCTGCAACGTAGTTTCAATAATATTGAACTTTTCTCGTAGCTTTGGTATATCATGCTTTTATAAGGCCTTGCCCACGGTTCATTATGTGGCAGCACCATGGCAGGCCGATATACCGTAAGTGAGGCTCTTGATTATATATTTGATCACCACACTGGTGAGGAGGAGAGAGGCCAGGAAACTGGCAGTGAGGATGGATTAGAGGAGGAAGTGTCAGAAGTTGAAGATGACAGAATATAATCCAGAGCAAGAAATAACTGAAGCAAAAAACAAGCGTAACATGCCATAAATGCAATACATATATTTTCAAGGTGCATGCAACAACCTGCACATATTGTCCAACATGTGCATGAGCAAAAACACCATTGAAGTTTAGAAGCCTGATTTTATATCAGTTTTCAGTTTTTTTTTGTTTTCAGTTTTTTTTCTGTTATCAGAAAAAAAACTGAGACTGAACATCATAATGTCATGGTTCTTGTTAGTTGTTGTGGTAACTTCGGCTTTGAAAAAGACCACTCTACAACTTGCTATTGCTCATATGAGCTTCATCTATAACTTGCAAAAGGCATTCTCTTGTACACCGAAGGCTTACACTGCTCAAAATGTGAAACACGGAGGCAAAACAACGCAAGAGGGAAAACCCCGGGAAAAAGGCATCTCTTACAAACAGCTACCCTCTAGAGGATTATAAGTATTAAACCATTTTATAGTGCTCATATTACAACAGTTGTTCTTTAATGTATTAAGATATTGATCTTGGAATATTGTGAAATTCGTTAAGTGTAGTGTTGGGATAATTTCCTTTGTACACAAATAAAATCTTCCCTGGTCACTTTTGACCAGGAACACAAAAGGTGTTACTTTATGTGACTGTTTAAAAATTTTAAATGGTTTCAAAACAAATGTCGTTGGTAACTTTGACCCAAAGTAGTCTGTGATAAACAGTATTCTATGTTTCATCTGATTATTTCTTAAAGTTAAAATAATCCAGAAATTATGTTTTTTAGAACTCGAATTCAAGATGTATAAGCTCAGATCAATGAGGCATACAGGCCATGAATAACAAATAGAAATTCAAAACTTATAATGTTCACAAGAACTTAAGTTGATAAACAAATAGACAAATAGTGATAATATATGTATATATGTATTATAGTTTTTATGATGAGTCTTAATGGAACGGTCATTTTTGACCGGGAACACAAAATCGTTTAACATGAAATGAACACAATATGAGGGTTAATTGAGAAGAATAACTGGCCAAAAACACACGTGTTTACACACTGTACTGTCACTCATCTTTCCTTTTGAAGCAAAACTACATTTGTTTTCCTTTTTATCTTTCTAGGCCATCACTCCAAAGAGATTCCTCGCTATCACTGTAAGCATTTCAAATTTATGTTTCTGACCAACAAAGAATTTAAGCAGAGTGTAAATCCTACTTTTGAAGTGTGTTATTTAATCAGTTCCTTTCATCTTTTGTCTTGCAGAAAAGTGGCCAGACACCAGGTATGTCAAAATATAAAGTCAATTGGATGTGTCCTAAAGTGCACTACTCAGCCAATGAAAACTGTTGTATAATGTCGTCTTTGTCAAGTATACTCATCTTGTTGTATGCAGTAGGTGAAGTACCCCTTTAAGCTCCATTCATATTAATGATCTCATTGTTTCTGTGTGTAGTTGTGGCCAGTCCAGGGGGCCCCAATGCCGTTCGCACCAGTAAGTAACTTCGTCCTGGTCGGATCACACAAGCTCTCCCTGTCCTCTATCGGGAAAAATAAATTTCCTTTGGAGAAGGTATTGATGCCAGTAATGTCACCGTTTCAGATTCTGTTTCTTGTCCACATTCACATTTAGAGCACTTTTGTTTCCTTCATTCTGCATTTCGTGTGTGGCTGGCCTTTTCTCTGCAGACACTATATTCATGCTGTATGTATGAAGCCAACAGTTAGCTCACTTGGATCATATATTTGTGTACAGGCTGTATGGAGACTCACAGTAACACTGTTGTTCTCATGAGGGATGCTCTGCCTGTGCACTCATTCACCTGCCTTGATATCTTTCTTTTAGATCAAATATGAAGGAAGTGAAAGAGAACTACTCAGTGGCATGTTTCATACCAAGGTTATTACCTGCCCTATTTCACGCTTCTTTTGCTGTGTTTGTGTGGGATTGAGGGTGAACATACTATAACAGGGATTGTTTTAACTGACTGTTACACTAACATCAGTTTAATCTAATCACACACACCTGGTCTTGTTAGGGAATTGCCAGGAGTTTTTTTAAGCATCTTGAAAGTAACTTGCTTTACAACCTTTTTATTTGTTTACCATATCTTGTACCTTGAACTTTTTTTGTTAACATGACATCTGAGCTTTTCATTAATTGTGTTGAACTTTGGGTTCAAGGTGCCATTCTTGTGCCCCCTGGAGGGCCACGTCTACCTCAAGATGCAGTGTGAAGTTGGCTCAAAGGTGGAAGAAAGGGGCTTCCTGGTGAGTGCAAGCAGATCAAATCCTCTCCACAGAACTAATGCTGCAACAGGCTTTGGTTTGCTGATGCTGCACTTGTCATTTTAACCCTCTAGACAATGTTTGAAGATGTCAGTGGATTTGGGGCCTGGCACAGGAGGTGGTGTGTTTTGTCAGGATACTGCATCTCCTACTGGACCTACCCAGACGACGAGAAGCGCAAGGTAACTGATCTCTTCAACGGTCATTACAGAGCTCCTTTATTTAATTTAGCCGAACCCTAACCCTGGTCTGATGGTTCCTGCTTTTTGCATATATATATTATGTATTTTATATTTTATATTTATATATATATATATATATATATATATATATATATATATATATATATATATATATATATATATATATATATATATATATATATATATATAGTATTTATATATAGTTTTTAATGCTTTAAGACTCGATGCTCATTGAATATGTACTTACATTTCTTGTTACTTATTGGCCAACACACACCGTGCCACTACCATACCATACACACACAACTCATCTGTAATGTTAAAGTAACTGTTATAATAAATAAATGGCAAACCAGAGCAAAACCAGCACAGTCTTGCATCAGTATACTGTGTCTGTTAGAGGATGTGTATGGGGTCAAAGGGGTGTCATATTCTCAAATCAAGTGAACTGGACTGCCTGAAAAGAGCCTCTGAAATAAGGGAAACTAATCCTACTATGTAGAAAAGATCACAGAGACAGATATTCCTGATGTCTGTGCTGACCCTCTCTTTTTCTTTTTTTTCCTCTTCTGAAGAATCCAATTGGCCGCATCAACCTGGCCAACTGTACCAGTAAGAAAGTGGAGCCTGCCAACAGAGAGTTTTGTGCCAGACCCAACACATTTGAACTCATCACAGTCAGACCACAGAGAGAAGATGACAAAGAGACACTAGTCAGTCAGTGCAAGAACACCATGTGTGTCACCACGTAAGTTCCTACAGTTTGTGTAGGCATCTGAATATGTCAATACACATGTTAAAAAGTGTCTATAAATAACAGTGACCATGCCTTGCTGAACGTAGGTTGTTTTTGTTTTTGCAGAAACTGGCTAAGTGCAGACACTAAGGACGAGAGGAATCTGTGGATGAAGAAACTGAATCAGATTCTGGTGGATCTGCGTATGTGGCAACCAGACGCCTGTTATAGGCCGCTGTAATTACTGCACTCTGTCACAACCAGCCTGTCTAGCTTTTGGACTGTCGCTGTCAGAGACACATGCAGTTACTAAGTGCAATACAGTATAAGAATTGCTAAATATTTTTACTTGTGGATGTTTTACAGGAGAGGAGTAATCAAACACATAAGTTATAGGTTTGAGGAAAGTAAATAAAGCCATACATCTGAAGCATTTCAGTACAGTATTTTGTATAGGAGTTTGGGTTTGGCACTATATTGTAATACATTTCCAGAATGGTTTGATATTGTTGGGTAATGTTGAGTTGCAGGATTATTACGATATTGCCAATATTTAGTGTGCCTGACACATGATTTGTGGCTTTAAATTATGTGGTTTCGAAGCTGAAATCAATATATAAATGGTGTTGAAAGCACAGTTTTATCACATTTTATCCTGCATGATGGCACAGAACAAAAATGATGCTTTTGTTAAATATATATATATATATATACACACACACACACACACACACACACACACACACACACACACATATAGCTTTTATAACTCTGCAGCAGGATTTTCACATGGTTTTTCTTCATTGCCATGCATGGATTTTGATACCAGTTATATCCAGCTTTCATTCTGTTTGTGATGTTTGTTCAGTGGTTATGTAATTATTTTAAGTGTTAAAGTTTGAGTTTTGGATGACTGAGGAGTGAGGTCTGTTACATATTTTACACAAGAGCCCCAAAAAACAATAATTTAAGTCCAGTACCATTACTGACGTTGGAGTTTTAAAAAAAAAAAAAAAGACCTCAGGTGTCTGGTTGGCCAGTATGGAATTTTTTTTAATATATATGAATGCATAACAAACAATACAGATCCCATTTTTGACACTACAGAGTTCTAACCAACTGATGTACAAATCACTGTTTGCAAAAGACCAGAGAGTTCAAATGACTGAGCATTAAGAATAAGATGTCAGGTTAACGTCTCCTTGAGTTCATCCAGCTGTTTTTTTTTTTTTTGTAGAAAGGATACAGGTTGTTTTATTTGTAGTTGCTCAGTAAGCACTGATATGTGTAAATCCTACCCTGTGCTACTTATGGAGAGTATGTAACAGACTTTACAATGACTGCAGGTGTTGTGTAATTAACACCAATTTCTACAAGATCCATTGTTTCTGCATACCGTCTACATCCATTTTGAAGAATATGAGTGAACAGGAAGTATGTTTCAACAGATACTTCAGTTCTTCAGTTTGTCAGGTATTTGTGGATCTAAATGGATTTAAATAAATGCCTGCTTTGATCAAAATGGACCAGGTTACTAATGCTTAAGTCTTTTTTCTTTGCAATGACATGGTATTGAATTAAACTTGATCTACAATGCTTTTGAAAGCTATGGGGTATTTTGATGACATGCTGTTTCGTGTACTAGAAAATGAAAAGAATGATTTCTGTCAACTTTATTTAAAAAGGAAAAAACAATGAACACTGTCAAATCCCTCAGGGTCACAATCAACAGATCACATTTAACAGTTAAAGTGGCTGCACTCCTGCTGGTGTGCCACTTGTTAAGTCAGATTTTGATGCAAAGGTTGGGAGATTTGTTTAAATGTAGTGCAGCAGGAGCATCAAGTGGCATACTGTGTGTGTCTGAATCACTTTAATCAAACAAAAATAGGAAGTTATACTAAACTTTATACATCACTGTTTCAAACAAAGAAGACTGAGCAATTTAAATACAACAAATATAATAAAATATCAAATATAAGTGTACTACCCTTGCAGTGCGTTCTCTTGTGCAAAGCTAGACAGCCAGTTAACATTTAGAGATCCTCCAATAAACACAAGGCTTGACTTTTCTTGCATTTTACTGAAGTTCAACTTGATATCTTGCTTGTTTCAGTTTTACAAAAAATCAGAGAGAGAAGATATATTAAAGAGATACGAACACATATCGGTGCATAAACATCAACGTATACAGTATGTGTGTAATCACATATATGCATCAAGTGTAACTGTACTGTACTGTGAAAAAACCTCCTCACAACAGGTACCAACCACAGTGGTAAGAGTTAGCTTACTGCTGTAACCAAAACAACAGAAAATGTCTAACATGAAACTCACTTAAAATACATCTGCTTATAATTCTAACACATTGTACTCACAGACAAATGGTTTCCAAGGCAGAAGCGTTTAGAAAAAACACTCAGCAGCAATATTACTCCAGCACTGTCATACTTGTCTGTTCAACTGAATAATGTGCCTGTTTGACTGCTGGATTAGCACTGACCAGTAGATGGCAGTGTATCACACACTAGGGATCAATGTAAATAAAATGTTTTTAACCTTTTAACCTTAACTTGTTCTATGTACTTTTGAACTTATTTATCCAACTTATATTTTATCATGCTGACCTAACTTTTCCGGCAGCACAATAAGTATTGATATATATATTTTTTTAATTGTTAAAGGATGTATTCAGACAAGTGATTTAAAAGATGTCACTCTACAAGCCCAAAGTGCACAGGCCTTGATTTCGTAAAAAGGCTAGTTTGTAGTTGTTGCTCACAGACCACACAGCTTCAGCATGTTCACAAGGAGAGTCAATTAAGGACTTAATTGTTTTGAAAAGACAGCTTGTTGTAATGATGGAGAAATAGGAGGACCTGGCTTCTCTTTTTCTGCTTTTTGATAAATTGGTTTCTTTCAGAAATTCATACCACACCACCAATCCACCACCATTTTCTGTTGTGCTTGTCTGCATTTTCTCTTTCTGTCTTTCTCCTGTGTTGTTATTTAGCCAAGATGTGCTGCTGAATGAGGTACAACTTTACATGGCTCTGTAAAGTTATTTAGCGAGTCATCTGTCAACATAATTGGTTTTATGTGTAGGTGCAGTTGTGAAGTCCTTATGAAATCTGTTGGCAAACCATAATCTCGCCTAGGGCACCAAAAGCCGGCAAGAGCCGGCTCTGCAAGTGAGGAAAGAATCTAGTCAAGACAGTGTGGGGAACATTTAAAATGATTACAGCCAGTCCACCACCATGACCTGAAAGCTAAGCTGGTGAAAATGAATTTAAAACCACGAGGATATGCTTCATTTAATGCAACTGTCATTTGGACCAAGTTTCAGTAAGGATAAGGAAATCTAATTCATAGGACTATATGAAATCATGGCAGACAGATTAGTTGCCAGAGGTGTGACGTTTAACTTTCCAAACACCACTGAGATAGATGATGGATATAGAACAGACTAACCAAGACGGCCTGAGGCAGGAAGGTTGACAGGGACCACATTTTTATTGTGCACTGCACCTGTGTTACTTGTGGGGGGTAGCAGTAACAATCAGAGTAGTGTATCACAATAGAATGCATTGAGTTCAACCAGTCTATCATGTAACCTGTGCTAGAGTGCTACATTTCACTCCTGAATAGTTTTATATCAACAATAAATTCAATGGACACATGATGTAAAAGTAGATGCTCATAAAGTCAAACCCACAAAGGCCGATCACACACACACACACACACACACACACACATATAGTTCCTCTCAGAGTTTATTTTTTAAGTGACTTTAAGCTCAGTGTTGTAGTTTTCAACCTGCAACTTTGCTAGTCTGGTCAGTGTCACAGCAGCAGGCAGTGGGAAAGTCCTGATGAATCCACCGTACATTATCTGCCCAGCAGCAAACAGCAGACACAGACTTCAGTAGTTCAGGACTAGCTGCTGAGCACAGAGGAGCGCTGAGCAGGTAGAGAGCCAGATATTTTCTGACAGACTTTGTGAGAACCAAACCAGAGCTGAAATGAATATCACTTATATTCATCAGGCGGGCAGGAATACAACAAACAAAGGTTCATTGTCTGTGTGTGTGCTGGATGTGAAAGTGCCTTGTTCTGCTGCCCTGAAGTGGCTAAAATAAAATCTATTCACACTGCTTGGATTTCATCCTCTGACAGCTCGTACAGTACAGGGTGCACTACTTTTCACTGTCCTCTGTTCTCCATGCTGCTGGGCCTCGTCATGTTCTGTTAGCTGATCCATTCCACGTCCACTTGCTGTTATCTTTATTGACCTAAATTCAAAACGGTGGGAGCGCCTTGTTATTTTCAGTCTTCCCCCTAAAGAACACTTTTGTCTCCTGTATAGTTTCAGGTTGTCAGCACTGTCAGGTTACACTGAGGACTCCAGCCTGTTTCTACAGTACAGCTCTTCCGTGGATGACTTTTAATTTGACCAACACAAATGAAACATGGATTTTTGTACTATAATGTAAAAGCACATATACACAAGTATAGTAGTTTAGAGCATTAATAGTTTTCCTGTGTAGTAAGGTCTATTTTTTTTTTTTTTGTTATGTATAAAACTTTGGTTTTATGATATGTTTTATGCTAATGCTTTTAAGTATACAGCTCTGAAATAGAAAAAAATCAGAATTATTATGTGTTGAGTTTATCTTTTAAATTATCATGAAGGTAAAAGTTGTTGCTTTTTTTCTACCAGTAGATGTAATTTGAGTAAACAACATTCAAATCCTTCTGGCTGTAACTTTAACTACAGCAACTCTGTTTAGTGAGTGTCAAGAGAAACTTACAGTAGCAGGTAGGGAACTAAAAAAAGTCACATGATTTTATTTTTGCATGTTAAAATACAGACAAAACAGAGCTGAAATTAGGATTTTATGATTCAAAGTGTTTATTGTCACATGCACCGTAAGGACAAAGAAATTCTTTCTATGCTGTCCACAATGTCCACTAATATAAAAAAAAACAATAGATAAATAGTGATACAAAATAAGAGCAGTTTTAAAGGATATGTACAGAAAAATACAATAGAAATATAAACTCTGCAAAAACATAACTGAAAGTATAACTATACATATGAACGGAAAATGAGGAATGCTTCATGAATTTGCGTGGCATCATAGACAGTTAGTTTGGTTTGAGGGTTTGGCTGAGTTTCCTTGAGTCAGCACTGTGTGCTGTGTAAAACATACAGTACATGTCATAATATGTACATCATATAGTGTTAAGTAACATTCAGTTTAACATCCATTCAAAGACCCTGCAGACAAACACACAGCCTTGTGTTTAGTGGTACTCCTCAACACACACTGTGAACAATATATACCTATTAACTCTTTATTTTATATCCTTTGTACAGCCTTCCATCTTCCACCAGCTGTGAAATGTGTGGCGTCTGGGCTTTGTTTGCCACTGATGGGTGTCTCTCAGTGCACCAGGGTCATGCAGATTGCTCACAGGGCCCCTGATGCCGGACTCTGTAGGAGTAGGAGCTGTACGGCATGCAGCCATTACGCACTGAGAACTTTCTTTTCTTGTAGCTCTACTGCAATGGAGAGACTCACAGCCCATACACTGCTTACTACTAAGACTGACTAAGAAGACTCAACAACATAGAAAAACTGCTCTTCATCAGTAACTAAGTATGTTGGTCTTTATATAAACTTAGAACTCCACTTCTATATAGAACATTTTTGAGGGAAAATATTCACCAGTGGAGGACAAACTCTAATGTGTCAGCATGAATCACTAAACTATCAGGAATATTGATCCAGGTGCTCCAGTGATACAAACTTTTCCCCTTCATAATTAAATGTATCATGTATTATGATATTTATTTGTCTGCCCATCATTCTGTGCATCAAAAATATTAATGTACAATATCTCAGACCGACTGAGTTGTCTATCACAGTCGATGCCCTTGCTTCTTTTGGATTGGATAGCAATTTGGTACACTAACAAGTTTATGTAGTGATGATATGTCAGTGTCACAGCTCCCCCCAGGTGTCTAAAAAATGAATAATCACTGCCTCAAATAAGTACTGTTTAAAAATGGTTCTGATCAGCAAGAGTGTTAGAGTTCCTAATTTACTCTGTGTCCTCTCCTGCAGGTTTGTGATGTATTACAGCCTCAGCAGTGAAGATTTACACCCTCATAGCACAACAGCCTCAGCTTCATTCTTGGTCCTCTCTTTTTATCATAAATATACATAGTTGAATTTCATAGACCTGACTAGGGAGTTGAATGACTGAATGAGTAAATCGAAGGTTAAAAGTTTAATTTTTAAAATAAAATGGTTGGAATGTTTCCTTACACCAAAACAAGGACTTGGATTTTACATTTTCATCTATAATACCATCAGGAAAACTGCCTCATCACTTCTGCTCTAAATATCATTATCCTGTCAAGTCACAGGACATTTGAAGGATCCTGCTTCCCCAGCTAATCTGTTTGTAACTCAAAACAGGAAGTACAAGTACATCTAAACCAAGCCTGAAGGTGAATACACACTCATTGGTTCAGGATGGCCTGAGTGGTGAAACTCGCCCTCATCCTCTCTGTTGTAGACTTGACACAGTGGTCACACCTTCCTGACTGCAGCAGAGAGAGGAGTGTGTTGTTGGAGGTCTTTAATGATCCTCTCTATAGCTATGAAACTGTTGACAGTACATGTTAAATGGCTCACACAGTCAAATATTATTCTTGAAATTGTTAATGTCTGAGCCATGAAGATTTTATATGAGTGAAACTTTCTTAAACCTGAGCACAGTTTTGTTACTTGCTGGCAGGACCATTAAAAGGCACAATAATGAAATAATGCTGAAGCTAACTAGAAAGAGAAAACAGTCTTTAATGTATGTGTGGGATGAGTAACATTTATTAGAAAGAAGGGGCTCCATCTTGGAATATCAGTCATTAATATATGTCCATAATTAATGTGTATGTTCTTGCCTGCATGCACTGAGCAGAGGTCACTGCTCGGTCATGCTCCTCAGATGGTGCCATTTCTTCAGCCTTGCATGTGGAGGCTGCAGTTTCAAGTTAAGACTGAACAAAGTGCAGGCCCGCAGACACAACCTTCAAAATAAAAGCCTTTCTCTTACTGTTGATGGGGTTAACTTGTAAGAATCCATTTCAATGTGGAGAAAGTAAAAAATAAAAATGAAATAGTTGTTCAGTCTGTCAAAAAGCTCAACAAACAAACAACAACAACAACAAACAAAATATATTTTGTCTGTACTGGAAATAAAGAGAACTTTGATCCGACCAGAGTGTCTTTTATATTTTAATGTATTCTTGCAAGAAGGTGAGCCGTCAGACAACCGAGAGTGTGTTCAGCTGGATGAGGACTCACAAGTGATAACAGAAAAAGCACAGATTACTTATAGTGGGATACAAACAAAGGAAAGGTGGGGAAGGGAGGGAGTGTGAGGTCTTGTCAACCCTTCTAGTAGATAGTTTCAGGGTTTTTACATTTTCATCTATAATACCATCAGGAAAACTGCCTCATCACTTCTGCTCTAAATATTATTATCCTGTCCTGTCAAGACATTTGAAGGATCCTGCTTCCCCAGCTAATCTGGTGGTGGTCACACCTTCCTGACTGCAGCAGAGAGAGGAGTGTGTTGTTGGAGATCTTTTGCAAGGTTTCAGGGTTACATCGTCTTCGCGCGTAAGGAATCTGGAAATAAAATAATTAATCAGACTGTTGTGGCTAAGATTTAAAACCACCCAGAGACAGCCTTGTGATGGCTCGCCTGATTGTTGTGTGGAGACCGTTATCAGTCAGAGGTCTGTCTTTTAAAGGAATTTAGGTCTTGGTTAGTCTAACATAGTATAAAGGCAAATTATAAAGAAAAAACAGTAATAGTGAGCGTGGAATTTCCATTACTCTTTACTTTTTTAAAAAAAAGGTTGGCTGGAAACATTGATGTCTACCACGGTAAGCAGTGGGCCTATTGATGTGTTTGCTATGTAAAAGCAGGTGGCAGTATGAACATTATAATATTTGGATGTTCACAGCGTTAGACTTTCAGCCAAGGTTCTGATTCTGTCCACCTTTGTAGTCACTTATTGACTGCAGGAACTGCAGAATATTGTTAAGTACAAGGTTATCAAATGGTTCACTGAGTAAATGTGAGGAGACAGCTGTGAACTTGATGCTTGTGCAGGTGATGCAACAGTAAGTCCTGTTGCAGGCTGCCAGGCTGCACCGTCAAGCTCACAACACTGACATATCAAACGGTAGTTTGTAGTTCCTAAGGTGGCCTTCAAAATAAAACGCTGTAACTGATCATTTCAACCTTTTTGAAATAAATGATAAAATCCACAATACATACATAATAAGACAAAATAATAAGTTATTAATGAGTAAAATAAAGACTAGTAAATGTAATGTAAATGAAAATGTAAAGATATATTATATGTATATCTATAGTCATATGACTAACAAGTTTTCACATATTACTTCTGCTAACGTAAATTTAACAGAAATGATCTAAAAGCGATATTTCTTCTAGTACTATGTCTATCAAGTATACATCTATAAAGATTCTCAGTCATCCTCAGTCATGGTAATTCTTGAGAGTTTGAAGAACATCAGCCGGACTTGCTCAAAGTTCTTGCAGGTTTATCAGAAAAACTCCCAGACATGAGCAGAGCAATGTGGTTTATGCAGTTCAAAGCAGTGAGGGATGCTCAGACCTGGACACTGGGGAAACAAAACAACTGCTCCACAAGCATAAAGCCCAACACAGGAGAGCCAGCTCAGGTCAGGATTCAGTTCCCTCCACACTCACTCACACTTTGACTCATGTGACCTGTTAAACACATGGTGGCTGGATGAGGTCACCATCCACATTTTACCCTAATGACTCTCTATTAGAGTTTTAAGTCCCACACTCTCCATCTGTCAGTCAAATCTGAAGAAGCCTCTTGGAAGCCTGGGCTGGTGCAACGCAGTACGCTCTTATTTTGAAGACACTATAAGTAATTCCGGTGTGATGTCGGTGAGCTTGACTGACAGTCAGAGTTACATCAGGATCTCCGCATCCGTCAGACCCTTCCTCTCTACGGGAATCAGCCAGGGAAAAAGGTAAGTTACCGTGCCACGACCACATGTGATCATCCGGAGATGTTCATTTCCAGGAGACACAATTAGAGACTTTCTCTTCATTGGAGATTTTAAATTCAGCAAATCCTTCATTTTTTAAATTTTACTTTTATTGCGCAACAACAAAATGTATACGGAAATTAGATTAGATATCTGTTGATCAATTACGAATAAGGAGGGTTTTTTTGATAATTCGGCTAATACAGGAGCCACCAAGCGGTATCTCAGTGCCGGCAGGAGGTCCTCCTCCGCCCGCGACCCGGCGAGGAGTGAGGGATGGACCAGGCTGACATTACACACTCAGCATACACTTATCATTACACACGAGTGCTGCCTGGTCTGTGCCGACTTCAACAATACCCATCAATCATTTATGAGAACATATAACCACGTCGTTAGCTCGTCCAGTCTTCCAGGCACATCCAGGCAGCTTTTTAATTAGCAGGATTTTGAATGAAGTTTGGCGTCACGTGTTCCCGACACCAGAAAAAGGACCATGTTGTAACTTTAGCTCGATGAAACAGTAGAGATTAACAACTCTTCACAATAAATTACGCTTCTTAACGTTATTTAGTTACTATTTTAATAAAGTTAAAGGTACAATGCTTCGAACTTTCCTAGAAAACAATGTATAGATTTTTTCAGGTGTTGAGAGTCGCTGCTGAGCAGACGTCGTTACTTTTGTCGTTTATCAAGAACTAGTAGCTACTTTATTAGTCAAATGTGTTTAAAATATGAAGAAACTGTATTATTACATATACAGTATATTCACCATTTGCCTCACTTAGGTTACTTTCTCTTTAGAACAGTTCACATGTAACCTGACCAAACCTGACTGCCTGTGTGGCGTGATTGAAGGCAGCACGGCTTCTTCCTGTTGGCAGTAGGCCTATAGTAAAGAGTAGTGCTGCCTTCAGGGACAGTAGGAATCTTAGATGTGCCAGTTGCCCCTGCGAGTTCATTTGAAAACCCACAATATTTCTATTTTATGTATTATTATTATAATTTATGAGCCTTTCATTGGGTGTCTTTTGTAATATTTATGTAATCCTGTGTCTTAAGAAATCTTTACCATCAGATATTTTTCACTTAACAAGCATTTCTCGGAAATCTAAAACTTTCAGACAAATTAGGTAATTACTTTTTTACTAACGTTAAAACAAACAGTTCTTAGTACTGGCCTCCGTTTAGTTTTAAGCAACAGTCCTTTTACATTGCAGATGATTAGTATTTCATTGTAAACTACATAATAAGCAACACTGTCCGTGTCTCTCTCTTTTCTTCCCATCTCCCTCAGCTGTGAAATGTGCGGTATCTGGGCTTTGTTTGGCAGCGATGAGTGCCTGTCCGTTCAGTGCACCAGTGCAATGAAGATCGCTCACAGGGGCCCTGATGCCTTTCGCTTTGAGAACGTCAACGGCTTCACCAACTGCTGTTTTGGCTTCCACCGGCTGGCGATCGTGGACCAGCTGTATGGCATGCAGCCCTTACGCATCAAGAAGTTTCCTTTCTTGTGGCTTTGCTATAATGGAGAGATTTACAACCATCAGTTGGTGAGGACATGCTGACTGTTTCTGGAGATGGTGGTTGTTTGGGAAATAATATTCTCACTATCTTTGGTGGACACACACAATCCCTTTATGTCATTTGAACTAAACATTTGTCATATCGATGAACACTATCGGCTGACCCAAACAGATTTTTGTGGTTGATACGAATTATTAATTTATTGACAGATATTCATTCTACACATAAACATATACAAACACATTTCTAAGGATCTGTTAGATTTAGTTTTTAAAGTGTTGTGAAGAAGACATGTACAGGGGAGGACATTTTACAGTTTTACAGTGTGAATAAAGTTGTCTCTCCCCTCTGATGGACAAACTATGAAACACTGTTCTACAGTATTTCTGTGCTACAATTACTTGCTACTCATCAGCTTACATAGACAGTATGTTTGCTCAGCCAGTTTATAACTCAGGCTCTACACTTATATAACATGTTAAAATCTCCTCAGCAAAAATCATCACATCGTTATATGTGAAAAAAAAAAAAAAATAAAGAGACTTTCATCTATCAGCTCAGCCCCATTGGTCCATGGTCTTATAATACTCACACTATCTGTAAGCTGTAATTGTGTATTTGACTTTGGCTCCTGAACGCATCCTGTGTGAGCCTGACGAATAGAGCTTTATTGTCGGTTATTGGGGACACCATGCTGTCTCCACATACCCTGGTCATTAGTGCACCTACGGTATAGCTTTCTACCCCACATGTTTTTCCTCTAAGATCTAGTGTGCAGCTCCTTTTTGCAGCGAGCTCAACTTTTACTCTAGAGGTGCCTCCTGGACCCAAATGCAGCATGCCACATAAATAAATCCACATGTGAACTGAGGGTATTGTTTCCTCCATAGTATGTAAAGAACTAATGCCTGCTCATTACAAATGTCGATTATATTTAATCCATTGTTTTGTTAGTGATAGAGGAAGCAGAGGAAAATCTAAAATAACTCTGTGTGTACTGTTTCTCCAATCTTCTTTCAGCTGAAGGATAAGCTTAAGTTTGATTACCAGACCAAAGTGGATGGTGAGATTTTGCTTCATCTCTATGACCACTTTGGGATCCAGAAGATGGCCTCTCTCCTGGATGGTGTGTTTGCATTCATCCTGCTGGACACTTACAACAGAAAAGTATTTCTGGGAAGAGATACGTACGGTGTCCGGCCTCTGTTCAAACTCCTCACAGACAATGGATTCCTTGCAGTCTGCTCAGAAGCCAAAGGTAACGGGACATCACCCCTCCCTCTGGGTCTTTTACACTCTTGTGTGGAATGTTTTTTCAGCTTTTTAGCACCGTTGAACGTGTTGTTATTCTGCTCACAGGCCTTACAGACATTACTCACACAATGGACAGCCCTGCCAACATCATCCCCTTTCCCCCTGGACACTTTGAAGTCTTTGATTTGAAGCCGAATGGCAAAGTTCAGTCCATTCAGATGGAGCAGTTTCACTGCTGCACAAAGGAGCCTGCCCACGCCGTCTACGACACTGTGGAGAGACTGCCTCCAGGTATTAAACTCATACCTCATACCTCATCATTGTTAACTTGTAATGAATAAGTCATTTAGTAAGTATTTTGTATGATGTTTCATAAAACTGTTGTCTCCACAGTTTTTGATGAAGAAACAGTAAAAATGAACATCAGGAGCCTGTTTGAGAATGCTGTCAAGAAACGTCTCATGGCTCACAGGAGAATTGGCTGCTTACTGTCAGGTAATGTAAAACTCTATGTATGTACTGAAACAGCTGTGTGTCTGTTACATAAAACAGTGATGACAAAGAAAGATGTAAAAAATACATCATTTGTACTTTATTTTTTTTATGGGCCTTCATAAAAAGGCTTCCTCACGTTCCACTTCATAAAGTGGAACGTGAGGAAGATTTAGATTACACCCTCACAGGCACCACATGACATGCACAGGCTTGATCATTTCACCCTTCTTGTTTAATATCACACCCAGCAGCTTCCTGCCCAACATCTCCACAGCTTGTGTGAACTTGTTAATGCGTCTTACATGTCATTGTCCTGCTGTTGTTGCTGGAGGAGGAAGCTGATTTGCTGTCAAACCTTGTCACACCAGTATATCATCTGTTAAAACAACCCTACGGCTAATTGACTGCTGAGATCCAAGAATCTGACAGGGTCACGTTAAAGTTAAACACATACAGTGAATGTGTGAAAAATGCTATATAGGGCCCTATAATTTCCGCGATCACGGAATCACGGAATTGGCTGATTAAAACGGAATCTATTTTTTAACGCGGAACATCGCAGGATTTGACATAATTTGACTGCAATGCTGTTATCGTGTGGAGGAGGAACGCATGTCTGGGGAAAACTGCATCGAGGGAAGCAAATCTGAGTGGCACAACAAGCCCCTTCCACAGACTGAGCCCCTCCCCCTTCATAACAATGTGAGCATGGCGAAGCGGCTGCCTGCGGTTCTGTCTTTGTCTGCGGAAAAAACTGTGGAACTCAACGCTAAGAGATTGGCAATCATGTATTTCAATGGTGATGTCTCTGATAGGTGGAAAACTTGAAGAGAGAGAGTAGCTCACAAGGACTAACTAGTCCTACAGCTTAAATAACTTATTTAAGTTACTTTTGAAGAAGTTTAAAATGTTTGGTTGTTGTTTTATGACAACTCAACTAAAGTTCTATTACTTGTTGCTTGTTTTTGATGCACTTTAATGTGCTGTATGTTACTGTATTGAGGAAATGTGTTGTCTGTCACCTCAATAAATTTAAGTTAATTTCTATTGAATTTGTGTACATTTTAGTCATTTACATTAAAAACACACTGTTTTTGGTAGTAAAATAGGAGTAAAAGGTAAAAAAATCCCATAAATCCCAAAAATTAAAACAGAAAAAATAAAACGGATTTTGGGAAAAAAAAAAACGGAATTTGGGAAAAAATATAACGTTTTTTATAGGGCCCTAGCTATATAACACACAGCCCAGTTCAGATATTTTAATTATGCAACACACCGCTCAGTGTCTGTGTGTTGTGTTGCTGATCCTCATTCAGGTGGTCTGGACTCCAGTTTGGTCGCTGCTACACTGGTGAAGCTGGCCAAGGAGGAGAAGCTGCAGTATCCCATCCAGACGTTTTCAATCGGGTCAGAGGGCAGTCCAGACATCATCGCTGCGCGCAAGGTCAGCTCTCCTGAAACAAACCTTTGACATGATGTGTCCCCAGGCAGCAGCGTCAAAGGATCGTAACACTGGCCGTGGTTCAAGCTTTTTCAACAAGTTAATCAGCCAAACAACTTTTCTGATTGCTGTCTCTTTTCAGCCTGTGACATGAAGTGTTTGTGCTCGGTCCTGGATGAACATGAACGTTTTGCTGTGTTTTTAGTAAGTTGCTTTGTGTTTGTCAGGTTGCTGCTCACATCGGCAGTGAACACCACGAAGTGAACTTCACTGCAGAAGAAGGCATCCAAGCTGTAGAGGAGGTCATCTTTCACCTGGAGACGTATGACATCACCACCGTACGTGCCTCTGTTGGTGAGTGTTTGGGAAAGCATGACGAGAAAAGTATTATAAAGGATTACATGGTCTCTGTGCCTCAGGAAGCCCAGCTGGATAGGAATTGAATTCTCTTTTCGTAAATGACAGTTGACAAAGAAATACATCTGCTGTAGTGAGTAAGAGCCAAATAAATAACTGCAAACTCGGTGTGATGATCATGGTTCAGAAAACACTTACGGTTACAGAAAGTGGAGAGAGAAAAAACAAAAAAAGAAAAAAACAAATGATCTGATGATCAGTATGTTCAGTTAAAGAAAAAAACCTTCCAGTTCCCAATTTGAACCATTTTTTAAAAATATGAAAATACACACAGATAAACAGAGACACACATTTCTGTTTTTTTAAAGAATGCAAATAAAGGAAAATAGAAGATAAGAAGCACCATTTACTCATCAGCACTTGTATTGATTTCTGTTTTTCATATCATTTTTGTGTTAAAAATTTGTCGGAGACATATGGTCTGCTTAATTGATGATTATTTTAGGATGATTAGTAAAGTAACGCTCTAATAATTTAACTAATAATAGTTTTCTGCAGGTTAGAGGGGAAATAGAGATTTTTCTTTGGTACTCTTCCAATTAATTAATTTCAGTTATTTGCAATAATGAATTGGAATTGAATGAATATTTACATGGGATTAATTTGAGCTTTTCTTTCAAGAAATGTTTGCATATTTTCTGTATCATTTGCACCATATTACATCATAGGAAATTACATACCCATAAAATAAAGAGTAATTGATTATAACTTAACTAATTTTCTTTAATGTAAAAATTGCAATTAATCATTGATTAAATAGATACTATACAAATATTATGGAGCCATAACTTTAAATAGCACATAGCCCAAATGTTTTGCAATTAGCAATGTCATACAAATGACAAAAAAAAGTCACTTCTTGGCTTCTTCTTCTCTGGCTTGTTGAGTGTTGAAAACACATATTTTTACACTTCATGTGGTTGTAAGAAAGCACACTGGTAGGAGGTTCAGTTAGTTCACACACATTTGCATCACTGATACAAAATACAACATACTATATCAACATACTATCAAAATTGAATGAAATAATGAAGTCCTTTTTCACTGAGAGCTTGAATGCCTCATATTTCTGCTAGTGGATGAACTGATGGACGTGCTCATTGATGTGACAAATGTGTCTGATTATGCTGCCTCACTGCATTCCTGTTTGGCTTGTTTGATTCACAGTGGAATTCAGTGAGATTAGTGTAATGGTCACAGGTCATTGTGGGAAACACAAGGGACATTTACCACAACCCCGCACTACAGAAATTCAATAATATTTTTATCCTCATACAGTGGGGCAAAAAAGTATTTAGTCAGCCACCAATTGTGCAAGTTCTTCCACTTAAAAGATGAGGGGTCTCCAATTTTCATTGTAGGTATAACTCAACTATGAGAGACAAAATGAGGAAAAAAAAAAAAAAAAAATCCAGAAACATCACATTGTCTGATTTTTAAAGTATTTATTTGCAAATTATGGTGGAAAATAAGTATTTGGTCAATAACAAAAGTTCATCTTAGTCAATACTTTGTTATATACTCTTTGTTGGCAATGACAGAGGTCAAACATTTTCTGTAAGTCTTCACAAGGTTTTCACACATTGTTGCTGGTATTTTGGCCCATTCCTCCATGCAGATCTCTGCTCTAGAGCAGTGATGTTTTGGGGCCTCCAAAGATGTTCTATGGGGTTGAGATCTGGAGACTGGCTATAGGCCACTCCAGGACCTTGAAATGCTTCTTACGAAGCCACTCCTTCAATGTTGCCCGGGCGGTGTGTTTGGCATCATTGACATGCTGAAAGACCCAGCCATGTTTCATCTTCAATGCCCTTGCTGATGGAAGGAGGTTTTCACTCAAAATCTCACGATACATGGCCCCATTCATTCTTTCCTTTACACGGATCAGTCAGTGTCTTGGTCCCTTTGCAGAAAAACAGCCCCAAAGCATGATGTTTCCACCCCCATGCTTCACAGTAGGTATGGTGTTCTTTGGATGCAACTCAGCATTCTTTCTCCTCCAAACACGACAAGTTGAGTTTTTACCAAAAAGTTCTATTTTGGTTTCATCTGACCATATATGACAATCCTCTTCTGGATCATCCAAATGCTCTCTAGCAAACTTCAGATGGGCCTGGACATGTACTGGCTTAAGCAGGGGGACACGTCTGGCACTGCAGGATTTGAGTCCCTGGCGGCGTAGTGTGTTACTGATGGTAGCCTTTGTTACTTTGGTCCCAGCTCTCTGCAGGTCATTCACTAGGTCCCCCCGTGTGGTTCTGGGATTTTTGCTCACCGTTCTTCGTGATCATTTTGACCCCACGGGGTGAGATCTTGCGTGGAGCCCCAGATCGAGGGAGATTATCAGTGGTCTTGTATGTCTTCCATTTTCTAATAATTGCTCCCACAGTTGATTTCTTCACACCAAGCTGCTTACCTATTGCAGATTCAGTCTTCCCAGCCTGGTGCAGGTCTACAATTTTGTTTCTGGTGTCCTTTGACAGCTCTTTGGTCTTGGCCATAGTGGAGTTTGGAGTCTGACTGTTTGAGGTTGTGGACAGGTGTCTTTTATACTGATAACGAGTTCAAACAGGTGCCATTAATACAGGTAACGAGTGGAGGACAGAGGAGCCTCTTAAAGAAGAAGTTACAGGTCTGTGAGAGCCAGAAATCTTGCTTGTTTGTAGGTGACCAAATACTTATTTTACCGAGGAATTTACCAATTAATTCATTAAAAATCCTACAATGTGATTTCCTGGATTCTTTCCCCCCATTCTGTCTCTCATAGTTGAAGTGTACCTATGATGAAAATTACAGGCCTCTCTCATCTTTTTAAGTGGGAGAACTTGGCACAATTGGTGGCTGACTAAATACTGTATGCATGAATAGAAGATCTTCAAATACCAACTCACTACAATACATCTTTATGCTAATATTATCTTTACCTAAGAAAGACTGTAGTGTAGGTGGGACTGAAGCCATTGGTCAACCAGTGTATTGTGAGACATCTAGTAACAGACAAGGAATACTCTACTGTACACTATTAATTTACAAAAACATTTTGCATTTACAGCTTTTTTTTTAAAGAAATTTTTTTAACGTGTGTCTTAACATGACATTTCTGTGTGCCAGCTCTTTGTAATGACACACCTCTGTTTCATCCACCGCAGGTATGTACTTGGTTTCGAAATACATCAGGGAGAAGACGGACAGTGTGGTGATCTTCTCTGGAGAGGGCTCTGATGAGCTCACTCAGGGATACATTTACTTCCACAAGGCAAGTCTTTCGCAAAGGTTTGAATAAAGTATTTCCTTTTCTCCAGCATGGCAACAGTTTGTGTTGCTATTTAGTAGATAACTATCCATAGCAGTATATTTGAATGAACACTGAGACACATTCAGACACCATGTAAAAGTTGTATTTTTGGGGGGTTTTACAAGGAAGAAATAGAATATAAGTTTGGGAAACACAAAGCCACAGCAGCTGTCGCTTTACAGTAAAACTTTGTCTCTGCTGACCTCCAGTGGCTGAAGCTCTCATCCTGTTGCAGTTAATTAATATCTTAAAATGAGGAAGAACAGAGAGAGAGCAGGAGGACTGAATGATGAATTTAGTGTGATGTAGCTGTTAGATGTAGGCTCCTCAGACTGCTGGGGCATTAGGTTTGTTTTTTAACAGAAGACTCTATCATGTTGGCCTAACCAAATCACTTTTTAATTTGCAGTGAAAACACCTAAATGTTAAGCTCCTTTTTCAGACACACACTAAGTAACAGTCCTCGCTTTTCCCTTAATGATCCTGAGATAATTGAGATGCAACAGGACACTTCCAGAAAGAGACAGTGGTCAATAGATAGACAGTGATGAAGACAGAGAGAGAGAACAGGCACTGTTAAAATGAGACTGTTTTATTCCTATTAGCTTTTGTGCTGCATGTCAAAGGTTTTGCTGGATATTCATTCATTCATCAATACAGCTGGCACGAGTAATTATCACTGTGGTAGTATGAAGGTTGTTAAAGCTCTCCTGCTTCAGTCACACTGCGAGGGGGAAACAGTTTTTATAGACTGATACAGATAGAGTATTGCCACGTGTGGAATAGTAGGATTGCTGTTATGAATTTTACATAAAGGTTATGTATGTGAAAATTATATAAATATGAAATTGTCATCACGTTGAGATAAGGGTGCATGTTCGAAATGGCCTTGATAATCGGTCAGTCAATTCATCACGTTTATTTGTCACATGACATGATATAAAGTGCATGTCGGTGCTAACAGAGCTTCCTCCTTCAGGCTCCAACCTCCAAAGCAGCTGCAGAGGACAGCGTTCGACTGATGAAGGAACTCTACCTGTTTGACGTTCTCCGCGCTGATCGCACAACTGCTGCACACGGGTAACACATTTCACTGCATCATCCACCAGGCTGGGAACACTTAAGAGACAAAATGACACTGCAAAGTGTTTTTTTTTTTTTTTTTTACAGTTTTTCCTTGATGAATGATGAATCGAATATTAAAATTGTTCCTCATAGACAGAAAAACACTGACATGATTGACTGGTCTTAGAAATTTACTATTTAAATTTGATCAAATCAATCAGCTTTTAAAAATGTTCATTTTCGGAAGCCTGAAAAGCTTTAAGATCTCATTAATTTAACCACAAAAAGGTAAATCTTTCATCCAAAGAAGAAGTGATTAACTGCAACATGAATTAAGAGCATCAGTGGTAAAATAAATACAGCAGTATAAGAAGAGCAAATGTGATTCCTTAAACCTTATTAATGAGCCTAAATAGCTGCAGGAATGATCATCAAAACCGATTGGCTGATTGATTACTGTTTGGTACAGGTCAATTAATTAAAAATAAAAGCGCCCTGATGGTGAACACTGATAATTAATAGTTATAGGACTCTGAACTAAATGTTTCCCTTTGGCTGATGATGGCTTGGTAATATTGGTAATGTTGGGAACTGTTGCATCACTGTAAATATTATTTTTAAGAGTATGGTGTAGACCTGCTCTATATGTAACGTATGCTTTAATAACTGTGAAGCTGTGAAGAAATAAAATGAACCTATTTATTTGTCTGAACTCTTCTGCTGGTCTGCTGCTGTCTTCAGTCTGGAGCTCCGAGTGCCTTTCCTGGACCACAGATTCACAGCTTACTACCTTTCTCTGCCTGAAGAGATGAGGATTCCCAAGGTCAGCTCATCTTTGCAGCTGCTGTGGTGCATTCAAACCAGTGTTTGTTTCTCTGTCCGTACATGAAGTGACCTTTAGAGCGTTCTAGCGTTGCGTTGTAATGACAGCCTTGTATGTTGTGTGTAAGCAGCATGGAGTGGAGAAGCATCTTCTGAGGGACTCCTTCAAAGGTCTCAACTTGATCCCCGATGAGATCCTGTGGAGGCGCAAAGAGGCCTTTAGTGATGGTATGATGTCTGTGAAGAAGTCCTGGTACACATGCCTGCAGGAGCACATAGAGTCTGTGGTATGTGTGTTTTTTCTTGCTCTCTTATTGTACTGAATACTACAGTGGCTTTACTTGTGGATCTTGACAGAGCAGTGTACAGCGTCTTGTTTTAGACAACAATAAATCTAAAAGCCTTCACATAGGGGCTTTAAAATAATACAGTTGGTGAAGGAAGACTATTAAGCAGCTGAAACACATTATTAAACATATTATTAAACCAAATGATTCAACTAGAATGATACATACTGATAGAGTTACATCATCGTCTGTCTTAAAGCTGTAGTATAATGCTATCTGAGGCTGTGGCTGAATTCAGATATCCACCCAACTACTCGCTGGGTATGAGGAGTCAAAAAGCACAAGAGCAGCATCAGACAGGATGTAAAGCCTCATTTCGTTGCTATAGATATGGCCTCTACCAAGATGATGAACCACTAATCAGTTTTTTATGGAGCCACTAAAGGGACATGACATAGACAAAAACAAAAAAGTGGGGGAAAAAAAAAACTGTACGTATCTTATGCTCACGAGAAACTTTCTCGTACAGAGAAAGTTTACATTTTAGAGCATGCAATGAGTTAATAGAGGGATCATTTACATTATCATCTCTTACTGGTTGATGATACTGTCAGGTATATTTCATGTTTTCAGGAAAGTGAATAAATCCACCTCTGC
The DNA here is from genome assembly GCA_023238725.1 of Scortum barcoo. NCBI lineage: Eukaryota > Metazoa > Chordata > Actinopteri > Centrarchiformes > Terapontidae > Scortum > Scortum barcoo. Next base: position 1,903,277 of record CM041548.1, on the reverse strand, counting down.
TCTGCCGTTGTTCTCTTTAGATGACGCTGAAGTTAGCTTCATATTCACAGTTTCCAATGTGGCAGTTTAGGGGAAAGTTATAATTAAATTAAGTGAATACGCTGACTAAGTGTTTGTCCATTGATTGTCTGTTTTTTGTACCTCTTATTGATGTGAAATCATTTTGGGCATTTTAGGTCAAACATTAACTTTATCTGAGACCCACTAATTAGTTTTTGTATAACTTTATTCCAATCGGAAGGTGTGAATCTGAACGCACGAGAAACTTTCTCGTGCTCACGAGATACATAGTTTTTTCACTTATTTTTTTTTTTTTTTTTTTTTTTTGCACATGTCCCTTTAGGGGCTCCGTAGTTTTTGAATATTTATCTGAACAGAATTCACATTGGCAATCTGTCACATAAACCCTGACTACGTGAGTAGAATTGACAGAAAAATTAAAGACTTCCTGGATGTCCACAGACAGACCCTGTAAAGTCCCCATGAACTTAATGAATTGTGGATCTGAACAGCCCGAGGCACCTTACAGGGTACACACTCATCAAGCCTGTGTGAGGGTCTGGACACTGGTCTGCCCCCTTACTCTCCATTAGTAGTCAGGTGCCTCCTTGTGTACTACAGTTCATTAACTTTACCGTGTTCAACAGCCTGTTCACACTGATAAACATCCACAACCACGCAGTATGTGACAGGGCATGACATGTTGATTTTATTTCATTTCCACATGAAGCACAAACAGGTACAGTAAGATGAGCCATACAGCTTAAACAGTTACTATGAAGTAACAGTGAAACACAAACACACATCCAGGAGCTGAGAGGAAGGCCAAAGGTCTGCTGTACATAACAAAGACACAGTGTGATATTATTTTGAAGGGCTTGAACAATGTCAGATATCAGACTCATCAAGAAAGACAAGACAAAAACAAAAGATAACCATCCGTGGAGAAGCTGCCAAACCTTATAGTGTAGTGTAGTCAGGCTGAATCCATCGTGTCACAAACTTCAGCATCTTCATGTCTGTTAATTACTGTCGGTTGTAAAATAAGCTTATGTGCGCATTAATCCATTAATACAAGTAGACTGATGTGGTGCAGTGGACCTTGCTGGATTGTGAGAAGCCCCTGGCTCAGAATACCACTCAGAAGTGGTGCTTAGATACAGTGGGGCAAAAAAGTATTTAGTCAGCCACCAATTGTGCAAGTTCTCCCACTTAAAAAGATGAGAGAGGCCTGTAATTTTCATCATAGGTACACTTCAACTATGAGAGACAGAATGGGGGGAAAGAATCCAGGAAATCACATTGTAGGATTTTTAATGAATTAATTGGTAAATTCCTCGGTAAAATAAGTATTTGGTCACCTACAAACAAGCAAGATTTCTGGCTCTCACAGACCTGTAACTTCTTCTTTAAGAGGCTCCTCTGTCCTCCACTCGTTACCTGTATTAATGGCACCTGTTTGAACTCGTTATCAGTATAAAAGACACCTGTCCACAACCTCAAACAGTCAGACTCCAAACTCCACTATGGCCAAGACCAAAGAGCTGTCAAAGGACACCAGAAACAAAATTGTAGACCTGCACCAGGCTGGGAAGACTGAATCTGCAATAGGTAAGCAGCTTGGTGTGAAGAAATCAACTGTGGGAGCAATTATTAGAAAATGGAAGACATACAAGACCACTGATAATCTCCCTCGATCTGGGGCTCCATGCAAGATCTCACCCCGTGGGGTCAAAATGATCATGAGAAGGGTGAGCAAAAATCCCAGAACCACACGGGGGGACCTAGTGAATGACCTGCAGAGAGCTGGGACCAAAGTAACAAAGGCTACCATCAGTAACACACTACGCCGCCAGGGACTCAAATCCTGCAGTGCCAGACGTGTCCCCCTGCTTAAGCCAGTACATGTCCAGGCCCGTCTGAAGTTTGCTAGAGAGCATTTGGATGATCCAGAAGAGGATTGGGAGAATGTCATATGGTCAGATGAAACCAAAATAGAACTTTTTGGTAAAAACTCAACTTGTCGTGTTTGGAGGAGAAAGAATGCTGAGTTGCATCCAAAGAACACCATACCTACTGTGAAGCATGGGGGTGGAAACATCATGCTTTGGGGCTGTTTTTCTGCAAAGGGACCAGGACGACTGATCCGTGTAAAGGAAAGAATGAATGGGGCCATGTATCGTGAGATTTTGAGTGAAAACCTCCTTCCATCAGCAAGGGCATTGAAGATGAAACGTGGCTGGGTCTTTCAGCATGACAATGATCCCAAACACACCGCCCGGGCAACGAAGGAGTGGCTTCGTAAGAAGCATTTCAAGGTCCTGGAGTGGCCTAGCCAGTCTCCAGATCTCAACCCCATAGAAAATCTTTGGAGGGAGTTGAAAGTCCATGTTGCCCAGCGACAGCCCCAAAACATCACTGCTCTAGAGGAGATCTGCATGGAGGAATGGGCCAAAATACCAGCAACAGTGTGTGAAAACCTTGTGAAGACTTACAGAAAAAACGTTTGACCTCTGTCATTGCCAACAAAGGGTATATAACAAAGTATTGAGATGAACTTTTGTTATTGACCAAATACTTATTTTCCACCATAATTTGCAAATAAATTCTTTAAAAATCAGACAATGTGATTTTCTGGATTTTTTTTCTCATTTTTTTTTTCTGTCTCTCATAGTTGAAGTGTACCTATGATGAAAATTACAGGCCTCTCTCATCTTTTTAAGTGGGAGAACTTGCACAATTGGTGGCTGACTAAATACTTTTTTGCCCCACTGTAAGTGGACACCAAGTGTGGGTCAAGTGTGACTGCACAGAGGTGTGGGACAGCTCTGCCCACAGAAAAAGCTCATGTTTGGGTACTGGGCAGTTACATTTAGCTTGTCAGTTTGCACTACCTAAAGTGTCTCTGTTGATGTGTCGGTACAAGTCACTGGTCCATTTGTCCATTTTAACACTGTTTTTTGTGGTTGTTTTTTTAATGATGAAATAAGTCTCTTTTTCTGTCATAGTATTTGCTTACAGAGGATAATTAGATGAGATGCATTTTTATTTGCAAATGGAACCCCTCCAGTGTGGTACATAGTACAGTCCCTCAGGTTCTGACCAGCCTTGTATGTTGTCTCAGGTGAATGATGACCAGATGGAGAAGGCACACAAGATGTTCCCTCACAACCCTCCACATACCAAAGAGGCCTACCACTACAGACAGGTGTTTGAGAAACACTACCCCGGCCGAGCGGAATGGCTCTCTCATTACTGGATGCCCCGCTGGATCAACGCCACTGACCCGTCAGCCCGGACCCTGTCCATCTACAACCCTGATAAAAATCAGTGAGCAGCTCTGTAGCAGCAATGTGCCTGTGTCTGTCAGTCAGCAATATGTTGGCCTGTGTAGAACATCCTCCTTATGTCATACTTAGCTTTACTTTGTGAACTCAGACTAGTGTAAACTTGGAATAGGAATTAGTTAAACTGAGCTTGTCTAACCCCGTGTGAAGCTCTTCACACTGTGATAAAGGTATTCAGCCTTAGATTCAGCACTACTTGGTAGGCCTGCTGTTTAGGGAGTTCCAGTTATTCATATATTAACGGGAGATTTCTTATCTTATTTTCCACTGCTGCTTGTATAAGCTGTCACAGCTCTGTAGCCGCTGGAAAGCAGCAAGGCTGATGTGTGTGCTGCCGCTGTAGCCTGAAACCTCAGGATTGACGCACTTTGTTTCTACAAAGTTCTTGAGGTGCAACTTTTGGGGCTGCTTCTTTAAATCTGTAAACTCTTTATTTTGGAGTTCAGCAAATCTGTCATGTTAACAGCTCAGTCTGACAAACTCCAACGTGTGACAGACTGATGCCGCCTGAAAGTTAGGGTTAGACTGATGTATTGGGTTTAAAGTTGCATTGTTGTAATTGAAGGACCATACCTGTGTTTTTCAATGTTTTAGCCCCCTTTCGCTTTTTTTTATCATCAACCATTTTTCAAAACCTACATGTTGTCATGCATTTATTTACCACCTTGCAGGCAGCCATCGGTTTCTCTTCATTTCAACACTTTAAGCATAGCACCGCATTTGACCTAGCAGTTGCAGAAGTGTCTGTAAAACCTGTCTTGAGGAGCTGCTCACCCAACTTAAACTTTCTGAGTGCCATGGGTCTGAGCTTTGGAGTCCTACCAAGATGGGTTACATGCTGTTAAACCAGCTTCTCTCTTGTGTTGTGTTTTTTTTTTTTTAAATTATTTTCAAGGGAACAAAAGTAATTATCAGCTGCCATATGAACATCTTGAATCCAAATGTAATGGGCCATGAACACCGCAGCAGTCGTTGCCTCTTCATGTGACTAAAGATCTGAAAGGACTAACCTGCTGTAGGCTGTGTGGGCTTTCCTCTGGAGAACGAGCAGCAATGTAATGCTGGAGCTTCATAGATACTGTGGCCTCCTGAAATACTGTAGACATAAATATATTTTAATAGCTAGAGACTTCATCACTAGAGACTAGATCACTTCATACTGATCATTCAGCCTGTCTGCATTAGATGCCCATTTGGAAAAGAATCTCAATATTTTCTTGTATCTTCTATATTGGTTTAGAGTTTAACCTCATATCGAGCTGTGAACACCAAAAAGCCCGATGCTCCAGCTTGTTGACTAGTACATTATGCAATTTGTGTGAGGGACATCTTTACAGTTTCTCACGGGTGGAGGTGACTCGTGAACATAGTCAGCGACTCTGGCTCAGCTTTTCACACTGATTTAATGTCATTCCTGCTGTTTTTCTCACTGGAAATAAGGTCTTGGGTTCGGACTGACTATGCAAACAGACACTTGTGGAAAGTGTGTGTGTGTTACATAATGTTAACGCTAGGGTTGGGTGATGCAATATGTACAGGAAGAAATTTGTCAACCTTTGCCATCAATGTGAAGAAGTAACTTGATTTGTCAATAAAGTAAATTTAATTTCCAGAGACTTTTCTAAACTGTATCCATCGCCCATCCCTAGCTGGAGTGTTGAGATATGAGAGTGAGCTAAAGGAAATGGACAAAATAAGGCCTGACAATATACTGTAATTTAACAAGCATTAAGTACTACATGGAACTCAGATACTCAGGAAAAATGGAACATTGCTTTGTAGTCCTGAAAAGAATTTTTTGCAACGCTGATGTGTTGGATGGTATGATACTTTTAGTGTGTCATTTTGTTCACCTCCTAATATTTTCCTTGTCTGTGTGACTTGCTTTCTACTTATTGTCGCTGTTTCATACTAATTGCTGCTAAAATAAAATTACCTCGTGGCACTGAGGCGTGACCTCTTTTTGTACATCGTGTAGTGCCTCTGATGTTCACCAGAGTGCGCTGTCACCTCATCTTTTTCTGTTTTTCACTGACATTTCACAAGGAATTCACGACTTGCAAGCGGAGGTTGAACCAGTAAAGAAAATAATTTTAATATTTGTTAAACCACTATAACACACAGGTATCCTGTCATATCACACTGTGAACGTGATAGCTCTTCTAAAGTCACTTAAAAGCCAAAATGAGAACCTGTCCCAGTGTGTTGTATTTAGAGAACAATCAGTTGCAATTAAACAGTTATGAGGCACTATACAGTGGCTTTGGCAGTGCAATTTTCAGCATACCCTGGGGTATTGCCTTGCTTTGATGGTCCACAACAACATTTTGTCTATGTAGCTTGGCAGATGGTCAAAAACACACACATTTATCATGACACCATTTCCCCTCCTCTCGCCCTACTCTACACAAATGAAACCGGCACAGGTACAGCACTGCTACATCACTACAATGTGGAAACAGAATGATTTTATTTGACTAACAGCTACACACAGTTTGGAGAAAACAAAACCAGCGTTGGGTACCCCTCCCATGGATGAGGAATGGCTAGATAAGAAGCAGGCAGGTGAAGAGAAGACTTTAGCGACGCCTCTCGTACATCTGTATTGTGCTCCACTCATAGGAATCTGCAGAGAGAGGAAAAAGATTATTAATAATATTAATAATAATAATAAGAAGAAAAAGAAGTATGAGGTGTGGCTTTACTTGAATTTAACTCACCTGGCCTCTCTTGGCTCCTTTTTCCCATCAGTCCAACAAAAGAGTTGACTTTATGTCCTTGAAAGAAAAGAGATTTAGATTTGAAACAGTTCTCTTTGTCTAGCAACTACACAGCATAAGTATCATTTACTCAACTGTAACTAGAGCTGAATTTTAGAAACACTGAAGTCAAAAGATCAAACCCCCCGTGCAAAAAGCTACTATTAAATGGTCATCATTTACATTTGATTTTATTAATTGATTCCTAAAAATATCATTTATTTGATTTGTTTACTGAGCCATTCAGTTTTACTTTTCTGTAAAATCATTTTGGTCCAAATGTTTCACAGCTGTCTCCAGTCTACCAGGTGGAGGAAGCCAAACATTTAATAATCATTAAATGAATGTATGTGACTCATTAAAACAAAGCTCTGCCTATTTGCTAAGACTCATCAAAGATACATATTGTTTGCCTGCAGGTTGTGACCACTTTAACCAACAAGTGATTATTCAAGGTTTGAGCTCAATGGCACTTTTTATTTTGTGCTGATTTGGTTCCCTGTGGACAAAAGCAAGACAAAAAGGTAGATCCAACCAAAGTGTGAAAAATTAACCTACTTTTTGTATTTTTTCTACCTAACCATACCCTGTTAACCTCTCTGATTAATCTTGCTTCCCTTTGGGGACTATAAAACCTTCAAAACCAACCATATGCATTAAGTGATTACAAACTGTAGACTCTTCCTCCAGATGTCAAATCAAAAAATTCAAATTTATTTATTTAAGAGCCCAAAATCACAAACATCGTTTGCCTCAGGAGGGCTTTACAATCTGTACAGTTGTGACACCCTCTGTCCTTAGACCCTCGTAAGATGTCAAAACACCCACTTCCCCTGTCTTCAGTGGAAGCTGTGGCCCCATTTACAAAATGTGGACTGGGAGCATTTAACTGCTTTAACTTGAGTTCAGTGAAACCAAACCAGGTTCATTCAGACCCAAAGGGAACTCTAATGAGACACTGGGTCCTGTCAGGTTTGCCGTGATGTAAATATGATGGACAGTTGCATCACCAACTGGACCGACTGGGGCCCCTGTCAATCACAGTAATGGACTCTAATATGATCACAAGGGGAGGGGGGGTTGTATTGGATTGGGGTGTTATAAAACTATAGAGACCCCTGAGGGAATATCTTCCATTGCAAACATCAATATCTGCATTAGACTGATGAGAGTTAACGGTAAACATATAAAATACTCCCTTGACGCTTAGAACTACTGGAGAAATGACCAATTTTTTTCTTGCCACGTCTCACTGTTGTGGCTCACGCTCTTTTTGTCCCTTGACTGATTTGTGCCTTTATGCAAGCAAATTGTGTAAGAGTGTAAAGGTAGGAGGCATCCTTGTTGTAAGTGAAGGGTGAAATGCGTAGCTGCCTCTATCCATCACAAGCATAAACAATCCAATTTAACTCTCAGATGTCCTTGGGGCATCGATCCCAGCACTCTCCCTCTCCCTAATGATGAGTGATTTATAGTTATGCCCGCATAAGAGGAGAAAATTAGATGTATGCTTACTTATGCTGCGCTCTGTTGAATCACTGAGTGGGTAACTAATTTAAACTAAAAACCCCTGACAGAGAAAAAGGGAAAATCCCCTCCTCCTCATTCCTTTTTCCTTTGCGCTCCTTATCTCTTTCCTCTCCGCCACACACAGACGTCTGCTCTGGACCACCTGTCTCTCTGACAAATTAATGGGCAAAGAAAAGCAAAAACGGTGATGCACAATAATCTGTGGTTGTTGCAAGTTAATTAAACCCTGGAAATGATGTGCTCCCTCAAATTTCCCCATTCTTTCTGTACCAATGACATAAATATAAATATTCAACTTCAAATTAATAATATTGTGGGTGAGAGGATTTGCTTTTTTCCATTGGGCTTATAGAGGTTCTCTGTATTTTTTCTGAAAAAAATAATAACCTTGGGGATGTGAAAATTACACTAAAATCTGTAAAATTGAGGGATTTTAGGCTGATTTCAGTGTTTTCACAAGTCTTCATATGTTTAATTGTGATAATATTCGGGCCAAGAACACTTTAGGAGGTGAGGAGGGTACTTAGGGGGGTCTCATGGCTTCAGTATTTCTAAAATGCTGGCAAAGGTCTTGCACAAGAGAGTTTTATAAATCCATAAAAGACCACATAAATTGTACAGTTTCTCTGAAAACTGAGCCAGGTGTTTTTTTAATTTTTTTTTAATTGAACAGCAATTTCAGAGCAAGCCAAAGTGATCATGAATGAGGTATGAGGTAATACACACAACTGCTTCCTGTAGGCTGCAGTGCTGAGACTCACCTGGTAAATGATCATATTCAGTAAGCAGTTGGAACTTAACCTCTTTGTTCCAGTAAATTAAAATAATCCCATTTGATAGTGCAAGATTTGATAGACATACAAGCAGATGCACGGGCACTATGGAAGCTTAGGGATTAGGGAGAATACCCTTCTGACTTGATGTAAATTAAATAACCATATGATACTTACTTTTGCGGGGAATCTGTGCATTTGCTGCAGAAGGAAAAAAGGAGATGACAACATTTAAAAACAGGTACACAAATGGGAACAATAACTGTGCGGTGATGAGAGTGAACTCTCACCCATGGAGCGTTTCCCCATCAGGCCGATGAACTGGTGCGGCCGCGGCTTTCTTGTCATCCTCAGGAGGATTTCTCTGAATGGGTCGTTGGAGAGCCAGCCATCCTGAGGGGGAAAAAAAATCTCAATGAGTGTTCACAGAGATCCAGGCCGATAGAAAATATAGTTGTATAGCTCCTGTATCTATTGCAATAAATCTATTTACAAAGACATAACACCCTGGGGACAAAAGAGAGAAGATGTGGTCACTTAGAGCTTATCAGATTTAAGTCACAGAAACTGTAACTGTTTCTAAGTGCATCTTATTGTGACAGATTTTTTTTGTTTTATCAGGGTATATTTCCAGATAAATGTATGATTTGAACCCCCTTACACCCACAACCTGCCCTCATAAACTACTTGGAGTAAAAATCCATAAAAGGCTTTAATTTTTAACATTCATTAAGTGTTTCTATTTCCGTCTCAGGATATATTCCTACAATATGCATTAGTCTGGACCTGGGGGCCAGTAATGTCCAGCACACTACGTTGTAATGATTTACTGTGGGCTCATTCATCTGCAGTGTGGCCCCTGCCTACAGTTTAAGCTATTGGCAAGCAGCTTGGCTCGTTTCCAACTCACAATGTCAAACACAGGACGTGCATTTCATGTCAATGGAGATTGTTTAGGCTTCAGCCCCCTGCGTACTGAGCACTTGAGAGTTTATCTAATTTCTTAGTGGCTTGATGCTCCAAGCACTGCAACAGTCTGCATCTTCCTGTTGGGTACTACTGATTCCTAAAATCTATTCTTATTCATTTATTTTCTTTAATTATGATGGACAGTTTCACCCGTTTCTGACAGAAATCAGCTTGTTCCCAGAATGTTTTAATTAAAGTGTAAAGTGTAAATAAAGTGTATTATATTTCATTGATAGCCTACGAATGAATTTGAATTTTCTTCATCTGGTGTATATTTAGATTGGTACTTCATTAGGAACATGAATGAAGCTGCACTGGGAACAGCTGGAATGATCTCACACTGGCAGGTTTGTTAGTTTTGCAAAGTCCAGCCTTAAAATGTAAAAGCTTGAAGCTGAAGGCGATTCACTTAAAGAGAGAGAACCGTAGTCAGCTGATGATGGTGTGTTACACTGCACATAATAGTCTAGTCTGAAGTCTAACTAATTAATCATGTATTATTAAAGATTAAACATTAAAGATTAAAAATTATTATGTGGTTAATGGAGACAGCAAAGTAGAAATTACATAAATCCATCAGAACGAGTCTTAAAAAATCCTGACAGAAAACATCTGATTTTATAACCCACACATCTCATACTTCATCCCATTCAGCTTCATCCCCATTATCTCATCATCATCATTATTACTGCTCAGCTTTATTCACAGAAATGCAGTTATAAAGTGGGGGTCGGGTTTAGTAGCAAACTGTGTCATCTGATATGAGGATTAACCATACTTTTGTAAACTGACCTCCCCAGGTTAAATAAACTAAAAAAAGACCACTTTATCACACAGCTTACATTTACACTCTTTCGTATTTGTCTTAAACAAACTTACAGTCACAGGTTTGTGCAGCTTTTATCCAAAATGTAAGAAACAAGTACTTTATTTTGATGCCTACCCTTTTTTCCCTTCACATTTGTGGCATATGTGAAGGCTTAAACTGAGAACAGAAATAAACCCTACTGTTTACCTGAATTTGATTACTGCTCGTCCAGTAGTCAGCCTCTTCTTTTGGGTCGTTTTCTTCGCAAAAAACTTGGGCGACGGCAAAAAAAGCCATTAAAACTGGCAAAAGCAACAACTTCATGATGCCAGATGATGCCTGTTTTTTTTTTCTTTCTTTCTTTTTTCTCTGGACGCAGTTAAATTCAGTTAGACTCACTGTTAGACACGCTGATCAACTTGAGCGCAGTAAAAACAGAGAAATGAGCCAGGTGTGAGGCAGCAGCAGCTCGGTGTCCTCTCTCTGGGCTCAGCAGTAGTCCATGGTGTGCGTCTCCAAAGCTCTGCGCGCGCTCAGCGTCTGCACCGGCTCTCGTGCGCTCCTCCTGTCCACAGAGCCCCGCGCGCGCTCCTATATAGCAGCGGTGCTCGGTAACGCCGTTACAGCGCGGGGATTACCAGACCAGTCACGAGCGCAGCGGTGGAGTAATTGTTGAGATGACAAAGTTACAGTTACCACATCACGAAGTATGTGCGTCACTGGGCATCCTGCCCCTTAAGTCTCACTGTCATCTGATGCTATCATAAATGTGTGACAGCACTGTAACTAGGTATTGAGTTAAATGATGGTTTAATCATTCATCACATCATAAAGCTCCATGGAGCCTCAAAGTGAGGGGGCCATATGTTATTCTTCTTTACTTGGAAGAAATCTTGTGCACCTGGAGAATCTATTTGTATTTATGTGTGTATTGTTGCTCAACACTCCACTGGCAATTAATTTGAATTCATAGCTAATTTTTCTCTGTGTCTAATACATATATATATATATATATATATATATATATATATATATATATATATATATATAGTGATTTTAGCTACTTTTCCTGCAAACAGTTGTTCCATATCACCTGAAAGTTTAGGGCAAAATGATATTTTTCAGTCCTATTGACATCTTGAAAGCAGAGATGACTTGTGTGTGTGTGTACACAGAATAACGTAGCTGAGTCTGATGACGCACTTGGTTTTACGTAGCTTTTGGACTTGACTGCATTAAGGTGGGTACATCTATTTTTTTATTTGATTAATATTAACTGTATTTGTATCATTTTTATGTTGACTTTAGCGTCATCTTACACCCAACGCCCTGTGTATTTTATTATATAGCCTGTATACCTACAGCTCAAAGAAAATAGTGTACACAAAGCTCTCATATCAAAGCCTGAAGGGAGAAGGGCGTGTGACCTCAGGGTGCCACTGATTTACATTAGAAAAGCTGTTTTTTTCAAGAGAGGGATGTTCAGGATGAATGGAGGACTACACTGTCACACCAAGTTCAGGGTCCACAAACCTCAAAGAGTGCTTGATTTGCTCAAGTGCCTTTATTCTATTAACAATAACTTCATTTTATTTACCCATGTACTATTGGCAAATGCAAATGTTTTCCCTGGGGTGGGAATGGATTTCAGTTGGTCTTCTATGGCGAGTGTTATTCATTTATTTATTCAATTAATCCACAATGTAATACCAATTAATATAAACAAGAGTGTTTTTGAAGGAGGCTTCACATTGACTGACTCTATTTGACCTTGATATGCTGTATATTTTTATTGATATATTTAGATTAAGAATTAAGAGCCATGAGCTTTGAGTTCAAACCATGAACATGTTTATATTTCTCCAACATGCCTGATTGTGGGACACAAAAAGTGAAGAGGTTCCATTGAACTTTCTTTTGCAGGTGAAGTGACTTATCACTACATGCGGGCTTCATGGTCACACAGCCACTCTGGACTGGAATTTAATCATCCTCACAACTGTGACAGCTCATCCAATTAACAGACGGAAGGGGGAGGTGAGGAGAGAAAGCTGGAGAGAGAGAGGTGATGGAGCTGTTGGAACCATAGGAGAGTTACCATGGAGGAGGAGAATGATGGAGAAGAAAGATGTAGGTGGTAGAAAGAGCAGGGTGACATTAAAGTTGGGGTACAGAGATAAGCAGATATGTAGATTTTGTGGAGCGATGTGGACAAATAGGCCATCAGTCCAGAGAGACTGTTAGCAGTCATTACCAGTGTGTGGGTAATACAATCAGCTGGATTGTGTATTTGTTTACTGTGGACACTCCTCTAACTTTGATGAGGCATCCAGTAAAAAAAAATGGCACTAAGAGATACATGAATATATTAGACTGTAAGTTGATTTTGTGCATGGAGTGAATCCAAAGCAGACCATTTGATGGCAGAGACGATGTTAAAGCAACACAGTGTCAATAGTTAATACATTAGCAAGTTGAATTAGAAAATCCCTAGTGTAAACAGGGATTCTACCAAACATTCAATTTATATTTAAATTAAAATAGCTTAGAAGATGCTGAATAAAAAAACATAGTTGTTAAAATATTAACTATTGTGAAGAAAAGATCCTTTGATCTTACATGGAAATGTACACAAAAGATCAACCAATTTCTGTATTTTAGTGAACTGCAATACTTGCCTAATACGTAATATAATATAAGACATTGTCAAATGAGGGAGGGAGGTAATTAATTTTACTGTAATTACACTGTCTACCAATTAATGTGGTAATAATTTATTGATGTTAAAATGATACATGTGGTACCAATACCAGCTACCCTCATGCCTGTGAGCCTCTAACTTCCTCTGATCTTGGGCCAGCTAACCTCCCACCTTCACCTTAGTTAGTTAGCCTGTTGCCTGTCTCTCTACAGCCAACTTATCACTCAAGAGATGAGACAGGCAGCAGACTTCCCCTGCTGTCTCCCCTCACTAAGCTGGCCTGGCCTCCACGTGCCTCTCCTCAGCTGGATAACACACGTCTGCCTCTGGCTATTACACCACCAGCTTCTCCTGAGTCAGCTCGACGGAGCCACTCTGAAGAGGAGGGATGAGTCTGAATATTGGAAAAAATGGCCAAAAAGTGAAAATCTCTCTGAAGTTTTTGGACAGAGTGTTGGAGAGGCAGAATGCTGCATTGCAGAACAGATGGCTGTCAGCTTGAATGCAGATCAGAGAGCGGAGAACCTGGAGTCTTCAGTCGCAGCAAACAGCTTTTGCTCATGATGGGCAGACAACTGGACAGCAGAGATGGGGAACTGATGATGTGGTTGGTGATTGGCAACCAATGGCCCTATTGGGTGTTGGAGGAGGAAGCCAACAGAAACCAGACTTGGCGGCCAGACTTGGTGGAGCACTTGTTAGCTGTAGTGCAGAATCGCCTGACACCCTGTGAAACTGAGAAATCCTTGGACTCCCTGCTCTTCAGCCTACCTCACTCGTCTGAGCCAGTGTGGCCAGCACATACTTCTCCTTAGCCAGATAACCCATCACCTGCCTTCCCCTAACTGGCTATTTCTTCTCCAGCCTATCCTGAGTTAGCTAGAGGGAGCCACTCTGAAGAGGAGTAGTGAGTCTGGAGGTTGGGAAATATGGACACATGAACAAAAAATCTGGCTGTAGATTTGGGTGGACTGCTGGACAGGTAGATGGTTGGAGTGCAGGGCATATTGCTGGCATCTGGTGTGCAGAACAAAGCACGTGTGACTGGAGTGCAGGGGAGTCAGTGTTAGCCAACATCTTTAGCTCATGGAAAGCAGTTAAATGGAAATCGGACACAAGGGGAACTGATGATTTGACTTGGCATTGGTGGAGCTGGTTGACCGATGATCTTGTCCCAGAAAAACAGAAATCTGGGTGGAAGTGTTGGAGCAGAGTTCTGGACAGGCAGAACACTGGAATGCAGGACAGATAGTTGGCAGCTAGAATGCCGGGCAGGCAACAAGAGTGCAGGGGCTGACTGTCCTCCTACCTGCCACTGAGTAAGTTAGGGAACTCCAGCCCACATCCCAGTCTTGGAATCATTACCTTCTTGCCAACTCTACAAGACCTGATGCAAACAAACTCACAAAGTACATCACCATGTTTTCATTCATTTTAAATTAAAGACAGTGATAATTAAAATGGGGCTAACACATATTGATTTTCTTTCTGGTTACAACATGTTCAGCAGATATTTCAAATTCAAATTCAAATTTATTAATTTAGAGCCCAAAATCACAAACATTGTTTGCCTCAGAGGGCTTTACAATCTGTACAGTTGTGACACCCTCTGTCCTTAGACCCTCGAACCGAGTCAGGAAAAACTTCAAAAAACCCTTTATGGGAAAAAGAAGAAACCTGAGGAAGAGCCACAGATGAGGGATCCCTCTCCCTGGGACGGACAGACGTGCAATAGATGCCACATGTACAGAGAACATCATCAATCATATTATGGAATTATACATGAGTCGTAATAAGCTGTAGCTATACTGAGTTCATTGGTTTAGTCCATGTATGAAGATATCACAGGTAATGGAAATGAGTCTGTGAGTCCAGGTGCATCTCTAGATGTCCTCATATGGAGCTCTGGGCCACTCGACCTTCTCTCCACAGCACAGACACAGATCATGTCCCCACCAGGCCAGTGAACCTCAGACAGATGGACCACAAGCAGAATCAAGTGAGGAACCTGCAAGACTGGAGAGAACAAAGAGGACCGGGGCTCCGGCAGTAACATGCACTTTACAGGACATAAGAGTATTCACATTAACCGCTTTGACACTTTAACCAATTTAACTACTTTAACCAGTTTAGCCACTTTAACCAGTTTCTAAAAGTGACTCCAGTTTGCACTACTACCATAATAATGAGTAAGAGGAAGCAAAGGAAGAGGAAGCAGAGAAAGAGGAAGCAGAGACAGAGGAAGAGGGAGAGGTGCCCTGATGCATCATGGGAGCCCCCCGGCAGTCTAAACCTATAGCAGCATAACTAAGGGCGAGCCTGTGCCCACCCTAACTATAAGCTTTATCAAAAAGGAAGGTTTTAAGTCTATTCTTAAACACTGACACTGTGTCTGCCTCTCGGACCCAGACTGGGAGCTGGTTCCAGAGAACAGGGGCCTGATAGCTGAAGGCTCTGCCCCCTAGACTACTTCTGGAAACCCTGGGAACTACAAGTAAGCCTGCGTTTTGGGAGCTGCAGCGCTCTAGTCGGTTGATAAGGAGTTATCAATTCATTAAGATATGATGGTGCCAGACCATGTAGAGCCTTATATGTGAGGAGTAGGATTTTAAAATCCACTCTAAATTTTAGAGGGAGCCAATGCAGAGAAGCCAAGTACTGGAGTAATATGGTCTCTTTTCCTGGTTCTAGTCAGCACCCGAGCAGCGGCATTCTGGACCAGCTGTAGAGTCTTTAACGACTTGTTTGGGCAGCCTGATAAAAGTGAATTACAATAATCCAGCCAGGAAGAGACAAATGCATGGACTAATTTTTCAGCATCGCTTTGGGACAAAAAGTGCCGAATTTTTGCGATGTTGCTTGCAGGTGGTAAAAGGCAGACCTTGAAATATGCTTAATATGGGTGTCGAAGGACATATCCTGATCAAATAAAACCCCGAGGTTCCTTACAGTGGTGCCGGAGGCCCAGTTAATGCCATCCAGCAAGGCTATCTTAGGAGAAAGCGTGTTCCTCAGGTGTTTCGGACCTAATAGGATCACTTCAGTTTTATCTGAGTTCAACAACAGGAAATTTCTGGTCATCCAAGCCTTTATATCTTTAAGGCAGGCCTGGAGGTACACAACAGGTTCACAACAGGAGGTAGTGCAGTTAATTTTCTAGCACGAGAACCTGATGGCAGTGACCGATATAAGCTGAAACAAGGTATCCCTCTCATATACCTATGCAAGACCTGCTTCTACATATGCAAGTTGTTTTGTCATTGCTAAAGCACATAAATGTAGATGGCCATTATTCATAGGAACACCAAAATTGCTTGAATTGAAAGAAAAAGCAGCTGCTTTCAATAACATATCTTGAAATGACATGAAGTACATGTAAATTCACAAGGAGCAATTCACGTGAAAGTATTAGCTACAATATGAGGTTGAAGGACATATACAGTTAATGTTGTTGTCCAGTGTTAAGATATTTTTTTGCAAGTAGGCTTTAATAAAATCAACTGAGAATACATCATTATTTGGTCTAAAGAATTCTTAAAATGAGAAAGACTGAATGTTAGGTCATGATATATATATATATATATATATATATATATATATATATATATATATATATATATATATACATACATAGCAAACTCTTAGACCCAATCTGATCTGTGGAAAATCTACCCAGGCTTACAGTGCATACATTTTCAAAGAAGAAACCAGATCTGAAAGGATGCAGTGGACCACAACAAACCCAACGGGGGAGATAACACCACTGCTGGCAACAACATGGTATTATCTCTATTGTTGTGCTTGACTGCATTTTGGATTGGGTCTAATTATCCAACTATTACAAAGCAGTTGCAGTCAAATACAGTAGCAATACATGTCATTTCTTGTGCAAAGAGTGGACTGAGTCCCTCCCTCTCAGGCAGCCTCAGTTTGGTTTTTAGGTGAAGACTAGAGCACCACACTAAACAGTGAAAACTCAGCAGAACCACATTGGTGTGAAAGCACGTGTAGTTTGGTCCCAGCCCAAATAGGGTCTCAGATACTAGGAATCAATAAGGATTTATCTAGCTCAACTTGATGGAAAGCAACATTAAGTACAGCACATAATTTTAAGTTTATACAATATATTTTGATACACAAAAACAGACTCTAGGAATTTCTGTCTCACTTGATCAAAAAGGTGTGTGAACACAAATATATTTCAGTATGTGCTACAATTTCTCAGCCTGTGTTTGAACTGATATGCACAGCTTTGTCTTCAAATACATTTAGAACTCACTCACTGTCAGTTCCTCCATTACTCTGTAAAAGTGTCACTTTTGGGGTAGAAACAATAGCTTTAGCACTGTAAAACAATGCTTATATTACTAATTGTGCTTATCTATGGTGCTGGAAAATTCCAGGAAGATTCATGTTGTTCTTGGGACAACCCAAGAAATAGCTAGGGATCAATTTTGGAATGTCACCAAAACCGTCTCTTTCCCTATGTGGCTGAGTGGCTTTCTATGCTGGCAGTTTGGTTGCATGAACAATGCTGTGACCCTCTGATGGAGTTGGTCCCTGGGCTCCATCTAGATAATGGATGCTCACTTGTGGGTGGGTGGCCGGTGTGAGAGGAATATTGATAGGAAACAAGCCTCACCATAGAGTGAAGTCTTCTTTTAGTATGAGTCAAAGACTTTCCATCCATTAAATCGCTATTAAAAACAAATAATCATGTTCCTGTGGAATGATGATGAGGAAATATTAAAAGAGTTAATATATCAAAGGAGTGTATCAACTGTGGTAAAGCTGTGGAGACTACAGAATAAAAATATTTCAGGGTGAGCGGGGGTGCTTATGACAGTGTAAGTGAGGGTTGGAATGTAAATCATCAGGTGAACTTAGAGCTTCACTTTTCATGTCTCTGTGATTTAATTGTAATAAACAAATAAAGGATGCTGGGATAACGACATCATGACGCCGATTTGTAAAATCTGAATTCTTCCTTTGTCAGGTTTGTCAGACGAAAAGATTCAGAATTCAGGTTCATAACCCTCCACACTTTTTGAAGGATTTAGCTACAATCTGATTTTGTCCCCAGAAAATGCCCACAAGCTATGACCTTTGTAGAGTTTAGTGATGCAAAGTGAAGTGGCTGTGCTTGGCAATCAAGCACACATCACCAGAAGTGGGGTTTTGCTTCCAGTGTGAGAGGCATTTGAATAAATCGATTTACAACTGTCAACTGTACTTCACACCGTCAACTACAGTAAGCTATTGTTAGCTGCTAAATGTCAAGTACATCTATAGAACAAAACAGGATGAATGCAGTGGTGGGGGAATCACATGGGTCTTGTTGGAGTGGAAAAAACTCTTTTGTGTGATGCTTTCATAAGTGGACAAGCACACATAAATCACACACGACTGCAATGTTTGGAGGCTGTGAGGACATTTTAATTTTCCCAGATGCTTCAAGAATGAGTCACACTATGTGACATGCAGGAATTTTTTTGCCACAAATGTTACACCTCTCTTCTGCCCTTCCCAACGTTGCACACCAAACACACACACACCCATTTAAAAAAATCCCCATAGGAATAAAAGAATGAATCACCTTTTGAATGTTGCTTAGGGGTGACTGCCCTTCAGTAGCACTGAAGGCTGAGTTTAGAGGAATTTTAATCAAGATGGTCCAGATGGGACACGTCAACTCTAACTTTGCGGCTCTGCAGGATGCTCTCTCAATGCCACTCATTTCTTACATGAAGCAGTTCTCACCTCCAAGCTTCTACTCCTGTACTTCTCTTCAAGTGTGCTGACACAAGGCCAGAGAGATATTCCTGGATTTGTCCCATTCAAATTCATCACTGCAGCTATAGGCAATGAGCCTCAATAAAACATTATATCTTTCCATTTCCAAGGATGAAATGAGATTAGTAAAAACATGCTTAGTAAGCAATATATTGATCTTGGTCTAGATTTTACTGGTCTGCACATTTTATTGTTTTAATATTTTATTGTTGTGCATTTCAGTATCCCTGCACCCAGGCCTGAACAAACAGCAGCGTTAATGGGCAATAAACCATTCTGCAAATATGAAGTGTGTGAGTATCAATTCGCTGATTGTGTCCCTTTGAAGGGTCATTTCAATATCTCTGTAGTAAGTATTATAAAACAACAGTATCTTCAGATGTTTTAATCAATTGAGGCTTCTAATCAACAACCAACTTAAATAAATAAATCCACAAGTCAATTTTGAGAAGTTTTGACTAGTTAAGGGTCTAACTAACAAATCTGAGCACATAATGGCCAGCAGGGGGAGACTCCACTGGTAGCACAAAGAAGTTATATTGTATAAACACATAATGCACAGAAAATGACTACACTTCTCAATTGATTTATCACTTCAGTGAACATTTTCCTAATGAGTTTATGGTCTCGCTTGTATCAAGTCTTCTAAGACAGCATGATGGTCATTTAGTAAATTATGGTCCCATTTGAAGTAACATAGACGATAAAGCAGGGTATGTTTTAGGGCATGGCTACCTCGTACTGGACACCTGCTACCACAGCAAGCTGTCAGTCGGGATAAAGGGATAGAAATGTGTATCCCTGGCCTGTGTACAACAAGAGTCACTGTTAGTAGTTGGCTGCTAAGTTTTATTTCAGTAAGTACATTTTGTTTTAAGCCTGTTTTTGACAAAATTACACAGCCAAAGTTAGCATCCCAGTTGTATCACAGTAATGAATTATGGATGCACCTTGCTAACCAAGCTAGCTGGCAAACACCAACATGGTAACCTCGCTCCTCCCAACACTGCCCTCACATCCAAATATGGTCAGTCATGATTTCAACCCTGATTCAATTAATAAATCTACCAGGAGACGTGTTGGCAGAATTTATTTAATTCAGATTTTATTTTCTCTAGGTCGATTCCTGATTCACACCACTGAATAATCTGTTTATTAGTAATTATCATTAAATATCCGTAGCCATCACACAGCACCACTAACAATACAAGCACTTCTAAATTCAGAATGGGCACTTCTTTGCATGGTGGCACAGCTGCAACTTCATTAATTTCTTTATCCTATCATGGGATAGGACAGGATCAGTCAATGGCAGATGATACTCTGTACTTTTATACACATCTGACAAATACAATGTAACACAGATTCTAAGTTTATCTATTCAAATCATTTGGAATAAAACAGCTATATTCATAATCCATCAAATCTGTAAGGACATTTTTATTTTACTATTGGTAGAAGTCCAAAGTCTGCATATCACACATTGCAAACTTGATCCACTAATCAGTGAAATAAAACATGTTGACTGTGCCTGTTCATTAGAAACATTACTGATATGCTCAGCTCTGCATATGTTTTCTTTAATCTGTGGGAAATCCCAACACACATATTTTATCATGTGTTCTACCAGTTAGGCGAACTGCAACCAAGTTACTGAGAGCTTCATTTGCTTCTGTAACCTTGCGCATAAAACCAAATCACCCTGTATGTAAAGCCAGAGATACAGGTGGTGCAGCATGAGAGTGAGTGTAATAGCCTACAGGTGTTTTACCCTCTTCGGCACAGCAGTGAGCAGTTACTTTGACTATTGCTTTCTGTGATTAACTTGTGTTTTGCTATTTGTTGGTGCTCTCTAGCTCAGTTATTCAGAAGTAACAGTTTCATCAGTTGCCCTCATTCAGCACAATGACACAAGATTAATTTGAGATTAATTTATGCAAAACTTGCTGCCAAATATGTGTGCACCTGCTCCATCAGAGATCTTTTCCTTGAGCAGCAGCACTCACAGGGTGCAGATTGAACCGGCACTGTAAATTGTGTAAATTGTGTAAATGTGTATCTGCCAGTGGACTGTTTCATGATGAGGAGCTCAAAACCTGTCACTGTTTTAAACATCATTCAGTTGTGATAAAGGTTAGACTATCAGAAGTATATCAACAGTCAATACAGTGTCTTAATCACTGTCCAAGCTGTGGATCCAATGCAGTAGTTTAAATTTGCTGTTTGGTAACTGATATTGTAAGCCTAATTTACAACATATAGAGACACACAAAGGTTAGAGGCCTGTAATATTTCCCTGACAGTACTCTGTTCACTGGACCTTTGTCCCAAAGTAGAAACACAAATGTGCCCCGTAACTATTTAGGAACTACATAGTTTACCTATTCTTATTTAGTTCTTGCGGAAGATGACATACACAGCAGTAAACCAATAAACACTGCTTTATTCATTTTCTTGGAGCTTGTCAGTGTGTATATTCTTGTTTCGCATCTCATGCTGTATACAGTGTTATACTGTGTGTTTAATATGTCTGTCATGTCATCATAAATGGCTCACTGTTGACACAAGTGTACATGTAGCATTATCATTGTTATCATGTAATTGTGAGTTGTAAATAGGTGGAGATGATTTATAAAGTCATAGAGTATATTCTTAAATGAATCATAGTAACTAATAGTAATAACAAATAAACTGTGTAAATGTATTTTCATACAGGCTGTATAGAGTGTAATTA
Organism: Scortum barcoo; assembly: GCA_023238725.1. Classification (NCBI taxonomy): domain Eukaryota; kingdom Metazoa; phylum Chordata; class Actinopteri; order Centrarchiformes; family Terapontidae; genus Scortum; species Scortum barcoo. Next base: position 1,881,863 of record CM041548.1, on the reverse strand, counting down.
TCCTTTATCTACCAATATATACGTATTGACAACTTTGTGTACATATGAACTTATTGCTTTATCTATACAATATTTGTTTCAATAGTCTGTACAGTTAAATACCATACCAACATTTACTGTATATAATGTATTTAAAATTTATACTGTTTCTCCAGCTGTTGACTAACATAACTATATTGCTGTAAGTACAGTCCCGTATGTTGGCCTTACCATTTATATCTCATCGTTATTATCTCGATAACTGAGTTTATTACCTTACTGCTTGTTAAGCTCTGACTAACAGCGCTGACATTCTCTGCATGTGTCAATACCTGGTCAATAAACTCGATTCTGAAGTGAGCTGTAGTCATAATTCTTCTATGGACACGTGTATGAGCCCAGTGAGGGCAAGGATTGGTGATCTCCAAAAGGACAGCTTGCTGAATTGTTGAGAACCTTGTAGTTTGGTACAGGTTGCAGTTTTCATTGCAAACACTTTCATAAGTGTTTGCAATGAAAACTGCAACCTGTACCAACCTGACTTGTTGCATGAAGTCTGTAAGTCAGATTGTAAGTGATTGATGGTGCCATTGGTTTGGACAGGACAATCTCTGGATGGTGGTAGTGATGATAGCACACTGTTTACATTCTCCCATTTACAAATTAAAACAATGGACTACAGGAACTGATGAGGTTCTCAGTAGTCACATGACAAAACAACTGGATTTTTTTTGTTGTTGTTTCTGGTGATTTTAATCAAAGAGACCTCAGATCTGTTTTACTTGAATTCTACCCCCACAAGAGAGAGCTCAAAACCAACAACACTCTCAACAGAGTCAGCTGTTACGTGTACTCCACCTCCAGAGAACCAACCACTGTTGGTTTCCACAGCGATTTTCAGAAAATACAGTTTCTTTGTTTTTGTGGTAAAAACATTAAAGATTAAAGTATGATTATATAAGAACTGAAAAAAATGTATGCATGTGTAACCAGTGTCCCTGTCTTATTCCTGGCCAATCTGAATGAATGCACCTCAGAATGATGTCATTCTGTTGTTTCTACGAGCAATGACGAAGAGGACGAAGCCCAGACATTATCAATCACACTCAGACAGGGGAATACGCAGGAGCTCCCCTGGCACTACAACCACGACAGTGAAGCAACACAGTAAGAGGGAGTGTGTGGCCCTCATTCAGTCCCCACCCCGCTGTCGCAGTCTTTAACTCAATTGACAAGAAACCTCCTGCGTCAGAATGTCTGAGTGTTCCTGTAAAAGTACAACCACTTTTTTGTGCTTAAGTTCTTCTGTATTTTTAGCCGAGCCAGAGAAAGCTTTTTTACCTTCTCACGCTGTCGCAGTATTGAGCCCTGTCACGGCAGGATGAAATACAGACTGCATACCAAAAAAACTGCATCCAATCAGGGTAATGAATTCAATAGTACTGCAGCTGCTGGCTACGGGCCTGTTCAGGGTGAATGGGTTTGCCCATTTAAAATTGACATATAGGGTTGGAATGGACTTTTAGATACAAAAGCAGAGCTACCAGTTTAATTGGATATTCATTCATACATTTATCCATTCAGTAAGATATCATTGTTAGTGCATCTGCACCCTGGTGGCCGTTAAGAGGCATTGCAGAGAGAATACACAGATCCAGGATCGATGACTCATCTTCTCTGTAATACAGGCAAACCTAATAAAATACTTTGTGTCCATAAATTCAATTAGCTTTAATAATAATAATAATAATAATAATAATAATAATAATACTAATAATAATAATAACATAAAAGTATCTTATATTAAATATGATATAAAAGAAAATCCATGGTAAAATAAAAAGCTGTGCTTGGTGTTGCTGTGCTGAATTGCAGCAAGGATCATGTGAATGTTGTTTAATGTAATTTTGCTTTTTGGCCAAAACTATAATAATACTGGACAATTAAGAATTTGCAAAGTCAGTACACATTATGTGGGATTCATGAATGTCCATGTGCAAGACGCTGTGCCAATCCATTCAATAGCTGTTGAGCTCTGTAGCAAGCTGTAGACACAACACTGACATGATCACTTTTAAAGTTGTTCATGGTAAACATGTTTCATGTACACATTATGTATTTGTTTTTATTTATTTTATTTTTAGACAGTTAAAATACTGACTAAAATAAAAACTGAATAAAATATCATATCTAATCATATCTTTATATGCTAAATACTCCACCAGCTAGTTTTATCAAGACAGAAAACAGCTGGAGCTGAGGTTGATGAGAGTCATAACAATAAAAACCGTAACAGTAAAAGTAAAACACTAACCCTTTGCATTCATCTGACCCATGTTAATATATAAATATTAATTAGAGCATTTTAAGCTTTAAATCACAAGAAAGGTCAAAGAAACTAAAACATTAAGCTAAAAAAAAAGAAGATGATTGAATGAAAAGGACTTTTCAGATTTCACATGTAGGAGCATACATTTTGAAAGGAAAGAATGATTTCATTTGATTTTTCTTGGTGCCGAGGAGATCAATATGTGGTATTTTGATTGACTATGAACAAACTGCAAGTCATTATGCTGCACTTAATTAGAATTACATACATCGTTTGCATCAGAAATCAGTTTATGGCCTGTTGCCCTTCCTCTTCAAAGACATCGACCCACCCATCACCACATGTACTATACACTTCTATAGGTTTTCTTTGTCCACTTTTAGCAGGATATATACTATCTTTAGTTTGCTGCTCTTTATGTATTGGCAGGAAATAATTTCAGTACTGAAGATATTTTTGTTAATACCTGACACCACTCACAGTCTGTAGCTCCAGTATTATTCCATCTTCATGTTTTTCTCTCAAGGTCTCATGTTGATATTCAAAGAAAAATATCTGCTAAAGGTCACAGATGATTGCAGTTTCCTGAGCTGCCATTCCACAGGCTGCATCATTTGAACCTTATCTCTGTGATTTCAGTCAGTGACATTCACACATACAGTGTGCATGCTAGTGTCCAAATACTAGTTTTACGGTATTTGAATACTGTATACTTATCATACTGTATATTCCCTTAAAAAGGAATGGTAAAAGGAACCACCTGCAGCATTATATTATATTGTGGTATCTAAATTATGGCTTCTAAACATGATCTATTCATGTAAACGAGGCATTATTTACACCCAGACATACAGTCTGTTGGCTACTGTTGCATTTCCTCCAAAGTGTTGACAAACTGTAAAAAGTTCATTTCCTGTTCATTGGCTGGATGAGGACTGGTAGCAGCACAGGTTTACAAACTAAATACAGCTGCCTGACTTTATAGTTTAGTGTCGAACCTGCAAAATGATTTTCACGAGAGATCGCGAGGGGTGATGTGGACTATAATCAAGAATTCTTTCACCCATAAAGGTTTATCACTTAACAACGGAAATTACTGTCCTTGTTCAATTATGTATTTATCATTTGGTGGGTCATTATGACGGCCATTAGATCTTAGATTTACCATCCATGGGTAAACCCCCATCAGATCTACACGCCTTTTTGTTCCAATGACTGTATCTCAGCAGTGAGATCCAGAAACAAGACCAACGAAAACACCTGTTTCGGTAGGCATCAACATATTCACTCATTTACAGTTTGCACTCTCTTTTTTGAATATCAGCTATCACAGTTTCAAAATGTGCATGAATTAGAATCAGCTCCTGCATTTTTAAACATGCAAGATCTATAATATCAACTACACCACATTAATCATGATTGAAGAATTATACCCAAGCCAAGAGCTGACACTAAAAGCAGCTGGTGTTGTCTTTATGTTTTCATTGCATAAATCGGATACATTAACTAACTGCCAGGAGCTGGTGGTGTCAGGAAAAGAATTTACTGTGTCAACGTAAGTGCTCATGCTTCCATTTAGCAAACCACTAAGCTAAGGTTCAGCATATTAAATATTGGACGGTAATTTTCTCTGTGTTCATTGTGAAAAGAGAGTGAGATAAAAAGTACTTAACAGCCAGTGAAATGGTCTCATTGTCTCATTGACCTTTTGACCTTTGGGAGGCAAGTTTAAAACCGTCACATGACATGAATATTCATGATATCAGAAGGTCAGTATCATGCCAAAGAAATGCTGTAGACTTTGATCTCGATGTGGCCTCCTCTATTTCACTAATAAAAGGCTTCAGTGTCTCTTTGTTGAACTGCTGTTCTAAGTAATCATTTCGTCATCAGACTCTGGAGAGACGGAGATATGAAATGCTCCTTAAATATCACCCTCCTACGGGGACGATTTCACGCACAAATACTTTTGCACCTGTTTCAGCATTCAGAATCATTACCAAAGTCAGTTTCTGAGCAATTTGTTCATGCTCTCAATTTGGCTTTTTCTTTCTTTTAAAAAAAAAAAAAATGTGACAATGAGTAGATACTGCATGTAAGAGGAGAACAATGTCACAATGGTGAATGTTAATGGCAAATACCTTGTTTTTTACAAAAAAAATGTGTTTGTTACTGTCAGCAGGACTTGATTAATCCAATATTGGGTCTGAGGGAAAACAGCTACCTGTGGGCCCCACATTCCCCCCACTTTAATAACCAATATATTCACTAAACTAATAGAAGTATTAAAAGTGTATTTCGACAAGATTAGGGCATTAAATTGAGTTTAAAATGTGCTTTAATATTTAGTGGCGCATGTTTCGTGGTCATTGAATGACCAGAGAATTTCTCTGCACCTGAGGGTCTTGAGGCTCTGAGGCCTGAGACAGTTGTCCTCTTGGTCTGATCAATAATAAAGCCTTGACTGTTAGTAATCAATTCAACACAACAAGGATTTTAACCATAGCCAGTTCATGAAAGTTATACATTTCCTAATATTTCATGTTAGTCTACAACTTTCACAGTCTGTGTCTCTCTCCAGACACATTCCCATTTTTCCAAAACAGTTCATGGACATTTTCTACCTGCCCACTAGATGCTGTCAGACTTCCCCCCCCAGTCCCTCCTGCCCTGCTGTTACCTGATGTTCCCACTCTCACACTTTCTCCACTTTAACCACCCTAACCCTAACCCTAATTTCCCAGCTTGGGATTAAAGGTCTATCTATCTATCTATCTATCTATCTATATCTATCTATCTATATCTATCTATCTATCAACCCTGCAGTATTTAACATCCCCACTTACTCCCTGCCAGATTGCAAAAGATTCATGTACCTCGTGAATTTGTGTTCAAGCTACCACAACCTGAACCATGTACCCTGTACCTGAACCTGCTGGTCTACCTGCTGCACTTTTTCCTGCCCCATATCAGGATCAGGTGTGAAGTGTGTGGACACCTGACGTTCTACGTGCTACGGTGAGCGTATTGCGTCATTTCCTGTTCTCCTTGCGCTAGAGCTGTGTGAATAGTCTTGAGACTCCAGAGCATAATTGTCTTAAATACTCTCTAAATTGTGTACAACTGTGACTAACCACCGCTAGCGACTTTTTAGCTGTCCAAAAGCTTAACTTTTGCGTAAAACACTTTAATTAATTTGGTTCCGTGGTTAGCTCCTTTGCTATCTCTTATTAGCAATGGCTTCTCCCTCTCCTCTCCTCCTCTCCTCTCTCCTGCTCGGTGTGTCAGATGTTTAGCTACTCCTCTGCCTCCTTTAGCGGAAATGGTACCTGTAATAAATGTAGCTTATATGTAGTTTTGGTGGCGAGGCTGACAGAGTTAGAGAAGCGGCTCGGCACCAATGTTAGCAGTTATGCTAGCGTAGTTAGCCAGTCCCCAGTAGCCGGTGCGAGCCGATCGAGTGCAGGGTTAGCATCAGCTAGCACTCCCCGGCAGACCCCGAGCAGCCGGGCGGCTGGGTGACTGTTCGAAGGAGGCAGAGCTCAAAAAAGTCCACCAAGGTTCACCACCAAGCACTTCACGTGTCCAATAAATTCTCCCCCCTCAGCGACAAACCCGCTGACAAACCAACTCTGGTTATTGGCAGCTCCACAGTCCGACACGTGAAGTTAGCAGCACCGGGGAACAGTCAAATGCATCCCTGCGGCCAGAGGGGGCGACATCGAGTCAAATTTGAAACTGCTGGCAAAGGATAAACGTAAATATGGTAAAATTGTAATTCATGTCGGCATTAATGACGCCCGATTACGCCAATCGGAAGTTGAGGAGATCTGGCCTGATTAGGAGAGATGGTATCCATCCCACTTTGGCTGGAGCCGCTCTCCTGTCTAGAAATATAGAAAGTTTTATTAGTCCTAATTCATGACATACCAGAGTTGGACCAGTAAGCAGAGCTGCAGTCTTACACGCTTCTCTGCGCCTCCATTAGAGCAGCTGCACACCCAATATAGAATAGAAACTGTGTCTGCCCAGCGACCATTTAAACTCTTAAAACCAAAAAGGGGAGTTATTCATAAAAATCTAATAAAAATTTAACACAACTGCTGTAGCAACTCAGCAACAGCATAATAAGAAAATTAAGTGTGGCCTCTTAAACATCAGATCTCTGGCCTCTAAGGCTGTTCTGATAAATGATTTGATATCAGACTCTGATATAGACCTGTTCTGCCTTACTGAGACCTGGCTAGGTCAGGAAGAATTTGTTAGCCTAAATGAATCCACTCCACCGAGTCATTCTAACGTTCATGTTTCCTCGAGACACTGGACGAGGAGGTGGAGTTGCAGCCATTTTTAATTCAGCCCTATTAATAAATTCTCGGCCTAAAGAGGGCTACAGCTCATTTGAAAACCTTATTATTACTCTTTCATCTCCAGCCTGGAAGAGCACAAAGCCAATACTAGTTGCTGTAGTGTACCGCCCCCCAGGCCCATACTCTGAATTCTTATCTGAATTTTCAGAGTTCTTGTCAAATTTAGTCCTTGAAAATGACAAGGTAATTATTGTAGGTGATTTTAATATTCATGTGGACATGGATAGTGACAGTCTTAGCACAGCATTCATCTCATTATTGGACTCCATTGGGTTTTCTCAGAGAGTAAATTCTCCAACTCACTGTCACAATCACACCCTTGATTTGGTCCTTACATATGGTATTGAAATTGAGCACTTAATAGTCTCCCCCCAAAAGTCCTGTGTTATCAGACCACTACTTATTATCATTTGAATTCCTATTACAGGACTATGCACCTCTAGAAAAATTAGTGTTCACTAGATGGTTACCTGATTGTACTAGGACTAAATTTAAGGAAGCAATTCCGACAGCATTAAAGTCAGTAAGATTTCCTAGTATCTCTGACGACTCTCATGTTTATTTGAAGCTCCTCCCAAATTGACCAACTTGTTAGTAACACCATGGACTCACTCAGAGGCACTCTGGACTCTGTTGCGCCCCTAAAAAGAAAGATCATAAAACAAAAGAGATTGGCACCATGGTTTAACTCTGCAACTCGCAAGTTAAAACAAACAACGCGACAATTGGAAAGGATATGGCGCTCCACCAAAGAGGAGGACTCTCGCCTAGCCTGGAAAGAGAGTCTCAAAACTTATAGGAAAGCCCTGTGTAATGCCAGAGCAGCCTACTATTCAGCATTAATAGAGGAAAATAAGAACTGCCCTAGGTTTCTTTTCAGCACTGTAGCCAGGCTGACACAGAGCCATAGCTCTATTGAACCCTGCATCCCCTTAAGTTTAAGTAGTAATGATTTCATGAGCTTCTTTAATGACAAGATTTTGAATATTAGGGACAAAATTTGTCAGGATCTGCCCTCGTTAGACTCCGATCCTTCAGACTCAGGAAATTTAGGAGCAGATACATTAAAACCTGACAATTGCTTAGACAGTTTTATTCCAATTGGCCTTCCCTGAATTATCCTCGTTAGTTTCATCATCGAAAGCAACAACTTGTCTCCTAGACCCCATCCCAACTACGCTGCTTAAGGAAGTTTTCCCATTTATTGGCACATCACTGCTGCATATTATTAATCTGTCTCTGGTGTCAGGCTTTGTACCCAAGTCTTTTAAAGTAGCTGTAATTAAACCATTGATCAACAAAACCTACACTTGATGCAGATGTGTTAGCCAATTATAGACCAATATCCAACCTCCCCTTTTTGTCTAAGATTCTAGAGAAAGCCGTTGCCAGCCAGTTATGTAATTATCTCCACAGTAATAGTCTTTTTGAAGTTTTTCAGTCAGGATTTAGAGCTCACCATAGCACAGAAACAGCACTTGTGAAAGTCACTAATGACCTGTTGACAGCATCAGATAGAGGGCTTCTGTCTGTACTTGTCCTGTTAGACCTCAGTGCTGCCTTTGATACAGTTGACCATCACATTCTGTTGCTGAGAATGGAAAAACTGCTTGGTATTAAAGGGTCTGCATTAAACTGGTTCAGATCATACTTATCAGATCGGTCTCAGTTTGTCCATATTAATAATGAATCCTCTGTGCATACTAAAGTCTGTCATGGAGTTCCACAAGGTTCAGTGCTTGGTCCAATTCTGTTTATTTTGTATATGCTGCCCCTTGGCAATATCATCAGGAGGCACTCCATAGATTTCCATTGTTATGCTGATGACACCCAATTATATTTATCAGTGGAGCCAGACAAAACTGATCAGCTCCTGAAACTCCAGGCCTGCCTTAAAGATATAAAGGCTTGGATGACCAGAAATTTCCTGTTGTTGAACTCAGATAAAACTGAAGTGATCCTATTAGGTCCGAAACACCTGAGGAACACGTTTTCTCCTAATATAGCCTTGCTGGATGGCATTAACTGGGACCTCCGGCACCACTGTAAGGAACCTCTGGGTGTTTTATTTGATCAGGATATGTCCTTCGACACCCATATTAAGCATATTTCAAGGTCTGCTTTTTACCACCTGCAGCGCAACATTGCAAAAATTGATTCGGCACTTTTTGTCCCAAAGCGATGCTGAAAAATTAGTCCATGCATTTGTCTCTTCCAGGCTGGATTATTGTAATTCACTTTTATCAGGCTGCCCGAACAAGTCGTTAAAGACTCTACAGCTGGTCCAGAATGCCGCTGCTCGGGTGCTGACTAGAACCAGGAAAAGAGACCATATTACTCCAGTACTGGCTTCTCTGCATTCCTACTCCTCACATATAAGGCTCTACATGGTCTGGCACCATCATATCTTAACCCTCTGAGTGGAGTCGACGGACACGCCTTGGCGTCCAAATTACAGGTCCGATTTATGATGACGTAGCAAAAAGACGCAGCATCACAGAGTCTCCGTTTCAACTTGTGTCGAAAGTGTGGACTTCAAACTACAAACCAGTTTTTAAATCGTGTTGATAGGCCAAGTAGAAACAGACTTATGATAAATAATTTACGCCGTTTTTTTTCTGAATATTGTCGTCACATTTGGCACGTTTTTGGTGCTGGAAGAAGGCTTGTGATGTGCCCCTCTGTCTTGTAATGGACAGGAACTGTTTTTTACAGTGGCACAAATAATTTGTGGCATCTTATTGTGACACCTGATTGTTTTGTAAATAGTTGAACAAAAAAAAAACGCCTGAGGCATTGCCTGCATTTTAATGTAAATAGTTGTAAATAACTGTTATTTGCTACATTTGTACATAATTTTTTGAAACTTTACAACTTATATTTGCATTCTAAGTTATAAAAATGGTTCGTTAGACATGTTTGTGGTTTTCACATTACAAAATCTAACTTTTTTATATTCGGATTTTATGTTTTTTGTGTGGTTTTAGGTCCAGTGTGTTAATACAGTATGTCAAAATGAAAAAATAACTGTAAAATCACACATGAGAGGTTGTGCTGAAAAAAATGATACCAAACAAGGCATGGTAAACAGTTCTTAAGGTGAAATATAAAAGCAAAATAAAAAGTAGTCAAAAACGGCCAATTATACCCTGGACTCCAGAGGGTTAATGAATTGATAACTCCTTATCAACCGACTAGAGCGCTGCGCTCCCAAAACGCAGGCTTACTTGTAGTTCCCAGGGTTTCCAGAAGTAGTCTAGGGGGCAGAGCCTTCAGCTATCAGGCCCCTGTTCTCTGGAACCAGCTCCCAGTCTGGGTCCGAGAGGCAGACACAGTGTCAGTGTTTAAGAATAGACTTAAAACCTTCCTTTTTGATAAAGCTTATAGTTAGGGTGGGCACAGGCTCGCCCTTAGTTATGCTGCTATAGGTTTAGACTGCCGGGGGGCTCCCATGATGCATCGGGCACCTCTCCCTCTTCCTCTGTCTCTGCTTCCTCTTTCTCTGCTTCCTCTTCCTCTGCTTCCTTTACTCATATTATGGTAGTAGTGCAAACTGGAGTCACTTTTAGAAACTGGTTAAAGTGGCTAAACTGGTTAAAGTAGTTAAATTGGTTAAAGTGTCAAAGCGGTTAATGTGAATACTCTTATGTCCTGTAAAGTGCATGTTACTGCCGGAGCCCCGGTCCTCTTTGTTCTCTCCAGTCTTGCAGGTTCCTCACTGATTCTGGTTGTGGTCCATCTGTCTGAGGTTCACTGGCCTGGTGGGGACATGATCTGTGTCTGTGTTGTGGAGAGAAGGTCGAGTGGCCCAGAGCTCCATATGAGGACATCTAGAGATGCACCTGGACTCACAGACTCATTTCCATTACCTGTGATATCTTCATACATGGACTAAACCAATGAACTCAGTATAGCTACAGTTTATTACGACTCATGTATAATTCCATAATATGATTGATGATGTTCTCTGTACATGTGGCATCTATTGCACGTCTGTCCGTCCCAGGGAGAGGGATCCCTCATCTGTGGCTCTTCCTCAGGTTTCTTCTTTTTCCCATAAAGGGTTTTTTGAAGTTTTTCCTGACTCGGTTTGAGGGTCTAAGGACAGAGGGTGTCACAACTGTACAGATTGTAAAGCCCTCCGAGGCAAACAATGTTTGTGATTTTGGGCTCTAAATAAATAAATTTGAATTTGAATTTTTGTTATGCTGTGGATTTAATACAACTTCAGCTTTTTTATAGCTTTCCTTTTGTTAATACATCAGTGAACTGTCCCTGCCTGCTTCTATTGCCTCCATTTAGGTTGTATTCCTTGCTGCCTCACACTCACCAGACGTGACAATATCAATGTTTCCCAACCGGTGGGTCAGCAGCAAAAAGGCCCCTTTTCTGAACTGTTGTCTTCCCTTAAAACCCTTGTTCACTTAGCAAAATACAGTCATGTGACACCCCATTAAATAGTCAACGCTTTATTAAAAAATGTTCACATAACAATGTCTAATCTTGTTTTTATTTATTTCTGGAAAAGAAAGTGATTTAATTGTAACTAAACAACATAAATTAACATATTTTCACTCATCAAACAAAAGATATGAAGAAAAATGCGTATTTTAATGGAGGAAAAAATTAGGACAGGACACCCTTACCCCCAAATAACTAGTGTTACCCCCTTTGGCTGAAATAACTTCTGTGAGATGCTTCTTGTAGCCATCTACCAGTCTCTGACATCGATCTGAGGAAAGTTTGCCCCACTGCTCAATGCAGAATTCTTTCAGCTGTGAGATGTTTGAGGGGTTTCTTGCATGCACAGCCTCGTTTCAAAGTCACCCCACAGCATCTCAATGGGATTAAGATCCGGGCTTTGACTGGGCCATTCCAGGACTCTCCACTTCTTAGTTTTCAGCCAGTCCTTGGTGGATTTACTGGTATGTTTTGGGTCATTGTCATGTTGCAGTGTCCAGTTACGCTTCAGCTTTAATTTTTTTACAGATGGTTTCACATGTTCTTCAAGCACCCTCTGATACACAGTAGAATTCATGGTGGATTCTATGATGGTGAGCTGGCCAGGTCCTGCTGCAGCAAAGCATCCCCAAACCATGACACTTCCACCTCCATGCTTCACAGTTGGTATGAGGTTCTTTCCCTGGAATGCTGTATTTGGTTTACGCCAAACATGTCTTCTGTTCTGGTGTCCAAATAATTCAACTTTAGACTCATCTGTCCAAAGAACATTATTCCAGAAGACCTGGTCTTTGTCTATGTTCTCTCTGGCAAACTTCAGTCTGGCCTTAATGTTCTTTTTAGAGAGCAAAGGTTTCCTCCTTGCACACCTCCCATGAAAGTCAAACTTGTGTAGTCTCTTTCTGATAGTAGAGTCATGCACTTTCACATCGACAGTAGCGAGAGCCTGCTGTAGGTCCCGTGATGATATTTTAGGACTTTTGATGATTTCTTTTAGCATCTTGCGGTCTGCTCTGGGGGTGAACTTGCTTGGACGGCCGTCCAGACCTGGGCATGGTGGCAGTTGTTTTGAATGTCCTCCACTTGTAAACAATTTTCTGCATGGTGGAATGGCTGATGTCAAATTCTTTTGATATCTTTTTAAATCCCTTACCAGACTCATAAGCAGCCACAATCTTTTTTTCTGAGGGCCTCAGACAGCTCTTTGGATCTCACCATGGTGCTCACTCTCACTTCAACAGACAGGGGCACACCAAACTAAATGTCTGAGGTTTAAATAGGGTGCTGGGTAATGATGATCTGATCATGTGCACCTGATCTGATACACCTGTGTGTGATTATAGCCATTTTACAGTGGGAAAATATGTGGGGGGTGTCCTAATTTTTTCCTTCCATTAAAATACGCATTGTTGTTCATATGTTTTGTTTGATGAGTAAAAATATGTTAATTTATGTTGTTTAATTACAATTAAATCACTTTCTTTTCCAGAAATAAATAAAAACAAGATTGGACATTGTTATGTGAACATTTTTTAATAAAGCGTTGACTATTTAATGAGGTGTCCTAATTTTTTCACATGACTGTACATACAAGTAGTGTGCATTCATAGACAGTAGCAGTCGTTCACTCCTGAATCCGCCCTGCTGGTAACAGAGAATGTGACAGGGACTCAAGGACTGAAGAGAAATCTGAACCAGTTGGGCACCGCGGGCCTATAGCCTGGTTACCAAGGACATTTTTCAAAAGACATCTCTAAGTTGTATCCTGTATCTTGTAACTTCTGATCTTAGCCACACATAGCCAATAAGCCTCACTGCCTTTAATCCAGTTTGTGGCCCTTTTCCATTAACCTAAATCCCTCTTATCTTTGAAAACATTTTATATTCTAACCATCCGGATTATATCCGATATGAATGCTGACCATGTTAATAATGACATATAATGAATGAATAAGATCATATGGGATCTCATAATCCCAGCCATTTGGGTGAGTGAGCTTGAGTATTCATTACTTAATGCACACTGTGTTTCCTCATCTCTCTGCACACAAGCTAAATGACTCACTACCCTCTGAGGTGCATCTCCGTCACTGCTGTAATTTCTCACAAAGGAGCTGCTTTTGTCCACTCCATCATGATTTTCTACCAAATTGCAGAGGCTTATTATACATGCAAATATTTACTCTGGGCTGATTCTTTTGTATCACATGAAAACATAAGACCCACCATAAAGACAAAAATTATCTTTGAACACATTTTTTTAGCAATCAGAAAGACAAACAGATCATTTGCACCATTGTGTTCTTGTCTGTGACATTACATCCAGAGCACAGATAGCCTACTGTAATTTCTTCTGTTGAGTTCCACTAAATTTATTATAATTACAGCCCTTATGGAGTGGTACATTGTGTACTGACAGTAAAAGAGCTGTGCTCTCTTCTCAACAGGATAATTACTGTGAAAAGAAAACATACAGGAGTCCCTTGCTATTTTTGGCCCTTTTGTCTACGAAAACATTTAAAGGGAACCAACAAATCAGCACGTATCAAACTGGAATATGAGCCAGCAGCAAAACATTTTTAATTGGCTAATGGATGGAAAGAATGACATAGAAACAATAAGTTGTATAGTGACACATTTTACTATACCCTACTGGAACAGAGAAATTTAATGTATTTTCATTGATGTTCGTAACAGCCAATATTTGTTCATGACTGTTGAGAGAATCATTTCAACTTAAATATAGTCACCTTTTCCTCCATACAATAACCTGTTCTTTTGTTTTTTTTGTTTCAGAGAAACATCCTTCCATTGATTTTTAATCCATTTACTGTTACTATTACTACGATGACTCACTTTCCTTCCAAAGACCATTATGGGCTGACGTAACATCTGATGTATTCCTTTTATCAGTAAGTTGGAATGAAAGTGTTTTTACTTAAAGGTTCAGCCCAGAGATTTTCAAGCAGAAGAAAATAAAGATATTAGAAGATTCGACAGATGCAAGAGCCAAGCTGTGGCTGATGGTGGAGGAAGTGAGGAAAGAAAAGTGCAGTGAATTGCTGCTTAAAAAAGCTTAATTTGCTTTGGTGTATAGGCTGCGTTATAAGATAAATATTTTTTATTCATATTTTCTTTTGTAAATTTTGTCTCTGAAAAACATGGTTAGAGGGTTTATCCTTTTTTACTGGAGTAATATTTATATGTCTTTTGCTTTGTTCAGTTTCATTTCAATCACAATTTTCTAGTGGGTTCATGTTTTGCTACAAGAAACAACATGCCTTTCAGTGATGCCAAAAATACAAACCCTCACAAATAGTTCATACCTTCTAATTTAAATACTGACATTTTCATAGGATTGTCTTATCATGTTTTCCACAAATATATAGTCCAGTCAGGTGTGTCCCTCTGAGCGGAGCCATCAGTCACAACGCTCTCTCTGTCAGTCCCATGAGCATCTCAGGCTGATGATCTTCAGGCACTGAGCATTTAAATCGTTTTATGATTTGGGCAATTATTATTATTATCATCTTTTAGATATATGGATACTTGGTTACAGTATACAAGGTTTGTGTTTGTCCACGAGTTAGAATATTTTCTATCTCCATCTCTTTTCATCCCTCTTTTTCTATTTTTTTAATTTTTTTTTATACTGTTTTGTTGCATTACCAAAGCTTTTTTTCTGCATGTACCCTGAACAGAATTCCATTTAACTGTAGCTGAAAACATGCGCCCAACCCTGAGAAATGCCCCTGGATTCATGTTTTGTGTTGCTGATATGAAACACTTTTTCAATTTGCAAAAGCAAGACTCAAGGCTGAGTGGCCTTTTTAAAAAGTCAGCATGGAGGGATTTTATTCATCAAGTGTGTAGGATTGACACTGGAAGTGGAGCACGCTTCAAGGTCACACTGATAGGAGCACAGCCTTGGCCATGCACTCATAATACTGAGTGTAAAAGTTTTACTTGCCAGCACAAAAACCCCAAACTCTTAGTTCTTAATGAAGTTGATAAAATTTTCCATTCCACGCCATTTTTTATGCCACTGTGTCAGCAGCTGCCCACTGGTGTGAGGATCAGAGTAGTGGGAGTCATTGCCATTCATTGTAGCTGCTGATGTGTTGGAAGCATTTACGGAGCAGTATAGATGTAATGTCAGCCCTCTCTGCCCACTGCACAGTGCTCTGCCTTATTCTGATGCCTGGACACACAACACTTTGGAATACAAGCATATTTTATGCAGCAAATACTTTTTTCAATGAGGCATCAAAGTGAGGCATTTAAGTTAAATCTGGTGGACCAAAGCCTCTTTCCACTGCTTTACAATGTTTAGCAGAATTTAAACCACAGGCCAAATCAAGGTGAGATCTGTCTGTTACTTCAGCCTAGTATTTGTAGGAAGAACATTTATATCAGATGTTTTTACAGAAGCAATTTGACATGAAAAATCACAGTATTGAGACTGTCATGCCAGGACTTGCTGTGACCAGACTTTACATCATGTCTGCAGCAACGTTTTCTCTTTCTTATTTCAATAAATTGCTTGATTTTGTCATTCTTATGTGGTGACATGGTTGGCAGACAGATGTGTTTTTAAATGAAAAATCACTGATAAAACCACCGTGCGCTCCCTGCTCAGCACCATAACAAAGTTAGAAACTAAAAGCTGAACTCAGTAGAGAATTTAGAGTCTAAAGCGACATTTGGAGACCAAAACAGCTCTCAAAGAAGGAGTGAACGTCTGCTCATACAAACAAAGACAAGACCCCAGATGCATTTTAATGTTGCCCTGTGTCTGCTGGATGTGTGTGAATGTGTTTGCTAACATATTCATATATTATATAACATATTCACCTTCACAACTAAACAAGGTGACGTTTCAGCTGGCCTCAAATAAAGTTTGGGGTGCTGACAATTAACTGCATGTCCCTGATTCAGAGCCGGTGACATCTCTCTCCCTGTTTTATTTAAAATCAAAAAGCAAAAAAAAAAAACAAAAACAACAACTTTTGATTGGTTACTTTATTGTTAAAAGTCCCTCCATCAACCTGTTTCACATCACAGAAAAAAACAAGAAGAGTCTAAAGACATGTAGTATGTTCTGTCTAAAGTAGGCTTTTATGGGACAAAGTTGTTTGTCCAAAACCATTCCAAAAGGTTAAGTGATGGATTAGGCAGTTTGTAAGGAGTGAACGCATTATATTACAATGCAGTTTGAATTTATGGTGAACTTATCAAAAGGCAAAAAGAGTCCATGTCAAACTTGAATTGTCTTTGGTGGACACTTTTATTCCCAAAAGACTTTAAAACTGAAGACATCTGATTAAAAATGTAAAGCTTGTCCTTTTACATTTTCTTCTTGACAACTGATATGTTAAATTTGAACAAGCTATATTTAAAACCCATTACAGAAGTAGTTATCAGCTGTACACATTTCAAATTTGACAGAGCCAGAGCATTATTAAAGTTGATTAAAATATACATGATTACATATATATAATATACATGATATACATGATTATTTATTTATTCATAATGACAAGGGCAACAACTAACCTTAACTTATCAGAACTAAATATGCCTCTACTTGTCCTGAAAGTTTTAGACCTTTTCAGCAGTATGTATAAAGGTGAGGAGAGTGGGAGGGCTTTTTCTAGAGTGAAAAAGAATTCACACTAATCACACCACCTATCACGCTTCACACACTGCATGGATCTGTTCTGCCAATAATCCTAATAGCCAATGTGCAGGCGTTGGATAATAAACTGGACGACCTCCATGGCTGAATCAGATTCCAACAGATATCAGGAACCATAATGTCCTTTGTTTCACTCAAACTGAACTGGAATGCCGGACAGTCTTTAAATCTGAAGGAGGACATTGTGTTATTTCCAACGGATGTCAACCTGCTGGTCCAGAAGGTCTGGGTGATGATGTGCTCCTGCTTAGGCTTCATTTTCTTGTGGGCAGGTCAAAAACTTTGCCTATCAGATGGAGATCAATGGGGGTGGCGCTGTCTGACCTGAGAGGCTGTGCTCCATTCACGAGGGTTTGTTTTCTCCATGCTGTGTGGGGAGGATACCGGATACACTGGCACTGACAGGCTCAGAATGAGGTTCTACCCTCAGGATGCTACATGAAGACTCTGCCTATGACTTATTATTTTTACTATGTCTATTTGTACGTACTGTAATATTATAGTTACAGCTATAGTTAACATTATTATTTATCACTTATTTTTATTATTTTTTCTGATTCTATATTACACACATTTTATTGCACAATATGACAATATCACTATAACTATACCCTGTGTGATTATATTTGACAAATAAACTTAAAGCTGGTGATGCATTTCACGATGGCCGAAGAGACACTCTGGGAAGATCTTAAAACACACTTTTCTATTTCCTTTCAGAGCCTACGCATACAAATAACAAGAGCAAACCACTGAATCTTCAGTTACATACTAAATAAATCATGTTTTCATGAAGACATTCAGAACTTACCCCAGGAGGGCACTCTGAAGGACCACTGTTTCAAAGGCAAGCTGGGATGTGTCCAGAAAGAGACTGAGATCTACAGAAGTCTGCCCTCAATCCCAGCAGGTCAGCACCCTGTAGCCCGGCTGTGGGAGAAGTGGGACAGTCTCCTCATATCTTCTGCACTTTGGGAATTTGTTCAAATTCAAATCAAAATTAAAATTTATTTATTTAGAGCCCAAAATCACAAACATCGTTTGCCTCGGAGGGCTTTACAATCTGTACAGTTTGTGACACCCTCTGTCCTTAGACCCTCGTAAGATGTCACCCACTTCCCCTGTCTTCAGTGGAAGCTGTGGCCCTATTTACAAAATGTGGACTGGGAGCATTTAACTGCTTTAACTTGAGTTCAGTGAAACCAAACCAGGTTCATTCAGACCCAAAGGGAACTCTAATGAGACACTGGGTTCTGTCAGGTTTGCCGTGATGTAAATATGATGAAGAAACCTGAGGAAGAGCCACAGATGAGGGATCCCTCTCCCTGGGACAGACAGACGTGCAATAGATGCCACATGTACAGAGAACATCATCAATCATATTATGAAGTTAAACATGGGTCGTAATAAAGCTGTAGCTATACTGAGTTCATTGGTTTAGTCCATGTTTGAAGGTATCACAGGTAATGGAAATGAGTCTGTGAGTCCAGGTGCATCTCTAGATGTCCTCATATGGAGCTCTGGGCCACTCGACCTTCTCTCCACAACACAGACACAGATCATGTCCCCACCAGGCCAGTGAACCTCAGACAGATGGACCACAACCAGAATCAGTGAGGAACCTGCAAGACTGGAGAGAACAAAGAGGACCGGGGCTCCGGCAGTAACATGCACTTTACAGGACATCAGAGTATTCACATTAACCACTTTACCACTTTAACCAATTTAACCACTTTGTTGTTTAACTACTTTGTTGTAAAGTCTTTTTTATTTTATTTTTATTTATTATTTATTTATATACTTTGTATACTTTAAACAGTAAAACATTAATATATTGTTCAATTTCATGAAAAATACCATAAAAAGCCATGTTTTACTGTTTCTGATCATTGTTTTCTGCTTCTTCTTCTTTAAGAAGATTTAGCACTGGTTTTGAAAAACACCCAAATAATATCCATTATTATCCTAATAATAACTCACAATGAACCAGCCACTTCCTGAAGGTCTGGGGTCCATGTGTTATCCATTTCATTCAGTTTGGAAATCAAAGGGGTCAGAATTACATTTTTTGGCTTTAAAAAGGAAAATGCCAAGTCTTTTTTTCTATGTCTAAGTTTGTGTTATTTTCTTTTGTACTTTCCTCTGCTGTGCACATGCAGTCTGATGCAGAGTGGGAACCTGCCTCACAGTGTAAAACATTTTAGAAATTGGGAATTAATACTGAAAGTGTTAGAAAATGTTTGTTGATCAGAGATAATAACCAGTTGGTGGGGTGGAGGGTCATGATCACATACAGATCCACACTCGAAGTGAAATTACACAAGGTTGTAGTTTGCATGGGATTCACTCAGGAAGGACCCAGATGCAAATTCAGAAAATGCACAACAGAAGCTTTATGTGGTCATCAGCAGCAATATGACAAAACCACTGTATTTTTGTTGTAGCTGGTTATTTTAATCAAGCAGACCTCAGTCTAAACCCCCACCAGGGGAAGCAATATCCTTGTCCATTTTTGAGTGAACATCTCTGACAACTGAAAGGCCCTCGCCGACTCTTATTTTGAGCAATTTCCACATTTTCGTTTTTTCCTGCCTACTCACTATCAGCTGATTAAAAGGGTCAAACTTTCAGAAAAAAACCTGTAGAAAGATGAAGCTACAGCAGCTCTAAAGGACTGTTTGGGTGCACTGACTGGCACATGTTCATAGATGACTTATGGGCACCACATTAATCTAATTTATATCAGTGACATCACCTATCAGCGAATGTGTTGATGATTTTGGTAAACACAAAGAAAAAATCATTTCCACAACTAACTGTGCATCACCGAAGTGTGTTGTACACTTGCCTATGAAGCCACATCTTACACCATTGACTTTAGACTAGATTCTTGTTTGTGAATGGCACAGTCACTTTCTGCTGCCTCAACATAGCACTGCGCTTGACCACACCTCATTTTAAGACCAGCATGCCCAGCCCCCACGTTGTGTAAGTAACGTGGGGGCTGGGCGTGATAATGACAAGGCTGTTGGTCAGAAACTAGCAATGACAGATCAATCAGGAGAGACTTGGTAAAAGTGAACAATAAATGTATTAGTGAATGATGAAATTGAAAGTGTATAGTCTTTGGAGATTGGACCACATCAAGTGGACAGCATAGTTAGAGGGTAAAGAAGCCATACAATGTCAAGAAAATCCCCCCAGGGTCCAGACACTGGGGGAGACGGTGAGGAAATGGAGACCCTGGCTGGAGATTTGGATGGATGTGATGTGGAGTGGCATTTGATGGGCTGATGAAAGAATCCTGGGAGCTGGCTGTGATGACGACTGGAGGTGGCCAGGGTGGAGGAGGGGTGTCTCGAGATTTCATGCTGAAATGACAGTTGACAGCTGCAGAGAGGACGGTTTTAAATGTGACTGCAGTGGAATGATTGGTTAAGGGAGATCGTGATAAATATGTGGTTGGCTAGAGAAGAAGGTGTGTGACAACCCTGATGGCCCGGTGGTGTTGACGTATGAGAGAGAAAAGAGAGAAAAGGTGAATGAATGAGTACAGGTAGGCCTTTCTGATTCAACTGCACGCTCCTGCCAGTGTGATGGTGTGACTCGGCCTTGATACTTTCCGTAATTCTGCGTAATTCTGGATGAAATCAGAAAATTTAATTGTTTAAACATGGAATATCATGGAATTTGTCAAAATGTGGATCCAATTGAGAATAATCAGGGTTTTCCCTTCCATTATAAGCTTTTCTTTTTACAGCACCTAAACTGAATCAACAACAACAAAAAAACATTGTTGTTCTGTTTCTGTCCTCTGCTCTCTTTGAGTTTGGTAAAATGGGAAATATATTCACAGAGCTCTCCACCACCATCATCAAAATGAGAGACTATCTTTACAAGAATGGTGTTCATCCCTTGGGGAGAGTTCAGAGACTTGGAGAATCAAAGACAAGGACACACTCATCCTTTAATTTATCACCCGTTTGTTAAATGTAAAAATCTTCATCCCTGGACCTAAGTCAGGGTGAACATTGGGTTCTTGGTCACCTCTCAGACCAAGACCCTTCTCTCCCTATATCTCAGTTTGGCAGAGTGACCAGCTGCTGGAAGAGTCCTGGCTGTTCCACTCATCTTTCATTTATAAATTATGGAGGCCGCAGTGCACGTGGGAACCTTCAGTGCAGCAGTATTTTTTAAAGCCTTCCTTCATCTGTGCTTGGACACAATCCTCAGAACTCTGTCGGCAGTTCCTTCAACCTCATTTGCTCTGATAAGAACTGTCAGCCTTGAGACCTTAAATACACAGGTGTGTGCCTTTCCAAGTCATGTCCATTAACACAAATTACCACAGGTGCAATCAGGGTGCAGAAACATCTCTAAGATGATCAATGGAACTGGTAGTCACTGGAGTGAAATTTCATAGCAAAGGATTTGAATTCATGCTAATGTGATTTATTTTTTCTTTTTTGTAGAATCAGACACTCCGAGGCTTGAGGAAATCTTTGGTTGCAAGCCTCTTTGATGCACAGGATTCTCACTCTGTTGTTTAGTCCCGCTGTGTCACACTGAGAAGGTGACAGTGTAATTACAGCTACATGGCACTGAGTGGGCAAATGCTAAGAAAGTTTTTCTTTTCTGTGTGCTTTGTGTCAAAGTGTGCATTTAGCCTCACTGCTCCCCTACTGCACACCATGCTGAAGTGAAGTAAGCCAGTGAAAGATGCTGTGAGCACCATACTGGTGTACCCTGATCCCCTGCTTTGATGCTAGAAATACTCCCCATCCATCCTTCAGCAGCTTTTAGCTCAGTTCAGTCTGTCAAGAGGCTGAAAATGAGCCAAAGAACAGATAAAAGCCATTCCCAGTCTTTTCTTGATGCCTGTGCAGATGGATTTTAATCTTCAGAAACAGAAATAAGGAGAACACAGTGGGAATGCATAATGATCACCCAGAATAACAAAGTCCAGACTGGCTTCCAAAGACACATTTTTACATCTCAGTCTCTTGATTCTCAGTAGCAGAACACAGATTTTCTGTCTCCTAATTTACTAAGAAACAAATGCAAATTGGATTATGGAACAACAAACCTTTCTAAAAGAACTATGTTCAGCAAGTGGCCCCTTAATCACTTAAACTGCAAGTGAAAATGGTAAGAGCCGCCCTGCACGTCTTGCTGTTGTACATCAGTGGTTCTTTTAAACTGAAGCTTTAGAGATCTGCTCTGATAGTTTGAGTTGGAAAAACTTTTTGGCCTGTTTACTTATGTCTTTACACAGCCGCAGGATTTGCCACAGGAAGCATGTTGTAGCTGTTCTTTTATTTTACTTTACAAAGGACAATGGTTAAATCTTGAGTAACTATTGATTTTAATGATAGTTTCCACTGTTTCCTTTTATGCACATAAAGACAAGGTAAGTTATTATGTAGGAAGTATATATGTATCACACACCTACATCACACATCACAAGTATGAGGGCAGCTCAATTCATAAAAGACCTGCTTTGTTCCGAGCAGGAAGTAAAAACTGGTAACTGCACAGGATTCAGTGAGGTTGAAATGAGGCAGCTTTTAAGAAATTTAAGAAAAGGATTACAAAATGATAAATAAATGTAATACATTCTAAAGCATTTCACATACATTAATGACAATTTAATTAATATTATGCCTAAACATTTTTTAAACAGATATAAATGAAAAAGTTTTTTTTTTTTTTTACACATAGTAGAGAATTACATGGTCTATTGACTTAACAATATTCACATTCAGTTCAGGGGACAGATAATCTAACAACTTTATATAATCTAATCATTGTTCTTTATACATTTTCTTGAATTTAAAATTATTAAGATAACTTTAAATCATTGTGTAGAGAATTTCACAGTTTGATGCCACCCATTAAAATACCATTGACTGTATAAAGAAATGGGAGCTGCCATCTTGCACTAGCGATGTTATTTAGAGTCAGAGTCTGCAGAGTAGTGACTGACGAAGGAAATGTGATATCGATATCCTGTTCACATACCAGTCCAACTCCATCAGTAATTCTTCTTCTGTTTGGAATATGCCAAATGCTTTTGATGCTTTAATTTCTATTTTTCTTTAACATTTTATTTTAATATTCTTATTTTATATCAACTTTGTATGTAATAGTTATTTTTTCTTTTTGTATGCATTTTTTAAGTCCTTTGCTATCCAAAACCTTTTATTACAACTACATCAGGACAGGGTAATGGCGAGAGGAGGAACCCTTGAACCTGGAAACAGAGACTGGGCCAACAAGCTAAATCTGTTCTTCAACAGATTTGATACTGGGCCCACCTCCACCCCCCTCAGCCTGAGCACAGACCAGCCCACCTCCAGCTCCCTCTGCCTGCACGCCCCCTCACCACCATCAACACCTCCACCATCTCTGGGGCTCTCACCCCTCCCATGCAACTGGCTGCATGGGTCACCAACTACCTCACTGACAGACCCCAGTTTGTGAGGCTGCAGGACTGTGTGTCCGATGTGGTGGTCTGCAGCACAGGTGCCCCCCAGGGAACAGTCCTCTCACCTTTCCTCTTCACCCTGTACACATTCGGACTTCACATACTCCACGGACAGTTGCTCACCTCCAGAAGTTCTCCGATGACACTGCCATTGTGGGATGTGTGTCAGAGGGGAACGACTGTGAGTACAGGAAGGTCATCATGGACTTTGTCGACTGGTGTGAAGCTGAATCACCTTCAAGTCAATGCCAGCAAGACAAAGGAGATGGTGATCGACTTCAGCAGGAAACCCTCATCCAGCCATCTACTATACAGTGCATCCAGAAAATTAAGTTTAGTGGGTAGTCCAGCCTCTCCAAGAAACATCAAGAAACAGATGATGTTATTTGTCTATCTGCATCTTCTTCTTCTGCATGTTGTTTAATTGGAACCTATAGTGATAGAACCTCATGTTGTCGTTATAATCCTTGTACCTTTGTACCAAAGAGCAATACTGTTTTATCCAAGAAATGATCCCAACATGTGACTGTATGTCTAGAATGAAGAGAAAAAAAAGATTCTGGTAGAGTTTTGATTATTATACCTCCAAGGAAAAAAAACATAATCTCATAATTGTTTATTTGTTGCAGACAATGATTCTTTTTTTTTTTTATTCAATTGATTGCTTTTTTAATTTTTTTTACTTATATCTAAGAACTGTTTTTGTTTTGTTTTTACTCAGGTAAATATTTTTTGTGAGTTTCTCTTCAATGCACATACTGACATGTGTAAAGTGATGCCAGCCTCCCTGGTCTTCTTAGTTGCTCATAGATGCCTATTGTAAAGACCCCGGTAACATCACAGATGTAATGTCACATCTAGTGCTTTATATCTATGAGTGCCTTCACATAAAAGGAGTGGTGTTTACAGCATATCACCAATATTAAAACAATGACAACTCTATGGACAGTGTTTTCCAAATCAAGAGTGAATTTTATAGCATTATAACATCACTATCCCATCATTATGGCAGCACATCCGACTGTAACAACATTTCTGTGTTTCATTTGTGTATTCCAGTAAATGGATGTGTTGCTTGGATGTGTTCTTATGCTGTGTGTCTCCAGTGTCAAGTGGACTTGGGAATGGAAAATATCATATCATTTACATCTTTTAAGTACAAATGCTTCAATCAGCCTCTGTTGTAGGATGATATGGATGTACAAAAACACATTGAAACTGTTTTGAAATGCAGACAACAGGGAAAAAAATCAAATGAGCAAACTAAGGCAAGGCAGTACAAATAATCTGCAGCGCTTTAAGGACTGGCACAATAAGTAATTCCCCCATCTACAGTATGTATCTGTGAAATAGAAAATTATCAGGGAAAGGTAGAGGGCTGTGTTGGCCTCTGAACACTCTTGCACCCTAAAGAGACCCTTACATGATATGCGCACCAAGCTCCACTCAGTAAGGTCTGGACTTGGTCTTCGATCCATCTGTTTCACCTTCTTTCCACCTTCTTCTGCTCCGTGTAGATGTCCAACAAAAACAAACCATAAATACAGTTTGTTTCCAGTTGCAGACTTTTAAAAATGGCAGCTGAAATAAAATGCAGAGAATACTTGACCAATCAGAGATGTTCTGCACTGCAAGGCCCAACCCCAAAGTTTCTGTACTAAACACCTGAACAGGGACTTTAGTCCTTGATGGAGCTGTGCCTTACAATTTTGTAATGTTCCCAAACACACAGTCCAACAGTCACTCCCAGAATAAGCCTACTTGGCTGATCTCAGGTCAAACAGACTGACATTAAAGATTCAAATGAACAGATCTTTATGTGAGAACCAATGCCCTAACACAGGGGTTTTTAATCTAAGGTTCAAGCCTTTGTTGGTCCTTTGTCAGATAGAGGATCAAATGTGACATTTGCATTGTTCTCACCCTGCTTCTATTCCATGGTGTGAAACCACAGCTCCTGTGGGAGCTGAGCAATTATCATTGTGATGGCAAGGAGGTCTCCCCTCTGTCACAGGTCTGAATGTGTAAACTCTGCTGAAATATGGAGCACAGGGGATCAATAGAGAGATGCTGCTTTGAATCTGGTGTTAGTTTGTTCCAGATCAAACATAAAAAGACTTTGAGGACACATTTTGAAGA
Source organism: Scortum barcoo (assembly GCA_023238725.1). Taxonomy (NCBI): domain Eukaryota; kingdom Metazoa; phylum Chordata; class Actinopteri; order Centrarchiformes; family Terapontidae; genus Scortum; species Scortum barcoo. The sequence goes on along the minus strand of CM041548.1, from coordinate 1,856,400 downwards.
CTCTATGTATTCCACTTTAGACAGTAAAAATAACAGACTTAAATATTTGTTAAATAGTATAGTCTAAGTACTTTTGCTCTTTTCTTCAGTTAGCTAATGTGCATGAGCAATAGAAATTATTCATTGTTTTTAGTTTTTAGTTCACTATCAGTTTTACTTACCAAAATACTTTTGCAACTATTTTAATCATAGTCCAGCCGACTCTCCATGAGCACTAGCATAAAGGGGACATTATGATAGTGGCTGTAGCAGCAACGCCTCCAAGTGTGTTGGATTTAATGCTTATTAAACTTTTCATTTGTATAAAATGAATAATGCATCATAAATTTTAAAAGTCACAGAATGTTTTTAAGAAATATGAATTACAAATTAAGCAAATTATTGTCCTGACCAACAGTTGTGACAGCAGTTGGCGGAGGAGTTCTAATCTACTCTTTGCTGACAGCGGGTACCGTTCTCCTCAAACAGCAGATGGCCCCAGTTTATTCTCTCGCCACACTTTCATTCACTCAGGTTTAATTTTTCAATCAAATCCTCCAATCTCAATAGAGTTTTGTACCGTCTTAGAGTGACAAGCTGCTGCTTGACATGTTGCCTGTCAACTTGAGTGAAAGCCATCAGGAATGCTTTGCAACTCAATTTTTTGGAGACGACGAGTGGGTGCCGCTTGTGTCTGAAGTCTGTGCCCCCCACCTCCCCCGTCCTCTGAGCTCATCACAAGTCAGACAGATCATATTCGCTGCACCGATGATAATCAGCTCCAAAGCACTGTCAGAATAATGCCACTCAAATTTGCAGATACAATGTTTGTTATTTCTGTACACCAATTTAGAGTTTATTCCAAGCATATGAATGAGAACAATACAGTCATGAACATGTTCTATATCTATTTATGTGATTGAGGCTTGAGACACAGAATACTTTCTTAAAGATCAGTAACTGCATGACACTGCACACATTTCTCTTTTTTTTGTTACAGGGGGGGCATCAGGTGGCAAGTGCTCGTGAATTGGTTACTCCCATGGCATTTGTCAAATTATGGAGGGATCAGAAAGCTGCCTGGTGTCTATGAGATAATTAGTCTCCATGGGTTTTCAGTGGCTGCTCAGATACCGGGGTGAGCCTCTTTGATGGGCTCTGGTCCTACTGAGATCTGACCTTTGACTTGGCTTCTGTCTACATTAGGTGGTACAATTAGGCTTCAAAGCTCTGCTATTGTCCATTGATGAGTGGAGAAATGGATTTTATTCTTCTTCGCAATTTTACGTTTCATAGCAATTACATTTCTAGCAGCAGTTGAAAACCAGACTAACAGTCATTATACTCCATAAGAGTGCAAGACATGTCCTCTGGGGAGCGTGAATTTGCTGGGCAAATGACCGTCAACCCATTAGAAAAGTTGGTGCTCGAGCAAAAAACATGTAGCATTAGATTTGGAACATAAAAATGCTGTTTGATGATTTCAGCTCACAAACAGACCACAGAAGGTTGGGATTGGCAGTCACTCCTCCTCTACTCTAGAGCTCAACACCGGAGCCCCCCCAGGGTCATATGCTCGGCCCCCTCCTGTTCACACTGTACACCCACAACTGCTATCCCTGATAAGAACAGAACGATAAGAATTCATATTTGGAACAAATAGACAATCTTCCGCAGTGGTGCACAGAGAACAAAGTACTGCTCAATATCAAATAAACCCAGGATAACTGACATCAGTTCTTAAGAGAACTGATTCTGATTCTGATTCTTCAGAGAACTGATGTAGTCTTTAAGAACCTCAAACTCTCAAGAATTACCATGAGGTGGATGACTGAGAACCTTTAGATACCCCACATCAGTGGAGCTGATGTGGAGCAATTGAACAATTTCAGATCCCTGGGTGTAAGCATCACACGCCTTTAAACAGATAGATAGATAGATAGATAGATAGATAGATAGATAGATAGATAGATAGATAGATAGATAGATAGATAGATAGATAGATAGATAGATAGATAGATAGATAGATAGATAGATAGATAGATAGATAGATAGATAGATAGATAGATAGATCCAATGGGGACAATAAATGTCTTTACATTTCATGGCAATCAGTTCTGTAGTTCTATAAATATTTCAGTCAAAATTAAATCTATCTTAAGTTAAGTCAGAGACCAACATTTACCGTTGGTGCAGAAACAGTCTCCTGTGTCATGTCACAAGCTTTGCTAATTCACCCCTAGAAAGTTAAGTGGTTCTAAAAATGTCAGTGTTTAATTTTGCAGTAGCTTGCTGGTAGTTCTGCTATGCTCATATGTACAATAATACATTGAGCTACATGTTCAAAGTAACTTTAGTTAACCAAACCAGATTTCTCCTGATAGTAGCGCTGCTTCTTCCAGTGTGAAGTCATCAGTAGCTTATAAAGCTACACTGTTTGGTAAACATAAACATTATTTTTTATGAATTTGACAAAACAACAATCATTTTTCTTGTGAGTATAATGAAATGTACTAATGATGGCAATCTGCCCACTAGACATGCTGACACCACTAGTCCAAATGAACAGAATTGCACCTGTTATGGGCAAATGTTTGTGAGTAATGTATCTGTAATTGACTGTAAATAAATGCAGTGGAATTCAGTTCTAGATGTTCTGGATATAATATCACTGTGTGAAAACCTCTGACAAAACCTCCAACAGTTAAGAAGCAAAGTTATCATTCAGTTGTGTTTCTGTCCACCTGACAAATGTCAGTCTAATATTCACTGTCCTCAGGTTCTGTCTTGGTCTCTACCAGCTCTTTAGAAAAATAGCTAAATGCTCCACTGTATTTACCGGCTAGTAGCTAACTGTGTCTGTCTCCTGTTTGGTGCTGAGTACAGTGGAAATTTAGAGCTTTGTCACTGCTTTGACACTGCCCGCTGCAGCTGAAAGTGATGCTGTTGTTAGGTTCTGTTACGTTCTTTGAACCAGGCAGGAGAGGAGGACCCACATGCAGGACGCGACTCACGGCAGAGTAGTTTGAAGGTTTTAATAATTAACAAAAAGTCCTTACGAAAACAACAAAGTTCAAACAAAACTAAATCCTTGATAGGAAAACAAGACAAAAGACATGGACATGCGCAAACATGAAACATGGAACATGAAACACTAGGACATGACACGGGCAACATGAGGCAACGATCTGGCAACAAGACAAGGGAAGACAAGGACTATATAAGCACATGGGGTAATAGGAAACAGGTGAACACAATCAGGGCGGGGCAGACAATCAGACAGGCGGGAAACACAATGGCAGGAAGTAAGGGGACCTGAAACATGAGGGAGAGTTGATTTCAAAATAAAACACACGCCAGAACAAGGAACCAGAAACACGACAGACATGGAACTTAACATGACAGACATGAAAACCTGACATGACAAGAATCCAATTAAACACACTGAACACAAGACCTATGAAACATGAAAAAGACACAAGGAACACAAGACACCAGAAAACACAGCAGGACACTGAGTGAAACATAACAGCTGTGAGAGCACTGAAAGTGAACCAAAACAGCGAAGTTGTGAGCCTGACAGCTAAACAAGGAGCTGAAACTCACTACAAAGCTCTATTAAGCCAAGCCAGGCATTCTGGATTTTTTCCATTTTCAAAGTCATGGTCTTCAGCCCCAGAGGACCCTAAGTTAAGTGACATCACTTGAGGACTTCCATCAGATGTCACTCAGTGGTACTCCCCAACACCTTTGTTGTGTAAAGTCAGTGGAGTTCCATTTTAAATTCCGACAGTAGACAAAAGAAACATTTGAGCTTCTAGCTACTTTGTTGATTTTATCAGCTGAAATTCTGACTTTACCAAAGGGCAGATTGTGTCTGCTATTTGTCTGCTAACTTACTAATTAACATAAAATCAATGAGTTGGGTGCAAACGTGGTTGACTTTAAAGGATAGGTTCACATTTCTGTCAGACAGATCCCTGCAGCTACACTGTAAATGATGGAGGACGAAGTCCACAGGCCTCATTCTTTAGAGCAAATGTGAAACTTCATCAGTTTGAATTAGACAAATTAAGTAAGCATCTACTAAAGATCCAGATTTTTTTATGGGGAAACAATCCCTTAGTTTGCAGAACACTTTAAATGTGAATATTGTGTAGTATTATACTACATAATATTAGTGAACTAAAATATTGATAACCAGCTCTAATCAAGATACAATACTGAATTGTATTCAGTTGTATTGAATTGTATCTGCTGTATTGTATCCAACATCTCTGTAAACAAACCTTTTGTCACTTCATATCAATACACATTTTTCAATTAATTCCTGAACCTGCAGCCTTGAGATAGAGTTTTTCTTGGAACAGAGGAATGCTGTGGTGCAATATGTACAAAGAGAGTAAAAAAAAAAAATCTATTTTTGATGTTCAACAACAAACATGCACAAAGTCTTATTGCTTTAATCAGAACCTGTCAGGTCACATAGTGTTATATTTGAATAAATATAATATGCACAGTGTGATTCTTTTTGATTGGTTGTTTAAATGATCTTGCTGTGTACAAGAGGGGTAGAGGATTTTTACCAAATAATAAAACAAAAATGAAAATAAAAACAAATCTTTGTTATGCAGAGTGATGAAAACTTGTGAGCTGTGATCGTTTCTTATATTTTGTGTGAGGTGAAAATACTGGGAAATATTGTTATTTCTGTCACCAATTGGTGTCACACAATTAGATTGTGCTTTGCACATGCTAGCGGTGAGAATGTAAAATATTCCATAATATATAATATAAAATGTGCAAACATTTCCCCTTTTCTTTCTATATTCAGTCTGTAACTCTTCCATAGCAAAGTGTTTGAATCAACCATTCCCAATCGTTGATTTAATAAATACCCACAGTTTTGTGTTGAGGTGGTATACTAGCTGCAGATTACCAAGGACACAAGTTAATGAACAAATAACTCTGGTATTTCTCATCAGAGGATTCATCATTCTGGGTTTAGAAAGAAAGAATGCGTTGTCTGTAATCTGAATGTTTTGCTGCCAGCAACTGTACCAAATCCAAGATCAGCTTTCCCTTTTCAGGTGGTCTGCTACATCTTCAACCTGAGCCTGAGTCTGGAAAGAGTTCCTGTCCTGTGGAAGACTTCTTGTGTGGTTCCAGTCCCTAAAACTTCGCGCCCCAAGGAGCCTCAACCACTTCAGACCCGTGGCCTTAACGTCTCACCTGATGAAGGCACTGGAGAGGATCGTCCTCAGGCACCTCCGCCCCCTGGTGAGCCCAAACATGGATCCCCTGCAGTTTGCATACCAACCCAGCATTGGGGTGGATGATGCCGTCATCTACCTGCTGCAGAGATCCCTGTCTCACCTGGAGGACGCTGGAAACACTGTGAGGATTACCTTTTTTGATTTCTCCAGTGCTTTCAACACAATCCACCCCTCACTGCTCAGGGTGAAGCTGGAGAGAGCGGGGGCCAGTGACCAGCTGGCTGCATGGGTCACCAACTACCTCACTGACAGACCCCAGTTTGTGAGGCTGCAGGACTGTGTGTCCGATGTGGTGGTCTGCAGCACATTGGTGCCCCCCAGGGAACAGTCCTCTCACCTTTCCTCTTCACCCTGTACACATCAGACTTCACGTACTCCACGGACAGTTGCCACCTCCAGAAGTTCTCCGATGACACTGCCATTGTGGGATGTGTGTGTCAGAGGGGAACGACTGTGAGTACAGGAAGGTCATCATGGACTTTGTCGACTGGTGTGAGCTGAATCACCTTCAAGTCAATGCCAGCAAGACAAAGGAGATGGTGATCGACTTCAGCAGGAAACCCTCAGCTGACATTGCACCAGCTGAACATCCAGGGACTTGACATCGAGAGAGTGAGGACGTACAAGTACCTGGGTGTTCACTTAAACAACAAACTGGCCTGGACTGACAACACTGACTCGCTCTACAAGAGGGGTCAGAGTCGTCTGTACATGCTGAGGAGGCTGGGATCTTTTGGTGTGTGCAGGCCACTGCTGAGGACCTTTTATGAGACTGTGGTGGCGTCTGTGGTCTCCTATGCAGTGGTCTGCTGGGGAGGGGGCTGTTCTGAGCGGGACAAGAAGAGGCTCAACAGACTGATTAAAAGAGCCAGCTCAGTCTGTGGCTGCCCCCTGGACTCCATCGAGGTGATGGGGGAGAGGAGGGCTCTGGCCAAACTGTCCACTGTCCATCATGGACAACACCTCCCACCCTCTGCATCAGACTGTGGGGGCCTTAAGCAGCTCCTTCAGCAACAGACTCAGACACCCAAGGTGTAGGAAGGAGCGCTTCCGCAGGTCCTTCATCCCAAACACCATCAGACTGTTTAATGCTGCACTATGAATCTTTGTCATTGTAACAAACACTTCCATACCACAGTAGGACTGATGTTTACTGATGTTTCATCATTGCACTGATGTTTACTGATGTTTACTGATGTCCTAGCCATGCACTTTATGGTCTTTTTTTCATTCCACTCATTTACTCTACTGTTCAGTCATATCTGCTACATATCCATATTCACCTGTGCAATAACACCTCACCACAGCACATCTAACTGGGTGAGGCTGTGTATATAAATACTGTTTCTGTTTCTTTCTTTTTTTCTGTTATTATTATTACTATTTTTACTATTTATTGTAAATACTGTTTTTTATGTCTTGTGTGTTTTTTCATCTACTATTTAATGTCTCTTTTACTTGTTTTTTGAGCTGCTGTGACAGTGGAATTTCCCCACTGTGGGATCAATAAAAGATCTTATCTTATCTTATCTTATCTTATCTTATCTTATCTTATCTTCCTACTCTCACAAATCAATCAATCAAGTTTTAGGAAGGTCATAACTCTCAGCACAGAACCTTATTCAGCATTGTATGTTATACAAGGGTCAAACAGACAAATGACTCAATTATTTCTTTGTAGCACTGTGAAATCTGGCTCCAGTAGTCTCAAAGACAATGAAATGTCCACTGGATACATTTACTCCATTACATTTCAGAGGGACATATTGTACTTTTTACTCCTCTACATTTCTCTGACAGTTGGAGTTACCAGTCACTTCAGTTGGGGCCTTTGTCACACATCAGATATCTGGAGTTGCTACCAAAAAGAAATTTCCCCTCTGAGCCTTTAGAAGCAAACAGAACAGGATCCAAATAACATAATTTGCATGGTAGAATTGAGTTTTTTTTTTCCTCTCCCATTAGCCCACTCAGATTTATCTTCTCACTGTTTGCAGGGGCCCAACCCCGAGATTGGTGCTGGACTGATATAGCTAACTGTAGTTGTAAAAAATAGTTCCACCTCAAGCAGCTAGCCACAGTGATTCATTGATACATAATACAACAGTCTAATAATGTAATAGAGACTACTGTTTTACTGTACTGTGTTTTAACATTCCTTATTAACTTGTGGGGGCATTTATCAAAAGTTACATTTAAATGAAACTTACATTTTAAAACATTTTGTGTTTTGGCCCGATCCATCCATTAAACCATGAATCCACCCACACCCCTCTCTCCAGCCAGCTGCTCTAACTCTTCCAGGTGATCATGTGGTAATCCCAGATCAATGAGGTAAATATTATTCCTCCAGTGTATTTTGGGTCTGCCCCCACTCCTACCAGCTGCACACACCAGAATAGCTCCTGGCCTCCTGCCTCCACCGGCTCCTTTCTACACAAATGAGCAGAGGTGCCACTCAAAGCTCTTTCCAGATGTATGAGCTCCTCACCCTCCTCAACCTCAGCGTGAGCCCAGACACCCTGAGAGGGATTAGGACTGTGAGACTGTGCTTCCACTGTTGCATACAGGACCCACAGTACAACTAATCTCATCATGACCTCATCCTGTGAATTCATTGAAGAGTTTTAAATTAGGAGGAAAAAATTAGGAGGTGAGCGGAGGTCAGAGAGGTTTATATGTTGTGTATATGTTCTAGTATGTTGATGCTGTTCATTGTCAGACTGAAAGACTGTCCTTAGATGTCCTTTATCTAAAGTTTGCAGTGTGACAACATGATCTCTTGAAGATCCTTCCGGTGAGAATTGGTTATGAAACTGTCCATACTCATTCTAAGCTCTGACCAATGGTGTGAGTGAGTAAGAGATGTGTGATAGCACAATTCAAGAGCCATCATTCTAACTGGAAGGAGAAAAAAAGCCAAAACTAACACGTTATGTCACATCTCTCTGTGGCTCCCAAAGCTTGAGAATGTGATGTGGTGTGTGTGTGAGTGTGTGAACTGGTATTGAGTTTGTCGCTGCTGGGCGCTCGCTGTAGTAAGCTAGCGGAAACATGCCCAGATGAAATGTCATGCCTTTTCATGAAGGTGTCACTCAGACGACTGACTATTCTCTCTGCTGCCTCTTCGCATTAGGCTCCTGATTACTGTTACATTGATTGACCCTCTCTGCCATACCAGACAATCTCTACGCATTCACCAAACTCACATACGTCACAGCTCCTCTCATAGAAAGACTCTCACTAATCCCTGAGTCAATAGCAGTAAGACATCCAGTCTACATAACCTGTAAATGTTGTCTCCTCCAATCATACAATTAGCACAGACTTACTTATCAACTGATCAATATTATCCCTTCATAGCCATCTGGTTGCTGACTTAGAAATTCTGGTAAGGCTGGTGGTAATGGACAAAAAGGTGCATGCAAGGGTTGTTCCCTCCATCAGGGCTTATCAGATATTTATTTCAAATCAGCAAATTTCAACTCAGCATTGAGATCCATCATCCTTGTCTAGATAAGACAAATCACATTTGCCTGAGCACGGCGCTCTTGTGATCCAAAGGGAAATACATGAAGCAATATGATTTTAGGAATAAGAAAATGTGTCTGTCACAGATTGGCTCATTCACAGCACAAATGACATTTTCTAATGCATAAGAAATTATATGACATGAAGTGAAATTCGGCATAGAGTATGAGATTTCTGTGTTACTGGAGCAGCAGGACATTGGTTCTGTTATTCAGTACAGTTGAATAACAGAGGTTAACCTGTTAACCTCAACCTCTCTATTATTTTGGCAGCATGAACCATCACTGTACAAAGTGACTAAAATACTAAATAAAGAGGCTATATTTCAGAAATAAATTATACAGCCAGTTTTTGTGCTAAAAGACAAGCAATCTTGTGAGCACAACCTAAACAACAAAATAGGTTGATTAGCAGGGGCATCTAAAACTAGTCTGGAAGCCAATAATGGTAACAAGCATGAGGCCAATGAAGTGAATGATTTATTGAAATCTACAAAGTGGCAACAGAGAGGTGAAATCCATCCATCCATTCGAGGAGGCAGCAGTCCAAGCAGAGATGCCCAGACTTCCCTCACCCTAGACACTTCCTCCAGCTCTTCCGGGGGAGACTCCGAGGCGTTCCCAGGACCAGCCGAGAGACATAGTCTCTCCAGCATGTCCTGGGTCTTCCCTGGGGCCTCTTCCCCCCTCCTCCCTCCTCCTCAGCTGACTCCTCTCGATGCGAAGGAGCAGCGGCTCTACTCCGAGCTCCTCCCGAGTGACCCAGCTTCTCACCCTTTCTCTAAGGGAGGCGCCAAGCCACCCTCATGGAGGAAACTCATTTCGGCCGCTTGTATCCACGATCTTGTACTTTCGGTCATTACCCAAAGTTCATGGTTCAGGTGAGAGTAGGAGCGTAGACTGACCGGTAGATAGAGAGCTTCGCCTTTCGACTTAGCTCCTTCTTCAACATGACGGTCTGGTTGTATACAGACTGCCAGAGTCCAACATGTACTGGGAACAGGTCTGACTTACTGCCGCCAGCAATGCAGAACCAAGCTCCTGCTCCGGTCAGTACAGAGATCGTACCCGGACCCCATTCTGCATGGAGTACCCCCACAGAATACCATAAGGGACACCCTGCGGAGAGTATAGAGCTGGTCCAGTGTTCCACGACCGTGACGAAAACTGCATTGTTCCTCCTGAATCTGAGGTTCGACTATCGGCCAAATTCTCCTCTCCAGTACCCTAGCATAGACCTTCCCGGGGAAGCTGAGAAGTGTGATCCCCTGTGTAGTTGGAACACACTCTCCCATCCCCCTTTTTAAAAAGAGGGACCACCACGGTACTGTCCCGACCTACATGCAATGCTGCAGAGGCGTGTCAGCCAAGACAGCCCCACAACATCCAGAGACTTGAGGTACTCAGGGCGGATCTCATTCCACCCCCGGTGCCTTGCCACTGAGGAGCTTGCAGTGAACTTCCTCGGTGACTTCGGCTTGGGTGATGGACGAGATCTACCTCACCCCCCTACCCAGCCTCCTCTTCCTCAGTGGAAGGCGTGTCAGTAAGATTGAGGAGATCCTCAAAGTATTCCTTCCACCGTCCGACAATGTCTCTAGTTGAGGTCAACAGCTCCCCACCTGCACTGTAAACAGTGTTGGCAGAGTACTGCTTCCCCCTTCTGAGGTGCCGGACGATTTGACAGAATTTCTTCGAGGCCGACCAACAGTCCTCCTCCATGCCCTCACCGAACTCCTCCCAGACCCGAGTTTTTGCCTCCAGGACCACCCGGGCTGTGGCTTGCTTGGCCTCCGGTACCCGTCAACTGCATCGTCAGGAGTCCCACAGGCCAACATGGCCCGATAGGACTCCTTCTTTAGCTTGACGGCATCCCTTACTTCCAGTGTCCACCACTGGGTTCGGGGGTTGCCGCCACGGCAGGCACCAGAGATCTTGCCTCCACAACTTCAAACTGCCTCGCTTCAACAATGGAGGCAGAGAACATGGTCCACTCAGACTCAATGTCCCCAGCCTCCCTCGGAATCTGTGAGAAGTTCTGCCGGAGGTGGGAGTTGAAGACCTCCCTGACAGAGGGCTCGGCCAGACGTTCCCAACAGACCCTCACAATACATTTGGGTCTGCCAGGTCTGTCCAACTTCCTCCTCTGCCAGCGGATCCAACTCACCACCAAGGTGGTGATCAGTTGACAGCTCAGCCCCTCTCTTTACCCGAGTGTCCAAGACATACATACAGCCGGAGATAAGATGAAATGACAACAAAGTTGATCATTGACCTCCGGCCTAGGGTGTCCTGGTGCCACATGCACTGATGGACACCCTTATGCTCGAACATGGTGTTTTCGTTATGGACAAACCTGTGACTAGCACAGAAGTCCAATAACAGAACACTGCTCGGGTTCATAAGCGGGTGAGGCCGTTCCTCCCGATCACGCCCCTCCAGGTATCACTGTCGTTGCCAGTGTGAGCGTTGAAGTCCCCCAGTAGAACAATGGAGTCCCCCAGCTGGAGCACTATCAAGTACCCCTCCCAGGGACACCAAGAAGGCCGGGTACTCTGTACTGTACTGTTCGGCCCGCAGACACAAACAACAGCAAGAGACCTATCCCCAACCCGAAGGCGCAGGGAAGCGACCCTCTCGTTCACCGGGGTGAACTCCAACACATGGCGGCTGAGCTGTGGAGCTATAAGCAAGCCCACACCAGCTCGCCTCTGCTCACCCTGGGCAACTCCAGAGTAGTGGAGGGTCCAGCCCCTCTCAAGGAGCTGGGTTCCAGAGCCCAGGCTGTGTGTGGAGGTGAGCCCGACTATCTCTAGGCGGTACCTCTTAAGCTCCTGCACAAGCTCAGGCTCCTTTCCCCCCAGCGAGTTGACATTCCATGTCCCTATTACCAGAGTTTTGGTCCAAGGATTGGGTTGTCGAGGCCCCCGGCCACGACTGCTACCACTGCAAAGCCACATTGCACCATTGCCCCCCACCTTCCTGCTCAATGGGTGGTGAGCCTACTGGAAAGCGGGCCCACGTTGCCATTTCCGGGGCCCACGGGACCCGGCCACCAGGCTCGCCTGCAAGCTAAGCCCCAACCCCAGGCCTGGTTCCAGGGTGGGGCCCCATGTAATCTGCCAATCCGGGTGACATAGCAACGGCCCTTGATATTCTTGAATCCATGGTGGGCTTGTGAACCGCTCTTAGTCTGGTCTGTCACCTAGGACCTGTTTGCCATGGGAGACCCTACCAGGGGCGTAATGCCCCCGACAACACAGCTCCTAGGTTCATTCGGGCACACAAACCCCTCCACCACGGTAAGGTGGCGGTTCAAGGAGGGGGAGGTGAAATCATAAAACATAGAAAGAAAAAGAAAGAAAAACTAGAAAAATGAGAAAAACTTTTGCAAAAATCTTTAGATTAGAGTCACACACTGTAGGATTTTATCTGTCAGCACAGACTGATATGCAGTCTTATTTGGTACCATCAGTTGTTACACTGAAATCATATTCAAACTCAGCAGTCTTGTCTGTCCCTGTCTTGTATATTCAGAGATTAGAGAAAAGGAGTAGATGTGATTTTAGGAATTTTCAAAACTAGAAGTTTATGAAATATTCTGTATCCTACACAGAGGCATGTCTTTGTGTCTTTTGTAGTAGAGTCGCTAACCTGGCTACAACAGAGGTATCCACGCAGTGACTCTCTCAAAAGAAGGTAATTGTTCTTGTAGTGACTGCCAAAGCTCTGTCAGGCCTCCTCTCTTTCCACGCAGTGACGCAGAGAATCTGACACCTCCTCTCTCACTGCTCTCTTTCACTTTTTAAATATATTGTTAGGAGTCCTGAGTTGTAGTTACTCTTTAAGATTTCTTGTGTAGAGATTTCTGAAAGGTTAGGGGCGATGACCAAAAGGATTTATTATTATTTTTATTATGAATGCCTACAGTACATTTCATGGAAATAGTAAGACTTTAAGGATCCTTGTCATGCACCATTGTTGGTCACATGGAAATTTTGACCTGAACCTGATTGAGGTGCTGGAGGAAAGGTCAGCGGTCAACAGATCAATAGGAATCATTTTGAAAGGTTCATGGATATCAACAACAAATTTAAAGTCAATTTGGCAAGCTTACTTTAGACCAAAGTGTTGGATGACACAACAACTGACATGTCCGAGCTGGTCCATCCAACACAATCCACTAAATATCACAACTGCTGTTAGAGACAAATCGGACAGTATATTCATGGATTTACAATTCGAAGGAATAGTTCATGGTTTGACACCCTATGGATACAAGTATCACACTTTTCTTCAGAGTGAGCGTCTCTCTGGTGCTTCCATTTAAGCTTGCTTGTTACCCTGATGTACGACTATGCTTGGAGGGACATCCAGGAGACATCTTCCTGTCAAAATAATAAAAATGTTTGTTTGAAAATGTACTTTTTTATTGAACAAATGCCATCTGTGATAAAAATTTTCCCAGTCCTTGAGGCATCAAATATCAAAGCTGAGATGGGAGCTTTTAGAATCTCTGGTGCTTCTCTTATTTACGACTGAGGCTCAGTGGTAAACAGCACGTTTTACTGAAGATTGAAGACCAGGAAAAGGCCTTTTATTGCAGAACAAAGAGATAATGTCTCAGACGGCATGAAATATTCATCTGGGAGTTATGTTAAAGGATAAACGTACTTCAAATGTGTCACGATTGATTAGATCTTCAAAAATCTGTTCCAGTATGTTTTATGCTACATCCAAGCTGAATCTTTTAACAAGGGGAGAGGTTTCTTATTTTTTAGATTATCATGAGATGCAGATATCCAGCATGATACAATCCTAAAAATACCTCTGAAGCAGGCTGTAGACATCATCCACCATGTCCCATAGAGGAAAAACCTGCTGAGTAATTGACTTTGAATAATTGATGCTCTCCCCAGCTCCCTATTCATTTTCATGAAGGCTGAAGGGAATGTTCAGGAGGGAAGAGATTAGGAGGAGAAGACGGTTTTATCACTGTTCAGTCTGCGGAAGTAGCATGACAATGATTCTGATTATTTAACTGCAAATTTAGAAAATTCCCCAGTGTATGGTGGCAGAGCAGCTTGGAAAAGATGAAACAGAATATACCTTGTGATTTTATTTTAAAATCATGATGACAGAGAGTTTAATTGTTATCATAAAAATAGCCTCTCATCAAATATCCTCTCATCATCTTTGATACAGAGTCAGTATTGCATGACAGAACACACGTCATCGGGGAATATCCTAAAATCATCCAGTAATTGCCTTGTGTGTTGTAAGACAAACATAAAGACACAAAGATAAAGCTTGGCTTGAAAGTCAGGAAATGAAGTTGGAGTTGTGTTTGTGTCTACCTGATGAATGTAAGTTCAATATTGACTCTGTTTAACAGTGATTTGGCTGAAAGACAAAATAATGAGATAAAATAGGCCAAAAAGCTCTGTAGAGCTGTGGTGAACTGCAGTTCATTTATTTGGATGTACACAGCATCCTCACAGCCATCTTATGGAAGTCAAAATTAATAACATTGTTTTTTTCCTCAATGTCAGGCCAGTGTTTTAGACTGCGAGACATCGATACTTGTGTGGTCCATCAGAGGACACAATTGCAAAGCCGGATCAACTGACCGGATGTGTGTTCACTCAGTCAAAAAGCTTTTCATTTTGATGATGGCAGAAATGGCAGAGAGCACAAGACAGATCAGTCCTCATACGTTGGTGAAAAGATTGAACTGGGCTGCAATTTCGTGTCTCATCAGTAATTACATAGCTCACAGTCATGACTCAGTTTGTCAAAGAAACAAAATACACTTGTTTGTTACAGTATCGTTCCTTGAGTGAAGACTGATTTAATCCATGTGCATCCAGTACATAGACAGGTTCAGGATGGCTTAGCGCAAAGACTGGAAGCAGAGGGAAACTCTAGTGTGTGCACTCTAGTGTGTGCATCATGTTAATATTTTAGAGGGATGGCATTGGAAGAGTCTGTTAACTGTGTTTCTGTGTAATAGATGTGGTTTCCAAAATCTTTTCATTGTGCTGCCTTTGATACAGTTGACCATCACATCCTGTTGCTGAGAATGGAAAAACTGCTTGGTATTAAAGGGTCTGCATTAAACTGGTTCAGATCATACTTATCAGATCGGTCTCAGTTTGTCCATATTAATAATGAATCCTCTGTGCATACTAAAGTCTGTCATGGAGTTCCACAAGGTTCAGTGCTAGGTCCAATTCTGTTTATTTTGTATATGCTGCCCCTTGGCAATATCATCAGGAGGCACTCCATAGATTTCCATTGTTATGCTGATGACACCCAATTATATTTATCAGTGGAGCCACACAAAACTGATCAGCTCCTGAAACTCCAGGCCTGCCTTAAAGATATAAAGGCTTGGATGACCAGAAATTTCCTGTTGTTGAACTCAGATAAAACTGAAGTGATCCTATTAGGTCCGAAACACCTGAGGAACACGCTTTCTCCTAAGATAGCCTTGCTGGATGGCATTAACTGGGCCTCCGGCACCACTGTAAGGAACCTCGGGGTTTTATTTGATCAGGATATGTCCTTCGACACCCATATTAAGCATATTTCAAGGTCTGCCTTTTTACCACCTGCGCAACATCGCAAAAATTCGGCACTTTTTGTCCCAAAGCGATGCTGAAAAATTAGTCCATGTATTTGTCTCTTCCAGGCTGGATTATTGTAATTCACTTTTATCAGGCTGCCCAAACAAGTCGTTAAAGACTCTACAGCTGGTCCAGAATGCCGCTGCTCGGGTGCTGACTAAAACCAGGAAAAGAGACCATATTACTCCAGTATTGGCTTCTCTGCATTGGCTCCCTCTAAAATTTAGAGTGGATTTTAAAATCCTACTCCTCACATATAAGGCTCTACATGGTCTGGCACCATCATATCTTGATGGTGAATTGATGGCTATGAATTGATAACTCCTTATCAACCGACTAGAGCGCTGCGCTCCCAAAACGCAGGCTTACTTGTAGTTCCCAGGGTTTCCAGAAGTAGTCTAGGGGGCAGAGCCTTCAGCTATCAGGCCCCTGTTCTCTGGAACCAGCTCCCAGTCTGGGTCCGAGAGGCAGACACAGTGTCAGTGTTTAAGAATAGACTTAAAACCTTCCTTTTTGATAAAGCTTATAGTTAGGGTGGGCACAGGCTCGCCCTTAGTTATGCTGCTATAGGTTTAGACTGCCGGGGGGCTCCCATGATGCATCGGGCACCTCTCCCTCTTCCTCTGTCTCTGCTTCCTCTTTCTCTGCTTCCTCTTCCTCTGCTTCCTTTACTCATATTATGGTAGTAGTGCAAACTGGAGTCAGTTTTAGAAACTGGTTAAAGTGGCTAAACTGGTTAAAAGTAGTTAAACTGATCCACCACCAGCTCCTTTGGTTTTACCAGCGTTGATCTGGAACAACCTCCAGAACTGGTAAAACCTCCAGATCAACGCTGGTATTGAAACCAAGGAGCTGGTGGTGGATTTCCGCAGGCGTAGCCACTCTCCGCCTGCACCGGTGAGCATCCAGGGAACGGACATCAGGGAACTGACACTGTGAAGTCCTACAAGTACCTGGGTGTTCACCTAAATGACAGTCTGGACTGGTCGGACAACACCAATGCCCTTGTCAAGAAGAAAAGCAGACTAAGAAGGGCAACAGCAGACTGTTCCTGCTCAGGAGGCTGAGGTCTTTTGGAGTGCAGGGACCACTCCTCAGGACCTTTCTATGACTCTGTGGTGGCATCAGCCATCTTTTATGGGATAGTCTGCTGGGCCAGCAGCATCACGGACAGGGACAGGAGGAGAATGGACAGACTGGTGAGGAGGGCCAGCTCTGTCCTGGGATGCCCCCTGGACTCAGTGGAGGTGGTGGGAAACAGGAGGATGATGGCTAAGCTGTCATCCCTGTTAAACAACACGTCCCACCCTCTACAGGACAGTCTGACAGCTCTGGGCAGCTCCTTCAGTGAGCGGCTGCTCCATCCACGCTGTGTGAAGGAGAGGTACCGCAGGTCCTTCCTGCCTGCTGCTGCTGCTGTCAGACTACACAACAAACAAAATGCCCGCTAATCTGCAATGGACAATGGACAATGAACAATAAACAATAACACAATTTCACTGTTTTTTTTTTGCACTCCCTGAGTATATTATATATATTTCTCATATGTATACTCTCAGGCACACTCCCTCTGTACTATGTACAGGTTTACTTACTTACAGTCATAGTTATAATTATTTATCTTGGATAATTTTACCTTTTATTTCATTTTATTTTATTTTATTTCATGTCTTAAACTCTTATTAAATATTTCCCACTATGTGTCTTCGCTGCTGTTATGCTGTGAATTTCCCCGCTGTGGGACCTAATAAAGGAAATCTGAATCTGAATCTGAATCTGAATCTGAAATTGGTTAAAGTGTCAAAACGGTTAATGTGAATACTCTTACTGTCCTGTCCTGTAATAGTGCATGTTACTGCCTGCCGGAGCCCCGGTCCTCTTTGTTCTCTCCAGTCTTGCAGGTTCCTCACTGATTCTGGTTGTGGTCCATCTGTCTGAGGTTCACTGGCCTGGTGGGGACATGATCTGTGTCTGTGTTGTGGAGAGAAGGTCGAGTGGCCCAGAGCTCCATATGAGGACATCTAGAGATGCACCTGGACTCACAGACTCATTTTCCATTACCTGTGATATCTTCATACATGGACTAAACCAATGAACTCAGTATAGCTACAGCTTATTACGACTCATGTATAATTCCATAATATGATTGATGATGTTCTCTGTACATGTGGCATCTATTGCACGTCTGTCCGTCCCAGGGAGAGGGATCCCTCATCTGTGGCTCTTCCTCAGGTTTCTTCTTTTTTCCCATAAAGGGTTTTTTGAAGTTTTTCCTGACTCGGTTCGAGGGTCTAAGGACAGAGGGTGTCACAACTGTGCAGATTGTAAAGCCCTCCGAGGCAAACAATGTTTGTGATTTTGGGCTTTCTAAATAAATAAATTTGATTTGATTTTTTATAGTTTCTCACCAATGGATTAGAAATAGACAAACTTTGATGGGCTCTGTCAAAAGCCTTTATGTGTAGCACATCTGTCCAATACAAGCAAGTATTTAGCATTCAGGAAAAGTACAGGTATGAGCTGCATTACATCCCTGACCTTTTAAATGGGAAGCGTCTTGGACTCTAACTGTCCCAATCAGAAGTAGTAGGTGATGACTTCAGACAGAGCTCATCATGGTGTCTGTTGACGAGCCAAGTGAGGAGGGAACCAGATAGTGTTTCTTCTTATTAGACTGATGGCATCAAAGAGGGTAGAACAATGGAGGTTGAATTAAAGTTAAGCTGAAGTTAAACACTGGCCAGAGGAAACACTGTAGTATAAACTTAAGTCTAAATAGTACTAACTGTGGGCTAAAGTGTGGATCGCCAGGAAATGCTAAAACATGTAATCCAATTAAATGTAATTTAGCATAATTTGACCTGTTTTTCTTAAAACATCCCATATTGACAAAATATTGGCTTTTTTAAAAGAAATATTGTGTCATCTTTTTTTTCCATAAAATGACTTTTTTCTTGAAATATTATGTATTTTTTTCACATCTAAAACTGGCACTACTAGCTGCTGTGATCCACTACCATCAAATGAATGTGACCAACTCCCTCTCACACCATATTGCAAATACAGGAATTCATAGGTATATTTTACAGTAATAATCAAGGTCATCACTATTGAAACAGGTCATGCAGCTCTTACAGTAAGAACACCAGCATTAAGGGGAAATGTAAAGTACTGTACTTAGTATTACTGAGGATTGTGGGCTGTAGAGTCGTAGGGTTGTTGAGGGGGAGGTGAAACACACACATACACACACAGAGGCACAGCACAGCTGTTGAGCCTACATATTTTTTGTTTTTCAGAACAGAGAGGCAGAGTGAGTCACTGCTGACCATATGGACCTGTGACCTTTCAAGTAAACATTGAGTGCAGACACAAATAATATTGGTCTGTGTTACAGCAAAATGGACAAGTTACTATGGGTAATTGGAACACTTGATTTATTCAACGCTGGCTTTTCATAGTGGTGTGAAGAGCTTCAAATCAACCCAGGTCTGAGAACAGGAGGCCGTCAGACTTCGCTGTCAAAGCCACTCCACAGAATTTCTATCAACTTCTCTGGTGGCGCCTCAGTTATATAATACTATGCATTTTAAATAAATTCTACAAAAAGCTAACAAAAAATCCTTGCTGGCCAACAAATTGGCAAGTAAATGCATACACATTCTAATTATAAACCCATGTATGATTATTTATTATTAATAGTGTGAAACATAAAATATGCTGAAATTTAAATGGAGTTTGGAGTTGGATATGGATTAGTTATAACTGAATAGGTCTGAATGTCCCTATGGCTCAGTGCACTGTATGTTCCTTATACTGTATATTATGTACGATTTATTAGAAGGATGGACTATGGAGAGAGTATTCTGAAATTTGAATAAAGGTAGTAAGGTATCTTTTGGCTTATATTTCAAATCAATAAAAGCTACATGCTTATAACTTATTACTTACTAATGCCATTATTATTACCATCAGTATGCCATAGTGATCATGCTAAAACTGGACTGCACTTTTATAATGGCTGAAATAGGAAGAAACTGAAAATCAACCATTGATAGCTCAGGGATGTTACAGGAAATTTTTGGTGAGGATCTTCATGTGACTTTCAACCTACTGTACTCCATAACAGCTGTATAAGAACAGTGTCCACATAAGAATTTACAGTTTGTTCCTGACTTTCCCTCACCTCTGTTTATTCCAAAGTAAACACAAACGTACCCAATTTATCATCCCAGTGCCGAAGACACCACAACCCAAGGAGCTACAGGCCAGTAGCTCTGATGTCTCATCTGATGAAGACACAGTAGAGACTGGTCCTGGTCCATCTGCGCCAACTGGTGAGCTACTTCATGGACCCACTACAGTAGTGGCATTGGGGTGGATGATGCTGTCATCTGCCTCCTTCACACCTCCCTCGCTCACCTGGAGAAGGCTGGAAGCACTGTGAGGATCATGTTCTTTGATTTCTCCAGTGCATTCAACACCATCCAGCCCAGGCTGCTGGGGGACAAGCTGCAGCTAGCTGGGGTGGACCATCACCTTATTTCACTACATGGATTTTGGACTACCTCACACACAGACCACAGTTTGTGAGGGTGCAGGGCTTTGAGTCAGATCGGCTTCCTCTGCAGCATTAGTGCTCCGTAGGGAACGGTTCTGGCTCCTTTCCTGTTCACCCTCTACACTGCAGACTTTTCTCACAAAACTATATCCTGTCATCTCCAGAAGTTCTCTGACGACTCTGCTGTTGTTCTCTGCTGTTGGCCTCATCACAGATGGGGACGATAGAGAGTACAGAGGACTTATTCAGGACTTTGTGGACTGGTGCCTGCGGAACAACCTGCAGAACAACCTCCAGATCAACGCCTGGTAAAACCAAAGAGCTGGTGGTGGATTTCTATAGGCATAGCCACTCCGGTGAACATCCAGGGAATGGACATAGACATTGTGAAATCCTACAAATACCTAGGTGTTCACCTGAACAACAATCTGGACTGGTCAGACAACACCAATGCCCTGGTCAAGAAAGGCAACAGCAAACTGTTCCTGCTCAGGAGGCTGAGGTCTTTTGGAGTGCAGGGACTCACTCCTCAGGACCTTTTATGACTCTGTGGTGGCATCAGTCATCTTTTATGGGATAGTCTGCTGGGCCAGCAGCATCACGGACAGGGACAGGAGGAGAATGGACAGACTGGTGAGGAAGGTCAGCTCTGTCCTGGGATGCCCCTTGGACTCAGTGGAGGTGGTGGAGAACATGGGGATGATGGCTAAGCCATCAGTCATCCCTGTCATCCCTGTTGGACAACACGTCCCACCCTCTACAGGACACTCTGACAGCACTAGGCAGCTCCTTCAGTGACCGGACTGCTCCATCCACAGTGTGTGAAGGAGAGGTACCGCAGGTCCTCCTGCTCCCGCTAGTCTGCAGACAATCACTGGACTCATGTGCAATACCCTTCACTTGAGATACATATTTATTTATTATATGTATATTCTCAGACATGTCCTCTCTGTACTATGTACAGGTATAATTATTTATTTAAATTTTATATAAATATGTAATTTTTTTATGTTGATATCTTATTTTATTTGGTTCTATTCTATATATGTCTTTGCTTTGCATTTTTCCTACTGATATTTCTACTGTGTCTTGCTGCTGTTAAAATGTGAATTTCCCCCCTGTGGGACTGATAAAGGCTAACTTGATTATAGTTACTAAGACAGTATTTAGATGTTCTTTTGATTCCTCCCAAATGCCAGATTGTTGCCCAGTAGACAATACTGCACCCCCTCATATTAGAACAGGTACGTGGTAGTTAAAAATGTCCACAGTATTAATTATTTTTAAACTCACTGACACACACCTAGTCCCCTTAAACCTTCATGTATTTATTGCTATGTACTGGACTGGTACACCAGAAGTACAGAAAATCTATATATTAGGAAGAATCCCACCGTATGTTCAGGGTGTCATCTAAAGTGCTACCAAAAACTGCGTATGAATCAATACAGGAGCAGTACTGTATGAAGAATTATTGGTTTACAAAGTTACCAAAATCTCTAAAGGATAATAGAATAAGTAAAGTAATAGTTTACAGGAGACTGATGGTACATAAATTTACATGACTAAATAGTACAAAATCATTTTGCAAATATTTCTATACTACCTGAGCACAGAGCGGACACGGATCAGTCTAGCAACTTTTACTTTAGTATTGTGATGCAATTCAAACGCAATGTTTTGATTATGAAAAAACAAACTTAAATTAACTCTGTAAAGGACAGCAGCTCATCAATTTTATATCTGTCGTATATAACCCAATCATTTCTCTTTGTCCTGTTACTGTCCACAGCAGTGTTTGTTCTCCAACACTGTAATTTCACACTAATTACACGCAGTGTTTGCCAATAATAATTGATTCGTCAGTCGCTCCCACCAGTGGATCTAGCCCTCTTTAGATAACCCTGCTGAGTTCTTACTGGCCGCTATATCTTTGCATTAAAGAGCTATAATACTTTTAATTTCAATATTTGTATGACTCATGCAATACACTGTAACAGTACACATCTTATGTCTAAATTATATTCACTAGTGACTTTCCTGTGAAGGTTTTTATTTAAAATTGTTGTTTTAACTTTATGAACCTATTTGATACTAAAGCTACACTAATAAATATTTTTTATATTAAATATTGGTCAAATTACTTTGTATAAAGTGAAAATCTCATACTGAAAAATCGGCTGAGAATTACCTACTGAATCAGTTTCCCTCAGCTTTATAAACCGTTTCAGCCTCTTTCAGCATATTGTTGTAGCTTCACAACCTGCAACTTCATTGGGCTTGTGTTTGTTGGATGGTCAGAAACTAAACTCCAAATAAATGCCAATACTGCTCTGTATCTGCAAGATTGGTAGATGGGGAACTGTTTACCTACAAAAAAGGCTTTAATGTTGTTTCACTGTCTCCAGTGTGGATCTGTTCCAACACATTTACTTAAATGTAAAACAATTTCATAATTTTTATCTTATCTTTAAGTGAGGACATTAAGAGAAAAGGCATCTATTCAATGAGGATATCGACAGAATGTCGACTGAATCCTTAGGTACGAGAAATTTCAAACTTCCATATAGGACTGTCTCTAAGACCTAAAGCATGAATTTCCAACTGGTTAGTTAATTTAGGAGTTCAGTAATTTGGTTTCCACTGCACTTCAACTAAAAACCAGTCATGACACCTTTATAAAAATGACTAATATTCCCTAACTTTTCAGGAAACATTACAACATTTAAAGTCACAAAACATCTTTATGATTAATCACTGTTCCTGTTTAATTGATTTTTTAAAAAAAGGATCCTCAACTCCTCCTCTACTCTAAAGCACCACTTACTTTCACAGCCACTACACACACGTTGAGCACGTTGAATCATCCGACAGTTTACCATCAGTCGACAGTTCTGACCTTGGCCCAGGTTTCCTCCACTTCTGTCTCTCAGCACAGCCACTGTTTGTTCACCGCTGCTGTCAGCAAGACCTTTGCATTTCCAAATTGATTCCAATTGATTAGCAAGTTAACACTTCTGGGATTATTCCTCTGAGTGAATTCAGCTCACATAATGCTGCAAATGAAGTTGTTGTGGAGTATTGATGTTTTTCTTCTCATACTTGCAGGCACAGCCCTGTTTTAAAATTGTAATTGACCAAACCTAACCATCCCATCCCTGTGGAGACATGCTTTTTCTTTGCCTGTCATAGATGCCCAGGTAAAATCCTTTGTCTGGTGTGTATTGACCCGTTGGTTCATCATTCAGTCTAATTAAAGGGCAGTGCTCTCTTAAGCAGTGTGTTTTGTCTCATGTGGATGCTGTATGATCACTAGCCGTGGCAGCTGTCACCTTTAAAGCACTAGTGAGACCACTGGAGCACAGAGCATGGAAGTGTTTGATGATATCTCTGCTTCTACTACATCAGTTCTGATCTTTTTTTTTCCCCAACTGCTCATCAAGAGTCTGTCAATATTATACGAGTACTAAATCGGAGCAGTGCATTTTATAACCTGAGTGTTATTTTTGTAGCTGTGACTATCATTCCTATTGTTAGCAACTACACAAGAGATTATTACTGATTATTACTATTCAGGTGTGCTCATTTTCAGTTTTCAAAATAAAGCAGTTTAGATCAGTGGTCCCAAATCATTTTGGCTTGAACCTTTAAAAATTAAACAACATCTTATCATGACCCCTTTGTCACAGGTTGCATATGTATATAAGTTCTCAGCAGTATGAGGGGCATTTATATTTGTACTAGCATGTATTTTATGGATCATAGCTGAAGTCAAGAATGAATTTCAATATTCAAGTATCCTCCTATAAGTTCAATTTGGACCAAAGTGGTGAACTTCCTGACCTTCCGCCCCCAGAGGTACCGCGTCTATGTGACCGACAAATATCTTAACATTTCCTAATATTTTTTTTTTTTTTTAGATCTTTTAACTGCATCTAACAGATATTCTGAAACCTTGTGGTCTGAAACATTTAGAATTATTGAGCAGTGTAATGAGCATGCCTCTCTGGGCATCAGGCAGAGCTTTAGACTTTCATTGATTATGTCTGATATGTACTTGATACGCTCAAATTTTTCGGAAGTCAAGTGTGTCCCCTTTTCATCCACCCCCCGCTGTAAGGAGCCACTCGGTAACATACGGTGCTGCTTATTACCCAGTGCCATGGAAAAGTTATGGAGGTTAAACAATTACTGAAATCTCTGCCTTTCCTATTATCCCTTAATCAATTATACTGTGGGCCTTTCACAGTTGATATTACTCACTGATTTAATTAAGAGATTGGATGGATATACTCCATGATTGTTAAAGGGGATTTAACACATCATACCATGACATTACAAATACTAATTAAAAGTTTGTACCTCTGCACAGCTGAAGCTTCTATTTTAGGATCTTCTTTAGTTTTGGTTACCTATAGATGCATTGATGCAGGGTGTAGGACTTTAGTAAGACCCCTTTAAATAGCTTTTACAGTAGGTAAGAAACATTGGGATAACTATGCTTTCAGACCACCTCAATCTGTTCAGTTTTAAGGTAGAATTCCTCCTGTAGTTCAAAGACGTGCAAATCAGGTATGCTGAATGTGTTCATCATGATGGACTAGCACTCTGTCCCCGTTGTCTTGCTGCTTTCCATCAAGTGCTCAGAGGGAGATTAGATACCTGCTGTCCTTAAGGCCTTTTTAGACAGAGAATATGTGACATTACTTACTTCATTTACTGGGAAGACTTTCCGACATTTAGACGTAAATGTTCTTTATGGCTTTATTGGGACCGTTACGGAACGAGGAAGTGTATCACTGCTGGAGAACAGTGATGACATGAAAAGTAACAACATGAAGCAGGAAACAGACACAGGCAAACACAAGCATCAGTGGTGGGTTTTAAAACAAACAGAGGCACATTGGGGAAAGATATATCTATATATACATATTACATCATGAGAAGTAACATGACAGCTTCTATAAATATGTGTGTGTGTGTGTGTATATATATATATAACATGTTGCCTCTGCAACATTGCATGGAGGTTGGGGACAGTGCCTCTGGAGTGGCAAACTGGCAAACCGGGGTGGTGGTCCCTCTTTTTTAAAAAGGGGGACCGGAGAGTGTGTTCCAACTACAGGGGGATCACACTTCTCAGCCTCCCCAGCCCCCGGGAAGGTCTACGCCAGGGTACTGGTAGAGGAGAATTCGGCCTGATAGTCGACCCTCGGATTCAGGAGGAACAATGCGGTTTTCGTCCCTGGTCGTGGAACACTGGACCAGCTCTATACTCTCCGCAGGGTGCTTGAGGGTTTATGGGAGTTTGCCCAGCCAGTCCACATGCGTGCTTTGTGGATCTGGAGAAGGCATTCGACCGTGTCCCTCGTGGTATTCTGTGGGGGTGCTCCACGAGTATGGGGTCCGGGGGCCTTTGCTAAGGGCTGTTCGGTCTCTGTACGACCGGAGCAGGAGCTTGGTTCGCATTGCCGGCAGTAAGTCAGACCTGTTCCCAGTACATGTTGGACTCCGGCAGGGCTTGCCCTTTGTCACCGGTCCTGTTCATAATCTTTATGGACAGGATTTCTAGGCGTAGCCAGGGGCCGGAGGGAGTCCGGTTTGGGAACCACAGGATTTCATCTCTGCTTTTTGCAGATGATGTTGTCCTGTTGGCTTCATCAAGCCAGGACCTTCAGCATGTGAACTGGAGCGGTTTGCAGCCGAGTGTGAAGCGGCTGGGATGAGAATCAGCACCTCCAAATCCGAGGCCATGGTTCTCGACCGGAAAAGGGTGGCGTGCCCTCTCCGGGTGGGTGGAGAGGTCCTGCCTCAAGTGGAGGAGTTCAAGTATCACGAGTGAGGGAAAGATGGAGCGTGAGATTGACAGGTGGATTGGTGCAGCGTCCGCAGTTATGCGGTCGGTGTACCGGACCGTCGTGGTGAAGAAGGAGCTGAGGCGAAAGGCGAAGCTCTCGATTTACCGGTCAATCTACGTTCCCACCCTCACCTATGGTCATGAACTTTGGGTAATGACCGAAAGGAAGGACAAGATCAGCTGGATACAAGCGGCCGAAATGAGTTTCCTCCGCTTGAGGGTGGCTGGGCGCTCCCTTAGAGATAGGGTGAGAAGCTCAGTCACTCACCGGGAGGAGCTTCGAAGGAGTAGAGCCGCTGCTCCTTCATATCGAGAGGAGCCAGCTGAGGTGGCTTGGGCATCTGTTTCGGATGCCCCCTGGACGCCTCCCTAGGGAGGTGTTCCAGGCATGTCCCACCGGGAGGAGGCCCAGTTGGGGAAGACCCAGGACACGCTGGAGAGACTATGTCTCTTGGCTGGCCTGGGAACGCCTCGGGAGTCCCCCTGGAAGAGCTGGAGGAAGTGTCTGGGGTGAGGGAAGTCTGGGCATCTCTGCTCAGACTGCTGCCTCCGCGACCCGGTCCCGGATTAAGCGGATGAAGATGGATGGATGGTTATATTTTATATTTCTCTCTTGATGTGACCACATGAAAAGAAATTTTTTTCTGTTGAGCAACTTCAGACATCATATTAAAATTAACTTAGTACAGTTCTATTCATTACTGAAGATAGAAGATGCACTCTATAAAATATTTATAATGATAATGTTGATCAGAGCTGTATTTAGTTGTCAGTTCAATATTCTCTCCATCTTTTTCACATCCCACCAACTCCTGAATCAACTGCTAAATGTTCCACTTTCACCAGCTGGTCTCAAACTGTGTCTGTCTCCTGTTCGGTGTGGCTACTGAATACAGCTGAGAGAGAATCCTAAAGCTGAGAGACACTGCAGAATCAGGTGATCATTTTCTGAGAATCATCACTACAAGCAACACAGCTCTCACACAAGTCATGTGATCCATTACTGTTGTGAAAATGCAGGCTGTAGCTAATGGAAATGTTACTAAATCTGCTACTGTAAGACATCGTTTTTTATGACCTATATGAAAAAGTGACAGGCGCTTCCAGACATGAGACCAACATGTAGAATTCCCATCACATTTACGCATCAAGGTTGTGAATTTTTTTTAAGTAGGTGGAAAATACGGCTGAATGACTCCACTTGTCTTGAAATTGAGCCACTACAGAGAACAGTTTCCCATCTCTAAAGCTGTAGGACAGCATTATACAAGAGTTGAAGGTTTCAAATTTTGAATATTACCACTGGCTCCTGAGGCAGCTCAGGCCAGACATGAGACAGTCTTCAGAAATTTCACTGTACAGCAGAAACAACGCCTATTAGACCAGAAACTGAGAAGTCAGTAGGAGTTAGGGGTTCAAAGCAGCATTATATTTGGAACAGATGCAAGACAAAGACTCTTTGTAGCCGTCTGTACATTTGTATGGTGCATGCCTGATTAGTTTCTTTCCAGAGAAATCACTGTGACGTCTGAACTCTGTGGGAGGCAATCAACAACGATGAGTTGACTTTTATAACAGCTCCAACACCCCCGTTTCTCCCCCTCAACACACAGCTCATGGCTTTTGTGTCTGTGTGGATTCAAATGTTCATATTTTCACACGGGTAATGAGGGCTTCACCCCAACAATGGCGACATTACCACTGAGGCCAAAAGAGGCATTGCTGATGTGAGCTCCGGGTGCATGAGCCGAGGAGACACTTCTCGGTGCCTTTCCTTCACGATCATGAGCTCACAATTGTATTCATGCAAAAAAAAAGCTGACAAAGGAAACCAATTAGTGTCACCTTAATGCACCTGTGGAGGAGCAGGAGGAACCTCTTTTTATTGTCAGGAAGGGAGACGAGCACAGGAACACAGGGACATTACACAGCACTTTAATACGATCAATTCTTAAAAGCCTCTACTCGGCCTCTGAGTACTACTGTTCATCTGAAGCACTCCGAGGTAAATATATTGTGTTTGAATTCATCATAGCACCTTTGCTCTTCTTTGTCCGAGCACATTCCTGTGGCCTGCTGCTCACTTGCTGTCCTCCTGGATGTCAAACTGTCTGTTGGGTTTGGTGGACTCCAGCATCAGTTCGTACAGTTGTCCTATCTGTTCTTCTTGAAAGTTGCTGAGTTTCTGTTCTGACAGGTCGGTCCCAAACTTGACCGAGCTGTGTTGGTGGCCTGCTGACTGCAGTACCTGAGTCTGGAGGGTGTCTCTGTAGTTCTGGAAGGGGAATTTTGGTACACACAGGACGCAGAGCACTTTAAACACAGGTAGGAATAGCAGCAGCACCTTTTCCATCCAATCTGCACTTTCACGTTAAATTAAACACATCAGGCAGCGTGGTGTGTAGAACACATGCATGTACAGCACCCAGGTGTTTCAAGAAATTACTGAGCCATTTTTTAGGACACCTTCAGATTTATTACTTCAGTAGGAGCAAATGGGCTTGGTGCTGAATGCCACAGAATGGGTAAGTTGGGCAGATTTTCTGAAAAGCACAGGCCTTTTAGCAGAAGTAGGTAACTTATTTAGAAATAACTTTGTCATATTTCCTAAAACTGTCACTACTTCCTGACAGTAGAACATGAGACTCATAATCTGTGATTTAAAAAAAATAAATTAAAAAAAAAATCAGGCTCTGCTCCACCATGCATGTGCTAACTCGAAGTGGAAAAAGTGGTGAATAAACAACAACTGGACAACCAAGCAATGACAGAACAACAGTTTACATGAAAGATAAGTAAGCTGAAGAAATGAAGAAGAACAAGTTAAAAAGAAAACGCTGCAGTGGGGGCCTTTGGAGGTGAACTGTGCGCACTGTAGCGGGAAGAGAAGGGACATGGAAATTATACTTATCCTAATTTTCAAAATAAGAGAACTTCCTCTTAATCTTACCAACTGGAGCTTTAACCTTCATTGTTCAACCAAAACCACAATATTTCTAATTATACATCTCTATATTTTTATTTCACGATTAACTTCTTGATTAACTTCCACCGAGTACTTTAAGGGCTTAAAAATAGCCATAAAAATGTTAATCATGTTTTAGTTGGAAGTAAACAAATAAAATACACCGACAATGTTGTGCAGATACGATCAGTACAAACATGTCAGCAGAAACCAAAGGAGCTGGGGCTGAGTACCACAGACAGGACAGAGAGACAGACTAACACAGTCTGGCTTACACTTAACCTCATTGATATTTAGCAAGCTTTTTACTTTCCTTCATCTTTTAAGATCGGACAGATGTTCTTACAATAAGCGCTAAGTGACAGTTGAGACTGACTGAAGTGGCTCAGTTTCAGCACATTTTGGAATTTCTCATAATTTTGATTAGTCCTTGAATGGGAAAAATAAACCAATCCATGCTTCCTGCACAGTAAACTCAAGGCTACATTTTTCAGTTTACAGTGCTGATGTCACTCAGTGCCAACCTGTATACATAGATCTCCTCTTCCTACAGACTGTTAACCTCAGCCCATGTGTGCTGAGTCAAAGCTGTCAGTGCTGTACATGAATCATCCTGAACAGGAGCACGGCCACCTCCATGTGTTTCACTTCTGAAGAGCCATCCATCATTTGAACAAAGAGCACACAGTGAATAGTGCGGTGTTTGCCCATTCACAAAGCATTGTGGCTTTTTTGGAACACTCTCACTGTAAGCCATAACGAGCCATTTATCTGAGAAGCTTTTTCCTGCACATAATGTAATTATGTTGAATATTTGCCAAGAGGAAACATCCTCCCTGTGGCAGGAGGGTTACAGCTTAAAGGAATACTCCAACAGTTTGGCACACTTGTGCTTGTACTTCTTACTTAATTATTCAAGGACTTATTGGACAAGTCTAGGACTAGGTGAGTAACTGCGTGTGTTCCTCCCTCACTGAATCCTTAACATTAACAGGGGACTGCCATGTCGCAGCTTCTGGTCACAAACGTCATCCCCTTATCCAAAGCAAATCTTGTGAATGCAGTACGGGAATCGGTGGAAGAAAAGGGCTGCTTCTTTTCTGGGAAAGTCACAGGAGTCATGTAGCCGTTGGTACAGTCATGGCAGGCTCGTGCTGTAGACAGAGGTCTGCACAGACGGTGTTTGACATACACAATGTAAAGCCATTGGAAACTATTTTATGATTCTGGGCTATATAAATAAAATTGACCCAGTACAAGCAGTGGCCTACAGCCAATAGCTTCAGTCAACCCATGTTAAAATGCTGGTCTCTCATTCCAACATATTAATTCATCACAGCTACAAGGATATGTGGCCTCACATCCTTTTTATCTTTTGGTGAGCGCAGTTTGGGGTCAAACCTGAGCTGAACTCCTTGGCTCAGTGCAACTCATGCAGGTATTTTTTGCAATCATGTCAACATCTCTTCATTGTCGTTTTTTTCCAGCACTCCATCATCTTTCCTTTGTTCCTCACAAACATTTCTGTATCTCCTTGGGGAGAGCTTATTTGGCCCAACAGAGCCGATTTATTAGCAGCAGAGAACTCCCATGGGTACCTCTGAAATAAATGGATTACACGCTGAACACTCAGTGCTTGTAATTTCATTTCGAGTCTCGCTCCTCGTCTGTTCCCTCTCCTCCGTATTTTTCAGAGGAAGCGGAGATGTAGCGGATATTCAGGCTCCCTTTGAAAGAATGTTCAGAGAGGAAAAGAGAAGTGAGGAGACAGCCAGGAGAGAGTTTGTGTTGTTGGAGCTCCGCTATACTGATTACATAAAAGAGTTTGGTGTGCTCTCAACAGCTGTTAAATTGGTGCAAATGGTTACAGCGTGTGAATAACCCTTGTTGGCTGGGCAGCAAATTTAAATAAAGTTTCCTATATCTTTCAGTTCAGCAAGTACAGAATATTATAACATGCATTACTATAATGTTTTTGGGGTAAAAAAATGACTAAATATAGACTGTTAGGATTTGGAGAGCTGTCTGTGAGACTGACTTTTCTTATCGTCCAACTTGTTATTTTTACACTTTGGTTTTTGTACAGATTAAGCAAACAAGACATGAAATATTAATTAATTAGCTTTACGGCCAATCTACTCGTTGCAGCTCTGGTGGAGTTGCCATTCCAGTGGTGTGTTTCCACCATTCCACCAATCCACCAGTATATTATTGCTGCAGCAGCTCACATATGTAGTATTAAGTTATATTTTGACACAAACAAACGCATGTAAATATTCTTTTAACGTTACGTTTATCAATGTTTTTTATGTTTATGCTTAATATTTTTAAGACAGGAACACAAGGGAAGAGGTTCGACAGCCGTCCTGCTCTCGGTGATTATCGTCTCTGTGCTTTAATGCAGCAGAACTCATGATGTAGCTCATTTACAACAGGGCGAGTATGAAATCTGATTGCAGCTCATAAATACTATGTTGACCAGCAGCAATGACCACGCTGCTGAGCTGCAGATAAAATCTTTATCTTGTGATCTATGGATCTTCAGGCAAAATAAACAAAAATACAGGTTAATGACGACAGCTGTGCAGTGAGATCGGCTATATGGACATTCAAACTGAGGGTTAGAAGCAACAAAAGGTTGTAAAGTAAATCCAAAGCCTTTGTTACCACATCTAATTAACTGCAATTGTGTGTTCATGTTTTCATGTTCTTGTAAAACAACTTCAAACTGTATTATGAATGTTTCAGAAATGTCTTCCTGTCTCCTATTAAGCTGTGACGCCACATGGCCAAATGTTGAGTACGTTCAGCGTTAGAGTTGCTTTTAGGCAGATTTTGCTTCTGTCACACAGAGCTGGGATAGCTGCTTCCGCCCTTTATCCTGTCTTTATGCTAAGTTAATTCAATTCTACCATATAATTACCATACAACCAGTAGAGTAGTAGTGGGCCTCAACATGAGCGCATGGAAATAAAGGCACTGTTAATTTTCTTCTTGCTGGCATAATTGTGTGAAATCCTTGCTTTGTCATTGTGATGTATGAAGTGATGAGGGGAGAAGTAAATTGAAAGGATTTTAGGCTGCAGTATAAGAAAACGTGAAATGAAAGGGTCTGAATGCATCATATGTATATTCCCACAGATTTAAATTTACTAGAAGGTCATTTCACTAAAAACTACCAAATTTGGGATTTGTTCTAAGATGATACAAAGTAATGAGGTTTTCATTAATTTGCTTTTATTTCTTAATATTTTTAGGATCCCCAATAGCTGCTACTCTTTTTGCAGCCCTTTAATTTTCAGCTCACGATCAAAATCAGAAATGGATTCTCTTGGCCTTAGACCAGGGTCCATTAAAACAAAAAGCTACTAAAGCTCTTGCCATAAGAGCATCTGTCTGCTTTGGGCCAACAGTCTGGCTCAGGTGTTATTCACACCAATTTATTGTGGACAACTTTGGCTTTTTGTTGTTTTTGGTTTGGCTGGATGACACAGCAATTTATTCCATATTGTTATTTCTCGGTACATATCCGAGCCAATCCGGACCTGAATGATTCTCACTGGTTTTGGACCAATTAGGTTTCCCTAGAAGTGTTGCCATGTGAAATAAAGCCAAAACAGTGTGTAAATCTGACAAAAGCCTCTGGTCCCCTGCTTGGGACCAATTCAAGTGGACTCTGGGTTTGAAAACAATGCATACTGATATATGGAGGCATACTGAAAGTGACTGCCTCCCCCCCAGTGGCCTCAGAGCTACTGCAATGACAAGAGACCTCTCAGGATTCCAGCTGCAATCACCATCTACTTCATTAAAGAAATTACCTGCAGATGGGTGATTTACCATCCCACAGCAGTGCGTAATTGACTTGGAAAACATTTGCTCACCCCCATAGTGAGATAAAAAAGGACCTGGTATGCTCTAATGGCTAAGATTATTCTGAGAGACAGAGGACATGTTGCAAGATTATTGACTCCCTGTCAATACATAAATCTAGGTAGGTTCCACCGTGGTCTAATTCTAATTGAAACCCAGGTTACAACAAGCTTTAACATCAAATCAGACTGAGTCAGGGATAATCAATACACTGTAGCTGCACAGTATATTTCTATATATATTTTTTATTGTCATCATTATTGCAAAAGCCCACAACATACAAAGAAAAGACAGGAGACACTAAAGGACTAGAACACTATTGACCCATGTTGGTAAGGAAGAGGCACGTTTGCTGTTTCAAGAGGTACATCTGTAGATGTGTTTTATACAGTTTAAAAAGTTATTTAAAAAATTATAATCACTGTAATTATTATTATAATTATTTATGAAATATGATTTAATGTCATTCGTATGAGACATCATCATAAAATTAATATTATCAAAGTGTAAAAATCTACTGTGTTTCCGAAGAATCTTTGTAACTGCCACTTCAGAGATCAATAATGAGTCCGTTTAATAATTTCACTGTTCTCATGACAAGATAATAGTGGCCAGGATGATGTGACTATGAATGTGTATGATTTATTTGAGAGGAGGGTGAACTCAGCCCAACAAAGGACCTTAAAGCATCACAGCAGTGTGAAATGAGGTCTGATAAAGGTCCTGAAGTGTTGTCACTTGAATCAGCGTCAGCTTAAGATCTCAGGATCCTGGATCTCAAAGCGAACTTTGTGGGCTAGTGGGTAATGTGCGTGCCAGGTTTAGACAGTATGGATGGAATAAAAAAGACAACATCTCTGAATCTGCTCAAACTGTTATATGTATATATATGTCCTTTTTAAGACAAACAAAACCACAGTCCTTTGTGAGTTCAACCAGAATATCTTATCTTAACTTCTTATCTTATCTTATGTTATCTTAAATCACTGAAGTTCTCTTTCAACATTGTTTTATCACACACTTAATGACTTTCACTAACTTGTTGAGAATTTTGATGTGTTCTAGATCTGTGACTGATGTTGACAGTAGTCCTCCAAGATCCCATTAAAGTCTATTTGGACTGGTGCTACTTGAGTTTTATAACAGTCTTCTAAGAGGCCTAACTGACCCCAAAGACAAGTAATGTCGCTCTGTATGATAACTTACTGTATATCTCTTTCTCTTATTTTTTGCTGTCCACATCTCTGAATTTGATCCTTAAGTTCATTTGGAAAAACTCATGACTATCTAAATAGTGAAAAATTAAACTTTCTAAGCCAGATCAATGATGCAAATACTCAGTTGACTAACAGAAGATGCACTGTCACAAAGCAGGAAACAAGACACCAGATGTTACATATGGACAGAGAATGTATCAATGTTAATCTTTTTATACCAACATCAGTTTCACCATGTATTTTAAATATTAAGTAAATATTAAGTAGTATATTAGTGATGTACATATGTCAGAATCAGCAGGAGGCCGTCCTTTTCAAAGTAAACTATGCTGCCACCTACCTGACACATCAGACGGGCTCACCTTTCACCCGTCACATACCAGTGTAGATTTGACTTGGACAAAGAACTATTCTCTACAGTTATATCTCAACAATCAGACTCCCACATTTATTGTTTGTCTGTCTGAGGACGCTAACCAACTTTCAGGCTCAACTTGATCTGTCACCTACAGACTGCCAATAATTGCACACAACACCGTAGTTACAAGATTTATACTGCGATTTTAGGAGAAAACTAAAATCCAACTCTGATCAGACAGCACATTCACCTCTGACAGCACCCCGTTGTTACTGTACTGTTTACTGAAGCTGCTCTGCCATCATGTGGTGGCTGAATGACATAACACTGCCAATCCATGAGTTCTCACACTAACCTGGGACTAACACTGCCGATGACAGGTCAGGTCAAAGACCCAATCCTAAAGTCCACCCACCAACTCTGAGGCGTGTTCTCATTAGGTCTGTCAGGGTGAAGAGCTGTCAACTGTCAAATCGTAAAGCGCGTGACAGTGCAAAAGACTATAATTTCACCACTGTATTCGACAGGAAAGAAGTTGTGTCTGTCTTCACTCAAGAGTACAACTTTTGTCATCTCATTAGTTAGAAAGACCCAGAAACAGACCCAAAAACAAACTCAGCATGCTGTCCCATTCCCAGTTATAACATTTCGAGCCCTCGCAGCCTCTCGTGATCAAGCTCTTACTAGCTGACCCAGTGAAGCTTTGGGGGGATGATGGGCCTGGACCAAAGAGTACTGTGGGTGCAACTAACATCACCGTTCTTCAGGGGTTTCAGTAACTCTGGGGGGTGGTGTCATACATCCTTCAAACTAAGCCCTTATATGACAGATAATCTACAGGCTAATTACAGCCCTTGTTGGGCGTAATTTGTTTCAGTTTGTCCATGTGTTAACATGTTTCAGTTTGACCGTGTTTTCACTGAATAAGACGTTTTTCGGAGTTCCAACAGGACTTTTCAGATCTCCGAGCAACAGCATTTATATTGGGAAATAAATCAGTAATTCTTTATTTCACAAGTTGGTCATTTCTCATAATGACTTCCTGTTGTGTTTCCTGAAGAGGGCTAAGTTTAGTACTCATTATGGGGAAACATGACTGACAGGTTCATTCAGATGTAAATCTACAAAACTCACTGTCACATATTATAAATATGCAATAATATAGTGATATATTATAATTCATTATCATTATATTAGATCAGATTCAGTGACAGAAGAGGCGGAGCAGCTTTCCCTGACTGTTAATGAAGCTTTCTGTCAGGAGAAGAGGCCTTTAGTGAATTCACACACTGTGAAGTGTCTTTAAAGAAACTCCAGAGTGACTGTGATGTGTTTTTACCTCCCACTCTGCCATGAAGCTCTTCACCTCCTCAGGTGTGGCTTTCTTATGTCTCCTGAACTCGTCTTTGACATACTGGTCGCCCAGCGCCCTCAGGTCGATGGGCATGAAGCGGTGCAGGACCAGGATCCTCTTGTACAGGGAGCGGACTCTGGAGACATGAGCGACCGCCATGGAGACCAGCTGACGGCTAACAGCTAACGGCTAACAGCTAACGGCTAGCAACTAACAACAATGTGTTTACACCTGACTGCTAACAGCTGTCCTCCACTCCACAAACTGTGACAGGCATAACCGAGTTCGGCTGTGGACACGGGAAGGATGGTTATTTAACACATGTCCTTGTTTATCCCGGAAGTTCACTTTCTTCACCTGCCTGGCAAACTAGCTAACAACCTCTTCCGCCATCTGCTGGACTGGAGCAGACCCTGCAGGAAGGAAAAGGAAAGTCTCTCTGCTGGACAAGAGTTCATTCATGATGTTTAGTCTCTTTGTCGCCCTCCCATAAATATAGATCTCTTTGTTTCTTATCACAGACACAATGTTACATTCAATGAATCTTTTGGTGGTTATTGTCTCTTACTTTGAAGTCCAGAGCAGAGTAGAGATGGGTGACAGACTAAAGGAAGAAACAAATAAAGTGAGTCAGAAGAAACAAGTAAAGTGTCTCGGCAGCTTCAGGTCTCCTTGTCATTGATTCTCCAAATGTGTGAACTCTCTGGAGGGATGAACACCATTCTTCAGAAGATATTCTCTCATTTGGTGTTTGATGATGGTGGTGGAGAGCTCTGTCTAACACGTTGCTCCAAAATCTCCCACAGCTGTTCAGTTGTGTTAAGAAGTGGTGACTGTGAAGGAGAGAGCATCTGTTTCTCATCATTTTCATCTTCATCAAACCATTCAGTGTCCCCTCCCTATGGATGGAAAAAAACCCTTCCATCAGGATAGAAATGTTTCATCAGAGGATAAAGATGCAACAACTCTTCTCTCACTGTAGGAGTTCAAACATTCAGGTTTTTTCTTTAATTTGTAAAACACCTGTACCATGGAGCACTCTAAAATCATGACTTCTGTATTTTTTTCTGGGAAGTTTTCCCATACTTCAGAATATGTTTTACTTATTCTTTTACTTGGATGAATTATCCTCTCTGGATGAAAGACTGATGAGATGAAAGAATGATGTGCTTTTTCTGTGTTCCTTTGAAGCAGACAGATTGTGTACAATGGCATGACAATGGTCTGTTCTCAACAGGAATGTTGCTGAGATGCAGTATCAGTTTGCCCATCATTGTGCAATGTTCCTGTTCTAGTTACTGGTGACAGACAAGACACTGATGACAGATACTGGCCATTCCAGGAAACTCTTGAAACACTCGCACTGCAAAGTTGGCAAGCAACAAGTGAAAGCAAGATTTAAGACCAGAATGTCAGTCCAAAAGACAAACAAATCTGATAAGGTGGGCAGGGTGGTCAGAAACAGGCAAGAACACAGAGTAACTGGTTGCTGGAAAACCAAGTGAAGCACACCAGGTGATACGGGAGAGTGTGAATGAAACGGAACCAGTAGTGCTTTGAGCTATAAGGGACTGGGAATAAGTCTTAAATACAGCACTTAATACAAACGATTTATGAAATGATAAAATAAAAAAATAAATAACATACAATATTGCAAGTGCAATTAATTTGGAATAGGAAGAATTCTCCTCGTTGGCTTTTTTGGGGGATTTTTGGGATCACACAAGGATACGATTAGTCAAAAATAATTGAAAGAGAGGTCTTATCCTGCAATGCTGGGCGGTAAATCCCTTGAGTCTATGCTGAGGTTTCATTTCAGCATATCACCAAACAGTTTCTGTGTCTCACTACACACTGCAATCAGTAACAAATGCCACAGTTCTTCTACCAAACCAACAATATCATGTGTATGCAAAAGCAGAAAAATGACCTTTATTCCAAGCTAGCCTGTTTTTCAGCCATCACTGTTGAAAGTCCACTACTTCACTTCATGCGCGTAAAAGCACACAGGTGCCCACCAGCAAACTACTTTTTAGTAGTACGTCTGCCTGTGTGGAGCAACTTTATATTTATTTGTATGTATGATCGGACCTCTGCCTTCTCTTCCTGAGGGAGAATATTATATCTCCAGAGGAGAATATTAACAAGGTTAAATTAGTGGTGATGTGGCTCTTTGGGGCCCTGACTGGGCTCTGTGTCTGCTTTGAGACAGACAAAGTTCTGTCCCATCACCTTTAGCAAGTAGCACACTATCACCATGGAGGTTCTCAAACCCTTAAAGCTTTTCAGCTGGTTCATCACTTCACAAGGGATCCTGGGACGTGGCTAGGCCCAGAGTTTTTCTACACTTGATTCACACTTCTTTTTACAAATTCACCTTTAATTACTTTTATATTAAACATTTAAACATGAATTTGTCCTTCTTTTCTATTTTTTATATAATATATTTCTCTGTATGTTGATCATGTGTTTGATGTGCTTTTATGTGTATGCATTTTTATCATTTTATTACCTGTTCCTACTGTTCCCACTCATAAGGAAGCCCAGAATGGCTGTGGTTACATTTTTCTTTCTATCTTGAGATCATAAGTTAATTATGGTGTTGCCTTGAGATAACAAAGCTCCTTCTCTCATGATAATGGGATCAATTATTAAATATGTATATATCCAAAATGAGTGTGTGTTTCATTTGAGCACAACTGATTTCAACCTTCAAGATCACTGTGATGACTGTCAGGGAGGATCCATAACTGAATAATAATTAAGTGTTATGACCCGAGGTCATAAAAATGTCTTTCCTCAGTGTGTGTTGTTTGTTGCTCCCTGCCTGAGGGAGGTGCTGTTTCCTTGTCCTTCCCCTACTCCCCTTTTCGTGCTCTGTCCAGGTGGTGGCCGGTGATTGGACGGAGGATCAGCAGGACCAGCTTGAAAATGGGACCCTCCCATGCCGGCCGTCTCTCATTTCCATTCCCGACCAGTGTTGCTAACTTGGCGACTTTCTCGCTAAATCTGGCGACTTTTTTTGTCAAAAGCGACTAGCGACAAATCTAGCGACGTTTTCTGGTGTTCTGGAGACTCTGACGTGCTTGTATCGCTCTGCTTTTACTGTCCTTAACAAGCAGCGAGTGCTGCCGTGAGCCCCGAGCCCCCGTCCCGAAGCGCTCTCAGGTGGTCAGTCTCACAGCAGCTGCAGTCAGAGAGCAGAGGAGACCCACCGCTTCTGCATCCACACACTGCAAATGAATCACGCATGCTGTATGCGACAGCTGACATCGATATTAACATTTACAATGGGGCGAAGACTAAGAGCGGTTCACAAGCCCATCATGAACAGAAGAACATCAAGGACCGTTACGTCGCCGAAATGGCGTTACCTGGGCCCCACCCTGGAGCCAGGCCTGGGGTTGGAAGGCTCGCAGGCGAGCGCCTGGTGGCCGGGTCTTTGCCCACGGGACCCGGCCGGGCTCAGCCCGAAATGGCGACGTGGGCCCGCCTTTCCAGTAGGCTCACCACCCGCAGGAAGGTCCATGAGGGGCCAGTGCAATGTGGTTTGGGTAGCAGTCGTGGCGGGGGGCCTCGACGACCCAATCCCTGGACCAAAACTCTGGCAATAGGGACATGGAATGTCACCTCGCTAGGGGGGAAGGAGCCTGAGCTCGTGCAGGAGGTTGAGAGGTACCGGCTAGAGATAGTCGGGACTCACTTCCCACTTGCATAGCTTGGGCTCTGGAACCCAGCTCCTTGAGAGGGCTGGACCCTCCACTACTCTGGAGTTGCTCCAGGGTGAGCGGCGAGCTGGTGTGGGCTTGCTTATAGCTCCCCAGCTCAGCCGCCATGTGTTGGAGTTCACCCGGTGAACAAGAGGGTCGCTTCCCTGCGCCTTCGGGTTGGGGATAGGTCTCTTGCTGTTGTTTGTGCCTACGGGCCGAACAGCAGTACAGAGTACCCGGCCTTCTTGGAGTCCCTGGGTGGGGTACTTGATAGTGCTCCGACTGGGGACTCCATTGTTCTACTGGGGGACTCAACGCTCACGTGGGCAACAGCAGTGATACCTGGAGGGGCGTGATCGGGAGGGACGGCCTCCCGATCTGAACCCAGTGGTGTTCTGTTATTGGACTTCTGTGCTAGTCTGCCAGTTTGTCCATAAGCGAACACCATGTTGACATAAGGGGTGTCCATCAGTGCCGTGGCACCAGGACACCTAGGCCTGAGAGGTCGATGATCGACTTTGTTGTGTTCATCTGATCTCTGGCCGTATGTCTTAGACACTTTTCTCGGGCAAAGAGAGGGGCTGAGCTGTCAACCGATCACCACCTGGTGGTGGAGTTGGATCCGCTGGCAGAGGAGGAAGTTGGACAGACCTGGCATCCCAAACGTGTTGTGAGGGTCTGTTGGGAACGTCTGGCCGAGCCCTCTGACAGGGAGGTCTTCAACTCCCACCTCCGGAAGAACTTCTCACAGATTCCGAGGGAGGCTGGGGACATTGACCAGTCTGAGTGGACCATGTTCTCTGCCTCCATTGTCAGCACGCTGTGGTTCGAAGTTGTGGACGCAAGGTCTCTGGTGCCTGTGGCGGCAATTTGTGAACCCAGGTGATCGTGGACACCGGAAGTAAGGGATGCCCGTCAGGCTGAAGAAGGAGTCCTGTATCGGACCATGTTGGCCTGTGGGATTCCTGACGCAGTTAGACCAGGTACCGGCAGGCCAAGCAAGCCTGCAGCCGAGGGTCCTGGAGGCAAAAACTTCGGGTCTGGGAGGAGTTTGGTGAGGCCATGGAGGAGGACTATCGGTTGGCCTCGAAGAACATTCTGGCAAACCGTCCGGCGCCTCAGAAGGGGGAAGCAGTACTCTGCCAACACTGTTTACAGTGCAGGTGGGGAGCTGTTGACCTCGACTGGGGACATTGTCGGACGGTGGAAGAAATACTTCGAGGATCTCCTCAATCCCACCGACTTGCCTTCCAATGAGGAAGCGGAGGCTGGGGACTCTGAGGTGGACTCGTCCATCACCCAAGCCGAAGTCACTGAGGTAGTTCAAAGCTCAACTTGTCAGTGGCAGCAGGTGCCGGGGGTGGATGAGATCCACCCTGAGTACCTCAAGTCTCTGGATGTTGTGGGGCTGTCTTGGCTGACACGCCTCTGCAACATTGCATGGAGGTTGGGGACAGTGGGGCCTCCAAATCTGAGGCCATGGTTCTCGACCGGGAAAAAGGGTGGCGTGCCCTCTCCGGGTGGGTGGAGAGGTCCTGCCTCAAGTGGAGGAGTTCAAGTATCACGAGTGAGGGAAAGATGGAGCGTGAGATTGACAGGCAGATTGGTGCAGCGTCCGCAGAGTTATGCGGATCGGTGTACCGGACCGACGTGGTGAAGAAGGAGCTGAGTCGAAGGCAAAGCTCTCAATTTACCACTGGTCAATCTCTACGTTCCCACCCTCACCTATGGTCATGAACTTTGGGTAATGACCGAAAGGACAAGATCATCCCCGGATACAAGCGGCCGAAATGAGTTTCCTCCGCATGGGGTGGCTGGGCGCTCCCTTAGAGATAGGGTGAGAAGCTTGGTCACTCGGGAGGAGCTCGGGAGTAGAGCCGCTGCTCCTTCACTGCATCGAGAGGAGTCAGCTGAGGTGGCTTGGGCATCTGTTTCGGATGCCCCCTGGGACGCCCTCCCTAGGGAGGTGTTCCAGGCATGTCCCACCCGGAGGAGGCCTCGGGGAAGACCCAGGACACGCTGGAGAGACTATGCCTCTCTCGGCTGGCCTGGGAACGCCTCGGGGTCCCCCGGAAGAGCTGGAGGAAGTGTCTGGGGTGAGGGAAGTCTGGGCATCTCTGCTCAGACTGCTGCCTCCGCGACCCGGTCCCGGATCAAGCGGATGAAGATGGATGCATCCATCCATCTTCAACCGCTTGATCGATACGGGACCGCTTGATCCGGGACCGCTTGATCTGGGATGGACAGGATGAAAGTGATTTATGTAATGTGGGTCTACACAAAGCATTTAAGCCATGAAGTTATTTTGAGAAGTGATGGCCTGTTTTAGTGGCAATCCAAAAACAAACCCAGAATCAACAGAAAAAAGTTCATTTGTAAATCTAAACATATTTAGGGCATTGTTTTACACACTTTTCTCTCCCATGACGTTATTCCTCTCCCCTACAGCGTCCATTACAATTACATGCAAATTGTAGCTACTTTCCTTACTGAGGAGTGGCACTGTTGCCGACTCCAGACCAGACAGTGCTGTGTGCCCCTGTTGGGAAAACTGTTTTGTGTGTGTGTGTGTGTGATACCACCTTTGAGTTTTTTGTTAGTTCTTTGGTGCAGTCTGGGTAATTGTAGGGGGGAGAAGCTGTTTATTTTTTCTTGTTTATGTTTAGGGAGGCAGGTAAGATACCTGTATTTTATTTTATTATTCAAGTAGGTAAGTTAGTGGATTTTTGTTTCTAGATGGTTTTGTTTGTTGTTTTGGCCGTGCTCCCCCCGACGCCTATGATACCCAGTGTTTATTAATAAATATTTAGTGTTGGACTGCAATCTGAATCTCTTCTGGTCATCCTTGGTAGCAGGGAGAGAGGGACTCACACACTTTATGTTGTGCCTTAGTTTCCCCTAGGCTGGGGCGTAACATAAGGCCTAAATGTGTTGTTTGCTTTGCTGCAGTTTCTTCATTGGAGCAGACAATCTGGTTTTAGTCTCCAAAGATTACAGAAACCAGCTAATTAGAACTTTTTGCAGTAATCTGGTTGTGCAATATCCTCGATCTATACTCATCTGTGCAATAAGCAGAATTTATTCTTTCTTTATTCTATTTATTATAGAAGATATATTCTACAAAATATTCTACAATCTTTATCATCTATATGTTTTGTTTTACATATTTTGTTTTTATTGTATTTTTATATATTCTGTTGTGTTCTCTGTATCAGAGCAACTGGAACACCAAATTTCACCCCTGATAAAGGATTCTTATGAATCGGATTTTCTTCCCTTTTGCCACACCTCTCAGAAGCAGGCTGCAGTGTGAAGACATTTCAGTGCAGGAACACCATCTGCATTAACTTAATGAGAAGTGCATTACACCTGTAGATGTTACCACATGGCTCTTCACTGCTCAGTTCTCTGCTGCACAGTAACCTGCTGAAAATTCGTTAAGCGTCCTGAATCCTTATTAAGTGATGCTCGATTGCGCCGTTCAGCCGCCAGCCTCCATCCTCTCCTCCCTCTTTTTTTTTTTTTTTTTGGGTTTGATGACGTTGGACTATGTTTATCTTTGCTCCGCCTGATTTGAGGAGATCTGATCTGAGTGTTAGTGGTAACACCTGTGTGTGTGTGTGTGTGTGTGAGGGAGTGACTGCTGTCCTCTGAAGGATCACCAGGCACAGAAGAGCAGCTGACTTGGTAAAGTCACCTCTGATGGAAAACACCAATGTGGCTCATTTCTGTGCTGCTCTCATGTAGTTTCAGGTCTTATTGTCCGTTTATCAGCTGACGTGTGAAATGATCACCTGTAGAGGTGATGTGTGGAGAACAGGTACAGTCAGTGTGTTTTCTTTGGCTCATTGCTCGTTTGGATTGACAGGAGGAGCGGCGGGATGAGGCGCATTACGTCTAATCTGATTTTCACCGCTGGACTAATGATGGGATTTCTCTCCCTCCGCTTCCTGCTGGACGGCAACTTTTCAAAGGGACAGCTCTCCCATTTTGAGAAGGACATCAGGCATGAAGTCAAACAGGGCTCACAGCATGCGCACACAGGTAGGCGTCCATGTGATGAATTTCTTATATATATATATATCTCAAAATTCAAACATTCAAAGGAATATCCAT
This sequence comes from Scortum barcoo, assembly GCA_023238725.1. Classification (NCBI taxonomy): domain Eukaryota; kingdom Metazoa; phylum Chordata; class Actinopteri; order Centrarchiformes; family Terapontidae; genus Scortum; species Scortum barcoo. The sequence continues at coordinate 1,812,975 of CM041548.1, read as the reverse complement.
AAATCACGACGTGTTCAGATGTTTGATTTGGCTCCATGTGTTGAACAGTAGAGTTTGGTCACCTACATGTGGTGTTCATGTCCTTACAATGGAAACGGTTTGGAGGTGTGGACATGAGTCATCCTCCACTGGTCTGTGTTTTTTTTAGTCCCAGCTTCCTTATACGTGATTAACTACGACTTTTAATAGTCTTTAACATTTTAGCTCTGTCATCTTGTTCTTTCCCTTAGCTGAGTTGGAAATTGCGTAAAGTTGGACTGTGGTGCATCATTGCGCATTTCAGACTGTGAGACGGACCACAGGCGGGTCCAGTATCACCAGTTTGTGCGCTGTAGCATTTTTCTATAGTCTTTTTTTATCCAAGAGAGACAACTTTACCGAATAATTTCCTTTTTCTGATATAAGAGTCCGTATTTTAAATGAAAGAAAAGAAATAAATGCTTGTGGGCTCTGCTTACCTCACTGTCTGTGAGGTATCAAATTTCGCTTTGTTGTGCTAAAGCAGGAGCCTAAAGCAGGAGCCTGCTTTGCTTTTGTGATTGATTTTTCAGAATGTGTGTCTCCTTTTGTGGTGGATTTTGTTCATAGGAAGGACACACACAGTGTCACAGGAGACCTGGTTTCAATGGAATGAATTATGGTTTCCTGCTCGTCACTGCATTAGCACACACTTATCTGTGATCTGTAAACTTCCTTAAGTAAAAATACATATATAATAAAATATATATAATATTATAATAAAAAGTAACAGCTCAAAGTTCTACAGTGTTGTCAGCAAACTGTACTTAAACTATCAAAAGTAAAAGTATTTGGAAATGTTGTTGAAATACTCAAATGTTGTATGTTACATTATTAAATTATTAATATGTAAGAAGTATTTTACTGTTGTAGCTGTTTGAAGTAAAGCTAGTTTTAACTGTTTATATGCCATTAGCTAATGTTGGTTCAGTGGTTCCCAGACTGGGTATAGGTCCCCATCACATGACAAGATAAATCTGAGGGGTTGTGAAACAATTAATGGGAGATCAAAGCAAAAACAAAGTGCTGCTATACACACTGATATTCAGAACTCACAAGCAAAAATGGTTGAAAACCACCCGTTTAATCTTTGAAGATGCATTGTATTTTATAAAAATGTATTTTTTTAAGTATAATCTGAAAAGTAATCAGTAACCATTGCTGTAAAATAAATAATAATATTTCCATCTAAAATACCCCCCGTGGAGTAGAGATATAATTAAATAATATATAATGGATATAATGGAAACAGTTCAGTTGTACTTAAGTACAGTACTTGAGCACATGTACTTAATTACTTTCGGTGATCCACTTTAACAACCCCAAAGTGCAGGCGTCCCCGTCCGCCAACACCTTCTCCATCACGGGCCACGCTGAGACCAAGCAGCTCACAGAGATGCTGCCAGGCACCCTGAACCAGCTGGAAGCCGACAGCCTCAGCAGCCCGCGCAAGCAGTTCCCATGGCAATGGGACAGGAGAGCAGTCAAGGAGGAGATTACAGAAGAGGAGGATGACGCTGTACCAGATCTTGTGGAGAACTTTGACGAAGCCTCCAAGAACGAAGCAAACTGATGAATCCTTGAATTTTTTTCCCCCGTCAACCGTTTTATGTTTTTTTTACCTCGTACGGACTCAAAACGGGCATTTCCTCTTGTGGGGAGACAGTTGTTAAAGGTGCAGCGCATCATCTCCAGAGACGTGAACCACCTCATTACTGCCAGCAACTCCCACTGGTGTTTTTCTTTGTTTGTTTGTTTTTGTTTACCAAACTTTTCCCTTTGTCTCTTTCCCCTTCCTGTGACAGTACAGAGGGTATGTCTAGTGTTTCCCTCAGATGGCATTTGTAAGGTCATACAATATTTTCACCTTGGGAAGCAAACAATATCTCAAAGTATCAGCATACTACAGCTTCTAAAAAAAGATTACCCACATGTAAATATCACATCACAGGACTCTTTGAATGGACCCTTTTGGTGAACACGCATCGATGCCCAATGATGCTTCTGGTATATTTCTCATTTGAAGTGGACTAAACAGTCTAAAGAGTGCAATATTGTTCAAAGGATTTTAAAGCTGATTTTATGATTCACCATTAAATTGAGGATGAATACCAAAAGAATCATAACGATTTTACTGCATTAACCATAAAGTGTAGTTCATTTCTGTGACAAATCAGTCACTGTTTAACAGAAACTATTCAGACTGATTACCTTTTCTACATGTTTTAATAACATGTAGAAAATGTAACCATAAATGAGCCAAATAATGAATCAGTTTTTAAAAAAGTTTCCTTCTTTGCATTCCTTGTACTTGTAAGAAGAAGGAGTTGAGTTAGTTAGAAATGTGGACACAGTAAGCAAACTGCCATGTATTAAATCTAGATGGAGCAAACAGAAGACCGTCATTTCAAGCATGCAGCGTGTTTGTGCAAAGGTTGGGTCTGCTGACAGAAGAGCATGATGAACAACCAGTATCACTATCAGATAACACGCTGCAGATACAAATAAGAATGTTGGCACCTCTTTAGAGACTGACTTTAAAAGGACAGCAAGGGTGATGATTTTTCAGGCCAGGCAGGTTTATCTGTTTATGTCTGCTTTCAAACACAGAGGACTTCAGACTCTATAAAACACATCTGAACACACATTAAAGCTTCGATCAGTAAGATTTAGAAGAGAGTGGACTTTGATTAAAAAAAAAAAAAAAAAAAAAAAGTAAAATGCCCAGCTCCCTCCCCCTCTTTCTACGGTGCGCACCACTTCACCACCAGAGCCCCTCCCTGCAGCATCGGTCACTTATTTTGAAAATTAGAGCAAGTAACATTTTCCCTCTCTTCCCTCTACAGTGCGAACAGTTCACCTCCAAAGGACCTTCCTACTGTATCTCATTCTTTTTAACTTGCTTTTCTTCATTATTCTTCTTTTGCTTACTTATCTTTTGGGTAAACTATTCTCGTTGCTTGTTCGTTTGGTTGTTGTTTGTCTGACATTATCTCTGTTCAGAGTTAACTCGTACAGTGGAGCAGAACCAGAACAGGAACAGTGATACAAGCTTCGTCACATACTCTGCTCAGGGAAATGGGAAAAAGAAAAAAACAGATCATAAAGATTATGGTATTGAAATAAGCAGAAACAATAACAATATTACATAATAGTGCTGGGCCAGAGCACAGTTATAGCACCAGTCTGCACACCATCTCTGCATTACTGCCCACAAATGACAAGTTTGTAATTTGTAATTTTGACTCAACAGTCTGAGTGACATTTGCTGCTTCTGGGACTTTGCACTGATGAACCTTATGTCTTAATCCTGCAGGCTAATGTCTCAAATGTCCATGCAACACCTTCTGATACATGGTTTGTAAATTCCTCCAGGTGAGAACAAGACGTCAGCAGGCAATTCCTCTCACACCACACGGATCCTGTGCTGGATCATGACGGGGCCCAAGAACTTGGAATCCCGAACCAAGCACATCAGGGAAACGTGGGCCAGACGCTGCAACGTAGCGCTGTACATGAGCTCAGTCAAGACCGACTTTCCCACTGTAGAGCTGAACGTGAGTGAGGGGAGGGACAACCTATACTGGAAAACCATCCGAGCCTTTCAGTACATCCACCAGCACCACCTGGATGAGGCAGACTGGTTCCTGAAAGCGGATGATGACACGTTTGTGGTCATAGAGAATCTACGCTACATCTTGTCTAAATATGACCCAGAGAAGCCGTTATACCTGGGCAGAAGGTTTACCCCCTTCATCAGTCAAGGCTATATGAGTGGAGGAGCTGGTTATGTCCTCAGTAAGGAAGCACTAAGAAGATTTGTCAATGGGTTCGAGACTGGGAAATGTACCCACTTCTCAACCATAGAGGACATGGCTCTAGGGAAATGTATGGAGACGATGAAGGTGGAGCCAGCAGACTCCAGAGATGTGAAGGGGAGACAAACATTTCATCCTTATCCTCCAGACCATTACCTAGTCAGACAGCCCCCAAGACCACGGCCTTGGTACATGATTTACGACCACTATACTCCAATAGAGGTATGCACACACACACACACACACACACACCGTGCAATACAAACAATCAGGGCGGGGCAGACAATCACACTGGCGGGAAACACACAATGGGAGGAAGTTAAGGGACCTGAAACGAAGAGGAGAGTTAGGGATTTCAAAATAAAAGACAAGCCAGAACAGGAAACAGAAACATGACAGACAAAACTTAACAGATTCAACGAGACATGACAGATAGCAGCGGAGGTGGAGGAAAGGTGTTGTGACAATTTATGACATTGGGAAATAATGTAAATGTCAGCAGTTGGTCTGCAGATAAACAAAGACGTACAAAATGAAAAACACATACGTTCATTTTATTCTTTAAAGATCAATAATAAGCATAGGTTTACCAGACTATGAAAAAAGTCAGTTTGGTTTTTACCTCAGTAACTTATTGTAAAAAGCTGCACAACACCAACACCAACATAATTTTATTTATTTTTTAATATACCAGACACGATGGCTTATTTATTAGGAATTGAGTAACTGGTTAATGGATTTTATGGCAGGCATGACATGGACGCCAAAGGCTATAACCTGCTGTTTTATTTTCATATAAGAAGCCAAGTCTCAAACTTATCTGGAGGTGGAGACATGTAATCTTGTTTACACTTTTCAACCACCTGTAATTATCTGTTTCACTTCAAGATGTCACTCAGATGATGCACACGGAGCATCAAGGTTGTTCGTACTCTCTAAATCCAGCTCTACCATGAACAGGAGGCTACTTACACCGTGTGAACCCAAACAACTGTATTTCCAGTTGGTCAAGAATAAAAACAACTTTGACAGCCTTAAATGAACACAGAGGTTCACGTGCTTGTTTAATGTTCAAATCTGCTGAGTTTTCACTGGTTTCCTGCAGTTGGAGCGCACAGTGTGAACTGTAACTGTGCTTACCTCCTTTTTTTTCTCTCTCTCTCCGTTCAGGGTCCAGGTTGCTGTTCAGATTTTGTCGTGTCCTTTCACTACATTTACGCCGTCCAGCTGTATGTTCTGGAGTACCTGACCTACCATCTGCGGCCATATGGATACAGATACAGATTCCTTCCTGATGAACAAACTGGAATTAACACCACGACTACGTCCATGTGAATGGCTGCTGTCTTTACAGCAACCTCTGCACTAATTGGAGGAAGGGGAGAGGGTATCAGCATGTTTCACAGCCAAACTTAACTCATTTGCCACAATCTATTTGACTCTATCTAAACATAGTTTTATAACTTAAGGCTTCAAGATGTGTTGATTCCTTTGAACTGGATTTCGGCCAATGAAAAACTGTAAATCCCAAAATGTCTTTTGTCATTAAAATACCGGTCCAATTAGGGCGTCTTGGTGGAACCAGGTGTTTAAATCCCCATGATCACCCCATGAACACTTACAGTTTTCTTCTGGCTGGGGACCTTTCGTTGTCCAATATCCGGCCTATCTTTCTATTTGTACCAGTCTAATGTAACTAAATCGTCACTGAAACGTTCGACACATTTTCTTGCAAACTGTATGTAAAAACTGAGACGGCTGTGTGTGCCAGGGTGTGTACTTGATGTCAAATGTCCTGTCCCTGTGTCCCTGTGTCCCTGTGTTAGGGTTACTAAAATCTTTAAGCAATCTTTAAGAAATTATATTTTATTTATTGAAAAAAAAGTTTATTATGTTTAACATGTTGTAAGTTTACTATTCCTTCTTGGGCTTTTACTGTATTAAACAACAAAACTATATATTTTACAGTCAAGTATGTCTCTTTTCATACAACATTCATCATAGTGGAGATTAATAATTTTTGTTGAGACAAACTAAAACAACTAGAACTTAAGTTGAACACTGAAGTAGCTAGAACAGAATACGGAAATTCAGTAAACAGAAGAATACCGTGTGTTTAGTTATCAAGATGCCCTTACAGGCACCACTGCTTTGTGAGCCACAAAAACAACATAGAACAAGACAAAACCCAGAATTAAATATCCTAAATGTTTTATACACTGTTGGATCTAAACTACATCTGTAACAACAGTATATACAGTTATACAGACTATATTCACATTGCAGGTGAAAGTGAGTCAATTCTGATGATTTGCTCTGTGCTCTTCTCCTGTAGTAGACTAATAAAAGGCTGATGATTGGTGATTGCATATTAACTGCACACACTGTTAATTAGCTTGGCATTAATTATAAATGCTTCACTCTGATAGACCATATCATTTCATTATTTTGTGTATCACATATTCTTAATCATCTGTTCGTCATGAGAAAGAAAAGCATTAAAATATATGCAATTTAGACTACAACAAGGTGTAAATGTAACATTTTTATAATTTAATTATGTATATTCATTCAACTATAGCCTGTATTACTTTTAATATGTGGGTATTTTAAAATTTTCTACAGCTATTTTATTTTACTGAAGTTTGTGGAGTTCCTGTAGTTTATCTCAAGTCACAATGCATTAAGTTTGCTACTTGTGGTATTGAAAAAGCTGAATGTGATGGCTTGCAATCAAGAAGTCTGTCTTTTGCATATGCTCAGCACATGGTGAATATGTTCAGAGATGGATCAGACATAACTCACACAGTGCTTACCCAGGTCAGCAAAATTTTTCCCAGTGAAGACAGATAACCCAAAGAGACCAACCTGTCATCTCTTTGGGCCTGTTTTTCCAGACTAGAATAAAGACAAATTAGGCTGTGCAAGTGTTTGCCTTGAGAAGAACTATACAATCAGTCAAAGTCAAAGTCAAAGTCAAATAATAGAAGTTAGTGGAGTTAGTTAGTGAAAATAAACTGATTTTAATTTGGGAAGAAATGTTAAACCAGTCTTTTTCATGCTCCCATCAGCTTGTATTGGTTTTAGCTGTACATATGTCCCAGAGTAAGGAGCCAGAGTTTCATTGCCAGCTACTACTCCATGTAATTGTTTTGCATATGATAAATCTTGAAATCTTGAGTAGATATAAATATTGTCCAAAATGATGAGACAGCTAGTATATCTGTAGCAGTTCAGAACTGAGCAGGAGCACCCGCAGTGTGAATGTAGTCTGAGAGACAGTGAGGTGGTCCAGGTCTACTCTCCATCACCTCCCTCACCAGCAGCAGTCCTCAGAGTGTGACCACAGCAGCAGCTGATGGCCTTGAGCTCTGGTCCCACAGTAAAGTTAGTGTCATTAGTCCGTTCTGGTCTGGAGGGAGCATGTTAGCCTTTTTTCAAAGCAGTCTGTTACGTGTAGACGCAGGTATTCCTGCACTTGGCTTCAGTCTCAAAGTTGTTTGCGTTCCCTTGACAGCCTCCATACCAGAACTGGGCGCATGCATTGGCCTCAGGGTCGTAGTACCACTTGACTGAGTACTGTCGACAGGGACCTGGATCCAGAGGCTGACTGCAGCCCTCATCTGAAAGGACAAAAAGGGTGCAATGAGTGAACTGTTTGGCTAGCTTACTGCAACAGCAGTCTGTATCATATTAAAGTAATACAGAGTTTCACTCTTTTATTCTACTTATTCTTCTTATTTCACTTATTAAAATTGGGCCATGATCCGTACTCTCCCTCCCCTCCTTCCTCTTTTTTCTGGGCCTGTAGGTAGATCTATAGGCTGACTGGTGCTGTGCTCCAGGCAGGTGGAGATGGGAGGATTACACCTACCTGACTGAGCTTATGCAAAAGTAAATTTTATAAGCTTTTTTTTTTAAAAGCACAGACATGCTTCCTATTTAGTACAGGGCACCATAATTATTGCCAGTTAGTTGGAAAAGCAAATGATAAGTACGTAGAAGTAGCAAAACCAGACAATAAAATTACTGCAACTACTACAAGTTAAAGTTCTGCTTTGTTGTTTTACAGTACTGGAACAAATTATGTAAGAAAAGTATGGAAAGTACTCATTATGCAGAATGGCTCCTTTCAGCGTTATATCAGTGATTATGATTGATGCAATTACATGTTTTGTCCATTTTATATATTCTGGGGCATTTTACTCTATAACAATTCATAATATTATAATATATTATTCTATATTTTTTAATATAGGTATTATTCTGTGTTTTATATATAAAATCTTAATCTGAAAATCTGTACTAATGTAAAGTAGACTATGAGTTTCATTTCACCCGCAGGACCCACACACAAACATTTTTTTTTAACAGGTTAATCCTGTCACGTCTGTTTGAACTGCGCTGAGGGTTGTGGAGTCTCAACTTCTTACTTGTCCAAGACAAGTAGTCAAACAGGCATGTAGTTTCCTGACTTTCCTCATAAACACTTAGTACTTCTGAGAAATGATTGTTTTATATATTGTCCTTTGTTACTTTGTTACTGCTTATTGCCCTGACTAACAAAAGAAAAATATTTGAGAAAGAGGGGTGGCAAAATTTCTTAACCAGAGCAAACACAAGATGTGATAAGCCACCTTATGGTGTGTTACACAAGGCAAGATTTCCCATAACCGTTTTGTCATGTGATTGTAGGCAAATCCCGTCATCAGAATCAGAATGATTAAATACTGATGAATGTGACCTGTATCAAAGCCGTAGCTCTGCTTGTTTACCTGGCAGAGATGAGTCTGTCAGGGATGACGGAGGAGGGCTGACTGGAGCTTGCGTGCTCTCGGCCTCATACAGCCAGTCCGTTGGAGTCTGAAGACCCACCACGGAGGTCGCCCCAGGGCCCTGCCGTCCCTTGCCACCTGGTGAGGCAAACGCGATGTCCGGCAGCTCGTTCCAGGGCTCCACCAGGTTCTTGTTGGGCTCGTGGGACTGTGGGCTCGGGGCTGTGGCTATCTCCACTGGGAGTTCAAGCTAGAATGTAGAGGAGCAGCTGAGATCTGATGCACTTCTGGTTCAATCTGTTGCACAACACCGCTTCACATTTTCACTGCAGTCTTTCCTGTATACTATTTACTTCCTGTAAAATCTACATGTGGAGACTTGTTTGAGAGACATAAACAGGTGGAGATGATATCTGCTGCTCATGCTTTGTTTCCTTTGAGCTGCAGAACATTTTGTAATATTTATGGTCCCCAAATTTGGTCAGTGATGATTATCTCAGTGATGATTATCTCAGTGTTCCATACTAATACCAATGTTCATGGTCCCCACAGGAGAAATAATGAGGTTTTTGGTGACGCATTGATCTGTCCTGTAGCATCACCATCAGGCTGAAAATGTCCACTTATGCAGATGGAAAATCAACTGAGCACACTTTAAAATCTCCAGCAAAATGTCCTTTTTTTTGTCCTGATTTCATGACTTTTGAACCATGGGAAGTTTTTTTTAAGTTGCAGTTGAAGTATAGATTCATTTGTTTCAGCGCTGTTTGTGGATAGCGTTCTGGTTCATTCTTTAATCTGTTATCTTAATCAGTCTCAGTGAGCTGATGAGATATTTCTTAATTGCTCAGATACTAAACTTACTGAATATAAGTTGTCAAATAGTATTACACTGACAACAATGCTGTATTTGTGTTGTCCTTATCCCATGTTTGCTCTATTTGGGTACATCTAACTAGTTGAGGATTAGTCACAATCTATACTTAACATTGCTCAAGTCAAGAATTTTACTTATATGGCTCAGTGTCACAAATTTGCCTCAAAGGACAAATGCATATTATCACTGGGTATTGTCATCTCTCCACAACGTTAACATGATGCTCAGCTCTATATTTACCACACTAGTCTAGTCTGTAAGCATGGTAAAATTACTTATTAGCACAAACAGAAAGTCCAATTGAGGCTGGTTTTTGCATGTCTTTGGTCCTAAACCAAAGCATTGGACAAAAAAAATAATGATTTGGAGATGGGGAAAAATAAAGGATCAACCAAGTTACATTACATTTAACTAAGTGTTTTAGTGTACTAAACTTTCATAATAATAATGGTCTTATTTTGAAACTTCGAATGAAAAGTTTCTTCTTTCTTCTTTGAAATCTTTTAGCTCCAGTCTCCTCTCTCTATGTGTGCTCCAGCTCGTCTCCGAATCCCCTCCCAGCAGCATGGCGCAGTCTAAATCTCTCTTTTTAACTCACTTTTCTTCATTGCTCTTCTTCAGTTTACTTATCTTTCATGTAAACTGTCCAAGATGTAGCAGAGTCTGTGCAGGAGCGGTGATTGAAGCTCCGTCAGATACACTGCTCTGATTGGATGTTTTGATTCAGGTGTGGTGGATTCTTGCAGCCCAATGAGCTTAGAGGCAGCAGGTGGTAGCCAAAGGAGTCTGATTTTTAATCAGATTATCTGTCTCATGTTCTACTGTCAGGACAGAGAGACAGATTCAGCAAATGACTAAAAGTCATTGTTTGATAAGTTACCCACCTCTGCTTTAAGGACAAAGATGTCTATTGCTGGAGGAAAATTCAGGGGCTCATCAAAGTTGGTGGTTTAATCCTCTGGGAATAATTAATGTCTAAATTTCATGGTACTCCATTGAACTGTTGTTGAGATACTTCAGTGAGGAATGAGTGAGTGAGTGAGTGATTTTTACTAACCACCTGTATGTTTTACCTGTATGTTTTCCTTATCTGGGAACTCTGTGGAGCGGCCGTCTTCTGGAGCCTCTGGGTAGATGTCCACAGGTGGAAAGACGGAGTTTGGTAGAAATGCCTGTGTGTTATCCTCCTCACAAATCCGACTCAGTATGTTGCTTTCCAAAGCTGTACATTAGTGCAAAAAGAGGTTAGCTGTTATTACAGGTTGTACTCTTAACAAGAAGCCAGTAGAACAAGTAGTATTTTTTTGACTGCACGTGTGACTCATTCACATGACATGTTGAGTACAGTTTATACACAGTGCTCAGTGTTTCCCATACACAGGCTCTACTGGGTGGCCTGCCCAGGTAGATAAAATCAAAATGCACAATTGTCATTTGATAATGTACACAGCCCAGAGGGCAGCCCTTGCTCTCCCTTCACTGTGTGTTTCAGGCATGTATGACTCAGCAATTCATTTGATAGGCATTTTCTTTTGCTGAGGTGATTTAATTGCCTATCAGAACAAAGATGTTCTAAAAATATGCTCTCTTGTGCACTTGGAGATGTTTCTGGTGGAGCTGCATGTCCCTTTGCTGAATATAAAGGTATTATTGAAGCTGTGATTGGCTAGTACTCCTGTGGACAGATCTTGGGGCACACACACTGAACAAAACTGCTGAGTTTCTTTATTTGTGATTTGTAGAGGAGGATTTCTGCACCTGTAATAAAGAATTTGAGAAGGTGTAACTGTTGTTGTGTTTTGGTGCTGCTGAGTCAAACTTCTGTGAGACAGTGGACTGAATACCACACACAGGTCTGTCTGACAGACACACACGATCTATGTTCACAGTTCTGACAGCATCATGCTAGCACATTACACACTACTTTGGACTGAGACAAGGATACAAAATGTAAATAAGATTTTGTTGTTACTGGAACTTGTCTTCTTTCACTTTTTGCAAAACTATGCTAAACACTGATTGTTGATTCATCCCTTTAAAACCAGATTGTCTTTGCTGTATTGTCTCTCTTTTTTTAACAGGCTCACTACAGACACACTATACATGTCCTAGGACAGTTTTTATGGAAAAAACACTCCACTAATAATAGTCTGAATATGGATGAACCCAAAATATAAGAACCTTGGGATATGCTTATTCTTCCTGCCAGCCATCACAAATGGAATAGAGTAAAATGTGGATTTATAATTTAGCTTTTTTGGCTTCTATACTCTGACTTTGTCACTTCCCACAAAGAAACACCACACTCAGCATAGCCAGGGGTGCATAGTGGGGAGTGATGATAATCACTTCCCCCTTCCTCAGAGCTCACTGGTGGATGCTGAGGTGGAGGAGAGGCTTTGAAACTTCATATGAGCAGCAGCAGTAGCCACAAACTGTAGAATGACAAAATGCTTTAAGAACACTGCGAACACTAAAAGGGTACCTTTTATACATATACAGTATGCTGGAGTAAGATTAATACACCATTTTAGCAGCAGAAGCATTTTGACTGTCTAAACTAGCTTGCACTCTTTGATTCATTAATGTCAAATAGATGTACTGAACTAAAACACTAACCCATGTTCCAGAAGTGTGTCATGTGATAAAATCATAAAAAAGTTTTATATCCATGCTGGATCAAACCAAATTCAAACTTACTTAAGTTTGAAGGGCTGACAGCTTGTTATAGAAAACCAGGTCTGTGTTACATACATGATATATGTGTCAGAATGCCTATAGCCAACAGTAGTGTTGTGTATTTGTGGTGTGAGACAATACTGTTTGCTTACTGGGAAGTGACCTGAAGTCATCTATGAGGTAGACATGCTCTTCATCAGGATCAGAGGCAATAACATTCATCTCAGCCTGGAACTCTTCAAAGAGAGGGTCGGTGTTGTTCACGACTCCGATAACAAACATCTCGACCCTCTCTGCGTGGGCCTCTGTTGCGGTTTCTTCAAACTGCATGACATCACGTGGGTCAGCCTGTCCGTCCGTTAAAACCACAGCCACTTTCCTCACACCGGGCCGTGATGCCTGGAACAACTGGTTGGCTCGATGGATGGCGCTTCCTGTGAAGGTGCCCTCACCAAGGTAAGGCATTTTCCTGACAGCGGCCTTGACATCATCCTGGCTGGACTGCTGCTGCAGACTGACCACCACTTTGTCCACATGGCTGTAGAGCACCACGCCGATCCTCGTGGCTTCTCGGCTCACTGACAGCCGGTCGATAAGAGCGTTCACAAAGTCCTTCACCAAATCAAAGTTTTCTGGTCCCACACTCTCAGAGCTGTCTATCACAAACACCAGCTCAAGAGGGCTCTCTGTGCACTTGAGCCCACAGCCTGGACAACAAATGTAAGAGATAAATAAAAACTATTAAAGAAAACAGCAGGGGTGGGTACAAAATCATGAACTATCTCTGTGCAGTTTGTAATCTTATCTGAGGGAACAAAATACAAAAGTTAAGTGCACGTTTCAAAGCAGTTTTTTAGTAGGACTGCACTATACGATGTGGATATTGTATTTTATCACCATAATTTACATTTGTGAGAAATATTAATTCCCAACTAAGCAACACGAAACATATTACTAATGACAGAGGATTAAAAAATTATAGAATGCGCAATATACCACAGATTTCCTTTATTATCCTGATGACCTCTTCTCTCTGTACAGAAAGGAAAGAAAGCTAAACAATTAAGTTTTCATTATTAATGTTAAGATATAAAGCTCAGTGTCATCTGTGCCAGTCACTTTACTCACTGTCAGTCCTGGTTCACCCTTTTCTCCAGGTCTCCCCTGCAAAATTAAAAAAAGACAAAAGACAAATGGTACACAGTGTTGAGCTCATCTCTACAGGACAAGTATGTAGTGACCTTGTGGAAGTGATGCAGTTTTCTATTTGGTGCCAACTGGTATCAGCCTTCATTTACTTCAGCCATCTATTTTCTTAAAATTTCATTGAAACTACAAACCTTTTACAGCCAACTTGCAGATGGTGGAGTTTCAGAAAATCTTCTTTCTGAGTCATTTTTACCACAAGAATACTGACTTGAGCAGTATTTATAAAAGAGAGATTGACTGAGATACACTGTCCCCTGTGTAAAGAAAAAGTTATCTCCTGTCTTTTTGTGATATTACTGCTTGAAGTCAACTAATTCAGAAATGTTCATGTTCAAATCCTACAAGTAACAACTTTAAGAATAGGAGCTAACTGGTAGTCAGTTTTGGACTCGTCCATCTTGATGACATTCCAAATGTGGAAATTGGGAACAAAAATGCTTCAGAACTTCCCTTTATAGGTTTCATTTTACATCACATGAGGAAGACTTCTGTGCTTAAAAGAAGAAAAAGAGACTGTGTGGCTAAACAAATGGAAAACAAATCATTCACAGACAACTGTGATCTCCATGTACCTTTTGAGGAACACTTTAGGAGATTGTGATATAAACCATTTCAAGTGTTTCCAAAATGGGACATTCTATGTTACCATTAGCCCAGTAGATCCAGGTACTCCATTGTCTCCCTTGTCTCCTTTCCTTCCTCGGTCTCCAGGAATGCCTCTATCACCCTGTGCGTGTGTGAAAGATCTTTTCATCAAAGCAAATTTGGAGCACATGAGAGTAGAGGCAACATATCACATGTCATGCAACCATTACCACATCCAGTAACTGTATTGTTTTCTACCTTCTCCCCTAGAAGGCCATCCCCTGGTGCACCCCGAGGGCCCACTGGTCCTTCAAACCCGGGCTCTCCCTAAGAATAAAGATGGATGAATTGGTCAGCATTATCACAAAGTCCTATACATATAGTGAAACATCACAGATTAATTTAATGAAACAGCACAGAATAACATCTCAAGAGGGGACAATAGTCATCCTTGTAGGACATGATAATGGATCAACACAGTCAACTCCATAATAGCAGGGTTATGAATCCTTAAAAACAAGTATTGAAACTATATTTGGTGAACAACATGACATAAATTTAATGCATTTGTGATCCCTTTGTCTTGATTGACGCCATACCAGCCTTGTCAAGTGTTTGGATTGCCTACCTTTGGTCCTGGGATACCCTCTCCTGGGGGCCCTGGCAGGCCTGGTGGACCAGGCTGTCCTGTAGAGCCCTGGGAATATAATGCATTAAATTAATTGCCAAGTTATAAGTGTAATATCATTATGATATGTAGATGAAATGGTTTATAAGAACAACAGAAATTGTTAACATCCATTCATAGTGTATATACACACACTGACCTTTGGTCCATACAGACCAATTCCAGGAGGACCTGATGGCCCCAGAACCCCTGGTAAGCCTCTGTCACCCTGACACATAAAAAGACAAAGCAAAATCAGATTAAAAATACTTTCCACCCTTTATAGCCCACTAATTGTTTTGTTTGTTCCATTTCCAAACAGTCTTTGTTCCAGCTGGTCTGTGATACATTTCATATACATATTTACATTTTATATATTTATTTATATTTAAATAACATAGGTTATTTGATTTTTGTTTTGTCAGTGATGTTTAGTGGTTAAAACTGAATCCGTTTCAGGCTTAAAGCACACTATAGCAATTGCACAGAAATATTTCAAAATTGTTTGTGAAAGATCCTAATTTCTCACAGTACCCATGAACCTCAGTGAATATCCTTTATTCATGAATTCATTAAGTCACACATGTGCCTCACCTTTGGTCCAGGTAGTCCTTTCCCTTCAGGTCCCATCTCTCCTTGTACTCCTGGTAAGCCAGGGAGCCCCTAATGATGAAGGAAAAGATGTTCATTGACAAAACCTTCGTATGCACTGAATATGAGGATGATTCAAGTGTACTGCTCATTTTATGTGACTGATTCCTCTCACCTGAGGTCCTGGAATGCTATCTCCCTTCATTCCTTGTGGCCCCATAGGTCCGGGATTTCCTTTATTACCCTGAAGGAGGAACAGAAGAACAATGAAAATACTGAGAGGGACAAACTCAGGAGAACATGCTGTTGTATCTAAATATTAGCATGAACTATCCATTGACCTGCAAGTGGCTATATTGCAAACATACTATAATGTGATGACTTTGACCTCAATAATTCACAGACTATATTATTTCTTTTTCCTATCTTTTTCAATACATTTTAACTTGCTGCACAGCACATCAACATACAAAATGTTTGAGGTGTTCTATATTGATACAGGTATTATATTCTTAAAATAATATAATTAATATAATTATATTCTTAATTTGTGCTACCTTTGGCCCCATGATTCCTACTCCAGGCTCTCCAACAGGTCCAGGTGGTCCTACAGGCCCAGGATCTCCCTGTGATTTAAAGTGAGCAGCACTTTTACTTGGATTGAAGTTTTTTTTTACAGTGCGGTAAAACTGGCTTTACTCAAGGACCTTCCGCCACAAAGTGTGTAACAGGCAGGTATGATAACAAAAACACAAAAATAAAACAGGAAATAAGAGATAAAAATATGACACATTTAATACACAGCCCTGCCACTAGTTTCACGAGCAGCTGGCTCGCAAACATTCATGTCAACAACACAGGAATTAAAAAAAATGTGAACCTAAATAAATAAATACATTTCTCCGCGATGGAGAGCTGCGCCACATGCATGTGATTGTGTGCATGTGCATTGCTGATTTTATTAGCTGTCATCACCTTTGATCCTATTAAGCCACGCCCAGCAGGTCCAGGTAGGCCCCCCATTCCTGGGCTGCCAGGCTCTCCCTGAAAAAAAGAAGCAAACAATTGTCAGACAAAAGCTACCTGCAGATAAATGTTTGTGTCAATACTTTGTAAGCTGAGTAAACACTCATCGTGTCTTTGTTGTCTCAAACATAGCTCAAAGCTTTAGTCTCAGTTACATATTCTTTGGTTGGTGATCAATATTGCCCATGTTTATTATTTAATTATCACCATTTTAATCATGCAGCTTTCTCTCATCGACCTCACACCCAACAGCAGGAGAAAGCTGTGTTTTACCACATCAATGTTATTCATGTGCACAGACTGGAGGTAAAAATGTTAAATATCTTCTATGTTCTTCAACTAAAGGTGGAAGTTTATAGCTGTTATGTGGGACCACCCTTAAGTTCCTCTTTAGTGTTCCAAACTCCTTGAACATATAAAACTAAGTATTCAACCATTATATCTGACCTGATCTTAAACCTCTGGGTTACTGTGACAACCACCTGAACCTGACCTTGGCTTTACACCCTCAGTGCTGGATTTCCCACCTACACTGAGCAGACATATGAACCTACATGTCTAACCTGTACTTAACATACCTTAGCTCCAGCAGGTCCGACTGGGCCTGGAGACCCTGAAAGTCCCCTTGGCCCCCGGTCACCTCTATCTCCCTGTGGAAGAACACATACACATGAAGTCACACAGCTCAGCACCTCCGGTACTATAATAGAAAGGCACAGTATACTGGTGTATTAACTTAGATTAGTCATCATTGTGTGGATAAACCTGAGCCAATGAAGTCAATGGAGCCATTGTCGGTGCAGGTATGTCAATAATTACATTAGCTTCTTTGAATTCTAAGGAATTATTATTACACCTTGCATGTTCCGCAAATCCACATATGAGGAATGTTAAAATAAGGCCACACTTTATTGAACAAACAACAATCAGGATATCCTCTAAAAGATTGAACATATAATACTTGGGAAGCATTTGCACAGTAGATGACTAAAGATTACCTTTTCTCCAGGGACGCCTTTCCCCGGGGCTCCCTCTAGGCCTCGCAGACCAGGCAGCCCCATCTCTCCCTAGATTAAACAGATCCAACTTTGTCACCAAAGCATTACATAAACCAGCACTTTCAGTGAATCAGCAGCTAGTTTGCGATGCCTGTTCTGAGTGTTCTGAACATCGGAGTTCACTTCAGGTAAATTAAATCATGAACAGATTACAATATGAGCTGATGTGGTACTTTATTTATATTTATGCAAATCCAATGTAAATGCAATGCAAATCCAATCATTTTCATAGCAGGAAGAGCAGGAAGCAACATCAGCCTGGTTGCACTTACTCAGCAGAAATCAATGTACAAAATACAAGATATTCCCTCTTTCCAGTGTAGCCAGGAATTTAAAAGACAAAGGAGACAAAGCACTTTCTTGTTGTTGACACCCAGGAGGTCACAGACACAGATCTCTTGTCTTTAACATATTTTTATGACCATAACCATTCCAAAATACAGAGTTTAGGAATTGGGTTACCTGTAGTCACTGACTCACCTTAGGCCCAACAACTCCATCCTCACCAGGAATGCCAGGTATCCCAGCAGGCCCATCAGGACCTGGCATACCCTGAAAACCCCCCCCCCAAAAAAACACACACATCAACTCAAAACTTCAGGGTTTGAGTTCGACTGTTCGTTCTGTTTGAATGCAATTTATCCAAGGAGAGTTTGGTTGTCTGACCTTTGGTCCTGGCTCACCAACACCCCTCTCTCCCTGAAGTCCAGGCTCTCCGGGGAAACCCTGGTCACCCTGGGAAGCAACAAAATTCACCGACTCAAAGTCCCAACAGCTGAAGGGTGCAAAAGGTGTATTTAATGTTCTATAGATAGTGTCAGGTAATGAAATAAATATTTTAAGATTCTACTCTCTTAAAGGCACTGTGCCTTGTAGTGCTCCTTCAGAAGATGGATATGTGCTGCCAAGGCAGTGAGCCCTGATGGACATGAAGAGTTGCCATGAATTCAGATTTTTTACAAATCTGTATGATGATTGATTGATGAGTTATTTCAGCTTCCTTTTCATCTTAGAGTTAAATCACAACTAAATCTAAATATTTTGATATCATAACACTTAGGTATGCCAGATTATTTCAGCCAATATATGACTTGCTAGATAAAGTCAATATTTATTGATTGTGACACACCAATTATTAAGCTACCACTCAACAGAGACAAATGGTGAGGCAATTATTCAAAATAAACCAATAAATTATCCCATGGTTAACATAATGCATTAGTGTTGCATTAGTATTGTTCTGTGCATGAGCGTGATATGTGACAAGCGCTAGTATTTGATGACCTGAGAATGAGAGCAGGCTGGTGGCTCGGTCATAGTAACTGTGTTTGTTTCACATTCACAGATCCAGAATTTGACAAAAAGTGTATGGATATTAAAATTGTACATTGCACCTTTAAAGCAAACGATCACACAGATTGTAAACTTGTATTAAATATCATGTTAACACCCATATTCTACGTTGTATAGATCCATGACAGTTTGCAGACTGTCTTCCTCTCTTCCTCAAAGTGGCAGGGATAAGGATCTCTCTCTGATAATGATTCATGAGTGTCTGAAATCTTAATTCGCTGCACACCAGAAAGAAAACTATTGAGTGTTTATTGTACAGAGAAAAATAAGTGAGTAAATGAGGATGTGAGCCATGTCTATGGCCAGTATCTGTGGAGATCTAACTTCCTGTACTGCACCCACTCATTGTATGTCATTTGTGACATGCACAGATTAAAGTTACACTGTTGTTGCCCCTATAAATTTTGCGCAACAGTGACCACCCTGGCCACAAGTGACTATTACAGGACTAGAATAAGCCGTGGCAGAAATCAACTAACTATATTATTCTACTCTAGTCTATATACTGTACTCAACTTTGAGGTACTTGAACCTTTTTTTAAGTATTTCATTTAATGCTCCTTTTACTTCTGCTCCACTACAACAAATGTAGTTTTTACACTACAACATATATTTACAAGCAATAGTTACAGTTACAGTCAGTAATTACATTATTTAGCCAACTGACTCAGTCGCATCAGTTAAACAGCATTATACATCTAAGGTTTGCTAAATTTAGCTATCATTAGCCACGGTAAACTACTGGCCATACCAGACTAAGTGAGACTTCTATTATAGGTAGTTTATGGTGAGTTTTAGCATTTATGAATTCAACTTTAAAAATGAGGATGACTGCTATTTCTTTCAAATGTTTCAGTCTTAAAAAGACTCTACAGGGCTTTAAAATAATATAGTATATAGTAATATATATAGTATATTGAATAGTGTATTATCCATGTATTTCTTGTGAATGTCAGTTCATAAAGTTCATATATTATTAATGTATGTTCAACATATCAATCATTCCTATAAATATTGTAAAATTAAAGTCACAGTGTCAACTCTCTACTGATACTCTGCTACCAACCTTTGGTCCAACTATACCCAATCCAAGAGGTCCTCTGGGACCAGAAGGCCCGGCTGGCCCTTGGACTCCCTAAAGCCAGAGAGAAATATCAGAATTTAAAATGTACTTATACAAAGAAGGGATAACTATAGGAAACAAATTCTGGAGATTTTCATTGGTCTTGCCTTTTCTCCCTGGATGCCTGTCCCTGGAAATCCCACCAAACCTGGCAGCCCGGGGGCTCCAGTGTTTCCCTGAAGGTCAGACAGGTCAGAGGTCACACATTCTTTCAGCGTCACAGGTTTCATTATACATGCTGTATGTCTGCTAACAGTTGCCAAATGTCAACAATCAACAAATCCACCATACCTTATCACCTTTGTATCCGACTCCTGGAGGTCCACGGCTGCCCTTGGGACCCTCATACCCTCTGGCACCCTGCAAGGAACACACTGGTTAGAGTTTAAAAGAACAGGAAGAACTACAAGAATGACCTAATACATTAGCATCTTAAGACTCAAATCATACAACCATAACCTGAATGATACATTTAATTATTATTTTAATTATTATTTTAATGTTTCAGAAATTTCAGGGGCAGTTACATTTGAAAATATTCCTCATACCTTAAGGCTGTATCAGTCTGTTGTCTGATTTTCTAAATCTCTGTGAGCAATTTATAAATATTATCCAAAAAACTAAAATCTATCTAAAAAGCTATCAAATGAGTGCTTCTTGTCTTCCTCTATGTTTCAAAAAACTCATATCTGATGTATGTCACATATTAGTACGGTAGGAGTAGTGTGTGTGAAATGTATATCCCTGTACACTGCAGACTGTCTTAAATAAATGATAATGATAAATGTATAAATGTTATATGCTTGTTGTAGTGAAGCAGCTGGTCTTGAAACGTACCTTGGCTCCTGGAAGACCCTCACCTGGAAACCCTGGAGGTCCTTGCATCCCCGCTGTCCCTACTGGACCCTAAACACAAAAACACAATGATAGTAAACGGTAAATGCTCCATTAACAGATATTACACTGCATTAGTGGCTGTATCCTGGAGAACTCCGATATTCACTCAAAAATAACACAAGTTCAGTTGTTGCTTTCAGTTGCTGTAAAAAGAGCTGAACTGCCAACAGAAACTAATGTGGTCTCTACTGTGGCATTTGTGCTGTGACACGGTTTAAAGGATCAGTTCAACTGAAAACAAGACATATTGCTGAATACCCATATAAGGCAATTCAGCATTAAATGTGTGGTAGTGGTTAAATTCCACTGCTAGGTATACAATTACTTAGAAAAACCCATATTTAAATGATCCTGACCTTAAATTTCAGACTGTCCAAAAATACAGTTTTGTATTTTTACAGCACTTTGTATGAACAGCATAATGAAGAAAATTAGGAATTATAAGCATGTTTTTCAGCATCTACACAGCAGTACACTGGATTTGAAAGGACAATATGAATACAAAGGTGATTCAGATTTTTGTTACTGTTTACACCAAATGGCCAACACCAACAGACATGTTAGCTGATAAAATGTCACACTCACAGGAATGGGCTGATGGTATTATTGAAAACAAGTCAATTATAACAGTTGCTGTTTCACCCACCGGTGTCCCTGGTTCACCCATACCCATTGGTCCAGGAGGGCCTGGTCTTCCTTGGTTCCCCTTGTCACCCTAACCAAATAATGGTTTACAGATTAGAGATAAACTGAAGTACACAGGACAGCCATTGGCCTTCCAGGAAATAATTAAGAAAATGTTCTTTATTTATTCAAATACTAAACCAAATCTAAATTTACCTTGGGACCAGGGAACCCGATGCCGTTATTTCCTGGGGGTCCAGGTCCACCCCTTGGTCCTCGCTCTCCCTTTTAGGAAAAAGAAAAAGAAATACAGCTTTTAGCTGTGAACAGACTGATTTTCTTTATGCATTTGAACTTGATTGGCAATGTTCTTACTTTAGATCCAGGTGTTCCCTCTGGACCCTGGTCTCCAGGTCCTCCCCTGGCTCCCTGAGACAAAAAAGAAAGTCCAGAATCAGAATCAGGCCAAGTAGGTACACACATACAAGGAATCTGTCTTGGTGTTTTTGTCCATAACAGTAAATATAGTAGGAGAATAAAGCAGCAGCAGAAGAAGAAATTTAAGTGAAAAAAAACAGAAAATATTTCTGTCCAATATATCTGTTCTTGAATAAATAAACAGCATATTATACATTTAATAGCTTAAACAGGTTCATATTGGTACAGTCACAGTCTGTTTTGTTGGTTGCTTCACATAGCCCAAATCAACACCCCCTTTGGAAGCAAAGGTTTGCTAAGTAAATGTAGTGATCACTAGCTGCTCCTTAAAACTGATATAATATGAAGTTGTTATACCAATACTGTAGACTGGTATGACAGGTTTATGAATAAATGTTTGGCTGTGTGTGTAGGTACATTTCATGGGAACTGGAGACAGACCAGAAGGACGTGGAACCTGATGGCACTCTCACGATGGCTGCTGTTGTTCTACCGATGCTGAAGGGGGCAACAAGCATTTAAGGAGAGAGGGAATGGATAACATGTGCCCAAATCCTAATCCTCTGGGACAACGTCTGCTCAAAGACTACAACCAAACATTGCAAGCTTGGATTCCCCGCTTTAGAAAGGCTACATTAGGAGGGGGATAAGACCTAATCCACAGCTCACATTCCACAAGTGCAGAGCAGGAGATGGACTCAGAGTGTGTGGCTTTCACCGCTGCGCTGATTGTTTCAGTGCGGATGTGGGGGGACACAGGAATCTTTCAATTTGACCACACACCCGTTCAGGTATGAGGGCTCATAGACATATGCTTCTATTCAAATGTTAAATTAAAATATGTCTCTGTTTCATATGAGTACTGCGTGGTGCTAATATCAGGCTTTTAAATGAAACATAAACACTGAAAATCGCTGCAAGTTAAAGACCCCACACACCTACTCTAACAACACATCGCCTCAAAATGCCAGTCCACCTATTTGAATGAATATGAACCTCTGTTGTCATTTCTTAAAAGGATCTGTCCACATTTTTGCAAATGCACTTAGTCACTTTCTTTCTGATTTTCTGTCAGAGATGAAGAAGTTCCATATCAATCTCATGTCTGTGTTAAGTACAGATCTAAAGTCAGTAAGTGGTTGGTCTAGCTAGCCTGGCTGGCTACAATGATCAGGTGCAGTGTGAAACTGTTAGCTGAGGCCCCGTGTATAATGGGACATTAATACAATGCCCAGTCATATATACACTATGTGCATAAGTATTGATTAATGTGATGAAAGGTTAGAAACTTCACCTGCTCTCCTCTGGGGCCTCTTGGGCCAGAAGGTCCAGCAGCACCCTGAGGAAAGACATTAATATAATATCATATTCACAGACTGTTTGACCACAGCAAAAAGTCATCATGGAAGTACATAAAAGAATTATGACACTTACTTGTTCTCCCTTTTTACCGGGGGCACCACATTCACCTTGTTCTCCCTAGAAAATACAGTCAGTAAAGATACAGGCAAGTGAAGCTTTAAGCAGAAAACTTTCTAATGAGGGCACTGAGCCAGGTCATGGCTCACTTTGTATTATTGAAACTGTGACAAATGGAAACACCTGTATGTATATGTCCAAAACGTTGAGCCAGAAATTCATATTTTTTGAAACACTATTTTGTCTTTTATCTTCACAATATGTTAGGATATTTCCTCTCCTGGATGGAGATTGATTAGAAATAAAGATTTAAATTGAGAAATTTAGAAAAAATGTAAATAATAACACATACCTTTTCCCCTTTGGCTCCATGTCGACCCTAAAGAAAGGGAAATTTGACATCAAACTTCATTCATATCAGACAGCTGACTATCCACCAACCATCATGCTACTGTAATGGAAGGTCAACCAACCAACATCAAAATGAGACCACATATTGTGATGGGAGAACAGGTTTCATAGACTAATACTTTGCTAAGTGTTTTCTATTTTCCAAAATTGGATATAGTCCAAATAATGTCTATGGACCTGAAAGCTGAAAAGAGATTTAATTGGAAAGAATAACTAGAAAACTACTTTTACCTGTTAAATTAGCCCACTACATCATGCTAGGCTGCATTATTTAACATTTCAGTGTTTTAATGCTAATGAAAAGGAATATATATAGAATCATATATATATATATATATATATATATATATATATATCTATCTATATATATATATATATATATATATATATATAACAGCATAAAGTGTATGCCACACTCAGATTTACATGATAGATTGAAAACCTGAAGTCCAGGCAAGAGAAGCTTCAGAAAAATATTTGATGATTACCTCAAGGCCCTCAATTCCTGGACGTCCATTAATGCCAGGTTCCCCCTAGAGTGACCGAGCCCAGACAAAACAGCACATCAAACGCCACTTCATGGATTCTTTCTGTTACCAGCACTGGATTATGGAGACAATAGACTTACACGAGATCCCTTTGGACCTGGAGCTCCGTCGGACCCCAGATCACCTGGTTTCCCCTGGATGAAAGTGAAAGGAGAGATTGAGCTGAATGAGAATATTTGGGGCCCTTTTTAGTTTGTGCACGCAAAGGTAGGGCATTCTCAGTGCAACCTGTCTGTGACCCCGGTCCAAGATAAACCTCCATCTCGGTGCAGCAGCCTGTTTGCTCATGTTTAATCTTCCATCCTTGACCTTTGCTACTTTCCAAAGGCCTCTCTTCAATAGCGCTACCAGTGAAAACAGCCTTTCAGCTGGCCCTCTCACCACCTGCTACACTTGCATTCTGGGAAACATTTACTGCTCTGTCACATCATTTCCCTGTAGTGCTTTGGATGGAGGCCAGATGCACCTGCTGATGGAGGCCAATGGAGACTCACCAGCTGTGCGGGGATAACAAGCCACTGTGTTAAACTTACTGGGCTCTGTGTGGCTGAGGAAGTGAGTGTCAACCAGAGGCTACTAGAAACGACCACACTGGGCAGTAAGGTGGTAAAGAAATTACCCAACATTACACATTACCCAAACATCTGCACAATACATAGACAGAACAGAATCTTATATCTATTACTGTACTACTATTAGAAAGTGTAGATAAGTTGGCTTTCTTTGGGTGAATTGATCAGCTGGTCAGCTAGAAGTGTGGCTCAGGAATGGTGAGACTTTTGTGTTAGTCAACACTTGAGTACATTTAAGTCAGCGAGAAGTTTATAATGTTCAAAATTGGAATGTGACAAAGAAATCCAAATACTATTGGTCATTGGTCATCAGACACTGTCTGATCTGGTTAGCTCATTCATAGAAAAGAAAAAACACAATTTCTGCTTGTACACTTGGTATGAAATACAACTGGATGTTTCATATTGATGTGTATCAAGGGTATCACCTCTATGACTTTCCATGATGTAACAAATCATGATCTGTATACATATACTTAAATTTAATATTTTAGAGAAATGACTTGAGTCTAGCACAGGTTGTGTTACAGATGTTAGTATAGAAAGCCTGCCTAAGAAATAGTATAGAATCATTTCAGTGAGCATCCTATAATATACTCACCGGGCTCCCAGGGTGACCCCTCTCCCCACGGTCACACAGACAGGTCTTTGGCTGTGGGCACTGAAATAAAGACAAAGAGAAAAAAAGAACAAAATATTCCACAATGTGTGTAAAAAAAAATCAAGTATTAATAAATAAAAAATTATCTTGTAGCTGTTGTCAAGTAATTCTGACAGCTCCTGAATGTAAGTTGATGTTTTTTTACTGTTTATGTGCAGCTATACAAACCATGTCAGAGCAGACCATAAAATAACACAGAGCAAATAATCACAGGGATGATATTAGTTCAAAATGTCATGGTACTTACCCCAATTTTGACAATATTACTCTGAAATAAAAATAAAAGGGAGTTATTTCAGAAATCTTAAACTTAGATCAATTTAAAAACACACTTCAGAGGTATGCATCATATCCTGTCATTTATAAAGGGAGTTTTCAGTGTTTACATTCATGTTTTATTATCTAAACCCTGTGTGTGTCCTATGTGCTGAACACATTTCCTTCCTCATATAACATTTACAGTCTGATTTGATGTTCTGAAACCTGCACTGTCTTTCTAGCTGAACTATCTTGCATGTTGTGTGCCAACCTTCTGCCTCCGTCAATGACACCTGCTGGTCAGGAATGTACCCCAGCCTCAACCCAAACTTTTCATATACCTTCATCTCTCCATCAGCTATGTGTCCATCAATATCAGCAGCATACTGTTTGTGTAGATAATCGTTGCTTGTCTACATGCCATACCAACACTGATGTGATACTGACACAAACATGACTAACCAGTTCATTGAAAAGTCTGTCATCCAGCTGGCTGTCGGTGAGGCTGAGGACGTGCTGCTGTGGGGGGGCGCTGGCGATGGATCGCAGTTTTGCACCCACGGGACCTTCCCTGGGCAGGCCCGACAGCCTGATGGTGAACACCCTGATGTTGTGCTGCTTAGCCACAGCAGCAGCTGTCACAGTACTGGGGCTGCGCGGGTGATCTGTTCCATCCATCAGCAGTAGCGCCACCCTCAGGCTGCTGGAGGACGTCTCGCGGTTGAACAACTGGGTGGCATTAGTGATGGCGTAGGCGGAGTAGGTGCCATGGCCAATGAAAGTCATGGAGGCCACCCGGCTCTGGAAGACATCCAGGTCTTGCCAGTCTTTGAAGTTGTGCTCCACCGACACGGTGCTGCTGTACTGCAGGGCGGCCAGCCGCAGACGCAGACGCCAGCCAGGTGACTGAAGCTGCATAAGCTTAGTGCTGAAGAGCAGGATGAACTCCTTCTGACGCTCAAACAGCAGAGATTTGGCTTTCTCTGAGCTGTCAACGATGAACATGACCTCTACCGGGCAGATCAGGGCTGGGCAGGAGGCAGAACATAGCAGGCTTACAGTCCATCAGCATTCATTGGGAGAGCTTTAAGCAGTTTGCACAGTGATGTATTATAATTTTTATAGCTAACCTCTGTCAGAGGATCTGCATATTTCAGGAAGTGTTGGGCTCTGCTGGTCCACCAGCACTGGTCCCTTCACCTTTCCCACATCTTTCCAAGTCCAGAACTACTGATCACTTGGTATAAATCATCGTGATGAACAGAGGATGATTCCTAAGGATAAAACTCTTTTATCTTGAGCTGCCACTGCTTAAACCTTTCCTGTATAAATCCTGTTGATCAATAATAAGAACATAACTGTTTATGTTACGTGTTTATACTAAAAGACATACACTGTATTATAATCAACATTTTATCTTACTCTCACATATTGATATGGGAATTGGCCTGAAAAAGTCAGCACAGTGTCAAACTGAAAAAGTTAAAATAGATCATTATGAATTATAAATAGGCCAAAGAGACACAGCTGTCCACTGGTAACAGGAGCCTTCTTATTGCTCTAAATTGTATTGTAATGAATCTTACAAATGGCACCACAGTACTCGAGATTCAGCGTGAACATAATGAATCCATCCAGTGCCATAGTGTGATAATTAATGACATCATTTGTAATTACTTCTATTATCTCTAATTAAGTATATTAACTCTTCTTATTCAAGTCATTTAACACACTCACTCTCAGTGACTCCAGGACAGCCTATATATGTGCATGGCATCTTTGGACAGAGTGATATAAAACATTGATAGTTTTCACTTATTTAAAACACTCACTTTTTGCTTCATTAATGATGACATGGTTACTATCTCTCTGGCCTTTCCTCCTTCTGTTCTGGCATCTTGTGGGGCTTGACAGGGCCAAAGTAAGGATCAGAACCTTCAGGAGCCACCGCATATTCATAGTTCAGTCCAGCTGCTCAGCCTGTAAAATGCAGAGAAAATGATGCAGGATTTTGTGGTAAATTATGCTTCTATGAGACAGACAGCATCAGTGCTTTGCCAGCTGCCACTCAGCGTCACTTTAATCCACACTTGATCAAGAGCTGGAAATGATGCAATGATTCTACACAGACACAAGAGGGAGACAAGACAGTAAGAACTGCTCTCAGACGACACACTTGGTCTGATGATGGAGGGCAAACTGACAGGTCATACAAGTGCCTGCTCCCTGATCCCTGTCACATTTTAGAATCACAGCTGCTGTTTGACATTATCACTATGACCTCTTCCTCTATGACTACTGTATAGAGGAACTGTACTGTATACTACTACTATTACTACTGCACGTCATCTGCCAGCTATACAGTGCTAACTTTTAGTTGAATAATTCTGATTGTATATGTGTCCATTATGAGTAATAATAATTATGAGTAACAATAAAGGATTTCCCTTTTTTTCAGTTTCCCACCCATCACTACTGTTTCTGCTAATACTACTGTTGAATACCTACAATAATAATAATAATAATAATAATAATAATAATAATGATAATAATAATAATAATAATAATAATAATAATAAGTGACTCTTATATTTAATAATCCCTGACACATGAACTCACTGAAGCAACTACAGTAGTTGGTCATTAGTTTCTTGTCAGTGGAAGGACTTTGAACTACAGCATGTGAATTTTTAGCAGCTCAATTAAAAGAGAGAAAAGAGTTTTTAAAAGCAGCCATATGAGCATGTCAGTGGCACTTTGATGAAATGTGAGTCACGTACCTGTGTGCTGTCAGAGCTCCAGGTTAATCCATCAGTGAGAGGAGCAGGAGCTGGAGTGCAGAGGCAGAGTCAGAGGGAGGAGACCACAGCAGCCCCACAGGGGGACAGGTCCAACACATTAACAACAAGTGAGGCCTCCCATTACTCCCTTCATAATAAAACTTCACTCCTTCGTTTCTGAGCGTGTTTTCCCAAGTTGTGTTTCATATTCAATGTCATGATGTAATTGTCTAAGTAAGAGTATATTTTGAAATACCATTTGTAGTTCTACGCCAGTACTTTTGTTTATGAAAATCTATTTTCTGCTTTTATTTTGAAGACCAATCGTCCTGGCTATCTGTTGCAGCTGAAGCCAAACTTTAAATACTGATTCTGATAAATAACAGGGAACAGCAGCATGGATAAATATGAGATTAAATAGACAGGAAGCTAAAATATTAAGTCTAGGGTGATCATCCAAACACCCTCCATTATTTAGGATGTTTACAGACAGTGCCTCTAAGTTTAGTCATTTTTCTTTGCCATCAAAGATTATCTTTAATTTACTCAAGTTTTATACTGCTGGCTTAGATTTTTATTTAACCCACAAAATAAAGACTTATTATCAGCTGATAAAGGTGGGTACAGGGAATTTAAGGTAGTTTACTTTTCTGCAGTCATAACTGTGGGCAGATACAGTATTCAGTCCATACAGTCAAAAAGTACTTAGATTACAAAAAACACCAGTGCAAGAATATAAAATGACTTCTTTAAAAATAAAATCACTGCAATGAAAATGTACACAAGAAGTACAGATGCATTATCAGCTGACTGTAACAGAAAAAAGTGACTAAAAAGAAATACTATTAATTCAGAGTGTTCTATCATTGTTTGTATCTTTCAGGGTTCATTTTAGCTACTTACTTTATTTTTTGGATGACTCACAGGTATACCTCTCCATAGCCAAATAATTACAACAAACTCAGTGACCTCTGTCTTCAAATTAGACTCGACTCGACTTGCTTGGTACCTTTGTTTTGTGGGTTTTCACTGTGGATAGTACCTGGTACTTTTTTTTGGCATCACCTTGGTCGAGGTTCCAAGCAAGCCGAGCCGATACTGCAGAACACTGCAGACCACTGATTGGTCAGAGTGTCTTCTTGTCAGTAGAATCTCATTAAACTGATGTAAAATCAGTGTAGACGGCGACTGCTTTATGGAGCCCTGATGAGCGAGCTAACTGATACTGTATGCCAATACAAAAGCAGATAATATTGGTTAGTGCTACTGTTGTGCCATGTGTTATTGTGTTTTCATTTGTTATGTTGTTGGTTCATATTGTGCTATGGCTGTTCCTTCCATGAGACATTACCTCGATGATCAGTGAAGAATCCCGCCTACAAAGAGGGGAAACTGTCTGCACTTGAAAACGAAAATTGAGAAACTACCTGGTACCAAAAGCGAGGTGAGCCATAGCATTCAGTGGAAATGCAGCTTTTATGCCTTTCCATCATTATCAAAATATTTCTTTTATCAACGTTATAACATCCTTGCTGCAGTAAGTGCAAGTGAAATACATGCTGGCTCAGAAATGGCCTACCAATGCAAAATTTACTGCTTTTATTTTGCACCTTACATGGTGTTGATGCACATCTGTTCCACTGAGAAGAAAAAATCAGAGCAACGGTCAGCTCATGAGCTGCTGAGTCAAACACATAACAAGTATATACTAAAGATGACTTATAGGGTGATGAAGACAGAACACGGGGGCGGGTGGGAAAGAGTACAAGGAATATCTAGGATGTTTTAAACCTAATCTTTATGGGGTTATACATGCTGAATGGAAACCTGAGAGTGTAGAGTGGTGGGGAGAAACTGTACCTGGAGGATGTCAGAGTGAGAAACTTCTATTAGCTGCTCCCAT
The DNA here is from genome assembly GCA_023238725.1 of Scortum barcoo. Classification (NCBI taxonomy): domain Eukaryota; kingdom Metazoa; phylum Chordata; class Actinopteri; order Centrarchiformes; family Terapontidae; genus Scortum; species Scortum barcoo. The sequence continues at coordinate 1,782,685 of CM041548.1, read as the reverse complement.
AATTCATACAGACAGGCTCAGATAAGGCCTCATGCCCAATTCCAAACATAAATCATTGATATGTCGGAGGTCTGCTGCTCTCTCTGCAAAAAGTAACCAATCATTTAATAAATATTACCTGGAACCTTAGAAAAAGCATTCCTTCAGAAGCTCTCTTTATATAGTATATGACTTTGCTACCTTTGAAAAACCTTTGAACTGAACTCATACAACTATATTATAGGCTGCATAATAACACTTATTAGGCAAATAGTGTCTATTCTGGCAGATTAAAAGGTTGGTAAGCTAAGGTGGATTCATAGCCATGATTTATTCATTGTGACCTTAAAACCACAATGAAGCACTTGAGAACAGTGGAACTAGCTGTAAACACAACACATCGTATCATCTTACAGGACAGGACATGTTAGTGGAAACTAAACAAATGTAAGATGTTTTTTTCTTGTATTTTGTGTTCTTTATTTTGTTCTGTATTCCTGTAAAGCACTCAGGATTGGTGTTGTGTGTGTGCTATAGAAATAATGCTATAGAGTTCAGTTGACTTGAGTTTGATGAAAATTGTAATGTAAAAATTAGTTAATAGAATAGTCAAACACATTTAGCAGAGTACAAAGTACAATATTTGTGTCTGAAATAGAGTAGAAGTAGAAAGCATCATAAAATAAAAAAAGTTGTTATGGCTGACATGTTAGCAAACTGTTGTGAAATGACACATCCAGGCGATATGGAGCAACATTAGCACTGATGTTGAGCCATGTCCAATATTGACTCTCCTCCACCAACTTTTGAGATTGAGATTGTCACAGGCTGCAAAAGCCAAATGTCGGCAGTGTCTGGTCTAAGTGACTACAGACCTGTAGTCACTTAATGAAGTCACCTTCATTAAGAAGTGCTTTTTAGAAAAGCACATATCAGCTCAAAAACAACATATCAGCCATCCTGAACTCTCATCAGTTTTCATTCAGAACCAACAGATCCACAGAGGATGCCATTTTCACTGCCCCAAACACAGTCTTCACACATGCATGATTATTAACTACACCTACATCAAAACGCTGGATGTTTATTTCAGTCAGCATTCAACACAGTCTCCCCCATGAGATGTTAGCACTCATGAGTACCACACTCTGTTCAGACAGACTCACACAGTTCAGATTGGTGTTCACACCTCCTCCACTTTAGTGTTGACCATCAGAACCCCCCAGGGCTGTGTGTTCAGCCCCCTCCTGTTCACACTGTGCACCCATGACTGCAGTCCCCAAAATGGAGAGAACTCTGTGAGGAAGCTTACAGAGGACAGCACCACCATCAGGTGGATTACAAACAACGATGAGACGTGATATCAGGAGGAAATCAACTACCTTGGTGGTGTACAGAGAACAACCTACAGCTCTGTGTCAACAAAACCAAGGAGCTGATTGAGTGTGTTTGGAAAAAAGAGAAAACACACACATCCCTGTCTGCATCAGTAGAGCTGAGGTGGAGCTGGTGAACAGTTTCAGATTCCATAGACAGAACCATAAATAAACTTCACCATTAATAATATACATGTCACTTTCATCTCACTTCTCCATCCTGATTAAGAAAGCTCAGAAACAGCTGGGAACTTTTTAAGGGAACTGAAAGGAAAAATTCCCATGCCCAGTTCTTATCAACTTCTACAGAGGAGCAATAGAAAGCAAGCTGACTGGAAACATCACTTATTGTGTATGGTTATTCTGTATGGCCCAGGACAGGAGGACTGAGGGTGATTATGACTGCTGACACCATCATTGGTTCCATCTATCGATCATCAGTGGGGTGCCTGTGTAGAGCCCGATGGATACTAAAAGACAACACCCACCCCAGAATCAGCCTGTTCACTCTGTCAGGTAATGCTGAAGTATCCACTGTCATACCACCAATGACAGACTGGCCTTGTGAAGCTCCTGGAGTTTTCCCAGTTGGCAGCATGACCATTGGGACAGCTACAACATAAAATACATATCCCCAGCCTGCATAAATAAAAAATTCCATACTTTGTTTCCCAGAAATGTGCCGTCTCATATTTGCTGTATTAGAACTGAAAGTAAAAGTTTAAGTGTGTTTAGTGTTAAGTGCTTTTTTGGCTTTGAAGTTCAACATGACAAATGAAGATGATGTGATCAAATTGAAAGCTTAAGAAGAGGTGTAGAAGTGAACTTTGAGTGGCAGCTACTTCATCTGTTGGCTGTTTTGGTCATACGTTTAGTGCGACATACCACTTTCCTAACACCACCGGGACGGGCCCTGAAAAGGCTTTTCTGGCCCTGATTTCACTACTGTGACAGATGGAAATTGATCCTGTCATTGTTCGTTTTTCACTTATTTCAAATTATATTATAAGAATAAATAAGTGTGAACAAGCTTGTTAAGCATATCATGCAGATGAAGAGCCAGTGGACAGGATGTGTGTGGTGAAGGCAGGCCCGGGTGCCTAATGATGCTGGCTGGATGGGAAGAGACTGGTGATAATGCTGGCTGTGGCACACTGTCTGCAGACAGCTATGTGTTAAGACAACACAGCCAGGCGGCAACAACACCACTACCAGACTGGCAGTTTAGAGGGTGCTTCCTGCCGCAGTTCAACATATTTTGATAAGACCAACGGGCTTTTTACAGCACACGGCTGCACGCCCAGACACTTTCTGGACACAAGCATGGCCATGGGGAACGTTGCAAATAGTGGGCAGCCTCACAACTTCTGCATGCACAAGATAGATTCAGAAAAGCTGAATAAATGAAGGAATAAATTCACAACATTACATGACATCTTTTTAGATGATGTTTATCTAAAATGACTTAGGTGCATTCAACCTCGGGGCTACAACCCAGAAATTCCAAGAATCATGCAAATATTTCAGCATCATCAAACAAGCTGAGCTGCTTCATTATGCTCCAAGTGCAACATTTAGAAGCCAGAGATAGGGAGGGTTTTTTTCCCCATGAGCCTAGGCACAGTCTGGACAGATGGGCTTTCAGTCTGTGACAGAAGATGTGTAGAGTTCCTGCTGACCTCATGTTAACTGCGAGCTTGTTCTTCTTTTGTGGTGCCAGGACAGCAAACATTCATAAATTTGCTGAGCACTAACTCGCCCCCCCCCTCGTAGTGAGGGAGTAGTCAGTTGGTTTAGCAGTAGCAGAGTGCAGAGGACAGGCTGGTGTTTTATCATGTCCCGGAGGATGGATGGGCCTGAACCATTCCCTCCAGATACTGTTGGAGAACCTTAGAAAGCAAAAAAAAAAGAATATTGAATTTCATTCTTGACCATAATAACATTAACTTTTCAACTGCATTTCACATCTTGATGGAGACCATGAGATGAGCATGAGCAAGTAACTGAGCAAAAAAAAAAAACGTCTGAAAGTATTAAAGGAAGACTGTAACATTTTAGGAAGTACACTTACTGACTTAAAAACCACTGAATACCAAACCCAATCCAAAATTCAGAAAAAATTCCCTGCATAAATGTCACAAAAATTTATCATTAAGTCATGATTTTATTCCTCCTCAAAGGCAGTAAACACATAGGTTTGCTGACCTTACTTTACTTTGAAATACTCAAGTAGTCTAACACACAGATGGTGCTGACGTGGTGTGTCCTGTTTGCATCAAGTGCTTGGTGATCTTGTGTCACTGTGAGTATGTTTTAATGCCAAAGGACTGCTGATGACAATTAGCTTTAAGCTAACTGTGGTACAATGCATCAAAGGGTAAAAATTCACTCTAATATTGTACATGATGCCCTACCAATAAAACAAAGCTCAAAATGATATTTAGTATTCACTTAGTAATATCAACCATGATAAACAGCAGGGCTCCAGCTATGAAATGTAACTAGAGCCACCAGGACAGGTACAACACAGGTATACACTCAGTGACTCTCTCAAAGGGACATGAATGTGTCTGTAGAGACAAGGCTTCACCAGACTCCATGCACAGAGTCTGACAGTTGATGCACTTTTTAAATATGCTGGGATGGAGGGTTCCTCAAGGATCTGATATATAGTTCACCTCTAACTAACTGGAGACTCAACTTGACCTTTACCCCGAGACAAAGAGGAGGAATGACTGAGAACTTGAATTCAGTTTGGAGGTTGGTCTGGTACCCCTGCGACTGACTGATGTCCAGTCCAGGGTGTACCCCGCCTCTCGCCCAAGATAGCTGGGACTGAGACAGGCTCCAGCACCCCTGCAACCCTGTGTGTGCTCAGGATAAGCAGGTTTAGAAGATGGATGGAGGTTGGTCTGGTACGTTTAACCAAGCTTGACTGGAAAACTATCTCTGTTTGTCACATTGGAATCAAAGAGATTCCACGTTCTCGCAGTGAAAAAAGTATGAAAATGCTGAAACTCACTAAACCACTTTGCTTTTTTCACTTCAATTTTTTTCCCAAATTGATGGGACTGCATGAGTCAAATCCTGAACTCTAACAATCATTGTAACTATACTTGGATAAGTAGGAGTTTTCTGTCTTTGGTGTGATGGATGTCTTGCTGTTCAGTCACTTAGTTCTCAGACACATTCAAATGACAGACCGACTTTGGCTGAGCTGAACTCAAGGTTAATCTTGTACAAAACAGCATTGTTAATTGCAGCTTCAAAGTGCCACATAGTGCTATATATCTGCTGCAGTGCTGTGCTCTAGAGACAGTTTTAGAGGCTGTGAATGCTTACATGAGGTGCTTGCAGGTATGAAGTGTTCTTGAACTTGCCATGCTTGGATCATTTGTTAAAGCTCCCTGTGGCACTTCAGACTTTGGCAGGCCTGACAGCTTCATACGGTCGGTCCACAAGCCCCGCTCAGGGGCCCTGATAGGCATGTGATAGATATGCAGAGGTTGTTTTAGACATGTTGGCTCACATTGTACCATGAGGAGCTGCTATATTTACAGGAAAAATCACAGTGTCCACCTTGGTATGTAGAATGTGAACTAATAACCCTAATGGCTTAAACACAGTGAGTTTTACAAGAGCCACAGCTGAATCAGCAGTTATTGTGGTCATCTCAGGGTTAACAAGCAGAACAGAACGGCATTATAAACATCCAGGTCTCCAAAAAAAAAAGAAAAAAGGTTTCTGAAGGAATAACCTTAAGAGGGGAATTTACATTATTATGACTGATGATGACTTACACTATGTGACAAATACTGTTACAGTTATAGGTTAGATAATTGCTTTTTAAGATAAACAAGACTTTGTCCTGTTAGTGTGGACCCACCAACAGGATCAAGAGGGTCATTTTATTTGACAATTTCAGGGGAGTCAGTCTGTAAAACCTGCAATGAAATGGGCCTCATTTTGTCTGTGGAGGTATTAACTCACATAAGAATTTAACATTCCCATTAGGAATGAAAGGCTGAAAAGTTCTTAATTGAAACAATGAATACTTGTATTGGTCCACTTCAAAGATATTATGTACCATCTTAAAGCTGCACTGTTCAATATTTTTATACAAACAATTGATTAAATGATCATTTGTAATGTGACAAGTGTCAAACATAGTGAAGGATTCACACAGAAATAAAACCAACTTTCAACTTTCTCTAAGCTCATCAGATCTTTTAAGGCTCATTTAGCTGTTATGGTTCTGGTTTTCAGAACCACAGATGGCAGCCCAAAACAGAGTTAAAGGGACGTTGAATATTGGACCTCATCCATGACCTCGTCCAAATGTATGTTGCTCTTTGACTGCTAAATGTGTACATCGGCAACTGCTTGCTAACACGTTACCCAAAACTTTATATGGGGCCAATGTCGCTGTTGTGTTCACAGTTTGGTGCACTACTCCCTTGTGGAAAAACTCAGCTGCAGTAATTTGCAATTTAATTTAATTTAACAATAAAACATACATAAAGGGAGTTTTTTCTATTGGACTATTCATCAGTTGTCCACGAACACAACTCCAACTGAACACTGATGTCTCTCTGTGTCTGCTGAAAGTGTGAATAGACAACAGTTTGTTAACATTGTAGCAACTTTAAAATTTGTTTTAATTTGTTTGTTTTTTTTTATTTGCCGATGTTGTCTTGTTCTGGTGCCCTCATGATGCCTATATAATACATTTAAAAATATTCTTAAAATGTCTGCTTTTGCCAGCCTCTGTTTAAATTCAGTATTGGTGTTAGTTTTCAAATAATCCATATAAGAGTTTCACTAACAATCATTTGCATTGCCACTTAATCAGACAGATTTCTTTCTTTGTTTGTAATGTTTTATTTTTATTAATAGATGATTTGTTTAGTATATAAAATGTCATGAAACAGAGAAAGAAAATCAATTTCCAAGAAGCAAAGGAGATTTCTTCAAAATATAGCTTGAATAAATATAGCCCTTAGCTCATCTGCTGAATATCTGAAGAGCTGAAAAAATCTGATGATGATACTGAGTATTGGATGATGTTCATTTTTACTGACAGCAATATTTTACAGTTACAAAATAACTTAGGAGCACTCCATACTGAATCTGGATGAAATGAGGATTTGATCGCTGTAAAATGATTTAGATCATGAGCCAAAGTAAACTTTAAAGTAAAAAAAAGAAATGAATGTGTGTGCAGTGTCTGACAAGGACAAGCAGTGGCAGAAAATGAAGACATTTCCATGACAAAGTGTGTGAGATGGGAGCGATAGTGTCTGTGGATGGAAGCAGATGGAGCAGATGCTGCAACATTAACAGCAGTGTCTCGACTTGCTGGGACACGGCAGCTGCCTTCCTCCAGGCTACTTCTCTCCCACCCATCAGCAGACTGAATGTGGCCGGGATACGCTCAGTTCTTTTACAGCAGTTGACATTATCACCCTGCCTCTTTGGTAAGGATATACACATCCATACATCGGTTTGCCATAAAGATATATTTCACAGCGATCATTTCCTCCTAGATGACATTTTATGTCACGGTTCTGAGGTGTTTGGCATTTATCATTCTGTTGAGGGCTGAGACTTACAAATTAAAATCCTGTCAACACACACTCAACCTAAAGGGCTCTGGGAAAGTTGGATCGTGTTACGTACCAATTCATTACAAGATCCAGTGAAGATGAATCATCAGCTGCTTAACCTCAGCAACTTCAAGAGTCAAAACAAATAAAAACAAAAGCTTTATCTTCTCAAATTTAATCATACCCACCAGAAACTGTTTTATGTGAGATGAGAAGATATAACAGTCCTAATAAATTTATCATTTCTATGGTCAGTAGTAGAATATAACTACTAAGTACATTTAATCAAGTACAATTCTGAATTTTTTTTAATTTTTTTTTTATTTTTTATCAATATATTTTGGAATTAAAAATTGTACTTTTAGACTTCATTTTTTTGACAGCTGTAATTACTGTTTACTTGGCAGATTAAATTACTTAAGTTTTAAAATGTCTTCATCGTATCTTTTTATGTTTTTATGTTTCCAGTCTGTGCCCTGATGCATTATTACAGTAATACATTATATCCAATTACATACAGTTAAGCCCGAAATTATTCATACCCCTGGCAAATTTTGACTACCTAAAATTTTAATTACTTTTATTCAACCAGCAAGTTTTTTTTTTTTTTACCAGAAATGACACAGGCTTCTCCCAAAAGATAATAAAACGATGTACAAGAACAATGTACTGACAATGTACAGGAAAAAATTATTTCTCAGCTTTTATTTACATTTGAACAAAAAGTGGCATGTCCAAAATTATTCACACCCTTCTCAATAATCAAAAGAAAAGCCTTTATTGGCTATTGTACAGCAATCAAACGCTTCCTATAATTGCTGACCAGCTTTTTGCATTTCTTCACTGGTATTTTTGCCCATTCATCTTTTGCGATGAGCTCCAACTCTTTCTCTCCAAAAACAAAATCTTGCTGGTTGAATAAAAGTAACTTTAAGTCAAAATTTGCCTGGGGTATGAATAATTTCGGGCTTAACTGTAATCTACTGTAACAGTTAAATTAGCTGCTCCTTGGCCCACAACAACTATAAAATCCTACTTAATCATTAATGCGTTAATAAGAATAGTCTGATGGTACAATATTGTGTCTGTAATTTTCGTTTGACCTTTTGGTAAATATGCTCATTCACCGTCTTGCCAAGAGACACATGAGCATATTTGATACCGCTCTGACCGTCTGAATGGTAAATATGACACTATACATTTTGACAGGTATTTTTCTGTGTATCTGACATTTTTATATCTGACAACATGATGAATAAGCAAATTATCAGCAGATTAAATAATTAATTAATTTGTTACATTTGTACATTTTTATGGCTTGTGACTCTTTAATTGGAAGCTACTTTTTCTTACAGTCTCTTGTTATAAGTTAAATATGAGTTGTATAGAAATTTTCATAGGTTTAAAATAAAAGTTAATATTAATAAAGTCATAAAAAGTACACATCATTAGTGTAGCAGAAATATGCATTTTTCCTGATCTTATAACCTCTCACAATTATCTAGCGACCTCTTGGAGGGTCCGGACATGTCATTTCAGGTCATGTCTGGAGCATTTGAAACCAGCAGAGTGTGCTATAACCAAGCGATGATGGTGGGATCTTTTAGCTCACTGAGCTACAGAGGGCTTGTCCTCAGATAGATGATATGTTAGGCTGGTTAACATACAAAAGAAATCAAGACCATGAGTGAGTTTAAAAAAAAAAAATTAATTGAAATAATAAAAACAAACAAACAAAAAAAACCCTTTACCTCTTTAGGACACAATGCCATGTGCTGGCCTGTTTTGCCTCCATGTTATCTATCAGTTAAGGAGCGATAATTTAATATTGCACAGGTATCAAAATTAAAATAAACTAGAGCATGAAAGTTCTTTTTGACGGTAGTTTGAAAGCTACAAGAGGACAAGGAGCTTCACTTTTGTATGCAAAGAAAATTTCACCCAAAATAACTCTGCAAACTCCAAAAGCTTCCAAGCAAACTTAAAGTTATGATTTTTTTTTGTCAAATCACAACTGACTTCAGACATGAAAGATCGGACAGTAGTTTACGGTACTTTACCTTTTGGGTCAATACTTTGGAAGCACTCACACACAGAAAATCTGTTTCGTTGTTTAGAGACACCAGCTTTCATGACCAATCTTTAAAAAATATAGATTTGTTGAGTTTAGACATTTAATGTGATAATGTATTGCTCTCTGTTCTTTGCTAAAGAGCATCTCATCAGGGTGGGAATTGTGAGCTATGGCAGACTGAACCTGGGTTCAAATAAACAGAACAAATTGATTAGACGCATGTGTGAGTACATTTTTCCTCTGGAGGATTTCAGGCTCAGGAATGGCTTTTCTGGACATACTGCCCCCTGCTTCCCATTACGGTTCATGCACACATATTTCCCATAACTCTGCACACAGAGTGGAGTGGACAGCTCTAATTCTGCTGCTGATACATTTCGGAACCTTAGAAAAACTATATTTCACCACAGATATGTCATACAGATGTATCTGTCAGGTTCCCCCGGTTCACTCAGACTTTTTAAAAGCTTTTTTCATGCCACAAAGAAGGCAATTTAATAGAACATCTCACACCAGTCCAATTCACATGCAAATACATTTAGTAAACTTACTCCACACAGCAGGCAAAACACAAGATTTAAGACTTATTATTTTAACACTTACAGTTTCTAAGTTATTTTTTTCTTGATGAAACTTGATTAAATGCTGATGACTTTGCAGCTCTGCAGATATCATGATCTATGTATATCAGCATGAAATGCTCTCAAGTCCACTTGATCAATTTTCACTGTACTTTTACTACTGCACTGTATAACTGTAACAGTATTTTCAGTCTATTATTTGCTTTGTCCATCATATTTTATTTCTCATTTACTCTTGTTAAATAGATTTCAGTACCCTATCCTATAAGTGCTGCTCTAATGAATTTCTTTGTCTTTTCTTTGCCTTGAAAAAAGCAGCATTATACTAAATAGGACAGCCAATGTCTACTACTGGGAATGTTTTTGTACATGACTTTTAGAACATTTTACTCAACTGAAACCTTAATGTAGGTAAAAGCAGCAACAGCAACAACACTGAGGTCAAGCATGAAAACACAGAGCAGATAACCTTTGAGCAGTTCATCATGCAGGAGTTTATAATGAAGTGGGGCAGTGAGGATACGGTCATTTCATACAGAAAATTGACTCCCTGTAAGATGAGATCTTGTATCTTAATGAGGACTTTCTATATGAATAAAGCTAATCTTATTTTTTGCACAATAGAAACATCCAACAGACAATCACATAATCATAACTGGTCGAAGATTGTCCTCTGTGCTCAACTGAAGAGGCCTTTTGAACAAAACAGAGGAGTTATGTTGAACATAAAAAAATAGAGCAACACTTCCACTTCAATTGATTTTAATTTTATTGACAAAACACTCTTAATATTACAGATTTTCTTTTGTACAAACACATTTTTACTCAACAGAACAGGGCACATGAAACAATCAATGGCAAACTGAAAACAATCTTTAGTGAACGAAGCATGATATGTTCATATGGTGGTGCTCATCCACTTGCAGCCACTGTAAAAGGGTAGTACTGGGGGAAATCATGGATGGTCTTCAAGGCTTCATTATACACCTCTAAATCTGTGGGACAGACGGACAGAGCATACTGGAGGTCAGCAAAGATGAATGCAGCTGTGTTTATCTGTCTCTAACTGATTATAAAGAAGACCTACCAAAAGGAATGCCCTTGTCCTCTCGTAGCATGTTGTATGTGGTGGCCATTATTGCTCCTTTGTTGGACACCATACCAATGACCTCCACCACACCGCTCAGCTCCTCCTCAAGCTGAGGGACAGAATCATCACCGGAGGGATGACATACTTTTAGCGTACACCACACTCTATATATTAGGGCTGTTCTTAACATACCATCAGAACACTCAACAGCTTTTAACCATTTATATATATATATATATATATATATATATATATATATATATATATATATATATATATAGTGTGTTGGCCTGTAGCCGATGATGACCAGGCCATCATCAGGCTGGTTTCCTCTCACAGTAACCTCAGTCAGGCTCACAGGGAGCTTCAGGTCGGCTCATGTACTCACAGGCTCGTTCAGCTCCACAGTGGCAGTCTTTCCCTCTCCATCCAACACGGTGAACGACTTTCCCGTCGGGTGTACCTGACACAACACAGAGGCTCATCAGTGACATTCAGCGGTGACACCTCATTATTTTCTCTCAGTCTGTCGTCCACACTGACCTTTTCAACGCGCCCGACAAAGCACACCGGTCTGCTGATGTGCTGCGACAGCATGGCGCAGTTTATTCTCGGTTTGGGAACGTCCAGTACGCTGGCCATCTTGTCTGTGTGCTGCTCGGCGGTACTCAGCTCAGAACAAAGCACCAACGCGCGGGAAATCTTTGGCTCGGTGTTTTTGTGTCAAACGGAAGCCCACACGGGCGGAGTAAATATATTTACGTGACAACCCGCGGAGGTTATGAGTACGGCAAAGACAGAAGTTAAAATCGAACGCACCCTAACTTGCCTGCGACATTTCCGGTGTGCTCTGACATTTTATTGACCGGAAACATCACCATACGTAGTTCCGCTACATGTCGCTGACTACAGTTTGCAGCGGTACTGTAGGCGGTATATGTAGTTTCCACACGGACACGGACCACGGGGAGACCAGTGACGTCAGCACAACAACACAACAACAGATTTGATCACATGGAGACGGTCGACAGGACATTAATGAGGTTACAGTCTGTGCTTTACTGTCGCTGAGAGAAAGTCACCGGGCGGAGACACGGCGAGTCAGACTAACAGAGAGAAACACGGAGGAGCCATGGAGTGACTTTATTCATGAACTCAGGGTGAACTTTGAAGACAGCGACAGTAAGTCTTAGAGACGGTGCGGGTCATGGCGGTTAGAGGAGACCTGTGAAGACCAAAGAGGGACATTTGACACAGCTGTGTTGAAAGGGAGAAAACAGTGAGACAGTCACTTTAAGAGCAGTCTGTCCGTTTTTATTTTATAAAACAGTTGCTTAAGTTGGTTTATTAGAACTAATACGAGAATAATTTGTAATCGGCTACATAACCCACTTTCCCACTCCTGTGTATGTGTGACTGATGTGTTCCTGCTGTGTGTGACAGCCCCAACACTGACAGCTCTCCCCACAGCCCCCTGTGTGTGCTGCTCTGTATTTCTGGCCCATTTTATGTGTGTAAAATAAATAATGGGGTGAAAAAGTCCAATTTGCTCCAAGAGAATTGATAAAGTCAGTCTTCATTTGTCTCCCTTTTGAGTGAAACGATCCTCTAACAGTTTTCAGTGGATCAAATGAACACATGAAGCTCACATAATGGCTGTGTGTCTAACTTTCCATTTCTTCTGTGGACAGACAGTAATCATGTTCAGTTTCCTTGGATTCCGTAAAGACGGGAAGAAGTCAGCGTCAGAGAGGGAAGCAGATGGAGGCTTCGTCATCATCGGTGAGAAACATAATCTTGTATTAAATCAAAGGGATATTTGGGCATTTGGAAATTTTGTAGCACACTTTATTTGACAAGCAGTGCTTGAGAGTGGTGGGGAGTATTTTTTTTAAGTTTACTAAGTTGGATAATTAATTCAAAGAGTGTAAAAATAAGAGTATAAAAGTATTTTATATCATCTGTATGTGAGAAGCAGGACATTATTAAAATAACAGAAGTTTGAATGGAGTTTGATGTTATAGTTCTCATATCACATGCACCGTATGAGGAACTGGTCCGCTAAAGGTCACTAATTAAATGCATGCAGTATATGTGTAAAGTGCATAGGTTGTAGACTTTTTAACCCAGAAACCCAGAGGTGAATGCAGCTGGACGTGATGATTTTTAGTTAAAGGGAGTCAGAATATTGGAGAAAAGTTTCATAAATTTGTTCAAGTAAAACTCAACTTTGCATGCATTTTACGCTACAATTCTACCATTCACTGTTTTGAGCTTATTGAGGCGCGGACTTTTACAGAGTGTATGACTGTGAAATACAAAAGGAAGTCATAGTACAGGAAGTTGAGGTTGGTTTACTCTTGTGCTCCTTGTCTCATGATCATCCTTCACTGTGTGACAGAATTTGATATATCACAGATTTCACAATTGCAGGCAGTGTGCAACATTTGAAAATGTTGTAAGATGTAATCCAGTAATTTCTTGAGCATGAACTGTCTTTCTTGAGCTTAGAAGTAGTTTGCTATGTTCTCATGTTCATGATAGTCTCATCATTTCATAACACTGAAAAAGAATGTGTCTGTAGTCTGTCTTATTTTAATATCCCAGTGGAGCCTGTTATTTGACATCACCTTCGCAACAACTGATTGTATATCCTCCCACTTTAGTATGTCTAAGCCATCTGTTTCTACCTAAGATCACAACAGACCACTTGGTTCAAGGTTCATCCTCAATAAAGCTTCATTTTACTCCCAGAGAAGTGCTGTATGGCTATAAATCCCTCTTGTGGCTTTCATTGGATGAGGTGGTGGACCTGACACAGATGGTCTGAAGCTGCATGTTATTTTTGGCAGAGGAGAATAAGTGTCAGAGCCAGGCTTTCTATTTCAGATTGGTGCAACCAACTGAGCTCACAGACGTTCACTGTAAACTCCTTGCCTATCATTTAGTCCTCTCATCTTGTCTTAGATGACCTTATAATTAGCAATTAATTAATTAATGTAAACATGTCAGTGGTGACATGTCATCCCAGATACATTTCAATCAAATATGATCACCTGAAGTTTCATTAGAGTTGGAGGGGGGTTTTAAAGTGTTCCACTTCCACACTTTTCCACCCTAAACATAAAGTGTTCTTTTTCACTCATGTAGCCTCTGGTAAATTTCAGCAGAACAGAACAGACGTCCAAAGCTGAGGTGTTGGTCCCACGCAGACTAAATAACAGGTGCACGACTCTTCACTATGTCAGGCAGACCACACCAAGCTGAGGCTGTGGAAAGCCCCAGCAGGGTGAGGCTGTCAGTCAGTTCTGCCACAGCAGTTGTGGAGCTTCAGGGTTTATAACAAACAGTGCTGCTTTCCTTTCATTATCAGTTAATCTGTTTTTCTCATTTAATCTATTAGATTGGTCAATAAAATGTCAGAAGAAAGTGAAAAGAGGAGAGCAGAAGATTATGCCTGATCAGTCTGAGTAAAGAAGCTGCTCTGTAGTCTGGTGGAATGGCATCAGATTCTCCTGTGTTACTTGGCAGACAGCAGCAGGGTGAAGCAGTTGCTGGGGTGGGTGCTGTCTTTTAGTAGCTAAGGGTGACAGTCAGCAGAATGGGGCAGACTGTGTAAAATGCTTAGGTGAAATCAACAAACAGCATGCTATAGGTGTTGTTACTTTCAAAGTGTGTTAATACTGAGTGAAGGACGGAGAAGCTCTGTTGGTTCTCAATGCAGAAGCAACAGATGCACAACCAAACGCTGCGGACGCTGGGATGTTGTGTTTAATGTTCAAAGCACTTCATCAGAATGGGGGTGAAGCAAAAGCTGTTTCAGTGTATGTATCACACCCTAAAAGTTGGAAGTCAGCATTTAGCCCCAGAGTCACTGTGTCACATGAAAAACAAGACTAGCAGCAAGTGGAGTGAGTGGCCACGGCAGACAACTTGTGAGAAACATTTTCTAAGCTGATGATGGATCAGACGACTGTAGATTTTAGCTGCATGAACACAAAGAAAGGCTTTGGGCCTTGTTGAATCCCTGATGAAAGAACTCCTCGTCCACTGGGGACGCTGCTGTGGAGACACGCGGGTTGAGATGAGAGACAATGACATCAGTGGAAACGGTGTCATTCTGTGGACAAAGTCAGTCCGACCCAAGAGAGGAGGAGGAGAAGAATAATCGCATTACCTTTTCACTTTCTCCCCAGTCAGTGCCTCTTCTCTCTCAGTGTTTTAGCCACTCAAAGATCAAATTAATTGGCTTAGTGACAGCCTGCTACTGGGCCCCCAGCACAACTTTAAAATATGTAGGGACATGGACTAAGAATAAATTGCAGTCCTGCTTATTTAATGCCATGTTCTGGCACATCTGTAGCTTATACAACATTAATATGCACGTTCCATTCACAGCTACAGTGGTTTTGATACCACGGTGTGAATGTGGTTGATGTGTTGTTTTAATGTGACCAATAAGCTGCTAACCACACTTTTCCCTAATCACAAGATAAAGGCAAAATAGAGCCAATATATAACTACTCAGATTTGAAGGCTTGAGCTTCAGCTCAAAACACTTAATACAGTGAAATTGTGTTTGCTCTTTCCCAGCAGGCCTAATGCTTCTTAATCTATAGATGTGATTGTATAACCACCTGTACAGAACAAGTAAACCATTGATCTGGTTTGTGCTGAAGGAGAAGAATTACTCTAAGTTAAGTCTCAGCACAAAGTCTCTTTTGTTATGTTGTTACCATCAAACTAGTCTTTGAGAATAAAACACTTATTATAAAGAAAAGCTCATTTTAAGATGGACAAAAGCTAGATCTAGAGTTTGTATTTGTTTAGCAGTCATTGTGTGTTAACTGTTAAACTGGTTTTATTTAGTTTCTTTAGTTCAGAATGAGTCAGTCATAAGATATGTGTTTTGTTGTGAGGAAGGTGCAAGCAGAAAGGTCAGTTTGTTAAGCTACCTGTAACTTCTGTGATCAGATCATAAAATCGTAAAACAATTAATGCTGTGGGAAACAACTTCTGGGTGCCATAAATGTCTGAACCAAATGTTGTACCAATCCATTCAGTAGAGGTCAAGATATTTTAAATGAAAATGTCATGCAGGTGGCACTAGGCAAAAAGTCAGACAATGAACAAAGTCACAATTTATTCCTTCTGTTATTTTATATGTCTGTTCAGAACTGGCAATCCATCAAATCCATTTTGGTCCAATGTGGTAGACCAGCTGACTTTGCCATTCCTGTCACATCCTTGGCCGGCTAGCATAGCCAGAGATACAGCTTTAAGTGACTTAAGAGACTTATACTGATTTATACTTTGGTAAACCTGAATTCTGAACTACTGCACGGTAACTGTTTCCGTACAGGAAGATAAAAGTAGTATTTAAAGTTATTTCAATGGCTGAAATAAATTTACAATTATTTTTACGATCAGTTAATCTGCAGATTAGCTTCTTAATGAAAAGATTCATTGTTTGGCCTATAAAATGTCAGAAAACAAGAGAAATGTGTCTGAAAATTGCTTGCTTTGTCCAAAAGTTGTCGATCCGAATATTGAGTTCAACCCATAAATGATCAGGGTCTGAGTCTAATTTTAGCTCTAGTTTCTGTTTCTGTTTCCCAATTTTTAAAGCATGTTTTACATTTCTGACATACTAACTGGTATCCATGCATGCTGAAAAACAACTTTCAAGGTTTGATAAGGTAAGAGCTGATCTGAACTTTAATTCTATCATTTGAGTTGGTGCAAACTTCTGTTTCCCACATCTGTTGTGCAGAAGAGACAGCTGAAGAGCAGAAGAGGATGATGCAGACCATAAATATAACACAGCGGTCAACAAACGTCATAGTGCAACCATCAAAGGTGAGCTCGTTCAAGCTTTCAGTTCATGATAGAGAGTTTGCACTGTGGCATTATAATCAGCACAGTGGAACGCAACAATCAGAGCAATAAGAGGAAGAACGTGTTATTTTCACAGCAGGAAACAGTCTGCAAGTTGTGTTTTTCTTTATACACAGAGTGATCCATATGAGAGCAGTAGAAGTGAGTATCCCAGCTGGCCTTGTCCTTCATATAGAGCGGTCACCACTGCTGTGATGTTGACAGGTGCTGGAGGTTGAACCAGTGTGCCAAAATGTGCCACTGCTATTCATCACACTGACTTTAAATTGAGTAGAGACGTAATCCTCCAAAGAGCTCTGCAGCCCCTTGGACTGTTGTCACATTTACTTTATGGGCCATAATACCAACTAATCTAGTGGAAGGAAGTTTACTAAACCAGTGTTAAGTGCTTAGTTTCTAATCCAGGACAATTTTGCAGGCAGTGGTGTTTATGTGCACACATTAGGTCCATATGGCGTTCTGCAGCTACCACATGTTACAGTGAGTGGCTCATCCTCCAGCTTTAATCACATGGTGCAACAGGAAACACTGATGTGCAGCAACATGTAACCTCAAATTGTTGCCTCACATGTTCTCAACATGAAGCTGTGGCAGTAACAGTCATGGTGGGGGGTCATTGTCCTACAGAACAGGTTAAAAATGTCCACATGCACGTTTAAGCCAAACTTTAACCTAAACTATGGCTTATGCTTGTAATTTAAGTTGTCCTGCACTTAGAAAAACTGCATACTAATACTGCTGCCTTTTAGAGTGCCTTAGCATTTTACTCCTCCAAACTCCTCCAAAATAAATGAAAAAATATGTTGTGATTAATTGCCTTCCAAAACAACCCATCTAAGCATTCTGATCTAACACCCCTTCAGGCAGGACAGCGTTGTTTTGTCACTTGCTTTGATGACCCATCCATCCTCTCCAACCTCCTCCCCACGAAGTTTTGTGGCTGTATAATGTTATGCTAGTTTCACCAGCCATCATTCTCATGGCTGCTAGACATCTTTGTCTGTTAAATGTAAGCATGTGTCATTTTTAAGTGTTGAAGAACCAAGTGCTGTTTTTCCTCACTCTCCAAAACCCTTCCTACACAGTGCTACGTGGTCATGGGTTATAATATCATGTGTAAATTTTACCACAGTGTAAAGTTACAACACCCGTCTTTATTGAGGTGAACTACCTCATTCACATAAAACACAAAAAAGTAAACTACCAGCACTGTTTGCACAGATTTGATTAGTCAAAACAGTGCAATGCCAGACAACACCACTGTTCAACTATTCAAAAACAACAAAACTTTAAGGCTGTGTATGACAATGCATGACTAAAATCTGGACTACCAGCGTGTGAAGCAGGCCGACTACCACCCTGCAGGGATCACTGACTGATATGTCGGAGAGCATAACTCCTTATGAATGAGACTGAAAACAGCACTACGGAATGACCAGGCGATGCACTTCATATAACATGTTCACAACAAGGCTTTGAGTTACCTAAATATTTAGTGGTGGTCACAGTCAGTGTGCATTTTAGTTTGTGTCATTGTTACATTATATTATACATGTATTTTTTTCATATTTGAATTCATGTTCACACTGGGCCTCTGGTGTGTTAGAGTGATGGGGTTGTTGAGATTTTATGTAAATCAACACGTCGACATGTTACCATTAGGCTGTAAGTTATCAGACAGTTTAAGATGGCAGAGCCAAAGTTTGGTGTTGATTTGTTCTTATGACTTGTTACTGTAACAAAATGGGGGATCAACACAGGGATTTGATCAGTACATCAAATCCCTTCAGAACAACAGGCCTGGTATGAACATTAATTTATGAAAAATATTTATTTATGAAAAAAAATAAATATTTTTCATAAATTAATGTTCATACCAGGCCTGTTGTTCTGCAGGGATTTGATGTGCTTTTTTTCAGATTTTATTCAAAAGTTAAGTCATGGTGATCATATTACATGTATACAAAGGCTTGAAGTTATTAGTATATACTTTGTCCCTCCGTTTTCTGGTGCTGGTGGAGATTGTTGATGGTGAACACAGTATTAAGGATATTTAAGAAGGACAGTCTTTTATTTACTACTTATAAATGACATTAAACATGAAAACAATGCACTATATGTACATCTCTGACTGGCCACCACTGCAGCCATCTGAAGTGTGTCAAAGCACATGCACCCATCGAGTCTACATGCACACTCACATGACGCTGAAGTACATCGGCTCTTCAGAAAAGCAGCAATTTGATCACATTTGCTCCCTGGCTTAGCGCATCATGTCTGCTGCACCTGACTGCCTCTTCTGTCTGTACTATATTTGGTGAGAGATTGCTACAGGGTGTTTGACAGCAGGCCGTCAAAGTCTAAACTTACTTTTCTCTGCCTGTACACAGTTTACACAGTGTGGTGTACCCTTTGCTCGACTTGTCTTAATAATAATGAGAACTGCACAATCTGACATCACCTGTACATGACTGGTGAAACAGATGACAATCAATAAAACAGCCAATCAGAGCTGTAGAACATGGCTTCTCTTTGAGTGGACTTTTTTATGTGCAATACCAAACCATTGTAACCATTGTTATGCAACTATTTTGATAATCAATTTTTCAACTAAAATGAACAGCTTTCACTGACTTCTGCTTATTAAATGTGACTTTGTGCTTTTCTTTCTCATATATGATGAGAAACGTAATATCTTTGGGTTTTGGACTGTTTGGGTGATGACAAAATACCACCAACTTGGGCTTATATATAGAATATTTTTCTGTATTTTCTTTTCTTAATTTTAAAGACAAAATGATGGTTCAAGAATAATTGGTAGATTAATTGATAATGAAAATAATTGTTAGCTGCAGCCCTGTAATTCAGTGACCAACATGTGGCACTACAATGCCACCAATGGTCAAGAACCCCACAGAGTGGCTTTGAACTGTTTTGTAATGGATCTTTGACTTTTGACTTTTACTGAAGTCATTAGACATCACAAGTGTCTTTACTCTTTACTCTACTTAAGTGTGAATTTTACTGGTGGCTTTTGAGACAGAGAGTCACATGTTA
The DNA here is from genome assembly GCA_023238725.1 of Scortum barcoo. Classification (NCBI taxonomy): domain Eukaryota; kingdom Metazoa; phylum Chordata; class Actinopteri; order Centrarchiformes; family Terapontidae; genus Scortum; species Scortum barcoo. Next base: position 1,763,024 of record CM041548.1, on the reverse strand, counting down.
CAGGCTAATGTGAGTTTTTTCAGCTTATTTTCACGACTTAGTTCTAGTTTGTATTTTATTTTTTTTCTATTTTGGTAACTTCTCATAAATATATGCAAAAAACTATTAAGAAAAACATTGCTGTATATAAAGTTACCATATCCTTACTACTAGCATCCTAGGTATAGGATCTTTGTTTTGTGCTTCATTGAAACTTTGTTGGAGAACATAATAAAACAAGATCTGGGTCTCTGTTGCTGCACCCTCCCTGTGTTCCAGTCCTAAAGGAAACCTCTGCTCCTCTTAATTGCAGAGGAATAACCATTTCCTGTAAAAAACATCTTCTCTGCGGTCACATTTGCCTTTAATTACATGCCAAGGCACAAAACAAATCTGCCACTCTGGATGAATTTAATATCCAGGCCGATTCTGAAGGCAGTACATGCTGTGAGAAAAGAATGGCATCACCGTCTTTTAAAAGGTTAAAGGAAGAACACTTGTTTATAAACCGCATATGCAAACCTCACCCATATCACACAAACTCATTAGGCAACCTCAGCCTCAATGAAAAGCAACATGTAGAAGAACATTCCCTCTGCAGAGCTAGCCAAAGAACACAACACTTTATTTCCCTCTAACCAATGAGCTTTGTCAAGACTGTTGAAATGCTGTTTTACTTCTTCAGGTTTTGTCACATATCTTAACTTATAAAGCCCTGTATCAATCTAAAGTCACTGCTGCATGTTGAAAGTCCACGTTCAGCACGTACTTGACAGTTGTTGAGGCACAGCTGTCACATATAATGGTGACTTAATATGTAACTTCCTTCCTTAGGACGTTACAGAGGTGAAGGCTGGTGTCTGTGTTCTCAAGATACCCAAATTGTGATTTTAATAGTAACACTAACTTAAATATGTAAAGCTTTGATACAGCAGCACAGCGGCAAGGCAAATAAGAAGTCAAGCAGTATCATGGAATAACCACTCTACTTGACAAAACACTGAAAAAGTCTAATAATCATCAATTAATCATAGCTTTAAGAATGTCCAATTCCACACTGAGAAGAAGAACTGAGTGAATGTGTTTCATGTTAGATATCAGATTCAACAGTATATGATGTGTGATCAATTCATTTGGACAGGAAAGGATTTTTTATGCAGTTTGGTTATAACATTTTAACAGCTCTGGAAATAAAACACTGCTGGTGTGTCTAAGTCATAGGAAGAGTACTGTCCTTGGGATTCACTGATCCAACTTATACCAAGGGTGTCTCCTCGGTTTTAAAAAGTATTAAACTATCAATCAACTTAGTGACAATTAAGTATTAAAAAAACCTTAAACACCATTTTCTTACTACATTTTGTAGCTTGTTTTCAATGTGTATATTGTGAGCTAAAGTGTGTGTAGTGTATGTATGGAATCCTCCTAGATTTAACGTGATCTGAAAAGGTCAACCACGGGCCAACCATGTAGTGTTGCTCCAGGGACTAATTTCATTATGTTGACTATGATAGAAGCAAGAAGTGGTTAACCTACTACATTACTGCATATTGTTTTTTTACTTGTTCAGGTAACTTCGTCACACCACATAAACTAAAATGCAATAAATGCTTAAAATCTTGACTTGAGACTGCCTGAAATATTTTATATAAGATATTTATATTATATCAAATGTACAGATATTTATATATTTATATTTAATATATTATGTTTATATCACTATTGGCCCACAGAAATGCACAAAGACAGTTCAGGTACTGCTCTCTGCTGCAATGCATGAAAACAAATTGAAGATGGTGGTTCATCAGCTCCAGGAAGATATTTTAATAATTATATAAAATATAAAATATTGTTCTTTCTTTAGAAAAGTTCAGGTTTAATTGGATGTGTCTTTCCGTGTTGACATGGTCATCCCTGCTGCTTGTTGGGTTAAAAACGTAGAACCACTGCGACAAGACTAGATGACCAAACGTGTATAGGGAGTGTGTGTGAGTAATATGTCAACAGTGCGCACTGACATTAAATATGTCTCCCTCTCCTCACAGTCATCCTGCACATTTCCAGCTCAGCCCACCAACAAGCCCCCTGCATTTTCACCCACCACAGTGCCGACAGCAGAGACGTCAGCGGTGGAGGCGGCGTCCGCTCTCCCAGATCTCCTCGGGGACATCCCTTTCACGCTGGCTCCTCACGTCCTGGCCATGCAGGCAGGGTTTCCCTTAATCCCAGATGTGCTGCTGTCCCGGGACATAAACTACAATCTGGCTAGTTTTCAGTACGACTTCACCTTAGAGAACTCTGTGCTTCACAATGCTTAGTCTGCTTCAGTTTTCGTATCAGGATTGTCACCTGGAGTTGATGCTGTGGGGAGCTTGGCGGATTGTTGGGTATGTTAAGTTTCAGCCCTGCAAAAATATAAATCAAGAAATTGGGATTTTATAGCATTGTGATCCAAGTAAAAGCTTAATAAAATGACATAAAACATTAAATAAGTTGTGGAACTATGAAGCATTGAATTTGGCACATGGGCCTGGGTATGATTGGTTAAGATATCATGACTGTACAGTGAAGCAGTGAAGGTGTAATAATGATGTTGTTGAACTATAAATGGGATAATTACTGTTTATTACAGCTTGGCTTTCTATCTGTTTTGATAACACTGTACTCATTAAGACGTTTGCTAACGTGAAGGTAGCTACAAAAAAGGCAAAAGGGTGAATCCAAAAATGAAGCAAAAGTTGGTATTAAACTGTCGTTGCCCAGAAACATGTGCACACAACCACTAAGGACAGGAGGTCAAAGTTGAACCAATTGCAATGTGAGTTACAATGGTGATGTTTTACAATGGTGAATGTTGTATTTTATCATTTTTTCTTTGCCTTTGTTTTCTCTTCCAAATAAGTTTAATGAACCTGGAACCTTGTTTACAACCTATCTGATAATCTGATAGTTAAAGTTCTGCTACCCTGACTGAGCCTGACAGGTCCAGACAGAGTATTGGGTTTAAGACCATTTGGTTGTGTAAAGCCTCTGGTTTGAGTTGTGTTTGGTTATTTAGAGATCCAAGCAGCCACACTCTCTGATGGAGCCCTATTATTTTTTGTTTTTTTTCTTCTTCTTTTTATTTTTCTCTGCTAAAAGTGTGAAAACTCACAAAAATTGGCAAGTGAGCTAACCCAATATGGAGGCACAGAAAATGACACTCATTGACCTCAAGGTGGCACTTTAATAACAAAGTTTATGTTTTCGCAATTATCTCGAAAACGGCCTGGCCTAGAGTCCAAATTTGCTCATCCTTTAAATCTCTCAATTAATCTGCATCTCTGCACTGATGGTCCTCTGCTCTAAAAATTTTGTTCCTTTTTCTCAATTCATCATCTGTTGATCTAAAGTTATCAAAGGAATTTTGATACATCATTTTATTTTGATTTCACAAGCTGATCAGTTTTGATTAAAATAGATAATTTTTAAAAAAATTTGCAATAACTCACAAAAACATGGAGAACCTGAAATTTTAGACGCATGTTCAGGAGTTTCCAATGAGCTGACATATTAAAGCGCACTGTGCCTCACCTCTCGGGGTGGCGCAGCACAAATACAAAAGTTTATATTTCGTAATCTGATGCATGTACGAAATTCGGTTTGCACAATCTAGGGTTGTGATTCAGTCAATGCAAGTTTGGTTGTGATTAAGGCATATCTAAATTTGTGGACATTTCAAATTTCAAACATCTCTGCAAATTCTGTAAATTGTACTGTGTGCTCAACAAATTTTCACTCACTGTGATTTTTTGTTTTCATTCATTATTTTGATGAAAAGCATTTTAAGTTTAATACAAAAACACAAGTACCGCAGTTTTGCACAAGTGATATCATTGCGTCAAGTTCTAAGAAGATGTGTGACAAGCCTGTCTTCGTAGCGGCACGGTGAGTAATTCACCTTCCTCGGGGATATAGAGGTCCAGAGTTTGAATCTCCAGGTGGTGAAGTCCTGCTTGCCAACAATGTGGCAATTCATGCATGTGATGTGTTTTAAAGTGCTCATTGTAGTCGCAGTCTCCTTCGAATGTGTTTAATTTAGACATTTCTCTCTCTCACTGTGCCAATCTTCTGGGTGTGTGCATCTTTTGTTTCGAGTAACTACACAATGCCCATAGGGAATAGTGACTGTTGTAGCCAATGCATTGCAACGGTAGTCAAGCATAAATATAGCTTAAGGTCTCAGGTCCACTTCAGGTCTCAATTTGCCAGTGCCAGTTGGTTCAGTCAGATTGTGACGTAAAGACCTGGATGTGAGCCAGGTTCAGGTTTCAGTTTTAGGTCTGCTCACTGCTTGTTTTTCTAGCCAAGTCAGACTTTGATGCCTCTATTTCCAGAACTCAGTAATGAACTTCGAGAGTAAAATCTGTTTATTACAGTTATAAATGGCAGCCAAAACTACAAAAATAAGAACGAGGTTGTACTGACCTAGAATGATCCTTTAGCACAGCAAAGGTTGATATTTTATTTCATATGCTTCCATTGCCCCTCTGCTGGGAACTATCTATTGTTTGGAATAAGGTATCATTTCAAATGGTACAAAGATACTTTATTTCTGCTCATTTTAGGATGTGATGTAACAATACTTTTGGTTGAGCTTTAGTACTTGATTAAGAAATTGCATACTATACCACAAGTTGAACCCAAGTCAAAGGGTCTTTTGAATCATCTGTTATGTACAAATAGCATCCTGTTATGCATCATTGTGTATTGCTTTGCTTGTTATATTCATTTTATTATTGAGTATTTGTTTCCGTGTTACAAAATATATTTTAATTGCTTTTTCCACGCCATTTACTTTTGTGCATTTTCTTAACTGTGAAGGACTTTGGAACTGCTGTTTTGAAAATTGCTATATAAATAAAGTTTACTTACTTACATGTGGAGGTGATTTGAGTGATACGTGAAAATGTATAGTAATGTTACTTTTACTAACTGTAGCTTTTATGTAATAATTTAATATTATGATATGTATATATTATTATATGACAGTTACAATCGAAATTAGTCTAACCCTGTCACCTGCAAGACATTCCAGTGATGTGATGGAGCTTAACATAAGGCGAGTGAGATGGCACATTTGGCACATTTTCTCAGTGTATTCCAGCTTCTTCCCAGTCCAAAAATGGTTAACTGATGACTTTAAGGCACCTGTATGTGTGAATGTGAGTGTGAGTGGTTGTCTGTGTCTATGTGTCAGCCCTGTGATGGACTGCCGACCAGTCCAGCGTGTGCCCCACCTCTCGGTTAATGCCAGCTGAGGTCGACTTTAGCCCTCAGCAACTCTATGGATAAGCAGTATAGATAATGAAAAAATGGATGGATTTTGCACATGAGGAATGGATTAAAATTCCAAAAGAGAGGCGTCAGAAACTTCAAAGGTCAAGGGATGGTCAACACAATACTTACTTTCAAGGTTGAAAAGATTTCCTTGTGGGCTTTTTAAGAGAATTTTTAATTTGCCTTAAGAATTATTAGTAAGCTCAAAGATCACTCAAATATGGATTATTAAACTTTCTATGACTGCACACCAAGGCCTTAGTTGGCATGTTTTCAATAAATCTGTATTCACAGCACTAGAACATCCTGGAGGTTAAGGGGGTTAAATGATATCTATGGCACATATGCATTCCATTAATTACTATCACTTTGCATGTGCTGTAGAGAGATGAAGAGATTAAGCTATGTGACTGACCTCTTTTTATATTTGGTATGAATAACATATTAGTAACAGTTTTTTAACTGACACTAACTCAGTGTGCTGGTACTCCACATATGTCAAGTCACTTGTTTGTGTTTCAAAAGTTTGGGATCGGACTGACAGACTGCTGTGGCTGTCCTCTGCTCTGATGTACTGTAAATTTTCAACTGACAGGGCCTTTATTTACCTCAACCTCAGTATTTCCTCCATGTTTATCTGATATCTTGATACACAGCAGATTACAGCTGTCGTGTTATATTCATCACTTAGGTTCAGAATGACTTGTTTTAGTACTCAATCACAAAGTTTAGCACTTGGAAGGCTTTATTTGTGATATGATAGTCTTAATTTGAGTTATGTTCTTGTCTTTGGTCTTAGCTGTCTTGATCTGAGACTTGACTTTGGACTTGTTTTTGACACAGCTCTAGAATTGGGATTAACCTGTCTTAATATGAGACTTGCTTTTGACTTTAGCTGCCTTGACCTGATCCATCACTTGGGACTTGGATTTAGATTATATAGCTGAGCCTTGAGCCTTACAAACGACACAAACTGTAATGTTATCATATTTAAGCACATTTAAGTAGGGTATGCACCTAAAACAAATATACCTGATGCCCCCCACGAGGTGCTCATCGACCAATAACACTGCTTGAATCACTACTAGTTAACCTGCCGCTTGTTTACATTGGTTAAAACGCTCATTATCCAATGAACAACCCTTTCACACAACCAGGAAGTAACCAAGCACCAATCAGAGAGTAGTTGTAGTGATTTGGTCCTACCCATGGTCCAACCTCTTCAGTCAGAAGGAGTTTCAACAGGCAGCTGAGGGTGGAAATAGTGATTGAGGAGTCAGGAGTTGTGAGAAACACAACAATGAGAAGTTTACTTTAGGACCTCGATGTTTGGACAGAAAGTTAAGCAGGTAACAGTCCAGGAGTGCTGTTTAATATTCAGACAAGTTAAAAGAGGAGCGTAAACTTTGTATTTCCCCTCGCGAGCAGTGTAGAAATGTAAAGTGGAGACTGTTTTTGACTGGACGTCGTGAATTCACTTGAGAAACTTGGGTAATGGCAGAGCTGGTTCACATGGACACTGTGTAAGGCGTGTTCTGTAAAAAAAACACCCAAAACAAAGCTGTAAAGTGACGCGCCGAGCTGTTTAACGGGACATTGTACTTTTAGCACTCATATAGTTACATAATAAGTGAACGTGGCTGGTCATGTCAGCAGCAGCCAGCTCAGCCAAGCAGCGGCTCCCTCTCAGCGGCTCCCCGCCTGCCTCCTGTAACAGCAGCCCCGCCGCGCTCCGGCTGCAGCCTATCCGCGCCACGGTGCCCTACCAGCTTCTGCGTGGAAACCAGCACAGCCCAACCCGCTCCGCTTCCTCCTCCTTCTCAGTAGCCGGGAGCAACACAGGACCGACGACGTCCCGTTGCTCCAGTCCCGCCAACCCGGGTGGAAGCGGCTCGGACGGCAGGCCGGTCCCCAGGCAGAGACTCTCCCCGCCGGACAGCAAGAGCTCTCCTGAACGCCCTCCCTATTCGCCTGTCTCCAAAGGTAATGTCGCCCTTTGGAGTAAATGAAGTTCATCTAATGCGCCCATCATCGTTCAGATAGCTCGGTGCTAACTTAATGCTAAATGTCGTTTTGCCTCGTATGGAGCGACCGTCACGCCAAACTGCCTTGATAAATCATGCAATTTAATGATTTCGGCGATGAATGAACACTATGCATGCGATTGAATGGGACAGCCAATAATGTTTCCGAACAACCACACACTACTCTTGTGTTCGGCGCAGGCACAGTCACACAATCCTACATTAAGCTGAGATAAAAAGTCCAACTTTAATCATTTTCCCAGCCATTCGCCATCCGCCGCCACATTGTGTTTTGGTTAGAGAAGCTAGTGGAAATAACCTGCGAAGCAGCTCAAAATATGATATTTTAATTCAGATGCGCGCAGTTATGTAAATTAGATGTACACCGAATTGTAAAATGGACTGTCATCATTCAGACAAGGGTATTGATATTTTTTTAAAAACCTATAGAAATTTCTCAATAAGCCAGACAGCCTAAAATGATCAAGTTTTCTATAGCAAGTCTCAGTGTAGCCAGCCGTTCCAACTGCGATTGAACTATCCTGTTTTTTGGGGGCGATATGCTAGGCTAGTTGGCTAGCTTTCTTATTGGGTCATAATGCATTTAAAATCCGATGGCTGAAGTTAAAAGCACAAAGAGTGACACGTTTAATCGCTATATTTCCACAATAGGTCCCGCATCCATGGTCCAGTTTGTATCAACATATCAGCTGTATTTTTAGCGTACCACAGTTTAGGATGATGGCTCTTTTGGAAAATGAAGCTTGGGTGTCACTCGGCATTTAAACTGGGTGTTGTTATGGTACATAAGCATTATCCTTGAGATGATGAGGTAAATATGTGAGGTTGTGGATGCATGTTTGGTGACGCTGCAGCTACTCTGTCGAAGACACACAGGGCTCACTGATCTACATGATACGGCCCTTTAGTCCGATTTTCACAGTCAGCTGATTTATTCTTTATTCGTTACATTGAGGTTGTTTACGATCATTGAAAGGAAAAAAAATCAGCCGTCAGCTGGTAGGTCTGTGGCTCCTATGGCAACACTGGGGCCTAGCAGTCTGTGAGACATAAACAGAGCCCTCTGGGCAAGCAGGCCATCTTCTGCAACTACATGCATACAATAAAAATACTAGTTAGCAAACAGGAACAAACGAGCTTATATATCTGTATCAACTGTCCTTACATATACACTAAATAACCTAAGGTGTTGTTGCAGTCCAGCCAACATACAGCACCTGTCATGGCTACTACATGGTTACTGCATGTTTCTGTATGGAGCTGTTTGCTCTAATGTTTGAGATCTGTTCTGAATTAAGATATGAAAGCCTGTCATATGCACTTTGCATCTTTTCACAATCATTGGTGGTAGCAGTGGCGTGTCAGGGGCATTTTGAGTGGGGTGGCCAAAGGTGGGGCATGCACCGAGCCAGGGTGGCACTGAGCGTGGTGTCTTGGGCCCCTGCCAACATCCAGTAAACACACACAGATGGCTAACTTTAATTTTGATGACCTTTGATGACAGTGGCCACGTGAACCAGATGGGAGGCAGCCAGTGTTGTCACAATCTGACATTTTACATACATAGATAGCTGAACTAACATTACATCCTGTTCATGCTGCTATTGACATTTTAGCCTGTTTAGGTATTGGTGTGGTCATTCGTCATTAGTGGCTTCAGGTATATTAAACAGGTTTTAGTTCATGTGAAATATAAAGCTGCAGTTAATATTTTGTATACTTAAAATGGATCTAAAGACTGTGTAATGTGAAATGTGTCCCTCTTAGTCATAAACCCACAGAGAACTATCACTGATGCTACAGTTCCCCTCAGCTCTGTGGAACGTTTTGGCATCTATTAGTTCACTGTTCTGGTTTTATAACCTACAAACTACCCTATCATCACCCTTAATTCCAGCAGATGCAAGCAGCTGTTTTCAGCAGAAAAAAGCTCTGATAAACCAACAGTATAACCAGTATACTATAGGCACAGCAACACACAGAAGACAGACACACACAGTGAAACCATGTGAACCTAGTAGGGCCTTTATCTGCTAAAGAGACATTTCTCATATAGTTATACATTTCTCAGGGTTATTAGAAACCAAACTAGGGCTAAAAGGACACTGAGTACTTCACTAGCTTATTTGCTGCTCTGTAGCTGCTTGGTGTGTATCAAGACTAAAAACATTACAAGGTGATCATATATAAGCTGTTGTGTTAAAAGCTTCTTTAGCAGTCCCCAAAGTGGTCAAAATTCAGTTAAACTTCTATCAAAATAGCCAAATAAAAATCTTCCAGTGTCATTTAGAGGGAACACATTAGTTGAACAGTACTTAAATCTGTGGCCACAAAATGTGTGTATTGTTTAAAGTGTCATGATTTACAATGGATATGTAGATTAAAAACGGGATGTAAGACACTGAGGGAAACTGTGACATAAATCTATTGAAGTATATGCAAATACACTGTAACAGCTGATTATGATTTCACTAATTAACACTCCTTCAGCTAGAGAGGAACTAATCAGTGAAACTACACACCGTAGTGTTGGTTGGATTAATGACTTGCATCTCTTGGCTCTCTTTGATGCATAGTCAGGGATGTAAACAATTACCTTATTTGGACATCATGCTGATCTCCTGTCAACGGCATCCAGATATGTGTAGTGATATTTATTTTTCCTAACTTGATCTGTCACCTGATTGATCTGAAGTTGAAACACACTTCTTAGTGCAAGAATCATCAGTCTTCAGTGTCCATTAAGAATGAACATTTATACATTTAAAACGTTTTTAAACCAGATTAAGAAGACATTCCTTGTAACAAAGTTCTCACAGTCAGACTCATAATATTACTCAGGAGATTACTAGCTGCTTTCTTTGGTATCAAAAGTAATCCAGTCAAGGTTTTCTGTACGTCCATGGTTACAGTGTAAACAGGAACTGCTAACAGGAAATCCAGCAACACTTATCATAGTGCAGATTTACCTAAATGTAAATAAATAAAGGCTTAAAATACAAAGAAGTATAAATAATGTCAAGTTTAGTATTTAGATACCTGGCAAGCTATTGAATAAGATCATCAGTTTTCCTCAGTGCTGGCAATGATGTAGCTGACTGCTCTTGCATAGGTTATCTGATGATGTTGTTATTGGGATTTCAGACCACCATTGCCTTTGGGAAATTTGAATGGATCATTTTCTCTATCCTTAACATTTTATAGATTTAACAATCATCGATTAATCAGTAGTGAAAATAATCACTAGTTGCAGCTAAACCCATACCTATTTGAAGAGTATCAGTGTAAGTAAAGATTAGTTTGACACAAAAAATGAGTCTTGATGATTTTCAACAAAGTCCTACCCACACTCAATGTTAAGCTGAGTACAGATATCTTTGTTACGTTGTTTCAAAGAAACTGACACAGATAGTACCTTAGTCTCAGTCAGACACTGCGCTGTAGCAGTTTAAATGAACTAGTGCAGCGCCTTTCAATATGTGTCCGTTCAGAAAGGGGCTGATTGTTCAGCCTCTGGTACTGCTGCGTGCAGCTTCTTCGAGAGTCGCTCATCCAAACAACCTCACATTCAACACTACTCTTCCTTGGGTCCTCAGCAATATACCTGCAAAGTGTAAATTTGATCGGATGAGTGGGTTTTTAGATTACTGAAGTATGGATGGACCCTGGTACTGAATCTTCAATAGCCTTCTAACTATGTCATTTAAGGTCCTATGCATATAAAAGTAAGCATCTAAAAGTATTACAGATTAGTTAATTATTTAGTCCACATTCAAAGTATTGTCATTTTTTTGCAGCTTTCCAGATGTTCATATTACCTTCACAAACCAATCATAAAAAATCCACATCAGTTGTCCCACCCACCTTTTTGAAGCTGAACCTAGCCGTCGTCTCTACCTAGCCTTTTGCAGTTCGTCAGCCAACTAGCTAAACACAGAGTCCACCTCCCCTCATCCTGCTGGGGTCTTGTGCTCTTTTAGCTCAGAACATGCTCCACCCATTGAGGGCAATAGCTTGATCCAGAGTGTTGAGATGAAGGAAGGTCTCTACAAGGATGTGGGCAGAAACAGACCCATCGCTTGTCCAACCCATTTTGTGCACTTTACCTTCTAGTAGGCGGACATTAGCCAGGAGCAGCCTTAGGTCCACGCTGTTAGCTTCTTTTATCCTGGCTCTCTTCCCTCTCCACTTGGGACAGTTGCACCATCCTTGATGGCTTCTGCCTGTAGATGTCTTGGGCAGTGACATACCCCAAGCTTCATTTTCTATTCATCAGAAAAATATTTTCACAAAAAATAAAAGATCAAAACAAAAATGTAGTGAAGTTTGCCTCAGCCACATTCTTGAGAAATTATCTAAACACCAAAATGACCTTGGACCAGGTTTTCTGGTCTTGAACAGTTATTTTCTCTCAGATTTTGTGGGTCCTTATTGAGAGACTCAACTTTGATATGCATTTTTACTATTTTAAAACGTTTAAGAAGTTTCCAGGGGCTTTAACAGAGGTGGGAAAGGGGAGGGGACCAGGTAAAGTAAGACCGGACCCAGCCAAAAATGAATCCATTTTTGGCTGGGCCACACAGCATGCAGTTATTATTTCAGTCAGGGCTGGGCCTATTCTAAAATATCTAACCTATATTTTGTGTTGCATCAGCCCCAGTTGTTCACACAGCCCATCAGGAGCACCAGGAATGTTTCCGATGGCCAGCCTGACTATGCCCGTCGCAATTTTATCAAATGCTTGAGGCGGCACGAATTTTGATGAAGATGGCCACCTTTTAATTCCCAGGAAAAGACCTGGACGTGAAACACGTCTCTCTAATTTAATACACCTCTATAAGCAAATCTGTGTTTCATTTAATAGGACTTGATGTAGAAGTCAGAAAACAAGAGACCGTGTAAAATTGTATGACATAAATTGACACATCCTTTACATAGAAATGAGATGCAAAACCTGTGAAAGTGTCCTTTAAGTAGAACCTTCTGAATTATGTATGAGCCCCTGGGTTCTCTGCGGTTTGAGATGGTCATGTGACTCAAAGTCATGCTGGATGACCTTGTTATCCCACAAAAAGGGATTTCGGCATCAGCCAAATGTAAGAATGAACTCACAGATAGGACAAGCTCTGAGCTACTGTAACTAACACAACACCACTTACACATTGTAGTTTCATAAATCATACAAGGCCTGTGGCTCTACAGATACATTAGAAATACTGTTGATTGATACAGTCTGTGCTAATACTTGCCATGGGCTTAAATCTTTGAAAGCAAATAATATACAGGAAGTCCAAACTTCCATCATTAGATTTTCCTCCACAGCCACCAGTGCTGGAAGAACGACTTGGATCTTAGTGGTATTACCACAGTATAAAATTTAAAAATTAGAATTAAGAGTCCTGCATTCAAAATGACTTACTTTAATTCATTTTTTTGGGGGGGTTATACCCTTTATTGTTTTTATGGATAGGACAGTGACAGGAAAGATGGGAGAGAGAGAGGGAAGACATGCAGCAAAGGGACCCCAGCCGAGGAGTCGAACCGGGGTCCGCTGCACCGAGACTCAGGCCTCAGATATGTGCCAATAATGTGCGTGCGCTCTACCACTGAGCCACCTGCGCCACCAAAATGACTTACTTTAAGTAAAAATACAAAAGTATGAGCGTTAAAATGTATGTAACATATCAAAAGTAATGATGAATGGCCCTTACCATTACAGGATTGTAATAATTGATGATGACTTATTTTGGGTCTCGAAGAGATGGGGCTAATTTATATTACTAGACTTACTGCTGGATAGCATAACTTATAATAACACATCACTATTTATTAGTTAATATTTTGTATTACTGTTGTAAATCTGCAAAGTAACTGCTAACTAAAGCAATCATGTAAGGGAGTAAAAAGATCAATATTAGTTGAGTATAAATATAGTTTGGAAATAGTGAAGTAAGTATGTCATGCATTGCACGTAAACACAGTACTTCAGTAAATGTGCTTACATCACATTCCACCACTGACGACACTGTTTTTGTTTTTGCTTTTTTAAAAGTGATATTTCAGTTACAAATTTCAAGATGAGCCTGTCAACTAAGGATCTTGTTTTCCTGCTGGAACAAAGCCAGCAGCAGCACAGTTGCAGTCACGATGCAATTTCAAATAGTTGTTTTTACAACTTCTTGTGGCGGCTTGGAGAAATGGCTCAGCTCAGGCTGTAATTGTACTCATCAGGCAGCACAGTGCAGTTTTGCTGTTCATTTTGACAGAAAATGAGCCCCATATTCCAAACGCAGTATAATTTATGTGGCTTTACTTAGGGACAGTACCCATCACACAGACTTCTAAGATCAACATTTTTCATGCATGTTAAATTTTGCACCTTTCAGTTTATTATGTGGTTTTAGCCATGTTAGCAGCCTGGCTCTATGGATGATAATGTTTTGACAGATTAAAAGAACAACCAACATAAAGTCTCATAGCAAGATATTGGACCACCATGTGACTCCAGAGCAGCTTTAATGCTCCTTGTCATTGACCCCTCCCATCAGCATAGACATGTTCAATCATCGGATAAAGATGATCACTCACAACAACTTTGGATTGAATTCCAGTGACTCTTTCCTCTAAGGAGACAAGTGGACCCAAACCATACCAGCTAAGTGCCCCCCACAACAAAAAAGGAAGGACTAGATCCCCTCACTGTGGGGGTCAGTGAGGCAGACCTGTACCGTTCCCTTGGTGTACAGCACACAGGCCCTCATCACTTCTTCATCTTTGTAATGAGGGGTTTGTGCACTGCACCCCTCCTGTAATATCCCTCTATGTACCCGTGGCTGGACTGGTGTTGCTAACAGTCTGATCATGTCCTGCTTTGACATCTCTTCTCTTTGATAACTCTTCTGTTTTTCCTTACATATCACACTAACGCATGAGCATCACACTCATCAGACTTGCAGTTCACCACAGTTTGTGACAGTTGTGTGTGCTGAAGTCTTTCCCACAGATCTAACTGCAGACGTTTAGTTTCAGTACCTGTTGAAACCCAAGTCTCTGGACAAGTCTCACTGTAGATCTGAGCTGTGCTGAGCATGTCATTTACAGACTCTGAGTCGTTTTCTGAAGTAGCCACCCTGCTACACACAAGGAAGTAGTTCATTTCCCGTTTTGTTCAGTTTGTTGACATCGTGCAAAATAGCCTTGATTGCCATCTGTCTTTACCTTTTGTTACAATTTGTATAGATGGTCATAATGAAACACATTTTATTAGTCGTGTTACTGGTAGGCCTATCGTAACACATGAACAGGAATTTCATTGCATCCTGAAACATAAATCCAAAAGAAACTGCATAAACAGCTAGCATTGACAAGAAAACTTCTGCTCATGTATATTAATATGTTGTGTGTTTGTGGTTTGGAACTTCAGGGGGTGATCTTTTCTGTCTTAGATCATCTGCTTGTGGTCACTTTCATCTGTGTTCACATTTTAAAGGAGATAATAAGAGATATTGACTGGGCATTTTGGGGGTTGTATATCCAAAATCTTTTGTTCATCACCCCTATGTATGTTTGCCCTAGGAGTTTGCATAAGCAGCCGGCTTCAGGAAAGTAGCTGAAAACCCAGAGGTGACTCTACGAGGTCGTACACATGTGCCAACCCATGCCCCACAAAGGATGTAGTTATCTGCTTGAGGGTTGACTACATTTACACCTGTTTACACATGATAGACGAACACTGGGTTTTCCCCTGGAGACTATGGGTAACATACTTTCTATACTGAGCTTCCTGTTTTCACTCTGAACCTTTTGGTCTAACTTTCTCATCTGAACGTGTGGTGGTCTGCCACAGCTGCAGACAGATCATGAAACGTTTCATCACATTCAATAAGCTACTTTTTGACTTGCATGTTGACTGCATCACAGAAACAGTATGTATTTAGACAGAAATCAGTTAAAAAGTAACTCATTTACTGCTCTACATTTTTGAACTGGACTGGACCAAGTCATTGTGCTTCTGCTTTATGATGATTATAGTTGTAGTGTGCTACCATTTTTTGCTTATTGCAGAACCTAGCAACATAGCAGCTGAGACTCACAACTCTGCTTGTTACATTAAGTCTGTGCAGGGTTTTATTATGATGTTTGACCACAGTGATTACAAGATGTAAAAGGGTATGGCTTTGATGACTACCCATTACAGCTTAACCCACAATAGCACTTGTTGTTGTCCAACTAAGTTTATCTGTGTTTTTTTTGCCTGAAGTGCACAAACAGGGTGTGTGTAAATGCAGGGGTATCTATACACTGTTACTTTGACCACTGTTCAAGGTCAGGAATTTGTTCTTGTGTTTGTTTACTTCTGACCTCAGTATGATCACTGACCACAGATGTTACTGCAGGGTTATAACAGTGACTACACATCATAATGAAAGATGTCACAACCAACCAGCAGATGACCGTGTTCCAACTTATGTTCTTCTACACTATCTTACAAAATATTTACTGCTTCAGTATGTGGTCTACAGTATTTTGGCTCCTACAAAGCTGGAGACTCCTGTGTAAAAAGTCAGTATTTTTAACCATTTATTAACCATTTGAACACATCGAAAGTTGTTCACAGATCATCTTAAAATCCTCTGAAAAAGATTCCCCTTTTTAAATTCAGATTTTGCTGAAGATGGGACAGATTGCCAATTTCACTCATTGGTGAGCTTTCATGCCATTGGGCAACATTGCTTTCAATGCCAAACAAAAGATTCTGTGAAGAAACAAGGAATCAATGAGTGTCAGGCCAGAAGAATTCCATAGACCAAACATGGCAGCACACTGTGCTACAGGTCCTCCCTGCTGAGGGGGAATCTTGCTGTAGATGCAAGGAATCTGTCTTTGTTGTCTGTCAGTCTGTCTGTTCTTTCATGATCTGGGCAGACGTTCATCTGACTGACTTGTGACTGACTGACGGGTGTATGGCGAGGACCCAAGAATTTGCAGTGTTTTGTGTGAAGTTGTTTGGATAAGCACTTCTCAAGAAAGTGAGAAACATTGCTGTTTCAGACTCACTGTTTTAGAAGTACCCTTGGGCAAGTTCAAACCACTGATGAAAAATTATATTTCAACCAGAGGCCATGTAATCAACCTGTTCAGAACAAGCAGTGCACAAGTTGTAATTAATTATAAACTCATCTATTCATGGACAGACTTTATTGCCATTACACAGTCCCTGTGCAGAAAGAAAGCAAGTATTTGGGGTAACAGATGTATTCTAATAAAATGAAGGTTGGTTATCCTGTAAAGGATTTCATTCTGCTGCAAAATTTTATTCACTCAAATGTAGATTTTTTTCAATTTCCTCCTGTTTTTAAAACATTAAAAAACTAATCGGCCAGCTTTTAAAAGTCTTTGAGACATATCAGTATAAAAATGAATTCATTACTTCTGAATTGAAGTTATTTGCTTTTGTCAATATTTGTGCCAGTCATTTCTCAGTTGTCTTGTCATGAGCTAATGTCATGTTCTACAGAGTCCAACAGTGAAATTGTGACTGGTTTAATTTGGCAGTACAGTAACATTACAGCCTGTCAGATAGTTCTGGTTTATTGTTGTTATTTAGACTGTTATTGCTATCATTAATTAACCACAGTAAACTCATAGTGCTTGTTTTAGACCAAGACCTGACGCTATTGTTTTTAGCGATACTAAAAATCTGCTCCTAAAATTTGTGAAGGTGTTCTGCAAGGTTCTATATTGGGTCCTCTTTTATTCACATCATAAATCATATTAACTCTGTCACTTCACATTAAGACTGCCTGACCATGTGCTTATTTAAATTAATAAATATTTATTTTCTTGTACACAGCACAGATGTTGAAAATTACATCCCAATAATTTAACTAACTAACCTGTGTCTAAGTAACTGGTTACTTAGGTAATGGTGAATTTGCAATTATGCCCCTGTGCTCTAACCACAAATGTGTGTCCCTACAGCCTGTACAATCAGGGATTATTTACACCTCTGTTAAAAGGTGAAAGGAATTAACTGCCTACCAGCAGTACTGTGTGTTCTGAACCTGAACATTCTGTAGGCTCTCCAATAAAATGAACAATTGACACAATAATTGCTTGCCCTGTACCATATTCATACATAAATGTGAATCAGAAAAAAATATAGTTTTTAGCCTACTATAGACAACGTGATCTTCAGACTGAATGAATTAATGAAGACAATATCATGCCTATGAAGGCCTTAGTGCACTGTTCTAGTTTTAGTAGATTCACTGAAGTACTGATCTGGAAAAGTCCTTCTAAAGAGGAGCTTACTTAAGAGTGTGCGTGAGGAAAAGAGGGGAAGAGAGATAGTCTTTGGTACCTTGTTTAGCCACGTAACATATTTGGAAGATCACAGCCAAGTCAAATTTAGTCCCTTCAGTGTACCAGTAAGCCTGTGAACTTATAGCAAGTGACCCAGCCCCCTACCTCGTTTAATAGGATTCCCTACCGTTATCGCCAGATTACAACCCGAACATTGGCCAGGTGAGGCATCATGTGTGAGCACGCATAGGATTAGCAGACCATTGTCATTACTCTTTTGCGCTCTGAATGCGAAAATGTGGTTATGATAGAACACTTTTCCTACAGAACATGTGCCAGAGGATGGTGCACTCTGTGGCTGAAACTGTAATGTAGTTATTTATATGAAAGTTTTTTTGTGTCAGAAGTTAGTCACTCACACAAATGGAACAAGAGACAACAACAGATTAATAATGTCTCTTTCACATAGTAATTTTCATTTGCACATGGACCTAACGTTAGTTTAATTTGACATTTAAGCTGACAAAATCGATCTGTCACAAGTTAAAGCGAAAAGTTGTTTTTGTTTACTTGTAAAACTACTAAAAGTTTCAAGTGGTAGATCTGCTGCCATTGTCATTGTAAACTGAATATGTGCTGTGCAAGAATGGAAAGCTTGACAAGTGTAGCATTAGTAAAGATGGCTAGTGAACACAGTCATGATGGTATTCCCAGAGAAGCCCCATTTGTTCTGAAAATAACAGTATAGGCCGCATAGACTTGCACTTACAAGAAGACCAAGGATGCTCTGATCATTGTTGTCACTGGATGATTCACTTTTGATGTGTACTCTTTACACCCTCAATGATGTTGGCACAGATTTGGGCCAACAAAGATGGACCTATTTTATAAAGCTGGAAGGCAAGCAGGGCATTAATATTATTGCTTCTGGTCTGGAAACATGTTCACCCACGCATGTTGTATGTTGTGTTGTCAGGAAGACACAAGGCTTGCTCCAGTTCCTGAGGTCTGTGTGTGAAGTTGGTATGTGTGATACAAGACAGATAGTATACACTGCGTTTATCAGAGCTTTTTGCAGAAAATGATTTGGAGGCTGCTCAAAATTTACAGCAAAACCCAAACAATGAGCTAAAAGAAGCTTTATGCATGTAGTTTAGGTGATAATTGTATTCTACTACTGGTGTTCTTATTACATCCAGCTGACAGTCCTAGCTAATCTCTTCCTTGTGTTTTCATCTGTGCAGTTGAAAGGACAAAATCCCAGCAGGTGCGGAGCTCGGGAGCCATTTGGCGGACTTCCTCCCTGGGAACTATCACTGGGCCCTACCTCACTGGGCAGTGGCCTCGTGACCTCCATGTGCACTACCCATCTTGTATGAAAGATAAATCAACACAGGTAAGCACAACCCACACACACCCTTTTTGCTTCATGTGTCACGCTGTATCTGGCCCCCTGCAGAGATGAAGCCATGTGGCATTTTGGTGACAGGAAAGAGAAGGCAGGGGTGTTAGAGTCATTGCAGTTCTGAATTGAGAAGCCCATACCAGGAATGACCTGTTATTGTGGGATTATACTACTGTGCTGGTTTACATCGGTACCTTAATTAACTAAGGCCTGCATTTACTAAGGCTTCTGCTGGGTTTTTTCCTGGCACAGATTGAAGGATTCACATTTGGTATCAAGCCAATGAACGTGGTATCATCACAGAATGTTGACACGGTGCACCTCTCTACTCATAGCACACACACAGTTAAAAATGATCACACAAATAATAAAATAAACGTTAAGCCTGAGAGTTTGATTATGTATGCTGCTGAACAAAGGGCACTCACTTTGCAACTGTCACATGAGCGAAAAAAAACGCCTCTGAAAAGCAGGCATAAACAGAGGGCAAATGGAAAGGAAAGGTTGTTGGAAAAGAAATGCGACTTTACCTTCATTCTATAGAAATATGTGCAAGACACAGAGCAGTCACATTAAAAATAAAGTAGCCCAGGGCTTTTCCAAGTCTGACACTGAGGCCTGACCTTTGGGCCAGACTGTGGGATAACTGAGTGCTGATAGGACTGTTGGGCAAAAAACATTAACATTATCAGAGTTAAAACACATGTTCATATGTTTCAAGGTGGTAGAGGCAGAAATGGCATCAATGAAAGGAAGTCACCTGGACACTTGTCTCACTTGTCTAAGTGTTTAAAGCTTTGGCCAGAACAGAACTTTGTTGTGTCCTAAACACCACAGTACAAATACATGTTATGTTACACCTTAATGACACGTGTGATTGATTTACGTACCAATGACATGTATGTATTTCATGAGAACCACATTAAATTCATTTGTGTGGGTGAGTGTGTGAGGATATCTGTGTTGTAGCTGGGGTTGTATGTCTTCTAAGATGGAGGCCAGTCAGTGTGCGTAAGAAATCCCAGTACATAGTTGTAGCAGTACTTTTGGAGTAGTTAAATTAATGCTTCTGTTTGTCAGTGTTGTCAGTGTGCCGTTGTTTTGTGTTTACTACCTACTATGTTCATGTCTGAGAGGAATTTCTCTGCAGGCTTCTGTGAGGGCTAGCTAACATTTTTATTTACTTGAACATGGCTAATGAGCTCAGAACCAGAGGTGTCCTAACCCAGGTCAGAGCATGGTTCTGTCAAGGTTACAGGACCAAAACTGCTCACAACTCAACAGAAATGAATGAATGGAAAACGTATTGTTGAGACTGTAGGCTCACAGTCTTTCTGCTCTAAATTGGATCCTGTTCTGTTTGAAATTTTAAAATGTGATATAATCATTTTTCCCATATCATATATCTTTCACAGTTCTGTACTATTCTAAATATTTCAGAATGAAACACTCAAACAATGAGCCTGATGTTGAAATAAAAACTACCACAACACTTGTCAACACTAAACTTTTAACATAATTGCTATATTTTGCTATTGATTAACCTGCTGTTTCTTCAGTTAATCGGTTGTCCTGTAAAATGCTAAAACTGTCAAAAATGGCCGCTGTAGTTTGTTAAACTCAAGGTGATGTCTTCAAATGTCTTGTTTTCTCTACAGAGTCTGAGTAAGGACTGTATGAGTCACCACTGTCAGTCTTGATAGCTCACATACTGTATATAACAGCACTAGACATGTTAGGATTCAGAATGTTTTTTGAAGATAAAGTAAAGATATCTGTTTATCACACTGTGCACTGGCCAGAGTGGATCACCTCTCACTGACCTGGTGTCTGTCTGTGTGGGCACACATATGTATTCATATCTATGGCTTTAGTTCAGTGGTATCTCTTACTGTAAAATACCAGTAGCAGTAGTAATGTTGTGTATCACTCTTGACCTTAATTTGTGCCCACACCTTCCTGCTCTGTGATCCTCTCATGCTGTTAATCCTCAGATGTCCCCACACATACTTTTGTATACATCCTGTGTCTTCTTCCAGGTTGTGTGACATTTACCACTTACACATCAGTGGAGCTTCAAAAGCCAGATGACCCCTTTGCTCTTAGCCTCCAGTTTATCATTAACTCTTGAAGTGAAACAAAGGTGGTGGTGTGAGAGTGCCTGTCTGGTGCCTCTGTTTGATAGATGTTTGTATATGGAGGGATGTCTTCCCCTCTTATCCGCCCTACCTGCTTAGTTTTATAGTATAACCTGCCTATAGTGCCATTTCCAAGCCAATCCCCTACCCTAGGGAAATTACATAAAACAATAGGGTGATAACAGATGGCTACATTACATTTTTTTATATGCCATATTTACAGAGAACGATATGGTAATTTTTTCTGACTATTGTGCCTAGAACCTAGTTCATGTTAAGGTAATCTTACACATAACCAAACGAAATTAGACAAATCTATAGCTACCATAATCATGGCTATCTGGGTTTGAATAATATTTGCTTAGAGTACAATACAGGCTAATTAATCTGCACTGTTCTTGTTGACTAGACATCTGTCTATCTGCAGACAGTTGACTAGCTAGTTTTAGTTTCCCCGCAGTACAGACATACTGGAAATGGCAGAATCTGACCAATGAGCAAAAACTCAAGGACTCAAGCACTTTGATCATATGCCTAAGTTCTGTATAACCAAGTATGGTAAGAGGCTGATTGAATGTTGCCGAAGGACCTTCCCTCAGTCTCTTTGTGTCTCTGTGTTTTATGTGCTGTTGTAATGTTGTTTGATTGGGCTTATTTTGGTTTGACAGTTGGTCTTTTTGAATGGATAAATTCTGTACATAGTTTTATAGAGAACCAGACAGGACTTGATGAATTGTTGACTATAATAAACAGGCCCTGCTAAGGTCGAAGACATTGTTCCAGCGATTTTTTTTTTTTTTTTTTCCAAATATATCAGTCTTGGCCAGTCTGGTTTGGAATTCAGCAGGCCCACCTGAAGGATCCAACCTCACTGATTAGAGGGGCATAATGAGGTGAGGGTGGTGGGTGCATATGAGTAACAAGTGCTGTGCATATTTGGTGGACTGCAATGTAAAGCAGCATAAACTGTTCTGCTAGGCGATCAGCTGGAAAAGCTCCATTAATTTAGAGGCATCTTGAGTTTCTGGGGTTACTTGCAGGCCAGGCCTCGGGGCAACAACTGGCACACTGAGCTTCCTGCTGAGATCTTGCTCAATACTAGCATTTGTTATGAGTCCTTATCCATTTGGACAGCTGGTCTCTAAACTGCTAGGGAAAAACATTGTCTGTGATATTGCTGTGTGTTTTTGCAGTAAGGGAAATATAGCTTTGCTTTCACCTTGTTTCTTAATCTGGGAACTTGGGGTGCTAAGCTGTCCTTGGATCCAGTGTAAAAAGGTGGTGGTTCTCCTTTTCTGACACCCTGCCCTTTTTTGGGATCTTGCACTGGGAAGATAGATGGGAGGTCATATTATTGACACCAGGCCTCGTATTGTGGCCATTCAGAGTAATTCATCTGAGTATAAACCATGTTTGGAAGTTTACTCTGATGGTAGCTTACTCAGCAGGCAGGAGACATGAGACCCACCCTTCAGCTCTTCTGTGCCTGAAGTCTTAAGCATACTTTACTAAGAAGCATACATGAAGCATAAACATCTCAAAGGCTGCAGTGTTCCCTTGGCAAACATCTAATGAATCCACAACACTGGAACCCCTATTCAGAGCAATGTGGTGTGGCTGTCGAAACTTCTCATTAGGGGCTGCCATGGTGTCAGATTAATGAGTACTGAGGTAAGGATATGTGGCAAGCTTGACATGGTTACGTTAGTCACACTTCTTGTTTGTGTGCTGTGCATGTAAGTCAGAAAGTCAGTGGAGAATCCAAACCTCAGCTCAGTCAGTGACCATGTGAAGGTCTGTCCTGTCACAGTTCTGGGTTGCTTCATCTCTATTCATCCCCCTCAAGACAGAGAAGAGAATACAGAATAAAGGGGGAGGTTTATAGTAACTGAGCTGCTGCTGAAAACAAACACATGTCCCTTTGAGTTGGACACATTAAGATGAGCAAGACAGCAGTTCAGTGTCCTCTGGGTGTTGGATGGTGAGGTTGTATTGAATGTGTGTATGCTTGGATCAGACAGAGTTCACAGTTGTGCCCTGAGTTGTGCACACAGTTGTTTTAATGACCAAAACTACAAAGATAAGATCCAATTCTAAAGACCAGAATGATATTTAGGGGTCATGGTGAGAACTTTAACAAATTCCAATCCAGGTATGCTGATAGTAATGTGTAGCTCTGATGTTCATTTCAGACTCCTGGATGTTGGAGTGAGGAAACCGGAGAGAAGAGGAGCACCCACCAGCTGGATGTTGGAGCTGAGGCTCTGCATCGTGGGGCAGCGTTGACCAGCTCAAAGAGGCATGACACATGAATACAGATACAAGCACATTCAGGCGAAACCTTTTGTTTAATTCAAATGGCTGTAAATATGCACAACACAGAGGTGACATTATTGGATTCTGTATTTTGGCTCTTGTATGCGCCCATTTGAACTACAGTTACCCAGAACCCCCTTGCATCTTTTTAGAGAAATGTTTCTGATTAATGTATCCTTATAGGAACAATGTTCAGCCAGGAACTTTTTGAACTGTCATTTCTCAGTCATTTTTAACTCAGTCTAGTCACATGTCTTATCTACATCTTCAGCAAAGTCTGAATGTGCTCACAGTGAAAGAATTTCAGCTTTGAAATTTAGTCAGTATTCACTCGCATTTTCTGCAGGAAAAGCATTTTCTATTTAGCCCCACCTTTCAAGTCTGCTTACTGTGGCCATGCACAAACCACTGCTGCTCTTTCCTCACTTGTCTTTTTACTTTACAGATTGTGCCTCTTGCTCTTTTACCCCTTTAAAAGTCTCCTTACACTGTTAAACTGTCACTAGGACTCTGTGTGTGGAAGTCTTAGTACAGAGTGGATAGTAATACTTGTTATGAAAGTTTAGGGTTACGTTCTCATCTCATGGTGGGAAACATGAGCAATTGTTTTAAGAACTACATGTTTTCTGCATGGCAGAAGAGATGAAACACTAGTGAATGAAGATGCTGTGTTACTGACAAATTTTTGAGGCTGTATAACTTCCTGTGTGACATCACAGGGTGTACGCGTCTTTATGGTGCTGATGGTGTTCAGCAGCAACAGACACATCCTCTGAAGCTGCAACCAGCCTGGCACTATCAGCCCCTCTCAGCTCCACCCTTCTGATACTCAGCAGAAGCAGGGAGGTGGCAGATAACGCTGTCTCATTCTTAACTGCTTACTTCCCCTATTTACAATGGCCATAACCTGCTGCAATTTATGGTCAGTCAAGCCCCAGCTGGCGCCTCTCTGCCTCCTGCAGCAAAGGGAACAATAAGGGCAGGCTGAATGACAGCTCAGCCCTCACTAATGTGTGCACAGACACGTTACTGAGTTACAGGGCTGCAGAGGAGGAGCAGCACTGACACAGATTCCACAGATGTCAATAGATGAGCTACAAGGAGGAAGAGGAGAGGGAACAGACTTGAGCTTTCAAGATCTACACCAGAAATATTCATAAGGATATTAGTGTGCATAATCAGACAAATCTGTACCTGAACAACAGTATGTCAGAGTGGGTGTGTTGTAGTTGGTGTGTCATGATTTTAGTGATTAGAGATTTTTTTTCCAAAGCAGACTTTGTTTTAGTCAAAGAAAATTGAATGAATGCAAATAAACTCTGAGAGTTGGATCTTGTGTTGGATGCATTATACATTATTGGATACATCTCTTTTATGACATTAAAACAGACTGCTTCACCTTCAAAGTGTCTGCTAAGGCAGAACCTTGTACTTGATGAGTTGTTCTGTCCACTATCAATGGCCTCTATAATCCAGTAGGGTTTGTATTGCCAGTCTAAGTAAGTCTGCCCCTTTTCCACTAGTACCGACTGGACTCGACTCGCCTCGGTTTGTACGCATTTCCATTAACGTGTTAGTACCTGGTACCAGGTACTTTCGTAGTACCTACTCGGCCGGGGTTCCAAGCGAGCTGAGTCGAGCCGAAAATGTGACGTCGGCAGACGGCAGGCCACTGATTGGCCAGGGCCTGACGTCACTAGATGCGTCGGGAGAGCGACTCGTTCGTAAGAGTCAACCGCGCCATTTTTAAAACGCAATAACAACAACGAACACGATCAGAGATGGCTGCACAGAAATCAACCCCGCGGAGCAACGACGAGGTGCAGACATTTCTTTGTCTGGTGGCCTCCATTGCTCCGTAGTCGTTTCGTGTTTGTGTCGCATAACAAATGACGTCGCTGGAGTTTCGGCCGCGTTGCCACGGCGACCCCACACACGCTGAGGTGGTACTCTATTGTAATGGAAAACGACCGAAACTGAGTCGAGTCGAGTCGAGCCGAGGCGAGCCGGTGAGCCGAGCTTTAGTAGGTACTAGTGGAAAAGGGGCCACACTGCTGAGAATGGCAACAGGTAGGTCTCCATGCTGCTTGTTCTCTGAGGGGGTAGATATCCAGCTTGACACCACAACATTCTCCTGTCCAGTGATCTTCAGGTCCAGGCAAGAAACATCAAGATGTCTATCTTGTTGTTGATCACTGATTGATGTCCTAGACCAGTCCTTGAAAAAGACTGGCACGACTATGAAACAGTCACTGGTGTTGAGAGTCAGGGTTGATGGTTGATGGGTTGGTGGTGCCTATCTACACAGTCTGGGGTCTTCCTGTCAAGAGGTTCAGGATCCAGCGATTTAGTTTAATGAGGAGCCTGGAGGACACAATGGTATTAAATGCTGGACTGGGGTCAGTGAACAGCACTCCAGTCATGGATTATAGGTGATGGTTGTTGCATATTGATAACAATATATAGTAATGTATCTATAGAAGTGTGATGATAATCAAACATAAGCTAAACTGGCTGCATCTCAGAAAATAAAACCCAGCTAAGGCTTATTGTTCCAATTACTTCCTCTCCTTTTTTTTTTTCAATTAATTGCTTTTAATTGTCCATGCCTTCATTCAGAAAACTCATCAGAGTGCTCATCAGTTCCTATAGACAAAGCTGAAGTCTTCAGATTCCTTGTTTTGTCTCAAACTTTTTTCATCAGTTGCATCTTTCTCATTTTTAGTCATTTTAATCTTTGTGTTTAGCTAATATATCACATTCTATTAATATGGTAGCAATTTAGATGACTATGAATGGAAAAACTTTGAGCTGAGAGTAAATAACAGTGTGGTCAGCTCACTGCAGTTCAGTGTCAGAGCTATGATGGTGTGTTGTACAGAGTTACTGCACTGTCTGTTGCAGAAAACCTGAGGAGTGCATGGCCTGACTGAAGGGGAAACAAAAACTTGCAGAACCGTGTGGTGTAACTGGTTCAGTGGCCCAAATATAGGGATCACATAACAGCCATTTCACACAGAGCCTGCATTGATAAGTACTGCATGTGTTGGGTTTCTACAGTGAAGAGGGCCGGTGTCAGACCTGTGTGAGGGAACATGTATGGACATGTTCCACTGGTGTACAGTGGAGGACTGGGAATTCCTTCTGTCAGACACACACCAGACTCATACAGAGACGCATACAAATATACAGTTTAAGAATATGACCGCTCCAAGCTCTGACTAGGTTTAGCGGATTGTCTGTACATTCACACCACTCTCACTTATCTCCCCTTGTTGGAAATAAAGTTAGTCTGTGTGAAATGACTGAGCCTATGGTCCAGAACTAAGGACTAAGCCTTAGTTTGTGTTTTTGTCAGAGTACGTTAGATCTGGTTAGTTTTGGTTTCACATTACTATTGTGCAGGTGCACCAAATAACTATATATAACACAAGTACCTGAGCTGTATCTACCTGTACTGCATTTTGTGTAAAGGTATGCATCTGATGTTAGTTTGTCAGTTCAGCCGGTAGCCCTCAATAATTAGATAATTAGGAAATAACTGAATGAACAGATTACCTTTGTTACCATGATAATTATAATTAAACATTTGGTCTCCTCCTCTCTTCACATGCTACTGCTGCTCATTTTGTTTCACTGGGCTGTTTTCCTTTTTGCCAGTTCTAACAATAGCCTGGCAGGACCTACAGTAGTTGGTCCCAAAATCAGAACCATCCAAAAAAAAATGTTTTACACTTGAAACAATTGAAACCATGGTTCAGTCTGATCCAGGCTGAAACCACCTCTTTTTGTTGGACCAAGATTAGGCTGTTTGGTTCTGATTACACACCTGTAGTTTAGGTTCACATCAAGTCTGAACTAAATGTGGTAGTTGTAAAAAGCTTTATGTCCATGGCAGTGCCAGAGTGCAAAGAATAACTGACAGTTCTGGTGATGCTTAGCTCATTTCTGCCGGCTGCACTGGGAACAGTGAAATCTGGTGCACTATTGGGTCAGTGGAATACATACAAATAATTTTGTAGGCCCACTTCCTGCTAGGAACATAAATATTTTAGAGATAGTGAACACAGATGTAACTAATAACCCATCCATTGTTTTTTTTTTTTTCTGAGCAACATCACTTCAACAAAGTCTGGCTGGGCAGGAAACATTTTACTGTAGAGTTCATGCTATGTCATGACTCATATGATGACTTCCTGGTCCGCCTGCATGCTAAATGTTTACCTCTCTCTTCTTTCTTATTTCTCCTCTTGTCTTTTCCTCCTCTTCTGTTTGATTCCAGCAGATTGCGAAGCTCCGGCAGCAGCTCCAGCGCAGTAAACAAGGAGGACGCCACAGTAAAGACAAGGACCGACTGTCCCCCCTCCAGTACAACACCATCACTCACACTGCCCTCACCAGCACTACCAACCACACCTCCACAAACAGCCACGTTCAGGTAGTGTACCGCCTGAAACATCTTCATTTGCTACAACCTGCTAACTAACTCATAACTTCTCTACTCATCCATTGTGCAAACTCATCGCTGAAATACACTGCTCAAAAAAATAAAGGGAACACTTAAACAACACAATGTAACTCCAAGTCAAGTCACACTTCTGTGAAATCAAACTGTCCACTTAGGAAGCAACACTGATTGACAATAAATTTCACATGCTGTTGTGCAAATGGAATAGACAACAGGTGGAAATTATAGGCAATTAGCAAGACACCCCCAATAAAGGAGTGGTTCTGCAGGTGGTGACCACAGACCACTTCTCAGTTCCTATGCTTTCTGGCTGATGTTTTGGTCACTTTTGAATGCTGGCGGTGCTTTCACTCTAGTGGTAGCATGAGACGGAGTCTACAACCCACACAAGTGGCTCAGGTAGTGCAGCTCATCCAGGATGGCACATCAATGCGAGCTGTGGCAAGAAGGTTTCCTGTGTCTGTCAGCGTAGTGTCCAGAGCATGGAGGCGCTACCAGGAGACAGGCCAGTACATCAGGAGACGTGGAGGAGGCCGTAGGAGGGCAACAACCCAGCAGCAGGACCACTACCTCCGCCTTTGTGCAAGGAGGAACAGGAGGAGCACTGCCAGAGCCCTGCAAAATGACCTCCAGCAGGCCACAAATGTGCATGTGTCTGCTCAAACGGTCAGAAACAGACTCCATGAGGGTGGTATGAGGGCCCGACGTCCACAGGTGGGGGTGGGGGTTGTGCTTATGTGCCGTTGTAGGGAGGTCATACAGGCACGTGGAGGCCACACACACTACTGAGCCTCATTTTGACTTGTTTTAAGGACATTACATCAAAGTTGGATCAGCCTGTAGTGTGTTTTTCCACTTTAATTTTGAGTGTGACTCCAAATCCAGACCTCCATGGGTTAATAAATTTGATTTCCATTGATAATTTTTGTGTGATTTTGTTGTCAGCACATTCAACTATGTAAAGAACAAAGTATTTAATAAGAATATTTCATTCATTCAGATCTAGGATGTGTTATTTTAGTGTTCTCTTTATTTTTTTTTGAGCAGTGTAGATTGTAGTTGGTGGTGTGACAGATTCAGGGACATGTCAGATACCAAAGAGAGAGACTGAATCCTAGGGAAAACATTGTGTGTTATCTGGTATGAATGTGAATGTAACAGGCTTATCGACCACAGGGACTTGAATAATGGATTGCTGATTGCTGAAGCCCTGCTGCTTTTAACATGTATTTGGGTGTGGGACAAAATGTATTCAGGAGTTATATTAAATCTTAATCAGTGTTCTTTATTAATCCACCAGTAACTTCCTCGACGTGTTTAACCTTTAGAAACAGATTATGGTACATATCAGACTTAGCTCTGTTCCTTCCAGTGTACTTTCTGTGTCAGTACCAGCTGTCACTCATCTGTCTACAAATGGTTGTGAAGTCAGTCGTCATATAAACATGATGTTAATCACCTCTTTATTTGATTTAGTTTGATGAATCACTGTCAGTGCTCTGATATCGACCTAATGAGACATGCCCTTTTTTTTCTTTTCCTGTTTGTGTCTCAGAAGTTTCTATTGCTGGCTGCAGTCCTGATCGGCTCAAACAGCCTGTTATACATCTCTTAAAGTTTGGAATACATATGCCAATTTTATAGGATATCATATGTCCTGAAAACAGCACATTCACCTCAGAAATGTACTTAATTTACTTTGTAAATTAAGTCTTAAGTTACACTGAAATTAAAGTTACACTTGGCTTTAACAAGCTTTAACTAGCTCAGCTAGCTTACTGTGTTTTGCAGCAGCAGCTCAGTGTTTCTATGGTGAAAAGTAACAGGAGTCACCATGACTATTATCAACATGACCAGCTGATCCCGGTGCTGTGTGACCGGAGAACTGTTCTAATTAGTGCCACAGTGTAAACAGCAGTTGTGATTTGTCAGACTGCAGAAAACCTAATCTCCTCCCAGCTTTTTCAGGCCTTCACCCTGTACGATAGATTACAAGATCAGTTTGATTTTCACTAAAATGTAAGACACTGAGGAAAGCATTTTGGAAATTCTAACATTCTGTTGCTAAAATATCTATATATAACTAAATCTGAGCTTTGGACTGAGCTTTTACAGGGCTGCCTAGCACTCTAGCTACGCTAACTTTAAAAAAAGCTGTGGATCCAGTGTTTTTCCCTGTTTTTCAGGTTGTCCCCCCCCATTTGCATTTGTCACATTCCCATGAATGTGGTATTTCAGGAACACCTTGAGGGGATTTCTTCAAATTTGGCAGGTGATTGTGTTTGCACCATGTGATGAAGCTCTGTATCAGTCCTCTCTACCCCCTTTGTAAAAATTCCTCGCTGGAATTTTACATTGTCATCATTGTGAGAACTTTCATGTCACCCAAAAAATACACTTAATGCCTTTCATTAAATTCTTTCAAAATCTTTACTACACACTGATAAAGCAGCTAACAAGTTTAAGAGCAATAAGTACTGGAAAATAAGAGAAATTTGAGTTTGGGCCACACATATTAAAATGGTGGGGTGGTTAGTCACAATTCCATGAACAGCTGGACCTGTTTTTACTGAAGACTTGCATGGCGAGTGAAAATCCAAGTTTGTATTTCCTATAATTCCATCACAATAAAAAGTTTGCAGATGGAAAATGGTTAATGTGAAGCAGCAACAGCAGGAAATGTTTGGTGTGCATCATCAGTAACACATCATTAAAAAATAACAGCCTTATTTTAGTGTTTACAGAGCACTTTAAGTAAACAGTAAGGTGAAAGTTATGTCAGTGACAGGAGCACAGGAGTGAAATTCCAAACCATAGAGATTCAATGAGAAGCTACAAAAGTACTGCACATGGAGAGTCTTTTAAAAACAGCTTCTCTCTAGCCACCAGCTTTGTCACCAGATTTGGAAACTGTTCTTATACAAGATGTCTTGACTAGTTGGACATCAAACACCCTGTGTGCGTTTGTGCTCTGCAGCAGTTTTCCATGTCGAAGTCGGCCCAGATGCCGCTGTCCAACATCACAGTGCCAAAGCCCTCCATCTCCAGGGTTCCCAGCAGCATGGAGGGCATCAACCATGAGCTGGAGAAGGTCTTCATCAAAGACAACGGAGAGAAGGAGGAGCTCAAGGTGGGGTTCTGTTTCATTTTAGTTCACACAAAGAAGTGAAGAGTATTTCATCAGTGTAAACCTGTGTGTTACTTGCTGTTACTTTAGATGTGACTTACTTCGTCTCAGCTCTGATTAGTATTCTGTTCTTCTTCCCCGCTGTCTGTCTCCTGTCGGACTCTGCAGTCCTTGGAGGTTCCTGATGGGCGACGGGCACCCTTCCCTCCCCAGCAGCGCAGCAGCAGCACCCGCAGCGTGGACACCCAGACTCCTTCAGCCCCCGGCCGATCCAGCAGTTGCTCCAGCCTTTCGCCCTGCCCCTCGCCTGCCTGCCCACCAGGATCGCATGACGGCAGTCCTTACTCCACAGAGGATCTACTGTATGACCGGGATAAAGGTAAAGAACGTGATTGATTGATGTGAAGGACAAGTAAACGAGCCAAACACCATGTGTCTGTTGTTAAATCAGACCAGACATAGCCACATGTTTATGGTGGATCCTTTAAAACTCAAAGAATAATTTTACAATGTATTAAATTAAATCTAGGGCATACTGTGGCATATATATATACTGTATGTCTCCTTTTTTTTCATTCTGTGTCCCACAGCAGTGATTCCCAGTGCTTCTGTTGTTTACCTGCCCTCCCACAGTTTTATATGTTCATAGTGAAGCCAGAAAGCTCAGAGAACTGAACTGTGGGTCTTGATCTGTCACTGTAGAAATAGACAAGTTTACAGTATGCAGACACTCAATATCATTTGAACAGCTGCGTGTTGAGATTCCTCAATAAGTGCCAGAACAATCAAAAATAGACTTCAAATGTTTAAAGAAAGATGTGGAGTCACATTGGAATCAGAATTGTTTATTGCATTATTACTTACATTTGTAAGTGGATCTACTCTGTGAGATAGATGAATGGTGAAAACAAAACTGCCTGTTCTCAAATCAAATCACATTTATTTATTTAAAGCCCAAAATCACAAACATCGTTTGCCTTCGGAGGGCTTTACAGTTCTGTACAGTTGTGACACACTCTGTCCTTAGACCCTCGAACTGGAGTCAGGAAAAACTTCAAAAAACCCTTTATGGGGAAAAATGAAGATGTTATATTCTCTATCTACTCTGTGTCTCTGTGTTCACAGACAGTGGAAGCAGCTCACCACTGCCCAAGTTTGCTTCCTCACCCAAACCCAACAACAGCTACATGTTCAAGCGTGAGCCACCAGAGGGCTGTGAGAAGATTAAAGCTTTTGAAGAGATGAGGTATACACTGTTAAATACTTCTGCTGAATTTAAACACCTGTCAGCTGCCTTAGGAATCTGTGATCCTCACTGACTCTGCAAATGTTTCTCTGCAGCTCCAGGCAGTCCACGTCAGCATCAGTCCCCCTCTTCTCCTGCCCCGACAAAAACAAGGTCAACTTCATCCCGACAGGCTCAGCGTTCTGCCCCGTCAAACTTCCTGGCTCCCTGCACCTCACCCCGGCCTCAGAGCCTGAGGA
The DNA here is from genome assembly GCA_023238725.1 of Scortum barcoo. NCBI lineage: Eukaryota > Metazoa > Chordata > Actinopteri > Centrarchiformes > Terapontidae > Scortum > Scortum barcoo. The sequence continues at coordinate 1,730,437 of CM041548.1, read as the reverse complement.
GGATGAGGACAACGCAGAGGCGGGCTCCGCCTCAGAGCCCCAGGGGGCCACGTCGCTCTACGGCGCCCCCACTCAGGTCTCCACGAGCACCAGCACAGACGACCCCCCGGAGGAGCCCGGCACGCCCTCAGAGACTGCAGACCCCCTGACAGAAAACCCGGCCATCAGCTAGACCTGAGCAGAGCTGGCCTCTGGCTCCGGGATCCACGCTAGTGACCACCAACCATCACCACTGACTGTCCCACCAACACCTCCCTCTGCTCTGCCAGGGGAGTCTCCGTCTCTCTGTGCTGAATCCCTCCACCCCCTCTATCTCTGCATGACGTAGCAACAATGTTTCGAATAACCACCACCGCCGCCACAAAGACTTGCCACCTTAATGTTTTGTCCTGCATAATGTCTGAGCTGTTGTTGGCAGGGAAGGACCTGATGGTTAAAGGTTATCATATGCAGGCATCGGAGGGAAGAATGGAGCACTATGGATGGGGGGAGGGGCATGCATTTTAAACTGGTAGTATATTTCTGATTAAATTATGTGTTGTGTTCTGTTTCAACATTCACAGTATGAATAAGCTCTCTAAACATATATATACACATATATCTCTATGAAAAGAAAGAAAAAAGCTTGTTTAAAAAAAAAATCCAAACGGTGTATTGCTGTGTTATGTACTGAACAGGAAAAACAGCTGTACTATTCAGGATTATGTTTACACTATCCAGGTCACATTGTTAAACCCTCTCTAAAAATGCAATGAGATAATGAGATGAGATGAATAATCTGGCAAAGAGAGAAAAAAAAAAAAGACAAAATGGCCTCAAATTGGTTGCACAGTGTCTGCATCTGGCCTTGCTTCAGGTATTTCACAATCAGTCTAGAGTCTATACTCAGGTAATTTGGAATGTATGTCCATACAAATATCTGCAGCTGGACTAAGCAGAACAGATTCACTGTCATTTATTCCTGTTTTTTCGCATTCCCAGACAAATCATTCCTTTCTGTCCCAGAGTCCAGTCTGAGACTTGACTCCTTACAGCTAGCTGCAGAAGGTAAAAGGTTGAAGTAGTGGGTGTCCCCTCACGGTTGCCCCCTCTGACTTGACTGGTGGTGGGATACTGTTTGGAACCACACACACTGCGAGTGAAAGCGTTAATGGCTGTGTGTGTACTGATGGAAGCATGCTGGACAGAGACTTGGATGACAGTGTGTGATTGGTTCTCCTGAGCCTGTTGACTGTGGACCAGAAGTGGATGAGACTGCAGTACCGTCACATGAAGATACAATCAAAACATTTGGTCCTTTGCAGGTCGGAGGTGTAGTTGTACAAACATTTTTCTGAGCTATAAATGATCTTATTTAATAAGTTAAACCTCAGTTTTCTTAGCCAAAGAAGCAGCTTTATAGTGCAACTTAACCTGACTTCATCGAGTCAAGCAATCCTGCATTTATGAGCTCACTATCAATATATGTGGGTTTTAAAAAAGATGGTAGATGTTTTTTTTGCTGAGATTCCCTTCAAGTTGGATTATTAAACAATATAAATAGATATGTACTGAACACTTCCCATTTGGAAAATCTCTAAGATATCAGTCAATAAAACTGGACTGGCAGATGTATTAGGGTTGTTACTTACATTTACTTATACTTAAATACCATTTGAGTGAATGAGAGCTAACAAGTAATTGATTTTTTTTCTCCAGTCTCTGTGAGTATATGTAACTTTTGCTGGTAGTTAGAGTAACAGGATAATTGTAAATGTGTAAAGATCATGTAACAGTAGCGCAAGTAAAGAGTCATCAGTGTTAGTTACACAGGAATATCTAGCTAAGGTTTGTTAATATTAGCCAACAGAAAGTACAAGTCCGACTGTAGCAGTAAAGTCTTTAATACAGTGAAATGACAGAAGTGTGTTGTTAGTGCTGAGGAACTTAAATGTTCGATTGTTGGGGGACAGATGTGTTATTTCCTCTTTTAAAAACCTGCATAGTCATACAGTACAAAATCATAGCACAAGCTAAGCATTAGCCATGAATGGATGAGAACTAATGCACAATTCACAATTCAAACACAGCTCAGACGGCTAATTTAAAAATATGTCGTCCACTCCTTTTCCTGAGAAGTGGCTCCGTCACCACACCTAAGACAACATAAGGAGATAAGAGGTGAATAGGTTTCTAATGTTAAGCCGTTGCATTTTTAAAGTGGTCTAACAGCCTTGTCATGATTTATCTGTTTCCCGTGACTTTCTACTTCCCTCCAGTTTTGCATTAGAACAGACGGTTTATGGGGACAGCAGGGCAGGCAAGACGTCAGGGCCTTTTAAGAAGCCCTGTCTAAAGCTTTAATGGTCTGGAATAAACATGTTAGCCCCAGGATGTATGTGTCATGCTCTGACAAATTTAAAAATAAAAATCTGCTAAAATCTGGCAGCAATAGCAACAGTGTTACTGTAAATGAAGTTTCAATACAGACAACAAAGTAATACTTTACTTTACAACTTGGTTTAAATAATTTTGCCAAAATAAAGTAGAACCTAATCCTGATCTTCACTGGCAAAAAGCTGATTCAAAGCCATCTGTGATTATTGCATAGTCACATGCTCTCTGTGTGTGTGGGGACAAAGTTAGTGACCAGAAGAAAATGGGATGTTCCATTGCTTAAAAAGTCAGATATCTTTTGTTGGAGAGTGGATATTGGACTCAGCTTCAGCTCCAGATGGATGCTGACATTCATCTGTGTCTGTTGAATGTGTGAAGAGGTAACTATGGGCTGAAGCTTTAGCTGTAACAACCTAAATAGTGTGTTATTGTTGTTTTCAGCTTGTTCTGCTGCCCCCAAATGGCCAAAACAGAATAAAAAAAAGAATCCATAAATCCTTTCTGTAGCACTTTTAGTTCAGTACCAGGGAAGTATTGAGGTTGGATACAACAGTGGAACTGAAGTAAAATGTTTGTACAGCTGTGACCTCCAACCTGCATATCCAAACTTTAAACTGTTCTGATAATCCAGATTATTGCTATTCCGTTAAATGCATTCCATGAGATTTTAGCACTCTAAGACATAAATAGGCCTCATGACGACTCATTCCTAAAATATCTCTCAGCCTTTTGATTTGATCGCCATAAAAGACGAGCCACAGTACTACGAGGTGTTTGGTTGCATATTCAGTAGCGCCTTCGACTGTTTCATGCACAGATAAAAGGATCACACTGGCCTGCCTCCCTCTCACTGTCTGTCTGTTATTACTGAGTGTTGTAGGCACCCTGATGCTACCCACCAAGCAACAAAACCTTCTCAACATCTCATGTATTCTGTGCAAAACACCATCCTCTGGGCGGTGGCATCACCCTGCCCAAGTGTAAATGATCCACAACTCTAATTTGCAAGCGTGAAATATAACACATTTATTTTGATATCTGGTGTGCTTGTGGAATCCTTGCATTGACGCTCCATTCATATTTTGTATATATGTGGCTTTTAAAGAGGCTCGATGCAATGTTGTGGTTTTCTTAAGACATTTCAGCACCTTACCAAGAGCTATGGCTTTCCCAATGTCCCACATATACTCGGCATTGGTAAACTAGATGTGTGCAATAATAGGAAAAAAAAAAAGGTATTGTTCTCCCGGATGTTGTCCGTTCTTTGACACAAGCGTCTCATCTTTCATTCCTTTGGTTTTGAGCATGGGGGCTGGATCATCAAGTAGTTTGTTGCTAAAGCCATCAACCGATACAAAACCAGCACTGAGAGTGACCAGAGCACATCACTGGCAGGTCAGAGTGTCCATCAACTCACTACATGATACTCCTTGTGTAACCTGCAGTGTCAAAGTTCATGCACAATGGCAATAAAAAAAACTATTGGTTGTTTTGTCCACTTTTTAGTGTGTGTTCATCAGTGACGGGATAGTCTGAGCATTAACCCTGATGTCTCTGTACATGTTGACAGCTACTGCATCATACACCGACTCATCTTCATCTTTAAACAGACACACTCATGGTGTTTTGATGGAGCTAAACAAAATGTTTCAGTTCCTCCTATTAAAGGTTTAGTCAGATTACTAAGAAAAACTGCTCTCATTCTTAGATATTGTGTAGTAAATCCAATCTCTGGCACTCAAGTAGATGGTTAGAAATAAGAAATCCTTTAATGAGAAGCTTTATTCTTCTTAAAGCAGACAAAGCACCAGCATATTTGCCATCTTAGTTTTGTGTGTTAGCATGTTAATATTTGACAGTTAGTTCTAAACACAAGTACCGCTGAGGTTAGTGTCAGTCATTCTGCAGGTCTTTGATCATACATTTGGAAAATGAGAATTTTGGCCTGATGAGGGCATGTTGATACATGACACCAACCCTGCAGCTGTCACTGTAGCCTGAGGTTGTCTGAATGGTAAAAAACAGCCACCACATTCAGTTTTCAGCACAGGGAAACAATATGTGGCAGATTATTTAGTAAATTTCAACATAGAGATGTTGTCTCTTGTTTGAATAAAGATATCAGAAGAAGCACAGAGAATCCCTCTGGAAGGTTTGATTGGTTAATCGGGTTATCCAAGTGGGTTTGATAACTTCTACACAGTGTTTTAATGAACACAGCTGACAGAGAGCTGAGGGTTAGGGTTGATCTGAGTGAGTCTAGTTAAGTGGAGTTCGCCCTCCATTGGTCACAGTGTGAAACTGCTATTTTGTTCTCCACTCTGGAAATAACCTCAACGTTGAGAGATTAAGATGCTGAAGGTTTCTAAAATGCCAAATAGGAATTGTAGGATAATGTTTAAAATGTAGAAAGATATTTGATGGAGTGGAGCAGCTGAAAAGAGTCTTTGTTATGAATATTACATTCTGTAAAAATCATATATCCTTAAATGAGCTAAAATACGTACATACAGTATATTTGTTACTATCAGGACCTTAACTTTAAGCTGAAGGGGGAAAAAACTCCATTTTGAGCTGTTAAAATGCATTTAAAACAGAACAAGGATGTTTATAAAACATGCCTGACATTTGTGACATTTTCTCTTTAAGTCACCTCCACTTTCCTCTGCAGGCTGAACTGCTCTAAATGCCTCTGTATCCACAGTCTCTCCCAAACCTGTTTAAGTAGAAAAAATCGCAACAATCTGTGTATAATATCATATCTGCATATCTTTTACGATATGCAGGCTCGTGTTTTGGTAGACTTTCAATGATTCTGTTAGCAATTGGTGGTTCTATGTACTCTAGTGTATTTATTCATACTGCCTGTCTCTTTTAGTTTGTCCCAAGCATAAAGAGGCCTTTAGATACTAACATTTCATTTACTTCAGACACTGAAATGCTCTGGTGGCCTCTGTTCTGTACTGTAATTACTGGAGCTATTTTGATGCTAGTTACAATGGGATTGAAACAGTATTGAAAGCGAGTGATTAGTCATCCCTTTGGTCCAGTTGAAGTGCCAAAGACTGAACTCCATGAACATGTCTCCATGATCTGATAGCTGCCAACCAGCAGTCTGTAGTGTCTGGGTACTGCACTTATGATAAGTTAACTACAATGAAGCATAAAAAGAGAATAGTTGTGACACCCTCTGTCCTTAGATTAGACCCTCTAGAACCGAGTCAGGAAAAACTTCAAAAAAACCCTTTATGGGAAAAAGAAGAAACCTGAGGAAGAGCCACAGATGAGGGATCCCTCTCCCTGGGATGGACAGACGTGCAATAGATGCCACATGTACAGAGAACATCGTCATCAATCATATTATGGAGTTAAACATGGGTCATATGGGTACATACATACATGGGTAATAAGCTGTAGCTATACTGAGTTGGTTCATTGGTTTAGTCCATGTATGAAGATATCACAGGTAATGGAAATGAGTCTGTGAGTCCAGGTGCATCTCTAGATGTCCTCATATGGAGCTCTGGGCCACTCGACCTTCTCTCCACAACACAGACACAGATCATGTCCCCACCAGGCCAGTGAACCTCAGACAGATGGACCACAACCAGAATCAGTGAGGAACCTGCAAGACTGGAGAGAACAAAGAGGACCGGGGCTCCTTAAAACAAGTCAAAATGAGGCTCAGTAGTGTGTGTGGCCTCCACGTGCCTGTATGACCTCCCTACAACGCCTGGGCATGCTCCTGATGAGGTGGCGGATGGTCTCCTGAGGGATCTCCTCCCAGACCTGGACTAAAGCATCCACCAACTCCTGGACAGTCTGTGGTGCAACGTGGCGTTGGTGGATGGAGCGAGACATGATGTCCCAGATGTGCTCAATTGGATTCAGGTCTGGGGAACGGGCGGGCCAGTCCATAGCATCAATGCCTTCGTCTTGCAGGAACTGCTGACACACTCCAGCCACATGAGGTCTAGCATTGTCTTGCATTAGGAGGAACCCAGGGCCAACCGCACCAGCATATGGTCTCACAAGGGGTCTGAGGATCTCATCTCGGTACCTAATGGCAGTCAGGCTACCTTCTGGCGAGCACATGGAGGGCTGTGCAGCCCCCCAAAGAAATGCCACCCCACACCATTACTGACCCACTGCCAAACCGGTCATGCTGGAGGATGTTGCAGGCAGCAGAACGTTTCTCCACGGCGTCTCCAGACTCTGTCACGTCTGTCACATGTGCTCAGTGTGAACAAATGCCAAATAAATGCCAAACGTCCTGCACGGTGTTGGGCTGCTGTAAGCACAACCCCCACCTGTGGACGTCGGGCCCTCATACCACCCTCATGGAGTCTGTTTCTGACCGTTTGAGCAGACACATGCACATTTGTGGCCTGCTGGAGGTCATTTTGCAGGGACTCTGGCAGTGCTCCTCCTGTTCCTCCTTGCACAAAGGCGGAGGTAGCGGTCCTGCTGCTGGGTTGTTGCCCTCCTACGGCCTCCTCCACGTCTCCTGATGTACTGGCCTGTCTCCTGGTAGCGCCTCCATGCTCTGGACACTACGCTGACAGACACAGGCAAACCTTCTTGCCACAGCTCTCATTGATGTGCCATCCTGGATGAGCTGCACTACCTGAGCCACTTGTGTGGGTTGTAGACTCCGTCTCATGCTACCACTAGAGTGAAAGCACCGCCAGCATTCAAAAGTGACCAAAACATCAGCCAGAAAGCATAGGAACTGAGAAGTGGTCTGTGGTCACCACCTGCAGAACCACTCCTTTATTGGGGGTGTCTTGCTAATTGCCTATAATTTCCACCTGTTGTCTATTCCATTTGCACAACAGCATGTGAAATTGATTGTCAATCAGTGTTCGCTTCCTAAGTGGACAGTTTGATTTCACAGAAGTGTGATTGACTTGGAGTTACATTGTGTTGTTTAAGTGTTCCCTTTATTTTTTTGAGCAGTGTATATGTATATATTTTTTAATTTCTTCTTTTTTTTTTTAATCATTTTTTATCTTTTTATATACTTTAGTTTAGAGGTACACCTTTTATTCTAGGATGCTATATAAACATAATTAAATGAAAAAGGTTAAATCTAAATCTAAATCTTTGTTTCTAAAACCTGCTGACACATCCTGCAGGAACATGTGGAATAATGCATCATCTGACCTGTAGGAGTGTGATCATCCAGCAGATGGTGGTAGACGACCACAGTACAGCTGGAGCACCGTTCCTTCTGATGAAACTAACATTTATTCACAGTTCTTTGTGAAACCTGTAAATGGATGAAATAGCTGTGTTTGTCTCCTATTAAGACCTGTCCAAACCCCTACCTGTCTGCCAGATTCAGTGCTTTATAATAAAACATAATACAATGTAATTCACAGTTTGGCATTAAAAAGGAACATGAAATAGAAACATTTCCTTGCTTGACAGGATAAATGTTACTCTAAAATGCAGATTCTCTAACAAGAAAACCATTGTTGGCCCTGTTTCCCTGCTAATCGGCTTTGTCACAAACTCGATTCTCTGTGCTAATCTCAACCTCCCAGCACATCCTAACTGGGCACATAGAACAAAGGTAAGACTCTTTTAAAATCAAATTATGGAGCAAAAAGCCTCTTGTAATCCTCAGTTTTCTAGCCTTCTTAGCATTGCTGCTGTTTCTCCATTCAGACGCAGCCTCATGCGAAATGCTAATCCTTTTTTTATCAAAGAGGAAAAGATAATGGAACAATCTGAATGTGCACCCCGGCCGCTCAGACACACGTGTGACGTGACTGTACAAAGACATTCAGAGTTCACCGTGCTGTCACACAGGTTGCTTTGCCCTTCACTCTGAATTCTTGCCCTGGCCAATCAAGGCCATAAATTAGTGGGTAGTTAGTGAGAGTTGTCCCCAATCAGAGCCCTCTCATCTAGCCAATCTGTCCTGCTGACATCAAGGCAGATCTCGGAGGTTAAACGCACATGCACACACACACACACACACACACACACTCCTCCAGCTCCTCCGACTGCACCGGAAAAGGAGACTCTTTGTGTTGTTGTTACCCGCTGGTTTTATTCACATGATAATGAAATCACAGATTAAACACCTGAGATGAACAAACTTTGGTAGGAGCAGAAATAGTTTTAAAGTTGAAGATGTCAACAGAAAAGCTTTTTTCCCCCCAGAACATGCATATTTGATTTATACATGTCACAGCTTATGACATAAACCCCATAATCCTTCATATTCAGTGCTGAGGTGGCACAGGGTGGACATTTTAACCACATATCCATCATTTTAAGATATCTAATACAAGTTTTCTGTATGATTGCTGGAAGGTTGTCCTTTCCTTTAAAGTACACTCAGCACTTGCTGCTCATTTATCTCATGTGAGAGCAGAATATCAGAGCTTGAAACTGGATATTGTCACAATAAATATGCAAAAACTAATATCACAGCAATTTATCACATTTTTTGTGCAGATTTTCCTCCCTAACACAAATATATTGTGTTTTATATGTTGTACTTTAGTTAATCAAAAAGTATTTGAGCTACTCAGCAATAGATCCACTGTTGCATTTACACACTGTTATGTTAGCCTGGACGCAGACAACCTGTAATGTAACAGCTAACACAGTGAACATCTAACAAATGTCAGCTATGACGGCTGTGTGTGCTGCTGCACACATTAATAGCACACACATCAACATAAATTAGATCAAAGGAGAACAACAAATAGAGAAAAAAGCCATGCCAGAAGGAGATAAACTCAATACTCTCTTTGCTGTAGATAGGATTTAAAACTAATTAAATTTAAAATATAAAAAAGTCCAGTGTGTAGATGTAACTAAGCAGTCAGATATTGTACTTACATACAAATCTAAGATTCTCTTTTCATGTCACTTTATACTTCCACTACAGTTCAGAAGGAATATGATCATTTAGTCCAGTTTACACATGATGTTTTGCAGACAGTTAAATATGAACTGCTTATAAAACATGATGCATTGTTACAAATGAAACTGCTGTACAAGTGCAGCTGAAATTAATTGATCGCTGCTGTAATAATCATTTAAGAAGATAGTCCAAAATAGAAATAATCTGTAGTTGCGGCTCTCTAACACAAACACACAAAAGTTCAAAATTTGCTCAAGTAAAATGCTGCTTAGACATTAATGCATAAGTAATAATAATAATAATAATAATAATATAAAAAATCACATATAATATCCCAACTGCCTTTTTTTTCTTACTTCAGTGCATTTTCCTGATTTTACTTACATAGTTTAACTTAAGTAAGACTTTAAATGCAGGACTTTACATTACAAAAGTATTTTCTGGTTTTATGTAAATGTCAAATAATTTACCCTGAAAATCAACATCTGCTTATAAATATAGCTCAACTCAACTCAACTGTATTTGACTAAACTTTAATTTCCTATAACTAGAGCCAGATTAAATAGTCCCCTCCAGCAAAGTGCCTTGAAAGTTATTAGCAAATTATGGCTCTGTAATATAAAGCATTACCACTTTACTTTCCCAAATAATCTGCATGCTGTTTGAGAGCCCTCTCCATGCTGCCAGGGAAATTCAGTCATTTATTTCATTCATTTATTTAGTCATATCTCTTGGTTGTTGAAATCCCCAAATACAGAGCACATGACCTCAGTTTCCTCAGCTGTGGCACTGATTTCTGCTCAGTTCAGCTCTGAGTATATTTGGGGTTTATTCACATACAGTTCAGAACATCTGCAGCTTCTTCTACAGGAAGTCAGCTTCAAAGCAGTTCGGCCCACAGGAAATGTTTGTCCAATTAAAATTTGTTCATTTGCTCTTAAACAGAGCATGGTTTCTGCATGGCACCATATGGAAGCCCCGCCAGACAGACATGGACATACTATAAAGTTTCATCCCCTTCCTATTTAAATGAGTTTATTCCCTATGTGGCCGCAGCTCTGTGAACTGAGTCTAATGTGTCAAATCTGTCAAATATTCAGTACAATGCTGAAGGAGGCTTTTGTGAAAGTGGAGGAGCTGGCGGCCAGCTAGTCATCTCTGGAGACGGTGGCCGGCAGAGTGGACGGACTGTCAGATTCAGCTCTTTTGTGTGTCTGTCTCATCTCGCGGGTCCATTGTGAAGGCTGGACAAGCTGATCCCACCTCGAGAATCCAGCCGTCCTCCCTGCGTTGTATGCATGTCAGCCATCCCCTTTTCCCTGGGCGGGATTTCATTGTGCCCCCCACCCCCTCCCCCTTTTCAAATCAGACGCCTTGAATGCTACACTGATCAAGGGAAAATAATCAACTGCCCTTTTGTTTTAGCAGCCGTTTCGACAGGAGAAAATAAACTTATGGTAATGAAGCCTTATCGTGTGCGGTTCAGACGGTGGGTGTGATGTGATTTGCCTTCCAGTGATGAGGAGCCGTCCACCCGAGGATCCCTGCTGCGAGCGCTGAGGCCTGCAGCCAGCTGACGGAGCTCCAGCACATTCTAATGCTCAAGTGCTGCTGCTGCTGCTTCTTCCACCATTTTCAGACCCATCACGGCTCCTACCTACAGCACCTGCCGCCTAAAAATACAAACTGCAGGGATGTAGAGAGAACACACGTTACAGTCATCAGTGTGTTAGAACATTTTTAATTTTACAAATATACAAAACATAACACCCCACACTGTTGTGATTACTTAAACATTTTAGATTTTATTTATTCACTATTATGGATGAATGGATGTGCGATGGATGGACTTTCTGACAAAGGTATAGGTTTGATATCAGAAGTCCGGAGAACAGAATGACATAAACAAATAAAAATGTATCTATTTACCACTAAGATTAAATCAGTTCAATTATTAATTGTAGTTCCCAATTGGAAAAATAGAAATGCCATGTAAACATCTAAAGATCTGCTATAATACCAAACAATCTTAAAATAATCTTTACTTGTCCCTTCCATCAGTGGAAATGATGTTCTTGCTTTCTGATTTGATTGATTTGAGTCTTACAATATTGGAATTTGCTTATAAAATACTCCTCAACTGTACATTTTTAATTGTGCAGCATAAACTTATCCCAGGTGGTGAAAACATTATATAGTAACCTTTGTCCTGTTTCAGTTTCCTGCGGGGTGCTGAGGCGGTTTAAATGCTCTTCAATCCTCTGTACAGTACTAAGTTGCAAAACACTATTTTTGACATAAGAATGTTTAAAAACACACAGTCACTAAATGCCATACTGGGAAGTATCTCTGCCAGCAGACAGGAGGTGAATTCGTTTAGCAGAATTTTAAATGATATAGTCTTTAAAGTTCTGACGTTGCATTTGAATTTGTATTTATATTTGCATTGAATTTGTATTTCATATTCCGAATTTGTATGTAAGATTGGTCAGAACGGTGACACCATATGTAAGTCACTTAGGTCAGCCATGAAAAAACATAAGCTTTTTACTGCTGAAGAAGTATTACTGAATTCTTTTAATTAATTAATTTATTTAATTAATTATTTCAAGATGTAGAAGAGCTAATGATGAAGACAATGAAACAATCAAGGTCAATGCTGAGTGACAAGGAAAGCTAAAAATCTTGTTCTAAGGTTAAAGTTGCATTCTAACACACAGTTAGCATGAATGATGGAATGTAACTAAATATTATATTATTATTTTAGTATTTACATTTTATGCAATCTTACACTTACACTCCACTCCATCTCAGAGGGCATTAATGTACTTTTTCTCTACATTTGTCTGACAGCTTTAGCTAGTTTCCAGATGGCAGTTGTTCATCCCCTTCCTGACCACTGAAACCACACATATCCAGATGTGTTGATGTTGAATGTTTGTAATAGACTGAAGTATTTCTTTATGTCAGATATAACAGAAACACACTGACAGGGAACACTTTACTGTACTACAAGTACATTTTGATGAGGAAACTTGCATACTTTTACCTAAGTAAGGTTTTGAATTGTCAGCTTCTCTTCTGTAGTCTATTTTTGATGGGTTATTTGCCAGTCGGTTATTTTGCTCAGATTAATGTTGTTAATTGATATTCAATTGAACTAATATTATATTGATAAATATTTGTTATCACAGTGGATTCTGTTGCTTATTTTAACTAACTCATTTGGCAAAATGGCTACACAATTGGTTATTTGTGGATATGATAAGAATATTTTTGTATGATATTTCATATTAGATTAATGGAATACTGAGGGATCCCTCATCTGTGGCTCTTCCATCAGGTTTCTTCTTTTACCCTATAAAGGCTTTTTTGAAGTTTTTCCTGACTCAGTTCAAGGGTCTAAGGACAGAGGGTGTCACAACTGTACAGATTGTAAAGCCCTCCAGAGGCAAACAATGTTTGTGATTTTGGGCTTTAAATAAATTGAATTTATTTTTTAACACAGTAATGTACATTTGATGGTGTTTTAGAGGTTTTATGTTTTATTTTCATCAAATACATATTTTTTTCAAATTGTATGAGAGATAAAATGTCCAAAAAGCCAAATGTGACATTCTTCCAAATAAAAAAAGATATAAAAAATATATTTTCTTTCAATTATTTAAAAATAATGCCCATTAAATGCACTGTCATCAACATGTTTATCAAGTTTTAATATTAAATACTGAAGTTAATATACAAAGTCAGAACAAAGTATGGTCCCTCTTTGTTTTGGCTCTCCTGTAAACTTGGTCAAATGTCACTTAAAACCCTTGCAATAATTAAAAAACTTAGATGTAAAGTCAAGTAAAATGTGTGGTTGCACTTCTTGAAATTCAGTGTCAAAAATCTGATATTTTTTGAAACTGAAGTTCTAAGACTAAATGTACAATGTTTAAGGTTAAGTCTGGTGATACTGTATATTTATCTTTAGATATTTTGTGCATATCAAAGCCTGATATACCTTCTCTTTGTGCCACAGTGCTCCAAAAACTCAACAAAACACATCGTCCTTCATTTCAAAAACACATTTGCTGTGTCTAAGTTCAGACACTTCTATGTAGTATACCATGTAAACTAGATGTCTAAAAAACACCAAAACATTTGACCTCTTCTTTTAATGGCAAATTGTAACTGTGTGGACCTCTTACACCTCACCTATGTAAGATGCTGACCACTGAGGGTGAAAAGTAACCAGCATGCCACACTCTTTATAACTTTTATATACTGCATTTGCCATAATTGTCAGTGTGAATGCACTTATGTATTCAAAGTAACACGTCTGCATACAGAAGAACACGGGACACAGCGACACACTGTAGTCTGATGTAAACACATGAAGCCTCCATTCCTCTCAGTAGATGAAAAATAGAGGCAGATAAAAAGATCTGATCTGTGTGAAGTGATGAGGAGGCCGTAACCTTCCTCAGATTAATACAAACAAACAGAAATGTCACATTTCCACAGTCTGACTATATTCTTTTACATCATCTTGTTGTGTCCTTTTCTTCTGCAATAGTTTAATTGCACCCAGATGGAGAATCGGGGGGCCCTCAGTTGTTTATGTCGATGTGCCCAACTCCTAAAACTTGTTCAACAGTGGATGGAAACAGCCATTAATTACAGATTTTCTGAAAAACTAGTTAAAATCTGTGCTATGAGTGGATGGAAACTTGACTACTGGAAAGATGCAACATAGATTTGTGATAAAAATTGATATCAAATACACAGTTAACACCAAACACCATCTTGTCATAATATCAGCTCTCAATAAGCAATGAAATATTTAAAGCCTCTCTATCTTTTGAAAATGTGTTCCAACTCATCCAAAAAGATGAATCTTCTTGTTCGGGTGGTTTTAATGCCAACTTTTTTTTTGGCCTGATAATGATCCAGCTTGGACAGAAATATTTAAATGTCTATTTGAATGATATTTGTGCATTGGAGTCAGTTTGTTACTTTCTTCATTAACTCCACTATCAGTGGTCAGTCTAATGCCAAATTATGTGAAATCTGTTAAACTAGGGTAACTAACATGTAGGACGATGCTGTGTTGGAAACTGATTTTAATTCATCTCCAGCAGCACAGCCAGAAGTAGATAAACACAGATTTTATATTCTCTCTCACTCCACTGGCTGTGTGTGCCGTGTGAAAGGGCCAGTGTTGGTTGCAGCCCTGAGTCACTCTTTGGAGGGGCGTGTTTGAGCGAGAGAGTGGGGTGACGACCCTGAGAACCGCCTCATTTAAATGAAGCGGCGACACAATGTGAGATTACACTCCGGGGTGTGTGTAGAACATGCTCCGCTCATACAGAGCCAAACCAGCCGAGAAGATAAAGATGAAAAAATGCAGGAAAATTACAGCGCACCTTGGTGCTATCACCCCAAAGCAGAGCTGGAGGTGAGAGATAGAACTGTACTAAAAATGCTGGGCAAAGAAGAACGACCTTTCACAATATTATACGCAGGCAGCAAGCTGAGCATCAGTATCTGTCCTCGGCACCGCGCTCCGCTTAAATGGCTGTTTTTCCTCAGTGTCAGCCTGGTGAGTTTTGCTGTAAAGACACCAAACAAAAATCAGCATCAGCTCAGCTCCCTTGAATATCATTAAAGTCATCATGTTGGGAAATGGAGATTTCCTTTTTTTCTCTCCAATGGACTTAAGGCCTGAATAACATATACTTGCATCAGCTGCATGAATCAGACAATGCATTTCACTCAAGTTACCACATACACTCTCAACCCAATCAGCTCCTTCTTTATATTGAGCAAAGATGTTCTTTTTTTAGGCTGAACATTACTCCTGTCTACTTTCCCACTGCAAGCTTTAAGCCCATAATAACTGAGTTCATTCGAGGCAGCAGAAACAAGTTGTGACCACAACACTGACATTTCATTGCTTGGGTTATTTTAAGAAATGGATTTTAAAATGATTTATTGAGGGGCTGATTTGTGGTGAAAACTCCTCCTCGCAGTGGACTTCCATGTAGTTAACAAGCAACAACAGTGAGCTGCCCCAAGCAAATCAGGTTTTTCTTCAAGTAATAATATTTCAAAGAAATTTCAGATAAACGCTACCAATACTACTGTTACCAAGGACACAGTAAAAACAACAGCGCTGAAGAAAAACTGGCCACTCCTTAAAACAATCTCTGTTTAACTTACCTCTTTGACATGTGCAAGGATTTTGTTCTGACTCTTCATTTCTGGACATTTCAGTGGTTTCCAAGCAAAACTAAAAGCAGAGTGTCCATGTCCCTATATGTCCACTGCTGTGACCGAGCATTAGACCTCATCAGGCAAGAGGAAGTGAGAGAAATGAGACTCATTTAGGACTAAATGTTGTTCAAGGACTTTCTGTTGCAATCCGGGAATCATGTCAAATTGTTTTCCAGTCTCTTTATGGCTTGGCAAAGGATGGTGTGCATCATCCTGGGGCTGCACCTGAGTTGATCGTCTGCACTGCTGCCATTTCACGAATCACTGCTGAATAGGTCTAGAAGAGGTGGACCTTTCTAGTCGCCTCCGTTTGCACTGCTAAATTTATGCAAATGATTCACAGCTTTTTTGACTTTTCTCCTCATGACTCTGGTTGAAGTTTCAAATGTCAACATTGGAGTCAACATAAAGGAAAAGGTGGAGGGGACAAACAGCAGCTATGACTGAGAGGAGAGCTTCTACCCTGAACTCACTAAGAGACTATTTCACTTTATTATTCAAAGTTATAGTTACTTTTCATAATTAATGATGCTACGATGCTTTAACACTATCATGCAACAGTAAAAATAAAACAAAGAAACCCCATAAAACCCAATTGATCAGAACCAAATCCATTTGGTCTGTTGAGAGCCAAGGATGTTGTTTGGTGCAGCAAGCATGAGTTTCAGTGTTGGCAGACAGACAGCCTGAACAGCAGCACTGTTAACAGGCTAACTTTACTGGATTCCTACAGAGTAGTAAATATCAATTTTGTCTCTGCTGTACTGGTCATCTAGGACACTGGGATGTGACTTAACACATTAGCCAATGACGACGCACCCCTGAAAAACCTGCCCACTCAAGACGTTTATCAGACCTGCAAAGAAAAAGTCAGGCAGTGCAAATGAGAGAGCTGGCTGTGAAACCACGACGCCAACAGTGGGGCAAAAATCTGATCCGTGAGAGAGACGCAGAGGGAACTGTAGGTGAAAGAAATGTGCTCAAAAAAGTCAAAGGCTGATAATTTATGTCGATTACACATTTGTTTGCAAGTTACATTTTTGAGATGACATCTGAGTGAGTTTAATTCTCCCCTTAAAATTCTTATTTTTGTTTGATACAGTAGAAGTTTTGTTTGATGATAATGATACAAATCTGATCCCATACTGTATGAGCTGAACTGTAGCTGTGTACAAACAGGACAGCGCAGTGTAAGACTTACATCACTCCAATCAGCCGAGGACGAGAGTCTCTGCTAATCAGTTAATACAATAATAGCTCCTGGCTGCACCTGGATCAGTGATCAAACAGCAGCATGGTGGAAACTGTCAGTGTTCCACTAATTCAGTGATGAATTGGAGCAATTGTGTATTTTATGGTGGCTGAAATGAGCACTGTGGTTGGAGAGGAGCACAGAGAGGAACAAACTGCTCATAAACAAGCCTTCAGTGACAGATCAGCCAATTCATGGAAATATAGGAACGCCATTACTTCCACTTGTAAAACCACCGGTGACCTTTAAATATGTGCAGAGCTGGAGATACGGGCGCTGCCTCTGGAAGATTATTATAGATTCCTCAGCTTTCTTTTTTCTACGAGCTGCTTTATCTGCAGCAGTGAAAAAGTTCGGCACTTCAGAGGGCATTTTCTAGTATCTGTCATTTTTAACACTGCACCCCACCCTCTGAACAGAGGGAGGGTGGAGGTCAACCATGAGAGAGCTCAGGAGAACATATTTGAGCAGTTAGACATAAATCACATGTTGTTTCTGAAATCCTTTTAACCTTATCAAAAGATGAAATATGATTTGGAGTCGACACTGTGTTTAATGATGGAGGTTAGAGATTAACCTGTTGAAAAATAGATATTTGTTTAAAGAGGGTACCACACGCAAAATAAATTAAGCACTCTGTGCTCAGTGCTGTTTCTGTGACTTCTGCATCTTGGTTTTGTTACCAGTGTAACAAAACAAGCAGAGTGACAGGCCTTAATGACTGTTATATGGGCTTTAACATTCATAGTTTCCAGGAGATGAACACAAATGATTTTAGTGAATTTCCCTTAGTGCTCTCATCATCTGAACCAACTGAAAATATTTTTTTGCTACAGTATCAGTGCTATATATTTTCTCAGCAAATGAGCATCTAAATCTTTTTTCGCTTTCATGATGGCATCACCTGTGCATCTGTGCATCCAGCATTTGGAAACCAGTGGAGACCGGGGTTGATCCACTACAGGAAATGACTCACAAGGAAGCTGCTATAATGCCTATTTCACAATCTTCTGCATGGTGCAGACCACTTCTATGACTACTGGCATTTGTTTAGACCCCAGGACATTAAAATCAGATGGGGGGTCCCTGCAGTAGCAGCACAGTCTCCTCTGTGTCAAAATGACTCAACTTTAAAATAGCATATAGTTCATACTCCAATGTCCAATTCTGCATGCAGGTGATATGCCCCTACCCTCGACGTTCATTTAAGTACAAATTAAGTACACTAATTTCATCAGTTAAATTACGTTACATGTGTGAGGTTAGTTAAAATATGTTCATGATGCAACACAGGTTCTTTAAAAGGTAAACCATAAGGTGTGGCCAGGCCAGCTGCTGTGTCTAAAAGGAATATCCACATACCCTGACAGCAGGAGGATCATCCCCTGTACATAAAGAATATGTAACAGAGTGGATATGATATGAACACAGTAACATGTTATATCTAGAAACACACTTGTTTTCACTGGCATTTTATTAGCCTATTCTAATATTTATTAGTCTCTGCTGGTTATGTAAGGGAACCCTTTAACCTAAACATAAACACCAAACATTTTTTTTAACTTTACTTTTATCTTTAAATATGTACAAAATCATAGCAAACAACTCTGTGTCAGTATTTGGCTTCCAAACCCTGTGTGTCCAACCTGAGTGAAAACACGCCATTTTAGACATTAAGCAGATTGGTGAACTTCCTTGTGTGTAACATTAGACTAGAGCATCTGAAAACAGCCATAAGTCAAAAACAGACTGGTATACAAGCGTTGAGGGGTTTCAGACTGATGTGGACCCCCGTCTCCTCAAGAGCCAATCAGGAGGTCTATTTTTAGAGGTGAGCGCAGCGCAGTTCGGGCAGCAGATGGTATTTGAGAGGGAGTGGGGTGCAATTTACAGTAAACAGATTTTTTATCCTTGGCAGGTCATGGAGAGAGCTACAACAGTATGGCGATTTAATAAGACTGCTCAAACAAACGCTGGCAGGACAAGACTTAAGTGAGAGAGAGTAACCTCAGAGTGACTCTGAAACAAGCCCCGAAGCCACCAACTTGTTTACTCTGGTAAATTGTGCATATTTGGATGCACAGGCTGGATGAAAAACTCAGCCTCAGCCTCTTGTATTTCCAAAGAGCAAAGAATCCAGTCTTAAGTATGATTCAGTTGGATGTGCACACACTGTACATCCATGGAGTTCATTCATGCTCGGGTCTTCATGGCTGACTTTAACATCCCTACAGCTGTTCCTCTCCCTCCATCCTGTCAGCAGTGGACCACACTGACAGGCTGATATTTTTTATTAACCCTCAGCCACACCCTAAGTCTGGTCCCTCAGAACCAGTAAATCAGTGTAACCCCGCTGAGCTGGGTTTGGTTGCTTGTTAATGAACAGCAAAGTGTTTGGACAACAATGTTTTTTAGCCCCACACGGGAGAGAAAGGCTCCTGAGGGAGTTTATTATGTGTGCCATGCTGTAAGTGATGTGTGTGCCCTTGGAGGATTGAGAAGAATGGATAACACAGGAGATTCTCCATCATCTTATTCATTCCTTTGTGGTCTGTAGCTGTATATGGGCTGATAATTTTCAGAGGGGAGACAATTCTCAGCTGGTGGGTGATGTCTGTATGAATTACACCTTCATAAAATTGTAATAGGAAGGACTCAGCAGCTGAGGTGGTATTTACCTTTTTATGTGGCTGTTTTATTAGAGCCTCTTTCCGGGTGTCTTTCCGTCTCGGGTTGGCTCGCCCACATATACTACAAACACAGAGGGAAACCACGCGGGTGTGGTCTTTCTGATGCTGCCAGAGGCAAAATACAAATGCAGCCATGACTGGGCCTCACACCTGCCAGAATCCTTTTTAACCATGGTCAAAAACACATATAAAAATATTTTACATTAACTCCACACAGTAAATCAGTTATTACACATACAAAAGAAGTGTATTTTTACACAATGGTTATATAATTAAATTCATCAGTCATTAAGATGAAGATACACTGAGGGAGTATGTGTGTGTGTGAGACAGTTTACTGCTGATACATGCTCTTTTAAAAAGTTGGGTTTTTTGACAGTGAATTTACAGGCATGATTAAACATGTTCCATTGAAAATAAGAATGATCTAATTCCCCCCCCCCCACACGTAAACAAAATCAAAAATAAAACTAGAAATGAAATGAAACATGTTTCTTCAAAGACATAGCACATAGAAACATATTTTCAGAAACCTCCACTTGCAGTTTAAAAAAAACACACTTTTGACAACTTAGTTAATTTATAAGTGATTGACAGAAAATGGCCCATTAATAACACGAGTGGCATATGTTTTTTAAACCTCACAGGAACCAATTTTGAATGCACTTTGTAGTTTAGTTTATTCTCCATCATATTGGGTATAATTATTATTAAATATATGTGAGTTATCTTATTCATAAAATAGGTGTAAAATAATAAGAATAAAAAAAGTAATAAATAATAATGTTAAGGATAGTTATTCCTGAATAATAAGTATAGTATTAATTTGTAGGGTCTTTTACTGGTTGAGGTATTTTGTAATAAATAAACATATTTGAGGTACTGTATATGTTATCAACATGGCTGATAATTTTCAGAGGTTTTCCTAAAAAAAAAAAAAAGGAGACAATTCTCGGTTAAGGAATTAAATACTTTTTTAAAAATCAACATAAAACAATCTAAATGAAAAAAGAATCTTAATATAATTTTAAACAAAATTTAAAATGGTGGGTGATGTCTGTAAATTCCAAAACATTATATGAATTACACCTTCCATAAAATTGTAATAGGAAGGACAATCAGCAGCTTGTAATCTGTGCAGCCTTGCAGGGTATTTACCTTTTTATGAAATGGTAATACTGTAACAAAACAATTTTGAAATTTGACATAATGTGCAATAAAAACATAGCCTCTTTAGTCGTTGTTTATGTTTTGTCTGTTCCGTCTCGAACCTTTGTTTGCTTGATCTGCATGTTCATAGGCCCACATATACTACAAATGCACAGAGCCACATTACCTAGTGGGCATTGCGATCACCTATATTTGCATGACAGATCCCTTTTAAAGTAATTCCAACACGTTTTAAAAGAGTTTTGTAATAAAATTGTATTTTTAATTATTGAGCTCACATTTGCTGAGCTATTGGAATTACTGTAATACCACCTGATGCTGCGTCCTTAAGAAAAACTTCTGCTTGCCACAATGCAATAAAAATGTTTTCACAAAAAATTTCATTGTGAATCTGGAGGTTGCACCGAGTCCGACTAATTTTGAAGTTCAGAGTCTTCCTGATTGGATAGCGGGGAAGCTGCTGACGTCATTAACGAGCGAGCCAGAGCGAGCAGTCTTCAGAGGGAGAGCACAGGAGCAACTTTTTAAAGTTTTTCCACACAGACAAATCTGCGATTTTACACACAGGGGGTTTTTAGTGGTCTGTGGCATGTTTTTTGTTCAATCTATGGAAAGCTCAATTTGTACGGTAAGTTTCAAATGTACAAATTTTTTTCTTTGTGGAGACCAAGCGAAAATGCGTGCTGAACACATGTTAAATAAGCTAGTACCAGCTGCACATGTATTTAAGCAGATCAAGGTGTGTGATAACTTAGTTCACTGAAAAGCACAGGCAAAACAGAACTTAAAATACAGCCTTTAATGTTGTTTTTTAAACCTCACAGGAACCAATTTTGTCACTTTGTAGTTTGTTTATTTGTCATATGATCATATTGGGTATAATTATTATTAAAATAGAAATTGTTAGTTTCTTTAATTGTGCACATAAAATAGGTGTAAAATAATAAGAATAAAAAAAGTAATAAATAATAATGTTAAGAGTTATGTTATGTACTCTGAATAATAAGTATAGTATTAATAGTTCAGGACAGCTTAGGCGGTGTTCTCATTTAGGATCCTTCATAGAAGCTCCTCCTAAGACTCTCATGCTCACCCACTGCATTTTATTGTATTATAGAAATCATTTATTCAATGGAATTGTAATAAATAAACATATTTGCATGTAAAACCAAAGTGTTCAAATCTGTGTTAAAGAGCCAACTGTACTCAACATGGTAACCTGCATACATTTTGCAGGTTACGTTTGTTTTCAAATCTAAAAAAAAAAAAAAGTAATTAAAAATGAAGAATTAAATACTTTTTTAAAAATCAACATACAATCTAAATGAAAAAAGAATCTTAATATAATTTTAAATCAAAATTTAAAATAGAAAGAAAAGAGCTCCAACTGCACTGTAAACCTGCACCTCAATGACCTGAAATTTACATAAAAAACATGTAAAATCCCCAGAAAAGTAAATTGTAAATTCCAAAACATATATTTTTTGTTTAAATCACAGTGAACCTTTGTAAACTAATAAACAGAATGTTTTTGTAATATTTACAACAACAATATATTCTTATAATCAAATTTATTTGTTAAAACTACAAAATGCAGTTTCATTATGCCCGTAATACTCATAACAAAACATTTTGCAACACACTGGTAGAACAAAGTTTGCCATTCAGTTGTTTAAAGCCATCATTACCTACATATTGGATCACCTATATTTGCATGACAGATCCCTTTTAAAGTAATTCACATATATGGTTTTAAAAGAGTTTTGTAATAAAATTGTATTTTTAATTATTGTGTTACAGTCAGAATCTGAATTACTTGAATTACCAAAAACATGTCTTTACTAAAAAAATTTGTCATCAAAAATTTACTTCTCACATGTGTAATTTTGAAATAAAGCATGCTCCCCATATATTTTTGACAAATGGTATTGATGACATTACAGGATGTTAAAAACTCGCACCGAAAATGCCAGCCCCCAAATTGTCATTGCTATACAGATGTCAGAATAAGCACACATGAAGCCATGCCAACAGCTAGTGCACAGTGATATGAATCCAGAGAAAAGTCAGTGCATTATAGCTGAAACATGTGTCTTTTTTTTAAACTGCAAGGACAGCTGCTTAACATTCATGTGCCTGCACCTCTCACTATCAAACTATTGTTGCCAAGGATGCGTGCTGAACACAGTAGGTCAAGCCTCCACTGCCACCAAAGTAAAGTTCTTTCCGTCTAAAGTCAAATTTTGGCTCATGAACCTAGGCCCAGTACTACATGAAGCATACAAATCTGTGCCAGAGACTGCATTAAAGATTCAGATACAGTTGTTCTCTGCTTATTAGTCATCACAGGTGACATGAATAAGACACAAACTTACTACCATGAACATCAGACATTCGCAAAAATTTTGAAATACACATTAAAGGAATCCTACCATAAGAAATGCAAAAAGTGCCAGATGTTGGGATTTGTTCTCTGCCTGTCATGGATGAAAACATGACACAAAAATTTGCTTACTACATACCAGTGGCAGAAACTCTGAAGAACTTTTTAAGTCACATTTATGGAGGAATATGCAGTCACAACAGTTTGGAGATCCTGATGTAGAGGTTTTTACGGATTTATATGACGGACAAAATTTCAAATGTCACCAGTTCTTTAATGAAAACCCTGAAAGCCTTAAACTGATTTTGTACCAAGATTCTTTTGAAATTGTGAATCCCCTGGGTTCTGCTAAAAAGACACACAAAGTTCTTGCAGTCTATCTTTCATTAGCAAATTTACCCATTCATTTGCGTTCAAATACTGATAATATGTTTTTAGTCTTGTTGTGTCTTGAGAATGACCTTAAGCGTTTTGGAATAGCCAAAGTTTTCTCAGAGTTGTTGGCAGATCTGAAATCCTTGGAGACAGATGGAATAAATGTAGATGGAGAAACAGTAAAAGGGGGTCTTTACTGCATTGCTGGGGATAACTTGGGCTCTCATTTCATAGGTGGGTTTACAGAGAACTTCAGCCGCTCTCAATATTTTTGCAGGTACTGTGAAATCACAAGAAGTGAGTTTGAGGCGGATCCGAATGCCTGTGGTCCTCCACGCACCACAGAGACGTATGACGCAGCTGTTGCTGATCTCCAGGCTGATAACATCCAAAACGTTAGAGGAATAAAGGTAAACTCTATCTTTAATACCCTTGAGTCTTTTCACGTATCCCAGCCTGGTCTCCCTCTATGTTTAGGTCATGACCTCTTTGAAGGAGTCTTGTCATATGATCTAGCACTGTACCTGAAGAACTTTATAAAAAAGAAAAAATGGTTCACATACTCACTCGCTCTTAAACAGGCGCATCAAGCAGTTTAAGTATAAAGGATCTGAAGCACTCACAAAGCCATGTGCTGTCATGTGCTGTCAACCCTGACGGAGCCAAGTTATCAGGGCAAGCCATTCAAAACATTCAAAACTGGAACCTTTTGAGATTGCTACCAGTTTTGATTGGTGACAAAGTGCAAAA
The DNA here is from genome assembly GCA_023238725.1 of Scortum barcoo. Taxonomy (NCBI): domain Eukaryota; kingdom Metazoa; phylum Chordata; class Actinopteri; order Centrarchiformes; family Terapontidae; genus Scortum; species Scortum barcoo. The sequence continues at coordinate 1,706,294 of CM041548.1, read as the reverse complement.
CCATGAGGATGAAGTATGGCAATTAGCTCTCCAGCTAAAAGACATTGTCGATCTTATTTGTGCTCAGAAGATTTCCTTGTCCCAGATAGCATATCTTGACATTTTAATCCAAGAATATTTGGAGTTGAGAAAGATGTTGTTTCCTGAAATTCAACTAAAACCCAAGCACCACTTTTTGCGCCATTATTCAGCACTGTTGTTGAAATTTGGTCCATTGATGAGGTTATGGACGCTTAGGTTTGAAAGTAAACACAGTTATTTTAAAAGATGTGCTAGACACTTGAAAAACTTCAAAAACATTTGTCAAACTTTGTCAGAGCGTCATCAGATGTATCAGGCATATCTTTTAGCTGGGCAAGAATGCAGTAAACTACTGCAAGTGAAGGACAGCTGTGCGTTTTATCCCAACCTCTACAGTGACACGATTAAACATACAGTTAAGGAGTTAGCCTTTTCAGAAAGGAATACAACAGTTACAACAGACATTCAGTACAAGGGCACTGCATATAAAAAAGGACAGTTTCTTGTGTACAGTAATGATGAGTATATGGAGTTTGGTGAACTTCTACTTATCTTAAAAATTCAAAATGACACATCTGTGTATGTTCTGATGGATATTCACAAAGGCATCTTCCTCTCAGAATACCATCTGTATTCTGTGACAAAGGACAGTCTTGGGTTACAGTGTGTTAACATTAATGACTTGCCCGATTTCTATCCTTTGGTATCATACATTCTCGATGGATACCAAGTCATTCCACTGAAACACAGTATTGTGGCAAAATAAAGTCCAATTGAAGCTCACTTACTTCTCATTGTAAATAGTTCGACATTAAGTGTTACCTAATGCATATCCCTGCTCTGTTAAGTGTATGTACTGTATATTTTTTCTGTTTTGTTTGAAGGTGGCATTTCTTCATTGCAAATATGAGTGACTCAGAGCGAACCTTCCTAGATGTTGTCATCATGGAAGTCCTACCACAACTTCCAGCAGAAAACAAAAACATCCTGGAAGAGCACTTGCAGTCCATTGGAGTTGAGACGTACGATGATCTACGCTTTGTAACGGAGGCTGATTTGATGACAGCATTAAGACCTGTACAAGCTAGAAAGCTTCTTTCCGCTTGGAAACGGAAATGTAAGTAAAAACACCACACACTGTTTTTCAACATATAAAAATATGCAATCTATTCAAAATCAAAAGCAGACATGGACATTGTGTAATATTGTACAGTGTGAATCATAATATTTTTTGTCCTTTAAAGACCAAACTCCAGAGAACAGCTCACCATCATCTGTGGAAGCCTTACCTACCCAATCGCTGTCATCGCTCTCTGTTTCACCCCACCCCGGAAGTTCATCGTCAACCTCTGCCAGCAGCCCAGGACTTGACACACAGTGGGACGACAACTTTGAAATTCCATGGAGTAAATTTCCTGAGGAAGTGACCCATGCTTTGGAGAGGGGAAAAAGGCCAGGCCCGAAACTGAGGAGGCAAATGGTCCGGATTGTTGTGACTGAGATGATGGAAAAATGCCCTCATGTAGGCAAAAAGCACTCAACTGATGTTGCAAGAAAAATGGTGGCAAAATATCCCAATTCTCTGCAAGATGTAATAGAGGGCGATATTGTTGGAACAGGCTACCATTCCCTTGTCAAACAGTTGCAAAACAGAATTGAAAATGTAAGGCGCACTTCAACACCCAAAATAAGAAAAAGAAAACATCAGACTGATGACTCAGACCACACAGATGAGATCCCATTAGAAGAGAGAGCAGCAATGCAGGACATTTACGGATGCATTAAATGGAATGTAAAATTTCTGCCCTGTGAAGAAACTCAAGAGAGCCAGCAGCAAAAGATGGAAAAACTCAAAGTGATGTTCCAACACTCTGATGCCAATCCAGAGGAGGTACAATGTCTAATGAAGTCCACTTTTTACACACAGCGCCAACATGTCAACCAGGGAAAAAGTATCAAATGCCTTAGAGAGGAGTGGCCGTTTTGTTTTGATGAACTTGGCATGTCAGTCCACTTCAAGGAACAAGGAACTGGGACTGGGACCTCAAAGAGACATCAAAGAGACATTCATATGAAATTTGGATTTGAAGGGAAAAAGGCTTCTCAACTACATGACCACAGTTTGTGTCAACAAGAGCAAGAAGATCCTTCAGACTTATGCAAGGCTTCAGAGGATGCGGGGACAGCAGAGTGGCTGCTCAGATGATGTGAAAGAGATGATCCTGCTTCTGCTCAGCTACTTTGATGAGAAGGAGCTACTTTGATGAGAAGGAGGAGTCCATGTTCTTCTATGTAGAAGATACATGTCTGGCAGAAGATTGATTGGTCCAACTGAAGCAAGTGCCTCTGACACCCACTATTCACATTGTCTGTGGTAAGTCTGTTTCATATCTCTCTTTTTTAATTGCACTGTTTATAGAATTTGTCATGTGAGTGCAGCTCTTATTAATACAACCTTTTAAATAATTTATTCATAGGACAGTCCTGCTATTCCTCAACAAGGTACATGCTGAGTCTGGATCGGAACCTTATCAACACAAACATCTCCTCTTTCATTTCTGCATTGTGCCTCATGTTCGGGAGCTACTACTGTTTCAACATCCACTATCCATCTGAGCTGGCTTCCACTCTTGAGTTTCTTCAAAGGTGAGTAAACATGGCTCATTTCTCAAACATCATTTCTTAGACCTGGACTCAGACCTGGGACCTGGAGTCTGGCTCTGAGTTCCCCGTCTTAATCCGGCACGTTAACTAAGACTAGGACCCAGACCCAGACTAAGAGTGGGACTCAAGCCTTGGTCTTAGTCTGGGTCTAACTCTCAGCCTTAACTCTGGGTCTGGTCTAAGTCTTGGTCTTGGTCTGGTTCTGAGTCTTGGCCAGGTGGACTAAGACTGTTTTTAATATAGTTCACAGAATGGTAACCCCTCCCATTTTTGCAAATATTTTATTGTATCTCTTCATGGGATAGGCTATGGACATGAAAATTAATACTGTGTCAAGTGTACAGTTTGTAGAGTACTTTAGATTTATCGTGCATGAGCAAAAGGGTTAAGGCAGTGCTAAATCAGAATGGTTGCACACAAAATATTGCACTTTGGGCACATGTTCATTATAGGGTATACTGACTTATGTTGCCACTGTTTAGATGTTGCCAGCTGTGTTTTGAGTTATAATCAAAGGACGATAAATTTCAAAGGAGTACTCTACAAACTATGTACTCTACAAACTATGACTGACTATATTAAGTTATATTAAAGTTTCATGTTCATAGCGTTTCCCATGAAGAGATACAATAAAATATTAGCAATAATGGGAGGGTATCTCACTTCTGTGAGAAGCTGTATATATATTTGTTTTTTCTTGTCTTTTATTTAACTGATCAGTTAAAAGCTTAATAAGCTTTTATTCTACAGGTGTTTTTTCTCAATAAACCCAGAAAAAGGAACCAAAGTAGAGAACAAAAACTTGAAGCGTCGTCTCAACGTGAACCCTCGAGTCCTCACCCTGATGAGGATACAGGAACTTCGCCGATCACGAGTGGCGTGAAGCCTAAACATGGACTTTATTCTGTGGACTTATGGTAATTACAGTAATTACAGCACAATATGTAATTTTTGTTTTAAAGTAAACTTAAAGGTGCACAAAGTATTTGCTTTTTTTTATATGATGGACAAAATTTCAAATGTCACCAGTTCTTTAATGAAAGCCTCAAACTGAGATTTAGTTAAATTCCAATGTGTATTATGGCAATTAAGGCACAATATGTAATTTTTGTTTAAAAGTGCACTATGTAACTTTCTGGTAGAGGGTCCGCCACCTACTTGTTTCATGAAGATGGTCTTCCTTTGCAGGAATGTTCCACAGTATGTATAAAACAGGCTTTTATTCAATTAGAAGTAGAATGTCTTCCACAGATCTGACCACTAGCTATGGTATAAAACTATCTTGCTTTTATTCACCTGATTAGTCTCCATGAGGGGTCTCTCCACAGTTTTCTGCACCTCTAGCTTGGCCTGTTGTGCATCACCTGATTGTCTCCATGTGAGATAAGTTTTATGCAACACAAACTTTGTTAGAAACTTTGTTAAAGTGACAGAAAATTATTCAACTTTGCATGTTGTATATGTTGAAAAAAAATGCATCCACTTGTTAACAACTTTTGATGCTGCCTGTTAAATAAATTTCCCAAAAAGTGATATTTTCCCCTTTTCCACTTTGTCTGAAGATGTATTTTTGCATGTTTTGGTGTAGGCGTAGTAGTAATTTCCCATTTTGCAAAAAATTTTCCCCTTTTCTTTTCTGAAATGTATTTTTGCATGTTTTGGTGTAGGCGTATAGTAATAAAAATGTAAATTTTACATTATAACTTGATTATTAAAACATAAAAATACAGCATATTATGAATAGATTTTATGTGTAATATACAGAACACCTCCATTAGAAATTCAGTTTAAATTAGTTTTTTGTTTGATATTTTTCTGTTAATTTTACCATTTATTGATGCATAATAAGCAATTATTACTTGTAAAAAATACAGGAAATGGGCTATTTATATACAACACTGTTATGCAAAATTAACAAATTTTTTTTGGTACCGTTATCAGTTTTTAATTTTTTTGGTAGATCAGACGTGATTTTAATGTGATCATTTAATTTCACTTTCAGTAAAGTTATCTACTGTGCTGCTGTATTTTTTACAGGAATTCTCTGGTAACCAAGCTGCCAGCGTTTTCCTGTAAAAACAACAGTTTTTTTTTTTACAGTGTGGGAGAAACTAAATCATCATCATTTTGTTAATGTGCCATATTGAGATGATCCCGCTGAATTTCTGAGCTGTCCTACAGTACAGTATTTATGTAGATCTGTGCTGTTTGACTGATTTAAGCAGTTTTTAAGCCAAATAAAACAAATGCTAACGTTAAGGAGGTGATAAGGTTGGGGATTGTTTCTTTGATCATATCGTCCAATCATTGTTATTTGAGATCACCCTGCTATGAGGTGCTATTAAATGAATGAATTTAAAAATTATTTACACATGTAAAAATATATGTAATAGCAAGTTCTCCTCTATTCAAACAACAGCTCTTAAAAGTCTGTGTGCCTGCGCTTGGTGCGACAGTATCACAGCATTGTATTCTGTTTATCTGTAACATCACAATTCAAATCAGACCGTTAACTACTGTGATGGAGCACAGAGCAAAGTTTTAGTGAGCAGGCATATGGAGAACAGACATATCTCAGCCAAACTGATGAGAGGGACCTAATAAGGATCCACTGTAAGGTTCTGTGACATAAGGTACTCTCAGCAGATGTTAATAATGCACAAAACAGTATATTTCATCTTAGGGATTTGGACTTGCTTCTCCTTATATGCTGTCTCTTTTCTTTGAATCTGACACCATGCATGTCAGATCGTAGAAAAGAGACTGTAAAATGGTTTGTAATTAACATTAAGGATTTAAAATTCACTCATCACTCATGTTTATTAACAGGGCTCAGTGGGCGGTGATGCTGCTCTCCCAGAAACATCTCTGAATGCACAGCAGGGTGCAGATTCTCCAGATTAGTTTTTATAATATCTTAGTTCTGATAGTAAGTTTGTTAAATCGCCTTAATGTCGGCATAAGAAAAAAGCAATCATCTATCACCCCTCCAATGGATATACAGTAGAAAATGGCACCTCCATTCCAACATGCCCCTGTTAAAGCTTGTTTGTTGTCCTTGTGCACAAATTGGTGATGAATGTGCCATTTAGTTCTTGTTCTGTCTCAACACAGCAGTAATGGTTTTCGGTGTGTGTGCCACCAGCTTCCATCGAGTAAAGACTCTTCCTGCGTAAAGTTTTGCGTCACTGATCATGTGTATGGAGGCGGGCAGGCTCCTGTCAGAAACCTTAAATAACTGTCTGGAAATACAGTTGACATTAGAACACGCTGCACAGATACATGACTGGGCTCTGCAGGGTCACGCTCGAAAGAACACACTGATGTACATGCACGCTCGAACATACAGACAGCAGCCGGAGACAGGAAGTGGCAGCGTTTGTCATTAAAGTAAAGCTGCAAAAGGTCATCTGAACATCTTCACCACGTGGAGGAGTTGTTATCTCAGGAATTATCTGCAGCAATTAAATTACAGAGAAACACAGAATAGGAACATATTCAAATCTTCTGGTAAATGTCACTTCGAAAGCCAATCGTTCCTGCTGATGTAACTCACAGCCTACGTGCTCTCCTGCCACAGAGTTAGTCTGTTGGAACTCCGGGTGTCAAAACACACACGTCTGATGAGATGTGGCAGGGAGAAAACGTGGCATCATTCTCAGGTTTCCTGGTAAAAACATTTGGGATGAAGTGCTAGATCAAAAGTTTGGGCTCTCTGCTCCGCTGTGGTGTTTTAATATTGTGTCTCACACTGTGATTTGTACTGGACCCAGCAGGATTAGTGAGGTGATGTGCTCGCACTAATGTATGTTGTTTGTCCATCTCTTTGTGTTGGGCAAGATTCTCTCCTGGTTGAATCATCGGTACCAAAGATGAACAGCTGACCAGGAAATGACCTGGTTCTTTGATAAGACACAAGCCTCTGGACAAAACAAGACTAAGAGCCCACAGCCATGCCAGTGAAACAGCATTCAAAACACAAAGTACACTTAAGGCTGATGAGAAAAAGCCAAGTAATTCTTTCAGTCTCAGTCTGAAGGTTGTGTAAGTTCTTGACTTTATTAAAGATATCTATTATCCTGTAATGTATAATTAGAGTAAAACATCGAACCTTGAACTTCATACATACAAAATACAATGACACTGCTGATGACTTAAAAACACAACAATCTCAACTTACCTGATCATTTTAACACTCCCTCATCTAAGTCCAGTGGATGTCCTGGGTCATCAGTCAGTGATGCAACAGTAAATGCAAAGATGATGTATGTTACAGTGCACAATGGAGATTGATAATAAGAAGGAAATGAGTAGGGAAGAATTATACTCAACCTAAGTCACAATTTCAGTGTGTTAAAGTTCCTAAATACAAAGGTGTTTACAACCATCAAACTAGTTAGTGTTACCAGGATAACTAGCAGACTAATAGCTCGTAGTGAGCAACAGCAGACGTCACTGCGTCTGATGGTGTATGTGTTTTTGAGTTTGAACTTAGCACTCACCAGAGACTCTGGCTCTTTCTTTTATTTTCCTCCAATCTTTTCCCCTCGCCCCCTTGTATGTTTCCCCTCCAGGCAGCAGTCAGTATGGACGAAGAGAGAGACTAATGACATTCAAGAAGAAGTACGCAGCGCGCCTGGACAAACTGGTGAGGAAGGCAGGCTCTGTCGTTGGCACAGAGCTGGACAGCCTGACATCTGTGGCAGAGCGACGGACGCTGAACAGGCTCCTGTCCATCATGGACAATCCAAGTCATCCACTGCACAGCGCCATCTCCAGGCAGAGGAGCAGCTTCAGTGACAGACTGTTGTCACTGTCCTGCTCCACGGACAGACTGAGGAGATCGTTCCTCCCCCACGCCATACGGCTCTACAACACCACCTCGGGGGGAGCGATAACTCAAAACAAAGCTCCGGACTCACCACACACTCACCACGCACCCTAGACTCACGCACTTCATCACACACACACACAGACACATCTATATCACGGACTCAAGTGTGTACAAACCGACTGCTGCACAACTGTATGTCACACACTGCCTTTTTGCACAGCTGCACCTTTGTAGGAGGAAAACTACTAGATGCTTACTTTATATTTCATATTTTTTTTTTATTTCATATTTTTAATCTTCTACGGTTACACCCACTGTGGACACTGGCAGCTGCTGCAGTCAGTTTAAGAGGCAAGAGTGAAGATAAATACACTTTTTAATCACAAAATAAACTCTGAGCTCTCCTCCCACTGATAAAAGCCTCCAGATCAGAGCAGAATCCGGTGTGACTCCAGGTGTTTGTTCCTTGCTCTGGCTCTATCCAAAGCTCCCCGGAGCTCAGCGGCTATCTGTCAGTGACGAGGGGCCCATCGGTCCGCCCCCATCTGCAAAGCCCCAAGATACGCACAAAATTTTCATTCAAGTTGAATATTTAGTATAACTATTTATATATAGGTCATTTATGATGGTTTAGGTGAGTATTATTTTGTTTCTGTTCCAATGAATGATGTGTCCATTTTGCTCATTTGTTTTGGTCTGAGTTAATATGCTCTAGTATGACTTCTACTGATTCTGAATGTCGTGTAGGACCTTTGAAGACTTGTAAATGTCCAGTTTAGGTGCAGACTGTGTAAAACTGCAGTGATTGTAACAGACAGATGTATTTGGACGAGCAGTGGACATCACTGTGCTCTGTGATGGTGAGGATGTAACATGGCAACAAAGCTAACACTGTGTTTCCTCCGTTGCTGTGAGAGCTGGCTGTTAAGCACCGCTCCTGCTCTACATATCATTCTCTTCATCAGGGGCTGTTTAGTATGCTGCGGGTGTAAATGGGAGATTGGCGGGGCACTGGGTGGCAGAGCGGGCCACTCTGTCATTAATGTGCCCATCGCTGTTATCGTATGCCTAATGACATTGCTCTCAGATGGCATGGCGTGCTGGGAGCTCGACTGCAGGGAGCCTGGCTCAAACGTCTGCAGGCGCCAACGCCTCCCGTCATCAATTCTACATGTCTCTTCACCAAAATCTGAGGCCTCCAGATAATGTATTTCACGGTTCAGCAGTCTTACAGGGCTTCCCTCCTGCCTGGCCTTGAAATGGGCAAATTAATAGTTCCTTTGAAACAAATTGGAATTACACCCCTCGATGCCTTAATGTCAGAATGCAAGTGTGTTGACGTTGCGGGTCTGACTGCTGATGGAATATGAAGAGCTGAGAAGCACACTGGAGGGGAGGACAGTGTGAGGGGGTGTAAAGATATGCAGGACCCCCCTCACACACATATATTTCCCCTCCCTGCTCAGCATGGACCTGCACAGTGCTGTGTGGTCTGTGAGAACAGAAGGTTGGAAGTATTTAATCCTCAGCATTAAGAAGGAAACACTTCGGCCCTGTGAAACACTGAGAGAGAATAATCTCATCACACACTCGTGCTGTCTGACTATATATATTTATATATTTTACACAGCTGTTTACATTGATTTTAAGAGACAGAGCATAGTCTCTAATTTAGCTTTTTTTTTTTGTCTTCTTTTGCATCCTGTACTATGTTTTGTGCTATATTTTTACAGACATCTTTGACAATGGTGATTTGAGAATTAATACCATACTATATATGCTGAATAATATTAGTACTATATACACTTTTTTAACCTATTGTGCCACTTTTGGCTTTGATAATTGAAATGTCATTTTAGTACTTAAATCTTATATTTTATGCTGAGGATGAAAAAATGATGTGGCTGCAATTCAGTGCTTCATTAGCCAGGATTTTAGTCCTTCACATGGGGGAAGCTGTAAAGTCTCAGGATACTACATTTCCCATCATGCAAACTGAAGCCAGTGTGTTTCATTAGGCTCTCCTTGCTTGGTATACATTGTGTGTTTCAACTCTACTTTGTAACACTAGCCAATCATATCCTTACTGTAAAAATTAAAAATCTGCACCCTTCTGTGCTGCTCTCACCTGCAATTACTGCAATACGTCTGCCATTCAGATCTCCACTGGACAGTCTCTTTCATTTCACAGGCAGACTTGAACTGGAGGTATTCACTGACACTGAAAGAGAAAAATGTGCGCCTGAGTCTGCATGGCTATACTATACTTTACAAAAGCTATTTATGTAAATTTATGCATCCCTTACTGAATATTCTATACAACAATATTACAAAAGGGCAAATTGAACAAATATCACAAGTATCAGCTAAGCTAATCAAGAATCAAGAACACACATTGCTTACACAAGAGTGTGATTCACAGTACACTGTCGAAAGCAGTCATACTTCCAATGTGTTAGCTTAAACAAGCTCTTACACAGAAATACACCACCAGGTTGTCATAGCTCATGAAAAAGCTGTGCAATGAGCACACAGTTCTAATCTGTCAAATCTTTACACACAACATGTACAAAATCACAACTTGGGTGTATAATATAATTAACAAGTTAGCAGTTATTGGACAGGTGCAGTAATTACGAATAGAACCATCTTACCATCTTCATCTCAAAGCCATATGACTGCCTCTGTGTGGCTTAAAATGAACGTTCTGTTCCCTTCTCTCCTGTAGAAATGCAAATTTTCAGTGACTCTGTGGTTAAAATCTAGGACATTTTTGACAAGTGTCTTCTCCATAGAGAGCATGGTCAGTGCACTGAGGTGATCCTGTGATACTGTGCTCTGGAGAAATAAGTAATTTTCTTATGTCTATGTTTGTTTTTCTGTCTATGTGCTGTGCTCAGGTCTCTCTTGCAAAGCGGAGATTACCTGATTAAATACAGCTATGAGGAAATAGCTTGTCCCACAGACTCTGAGCACAGCACTGAGGCTGTTCTGGAGGCTCGTGGTGTCCTGACTCTACTCTTAGACACTTCATTGTGGCTTTTCCTTTAATTTGTCACCATCTGTGGTTTCATGTTGCATTAATAACTTAAAAATAATTTAGGGCCTACTTTAAGGTGCACCATTAAAAACATTGTAAAAGACCAACACTGCACATTTATAGCCTGTATCTCACATATGTAGCTGTCCTCTGAAGGTCACCTGGGCCCAGTGTGAGGTGCTTTTGTCCACTTCAGTAACTCATTCAGGTGCATTCTTTGACTCATTGGTTGTGTCAGCAACTGTATTCAGATAAATGCTTTCAAGATGCTGGTACTGAAGAGGAGCAAACAGTGCATGTACAGCTTATAATGAGAGTCAGTGGGCAGAGATTCTTGCGCTGGGGGCTGGAAATATAAGAAGTATAGTAACTTTAGACAACGTAGAACATTTTTAATCTACATTTATTGCAGATTATACATGTTTAAACTAACTAACTAACTAACTAATATTTACTTTTCTTTTTTAAAATAATGCAAAGATTTCAGATCTTTTAAAGTCTTATCAGCACTCTAGCACCCTCTATTGGTCAGCTGTTACCGGATCTTACCTTTAGCAGACTGTTGATTTCTGCTCAGGAGCTGTGCTGATAAATAAATGAGAGCCTCAATGTCAGTATCATCCAATAAGTTGTTGTTGACATGCAGAAATGTCAAATGAGTTACTCTGAGTGAGAATGGTCCAGAATCAAGTTTTCATTCAGTGAGGCTCTGAGAAAGATCTCTGAGGATGCAGGAGACACAGCTAGCCAAACACACAGCTGGATCAGCTTTTCCATCTTACTGAGAAGTTCCCTTGTTTATGGTTTGACATAAAATTTACAGTTTCATGGGTTGTTTGGAAATTTTTAGATTTTGTGAGGTCACGCAGCATCTTCAGCTGGTGTTGCTTTGAAGCTGAATGGAGCTCTGGTTGGTCTCAGTTATGGTAATAACTAATTGTATCCACAAGGATTTGTTCTTTTTGCGCTGCTGTTATAATCAAACTTTGATCAAATCTCAATCAATATCTGACCTCACTAGATCAAGTGATTCACACTTTTCTTCTATAACGCCTTCTGTTGTTGTGGCGTTGTAAAAATGAGATGGTGTTCTAATTGTTCTGCCGGTGTCAGCTTCATGTTGTGTGCAGCTGCATATTCCCTGGTGTTTGCCTAAATGTTTCCTCCTGTGTTGGTGCATGTCTGCACTCCTTTAGGGCCTTTATGCATTGAAGTGCACCAGCAGTGGTTGTTTGCTCACTTGCCACTGCCTTATATGGACTAAAAAGTGCCTCACAACAAAGAGCCCGAACAGAAACCCACATTACTTTGCCAACATCTCATCACAAACACCTGGGTCCTGCTTAAGTCTAAGAGGGCCATATGCATGGGATATCCTTGAAATCACTTTTGTCTTCACATACCATGGGGTTGTATCTAGCCTGAGGATGCTGCACACATCCTCTTTATTTCCAAAAGATTTATTATGAAACCTTTTGGGCTTAGCTGATTCACTAATAAGGGTCACAATGCTCTGAAAGTTAGAGCCAGCGAGTAGCTGCAGCAGTGAACCAGGACTAATCTCTTTCAGATCTGCTTGGACACCGGAAAACCAGCCGCATTATGAGCACCATCAAAACAGTATTCTGGCAGTGCTGGTAGAGGAAAATTCAAATATAAAAGCATGCATGTCATCTTTCATGCAGGAAAACATTGTTTCTGATGTTGTGTCAAGGCATTACAATAAAAAAAGAGAAACCATCTTACACTGAGTATGTGTGGAGTGTTTCTATTATTCCATTTTGTATCGTATCAGACATCTAATTGTTTCTCCTGAGCAGCCTCTCACAAGCTGCTGGTAGTGTCTGTGCTCAAGCATAAGTTACAACACACCATTGTGATGGGAACGGCCAATCAGTGGTAGTCCTTTGTGGGGTAAAAATCTGATTGACCTGCAAGCGAGCTCCTGGTGGTGTTTTGTTCTTTCATCATCAGGTCCAACAGCAACTCACTGATGGGTTTATTGCTCAATTAAGCACTCTTTTCAGAGTTTATTGGTAATGAATTTGGATGACCAGATTAAAAGAAAGAAAAGCTGTATTTCTCACAGACACTGCTAGGCTTACTGTACTTTGTCCAAAACACCCCTCTAAAAAAGTTGAAACTTTTTAATTACACACTGTTCATATTATAATGCCTGGCAGTGAGGGTTGCTGCCGTGTCCTCTGCACCCCCACCTCCCACGTCCATGCTGTTATCTAATTGCAAACCATCTTGACAGTTTGGACCTTTGAACCAGAGAGCTGAAGAGTTTCAAAACAGATAAAGATATCATCTTAGCTGTGTGCATCGTCCAATTTTACACAGTCCTGTTCCCTCCCAGACTATAACATCTCTACAAAAAGGAAAAAAATACACATGTTGAAAAAGTTGTGTTAACTAGCAAACCTTCTATCTAACATGTTGTAGGCAGGCTATTGTGATAGCTGGTACTAACATAATACCAGTTAACTTGCCAGTCACAGTAACTTGCCAACAAGTATTTATTTATTTAGCTGTAATTGACAGAAGCCGTTGAAATCATCTCTCTGACCATGTCTTACACTACAGAGGAAACAGAGACTGGTATCTGCAGCTGTGTTAAATACGTGACATTCACCCATTCTTCAAATCTGTTTGCCTGCACAGAGACAGACCAGCAGAAACAGAATCACCTGCAACGTGATACTGATGAGTTTGTGGGGTCTTTACTTTTACCTTTATGGTGTGAGCTAACTGATGATGATGATGAGTAATACATGAGTTTAATCATCTTATGGTTCATCAGTTGTCAACCCGTAAGTTGAACTGATGAAACTATAACAGTTAACATTGTTTTGTCTATATAAACACAGATACATTTTAAAGTACAAACTGTCACTGTGGACTGAACTTAAAATAAATCCTCCTAAATGGGAAGTCCAGTGAGTTCACTGACAGTACAGCAGGTACAAGAGGCTGAAAGTATTACTGGTAAAAGCTGAAAAATCACGTTTTCTGGAGAGGATTAAAATCATTGACAAGCTAAATATTAATTATGTCCTATCTTTGCAGCCTATGGTGTTACTAAGGCTTATTGTTGTGTCACTACAGCCAGTCAGACACCAAATAGGCCAGGAACCACCATCATGGAGATATTTCAAGCATTTAATGTGCAGAGAGTGTTACCGATGGAGAAGCAAACATTTTTTGAAGTTCAGATTTATTGGCACTTTGAGGGATAATTCCAAGTATATGGTGAGAGTCTGACAGTGCTTTAACCCAACAGTAGTCTCTGGTCAAATGTAATGATGTGTTAGCTCGCTGATAACACTTATATAAACTAAATGTAATCATCACTTCAAATTAACTTTACATTACTTTTAATTTGTTGTAAAATCTGCCATATTTGGGATCACATTACATGTGGTAGTAGCTTTGAGATAATTAGACGAACACTTGCTGCGTCTGTGCTTAATTTTCAGTTGTTAAACTTTGCTTTCCTGGGAGCTTAGAGACCCAGTGTGGAGATAGAAACATAGAAAAAGAAGAGGGAAAAAGAACCTCAAACTAATTATAATTTAAAAAAAGTGTGTAAATACAGTCTCTGAGAAGACACATTTCCTAACGATGGAAGATTTTTATTAGAAATCCAATGACAAAATAGATTGGTATGTAGCACTTAAAGATACTGTAAATCAGAGATAATATTTTTCCAACAAAGAAACAAAACTCAATACTCCACATAAGTGTAAATAAGTAAGTGAGAAAATAGGTAGGTATTAAAATAAGGAGGAAGTAAGAAGATATGCATGAAATATAAAAATAAAATCCTCCAGTCAAATGTGAAGTGAAATGTGTTCTAAGACGGTAGAAAGCACTTCACTGCTGACGTCAGACGGGTGGAGCGTGCTCGGCAGGGAAGAAGAAGTGTTCTGTGGACTCACCCCCGCTCTGCTAGCTCCATCTTGTAAACAGGACACCGAGGATACTTTGTGTGAACGCGCGGCCTGATGATCATTAGTGTATGAAAATACATTGCATGGAAAGTGTCATAAATACATTAGGTGGCTGAGTGAACAGTCAGACACATATCTCTGCTGAAGAAGAAACACAATAGTGTAAGTGCCCCTGTGGCTGGATGCTTTGATGTGCTGTTTCATGAAAATGTCTGAAATCTGTCTGTCCGTTTGTCCAGCCCCGTTCATAAAAAGTACAAACTCTACCCTTGAAGCTAAAGATATCACCATTTACAATGTGTTTGCTAAAATACACCTCTGCTTGCTAAATCTATCTGGAGTGGACGCTAACTGCTGGCTGTCTAGAAACTTTGGGAGGCTAGTAGAAAGTTACGTGTGCTATAGTCTGAACTGCTGTTTCTGTGTCCTCTCGCTCAGGTTCAATTTGGAATCTCCTGTTCGGCTGTTTCCTCTTTAACGGACTCCTCTTCCACCAGCTTCTCCTCCTCTTCCTCCTGCAAACACACGGCACATCAGACGTCACTTAACAGCAGACACCTTTAAATATGTCAGCGTGTAATAAGTGGAGCTGTCTTCTCTGCTGTCTGAATAACGCCTGTATTTCAGACAGCAGATAGACAGAAGATGGATGTAGTGTTGCTGACCAGTCCACTATCCCCAGATAGTACATACATATTGGATCATTCCATAGCTTAAAATGTAAATCTATGTTGATTTTGTTGGTTCCTGTGGACAAAGGCAGTATCGTTTAGCCTGTAATTAGTACATCAGTTTGTTAGCGTTCAAGAAAACTCTCATGCTCTCATGGAAACTGTACCATGGTACCCATTAGGTTACAATTCAGACAGAAAACTCAAGAAACAACTTTTTCATAAAAAAGACAGAGACTCTTTATGAGAAAACCCACAGGATTACAGGTGGTACATAGTTGTACAACAGCTCTCTATTTAACGGTACAAGGTTTGTGTGAACATGTGAGCAACATAGTGCAATGTTAAAGTGTAGAGCTGACAAAGGCTGTGACTGCAAGTCTGCTGATGTTGCTGCTGTTAAAAACCACACTACATTTTTTTTTAATTCACTTTCTGTACTAATTTAAATACATAGATGTTATCAATTTATCAATCAATTTATTTATTTAAAACCCAAACTGAATTACAAAACATTGTTTGCCTTGGAGAAAATGAATAAAATATATATTGATTTAAGATGCAGCTTCACAAAAAACAGAACATTATCTTTTTTATAAACAGAAAAAGCTCCCAAATGTACTGTATATGTGCGTTTTAAAGCCAACAAAAAGAAAGTGACACACATAGAGCCCTCGTGTGCTTACCGAGGAGCCAGCTGATTTAGGAAAGCAGACAAAGTGAATCTGACAGTGGTAAGAGCTGCAGCGGTGATTAAACAACTCTGACAGATACAATTATCCCCCCTCCAGAGGTTAATGAACACATCTACACACCAGAATCTGTGATCACCAGGTGAGGATCTGCAGCCCACAACACCTCTTGAATCCACATTTCTCCACCAAGCTGAGAGCAAACATTAGTCACAATCTAATTCTCTGTCAATCAAGCATGGTTTCACTCCCATATGGATCTTTGTGAATGCACATCAATGTGCAGATATCATTTCTGAAATACTGTTGAGTTTTCCTGATAATAATGTAATTAACTCATTAACCTGTCTTAGTTTAAGCATGCTAACATTCGCTAATTAAAACACGTGTATCTGAGGCCGATGAGACTGTTTTTAGTTTTACAGGTATTTCATTAAAACTGTATTAGACTTGTGATGCCATTTTCCAAGATACAATATCATTTTTAAAAGTTTACGACTCATCCTGACCAGAATATATAATGAAGACTTTGAATTTAATAGAAGGCATTAAGTGTATTTTTAGGGAGAAATGAAAGTTTTCACAATAATGACATGTATAATTCCAGTGAGAATCATTCTGCATTCAAAAGGAGTACAGAGCACTGACAGAGAGCTTCATCACATGGTGCAAACACAGTCACCTCAAGCTCAATATCAACAAAACCAATGATCTTGTGGTGGATGACCAGAAGAACAGGAGGCCTCCTGTCCTGCAGGTCAGTGAAGAAGTCGACTCGTGCAAGTACCTGGGGGTCCAAATCAATAAATAATGGTCGTGTTTTGTGAGGTCACAGAGAGCTTTGACTTTGACCAAAACATTTTAATCAGTCCATCCTTGAGTCCATGTGGACATTTGAGGCAGGTTTGAAGAAATTCCATCATGGCATTCTTGAAATATTGCCTTCAAGAGAATAGAATGGACAGACACCATGAAAACATGACGCCTCTGGCCACGGATATTTATGGCCGCACCTCCTCTTAGCTGAGGAAAGAATGCAGTCATGTGATACTGAGGAAAAAAAATAATGAGACCATATTTTTTGTATTTGAATCACAAATAAATCAGTATAATACATATACAAGCACTTGAACAGAAACTGTAATATTTATTTTAATCAGAGATTATTCTGAAAGGTAAAATGATTTCCACTGTGTTTCACTCTGGTCAGCACAGTGGATGTGGGTCCCACACATCTCCTGTTTACTGTGCTAATGATCAGCAGTGGAAGACATTCTTCAGAAACACACCGGATAGCCTTTACTGGTGGAACACGGTTTCCTGGCAATATCTCATTCTGAAACCTCAGTCGAATTATATGTGGGGGCCTTTCATGTAAACCACCATTTGATAATGCAGATGTCAGATATCCGGGGATGAAGATGAGCTGAGCTGAAGGTTAAATAAATCAGAGTGGAGAATGTGCAGAGCTATTTGCAGCACTTGTTAAGGCAAGTGTAGAAACAGTAAATTAAGGTTAGGGTTAATGCTAAGGATGGCCCATATATCATCTCTTTACTAACAGGAACCTTGTCGGGGCCTCTGAAGTGGTCGTGATATGCGGTCTCGCCCAGAGAAAAATGTGATACTTTTTCCTGAACTCTGGATACTTTCTGGTGCTGGTTCATAGGGCTGATATAAATCTAGCTGTTGGGTGACACCTCATGAACTCCACCATCGTATACATTCGTGCCATCCACCAAATCTCCCTGACAAGCCTGCCAATTTTCCAATTACCTGTGGCGCCATCCGTTATCGGAGGGCCAGTCAGCTCTTAAATGGGAAACAAGAGGGGAGGAGGGGCCAGCGCATGCTAACTATCTCATAAAGCCAGAGATGTGCCTCCCATGCCTCCTCCTCCACTGAGTTAGTGTGTGTCCCTGGGGAGAGCGGTGACACCAGTCCTCCTGGCCTCTCAGGGCCTTCACAGGATTTCTCATGTGCTCTTTATTCGCCCCACTCCAACCGCTCAGCCACCTATCACTCCTATCTCAGCCTGAGGGAGCAGACTGGTGTCAGTGCTCCACAGCTTTCCTGTTGCTGGTATTATCCTGCTGTCTGTCTGCCTGCAGAGCCTCCTCCTCCAGTCTGGGTAGGAGGGCAGCAGCGGGGAGAGACACGGCCCAATCTTCATCTATTTTTACGTTTCTTTGAGTTTTGGTGAAATGCTGTGCTGAAAGTGATACTGCAGCTGAAGATTGCCTTCTGTTAGGGCTCTGTTCCCATTTATCTGCCCTTATAGTCAGGCTTATGGAGTGAGTCTACAGAAACGGCCGTGCAGCGTAGATGGAAAAGATGAGCTGTTAATCATATTTGAAATACACATTTCACTGGGGGTGGATCTGATGAGATGTTTGTGGAGGGGTGTAATTCCTGTTAGAGAGGGCATACTGTATCAGGCTGCGTCCATCATTATAATTTTATCATATAAACCAGCTCCTTCATGTGTCAAAGCATTATTAAGCTGTGCTGAAAAAACGCTGCAATTAAAACACAATCTTAACCATTAGGCAAATTATTTAAAGCTGCACTTCATTAAACATAAAACAACATGTTCACCCTTGTTTTAGCTCTGCTTTGGTCTCCACCAATTCCTGAGAAGATGATCTGGCTGCTTAGCTGCTAAATGCTGTGTTGGGTTCACCAGCTAGCTTCTGATTTTGTCTGTCCTCTGTTTATACTGAGCAGCTACTGTACAGCAATGTACAGCGGCTTTAGTTCTGCTAAGAGGAACAGCAGAGGCTTCATAAAGTAGAAAGTAGAAAAGAATTACACCAATACCTTTATTTTTTTTGCATTTTTTTTTCAACTTCACTTTCTCCCTTTTCTTTATTTCTATTGTCTCTAGAGACACATCAGTATAATCCTTTAGATGCTGCTTGAAGTAACACCAAATATGAAACACAGTGCAACCAGAGCTGCTGTTGGTCCACACCTTTTTTTAAGTTTTCTCTGACTCTTACTGTCTATATTTATGCACACAGTAAGCTAAATAAATTCCTCACTTTTCTGCATGGATCAGCCCCTGTTTTTATACTTTGTCATTGTCTCTGGTGGCTTTACAAAATTGAACAGGTCAAAAAATCCACAAATCCTTTAACATTGTACCAACGCTGCTGGGGACCTGTAGTGAATCAGCAATATAAAATAAACAAAAGTCTGTGTTTGTCCCAATTTACTGACCAGACCTCAAATCAGATATGACTGAAATGTCACCACCCAGCTGATAAATCGCTTGATGAGCCTACTACATTTGGACCCAAAATGCTAGGCTCTCAATAATTATTTCAGTGTAACAACAGTAGTCCTCTTCCAGGAAGGAAATGGATGGGAAAACCCTAATGACAGTATATGTATATATGTCAAACTAGGAGTATATCAGAGATACTACCCTGATTATTATATCAGTTATGAATAATACACTACTGACTTTGAATATGAGACGCAAAGCACAATTAATTCAAATGGTCTTGTTTGCTGTAAACATACTGCTGTGTTTCATCTAAACAGAACTTTACCCTCTTTGATAAGGATGGACTTTTGCTAAGTATTTCAATATTGCATACATATTGGTTAGACAGCAGGCAACAGCCAAGCACCAGAACTTTAGATGCAACGTGTCTGTATACTCTTCTGTTTCTTCTGTATTTGTGCAGCTTTTTATGCAATTTTATCAACATATTAAAGTTTTTTTTTTTTTTGTTGGGAAGGGAAGGAGAGTGGAGAGGTGTCATAAATCCGCCAGCTGATATTTTCAACACAGATAATCTTGAGATGTTAAATCACTGTGGAATGATGAGCCATCTCTCACAAGAGTACGTGAATTAAACTGAGC